>JACAXG010000043.1:565259-1984816 GCA_018881555.1 Amblyornis subalaris | reverse complement strand
AGAAAAGAAAAGAAAAGAAAAGAAAAGAAAAGAAAAGAAAAGAAAAGAAAAGAAAAGAAAAGAAAAGAAAAGAAAAGAAAAGAAAAGAAAAGAAACGTTGCCTCTAAGTGTTAAAATATGATTTAGAGGTGAACCAGGGTGATGGAAGTTCTTGATGAAAGCTATTCAGGCATTCTTCTTAGTTACATGACTGTAATAACTAAGTACTGTAGTAAGACTTTAGTCTTGAATTGCTCTAAACAGTCCACTGAAAAACAAGTAAGCAAAAAATACTCTGTGCTCCAGAGGGTGTGTTCGTGCTGTTTTGGGCTGTAACATAGATGGAACAGATGATAATACAGAATGGAAAAGGGAGAACGAGTAGGGGAAAATGGGGGCTAAATACCTAAAAATGAACATATGGCTAAAATTGATTGAAACAATAGTTTCCGCTCCCCTCATACTAAATTCTTTAAACTTTCATTTCCTGGTTTATGAAGAAAAAGGAAATAATGAGAATGCAATAAATAATGCATATTCGTATGTCAGCCTGAGAGTACAGAATGCTTTAGCTAATTTGTAATTTAACAATATTCTGTGGAATGAACAATGAAATTCTCTTAGTCAGGAGTCTGGCTCTGAGTCATTATCAGAGATGCAAGCTCAGAAGTCAGACTTCTTTCCAATTTTTAGGGAAGTCCTTCTGTTTCCAGACATCAGATGCTCTAGTACTCAGCAATTAAGAACACTGCTGAGCTTTTGCAGAGGTAAATTTCTGATTATTTCTTGGGTTTTGTTGACAGATTTGTACATGCAGAAGTGTTCTGAATAGGAAGCTGTACTGAACTGTCCATTTAAGAGAGATTATAATGAACAAATGGAAAATGTGCAATTAAACAGCAGCATTAATAAGAGGAAAGACTGTTATGCAAATAAGTTTTAGTTAAAATGTTTACATTTCTTTTAAAATGGATTAAAACTTCAGAATCATGTTTAATATTTCATTTTCTATTTCTTGTCTCATTGAAATAACTGGACTGTTAGTGGAATTTTTTCCTCTTAATTTCCTTTTATTATCTCTTTTTCCACTGTGAGACAAAGTAAGACAAAATTAGTGTAAGAGAATTTCATCACAATTTAAAAGGAAAACAGCTTTTTTTTTTTCAAATTCTAAGGGTGAGGATCTTTAATATTAAAAAAAAAGGCAAAACAAAAACCAAACCATAACAAAACCAACCCKCATTTATCCAGAAAAACATGCTGTGAGAGCCTGGTTTTCCAACAAATTCTTTGTCTTGGCAAAGTCGGTGAACTCTAATCAATCTTCACAACCCAGAACCACAGATTCAYACAGAATGGGTAAGGTAGGAAGGGGCCATGGAATAGCTCCTAGTCCAACCTCCCAGGTCAAGCAGGGTCCACTGTAGCACATTACTCAGGACTGTGTCAGATAATTTTTGATTATTTCCAGGACAAGGCTCCACACCCTCTCTCGGCAATCTGTTCCAGTGCTGGGTCACCAGTACAGTACAGAAGTTCTTCCTCATGTTCAGGTGGAACTTCCTGTGCTTCAGTTTCTGTTGTTGTCTCTTGTGCTATCGCTCGGCACCACTGAGAAGAGCCTGGTCCATCCTCTGGCACCCTCCCTTCAGATACTCATAGACATTGATGAGGTCCTGTCTCARTCGTCTCTTCTCAAGGCTGAACAGGCCCAGCTGCCCCAGCCTTTCCATGTAAGAGAGATGCTCCAGTCCTCTAATCATCTTCATAAACCTTTGCTGAACTCACTCCAGGASTTCCATGTCTGTACCAAGGAGCCCAGAACTGGACACAGCACTCCAAATGTGAACTCAGCAGGGCTGAGTAGAGGGGCAGGATCACCTCCCTGACCTGCTGGCAATGCTCTCCCTAATGCACCCCAGGCTCCCATTGCCCTTCTTAGCCCCCAGGGCACTGCTGGCTYATGCATGGCTTGTTGTCCACCAGGACCCCCAGGTCCTTCTCCACACAGCTGCTTTCCAGCAGGTCAGCTCCCAGCCTGTGCTGGTGCTTGGGGTTGTCCTTCCCCAGGTGCAGGACCCTGCATTCACCTTTGTTGAATTTCAGACAGCTCCTCTGCCCATGTCTCCAGCTTGTYGAGGTCCCTCTGAAGGGCTGCACTGCTCTCTGGGGTATGTGCCAGGCTCTCCTGATTAAGCAGTGGTGTGGGAAGACTGACACAAGTGGTCAAAGAAGAATCAGGCAAGGAGCTGGGAAGGGACCGGACCATGGCATGTTTGTGATGAGGCCCAGTGCTGGCTTCTAATACAAATTCCTGGGCTGAGACCTCTAACACAGGAAAAAGTGTGGGGATGATAAAAGCAATTAGCTGGAGAGCATGTCCTTAAGTGCTTTGTGCCTCAAATCTTCAACTAGTGGAAGTTACCACAAATACACTGATTTCTTTCAAATCATGCCTTCAAAGGATCTGGCTCTTCAGTTTTAGTAAAGGTGGCCTGTGGTGGTGGCTTGGCCTGCAGCTGGGGATGCTGCGGAGGATGGGCCAGCCRCACAAGTGACCGAGGAGCCAGTGGGGCCAGGGAGCCMAGGTGTTGTATTAAGTAAAGGCTCTGAGGTTCAGGATCTCCCCCTAGATTGTGGTAAGGAGGAAGGTCTCTCCCACCCAGGCCTTGGAGTGGTATGCTYCCCCATTCAGTTGGTTTATCCTTGTCAATCTATGTTCTGTATATGGTTATGTTCCAGAATGTTCTCCCTCACTYGATGCCGCATTGGCTTTGTTCCCCTGCTCCTCCCCTTGCCTACCCTTATTGGTTTGTATACTGCTACCCCACCWTTTCTGCTCCCCCTGACCCTAATGTGATTGGCCCTCAGTGTTCTCTCCGCCCCATTCGGTTTGGTATATAATCCTGTGTCACCRTGTGCTTGGGGCTCTCCTTCCCTGACCCTCYAAGAATAAACACCTTCTGTGGAACATCATAAGGAGAGTCTGCCTTTGGCTCTTTATCCCSATCTTAAGGCATCGACTGTGCTATGGCCTGCGCGACCACCTGTGCGGGTGGGATTAGCGGGTGTACGTGTGGTGRATTCACAGCCCCTCCTGGAGTTACCGGCCGCAAGTGTAGATAGCAAGGCTCAGGGAGCCTTGGAGCCTGCAAGGGAACCCAGGAAAGGCACAGCACTGTGCCCTTCCCACCGGCTGTCGCACACCGCACCGAGGCAGCGCCGGACAAGCGTGAGGCTTCTGGGAAGGTTGCGGCCACTGCCTATCTAGCCCGACGAGGCCACGCTGTGACGGTGGCCTAAGAATGTAATAAAAAAATGGTTTGTATTGACAAGCTTTTAAATGACAATACTTACAGCAAAAGCACATGTGGTTACCACAAAAAGTAATTTCAATGTCTTGGTGCTACAGGAGAAAACTGTGTTATTGCAAATGCACAGGCCTTTTGTAATACATCACACAACTCATGGGGAACACTTTCCTGGGATACTACACCTCAACCTGATGTAATTTTCTCATTCCACAGAAGACTCTTTCCTGGATCCCAAGTTTTCCATTTCCAGAGAGTTGCTCTGTCTTTTTATCTGTGAAAGTATTACCTATGGTTTGTATGCTGCTGTTCAATTTCAAAAAAAATCTACGCTATAACACATGTGCAGAGCTTCACAGTGGCAGTGGCATTATCCTGATGATCTCGRGCTCCAGAAGGGGGCTCATATCTCTTGTGAGACAGATTGATAACTGGCAAGACCTGTGCCAAGCTTTCCTGCCTCTTGGCCTCATGAAAGGATCCTTGTCCCTAAAGATTCCTTCCATTTTTCCTCTGGTGTCAGCTATATATTGCATAGTTTCCTACAATTCCCACCATGTCACATATATTTTCTCTTCCAAGGAGTGCCCTGGAAGGAAAAATTATGCTTTCCCTTCCCAGAAAACTCCCTTTCCATTCCCTTATTGCAGGGTTCTGACTGAGCTGTCTGAAACGGTACCAAACCAGCCATTTAAACACAGGAACAGGGATGGCTGGTCACCGCCTGCCTTACTGAGTAACATCCCTGGGTGCTYGGGTTTCAGCCCTTTGTTCCCTCCATGCGGAAAATGCTTCCCTGGAAAGAAGAGGGCATTGAGGGTTAATGTTTGAGGAATGCAGGACCAGGATTAATGCTTGTGGCAATTAGCTTCTCAGTGGAGCTGCCTGTGCACACCAATTTTCCTGAGGCTTAACACAACAGGGAATTTTACTTACCTGAATATTCTCTTTTAACCTGAGTAGGACTCCAATAAAKTTGGACACATACATAAGAACTTGAATCTTCTAAAGCAGCAAAATCAGCTGTATTTACAAAACCTGGCTTTGAAACACTACCCTGAAATGTAACAGAAATAAACCAAGTAGGGAACAACCTCACATTGAGCCTGGGAGAAAACCCCTGATCCCTCACTACCAACCTACTTGCCACGCAATGGTGGGTCCCTCCTGACGTGAGCAATCTGCTGGAAGTGAACTTGCAACACACGCAAAGAGCATTTCTGGAATACACACATAGAACTTATAATATCCATTATATGCCTCTTTCATGCAAAAGTAAACTGTATTTAAAGGCATTATACATGCTTGCTATGTAATTACATTAATCAGAGAGAGCTGCTTCCCTGCGTTCCCCTGCTGTTGCCATGGCAGCATCCCCATGTTTGCAAAGTGCAGGGCACCCGCTCTTAATTATACTTACAAAGCAGCTATATTTCAAAGGAATACAATAAATACAAAGTTGAAGTGAGGGTGCTGCACAGAAGTGATATGAACAAATATACTTTTATCATGTCTCCATCTCATGCACACTTCACACCCATTATTAGATCATACTACCTAATTCCCCAGTTCCTTTTGTGCATTTATGGAAAACTCCAGATTTTTGTCTGCCAGAAAATGCAGTCTGTGTTGCAGGCCCCAGAATTATCTCTGCCTCTGACCTGGGAGCTGGTTGTTATGAAACCAAAGCAATTGAGAGAGATCTTTTCGTTTGTGCTGATCAAAATGTGGCAACTGGAAATGTCTCCTTACTCTCTGGTAACCAATGTAGAATGCCATTGCTGCTCTCCACTCCCACTGGAGCCCAGGTCACCCACCCAGTGGATGCCTAACGAGCTGCCCCCTGCTGCAGTCCCCTGTCTCAGTGCCACCGTGTCGGCTTTGGTGACAGTGAAGGTGAAATGAGCAGTCTGAGGTGCCAACATGACATTGTTCAAGCAGAATATATTTTGATGCATGAACCACCAGCTTGGTGCAGCACACACCACCAGCACAGTCTTTGCTTCCTTGTGGATGAATAACATGGAAATTGCAGTTGATATAAATTTACATTTTAGGAAATTTACATTTTTACCCCTATAAAGAAACAAGGGATTCCCTCATTCTGAAATTAATACTCTCCCTGAAGTTGAACAGAGCTTGTACAGATGCTGGATTGCAGATATGAATTATGTATTTTCTGGGGGTGGAATGTCATGCAATTTTAGTGTTATTCAAGCCACAAAGATCCATCAGGGGAGAAGTAATTAGAATATTTCAGAGACCCAGATTTACATTTCTTAAAGCTTGTGAGCAAAATGAAATTGGCTGCCTCCAATTTACATGTCTGCAATCACACCATGAAAAACCTGTCAGATCTCAGGTTTTGGATCTGAAACCTCTGGGGGGACACCAGGTGTTCTGGCAAATGATGGTGTTGCTTTGGTGTCACTTGCACACAGCTAATTCTGAAATAAATGTGTGCTGAGGGGTAGGGGGCACTGTGTTACTTCATGTATATGAGCAGGTGTGGTAAAAGCCATTGGCTCTGACTTACGAGACAGAAACCCCATTTTCCATCTTATTTATTTTTGTCCTTAGTTTCTTTTTTCGTGTGCATTTGTTTTTCACTTTGAACATGGGAAATTGTTGTGTTCTCACCTGGTTTTACGCACTTAGCCATAGAAGAGGAAAGGAATGCTGCCTTCTTAATGAACCACACTCTAGCTTAATTATCTGGGTAAGCAATGAGGCCTGGATAAGCAGCATGGCCTAGACATGGCTGACATATAAAGATATGTGGCAGTAATATTTCTTTTATTTTAAAAAGGAAAGCAATTCTATGTTTTGCCTGTGAGCTGTAGCAGGTGCTGTGTACTTCCTGGCTCTCCATTTGTTCTGTCCAGGTAGCTGCCATGGCTCTCTTAAAACTGCAGTGACCTCTAGATACACTTTCAGTCTTATTTGGCTCTAGCCTGCCGACATGGGTGACAGAAGCCTTTGGGTTGCCCTGGCTGGAGCTGTGGATTGAACAGGAGGCCACAAGGCCATTGCAAGGCAGGAGTAAGTTGTTTCTTGCACCACGTACTGATTCTCAGCACTGGACTCAACAGAGGCATTTCCTTTGCTTTCTCTGCCAGCAGAATAAAAATAATGCCAGAGTTGTTTGGGCTACCTTGTGCAGGCTCACATTTCCAGACCTTTTGGTCTGCAATAGTCCACCCGCAGATTTGAGAAATCTACTGCTGAAAGCAGAAGTGATGTGATTTAGACTGCTTTATGTCTATAAATATTTGATAATACACACACAGATATATGTATATATGCATAGATGTACATGTACGTGTGAAGCCTGTCCCTCTATCGCCCTTATGTGGAGAACAGATGTTACATAATGCTTCCATCCGGGAACAGGCAAGCAGGGATATGACTAAGCAACAGAGCGTGACTTATGAATAACAAATTGTGCATATTCCCAAAGATATTTCTCTAGCTGATCTCCAAGGAAAGAAATCTCCAAAATTAATACATTTGAGAAAACTCCCGTCTTCTAGAGGACTAGGAGGAGATAGTGGAGGACAAAGAGCAAACAGAAAAGTAGACAGAATTTGTTCCATGAATTTGCATTGCTCCTTGTAGATAACSTGCCTCTGACAATGACTTCATGCATTGATTCAGATGATTAATATGTGGGTCAAGAGTTTTCACCCACTGCACAGAAACGCGAGCAGTGGGATTCAACTCCAACTTGAAGCTGAATGCAGAAAGCAAACCCCTCGCAGGCACCAGAGGGCATTTTGAGGCAGATCAAAAATCAGTGGGGTGAGATCCAGGGAGTTTTCTCTCATGATTCTACTTGACCAGAAACCTGCATGCTGTCACGTACAGCTTTGTCACCCTCTTGCCTTGCATCTTTGGGTTGTCAGTAGCTCCCGTATGAACCAGCATCTGAAGATATCAGCTGGCACAGCAAGAGCCCTGTAAAGTGGCAGCATCAGCAAGGCAAGCACTTCTAAAATCTTTGAGCCAGTTCCTTGTCTGGAAGAAGTCGGCAGAGCTCCATTCCCACCAATAAAGCTGTGCCAGATGACTCCTGCTGGGACTCTTGGACTCAGATTTCCCAGAGAAAAAAAATCTAATTGACGATAAAATAAGAGAGGAGGAGAGAAAGCTTCTAAATGCTTGAAAGATGATTTGGAGACAGAAAATGAAGGGCCAGGGGCAAAGAAACAAGGGCACATTTGAAATGATTCAGTAAGCTAATGGGGAAAAAGGTGAAAGAAATATCACCGATAATGAGAGAAGGGTGATTATTTTCTGTCTCCTCTCTGAATCCACATTTTGTCAAAGCAATCATGATTTTCCCATGGAGACAATACGACTGTCTGATCCAAGGAGCTTTGACTTAGGTAAGGCATGTTCTTGCAATAGCATCCCCTCGGCCCAGGAATCCTTGCTTGTCTTAGTGCTGATCGGGTGATTACACGGGGCCGTTCGTTATCTGATGAATTTCTAAAATGCTCCCCTTGGAGCAGGTGTACCCACACAAGCACCACGGGACAAAACAGACTGCTGAGCTCCAGCTCTCCTTTGCTGGTCAAACAAAGCTGAGTTAGTAAAAAGCTCTCTGCAGTTTATTGCAAGGGGGAGCACCCAGGGAAGGATGCCATGAAAGGCTGGCTCCAGAATACAGCTCCTTTTTGGACTGAGCTCTTAAAGTCATGTTCTTCTCAAAGGCACAGTGGGGCCAAACCTTTCTGCTGACCTTTTCAGATGCTCACCAGTGGTGCAGCTCTTTCTTTCCACTCAGATCAACTGTCTCATCTGTACTGGCTCTCTGTGCCATTCCCCTTGCTTATTCCCCAGGATGACACAGTGTGATCTCATTTACTAGCCTTGTTAACAGGGCCTTGTTCTTTATCTTTTCTCATTCTTTTTGCTATCTTCCTCTTTTAATCACAAGGTTTGCTTTAGCCTGTTCATTTCACAGTTTGCCATGACGTTATTTCCCCTCATTCAGGGCATGAGCCCATGAAGTGGATGGGCTCTTGCCTCCTGGGGACAGGTATTTGGATCCCCAAGTGACAGAACGCTCATGACAGTCCAAGGCTCCATCCAGTACAATATGATGCTGATCTGGACAGTGAGGGCAGCATAACTGCTGCTGATTTTGTGGCTGATTGCAATCTGGGCTGGACAGGTTGTGACCAAATCAATTGTCTGTCTGTAAAGGATGCTAATAAATTTTATGGAAATATATGGATACAACTTTGATCTTYATCTTAAGCTTAAATGTAAAAAACATAATAAAGTACCCCAAGGAAATTAAATGAACACCTGTAGTTTTACCAGGAACTGTTCAGCTGTGGAGAAAGGCTAAAGTATTAGAAGTCCACCATTGAGGGGGAAGGGATGCATGTTTGGGCAGGCAACTGAAACCTTTAGTTTCAAAAGAGCTACTACCTGATTTGAAAGGACTTCAAATATCTGAAAGATGAGCTCTGTGTATATTTAGCATCCAATTATCCAAATAACTAAAATGAGCGCATGCCATAAATCTTTCCTCTATGATATTTGTGTCAGAACTGGTGATAAGACAGCAGCACAGAGATGACAATTTGAACAACTCTCCTATTTTATGTCTCATTTTTTTCCTTAGACCAACTCTCCAAGCTTCTCTGCAGCTGTCAACTCTGTTAAGATTTATTCACTGGCAATCAAGATTCCAGGCATTCCCAGGAACATTTACACTGACATATTCCCCTCTTCCCACTAACCCTCATCTATGCCCACGTCTCCTCTTTCCAGCTCCATTTCACTGCAGCTTCTCCTTTCCTTAGCCAGGGCAGGGACTCCTCTTTCCTCCCAGTATACTTTCCTGAACTTGGCCACTCTGAGACTCAGCAGTGGTGAAGAAGTGCAATAGTAGAGATACCAGTGTTTGGGAGTTTTTTGCCTTGGGATTGATTTACTTCATAGAATCATGGAATAGTTTGGGTTGGAAGGGACCCTTAAAGGTCATCTAATCCAAGCCCTTTGCAATGAGCAGGAACACCTTCAACTAGATCAGTTTGTTCGAAGCCCCATCCAACCTGACTTTGAACACCTCCAGTGAGGTGTACGGTACCACAACCTCTCTGTGCAATGTGTTCCAGTACCTCACCACCCTTATAGCACCGCTCCTGCATGGAATAGGGAAGTGCTTCCCAGCTGGAGAGGGATTTCAAATAGTTCTTCATATTCTGAACTGGGAAATGAGAGGGAATTTCTATGCAGCCATACATGTGAGCTCTACTAAAGAAACACAGGCCACAACACTCCAGTTTCTTTCCTACATGGATTTTTTTTCTTCTTACTTCCTTCTAACATCTTCAAACACCCCCCAATTAGCTGTTCATGTAGCACACAGTCCCATTCATTGCATTGCTATGTCAATGAGTTTTAGCACAAACCACTGGACTTTTGGCAATTAACAAGAGTTGCAGCTTTTTTTCTTTTGAAATATTCGCTTTTCAGTGAAAAAAGAGACATTTTATAGATCTTGTACATTTGACTGAATGCACTAGTATATTTTGACCTTTCTGTGCACAAACATTTCTTTTTTAGTCTATGCTTTGTACTTTGAAGAGCCACTTTAATGAAGCTTCACACGTGTGAATGTTTTTCTTTAGTTTCATGAGAGCAAGCACTGTAACACATCGATAATTTCAAGGCAGGTTGTACAACTGAAGATGTTTGCTTTCTGAGAGTAAACAGGCACTTCTGATTCTTCTGTTTAGTTTGGTCCAAAAGTATTACCAGCCCTCCCCAGCATGATATTTACATAGAAGGAATGCAAACTCTTGTCCAGCTCAAGTGATTTTTATGGTCCAGTGAGTAACAAGATATTAGTCACCAGAAGGTCTTTTGACCTCATTCATTTTTACCTTCTTTTCTGCTAATAAGTATATTATTCTGGTTATGAACTGCCTACTTTTTATGCAAGAAAAGTCAACTTCCTGGAAAAATCTGCCAAATGCAAGTCACTTTCAGCTTGCTACCTTAGAAGTTAAGACAAATTAATGGTGTATTGACTCAGACATAAGTTTTCAAAACAGCAACCACCTCAAAGCCATTCTTCTGACTTTTCAGCAGGCACAGGAATATGGAAGCAAGGGCTTTGTACACACTGGACACAGGAAACACTTGAACTTCTACATCCTTATTCCCCTGATGTGGGATCTCCAGGCTGTTTATAGGAATCACCTGAAGTCTTTTCCAGCCAAGCAACAAAGAAGGCCATTTGGGCCAGACAACAGTGGCTGTTGTAGGAACAATGTGATGGTTTTGCAGTATGAACAAAGCATAAAGAGAGACAGGTTGCAAATTCCTTGGAGATGACACAGAGGAAGACCTTTTCACTTATGAGACAGTGTTAAACAGGCTACTTGCATAACCCCCACTTCTCCCAGGACCTTTGCTGGAGCAAGGATCTGGAAGCAGCATCCTGCCATGTTAGCAGATGGACATGAGTAAGGCAGCCAAGAAAGCAGAGAAAAATATATGCTTACAGGGAAATCATGTAAAGGGAGTTCATCCCAACTGAAGGATGTAGGCAGCTGTTAACAAGTTTGTAGAATGCAGTGGAGAGACATAATTTATAATATGACTGCACACAAGCAAAGAGCCAGGATTAAGACCTCAGCAAGAGCAAAGCAGGTTTTACAGTATGACTCACCAGCAGCCATCTACTGCTGTTTGTGAAAACAGGTTCATCACCTCGTCTTGTCACGAGATGAGGCTGGGATGAGATACCTCACCATGCAAGTTGGAATATTATCCTTGCTGGGACCACGTGCAGCTCTGTGCTGCTACTCAGCATGAACAGAGCCATCAAAATCTTTCTCTAAACCACCAGAAAAATGCCTGAAATTTCTCGGCTCCAAAAGCTCAGCCCTGCAACCTCTGCAGTACAACAGAATAGTGTTGAGGGCTTCTAACTATGCACCCTAAGTAAAGTGGTAGAATTAGTCTGTTTGCCAACAGGTAGTGCCCAATCTGCCCATTTCCCACTCAGCTGTTATCCAAGGATAATACAAGCTGCTCTCCTGCTGCAGTTATAGTACATTGTAATAAAATTTTAAGTTTCATTACTGAAACATACCTTTGTATTTTTTGATGTGTTTATTAGGAGCTATGAGATTTAATTAGACACAGGGCAAGCATTTTATCTTGTCACCTTTGCTGACAGATCTGAAATTCATTGAGCACAGACACTCTTCCTGAAGGATCTCTATTCTGGCCTAGATGTTAATCCTGCCACTTCTTCTCTGTTTTTGTTTTTTTTTATTTTTCTAATATGTGTATGTTTATTTGCATATGGGGATTTTGCAACAGTGAATATTAGGATAGTTTTTAGTGTAGGTTATAGAGAAAGAATCACAGAACAGTTTAGGTTGAAAGGCGTCTTATTGATCACATAGTTTCAACCCCCAAGTAGATGATCTTCAAAGTCCCTTCCAAACCCAACAATTCTATGATTCACCCAGTATGATTCTGTGAACCAGCACCCAGTATATTCTGAAGCCTTTTTGTTATGTACAAGAAAACCCCTGTCAAAAGCAGCTACCAAAAGAGACAGGAAGTTTATTTGAGTTTTCTCTAGCATGATTGGAGATTAAACACGTGAAGTTAAGGCAAAAAAAGTGTCAATTTGCAGAGTGACTTGGAGGATGAAATTTTTTGATTTTTATTTATACCTTAGGTTGGCTCCATGGAAGGGATAAGCTACAACAGGGCTGATGCTGCAATACTGCCCTTAGCCTGAAAGTACAACACCCTTTGTGGCACCTTTGTTCCCTTCATGGAGCAGAGCAGGGTAAGTGCATCCAGAGGGCTTGCTACTGAGGTGCTGGGAGTCTTGGCACCTAAAATAGGGTTCAGAAGACTGTGGAGATACCAGAGCTTCTAAAATTACATGCTTTGGTGCCTATATCCTTTATGGATGGATCCAGCCCTCATGTAACTGGCTACTAGTTTTTTTGCTACGAATTTGTGTGCGTTTCAGTCCTCACCTGGCATGACCACTGCCAAAACAAGGCAATAACTGTCTCACTGTCAAACCTATCACTGCTGAGCCCACCAAGAGAGGGTTGTGGCAGTTGTGGTTTTTGCAGTTTGTGCTGGGTTAGAAAATGAGCTGCACTTGTCAGCCGACAGGTAAAGCTGTTTTTACTTGTGGTGAACCTGAGAGAGTTTAAAGAGATGACTAATTCATGAAAGTTTCTGTTGTCCATTACCCCAGCCTCTTAGACACTTAGTCACCTCACAACTATGCAATTAGTTACTTTTCCTTCCAAAATCGGCTCAGAAACTCACTTCTAAGCAGTGGTATCACTTATTAAAGGATGCAAACCCCTTACCCTTAATGGGTCATAGCCTAGAAAATAACAGCCTTACAGATAACAGTACAGTGAGACCTTCCTTTAGGTTTTGTTGTGAATGTTGCTCTTTGGAGAGTCCAGCATGCCTCACTGAAGACCCAGAGGAGTTAGAGCTTCCTTGCCAGGGCTGGGACTGCAGAGAAGCCCTGGGAATGTGCTGCTGATGTGTGGGTGTAGCAGTCCCCAGACTGGTGGTAAAGTATTGCAATGTTAGTCACTGGCAAAGGGGAGGGCAAACAAACAAGAAGAAATTCAAAGAGAACATCAAACCACAGTAAGCAACCTGAATTATGCAGGAGTCATAGAGTGAACACCAAGAGAATTGAATAGGAAAATTACTGAAAAATGTATAGCAACATCTGTCTTGTGTCTGTATCAGTCTTGAAGCAGAGCTGGGAAGCCTGTTTTGATGACATGCCAGGCAAAACAAAACGGTTCCCTATCCCTCAAACAAAATGCAGAAAAATGCTGCTCACTCTTTCTCCTGTTCTGCCACATTAACCCATTCAGACCTGCCCATACGTTTTTGCAGGTCTTACAAATTCAGAGGAGGYGGCACCAGCCACACCAGCAGTGCCAATTCAGCTGAACCGGGGGCTGAGACAGCCGGCATGTGGTTACCAGGGAGCTGCAGCCTGGTGCTGAAAAGGGGGAAGCTGCTCTTCTGTCACTGTGCAATACTTCTGACCCAGAGTGAGCAGCAAAGCCCGTACTGAAACTGGTGGGCAAACATGGGAATGAATGGAATATACTGCCAGTGCCGGAAGCCATGTGGCCACAGGGCTGCTGCCATCCCAGCTCCAGGGTCATCAGAGCTCAGTTAGAAAATGTCCCTGTTTGGTTCAGTTGTTGCCGCTCCAGGCACTGAATTTGCTCTGGGGGAGCAGAGAGGTGGTGCCTGCTCTGGCTCTCGAATTTTTCCCATAAAATTCATGAAGGAAAGGCTGTAGCAGTGCCTCCTCCTCAGCTGATTCTGCTTTCCTGTTTAGCAGCCAGTCACCCATAAGCTGAAGCATGAAGTTTAGCCCTCTGGAGGAAGGTGTGTCAGGGCCTCTAATGACACATGTGGGGCATACGGGCATCTCACAGGCACCTCTGCACTGTGCTCGTCTGTAAACGTGCCAGGAAGCAAAACGCTGTCCAGATTACATTGCTGGAGGCAGAGATAACAAAGCAAAATATTTAAGCTAACAGTATAGTTGTCCAGGACAGTGTCATCACTGTCAACCAATTATGATTTCTAAGAGATATTTTATAAAGGACTGGATAGAACATCTTCTGAGCATTTTGACAAAAACATGAGAAGATTTGGTGTCTTTTTTTTAAAAAAAAACTTTTTTAAAATAAATTTTCTAATTCTCATTCCATTTTTCTGCCTGAAGTACATTAGTTTCTATGGAAACATTGTAGTCATTTATGTGCATGGTGTTTTCTGACATCCATATGTGGAGTATAAAGACAAGTTATGTCACCATTGTGAAATGCAGTCATTTATGTGATGCTTATCACACTTCCACRTGCAAGAGAGAGGATGCCTTTAGTCTGTTATATAACAGATGCAAAAATCCAGATACAGGGAGGCAGCAATGAGCTGAGCTGTAGAATTTCACACACACACTCAATACATTTACATCCACAACAAAGAAGAATGTGAGATTTACTTAATATTTTTATTTTGCGTATTTGGTGCAACCATGCCTGTCTCCACTGTGTAGAGCAACACTGAAACTCAGCGAATTAATTACCACAGAGAGCCTAATGATGTAACTCATCCTTCCTGTGACAACATTCAGTACTGCTGAAGAAAAGATAAAGGAAGCAATCATGCTGTTTCTTATTTCATGAAAATGAGAAAATTATATTGTGACACAACGTGTAAATAACAGAACCATTGGCTCTGTAAGTATTTCATTCAGGAACATAAAACAAGCCTCCAGCAAGTGATACTTGTTTCTTATGTTTTAAACAGGCTTTTATGAATCTACATTTCTTGTCTTCTGAAGGGTTAGTGAAACCCTCCCTATTTGAAGTACGTTTTAAAAAGCCATGCTGTGTCAGACCAGGATACTTAGAGAATAAAATTATTACTGTACCTTGGGCATGCTATAGAGCTAGAATGCACCCACACAAATCCTTTGGCTGTTATGTGAGAACTGCACTTTAGGAAGCAGCACTCTGCTCATTTAAATTATCAAAATGTTGCTTCTTGTGCATCTCTCACTTTTGATTCTTAATATTCAGAACCACAATTTGGCAATTTGTTATCATTTTTACCATTAATTTCCTCTATCAAGACATGGAAATCATGTTCCTTGGATAAACCTCTGCAATGCAAATTGAACTGCAGTGGGAATATTAACCTTTGATGCACAAGTCAGGTGGTGTTACATGTACTACGACAGTACTAACAACAGGCAAAAAGCTGTAGCAATATGACAGGTAGGACGAATTAAATCCAGCAAGCAACTGAAACCAGCAGAGTTCTTTACTAAGAAGATGTGACAATACAGGCAATGTTATCGCTTATGATGGACAACACAAAGAAAAATACACTTTCTCAGACCCCTCCAGTTGATGTGTGGGATTCTGTGTACTCCTTCTTTTGCAAAAATATGTAGATTTCAAATGTATTTGATGAATTCCGACTCACAGGAAGAGTCATAGTTTCTCCAAGAACACCATTAGGAGTGACATAAGTTTCTCTGGTATCCACATTTCCCTGTCAGACTACCTTCAATCCACCATTCTAGTGGATTTAGTAAGAGGTGCTGACAGAGTCAGCAGCCTTGAGGTGGGCAGAGACAATTGTCCTGATGGAGCATGGCAAGACAGCTCAATGGCTCCTGGAGCATTCGCCCCCTCCCCGGCAGAGCTGAGTAGAGCACAGGTCCTGTTTAGCCACACTAAAGGGTATGGGCAGGGATGGGCTCACAGATGGGGGTACCACATGGACTGAAAGGACATTTTGCCATACATAACACCTTGTTGTAGTCTGCCTCTTCAGCTTACTTTTTGCCGTGTCTGAATTGGGAGTGCCTTAATCCCCAAATCCTCAGCATAAGACCAAGGAAGCCCTCTGTACAGGCAGGCCTTTGTTATTTCAGGTCAAAGCTAATGGAAAGCAAAAATCTATTGGCATGAGGGCAAATGAATCCAAATGTGGTTGAAAATGTGGGATTGTGGTACTAATGGGAACAAGACAGTTGATATTTTTTCCCAGCTCTGGACTTCATCAGGAAACAAGTGATGCCTGAGATAAGGTAGGCCATGCTGGTTCTGGTAGGTGGGTATTGAGCTGAAGGAGCTTATTTATTTACCTCATGTAATGTGGCATTGCCAGATAGCCTTGCCCATGAGGGCACCAGCACCTGAGCCATGGCCACCTCTCTGGCATCCCAGAGGGCCCTGTTCCTCTCCTGCTCAGAGTCTGAAAATAGCCCAATGGGGCTCGTGACAGAGATGAACACAGGAGTTGCTGGGAACAACAGTCTGCAAATCCCTGCAAAAGCACTGGCAAGTCCGGGTTGCCCTCACTTTGCCCTGAATCTACTACTAATTCTAGTCCTCAGAGACATGTCAGACCTAGCATTGCTCTTCTGTAAGCTGTTTCTGGTTCCCTGGGGTTTGCCATCAAGTGAAGGTTGCTGGGGCTCTGACTTGCCATGTCTGCCGGGAAGAATTTCTAGGAGAAGCTTTTCTATTGTATCTATGTTGCCTGACAATGCATTTACAGTGGGGTAATACCACTTTAAATTAATTTGAGAAGTTATTTTTGAAGGGAAATGCTAAAATACCTGTCCTGATGCAGGGAAATAAGGTATTGAAGTACAGGACTGGCAGTGCTATGGGATACAGCTTTTGCTGAGTGCAGGATTTATTTTGGCAACGCTTGGTACGCTAAGCCCTGTATCACAGCTTCAGCCTCACCTATTTTTGTGGTTTTCTCTCTCTTATCCTTCCAAGGACAGTTGTCTGATTTAGCAGGAATGTCAGATGGGTTAACTGGGAAACAAAAACCTGGCAAAGGAGGAACGAGAAATGTGGAGTGAACGGAAACCCTGAATATATATCTCAGTGGCTCTAGGATGGTTCCAGACATCAGCTACAGGGTGCTGTGTCAGCGGTGGACACAGCAGACCCACTGGCTGTCACTCTGAGTTGCTCCTTGAAGGGTTGTCTTCCATTTCCAGCCCAGTAAATTGATAGCCTAAAAATTTCCTAGGAAAGAGTGGGTTTCTCAACATATTTTCTGAATGAATTTCATAAAACACTGCAGGTAGCATGATCTGGTGTTCCCTAATATCTCCTATAATATCCCTAATATACATAGGAGGAGTGTGGAGTGGATCTGTGTATGTGACATAGTGGGTTATCCCCCAAGTTGCTGCTGTTAACACTTCAGATTGTGGCTATTGAAAATGAGCTGTGTTTCTGGCAAGTCCGAGGAAAGCTGGTCCTATTTAGCTTACATTTATTCAATTGTCTGTAAACTGGTCCTTTCCACTTTATGGTCCTTTAAAGACAGCCATGGATTTCTCCTCTTTTGGAGCTTTCTTCTGTCACCGCTATAAGATATGAAAGTTTTTCAAGCAAAATCAATAGCAAATTCCCTGGTGGACTTTGGGGAGTCTCATGTGTGTTATAAAGTCAAATTGCTGCCCAAGAGAGCTGCTTTGGTGATTTTCTTCTGTTTTATCCCGAGAGAAGTGAAAGGATATGAGGACTAAATGGGGCTTTTTTTTTGTTAGCACCCCAACTGGAGCAGAGGCTTTGCTGTGGAGAACAGGTTCCTAACATCAGGCTCAGCTCCCAGTGCTGAGGCGTTGCTCCAGTGGCAAGTGTTCTTCCATGAGGTTGGGGCTTTTCCCACACTACTTCTCTTGTCCTCTCACCCCCACCATCCTCCAGGACCAGAGCTGTCATCACAAATTTTGACATAGCTGGGGATTGACACATTCATTAACTGATTTGAAAACTGAAGCCAAGGCATTTTCCTGGTGCTGGATGTTGGGGAAGACTGGAGCCAGGCTGGGGAGCTCCCAACAGCCACAGGAAAGCAGCCAGCCAGGCTCCCAGCTTGAGGCAGCCTGTGGGTCAGCTTTGGCTGCAGGAAATTGCTCTGTGCCAGCATGGAGGAGACAAATGCCATGGCCAAATGCTTGTCAAGATTACCAGCAAAGAGGGGATTCAAGAAGGTACTTTTTTGAAATTGTTCAACCTCATCACCCACTCACTGTGCAGAACCAGACAGAAATGCGCGGTTTTGCACCTTTTGTCCAAATGAGGGCCTGATCCCATTGGCAGAATCTGGGAAAAAAATTTGGTCTTCAAAGACATCTCTTTCTGACCAGTATCACCTGAAACTTGTCTGGGCTCAGCTTCAGTCAACTGCTCTTTTGCCATTTTAATAGGTTTAGTGGCATAAGATGGTAGTTCCACGTCTCTATATGTCTATATCTACGTATCTCTAAGTCTATATATTTATATAATCACCAGATTTTTAAACACTATACATACACACACACACACACACACACATTATCATCACCATCATCTCTAAGTACTACGGCATGTTGTCATTTCCTAAGGAGTTCCTGTAGTTTTTGATGAGAAGACAGGATACCCTGAATATTTTTAGGACTTTAAGTCTGAGTTTGGCAGTTTTTCAGTGGCTTTTTTGCCTCAAAGGATCTGTTCAAGAGAGTATAGCTCAAATGTTTTTGTCTGAACCTTGCAGGGGTGCTAGGAGCAATATCAGACAGAGTCTGTGTGGCACAGGATAAAACTGAATCAGGGATCTTTCTTTCTCACTTCTTTTCTGTTATGTTAATATTTAACAATAATTCATCAACAAGCTTGCACAGACTGATATTTTCATGGAAATGTTATTGTTTTAGAATATCATTTAAGAGTAGGGAACTACCATCACCAGCCAACAAAAAGGGAGCAGTAGTACTTCAGAGAAGACAAGTGTCATCCCTGTCACAGAGGAAGAAGTCACAGACAGCAGCAGTGAAAGGTTGTGTCCCAACCATCACAAACCCACTTTTCACACAAATGCATGAGGTTTGCAGGTTCATGTTCTGAAAGATGTCCGAACTTCTGTGAAAGCATAAGTGAGAAACTCCCTGCCCTACCTCTGCCTCTCACAACAGAGTTTCCCCAAGAAAAGTCCACTGCAAAAGAGGGAAGAAAGGTAAGAACAATCCAGCACCCAGTAGTCTCCAGCTGCAAATGACATTTTGTACTGATTCAGCCAAATAACTTTAACAGGATTTCAACTATGGGATGTGGTACCTCACCAGGATGTAAGCTAGAATTTTGGTGATAGAAATAATCTTTATTCAATCAGTTATTTTTTGCTTTCAAAAGGCAGCAATCCATTATTTTTCTGTGTTGGACAACTTTATTTTAGTTTTGAAATATGGAAAATACTATAAAAGCATCAAGTGCTTTGTGGTATATGGGAATTATCATCAACTTCTCAGCATGAACTTGAACACTTTTCTCAAAAAATTTGGAAAATCTAAGCAAGTGGACTTTACCACCACATGCTATAGGAATATGATTGTTCTTCAGCAAGCGTATGACTTCAGTTGACATTATTTTCAATTATTTTTATCTTCAACTAATTTTATTTTCTATCTTGTGTTAAGGACAAAACATATGAGAATAGAAGCTTCAGTATATGTGACTAGAATTTCTTCTAGTCATAGTAGATGTAAAAACCCAGCACGACTGATAGAGAGTCGATAACCAATACTCAGAGATGCCCAACACCCATGTGTTGGGTCACCTAAGGAAGAAATTGTATCTAAACCAGTATTTTTATCTAAACAGCCTCAACATTTCTCCAGTGCTATTTGACTACACTTCAAACCAAAATATTAGCTATAGATTACTCTATACACCATAGTCTCTGTGTAGGAGTTGGATCCTTTTGCAGTCTCCAGCACGAGCCTCTTTGAAGTGAAAGGACGATTCTTCCACTGTGTTTTGCATGTGACGTCCACTTACCCTTTCACATATCCGTGACTGTTGTGACACAAATGTCTGCTTCTGGTTTGGTTGGTTAGAAACCAATTTATTACTGAGWACACATATATCCATACAGTCTTGCCTATGTTTGTAATCCTCCTGAAGCCCCTCAGCAGGTGCAACTTTTCCCTTCCTTGCTTTCAGAACAGAAGTCAGGCCATGAGGTAAGGCAGCTGCTGGTAACTTCCTCCTGCCCCACTTTCTGCAGGGCAGATCTTTTGGCTCACTGCTGCCTTTTGATCTCCAGCTTGGAAAAACAACTTGTCATGGAACCGAGTGCCAGGCATGGATGTTGCACAGCTCTAACCTAAGCTATTTGGTCTGAGCACTTTTAAAGAAGTTTCTCACCACGATGTTGTGTTCCTTACTTGCGCAGTGACCTTATGTCATCCTACTCTAAATCCGAGTAACACCAAAATAAGCATCCACATACCCAAAGTGTACTCATTAGTATACTGTAGATCTATTTCAGATTATAAATGACGTGTGCTATGCTAGGAGACAAATTCCAAATATGGAGCACACATACAGTCCCTAGCCCTATAAACTGTTTTTTACCATGGCCTAGGAAGGATCCTAATAAGACAACAGAGAAAGTTCAAGAAAGAAGGTCAACATAATAAAAAGGATACATTAGTAGAGGAATGCAAATGCTGTGCATCACAATCTACATGAAATATTGATGAGATTCTAGAATAGCTCCATTTAATATACTGCTGTTCAGATAAACACAGTGGTCCAGGTACTCCGGGTATTTAAAACACAGAAATGCTCTCAAAACCCTGTTCTAATGCCTGTATATATCAGAGCTGAGCAAGATACTCCAGACAGGCAGCTGAGACCCAGGACAGAGGGGGATTCAGAGCATTGCTGTGAAAGTATATGAACATGTAGCTAAAGCTTAACATCTTAATCCATGTAGCATTTCCTGTAAAAACCATCTCTTTTTCCAGTGCAGCTGGGCCAATGCAATAGACTGGAAATTCATAGGCATACTCCAACAAATCATAGAATTATTCAACGGTTTGGGTTGGAAGGCACCTTAAAGATCACCCAGTTTTAACCCCCCTGCCATGAGCAGGGCCACTTTGCACCAGACCGAGTGGCTCAGAGCTCCGTTCAACTGGGACTTTAATATTTCCGTGGATGGGACATTCCATTTCTCTGGAAAACCTGTTCCCATACCTCACCACCCTCACAGTAAAGAATTTCTTCCTAGTGTCTAACCAAAATCTACCCTCTTTCAGTTTAAAGACATTCCCCCTTGTCCTATCACCACATTGTCAGCAATCTTGTGGGCCTGAAGGTACTGGAGGGCTGCTTATCAGGTCTCCCTGAAGCCTTCTTTTCTCCAGGATGAACAAGCCCAACTCTCTCAGCCTGTCTTCACAGGAGAGATGCTCCAGCCCTCTGATCATCTTCATGGTCCTCCTCTGGACTCACTCCAGGAGGTCTAGCTTCCTTATGTCAGGGACTCCAGAACATGATGCTGTACTCCACTGTGAGGTGGGGTCTCACCAAACCAGAGAAGAGCAGAGCAGAGGGGCAGAATCTCCTCCCTCGCCCTGCTGGCCACGCTACTTTGGATGCAGCCCAGGACATGGTTGGTGGCAAGAGCACATTGCTGGGTCATATTGAAATTTTTGTCAACCAACACCCTCAAGTACTTCTTCTCATGGCTGCTCTCAAACCATTGGCCAGCCAGCCTGTGGTTGTGCTTGGGATTAATGAGCAGAGCCATATAAAAATGCACTACTGCAAAGAGACTTTAAATAGAGTAAATCCTTCCCAAGACCACACCAGACCTTTGCACTCTGTCCTTGCTCTGATGTCTCCAGGTACCCTCAAGCAGGCTGGTGTGGCTCTGGCGGGCGAAGGAGCCCCTGGCCTGGGTAGCACAAAGTTCCAGGGGCAACTTAGTTCAGTCATCTGTGCACTGCAGCAACGTGAGGCAGGAGGAGGAAAACACTGCAACCTGCTAGGAACATTTTGTTAGGTTAAAGTAATTACTTACACTGAAATTGGGCCAGAGAACTTAGCCTAATTGCACTTACCATGAATTGCATGGCATTTCAAATATCTGACTATTTAAAATGTCTTGAGATTTGTGCTGACCAGAGCTAGCTAGAAATCCAATGTTACATTTTTACTGGTTCCTGAATTATTATTGTTGCTCTTAACTACTTGCAGTTATATAGCACTTGATGATCAGCACTTTTATTACATAAACACATGACCTGTTCCAAGGGCCAGCAGTCACCAAACACCTGGCACCCCTCTATCTCTGGTGGCAGAGGACAGGGATCAGGGCCAGTCTCAAGGCTATGAAGAGGTTTTACCTGCTGATGCCTCAGCACCTTCTGGCTGCAGAGCACCTTAAAGACTTACCTGTGAGATGGGGCCCGCCTTATCCAACGCTGGCTGGCTGTGTTTGCCAGGTACCCAGCCCAAGCCCGTCTCTCTGCAGTCAATAAAGAAGGAGAGACATTCAGAGGGCAATTTATTTCATCTGTCTTAAAGGTTATTTCCAGACAACGAGTCATTCCCCAAAGGACCATTTCTTTCCACACTGACCACAGGAGGAGCCTAAGGGGCCATCCATCCCCATTCTGTGCCTTCAGAAGTACTAAAAAACCTTGCAAGTAACCACAGAAAGGTCTGTTGCTAAAGAAAATAATTAGATTTCTTCAAATCCAGCTGAGATCTAACAAACTTGATTCACACTTGAAGTCAGAGCCTATATATAGTCCATAGCTTTAGGATCCTTGATTACAGCAAGATTGCAAGAGAAGGAAACTGAAAGACAACATTTTGTAATGTTAAAATGTTAGTATTAGACAGTATTGGACACTGTAGAAATGTTGGCATAGCCTGGCAGCATAATTTTCTATATGCTATGCAATTACATGAGTGGATATTTTTGTAACTTACACCTGCTGAGAGATATAAATGTACCTGTGTGGAATTGGTGATGTCTGTAGTTTTGCTCATGTCGTTTGCTTTCCTGGTACCCTGAAGACATTACACTGATAATATGCCCCATCAGACACATATCATATTCTGCAATGAACTAAATCATACTCATTGTATTTACACAGAATCATGAGGATATAGTATTTTTGTCTGAATAAATAAGTAAAAAATGCACGCACAGCACAGTTTTGATGACTGGGACCCTAAAGAGCTATGATACTGACTGTAACACTTCAATTGTACTTTTCTTTGTTTTCCATGGTCAGTGTTTCAAGAAGGACATCCTAATAAGAGGTTATACCTCCTCCAGAGATTCCCTGAGCAAGCTGTGACACACACATTTGCACAGAACTGCACATGTACATCTGAAGACTCAAACATGCTCCCTTTGTCCAGACTAGAAAAGGAACTACTAAAAAATGTGTGCTGTTAATCTTTTGCAAATCACCACTAATCTTCTTCCCACTGTTTTTTGAATACTCTCTCCTTTGGATTCCTCTGTGCCTTGTTAACTATTTGATCAAGGAAATGTAATTCTGTCTGGTCATCACAGCTACCTCTTTATACTTCAAAGAAATGCCTGCATATTTTTCAGGAAAATTATTTTCCCCTATTTCATACAGAGCTTTATTTTTCTTTAAAGAGTGGGTGAATAGAATGTTCTGTACCAGCATGTAAAAACCACAGACTGCAAAGGTTTGCTTGCTGCTTTAGAAAAGAATAAAAACGTTTATTAAGGAGTTTGTTTTCCACATTTTCTTGAGATAAGAATACAGATTGTCAAACTGTTGTTTCAAAATAGGCAGATAAAGATCTACTCTTAATCTTTTTTTTTCTTAGTAAAAATAAAACATGTATAACACAAAAATAATACATGGCCACATCTAAAAAAATCTAGTACATTAAACTTCCTTAAAAGTGCTATTCCTTGTTCTTTAAAGAAATATGGTATTATTTTTGCTTATGAGACCATATACCTATGTATTTTTAAGAAACAAAAACTAGTCTGTGTGTGATGTTTCAGAGAATGAATTCCTTCTTCACAGCATTCAGTGATGACAGGGAAGCAAATTGCAGCAATAGACAGATAGGAGCAGCCTCACATTCACAAGTCCTGGTCCTAATGGGGGATCTCAGCCACCCCAGTATCAGCTGGAAGGACAACACAGCAGGGCATAGGCAGTCCAGGAAGTTCCTGGAATGCACTAATGATAAGCTCCTTCTCCAAGTGACAGAGGAGCCACTGAGGAGAGGTTCTGTGCTGGACCTTGTTCTCACAAACGAGGGGCTGGTGAGGAATGTGAGGCCCAAGGGCAGCCTGGGCTGCAGTGACCATGGAATGGTGGAGTTGGAGACCCTTAGGGCAGTGAGAAGGTGCTCAGCAAGCTCACTACCCTGGGCTTCAGAAGATAGACTTCAGTCTCTTCAAGGATCTGCTTGGCAGAATACCATGGGATAAAACCCCGGAGGGAAGAGGGGCCAAGGGAAGCTGGATAATATTCAAAGATCGCCTTTTCCAAGCTCAGGAGAGATGCATACCAACAAAGAGGAAGACAGGCAAAACACCAGGAGGCCTGCATGGATGAACAAGGAAACTCTGGACAAACTCAAACACAGAAAGGAAGCCTACAGAGGGTGGAGGCAAGGGCAGGTAGCCTGGGAGGAATACAGAGAAATTGTCCAAGCATCCAGGGATCAGGTTAGGAAAGTTAAAGTCCTGGTAGAATTAAATCTGGCCAGGGATGTCAAAGGCAACAAGAAAAGCTTCTATAGGTAAGTTTGTGATAAAAGGAAGACTAGGGAATGTGAGCCCTCTCTGGAAGGAAACAGGAGGCCTGGTTACCTGGGATGTGAAGGAGACTGAGGCACTCAATGACTTTTTTGCCTCATTCCTCATCAGCAAGCTCTCCAGCCACACCACCCGAGTCACAAAAGGCAAAGGCAGGGACTGGGAGAAGGTAGAGCTGCCCACCACAGGAGAAGATCAGGTTTGAGACCATCAAAGGAAGCTGAAGCTGCACAAATCATGAGACCTGATGAGACACATCTGTGGGTCCTGAGAGAACTGGTGGATGAAGTTGCTAAGGCACTGTCCATCATATTTGAGAAGTCATGGCAGTCCAGTGAAGTTTGCACTGACTGGAAAAGGGGAAACATAACCCCTATTTTTAAAAAGAGAAAAGAGGAAGACCTGCGTAACTACAGGCCAGTCAGTCTCACCATTGTGCCTGGCAAGTTCATAAAGTTGATCCTCCTGGCAGCTATGCTAACGCACATGGAAAATGAGGAGGTGCTTGGTGAAAGCCAACATGGCTTCACTAAGGGCAAACTGGGCCTGAAAAACTTGGTGGTCTTCTGACACAGAGTTACAGAGATGGTGGATGAGGGACAAGCAGCTGACATCACCTACCTGGATTTGTGCAAAGAACTTGCCACTGCCTGGCAGTTTCTAAACTGGAGAGGCATGGAGATGACAGATTATCCACTTGGTGGATAAAGAATTCGCTGGATGGTCACACTCAGAGAGTTGCTGTTGATGGTTCAATGTCCAAGTGGAGACCAGTGATGAGTGGTGTTCCTCAGGGGAACACCAGATATTGGGACCAGAGCTGTTTAACATCTCTGTCAGCGACATGGACAGGGGGATTGCGTGCACTTGAAGCCCAGAAAGCCAAACATGTCCTGGGCTGCATCAAAAGCAGCATGGGCAGCAGGTCGAGGGAGSGGGGGATTCTGCCCCTCTGCTCTGGTGAGACCCCACCTCACAGAGGAGTACACCGTCCAGCTCCAGGGCTCCCAATATAAGAAGGACATCGACCTGCTGGAGCAAGTCCAGAGGAAGCCGCAAAGATGATCAGAGGGCTGGAGACCTTATAGCACCTTCCAGTACCTAAACAGAGCTTACAGGAAAGCTGGAGAGGGACTTTTCACAAGAACATGTATGAACAGGATGAGGGGGAATGGCTTCCTGAAAGAGGGTAGTTTAAATTAGATATAAGGAAAAAATTCTTTACTATGAGGGTGGTGAGGTACAGGAACAGATTTCCCAGAGAAGTTGTGGGTGCCCCATCACCAGAAACATACAAGGCCAGGCTGGATGCGGCTTCAAGCAGCCTGGTCTAGTGGAAGGTGTCTCTGTCCATGGCAGAGCTGTTTTAACTGGATGCTCTTTAAGGTCCCTTCCAGCATTAACCATTCCATGATTCTCTAAGTTCTACGTTGCTTCTTGGGTTACACAGAGAAAATATACTGAAAGATGAAGTGTCAGTATCTTACACAGTGGATAAGTATCTAGAATGTAAAGTATGCAGTCCACTCTTAAGAAACATTGGCAGCAACCCAGCAGTACAGCTATGTGTGCTCAGAGTTCTATATGTGAATATTTCTTGTGCTTTACAACGAGTGTATGTGTGTTTTTCCAGACTGGGGCCACAACCTCTGCTTACTCCTATTGCAAGAGAGTTGCTACCACTCCCTGGCCTGTGCTTCCACACAAGAGTTTGTGCCAGGTGTTGCACATTCATGTCTTTCAAATTCTGAAGATGAGAGGTTAACCAAAATTAMATTGTTCAAATTAAGTCAGATAGGAATGAGAAAAATTGTTTTTTGAAGCTGACAGACAGTGCAGCTGCACTTTGGGAATGAAATGTAAATCTAAATAGGACCAACGAGGGGAGAACACAGGTGTGTTGCACGTTACCTAGCAATGACAGCCCTCTGTGATATGAGCATTGAGAATTGATTTGGAAAGGGTGAAACTATCGAGACAGGCATGTACTGAACAGTAGCATAAAACCCGTAACTTTTCATCACAAATAATCCTGAAGTTCTTTGTACATTTAACTGATGACAATTGGACATCTCAGAACTGGAATCACTCCGTGACAAAATAGTTTAATAAAAGTCTATGCCAATAGCATTACATCTTTGGAAAGATAGAAGCTTGGAGTGAAACTCAGCTTCTGCTGAAAACAGGTCTTTCAGCATTGCCTTCCTCTGGGCCAAAATCATTCCTTGGATTTGATGCTGCCTTTGAAGGATCGTAGCCATAGCTGGGCAGCAGCCCCTGGATCTGCAGGAGGGTGATGAGCAGCAGGAGATGGGGAGCAGGCCCAGGAAACACATTAAAGTGAACTGCATGTGGAAGCTCTGGGGAAGGGACCACAGCAGGCTAACAAAATGGAAACACTGCATTACGTTATCCCCAAATCTGCCAACTGTAAGGCAAATTTGGCTGCTCAGGGGCATCTGGGGAGGGACAGCTACCGACTGTCTTTGGAGATTTCATTGCTGTGAGTGGAATGGTTCATTAATCAGACCATGGAGTCTGTTTTAGCAAATCTGTGACATGTAAAGTGGTACTGAAAAGGTCACGCTGTTTAATGTAGGATAAATAAAAGTGATCTTATTTTAGTAAGAGTCAATCATATTTCAGTGTTTTCAAGGCAAAGACTGTGTCAAATGCCAGCATCTTCAGTAAACAGGTTTGTTTATTGTTTTCTATATCCCACAGAGAGTAGAAAGTGACCTTGCTTGAAGGAAAAGTACCAATAATATGTCAAAATAATATTAACATCTTTTTTCGATTTACCAGGTTTTCCTATTCCAAGTGACTGAGTAAATAAAAACCAAAGTGAAGAAATCAATAAGAGGGAGCTTGATGATACAAAGTCTAAAACAGAAGAAAAATACTCAAAGTGCAGAAGCAGCAATCCAGCTTGGCCATAGGGTAAATATACATTTATTTACAGAGATCTGTTATCTTATTTTTATATTTATATATATATATATATATATATATGAGATGATATTATGCACTGAATTGAAATATGGGTAACAGGTAAACAAAAAGGGGTAGTTTATTAAAAAAGTTATCAATTAATTCCTTATTCTCTTTCAAAAATATAACTGTATGAGTGAATATTTCAGGTGGAATAAGCAAGGCACATGTGGTACAAAATTTTCCATAAGGTATTAAAATACTTCATTCAGAATGCCCAGGCTAATTATCAGATTGGTCAGGTCAATATCCCAGCTACAAATTGCTTTGATAGTAAGATGCCAAACCGGACACCTCCAGAAATCCAGAACAGATGTTCTGTGCAATAAACAATCTGGGTCATTTCTGTAATTACACRTTTGCATGAGAACCAAATCACTTTGTAGAATAAAATATTTTTTGGACGGTATGCTTTGTTAGTGGTTAAGCAAAGTGACCTGAGTGGCTCTGATGATGGGCTTTTTGGCCTTCCTCTTCTACAATATTCACTTCAGTGACCTCCTTAATCATTCAGTTAACCTGTAAAAGATGAAAAGGGTGAACAAAGCCTATGTGTTTTGTCTGTATGTAGCATGAATAATGACAATTCTTGTTAAGAAACCAAGAAGATTAATGTTCACCACTATAGATTAGAATATACTCATATACTCATAGAGTATACTCATACTTTATGAGAGCTGATTTTTCTCAAAATACACCAAAGTAAAGTAAATAACGTACGTGGAAAATTAGGCAGTATAACAAGCAAAAGAACATTAAAGAAAAAAAACCCAAACCCTACTACTTTGAGTACTTTTTCCTTCCACAAACATACAGATAACACCAGTAACCACAAATTTCCCAGATCTGCTATGCATAGATCAGTTTATATTTTGCCCACATCCCCCACCATGGGTAAACCCCACCATAACATGGACAGGCAAGGTAGCACTGTGCCTTGTAGCAACCAGCAGCAACTTTACTTTCCCAGAAAGTATCTCTGACAGTCTGAAATCTGATGGGTAGGGGCAGGAAGATGGTGGAAACAGAATGAAAAGGAGACAGGTAAAGAGAAAATATACAGCTGTGGGAGATATGACAAACATCTAAACCTAGTCAGGCTTGATATATACATGAGTTTATTCTTGTAATGTTAATCTAAAAAAATGTTTTGCACATTTTAAAATTTAGGGCCATTCCCACAGTGACATTATTTAATTGCTAAAAGGGTGTTCTGCTGCTTTCTACCAAAAATGTGTTATGCGTTTTGCCCTCATGAGACGCACTTAGATATTCATTGAAATGCTTGCTCTCATGTTTAGTCAATATGACATTAAAAAACACATTCAAATGTTGCTGGTGTTTAGTTTAAGATAGTTTTCAAAAAGGTCAGTACTCAAAAAGTGGCAACAATATGCATTGTTTCATCTGGAAATATTGGGAAATGGGGGTACTCTAAAATCTGGCCATTTCTAGAAAAGTAAATTTTCTGACATGAACAATTAAATACAAAAACTTTCAGGAGCTGGATTTGTAGAAGTTATAACATCTTGAGAATTCAAAGAAATAAAATATTTTAAATAATATATATATTAAATTTAAGCAAAATTTCAACATTAACAAAAATGTACAGTCTGTGTTTCATTCTACAAATCTCTTTCTTATTTTTTTCTTTTTCTCACACTCCTTGTCCTCTATGTCACTGGAGTAAGTGAAAAAAACAAAATTCAAAGAGGAGGAGGAGGAGGAGGAAGAAGACTTTTCCTTGCTTCCCACTGGCAAAAAAATTAACTTCTCCACAGAAAAGAAGTTAGCTGCTATTTTAGGTTTTTAGTATATTCTTCTTGTTAGTGATAGAGAAATAATATATTTGATGATTTTAAATGTTGCTTTTATTTATTCAAAGAGTCCTGCTTTTCACTCCCATTTTCTTCTGGGGTGGTGAAGTAGGGAGAATAAGGGAGCATAAGGATTTGCCATTAGTTCAATATAGAAATGTAAAGCATTATAAAAATATTCTCCCAATTTTTTTAGAAGTGGTCTTTCCCCACAGAATGCTGGTACTACAACCTTTTTGAAATATTCCTGTTTAAGAGGTCAGACCCTTCAGCTAACAGTTTAAACAATTTTAGTTTTCACACGTAACACTCACTGAATTGCCACACCTCGTGACCGCACCCACCAAAGGCTCCAGGGACCTGAGATGAGACTAAGATGTGAGTCAAACACTTAAGAGCAGTAGTGTGGTCCTGAAGTTCCTGGGCAGCCACTGGCCATCCCGGAGCGGTCCCACCACTGGGCTTTTTCCTGAGCAGCCTCTGGGCAAGGGGAGGATCATGTCACTGTGTCTGTAGCCGCAGAGCAGCTCCAGCAGCCAGAGCTGTGAGTAGGGGCACCCACCCAGGCTCAAACCAGTCCAGGTTCATTAAGTTCACAGCTCCTGCCTGAAGGGAGATCCATGGTACCCCGTGCTTCTGGTCAAACCCAAAAGCTCTGAAGTCAGATAGACCCAGAGGCTTGGGTTTGAAGTGATTTATGGTGGGGATTTAATCTGCCTTMGAGCAGGGTCTCATCCCCAGTTGAGCGCTGCATCTTTTATACTGGAAAGCCCTTCCCCTTCCTCAGCTTCAAAGGAAGCAAAAGGCCCCAAACCAAACATCAATTAACAGAGCTGGCCCCACTAACCTAATGAACTCTGCATCCTCGGGTGTGAAAGAAATGGACTGTGCCCCCACTACTTAAATAAGATTTTTAATAATGTAAAAGGCCTCTGTTAGACACACATCAAAAGGCATGAGGAACACAAACACAAATCAGTGAGAAGTATTTTATGAGCTCAGTCAATTTTAGATCAGCGTAAAAATACACCTTTATTCTTGGTGAACGGAGCAGCACAAATAACCAGTAGTTCTTCAGGGAGAAATCTGAAGATGCAAGCAAAAGAAGCCTGAGAAAAGAAAAGCCACAGAAAAACAGAGTTTGTCTTTTCAACATCATCTGTATCTACAGTATCTAGAATACAGAAGTAAATATAGCTATGAGCATCAGGCAAAAAGATACTTTGAAGAAGCTTTCTGCATGAGAGCTTCAAAAGATTAGTCAACAAATATTAGAGAGGATATTTCAGTCTTAACTCCTATTCTTAAAGAAATTAAATCCTTCCAACAACTACCCTCAACACCTTTCTATAAATTTGATATAAACATTGCACACACACCCCCCCCGCCCCCCCCCAAGATTTATGAGGATGTTGGAGAACTTTCTCCTTGCTTCTCTAGTGCTATAAACTTTTCTTTCCAAGATGTGCTGGAAATCATTTTCTTCCATAGATTTTGTTTTCATGCACTTCATTCAGTATAGGGAGTTAGCAACCTGCTTCGACAGCAGGACTCAAGCTTYGTGCCCGCACAGACGTGCAACACAGCATCGCTGTGGCTGGAGTCTGGCCATGAGTTGTGTGTGGGTTTTGCCAAGCCTCAGCGTGAAGCCTGTCCAGCTTGCTCTGTCTGACCTGCGCGCAGCTTCACTTTAATTTGTTTTAGCTGCAGCTGCAGCTTTCCTTCTGACCAGGTGCCTGTGGCTACCTTGGTTTATTTTGCTCGTYGCTCTATGGCACTGCTGTGGTTTTGTGACTGCACAGGAGTGATGCAGTAGGAGAAATTCCACCTTGGTGAGACAGCGGTGACTCTGGGATGTGCAGGTGTGGGGTGCGGTGTAGGGGAGTACCAGCCCGGGGTGACAGCAGATGGGGCACAGGTTTGGCTCTGGAGACCCCACAGCTATAAACAACTCACCAGTGTCAGATAAAGAAATGCAGACCTGAAGCTGGACAAAACTTCAAAAAGTTTTATACTTGATTTTAGGGGCAGCAGGTAGAATAAAGAAACAGTTTCTAGTATATGTTCAAGGCTCTGTACTTAGCAAATTTGGATCTGATGTGGAGCTCAGACCAATTAAGAAAGAGAAAGATGTAAAAGCATGTTAGCTAACATGCAAAAATGAAGCCAAATACAGCCTAGAGTGAGGAAGAAGAAACTATCAACATGAACACCAAATCCCTCCTGGTGAAGTACTATAGACGCCAACAACAATCCATAACCCTGCCAACTCCAACACCTGAGCAAAAGCAGCCGCCCACAGACCCAGAGGAGCTGGGGAAGAGGGAGCAGTACACCAGGAGAAGGGGTAGAAATTAAGGACCTGACATGTCACAGTTTTAGCTGTATTATTGTTACTACTAAAATTGAAACTTTTTCTGCATAGACATAGTCTTTTTTTTTTTTTTCTGTAATAGTAGTATTTGGACTTCTGGATAGACTCCTAGGGTTTCAATTATACTAAAAATAGATTTGTGTGTAAGTAACAATACAGTCATGTGTAAGTTGCTTCCTCTTTGCCCATAAAATAAGATATTGAGCATAACAACTAACTTCACTAGATCCAAGTTAAGTCATAAAAATGTTACTTGTTAACAGTACAGAAACACATTCTCTTCCTCGGTAGTTTAATATGACAGATTAAACACTCTTAAAACTCTTGACTTAAAACAGCATTGACTGAAGATTCATTGGCGTTCATCAAAACCAAAAGGATATGAAGAGATCAGATTTTCAGGTGGTGTAAACCAGTTTTGCTTTTCGGTTGTGTGGGAAAAACAGAGCYCTCATTTCAGGCTCTGTTCCTGGGGCATGTGGCTTCCTTGAAAACCTGAGGTCTGGCACTATAGTAACACTTACTCTAAGGGTAAAATTTGGCTCCATCTGAAGTCAGTGGGAATTTTGCCACTCACTCATTCGTGCCTGAGGTTTCACCCAGGGCAATTTCACCCAAAAGCAAACTCCTCAGTTGAAGAAGTCCAGGAGGAGATCAGAATGGATCAAAGCCATGTGCTCAAGCTTGAGTCCACTGTTGGGACATCGCTACAAGCCCCTGTGCACTCACCGCTGGAAGTGAAAGCATGGACACATCCCATGAAAATATTATGGCAACACACAGTAATCCGGAGCTGTTGTCTGGGGTATTTTCCAGCTGTGGTTCAGAGACACATATGAGTGCATTAGATAAGCTGATGCTAGTTATAAAAATAAAAGAAAAAAACCCCAACCAAACAAAAACTTAACCCAAATAACAAAACCCCCAACCAACAAAAACAAACAAACAAAAAACCAAGGGGAACATATCACATGCACCTGTGATTAAGAAAAATGTAACATTATTAGAGTTGTGACTAACTGGAATGCCTGGAAGAGTTGTACCACAACAGAAAAGAATTAACTAGGTGTGTATGCGTACCTATATATGTCTAATTAATTTCCTTTAGATTGTGTGAGTAACTTTTAATTAAGCTCCAGGTTAAAATTTATATAAGTGAGTACACATATAATATTGAGGACACTTTATAATGTTGACCATAAACATAATATGTTATTTCCCATACGAAATGTATCAGGAAGGTTGATGGCCTATTTCAGTCAAGTTGCATCATGTAAAGATGTAAGTCTATAAACCAAGAATGAAGGAATATGGATGACCTCTTCAAACTGGCTACACTTCATACAACCAAGGAAGTAGGCTCTCATGTTGTCCTTGACGTAACTGGTGGTTTGAGGTGCCCGAAGAGTGTGGCTTCATGCAGTGCTCTCCTGACTTCTGCTCAAGCACACACATACCCAGCACTGCTTTTGTTGCTTTGTCACACTAGCCTCTGGGTTTCTGCACATAGAGTGTGGGCTTCATTTATTCAGGCTTAGATTTTCTGAGAAATTAAATGTCTGGGTCTGAAGTATTCACTATTGGATCGTTTTACAGTCTGTTGAGAGACACAGTTAACTCCAGAGGGCAATTCCTCTTCCTCTAAGATAGATCTTTAAGACAAATCATCCTCTAAAAATGCCTACTTCTCTTAACTGGGCTTTGAAGGTGACCAGCTCAGACTGAGATGTCTAAAGTTTGCTTACTAAAGGTTCAGCAAGATGCATCCCTCCCAGAATCTGTAGTGGAGGCACACAGTATTTATCAGTTCTTGCCTGGACCTAATCAGGGGGCCATAAAAAAATATGTGCTGTGTGCAACTCAATAGATTGCTGTGAATTGAAACATTTTTCTCATTGTATCTATTAAGTTTTAAATTTTATAGACTGATTGCTGAAGTCAGATAAGGGCCTCGGAACCTAAAACTTTTTTTTCCCAGAAAACTCATGGTCTGAATGATTTTTCATTACAAACTTCCAATTTTCTATGAAATGTTTCAAATTTTTAGAACATTTTTGTGTGATAATGATAAGAAATTGAATTCTAAACAAGGTACATATTATGTTGGAACCATTTCACACACAATATAATAAACCACTCAAGCATCTGAGCCCTTCAGTGGAAAAAAGATCCCTATGATCAATTAGAATTTTAAATCATTATTTTAATTATCTTTTTTTAATTGCCATTTTGTTTTTAAATGAACATATGAATGCTTTCATACTCTAAAAAAACCCCAATCAACTGTACTATGTTAAGCATAAAAGAGACTCAAACCTTTGCAAAAGGTTGTTCTAATAACATTTTATTAGCGTAACATTCATTTTCAACAAATTTACTATGAAGTCTGTTACATCAGACACAGGATGACGTCCATCACTAAGCTAAATGCTATAAAATCATCTTTAAATGCAACAGTAAGCTCAATAGAGTGGGAAAACATAGTCTCTGATTGGTAAGCTCATTTTACGAAGTAATTCAGGAGCTGAGCTCTGCAGTAACCTCGGGACTGCTGCTTCCCCACGAGATGGAAGAACTCAGGGATGACACATTTGTTCCTGGGGGGAAGGTTGCTGGCCCCTTTGACAGCCCATCCACTCCACACCAACTGCATCAGCCCTGGAGGAGATTACTGCTCCTGTCCTCCCTCCAGAGGAAAGGCTGGTGCAGCAGTAAATGGAGGAAAAAGTATCCAGGCTGTGTTTGCGCACAAGGAGCAGGCAGCACACTGATGGGGGCCAGGCTGCTGCAGCTCCCCAGGTACAGCCAGCAGCCAGGTGGAGCAGGTGATCCCAGCAGGCCCATTCACATACACATATCCCAGAATCACAGAATGGCTTGGGTTGGAAGGGACCTTAAGGATCATCTTGTTCCAATCCTCTGCCATGGGCAGGGACACCCAGACCAAGCTGCTCACACACATATACATATAAACACAGAGAGGCACACAGATCTCATTTTTAATTCTGCTTTTGCATTTCCCAAATGTGCATTTTTTTTCTTTCCTTGCTGTTGCTGCCCTTCAAAACCAATGTAATCAAGGGTAGCCCTTGGACTTCGGTGTGACCAAATGCAAATCCAAGTGCCATGTGCACCATGGAGTCACACAGTTCCTCTTGGACATGTAGTCATGTCTACAGAATAACTTGACAGTAGCGGGACGCCAAGGACTTCAAAAGGTGCAATAGCTGGTACCAAATCCAAAGTTTATATCTGGAAGTGGACACAGGTGTTTCTGAGTTTCATCAGCTCAAAGCATCTCTGGTCTGGTCCCCAGGCTGTAAACTCACCTGCAGCTGGAGGGTGTTAGTGGTGCCGCTGGAGACTGTCTTCTGATGTATTTTTGTCCAAAAAGAATCCATTATTTTTGCTCAAAGACCCACTTCCAGTAACAATCAAAGCACAGCAAATTGGGACAATCGATAAACTCACTTCAACCGTGACAGAAACATGACTGTAGATGTACCTTCAATCAGAAGAAATGAAACCAGAAGCTGGTCTCTATAGAAGAGAGAGAGAGAGGGATAGAGAGCATGGCATTTGGCATACAGAGGCACATTTAATRCGTTCCTAATGTTAAATTCAGTCCAAAGAAAATAAAAAATGTGTATAGTGTGTTGGACCTACTCCCATCGACACCCCACACTGCCCGCTGACAGATGCAGATGCAGCCAAATCTGGTCCCTCACTGCCATCCTTGAGGGTGCCCAGGAGCCAAGCATCCTCAGAAGTCTGCACACTTCTTGTTTTGGGGAAACCTAGTAGGTTAATGCCAAATGAGACTGGATTAACGTGGATGATTAGAGGACAGAATCTGGAAACGAACTGAGGAGTTGCTATTTGACAGGATAGATGTACCTGGTGGAGCCATTATTCTTTTGGGCAAAAAAAATTACACCAACAAAAGCTCATTTCTGTTGGAGAGCTAATCCTGGTAGAGTATGTAATTTTTTTTTTTACTTTGAAAGTAGAAGTATTTAATCTTGTGTATTTATTAAGGAACTATTACAGCAATTTTAGTGTAAGTGCAGTTAGCGATGGGTTCCATATTAGCTTGCAAACATAGAATGGTATTTGTAAAAGTAGCATAGTTTAGGCTTCCTGAACTAGCTGAAAAATCGTAGACCATGCCTATTATGAAGGCATGCAGGAAAGTTAATCAAATAAAGGTGGAATGTAAGTATGCCTAACCTGCAGGCTGATAAACACCATATGGGTGCTCTTACAGAGGAAAAAAATTGCTTTCATTTTCTGTAGCTTAATTCTGTTTAAATTGCTGCAAACTCCAGCCTTTTTATTCTGAGTGAAAACACATGTCCCAGGAGTTTAACATGCTTGAACTTATCCGTGTTAACTTCACCACTTGATTATCCATAACTTTCCCAAGTCTCCCCACCCAGACTAAGTTATTGTTCCTACTTATACACAAAGTGTGTAAGCAGGCACAGCAACATGCTCCACACCAGCTGCACTTCAGCCATGTGGGGCCCTTCTAATGGGTGCTTTCCCCCACGTTTGCAAGTGTTTTAAGAAGTTAAACTCCCAAAGAGAGAAAGAGAACACATTGAAAATGTTCAAAGAAATCTAACCTCTTTCTATGCACTTTTTCTGAATTTGTCCCAAGGGCACTGGACCCACTTCTTTCTCTTATATGAAAAAGATGCAAGAATGGAAACATACACCCAAAAAGACCATGGCAGACTAAAGTTGCTTTCTAAAGACTAAAACTGCTATTTTCCAGTCCTCACCTCTACCAAATTCCTCAGGAAGAAAAGCTACAAGTTGTTCTTTTGCACCTTACCTACTAAATGTCCTTCACCATTCAGACGAGAAGTACTTAATATACTGCTTCAGATTTAATTTTAATGTTTAGCATGGCATCATATTTCTTACCATTTAAAAATACGGGAAGTAGTAAAAAGAAACAAAACAAAGAAAGAAAAGCAGAACAGCAATAAACACAAACTGATTCATTGCTGAGGTAGCAGCCTATTGCCCAAACCGTCTGGCATGTGTTTGATGTACAGGATGACAAGAAAATTCTCATAAAAACTATTTCAATTGTGTGCTCCTAAATAGGGCAAGAATATTCAGAGGATGTGCATCACCACTAAATAATTCACTCGTTGCAGGTCTTGTTCTATGGAGCATAAATGCAATACTGCCTTGATCTATTTTGGCGCAGACTGACGTCAGCCGTGGCTCCCCACCTGTGGCAGGGGTGCCGCTGGCATCACACAAACCACTTCCAAGGCCGTAGCCAGGCACCCTCCCTCTTCCTGTATGGATGCTAATTTGGATCGCCCAGGAACAGCCTGTTCACAGGCATTACTAGCAGCTGTTTATGCAGGCATCCACCCTGTGGCCCAGCTCAGGCCTTCACTGCCTGCCTGCCCTGATGGATCCCAAGCACCAGCACTGCAGTTTGCAGACACCTGGGCTTTGAGAGAGGAAGGCACTTGGAAGGGTGGGCTGTGAGGCTGATGAGTGTGAGAGCATGTGGTTGGAGAAGATGTGAACAGCGTGGGTAGAGACAATATTCTTGTGCCACCACAAGTGATACCTGCCTGTTTTGGATGTGAGCAGCCCAGTTGTACAGCAATGCTTTCAGAGTGTCTATGAGTTACTGCTTAGAAAATAATTTAGAAGTGAATGATAAAATCTATACCTCTATATGACTCTGGTTGATGGACATCTCCTTATTTTCATTGTTTTTAAGGAAGTTTTACATTTGCTGTGTCATCTAAAGGGGAAAAAAGATCCAAACCTATGTCCTTTGGATGAAAAAATCTAAGTTCCATGGATACTGTTGTTATATACATCTTCATAACTCTGTAACTGGACTCTAGATTCCCTATGAAAATAGATCTTTGATGAGGAAATCTGACTTTTTTGGAAGCTCTAGAATTATACTGAGAAAATTTTAGAATATTAGAATTACACCAAGGATTATAGAATACCAGAATTATGTCAATAAAAGCACAGAGTGACTCATCTTTTGCTAAATGATCCCCTAAATTTTAATACTAAACCTTGCATTTCATAGTAAGTTTAGATTATTTAATATGAACATATAAAACACCTTAAAATGTGCCAAGATTTTGTGGGTGACCTCGAATTCAACTTCTAGGGAAAAGCAAATATGCAGAGAACTTATGCAAGAAAGCAAGCACACACTTTTGGATCGTTCTATTACCAAGAGCCTATGAGAGAAGGCAAAAATGTAAAAAAGAGGAGGCAGCTGAGAGAAAGCATCAAAAGTTAAAAATATTTACCATGATACCAAATATTTAGAAAAAGAGGAGAGTTCAGAAGTGTTGCCTATCTTAGTCTGGTATTTTTAGATTTCTTTACACTTCTGAGGATCTGGAAAACTTAAAAAACTTAAGATTATTTGAAAACATACTTACTAGCTACTTCATGTGTACTTGCTCCATACTCTAACCGATACATTGGTTGAATGGATACACTTAATTTGTGAGGAAACCAAAATTTTAGGCAAACCCTAAGTACTACATCTGAATTTCACCCTGAGCAGAGGCAATGGCATGCACCTCCCTCCTGACTGCTGGTTCTCCTTGCAGCACAGAGGCGTTGTTGGGGTAGCAGGGGCATGAAAGGCTGCACAGAGCACCCAGTAGCTACACACACCAGACAGTCAATGACACAGCTGGACAATTCACAGCTGTGCTCTCCCCTCCAGACCCATGCACAGGAGGGATGGCTGGCAAAGATCTCCTTCATGAGACCAGTGACAAGCCGGGTGCTCCAGTACAGCATTCCCTGCTGATGCAAGCCAGCCACCTGGATTCCACACAGATCCCAGCCTCAAAGAGAAGGGCACTGGCTCCCACATCCTGCACTGAAGGGGCTTTCTGTCCTGGGCATGCCAGGGGCACCAGCCTCTCCCCCCGCTCACCCTCTCTGGCCACCAGTACATCAGGACGTCCTCCTGTGGACACCAGCATGTTGTTGAGTTTCTCAGTGTACCAAAACCTGTGAGATAAAAATCTCAGGAATGCTGTGGGACAGTCTTTTGGGAACACCCCAAGAAGTTATGGGCTTTATTTCTGAAATGTCCAAAAGGGAAAAAGAGCTTTGAGATTATGAGGCTGGGAGCCAGGACTCCTGGGCTGCCCCACAGGTTCCTTAGTCTTTGTGTGCCATATTTTCCACCTCTGCAAGAAGAGTATTATAAATATTTCAGAGTGATATTACACATTTTCTTATTTCAATACTCATACTGCTTGAGACCCCTGAGTGAGAGATGCCACATAAATATGAAAGCAGTGACAGGTGGTTTTGTCAAGCACCAAGACAAACAGGGTGGAAAAGCTTTTAAAAGGCTCATCTCCAGTATGCGCTCGTGTGTGAGTACAGAAAAGGACAATCTCAGCTTGCTCAAGACATCCGTGCACTTCTCGAGAGTTGGTGTGAATTAATGGAATAGCCCATATGAATACCACGAAGCAATATAGACTGGAAAGAGTTAAATGAGTCTGCCTACTCCATTCTATGGCAGAAACATAAACTACATGCTGTTTGCATTCAAATGCCCTGTTAAAAGATTAGGTGCATAGATTTGGATATGTATTTGTGAAAAGATACTTCTGGAGTACAGGAATGTTAATTTACAAGTCAATCCTTTCCCGACATGGCATTTTAAAAAAATTAACCTTCCTTTAGTACCAAATTCCTATTGAATATATGATTGAAAAAAGCTAATCTAACAGAATTTTTAATTCTTGTGTACTACTGAGTGACTTGAATTCAGTGCAAATGTACACAATCCTTTTTTATAGTCTGACATAATTTTCTCTGATGCTTTGAGCTCTTCTAAGTAGTCACTTGACTACAAATTATAACACATTTAACTTTTCATATATAAAGGGTAAATAGCTTGAGATATTTTTAAGTTTAATTCAAAGCGTGAGCAGTGCACAAGCTGGATTAATATAAGTGGAAAACTAACTTTTGAAAAACTCCAGTGTTTTCTCACGATTAGTGTTCTCTTTCTTCTCTTTAATCTGAAAGCAAAATAATGCATAGTTTCATGGTTATATGACTGTATTTGCACAGGTTTTGATATGTGTTTTTCTGTTGCAGTTGTTACTTTAGAAAGGGCTAATGTGACTGACAGAGCAGAACAATTTATCCTAGTACTATATATCTTTCTCTGGGCAGAAAGGCCATGATGACAAAGTAACAAAATTGAAATATGATACAACTTTCCAAAACATGAAAAAAACCCATTTCTCTTCTGTTTGACAAGCTTGTCACAAAGGTGAGACTAAAACAAACCTCCAGACACTCGATATTAATAGGCAGTGATGAACAACAAGGTTCCTGCTTTCTCCTCACGTGCAAGGGTGTTTTGGGGCAAGCAGCGCTACCGAAGTCGATGCACAGAATTCTCTTCCATACACTTAATACTCACTCGCTTGGTGCTTTGAAGTTAACGGAGTTATTCTGGAGTTAATTGGGTTTAACTCAGAGGAAAATTGGACCCACTAGAATGAGTGCTAACACAAAAGGCTTTGGAAGCAGGCCTGCATTGCTGGTCAGAGATTAACAGTGCAGTGAAAAAGGACCTCTTAGAAAACAAGAAAGACAGGAGGGTGATGCAGAGGAAACTTGCTTACTCTTTTGAACTGGCAGCTGTATCACCTGCTGTGGTGGGGAGGCACTCAGCACCACTCTCCACTGGTTCCAATCAATTTTCTCCTTGGTTCTTCACCACAAAAGTGATGTGTATGATGCAAGATGAACAAAAGAGAACTGTCTAAGTGGTTGGCACAGATCTGAGCAGATGTGGGATAATGGTTACAGAGATCAGAATTAGTTAATCATATGCAATTCCTTAAATGTATACATGCAATTGTGCTGAAAAAAAAATAGATCCAGAAAATACATTTTATTGCATGTTGTCTGAAAACTTCTTCCCAAGCTAAAAGACAACAGTTCTAGCTTCTCACAGTAACATTGGATCAATTGGTCAAAATGTTTCTATGATCTCAAACCAAGAGTGATGCCACCAGTTATACCCTAAATTTCCTCCATGGTTACTGTGTGCATTTGCATAGTAATTGCATTTACAGTACAGTATGCAAGCCCACATAAAGTGCCCCAAATAAAATTCATTCCTAAGACTTTTATATCTTTCAAATAAATGCATATTAACCGGCAAGGTTTTATCTTTCACATACTGACTCATTTCCTTCTTCAGTAAATGATCACTGTGTAACCCATTGACTTTCTCCATGACTATTGGCAGCTATAAGAAAGATTTCTTGCACTAACAATAAGACAGGTGCCATGGAAATTTGGATACATTCATGTTGCTTATACGTTTGTGAAGAATTTAATCTGTAATTACTGGAGATGGTGATGGTAATTTTCTGTGGAGTGCAGGAGGAAGTGTCAGATGTAAAACCCGCTCAGCATTTTCCCTTCTTGGGCTGTTACTTCCTCTCTCCTGGACTGAAAGGAAAAAATGGGCAATTGGTAATTTTTCAAATACATCACATTGAGTTCATGTTAGATTCATTGCTAGTATTGCCAGCAGGGAGTACCTTTCCTTTTGATATGAACTATGAACAAAGGCCATTCTTTTGGTTGTGCATGCTCTTGCTTAGCAAATACTGCTGCCGGCTGCCAAAACTCTCTCATGAAAACAAAGACACATCATGGTCATTCAGGCCATAAAGGCCATTCGAGCCATCCTAAAATTGTCTCTGAAGGCTGGAGAAGCACTGGCACTTTCTTCTCTAAAGACTTTGCCTGTGAAATTACACAAGCAGCTTTTCTCTTCTGTTGGATACCTGAGTGTAACTGCTACCCTGCTATAGCTGCAGGCTGGGTCTAAGGACCCTGCAAATATAAACCAAGAGGGTTTCAGTGGGCAAGCAAGGTCTACCAAGGCTTTTGTCCCTCCCAGCATCACCAGCTGGCACAGCATGCCGCCCATGCCAAATGACTAGATCTGGTCAGATGGCCATGGAGGTAGACTGCACGTGGTCCCAAAATGTTGACTTCGCATAAGGGTTTCAAGGAGGGTTTTTAGCTGTGGAATCATTATGGGCTTTTCTATTGCCATTGGTTTTCTATTAGTCAAGACTGATAGAGCAATGTTTTTCATCTGGGGATGGTAGGAGACCCAGTCCATGGCTGCATATGCTGACTTGGTTCTGAACGTTGCTGACTTCCAGAGTGGGCAGATACAATTGAGTCAACTGAGAAATAACCTCAGCTCTGGAGATAAAAATGCAAAATTCAGGCTGGTTCAAGAGACAGCAGCTGACCTGCGAAGAGAGTGAAAGTGTGCAAATAAATCATTGTGATGCCTTCAGACWCTGACCTGACCTTCATCAGTCCCAACAGGCTCATTCCACATTATTTGCAAGATGACTTTTTTCTAAAAAGCCATATGGCCACATTTGCACAATAGGAATTCACATCAGCACAATGCATCAGGCAAACTCTGATACAAGCCTGTGCACAGATGCAAGGCAGGTCTTAAATTGGATGCAGTTCCATTGTGGGCATGCAATCCATGCACGCTGCAGCAGTGCCAACATTAATATGCACCCCTGCTATGTATCTGTTGCTGAAAAGCTACTTGACCAAATCTGGATGTGCAAGTGCAGTGTTCTCCATGTTGTTCAATGTCATAAGAGGAGAGTTTTCTCTGGGATTCACTCCAAGAGAGAGTGGAAGTCTCACAGATATCAATGCTCTCTGGCTAAAATGCAGGAGTCCTCTCTGTCATTGCTTTCCCACTGTAATAACTTTAATAATAGTAATTAAACTAGATGAATTATGTGCCTTTTCCTCTTGCCCATGTTGAGCAAGGAGAGAACCAAAAATCGATATTAATTAGGTTATATAGTAGACTCCTTTAATTCTTTAAAATGCTTGGAATACTACAGAGAAGAGCACAATGGAAATGTCTTGGCAGGTGAGATCAGATAGGTGTGATACCCAGGTGTCACTGGGATTAGTAGAGTTTTTTAAATTGGGCTGGTTAGAGGAATCTGAAATGAGACCACGGCATGCATTCTCACTGAACAATTATTCAAACTGCGATTGAGAGTTTTGCCAAACTTTTCGATCTGTGACTCCTATGTCCTGACTTACCACAGCTCATCCTTTGACAACTACAGAAACAAAAGTTTCAGGAGATCTCAGGGCTGGGGCAGTATCAAGATTGACATCAGACTGCCTCGGTAGGAGGATGGCCAACTTTCTGTTGGGACTTTGAGGCTGTGAAGATAGAGGGAGCTAAAAACTGAGAGAAAATGGTTTCATCTGTAGTGTGCTATTGACTATTTGTCCTCATTCTACTACTTTTTCAAGCACAGGTGTGGAGGGGTAGGTTGTGGGAAAGTAAGCTGTTGTGATCCTTCCAGTTGATTTTAAACTGTTTTGAGATAGTGCTTAGATTACCACACCCAGCCACCTCCAGAGCACCCCAGGGTTCTCCTTTGGGATTTATGACACCTCCATGACATCCTTGATTTTTGGTTGCCAAAGTACAGGGATTGGAAGACCAGCTGGAGACTGCCCAGCCTTCTGTCCAGCCTGGGCTTCTCCTGCTGGATGCTGCTTTCAAGACAGAGTAGAGCAGAGCATGAACCTAGACATGGAAAGCAATGCCAGAGCCTGTGGTATCAATGTAGGCTCCATCCTTAATTCCCTAGGAGTAAACCTATCAAGGTCTTGGAATATTTCCAGGCATGAGAATGCTTGTGCTACCAAACTGTTCAAATGTTGCCCAGCACAGCTAACACCTCCCAAAAAATTCTCAAGCTCTGTTGGGGTGTTAACATGGCCAGGAGCCACTCAAAATATTCAGGGTACTTGCAGCCACTTGGTTTTGGAGGTAAAGGCTGTCTAATGCTATGGACATAAGCCACTCTGTAGTGGCTGAGACCAGTGCTAGAGAATGAGTCAGGCACATTTAATTCTGCAGAATTCAACTCATTAGCTCTAGTACAACAAGAAAAATAACAACAAAAAGCTTTTGTTGAACACTTGGGCATGTTTTGGGAGGAGCCTGCCTTCTTCTTTGCTTAATTAGAGTTGTTTTGACTCCTTCTCTGTGGCTGAATTCCTACTGAGTCACTTTAGGTATTTCAAATCCACCCTGTCCAATGTACCCGCCTTTTTAAAATAGCTTTCTTGTAAAATCTGTCCGTGTTTTGGACCTCTAAGCATTGATGACAATATATTCACATTTTCTCATTTATTCCCTCTCAGTTTTAATACTCTGCCATATCTTCTGACTCACTCTTTCTCACTCTTTTTAACCCTCCCTACCCTTAATTCCAACTGTACCTACAGACTGGTCCATACTTATATTTGCTTTCTTTTCCTCTTATGCTTCTTGTTTTTCCCAATTTCTTATAACATTTTCTTCTGATTATTGTATTGCTTCCTGTAGTGTATTCCCTATCACTCCTTTCATAATGCCGCCTTTTCATCTTGACACATCATTCCTTTCTATACTGATACTTTTCCTTCATTAATACAGTTCTTTAATACTAGAAAAGTTTGCAAAAATATTCCTCATACTTCCCTTTGATAATAACAATATTCCTTTACCTTATCCTTGTTTCTTATGCTTTAACCAGGTCTGGCTGTAAAGACCAGTATAAAAAAAACATTAAGGAGGTGATGGCATAGAAAAGTCCAAACCATGGCACTGATGTGATATATGAACATTTTGTGTATTTAAGTAAGTCTAACATGGACTCCGGTAAACATTGATCCGCAGGCATCCTTTTGATTTGGCCATTAGACTCCTGAAATTCCCTTTGATTTCAGTGTGACACCATATGGATGAACCTTTAGGTCTATGCACAGTCCAAACACACTCCAGGAAGAATGTGGAGTCTGGGAAGGACAACTCATAGTAGAGGACTTTAGGCCATAAATTTCTCAGGCTGTAAACATAAAGCTGCATGTCTTAAATCTCAAAAAACTTCTAATCATAGCCTTACCAGGGCACATCAGAGCGTATTTAATTGTAACATCAATAAGCTGCTGCACACCAGGAATATTTGAAAATATGTGTCTTTTTTCCTTTTCCTGTAAAGTACGTTTGAAAGCAATAAATGCTTCTTGAAATTCAGGACTATTTCCATACACACAGTTTTTAGAGAAAGTTGTTAGGTATGAGAAATAAAGCAGACCTGTCAAATTTCCCTGGTCAGTAGGAGCCAAATTATTGCTGTCCAGTTCATCCACAAAAGCTGGCTGATACGAAGTCTTCTGGCACTGGAAGATTTATATTCTCTTTAATTTATTCAGAATAAAAACTGTCCAAGCAAGATGAAGCCCGCACAGCACGAACAAAGAACATGCTATATTTAAGAGGTCATGTCTGACTTTGAACATATGGCAACGATTCCTGAAGTCAGAAATAAAATGTAATACTTGTAATACGGCATGTAATACTTTCTGTACTCCACCAAATTACCAGGGAGACAGATTTTGCTGTTCTGAGTATACTGACAAATGTCCCTACTCATTATGATTTTGCCCTTTTTATATTACCATATCATTATTCTTTTTCTTTTGTACTCCAGTGTGCAATTTAGATGACTGCATTCTTTGGCAACATTAAATATTTTCAGGATTGCTTAGAAAATGATCAGATATCTATTATTCTTCAGCTAATATGAATTCATGAGTAGAAGTATATACCTCAAGGGGAGACACACCCATTGCATTTAGCCAAACCAGCCAACCATTCCAAAGGTAATAAAATACCATTTATAACCAGGAATAAACCATGACATTTCCTTCTAACGAGATTTCCAAGCTGAGTCTTGTTGGCAGCCATTTTACATTTGTGATACTAATAATGAGTGGGAACCTGATGTTAATAATTAGTAGTTGCTTTCTTTTATAACCTTATTCTATATCATTTTAGCACAGAAGCACACTTCCCTTGGGTTTCTTATTGTTTGGAGCAGGGCATTCGTGTGGCAGTAGCAGAGATGCAGCCTAAGCTGAGCTGCTGAACAAACAAACAGCCTCCTGGAGCTCGTGCCTGAAAAAGAGAAAATGAGAAGGCCCACATAACACAATGTATGGGCATTTATTTTCATAAAGGAACAGAAAACTGTTCTTTTGAGATGGCAGCTCCTCACACACCTCCAACTCAGTGGCTAATACTCCTGACAAACCCTCTGCATCTGCAGGGACATATCCATTGCCCCTCTGCCACTGGCTTGCACCTTCCTCATGGCACCATCACACTTTCCCACCTTTCCCATCGCTGTGAAGCTGCACCAGCTGAGAGAAACCATGAGATGTGGAAAGACAAGAGCCCACCACGTTTCCAGGGATTCCTCTTCTTTTCAGCGACAAAAGGAACCAGCCACTTGACTCTATACGTAAGGAAATGAGAAATGGATATAATTTGGCCCAGAGAATATATATGATCAGAGAGAGAAAGATAATTACCATGACCACAGGAAAGGTTGGGAAAATTTCTTTGGCAGGCATCAATGCAGGAGAACACATTAGATGGCTGGGGAGGTCTGTCCCGATAGTCAAAACCTCTTAAACCTTTGCATGCCCCCCCAAACCTGGGAAAGGAGGAGGTCTCAGCAGGCAATTACTTGAGTCCACTGCTTAAGAGAGGAAGTGTGACTCAAACGGTGTGATTTCTTTTTTTATTTTAAATGAAGAAAGCTAATTAAAATGATAGGAATTTCCTGGGGAAATTCTCAGCCTTTTCATTTTTTAAGAGCCTTTGTATTATAAAAGGTGTTTGAAGTCCTTGAATTTTTACCCTTTAGCCACCTTTAATCTAATTTCTAATCTCTTAATAGCCTTAATTGAGTTCTGAATACTTTAAATTATTAAACATCTTTGGGGGATTACGATTTCTATTTCTGATTATACAAAACAATATAAATTCCACAACAACTTCCCCCCGACCATTTATGTCAAACTAAACCATCAGGGATGTAAGGCATATACTTTAAGGGCAGGATATCTGCATTTGAAATACTATTTTAAAAGACTTGTGCTTTCAAGCAGGTTGAAGATGAGTGGTGAGAAACAAGGGAACAGCAAGATCCCAATGTAGGCCCTAAGTCACTGGGGGATCATTGTCTTTTTGTCCTCTTTGCTGTATGGGTAGAGGCTGCCCATGGATGTGGAGTGAGCAGTGCCAGTTGCCAAGGGAGTGCTGGGCCATGCAGGCCCCCTAGGCTCAGGCGGGAGAGATGCTGCTCTTCTCAGATGGGATGGACCTTCTTCCCACCCCCAGGCCTTCCCACCTCTCTGTGCTCCAGTGCCAGGTACAACTGGTCAGATTTAGAACACAGTCTAAGTCAGCCTGGGTTTTCAACTGCACGTAAGCCTCTTTGCTCCTCCAGACTTTCACCAATCTGCCCTGTCTCTCCACTCTTCAGGGGCTTACCACCTTACTGTGCCTCTGATCATGAACATTCCTCTTCCTCCTTTACTTGCCCATGGCCCCCTGGCACCAAGGCTATTTGTTATTCCCCTCTCCCTCAATGTTATTCCCCCTTCTCCTTAAAAGATGCCAGCCCTGGCAGGGACAGCAGTCCTTGCACTGCTGAGGCATCAGTCCAGACACCGCTCCAAAGGCAAAAAGGCTCTGGGGAACAGAGCACAGATAGCAGCCCTATCAGACAAGGGATGAATGAGTGTCTTACAGAGAGTAGCAACTTGCTTTACACCTTGCTGCAAGCTGTGGAATAAAATACTCTCTTGCAATGCAGATATGGCATCCAAAGCAGGTATTTGTAGCATGAGCTAGTACCAGTGGAAAAGCTCGATTCTTATCCAATAAAGCTTCATTTGTAAAAATCAGGGATTTACTTGCTATCAAAAGACAAACAAGCTTTATTAACATGGAGAAAGTATTAGTGTTTTTCAATGTTTGCTTTTTTTTGCTGATTTTTTTTACTCTGTTTTTATTAGATCTCAGCTTTAGCTACTGTTAATTTGCCTCCATTTGTTTTCATCTCCCATCTAAGAATCAGGTTTAATTTCCAGCACCAGAAACATCTTTTGACAGCTAAATTCCTTTCCCTAACTTCAGGGTAGGATTTCAAATTGCCATTTCTGAGCATCTTGCATGTTTCCTAGAGACCCTAGCAAAAAGTCCATGAAGTTTCTGAGGAACCTACAGTTGTGCTTGTAACTCATCACTGATACCCACTGTAGAGTCTGCTTTATATACATTAAAAAATGCCTATTCAGTGTACTATTGTTAGAGCCCGGGTCTAGCTGCCACCATTATTCAGGATGAGCAGTGCTCTACTTCAGTCATCCTATTGATTAAATAGGGACAAAAGGTACATTATTAGACAGATGTGAACTATTTACTGGTATTATTTTCAATCTGTATTGCTGTAGCAGCTATGATTGCCAGTTGAACTTGGGAGGGTTTTTTTTTTGTAATGTACCATGACAGAAAAGCACTATCTTCTGTAAGCTTGCAGTCTGAGGTACTGATCCTGGAGGTGTGTGTGCTCAAACTTGTCTGCTGAAGCTGTCCATCCATATCCATGGCTGCTCAGGGAATAGATATTTAAGCACATATTTAGTTTTATACTGCTGGGTTCAGGCTTGTAGTTCAGTTTTAAAATCATTCCTGTTCTTTTTATTCCTCTTTCAATATTGAATTTTACTGTGTAATTACTTTTACATTTACCACCTAATAAATTGAGACTTTCCTAACAAGAAAGTGTATATTTAGATATATTTTTTAAACATAGTAATTTTTAATGCACTATACGGATCAGAGTAATTCTAAAAGCTGAGTTAAGACATGATTCTGTAGTTCAGCATCTCTGCAGGAGCCTGTCCTGTGTGCTTTACGTAAAGGCTTGACTCATACAAGTGTGACGGCAAGATGAAGGCCACTGAACTGAAAGATGAAAACAGCCAGAAGACTTTGGTTAAGGCGTTTTGGCTGAAACAATTCAGTTTAAGAAGGTCAGCATAAAAAGTCATTCAGTTCTCCTTTTGACTTCTTACCCTAGAAAGAGAGAACAATAATAAAATCAGGCAGCAATAAATTTAGAGCAAATTAAAAAAATACTTTTATGTAGCACATGTCCTGACTATAGAATTCATTGCTGTAATAGGTCACCAAGTTAAATACCATGGCTGGATAACTTTATCATCACTCATAATCAGCCAAGTCCTCCCAACCATAACCAAGCCAACAATCTTCAGTGAAACTGAAACAAGATCTGAGTACAACAGTGGGACTTACCCCAGTATTTACGATATGGTTATGCACTATGAGAAGAACAATAAAGGTAATTAGACCCCACGCTCAGCTCTTCATCTGCTTACTGAAGTGGAAGAGTAAACTCCCTTTTACCACTCCATAATTTGATAAAACCTCCATAAAGGGGCTTTAAAAGTAACAGATACTGACCATGGGGACAGTAATGGGTCACAGAGGTTTTACCAAAAAACTTGCTTTGGCTACAAATTATGCTGGCAAGCTATAGGAATCCCAGTGCATGCATAATTACGAACTATAGGGCTTCATTCATATGTACTGAGAATTACTTCCCCTGTCCTCACCTATGAAGAGCTTTTCAGCACAATGAGAATTACACAATGGCATTATAAATTACATGCCAGGCTTCAGTCTGATCTTGCATATTTATACTTCTAAACCTTCCAAACTACTGGTTTCTAATTAAAATTATGACATGCTCTTTCAACAACAATAACTCAGCATACAAGTATCCTGCATGCCTTTCAAACCTTCCACAAGGAAAGAAGTCAGCCTTAGTTTGCAAGTGAGGTTTATTGTTTCTGTGGCTTTAAGTAACACAACCTCTTTAGAAGCAGACGGCCTCGTCAGTGTGCTGGCACACTGTGACACAGGAGACATGAGTCTAGAGCCAAATTTGAGGAAAATTACAGTGTGCAAGCCCCAGTTTTCAGTAAAAAGCAGATTCTTCTCAAAGATAAGTATATCCTTTAAAGTGAGAGTAAAGTCTACCTAACACTGGTGGGGAGACTCTTCCTGGGTCTCCAGAGAGAGGTGTTACCAACCCTATGGGTGCCTTACTGGCCTCATCACTACTACTTCAGCCTCACGTATTGAAGCTGGAGAGCTTCTGGCACTGCCCATACCACGCAAAGGAATTGATTCCTTTGCTGTTACCACTTCAGAACGGAGGGAATCCTATTTTTTCCTCATATACAGATTTTAAATGTCAGTGTCAGCAGCTGGCATTCAGCAGCCAGCACTGTCAGAGGGAACATCTCGATGGTCATTGCCTCAGCTTTGGCAGGAGAAGCAGGGTGAATGCAAATGCAGGCAGAGACACTGCCCAACTTACCAGCAGGAAAACACCCTCTAGCACAATCCTCTGCCTGGAGCTCCAGAGGGAGATGCCACCTCCTCAGAACAGAGGGTCCTAGGAAGTATGCCTGAAAAGGGTGCCACAGCCATCCTAGGTTCTGTTCTGTGCTTGGGAGGGGTTCCTACAAAAAGACACCGTGACACAGGGCCTGTGGGAACTGCCTTCTTGGGGTAACTTCTAGGATGATGCAGCCTGGGGAGACAGAACGAGGAAAAAATGAACAGCTCCAGCAACGATGGCCTGCTGCAGAGATGGTGGATTTTCGCACCTGCAGCCACCGTACCTTGGTGGTGCAATCCACAGGACAGGGAGGGCAGAGGAGCACCTGCGATGCTATCTCCATGCTGAGGTTGCCAAAGTCCTACCCCCATTCTGCTGATCGACTTCATTCCAGTTTGCCCCACTACCGCACCCTCGGCGTGAGGCGGGCAAAACAACAAGGTGCAGCTCCTCTCCTCTCCCTCCCCTCTCCGTGCCGCCCGCAGACCCCAGGCAAAGACTGCCACCCCATCGGTGGTGCTGGCACCTCTCCCTCGGGGCGCCCAGCGACACCGTCCGTCATCGCCGTTTTACAGCCGGGCTTCACTCTCACAAAAAAAAAAAAAAAAAAAAGGAAGGAAAAACCCCCAACTTTTCCCGCCCACGCAGCGATGCTTAATTCAGGGAAAATAAAATCCAACAAACCCACCCCCCAAGCGGCAGCCCGGTGCTGCTGGCTGCGCTCCCCCGCAGGCTCCCCCGCTGCCCGGCCCGCCGGGAGCAGGTGCTCGGCGCTGCCGCCGCCCCAGACCCCCTCCCGCCGGCGGCGGCACCTTGCGAGTCATCCCGGCTCCCCCCGTTCCCCCCGCCCCGAGCGGCCGTCGGGTGTCGCTTCCCATTTCACTTGGAGATATTTTCGGGTGGCAGGAGCCGCCTCGTCATTTCCGCCAGGAGAAAAAGACACCGGCGCGGCAGCCGCGGCCGCGGAGAGCCGCGGGAGCCGCCGGGCACCAGAGCGGGCACAGCCGAGCCAGTGCCCTGCTCGCCGCCGCCCGCGACCGACCTCTCGGCGGGGCCGGGAGCCGCCGCCGCTGCCCGCGGGTTCGCGGGGGCGGGAGGCGTCGGAGCGTGCCGCCCTCTTCTCCCCCTTCCTCCTCCTCCTCCTCCTCCCCCTCCCCGCCGAGCCGGCAACATGAACTGAAATCCCCAGAGAGGCACAGAGGCGGCGAGCGAGCGAGCGGAGCGGAGGCAAGCGGGGATATAGCGGCTCTCTCCTCCCGCCGCCGCCGCCGGGATTCCGGGCAGCGCGGTCCCTCCGCCCCGCACAGCCTCGCCCCTCGCCCGGAGAGCGGCGGCCGCCCGAGCCCCGCGCCCCCGAGCCGCCCATGGCCCTCATCATGGAGCCCGTCAGTAAGTGGTCGCCGAGCCAGGTCGTCGACTGGATGAAAGGTGAGGAGCGGTGCCGGGGATGCGCGGTGCCCTCTCCCATCACCCCCCATCCCCGCCCCGCAGATGCGGGGAGCTCCGCGGCTTCCCCCGCGCCGGGATCCCGCCTCCCGGCATCGCCGGCTCCCCCCACGCTTGGGCTGGGGCTGGGAAGGGAGGCGGGAGGACGTCGGGGCCGCGTCGCTTGGGCCGGGGGCCGCGCTCCCCCTGCCCCGGGCGCAGAGTAGGGGTGGCGGCTGGCGACCCCCGGCTGCCCATAAAGCCGGGGAGGGGGCCGGGGGCGGGGGCGAGGCTGTGMCCGTGCCAGGGGGAGCCCGGGGTGCTCCCGGGCGGCGACCGCGGTGCGGCGATGGAGCCGCCCCCAGCAGCGGAGGGACGCGAGGAGCGTGTCCGGCTGCTCCCGCCGGGTGCGGCGCGAAATGACTCGCAAATAAAAGTTCAGCCGAACGTGCGGACCTCGCCCGTGCAGAGGGACGGGGAGACGCGGCTGCGACCTCCCCCGCAAGAGGAGACGGCGGGGGGGTCCGCGGGCGGCGGGGCCGGGGGTCGGTCCGCGCCCTCGGGGGTGCCGGGGCTCCCCCCGCTGCCAGGAAGCCGCCGTGCCGGGCGAGGGGCTCCTCTGGCCGGGGCGGGGGCTCCTCTGGCCGGGGCGGGGGCTCCGCGCGCCAGGGGATCGCCGTCCCCATCCCTGGGGGCGACACTTCAACGTCCGTGATTGAAGGGAGCGCGAAGAGTCCGCTGGGCTGAGTGTGCTTGTGCCGCTGCTCCGCTACTCCCGCTCCCTCACCTGTCTTCCCCTCAAATAAACTCTGATGAAAATAAAATTTGGACCTTTTGGAAACCCTTTTCTGTTACTCTGTGCATGCCATTCTGACAGGGTTGTAGTGCTATAATATAAAAAGGTATTTTGTTGTGGGTTTTCTTTTTGTGTGTGTATGTGTTTTTCGTATTACCTTTAAGTTAGACTGCAGCTGTGTTTTGAATAAATCACCATCTAGTATTATATATCTTTTTATAAAGATAGAATGACCGGATGGGTACAAGTTTTGAACAACTGCTACATTGTGGGAGTTCTTTATAACATGCTGCCTGCTACTAATGTGACAGTTTCATCATCYTTAAAATTTCAGGCATATAGCATATGTTTTCAGTTATTCAACCCTGGCATGTATAGCTGTTGAGTTATAATTGTATTTAGTAACATACATAGTTCTGTAGTTTTGGAAACATTCTCAATCCATAGAATAATGATAAAAGAGAATGATGTAATACTTAATATCCTAAGAAATTAGTAAATATTAATAAAAAACTTGAAGAAGCTACAGATGATCAGTATTAAAACCCTTTTCAACTTCAAAATGTTGTTTACAGCTATTTAGCTTCCAACATTTTTACCACTTAAAAAAAAAAGATTGTGTAGGGCTTTTTTCTAATCAATGTCTGAGATACCTTCCCCATAATTTTGGGAATGCATAAAAGATAGCAAATTTGCAGATAATGCATTTTTCAAACACTTAAAAAATGTAATGCATCAAATACTTTTAATAAATGACAGGTGGAGTGCRTTGCATACTCTGCTTTTGTATTACATCATTATAAAAGCAGTAATTTTAAAAGAACAGGCTAAGTAGTAGCATTAAAAATTGTACAGCTGAATAAGGGTTTGTGGTTAGAAACCTGTGACTACGCTCAGAGCTGTAGATCTTTTAAAAATAATCATGTAAACTTTGCAAGAAAAAAGCAGTTATTGCAGTCGTGCCTACCTTCTGGATTAGGAAGCTTGCTTTTTAGTGTTTAACCTGTTTATTTGGGTGCGAATGCTCGATTGTCTCTCTGGAGGACTTTCATTTTTACTGAGCGAATACATATATGTTGCTTCATGCTTCCATTTCTTCATTTTGTATTCTGTGTAGCATATGAACCTTCATTTAGGTGGTGCAAGGAGATAAAGCACCTGCCTGTGACTAGCACTGTTGGAGGAAAACCACCTAGGTAGCCTCTCTAGTTTCAGAAGTTGAGCCTGGAAACGAGTATGACCAGTAGCCATGGGCAGGTCTGCTCCTGCCGGATGGGTCACACCTTGCTGAGTTTGGAGGAAGGATGGTAGTGGTTAAGGGCAAGTGGTCTTTGCTGCAACAGCTTTGTTTGCCTTATATATCGTTTATACTGTTGCAAGCATTGTTATTGAAATCCTTATGAAAAAGCAGTAGAAGAACATTCTAAGTGCATTGTCTCCAGCAAATTACATTTCTGAAAGTCCCCAAAATAGCTTATTTGTGTTTTAAGAGGTACCTAAGACAGTTTGATGAGCAAAACATGAATGTGTCTTTGTCATGAGAACTTTGGGAGGAGTGCAGTAGTGGTCTTTGCATTAGTGGCAGTCAAGTCTGGTTTGCATAAATTACGTTCTACTTCAAGATGTGAGAATATTTTGCTGACTTACTGGGGTTATTTTACAGAATTATTAATGTTGAACTTGGTTTTAACCTCTTCCTTGAAGTAAGTGCCCTGCTATGTCATATGCCTGCTCAGAGCAGCTCTGTAAGGAGCATTCTTCAAAATAGATTTCGATGTTAAAAGCAAAATCATTTCTGAAAAAGGAAAATCATACTGTTCAACATTGTTTACAGTTATCTGAAAGTAAGGGGAAATGAAACACTTTAGATTTTATTGCTCTCAGTGTTTTTGTGATGGTCTTGTTGGTATGACCTGAACATTTGCAATAAAAGGCCTCATCTGGAATTCCTTATTTAGGCAAAAGAGCCATTACCTCGGTGGCATTTTGTTCAGGGTAGTGATAAAGCATTGGGCCTGATATTACAAGATGTGAGAAATGAACATGGGGAAAGTATTTCCATTCAAAAGGGTTAGATAAAAGTGCTGAGCTCTTGGATGGATGGCTGTATAGGGAACTGGCTCAAGGCTGGATGTTTGTGGAATAAATGCAGTTTCTCCAGTATCTTCTCAGTTTTTAATTCCTCGATAAGAAGTGGTGAACTAAAGTACCTGTTAAACCTTTGCAAATGAAAGGGACAAAATGAGTGGAGGCTGTATCAGCATACAAGTTCTTTTGTGTTTTAAAATGAACCCACAGACAGAAGATTAACTGTCATAGAGCTGGAAAAAGAGTAGATGGATTAGCACATCTCTCCCACAGGATGGCATATTGTACATGGAGGATAAAATGGATATTTAAATCAATTCAAACAATTTATTATTTTGCTTTTCATGTATTTAGTACTAGTTTTAAAGGTCCTGTATGGATCAGTGAGCTGAAAGTGTGTCAGTCACCTCCTCTGCCTCCCTTTGGAGGACGCGTGTGGATTCCACTGCTGCATCACAAGGCGTTGACACGACGCATAGGCGAGCATCGTGGAACGTCATGGCTTTCTCTGATTCAGAAGGGGAACATGCCAGATRTGCTTTAGATTTCTGAGCTCTGAGAAGACTTAAAAACACTCAATTACTTACCAAACATGATGTTTTTAACTGAGTCTTCTGATTTAACTTCTTTGGTCTGAGGTTATTGATAATGGCTGTATTTTGATAAGGGCTTCTGCTTTTAAAAATATTCTAATTTTAATTCAGTACCAATCTCTCTATGGCAGAATCTGTTCCAAAAAGCAATCCACCTGAAAAAAAGATCGATATTACTTTATCTAAGAAAGCTTAAATATTTATTTTTTGTTTGCTGAATGACAGCTCATAGGGCTTATACTAAGCTCATACAGCTTAAACTGTTGTAATGGTAGTCGAACTCAAGAAGCTGACAACCAAGGCATTGGGTTGCTCTTAAAGGCTTCTAATGCTTCTAAGGAGTGGGGGCTTTTTACCTCTGTAAATTCTACTCTACCAGTGTTAAGAAGGACTGGGGCAAGAGAAGGAGAAACATGAATATGCTAGCAAAATGAAAGCAGAGTGCAAAAGTTCCCCATCTGGATGATTGAATATTGCATGGGTTTGAGAACTGAATTTCTGTCTGCTCTTTGTGTGCTGAAGTTCATGTCCATTGTCAGTGGCATGTGTGTTTGCAGAGTCATCGTGGGCTGCCAAGAACTGTGCCCCACTTGGTGTAATGGGAATTGTATTATTCATCATGAAGATGCAAGAGTTTGTGGGGGTGCTCTGAAACTAAATACTCCAATACTTAAGGATAATAAAAAAAAATGCTGCTGTGAGGATCCTTCTACCCTTGTTTGTATGTGTGCAGAGCCCTAGGAGTGCTGAGGCAGCACCCAGGTTCTGCTGAGGTTCCCGGACTATTAGTTAGCAACAGGGAAACTCATCAGTGAAGTCACAAATTCTCTCACAGCACTGGGATCTAGCAAATGGGTTTAGGCCTTTAAAACAGTAAGGGTGACTCCTGTATTCAGGATCACTGTCAGACCTACCTCATTTTTGGCCTTGGCTTTCTCTAAAGTAGACTGATAAGGACCCGAGTTTAGAGGGGAACTTTTACTGGAGTGTAGCGTGGACTACAGTGCTACAAAGGCCTGTGAGTACTTACTTTTTGGTAGAGAGGAGATGTGTTTCCATAAATGTATGTGCCTCATTTAGGACTTCCAATTTTGTCCATCCTTTTTGTTTTTTTCTAATGATACTTTCTTATGCTACTTCCCTTCATATTGATTTTGGCAGGGCCCTTAAAAATTGTGACTTTAGAAATAATATGGAAAAGGTTGAGTTGTCTAGGGGAAACAAAAACTGGATATTTAAGAGTATGAAAAACACTTGGATTCTAAAACTTTGATTCCTTGTCAAGTGTGTGTAGGTGACTGATGAGCTTCAGAATAGTCATCAACTTAATAGTCATTGCTAAGTACCATATGTGGAATAGATCAGGTGTTTTACAATTTGTCATCATTAAACCACTTATTTTCTTTCTCCTAAGTAAAGCAAACTGAAATTTTGCAGTATTGGAGTGTACACGTAGTACTCCATTAGCTTTGGAGTGATGCTATTAAATGGATTTATGACTTTTACTGTAATGCCTAGCAAGAAGAGCTGTAGAAAAATATGAAATAGTGCTGTAGTTGGAGTTTAACTTTGATGAACACACACAAACTCTTTAATTTATAGGTAGTTGCTCTATTTGTAAGAAAGTAACAAGAATTTCAGCAAGACAAATTGGGCGACTTTTTTGAGAGGTCATTTATGCAAAGATAGGTAGTCAAGAGTCAAACTGCACTATTCCAAACTTTAGTTTCAAGGACTCCAGCTTTAAAACTGTATTGAAAACAGTGCTGGAAGATCTCTCTCTCTAGTTTGTTTATTTTTCCTGTGCTTCTCTCACTTGTTGCTTGCCCTTCTGACATTAGGAGTTTTAGCAGTATCAATGGCCGCCACATCAATCATGGTGATGTGTTTTAGGGCATCTTGGTTTGTGATTAGAAAACCTCTCCTGCCATTGTTTATCAGCAGAAAATGAAGCTGCAGTTGCAACTGGGATGTGTCAAAGCCTAACAGCCGGGTGTTGCCATAGCAAAGGCAATGTTACATAAGCAGCCACGCTGCAAATAATTCATGCAGCCAAATTTTAAGCATAACACGAGAATTCATTTCTAAATTTATGATCTTTTTAGGAGGGAGCTTTCCTAGATGAGGTCATCTCAGTCGCTACTGAAATTGATGTGCTTAGTTGTGAAGCTCTTTTAGCACTGCCCATTTACACCTTTATTTTGTTTGAACATATTGTTCTGTTTCTGAAACATCTGTTAGATTAAATATGGCCTCACAATATGTTTTCTCAAGTGGTTTTTTGCAACAGTTCGGTAAAGCTCTGTATTTTGATCTTACTCAAATTTGTTTGCACAATGCAGTATTAAACCAAGCAATTTACAAATGCCTTTTCTGGTTAATGGATGTCAAGAATTTTGCAAGGCAGCAATATAAACCAGATCACTTTTCAGATGAGAAGTTTGAAATATATATACAGATGTATTTTTAGACTCTTTTCAAGTAGTTGTCTTTTAGCACTCCAACAATAATAATCCAGGCAGTTTTATCTTCTAAACCCCAAATTGGCAAATGGTCTAGCCTTTCTGTCTGATCCGCAGAAGTGTAGATAACCATTTAATCTCAGTAAAGTTACTTTAGCTTTTGATTGTACTGTATTTCCCAGAGTCAAGTAGTAATATTTGTTACCATTTTCCAGAGGAACAGGGAGAAACTGTTTCCTGAGAAATTTCTCCCTGTATAGGCTTGTATTCAAAGATATGTAACTAGGAGAAAGAGAGAGCTCATTCCTCAAGGCTTGCATTCTGTGTAACTGCTGGTTTGTTTTTTCCAAGAAGTTACAATTTCCTCGTTAAATCATAACTGTATCGAGGATCACCTGTGGCCAACACCTTCAGCAGAATAACGGCTTTAGATTTCTATATCCAAATGAAGCAAAACTGGTGGTGCTTTCACACTTATTGCTTAAATAATTTATTTAATGAATACTTTAAACCTTTGGTTTAGAAGCTGAATAGTTACCAAGACAAATGTTGAAGGATAAGAGTTCCCAAATACCTCCTTAAGAAATCCAGTCTGGAAAGACTGTGTTAGGAAATTCTGAAATCCCACATTTTCTTCATTGATCTCTTCCAGCTTTTCAAATGCATCTGCTTTCTCTAAAAAGATGAAGTAAGGAGATGGAGATGAGTTGTATTTTTCCAGAAGAAAAGATTTGGGAGCCCAGTATTAGGCTCATATTATAAGAACTCAACTGCCACATGAACCTGCTTGCAGCACTGTTTTTCAATTTCTAGTTGTAAAACAGAGCTAGTGGGACAGTTCCTCTTAAATTTAAAATAGCTGACTGTCCAAAAGCAAGCATCTGCTGTTCCTCGTAATGTTCCTTTCCTGCAGTGGAAGGATGAAGGGCTGGAAGACAGATCCATTGGTCTGGGGCACCCAAGATCTGGAATTTTTGCCTTCCCTGTGTATGGGTTTTAGCAGATATCTGGTAGACAAAATAATTTTTTCCTTGAGGTTTCCAATGCAGGCATTTTTTCTTATGCAAAGAGAGTTCAGCACCATCTATAGCAAGTAATTTGATAGTACTGAAGGCTTAAAAATCTACCCCATTTTGTGCTGCTTATCTGCCAAATAATATTATCTTGAAGAAAATAGCTGTGGATATGATCTTGTAGGATGCTTGGCATTTCCGGTTTATCCTTTAGGTAGAAATTTAGGGCACTTGGTACCTCAGATGAAGTAGCTAGAACAGTAATTTCAAAGTGTTTGGCCTTACATGATTAACATCTGCTACAGTACCATATGGTGGGAATTTCCAAGTAAACTATTAATTAATATAGGAGTGTACCAGAGTAAGCCTTAATTAAACTATATTCAGCTGAAGTGTATTATTTTAATATAGTCTGATGCAAAGTGCTGTACTTTTGTATTGATACCTTTTCTGTTGTGTGAAAAAGAGGGAAAAATGTTGATGAGAATTAATTGAGCCTTTAAACTGAAGGTTCAAGTAGCTTTTAAAATAAATGGCTTAGGACTCTCATCAGCATCAAGCATCCATTGATTTAAGTGGAACAGGGACTATATTTGGTAATGTTGAATTGTGCTTTGTGAATGCAGTGGTGACTCTTCTGTTAGGATTTTACTGGTGTGGGGTGTGGGTGGTCAGAGGGTGTCCAGCAGAGCTGCATGAGCCATTTTCACAGAGCTTCAGGTATCACTGATGGGGCCATGCCTGTGCCACTTGGTCTGGTACCACTGGCGGAATCAAACCTTCCTGTGTGAGCTGGTCAAAATAGTCTGGAGGAGTGTTGGGGTGGGAGCTAAGGTTGTGCATGAGCACAGGTAGTGCTGGGACCTCTCCTTGGCCCTCTTGTATTTGGAAGGATGAACATACCCATGTCTGCAACTGATCAGCTGTCTGGCTCACCTCTAAAGGGCTCTTGCCTCCCACAGGGAATGACTGTTGGCTGTAAAGAAGTGTATAATATTACTGGTTTTGTTAAAGTGTAGAATTTATTTTTAGTTTGGCCAGATCCACCAGTTGCCAGTAGTTACAGCTATAAATGACCTATTTTTAAATAGGTATTTTTTCGCTGGCTTCCCCTCCTTTCTTTCCTTTCTCTCCTGATAATCTTCACATCAATAAGAAGGTGAAGAAAACCTTCCTCTGCATATTGAGGCTGGGTAAATATAGGTGGGACGTACCAGTGTTGTCTGAGTAATTCACTAGATGGCATTCTTCCCTGTGAGTCAACACTGAAACCCTTCATGGGAATGACAGGAGAACTTAGTCATTTTAGTGAGATGTCAACCTGAAATCTTGACCAGGTGTGGCTGCTGAATGCTCACTGGCATTCCCCGTAGTAGTGAGAGAGTTAGCTCTAGCATGCTAATTAAATTCCATGTTAATAATTAATACCTTTGTAACTGGATTCCCCTCGTTGATATTCATTACTGACATGTGCCTGCCTTACTTTCTTTAATTGCTTTGTAGTTTTGTTGGTTGCTTTCACATAGCTGATAACTTTGATTCACAAGGTGCAGTTCTGTTCTTGTCCTTGTTTTGTTTCAGATTTTCAAGACCTATTGGTGGGGGGATCTGTTGAACACAAAGTAGAAGTTGCTCTCTAAAAAAAGCAGCTTAGGTTGTGTACAGTCAACTGTTGTGAATCTGCACTTGTCCTACTTTGTGTACACCTTTTAAACACCAAACAAGTAACAATTCTCTTCTTGCTTAGTCTGAGTGAAGTATGATTGGAGACTTTTTTGTGAAATATCCAGAAAAGTACTTCTTGAGTGTTCAGCATTGGCTGACTCCTGGCTGCCTTGTTTATTGTTGCTTTATTGTCATGGATAGAACCATATGCCCTTTGTCTCCATTTCTCTTCAGAGGTCTAGAATGGCTCTTTTTGGTAGACTTTGTTTTATTAGAGCTAATACAAAAAAAACCCAAAGCAAATGTGTTGGTATATTTTTATTTTGGTAGTCCATTTCTACTTGTTTCCAAAACTTTATGTAAATGCAGGGCGACGATATGGTCCTTAATGCTTTCCAAGAGGTATTAATTATTTCAAATGTTGCAGTCTTCAAATATTTTCAAGTAAAAGGATATGCTAGTTTAACCTAGAATATGGAGGCTTAATGTTACTTAAATGTCTGTTAATGTTTTTTGATATAGTGTTGAGTATTGTGCCCCACAAGTCCTCTTGATAATACCAGCAGTCAATAGTTTCACTGTTGGGTACTGAATTTTAAAAGCAGATGTAGTTTTTGTTGCTTTAGCCATTATTTCATTGTATGTTTTAAACCATCTGGATCTTAGTATGGGGTCAAAAGCCTATTTCTGGAGCCCTGATAACTGAGTCCAAGAGCACAATGTAGTGTGAATAATTTGTCATGCTCTGCACGTGGATTTGAGAAACAGAGGTTCAGCCTGGAAGTGTAATCATTGCACAGAAAAAAATTCCATATAAGTGTCAGTCTGAACATTTGAAGGACAGGGGACAGATTATCATTAGAAAAATAAGACAGTTCTGTCTATGACAGGACTCCTCGAGAGCAAATAAACTCATTTTTTAAAAGGACTGGGTAGTTCATAGCCTTCAAAGGGCTATTTTAAATATAACTGCTTTAGCAAACTTCATTACTGACAGAGCATTTGAATGCCTGCATGAGTTACGATGAAGCTGCTGTTTGCAACTATAGAAAGTATAATGGTGCATATGCAATCACAAAACTTCTGTGTTTCCTAAGATTACTGTGTTTTCAAGGAGTTTACAAAGAGCTCACCAATATTTTGGTTGATCTGTCTTGGACAATAAAACCCTTTTCTGTTACTTATTTGGGCATCATCTAGTTTCTCTCTTGTATCCTATTTGGTGTCCCTCAGCTCACTGTGAGCCTTGCTGAACTATCCACTTATGAACTGGAGGTAACTAATGCTAGGGAGCTATGAATGAGTAAACCTGAACAGACTGGGTGATTAATGCCTGCCTCCGGTGTTCCCAGACTGTAGGGTTTCTTGGGTCTTCCTGACACTGTTGCCTTCCAAAGCAGGGTGCAGTGATGTGCTGTAAGTGGCTGCCTGGGCATCTGGATGCTGTGACTGTGGGACACAGGCTTGGGTCCGCAGAATAGCGTGTCCTGAATGTTTTTCACCTCTGCAGATCGGAGCAAATTCCTCTTTAGAGGAATGAGTGCTCTGTGTAATAGAACAACTGAAAATAGAACTTCAGTATGTGACAGGTCCCTTCAAAACCCCAAAAATTAATTAAAGTTTGTTTTCTAGTTCAAAAGAAGGTAAAGCTGAATACAAACTTTGCTGTCCAGTCCCTTATTAAAAAAATATTTAAAAGACCTTTACTTTACAAAACGTTTGTTTTTCAGTCGACAGTATATTGTAGGCTGTGGTGGGAATGGTGACACTTTAGATCCAAAGGAAAAATGACCATGCTCATAACTCTTCAGCTGTGTAAGTACRAAGTCAGTTCAACTAGCAGGCAGAATTAAATAAGACCTAGAAATTGTAATATTGTCATTTCATTAGATTTTCTCACTTTGTGTTCAGCAGTGTGGTGTAGGTAATTGACGTGTATTTATCCCAAGAATTAAAGCCGTAAATCATAAGCCTTTACCCTCTTGTTTCATGCTCTCAAATACTATAAGGAGTTTCTTGCAGAATTCTGTTTTGATAAATCTTACTAAATCAAACTTCAAGCAAGAATTACAATGAGACTTCTGAAAGCAAAGATTGATGTGTGTTGGGATTTACTCTCAATCAATGGTAAAATTGTTTCTAAAATTACAAATTTATCTAATTTTCTTTTGATAGAATCTTTGAAAGCATTACAGCAGGTCACAAAGTTGTAACTCAAAGTTTTTAGTTCAAAGTATCTCAGTAATGTCAGATGTTAGGATTGTACTCACTAGGAGTAAAATGGCTTCCAGATTACAGTAATTCAGAAATGGGCAAATAGATAGAAGTAGCTTTTTGGTGGCATGATTTGGTATTTAAATCTCAAGAGATCAATTTTTTTTGTTGTTGTTGTTTTTTTTTGTTTAATGCTCACTATTTTAGGATTTTTTTGTCACTGTGGAACCACACAAAATGATAAATAGTTTAATGGTAAAACTCTGCCATTGGTGTTGAGAAAAATAAATCCCTGTAGCTTCTGTAGAAGAACACACCCTTCTTGACTGTAATCAAGCACGCTAAGAACAATTGACTTGAACTTTTGATGAGCTCTTAAAGTTCTTTTAAAGTTATTATCGTATGACAGATGGGGAGTAAACTAGCTAGGAGTTCAGAGAGGTCGGATACGGTCATCTATAAAGACTTGTCTGGCTGATTGGTTTTTTTGAGGGTTTTTTTTACCCTTTTTTTCCCCCCTTCCCTTAATGACTTTTTGCTGTGACATACGTGACTTTATTTAAGTTTGCTCTGTGCACTCTAATCCAATTGCTTTGTTTAGTCAAATGAATGTTTTTTGTTTTGTTCTGAATTTTAGCTATTGGTTTTTGCATCAAATGTGCATATTTAATTAGGATATGTTATTAAAGATTAGATTCTCACAATGGGATGTGTGCCAGCTCATGAAATGAAGTCATGCTTGTCAGGAGATAGTAAATAATAAGCTTAGTAAGGTTTAAAAGATGTGTCTTGCAAAACATTAGCCCCTGTAATGAGTGCAAAGTGGCAACAGCACATAAATATCAATTGTTTTTCTCCAGTTGATCCATTTGAATATGAGTTATCTTACTTTGAATTAAATTTTCTTTTACCAGTTCAATGAAACAAACAAGAAGGGATGTTTGTCTTTTCAGAAACCAGTTTCCCATCCCAGAACAATGGCTTGTTTTGAACTGAAGGGGAACAAGCCAGCATTCATGCAATATCTTGTAATCTCTGTTCACAAAACCACATTAAAAAATAAGAAACTGCTGTCCAGTGAATCCCCATTTAGCTGCAAGGAGGAGTCTTGGATTCCCAGCTATGCTTTCAGGACTGTCTATATTTTGTTCTTCATTTTATCCAGAATCTTTTAATACTCCTGGGAGCAAGGGCTGGGAGCTTAAGGTTTCCTGTGCTCTTAAGTGCCTTGAGCATCCTGGCTGCTGTGTGTGTGCATGGGCTGGTGTGCCCAGGGTGGCATTGGCAAGAACAGGATTTGGAGGCAAGGATGGGTCTGTCTCCATCCTAATTTGATCAGACAAAACTGCCTGCAATCATGCCCTGTGATCATAAATTCAGGCATCTAATTTCTGTCTTTAAGTGCATGTGACTCTCTCTCTGGGCCTGGGCAGACTAAGTCTTCTGCTAATAATATGTGCAGTGGGTTTTTTGCTGATGTTTCTGATGTTGCCCCTGGCCCTTGTGGGACAAGGAGCAGCTGGCATAGCCCTTCTTTGGAGTGCACCTCCAGCCCAAAGCAGGGGGGGAAATGGAAACAGTATGTTGGAATGCAATTGTATGATGTGGAAAGCAGAGGCATATAAGTGCAGAGGAGAAAAAAGGGTACTGTATGCATACACACATATTCTTAGTCACTTTTGGTTTACATTATAAAATACTGTACCCACAGCATATTGCTGTGGGTACCATGCTACCATTTTTGGCTAATGCACAAAACATTGGTCCTCAGTACTGGAGGGCCTTAAATATCCTACATTTAATTTTGCAAGCAACTCTTATTCCAAGTGTCTGAACACAATTACAGAAAATGGTTCTTTTTACCGCTGATTTTTTTGCCCCTGAGCTGCTGGAACTCCTGTATTGTTGGCATTTCTGGGGAGTTACCAGTATTGCAGTAGCAGGAGAAGGGGCTGCTCATCACCTGCTCATCCCGAGTACTCTGGCAGCTCCTCGTTACAGGGGAGGGAGAAGGTTAAGTGTCTCATGTCATCTTTGGTTTAGGTGCACTGAAGCATTTCTGACTGTCTGCTTTTTTTAATGAAAGAAATTTGTCTTGTAACAGCTTTATATGCCCAGCTAATTAAACCCACTGTTATATTACTTGCCATGTATCCTGTTTGTTGGGAAGAAATTGTTTGCACTTTGACAGATTCATTTCTTGTTGATATTAGTTTTGTAGGATGCTGCTGTTTTGGACTTGCATAACTTAGAAATAATAAGGCATTAAAGCATTTTAAATGCTGGCAAATACAAAGTTTTATTAATCATTAACACAGAAAACATTTTCAGTCTTGTTTAGCTTCGTAAGATACAGTTTGTTCTGCCTGTGTGAATGCCCCTGCCTTATGTGGAAACTAAGTTGAGTGACCTTTAGTTTGATACATGAAGCTTGGGAATGTGTTTTAGCTAAAGAAATTGTTACAACACTATAATCCTTTTCTAGTAACCTTTTTAAAAGGAAAAATGCCCTTTTGTCGTGAAGAGGCAGGATTGTCTGTTCTTTCTTAGGCACTCAGTGTTGGCTGATGTCTTTCGAATCACATGTTTGTTCAGCAGTATCCTCATTGCAGAGCTTTGACTTCTTCCATATGAATCTGAGTGTGCACAGGTGGGACTCGAAGACTGCTGTGCCGCCTGTCACTCCTGATTTGACACCTGGAGGTCTGAGGAGCTTCACCCACCTGGGAAGCTGCATCAGCTGTTAAGACAGAGCCACCTTCCAAACAAACTACCCTTTTCCTCCTATCTTTTTCTCATGCCAAAAGCTGTGGGGTGGATTGAGGATTAACAACCTCATTAACTTTTGTCGCAGCTGTCAAGCAGTCCCTTGACAAAGTCTTTGGTGGTCSTGATGGTGCAGGTTCTGTAGCACACTGAAAAGTAAAAAAGTCATTATTAGTAGCTTAAAACTTCACAAATGAGGTTTCTATTAAGTATATTGTTGACTGAACAAGTTGGATTCTTTTTGTAAATACAGGAGTCTTAAAAATGAAGACCAACCACCTGTACCTGCCCAAAAGGAAGGGATGGGGAAGGCTTAAGTAGGCACTTACTTCATCCTTAAGTAAAGAGGATGTTGCAGTCTGAGTGACACCAGACAAGGTGAAGTGAAAAATTGTGTAGGTTATTTGGAGGAAGAGATCTGGTAACCCAATGGTAATTGCTCACACTTCTGGCTGAGCAGTAGTAGCCGTGACAATCTGCCATCTGGTTCACCATTATTCTGACTGAATGTAGGAGAGTAAAGAGTGTTTGTAATTCATAATGCAGTATTTTGGAAGAGGCCTGGTGCCAGAAACCAGCTGTGGATGGGTGCCTCTTGTCTTAGGCTCTGTAAGATGTAAGCCCTGTATAACCTAGTTTGTAGTACATAAAAAGCGAGAGGCAATGTATGAACAGACAGGAAAAAAATATACTGCAAATTTTTTGATTTGTATAGATTATCTGATTAAATTATTTTAAACCCTGCAGTGTAAAATTCTTGCTTGGCATAACTTATAGGTGTGCTTTGATCCTGCACAGCACATATTATTGTTACATTGATAAGTGAGGCACTGGATAAATAAACAAATGTACCACCAAAACCTATTTCAGAAGTTCCTTGAAGCTGTATGACAAATATCAGAGTTGTGACACAATAGTGGTCCATGGTATTGCAGTGGCTGTGGGCTGAACCTGCATCCTGTTTAGTCCAAGGGCAGGTAGGGCTTCTGTACGCGCTACCCAGTAAGTCACCAACTATGAGTCGGCCCATAATAGGACTTTAAGGATTTTTAAAAGTGCTCTAAAGAGAACCAGAGTACCTGAGACTACTCTCTAAGAGTACCAGATCATTTGGTGAGTCTGTACAGTATGTTCATGTGTTAAAAGAAGCTCAAAATATCAGTTGAGGTCCTTAAGAGTGCTCATTATTAACAGTGATAGTTAATGCTGGGATTCTGGTAAGCTCTAGCTTTTACTTGCACCAATATTTGGGATGGCTTTTAAAAGAATGTTTTAATGGGTATTTATGGACTTTCTCAAGGAGAATTTGAAATGATGTCATCTTACAGTTTGATACTAAGCTGTTTTTGTTTCTGAGCTTGCATAAAAAAAATGATGACTAAGATATCAAGATTGGTAGGAAAAGCAGCATGACATAGAAATTACAGAAAACCAAAGTAACTAATGCAATGTCTTGTATAAACTCTACACCAATTTTCTTGTTTCCTAATGGTAAAATATGATGACAAATGCTTATGGCATTTACCATAGGCCAAAGGCAGTTATGGCATTTACCATAGGCCAAAGGCAGATTACATGGGAAGAGCAGGTGGAGATGCTTTTACACTCTTGGTGGAGGAACTAGCAGGTCTTTCTGGTTCTTGCTTTGGCATTATTGGTGTGGGCACCGCGTGCTGATGTGGGAGCAAGGTGTGTGTAGCAGGGTCACTGCTGGAGGCAGCTCTGGTGCAGAGCTGCCAGTGGGCCCGGGGGCATCTCTTGCCATAGCCCTGAGCCTCCCTGCAGCATTCATGGATTACTGAGGTGCTCACCGGGGGGAATTGCCTGGCTCGTGGGACAGGCCTGCGTCCAACGCAAGGAGCAATAAAGTCTCACTGTTAGCAAAGAAAATTCTTTCAGGTTGGTTAATCTGTAGAAGGCGCGGGGAGGGGGGTGGTGGTTGTAATATTGCGGTTTTGATTAGAGTTAGGTTCTGAAATTGAAGGCTGCCCGTGTACAAAAGCGTGGCCTGTGCGGAGCAGGGGGAAATGAGAAGGCCTTCTCAGCGGGTTGGCGGGAGCCGAGACACCTGGTGGGACACGKGGAAGACATTGTCCTGTACAGAGTCACTGTGTGTCACCAGTGCTTGAGCCACCAGGTCTGCAATGCTCTGACTGACTCAAGCAAAGCAAAAGAGTCAAGTTTGTTCATCGCTCCACTGTGTAGTGAGAAGCTCTGTAACAACTGACAGTTCTGTTATGTTTTGAACACTCATTAGCTCTTCAGATTAGCTATTAAAGGACATGAAACATTTAATCACCATGTCTTTTCTTGTTAGCAGTAGTCACTAGTGCAATGCTTTAAAAAAAAATTGTAATTAAGTGAAAAAAATTGTACTTTAGCAATTTTACTTGGGATGCAGCAATTTCAATCATTCAGATTACTGCCCTAAGGAAACTACATTTTCTTCTCCCTTAAATAATGCTTTTAAACTCTTGAAATAGTAGCATAATAATTCTACATGTCATGCAGAAGCCTGGAAGATCCCCCTTGTACTGCCTCTGTATGTTTGGGCATTTCTAGTGTGTAGTGCAAAGGTGAAATTTTTACTTATGTTTGAAACTACTGATTTCTCATCTTCTAAAGGTTTGCTATTTAATGAAATAGAAGCGTGATACAACACTTTTCTGGAGTGATGACACATTCATTGAATTACTTTTCTCTTCCCTAGTACTGGTTAGCTCTTAAAAAAGCCATTTGGAATAGATTTCTGAGTAAGTTTAAAAAGGAGCTCTCTTAATTATAGATTAAAGGAAAATTTATAAGCCTCAGAAATCCTCAAAATACTGAAGCACAGTCTTTTATAATGTTTTCAGGCTGATATTCAAAAGGTTCCAAATAACAGTAAAATAAAACAGCTAATTCTTTCTGGGGTCCATAATTATGGGACCTATTTCTTACACTGAGATCTCTTCCTTTGCACAAAATTGGCATTTAATCAAAATAATTTTCATGTAACTACTTGTGTTCTAGAAGTACAGAATATATGAAAGATAAAAACAAGCATCCATTTTTAATAGTATGTACCAGGGAACTCTGAAGGGAATACCATGGAAAACACCAGTGAAACTTCGCTAATCAACCCCCATCCTTCCCTTTGCTCTTCTAAATAGCCAAGAGCTGTCTCAAGCTGTGTCAGGAGAAGTCTTCACAATGAATTCATGCTGCTGTGATGATTCCTGCCAGCTGTGCTTTCCAGGAGCATGCAGGCAGCTCTGTACCTGGCGGTGCGTGGCAAGGCATCCCATGGCATCCCATCCCATGGCTAGTGGAGGAGGCAGGCTGAAACACCGAGCAGAAGCGAGAAGATGGGGCTGTGGCTTCTTACATCTTCTGCCCTGGTTCCCTGGGGAGTGGATGGCTGGCCACCTTCAGCAAGGTGGAGCTCTGAGCAGAGGTCAGATGGGGTTTGGGTAGAGATAGGGCATGGTAACACCAAAGTCTTCCCCAGATGGGATGGATGCAGTGAGAGACTCAAGGTATGCACGCTACAGGGCATGGACAGGAGAGGAATAGCAATGCGTTTGTACAGGGAATTTTGGGATGAGAGAGGGGTGACTTTTGTGGGTGTTTCGGCTTGCACTGATGAGTTGGAAGTGGGCTGAGACATTATTCTTTCTCTTTGCCTCAGCCACCCATGGARAATGACAGTGAACTGCAGGTGATGACTGCTGCAGTCAAAGCTCTTGGGAAGAACGGAGATGCAGGAAAATAGACATTTTTTCGTATAAATGCTGAATGGTAAAGTTTACTGTAAAACCTGACCATAAAAAATAACCACTTGTTATCTTTTTCCTGCGTGCCAATGGGGTAAATTTTTCTGTTGGCATTTAGAGGATGCTGAGTCGTGACGACTGGGTTTGCAGAAGAAAATCGTCTCCTTCTCTCTGTTCTTGCATACGGTGATAGGAAAAACAACCTCTTTGCGGGTCTGGCTGAAGTGCAACCTTGGTGGTAAGCAGAGGGAATGGTAAAACTGGAGCATAAGATGCAAACAAAAAAAGCTCGGTTATTACTAAAATTAAATATATTTTTCTGGGCTTGACAATGCAAAAAATATTTCTTTGCAAAAGGGAAGAAGGATCGCATATACTTGTAGAACCCTAGAAATATGTTTATCCTTGGCAAAGCATCTGAAGGTCTCAGAAACCTTGTAGCAAGGTTTCTGTTACAAGCACCTCACAAGGAGACATCTGGGACCCTGATTCTTGAGATTTCAGTGCAGCTTTAGGCTGGAGAGCTTCTTCTGTAGACAGTATGTTAGACTTTGAGATTCTATGAAGAGATTAAATCCTTGAAATTTGATGATCAGCTGCTAAATGTTCAAAACACTTGCAGATTTTTTTTTTGTAATACATTCTATGTGTATGCTATTCTAATGTCTATTCTAATATGTTCTGTTTTTCCATTCTATAACATGTAAAATTCTTGAAGACCAAATTCGTAGAAAGCTAGAATTGACTTATTTTGCCACTATTAAAGCTAAAATGAAGGAAGAAGTCAACAGGCCTTATGGTTGTACAAAACTATCAGAATTAATTTTGGAATATATTCTGTATATTAACACTGTCTGATAACGTGTGTTTAATGGGAAAGCTTTTTAAAAAATATCTCCAAATGCTGATGCTTATGAGATTTTCACAATATTTTAAGGTAATGACATTATTTTCTGAGACAGACTGCAAAGGACATACTTAGTCTGATATATATATATAGATACATATATGTATATATAATGTGTGTGTGTGTGTGTACATATATGTATTTCTTCCATAGTATCAATTAAATTATTAGGACATGAGTAGCACCACAACTTTCTGCTAGAACTAAAGCTTCATTACTTAAGATGATGTGCAGTCTCACAGTTACATAAAACATTAATTAGTGTGATCTACTCTAGTTTTGGTGGGAGTATTCATAGGCTTGAAGTTAAAATTGTGGATGGTCTCAGAAATGAGGCCCATATTTGAGAACTACAGTGTAGGTGAGGTACATATACCTGGGAGAGCTTACTCTGGGGATTTTCTGATTTTGACTTTTTTATTTCTGCAGCTTTAATACTGCATTCATGCCAGCATCTAGCATTCAATTTGCACGTAGTTGTTCCTTAGTTACTTTACTGAGGGTGCTATGTTTCTGGGTTGCCAGTAGCTGTGGAAATAATGTAATAATGAATAGTCCTGTAAAAGTACTGACACAGTACCTCTGTTTTATCGAGGATGAGAGGTTTACTTTCTGGGAAGCTAAAAAAAGTGTTTGTTGTTTTATGCCTGTATCCTCATAAACTTTTTCTAGAACTTCTTCTTGTCTTTTTCTAAACTTGTTCTCATCCAAGGCATTTTTTAAAACATTGCTTTCTCATTGCTTTTGTTTAATTGCTTTTAATTGTTTTAAAATGTTTAGACATTCACAGAGTGTTTTTTTCCTCAAGATGGGAATATACTTTGAGAGGATTTAGAAAGCACAGTTGCTACCAGCTGTCTTAGATATACATTTCAGCTTGCTAATTTACTTGGTAAAATTCTTTCAAAACTCAAAAATTTTAGGATCTAATGATTTAAGTTGGGCTGTGAGAGCCTCTAATCCTCTGTGTCCAAATTAGCCCTCCTCATTCTATTCACAGAACGGAGAGACATTTTGGGATGGAATTCAGCAGCATCAGGCCAAACATTGAAAGATTGTTTGCACAGCTGTGTCTAAGCGGTGACCAAACTGTTAAACAACCTAGTGGGGAGAAAATGAATAGAAACTCCTGTTGGCCAGAGGACTGAGTTTCCTGGACAGTGCTCAGGACGTTATGAAGTCATTGCACATGCTGGGTCAAGGCTTTTACCCATATTTTCCCCTTGTGTTTGGGAATACTTCATGCTTCGCTTTTTCATAATAATATAATTGGCTTAAAGCATCTGAACAAAATTCCATACTGATGAACGATGCACTATAGTGTACTTACCTTTAACTTCAATTAGGGAACCTTTCCCTGCCGGTGAACTGATTCACTGATGGGAGAGGAGACAGTGCCTGTATATCTGTCTTGCTTCCTTGCAAATTGTAGATTATGAAACTGGACTACTGAGCAATAATTTAATCAGTAGCATCAGAAGAGCATTAAGCTCCATTAAATGTTGGGTCACCATCAATGTCAGATGAGTATTAAATTATGGCTTGCAACTTAGCAATACTCATCCAAAAACACAGTGCTTAGGTTCTTGGCAAGCATGTAACAGTTTATTATGGAACAGATGCTTCAGAAGTTAACATATGACTGAAGTGTCAAGTTGTGTCAGAGAAGATGGTCCCAGCAGTAATGTGGTGCTCAGGCTTTGTGAGACATGTTAGCGAATCGCTCCCTACCTGAGTGATGTGGGTTAAAATGATTTCATTAACAGGATCTCCTGTTGAATGCTTGGAGGTCAAAGCACTGCTCTGTTTGCCAAAGACTGGCTTATATAATTCTGTCTGCAAATGGTGGAGGTGCAGTTCTCCTGACAAGGAGGGCGGATCCCTACAGGCCGCTCACGGTTTGAATTTTTATGTAGAACAAACACAATTTTCTTTCTGATTCTAGCGCACCACAACATTGCCAGCTTGGAATTTGGAAAGTGTCTTTGATACCTTTATTGCTAGTCACAGATTTTCCAAGTACCATCAGTGAAACTAGTAACTCCCTTTCTGGGTGGCTTTGCTGATGTCAGCAGCAGCTCTCATGCAGCAGCTAAATCTTCGAGGCTCTTGTCAGTCTGCTGTACAGCTCCTGCCACTTACGAAAGCTGTGTGCTGCAGGAGATGCTGACTGTGGAGCTATGCAGGGAGAGAGAAGGATGAAAAATGGATGCTTGGATAAAATGCTTATCCCATTCCTATTTAGGTGCAAAGAGTACAGGGAGGAGATAAAGAAGAGAGGGTGTGGGTTGGGCTGGGGGAGTTAACAGATGTGCTGAGGACAATTTTTGCTATTGGTGGTGCTGGGAAAGGAATAAATGAGAGTGATGCTGGTATAGGTAAAGCTTATCTGGTCTTTATGCAGCCTCTAGCTTGGTGGAAAGATGGATTCTCCAAATAGGATTCCTAACAAGATCTCTGTACCCATCTGCTTAGAGTTCTTGCAAAAATCTTGTGTGTGGTTAAGATTTTCTTATCTGATAGTAACCACAAGTTGGCCACATAGTCTTACGGGCACAATACTGTGGCAGGATATTTTAAGTGGTGTTTCAGTTTTTTAGTTATTAAGGCTTGCATCACTGGTGCTCAGATGTTGCCAACTAATTTGTTATTGCTGTGCAGAAACCATAGTGTTTGCTTTGTGGCAGCATGCTGCAGATGAGAATGCTACAGTTTCAGCTGAAAACAGGACAACCAGGTAGAAAGCAGTGGTCTTCCGGGAAGAGTCCTGTTATTTGGCTGCAGGAAAGGCTGCCTGAGGTGATGGAGTGTGTTGCAAAACCACTCCAGTCAAAAGTCTCCAGAATCTCCTTCTGCCCATAATTTTCACCATAAAATTTGGGGTTCATTTAGTTGTTAGAAAGTACTGTGCCAGAAATCTACATGTCGTATATTTTTTGTTTCAAAACTATACCAATAACTTGTTGAAATTTTGATATTAACACTATTAATACTAAAGCTTCAGATATTTTTTCAGTTTTCTACTTTTCTCCCTATTACTGCTCTGAAACTGGCTATTATGCAGAGAACCAGCTCTGGAGGGGACTTCATCAGAGCAGAACCTGTCATGAGGAGAATTGCACCTTATCTATATAGGCATTAGAATTGTCATTTCCTCTCTGCCAGAGCTTAACTTCATGCATGCTTTATTATTAAAAGCCCTGTTATTTCTGAAATAGTTCAGGTTAGGAAAGAGATTCTAAAAGAACTGAGAGTTTTAAGGTATTGCTGTTTCTTAACAGGGGAATGAAGTAAAACACAAGCACTAGGATTCATGTGATACAGTGCAAGATCAGAATACAGCTGATAAATACGTGGTCAGCATTTGGAAATGGTGGTGAAATGATGTTTCATACCTCAGAGCAGGTACTTGGAAATAAAGATGTCCTCTGTTTTTCAAAAAAAACCCCCACTCTTTAAGTCTCACTCAGGTTTAGAATGTTTATTTTTGCTGAGCCCAAAGGAGTTTGTGGCAGGTAACAGGGACAGTCATTTCCTTCAGTCTTTAGCAACAAGGAGGAAGGCATGCAAAGGCACCCAGAACTAATATGATCAAAATAGTAATTATTAATTCATTCAGGTTTTACAACTACTTGAAATACCTATCTAACCTTTTGTTTCAGGTACATTTTTAAGAATAAAAAAAGGAATAAGGAATCTCTCATACAGTAAAAAAAACAATGAGTGTTGTTAAACTCGGCAGAGTGAAAATTCAGGTATTTTCTTTTACCTTTTGTAGTTTTATTTTTCTTTGATTTTTTTTTATTTTCCTGGCTTTTGATTAGGTGTGGATGAGGTGCTAACAAAATACTTTTTATACTGATACACCCTCTCCATCGCTTTTCAATATAAATAATGCTTAAATGGGTAGGAGATAATGGAGCAAGACCAAGAAGTATACTACAGTTGGCTCTAAACAGCTAGCAGAGGAAATGCTAAACAGCATTTAGCATAAACCTCCTGCTGATGTCTTGTGGAAATGGGCAGGAATATCCATAATCAGTGCACTTTATCCCATGCTGACTGATACAAGTATTTAGTCCTACCAGCCAGGGGTATTACACAATAAAGGATGAAGATCACAGAAAGGAAACCCAACCTCAAAATTATGTCAGTGGTAAAATTTCACCTGTTTTTTTTCCTTATATCTGATAAGCTATGACAACAATAAACTAGAGTTTGTGGAACTGCAGCTGCAGTTGAACCTCAACTTTGTTTTTTTCTGCCATGCCTCCCACAGGGCTTGGGGCCAGACTGGTTGTCAGTACAGCTAAGGGAAATGCAGGACAGCATCTCTGTAGCTTGTGCTGCCTTCTGGAGTGCTTTGTACAAGAAGAGATCTTACTGGCAACATGTTTTCTGTGATGTTCCTGGCCTCGTTCTACATTAATTGCTTGGGAGGCTGAGTGTGGTGTGTATCTTCCACCTCCCCATAGACGGTTGTCAGTGTTGCCTGCAAGAGTGGAAAGTGTGGGGATTTCAGGTTATTCTTTGTATTTCCAGCATTGGACCTCTGAATTGGTGAAGTAAATGTGTGTATATGTGTGTGTGTGTTATAAAATTTTAATAACACTAAATGGCAGCATTTTGCACAAATGTATTTAGTGTGTAATAGTAATATTTAATGAAGTGCTTAATCCTGTCTTTGGGGAAGAACTTCAGGGACAGGTTTCAAACCATTAATTTAGTGCTATGCAGTTAATAGTTAAAACTAAATTGTTATTATTTTTGTGTGTGCACACATTACTTTCCATGTGAATGTTCATTTCTCTTTCCTGGGGATATAACATTGACAAGACTTGAAAGAGACTAATACGTCGCTGTAGATTAATTCAGTCTTTGAAGGGTCTAATTCCTAGTTACTGCTTTTTGCTCATATGGATAAATTGTATGAGCAAGTGATTATGCAAAATGAGAAACTAACTAAAGTGTAGTTTAGCTTGTCACTTCAACAGTTTTGGGTTTTTTTTAATTTTTATGTATTTACAACTTAGGCAAAACTGACAACATTATTTTGAAAAGTATATTGCCAAAGATAATAAAAACCAAACAAATATATTCTGCTGTGATCCAGTTGTGTGGTTTGCACTCCCACTTTACAAGCTTGCAGTCCATGTTGTAGATTTTACATTATGGAATGTGTTCTTTGTTTTCAATGAGCGAGAGGAAGAGTGGGGAAGAGCAGGCATATAAAGTTATTCTTGCATGTACTCTTACGTAAAGTTCTCTGCTTTGGATATAGTTTGAAGCAGATTGTGTTAGCCAAGAAGCTTAAAACCAAAATTTTTTACTTCTTAACATAGTCTGGATCTGTGCATATCAGAATGTAATAAAGCTGTACTTACAGGACTGTTTGTAAAGTAATTTGAACATATTCTGTCCAATTATGGTTGATGTCATTGGGGTTCTCTCTTAATTCTGAAATCCTTCCTGAGAGGAGGCAGATAGAGCCAATGAACACTGGATGATTTTGCTGGTCTTAGAAGGAAAATCAAATGTAAGGGAAGGAAGAGTAATTTGGAGCATGAAGTCATCGTATAAGCACTCCCAACCAAGCCTAGAATCTTGTCCCCTGTTGCTCCAGAGAGAGGCTCAATGTAAGCGTAGCAAAACTGCAGAATTGCTCCTGTTGCAAAATGAATTGCTTTGCTTTAACCACGCTGCTGGGCTGTATCAAATCCACAGACCCTGTGTGAGGACATCACCAAATAAATCTTGAAACCTTACTTGAACCATAAACATATTTCTCCCGTGGGTGGGAGACAGTGTAAAGTACAGAGGTAAAGGAAAGCTTTAACAACTGTAGTATTATTTCTTCAGGGACACAGTGTTCCAGCTTGTGCCAAAGGATGCCTTCTGGCATAATAAATTCTTGGCAGCAAAGCTGGTTTTCATGGTGAAGAGCTCTAATAAAGAGTGTGGAGGGGTTATTTGACTATTTTGCATAGTAGCATATATTAGCCCATATGAGGGAGGAAGAAGAGGAGGGCTCTTCATGTAACAACAACAGCGTGTTTAATGTAGCTGCTCCAGAGCACGCTGTAAAAATGCAAACATGGGAAGGCATTTGAAAGAACAACCAGTACTTATTTACTTGCTTGGCTTACATAAACATTTTCTGACTGTCTAACATATTATAGTTGTTTTTTCCCTTTAATATATGATTCGTTTCTATTTTGCAGAGGTGTGGAATGGTTACTGAGGCATCGTATGTGCAGCGATGAATATTAGAAATATAGCTTTCCCTTTCTTCTTCAAGACACTCCTACACATATCGAAGTATTTGACCAATGGTTTTAAGTTACAGATGTTTCTTTGTCATGTGCAGAGGGATGCACAGCTTTTTCTGCCCACAACTCTAAAATCATCCCAAGTCTCAAACTGTGCTGAATTGTGCGAACTCATTCTAAAGAGCTTCAAGCCTGGGAATTGCATGGGCGTTGTGAGAAGGAAAAATGAATGGGAGGGAGTTCACTCAGAGTTTGAAGAAACTTTCCCTCCTGTCCTGCCTGCTGGATGCTTGCACATTTGATGGCTTTGCACTTTCTATAGTCGTATGGTGTGAAGCCCAGCTGCAAATAATCATGGGAGACAGTGAAAAGCTATGGAAAATTAAGACTTTCATATCTTAAATCCTGAGGGAGCATTTCAGACTTAGTCCCTTCTAAACTGTTGAAGAAGCCAGTACCACACCTATTTAGACAAATCCTCCCATCCTTGGGGAATATGGTGGTTGCATTTCAATGCTTACAGCCATATTTGGGTATTTGATAGCTTGTTGTTGTTACGTGGTACAAAATTGTTTGGGGGCAGGTGCTGCACATTAGTGCAGTTGCAGTCAGAGATGTGCAGCTGTAACCCAGGGCTGGGACAGATGCAGGGCTGATTTGCTTGGGTCCTTTCGAGCTCTTGCACTGCTATGCTGGTGGTGTGGTTGAACCTGGTGGTACTTCAGCCTATTTTAATGTCATAGTGCTCAGTGCTTGCTTGAGAGATATGTTGGAGAAGTAATAAAGCCACACACGGTTATTAGATGGACAGTTATTTTTCCTGTGTAAACCAGTGGTGTAGCCTCTTTGTTTGCAGGCACCAGAATATTTTATGTTTGGCAGTAAGCTGTGTTTTAATTTTGTGAAGTTGCTTTGTTCTAGTACAAAGATAAACCTCACGAAACTCTAAAGTCAGAAGGACACTGCTGAGAAAAACTTTTTGTTGTGCTCATTCATATGTTGCTTCGTCTTGTAGGTTACTATCCAATTAGTAATAAAGTTACTCCTTATAGTTAGAATGTGTGGTAGCAAATTTTTAGGAAGCATCAAATCCTTACAGTGATAGTAATGCAGACAGCTGTTGCACAAGGAATCATTTTAGAGGAGAAAAATCATAGCATTTGAAATTTAAAAAAACATCTAATGAAACACAAATCAAATAGATGTTAGTTAATGGTATTTAGAGCTCCAGTTTTATAATGCTGGTTGAAAAATGCCTATATGCTAAGGTAGTTGCAGTGTATTCTAGTTTACTTGTGATAATTGGAGCAGAAACGTGGTACTTTGAGGAAGAAGTTAAACATTGATTGGACCCAAGGAGACTTCCCTTTCCTGAGGTACTCTTCAAACTGGAGTACATGTGCAGAATGGAGAGAATGACTGTGAGAGTATGAAAACTGTGAAGTGAAACAGAATAGAAATAAAAGTAGCTGTTCAGGGATTTGCCTTTATTAGCTAGGCAGTGTGAATTTCTTGGGAAAAGAGAAGTTCATCGAGCTTCTTGGGTCAGGGCCATATCTCCTTGTATGTTACTTTGTACAGACTGTAGCGTTATGGGATCCTGAATAAGACCAGACTGGCTGGATTCTTGTGTAACATAAAAAGATATTATTACACATAAAGTGCCAGTGTCACTTTTGCCTCTTGCTTTTTGCAAAGCTTTGGTGGTACATTCCTGTCATCAAAGCTGTCCAAAAATCATAGGGGCTTAAGTAGGAAAAAATAGAGACAATAATGGCATTTCCTCTTTGAAATTTTAGGGGGGTATTTCATTCAGTGTTTATAGTCTTATAATCTTTTTAATGCTTGGACAACTTTTTGAAAAACTGGTTTTGCGTTAGATATTTTCAGTTTATCTTAAGATGCCTCCCATATTGGTCTGAACTTCTAACCCTGAGCTTAAAATTTGTCATTTTATACATTTTATTATGAAAGTGAATGCACACTTTCTCATCCCATTCCCACTGGGGCTGTTCTAGGCCCCTGCAGTTGGGTGTTTTGTTTATCAGAAGTAAATGGATGTGTTCCTTTGATTTGCTTCATTTGAGGGATTCCTGATATTTAATGATGCTGTGGGTTGTTTGGCTCCTCTCCCTTTCACTAGCAAAGAGATTTCTGCTGCCATTATCAGCTACACTAACTTTTCAGCTCACTTCAGCATTTCTCATGTGCAAAGGCCACAGCTGTAGTTGAACAATGTGTTCGTTGTAATCCAATAATAAGAGTCCTAAATATAACAATAATTATAACCCATTACATTGAGAACAATATTGATAATCAGGGATACTAATCCTTGAATTCCATAGAAATAGAGCTCGACGCTGCTTGTTGCAGTGTTACCCATGTTTTAAGATTTTAAATACTTTGCAAAACTTGTATGTGCTTGTGTAAAGATTTGGCTTTGCTATACAGATGGGCATAATGGAAGCAAAAATGTACACGGAGAAATACAAATGATTACATTTATCAACAGCTAAACAGAACACTCTGGATATTATTCTTGTAATTAACAAGTCTAACTTTCCATAAAAAGCACTGATTATAAGTAGTCTAACTGATTTTATTGAAAATATGCCCTATTTGACACTGCACCCAGTTTGGTCTTGTGTATCTTTAAATCATGCTTGTAATTAGTCTACATGTATTCTGGTCTCTCTGTCTCCTTTAATTTTCTTTTTTCAATAAAATACTTTTAAAATTTGGTCAGTGTGAAAGTCTTTGTAAAGCAGAGCTTTTGATGAGCCATGTATGATCCACTCGATGTTTCTGCAATTTTCTGAGGAACAAAAGTGCCATGTGTTGCTGACATGGTGATACACAGGTCTCATAAAAGTTTGCAATCACAAAAAGAGTGTATCTGTAGGCACAGAAATAAGAGATGCTTTAGAGTTTGATTCCTTGAGCAGGATTTCAATTTTAATTGCAGAATTCATAGTGACTTCAGACAGTACATCTTTCATCTCAGACTTCTGTTCCCATCCATTGCTATCACAAATACACACTTTCACTCCCAGGTTCTCACCTGGCGTAATGCCATCTCCTCCTTCTCTGGTGGCTTTTCCTTTGACCAACCACAGGTCCTTCTCCTGGCAAGGACCTTAAAAAGAACAGGTTAAGGTCTAAAATATACTTCTATTTCAATTCCTCATTTTGTGTATCTCTTCACGAGCCTAGTGTGGCACCTACCTTATTTACATCATGGCTGTACACAGTACCTCTGGTCTTGCAGCCAGGGTCTTGATATTTGTAATACCTTTGGGAGAGGCTGAGTTTGGATTATGTTGCTGCTTCTCATGTTCACATCTTCTCTCTTTTGAGTTCTTCATTTTACAAACTTAACACGCTTTTCTGGATATAGTAGTATATACCCAGTGGATATAAAGTGGTGTTTTTAATGTATTGTGTTTCTCTTTCATTATCTAAAATAGTAGTTTATAGTTAGCAGTACCTTTCAGCTAATGTTTTGACTGAACATTTGAAGGTTCCTAGTAAAAATACATCTAAACTAAACAGCACATAGAAAACATGTAATCTTATACTATATTCTATGAGTATGCATGTTATGCTTGAAAGAATAATTATTTGGATCTTCTTGATAATTTTTAATGTTTGTCTTTAATGCTTTTGGAATTTTCTTTTATTCTGCTACAGTCAAAGAGAGGGGGAGAAGGGAGTGAGAGACAGAATAATTCTGTAGAGCGAAGGACAGATACATTTTGCAGTTAGAGGGCTTTCACCTGAAATTGCAGATAAACAGTGCATAAAGTGATTGTCCAGCTCTTTTGCAAATACTTCTGTAATCCAGGCATTTGGCAATTCTTTTTTCATTAATCCTATACTCATTCCTAAATCTGCCTGCCATTAATGTGTTGGGTTTTTCTACCAGCTTCAAATACATCATAAAGTTCTTTCAATCTGTAATGAAAGCTGCTTCTAGTGGTTTACTGAAAATCCTACCTGCAGTGCTCCTCTGGGATGGGTCATTACTTTTTTGCAGCCATCCTGTTCACAGTAGGCATTTGCCATCCACTGCACTTAAAACATTCTGTACTTTGCACCGTCTTTTGGCACTAATAAATGTGACATCTGTTTGTCACATGTGAAACCCAGGAGGTGCTGAAGACCCTGAAGGAGTGAGCATCTCTTACGTGAGAATCCCTTACGTGGGCAGAGGAGAATTATCTTTGCCTCTCAGGTGGGGAAGTGGCTGGCTTGGCTTGCTCGCGGTTTCTGCGGTGACATTAAGACTGAGGGACATGGAGAGTTTCCAAATGCCTGTCTCCCATGTGCAGATTGTGGGGAAAACTGGCMCTTCCTAGTCTTGCCTCTCATGCTCTGGTTCCGGGGAGAAAATGTGAGCGGGGAGAATTGCCTGCTGTGGACTGCTGGCAGTGTCTGTGCCCAGGAGCAGCTCTCTGGTGGAAATAAAAGAGGGCGAGTAGTTTTCTGCTTGGTTGCCTTGCTCTTTGACATAACTAAAGCTTGTGGTTTTGTACAATTAAAGTGAACAGGCTAGTAGCCTACCAGCCCTGGATTAATAAAGCCTAGGTGCAAATGCATAGCACAATGTTTTAACTAATCAGGAACTCAGCTGAACATTTACGTTGGAAACCTATGTATGTAGACTGATTCAAAGGTGGTCAGTTCTTAAGAATAGTTGGCTTAAATTTAATGCGTATTTAATGATGAGCRGGGATAAAACAACTGTAATTTTTCAGAGGTCCCTTCTATCATGCTAGTTTAGGTAAAAATGTTGCAAATAGTGGTTTGCAATCTGAGAAGGCATTGGATAGAGCTACATAAATGCCCAGCTGATATTAAATTCTAGTTTACTCTTCTTTTTCATGGCTTGGTAAATTCTGTGCTACAGTCTGTTGCTTGAATTTGTATTTGTTAAGATGTAAAAGCTGATGGAGTTCAGATATTCCTTCTGTTCAGATTGAAAGATGAATTTGTTTGCTTTATATTTAAAGAAAAAAGAAAAGCCCCAGACCTGTCATTTTGGGTTTTTTTAGGAAAGCTTTGTGCCTTTCCCTCCCATGCAAAATTATTCCATGTATTGTTTGTATGCTACTGCTTTTCAGTAAGTGCTGGGTTTAGAGAACAAGGACTTGYCAAGGGAAGTTGTCAGTTTGCATCCTCATTCTGATATACCAGGGGAGTAGAAAAATGTACTCCCTTGACAAAGTTTCAGGTATGATAGTTAAACCTGTAATGTTCATCATCTTTTCCTTAACCCCGAACGGAAAAGGTGGTTGATAAGGACAGAAGGTCTATTATTTCCACTGTAATTTTCCAATCTTAAAGAAAAATTCTTATACCACCAATTTGGGAAGGAATATTCTACCTCGTTGCCACTGGTTTTAGAACTGTATCTTCTCGTGTGTCTGAGCAGCTGATTTAAATTGAGATCCAGACATAGAAAAAGCCTATTTTAATACTTGTTAGTCTCTTAGAGGTGGGAAAAAAGGCTGAGCTGCTTGCAGAGGAGGAGCAGACTGAGATCAGAACCTCAGGATATATTTCATGGAGAGGCTCATTTGAGTTTGAATTACCATAGAGGTGCATAACCTGTTCTGGCACTGAATTACAGGGCAATTTGTTGGTTAGCTTGTTTCAAAAGATAACCTGTTTGTTACACACATCTAATAAAAAGACAATACCTCAGAATGATGAAGAAGTATGTTGCTGTGTTATTGGTTAGTAGACTGCAACCATGGAAGATTTCCTTGGAGGGTCGAGCTGCATCTTGCAGTCTTTTTCCAGAAAAATCATATGAGTAAAAAATTGAAATGAAACATTTCCTGATCAGTTTCTGTGGTGCTGTTGCAATAAAAAGAATTAATTGCATAGAAATCTGTCTGATTTGCATCTGTGAACCAATAAAAATTGTTAATGATTTGATGAACTCTGAATAGGCCCATGCAAGGCAGAACTCAATGATGGAGCAGGGTGAAAAAACCAGCTCAAGTTCTACTTTCAAGAGAAACTTTGCTAGAGAAGTTTTTTTTTAATGTTTAAAGCATTGACTCTTCGACACAGTTTCTTGTGGAAGAGCTTTCTTTATTTTTTTGCTGGCTTTCATTTGTTTAGTCCCACAGGTGAGGTAGAGCTTGCTTTAGACTTAATGTAAAGAGTTGCGCCTTTTCTGTCAATGCACAGAATAGTCCGTCTGTGTACATAACACCTCAGGTACACACCAGSTAACAAAGATGGGGAGTGTATTAACATCTTAAATGCTCTTGTAGGTGTGAATCAAATGGGCCAGGTAAAGAGTGTATAGTGGGATCTGGGCAGCATTGCCAGACCCCATGGTTGATAAGCTCAGGTGGAAAGCATGTGGGGCAGGGGAGTCCTTGAGTAGTTAGCTGTTGCCCTGAGTTTTGCAGTTCTTCGATGTTCTTCATTTCTGTAACAGAGTTCTCACGCACTTTCTGTAAACATAGCCATGTTTTGCTAACCGTCCTTTATTGTTTGCATTCCATTCTCCTAGGCGGAGACGTTTGATGGATTTTTCCTTTGACCAGTGTGATTGAGGGGTGGTAACCTCACCCTCCAATCCACGGTGGTTTCTAAGAACATATAAATAAACAAGCTCGGGGTTGTCAGCCTCTTCTTGCTTCTTGTCTTGACAGAGCTGAGTCTGCGTGGTTCTTTCGTGTCCAAGTGCTACAGTTAGCATCCCTGGAGGTCTGTGTTATTTCTGGAGCTCAAGACCAGGAATCTTTTAAGAAAAGAAAAAAAAATTGTATAGATTCCTTTAAAGAGTAGGTTTAAAAGGAAGAGGACTATCATCATACAGTTTAAGAGGACTACCATCATACTTTAACTCTCTTATTACTAGAACACCTGTGTCTTTACATATTCTCAAAAAAATCTTGCAGTTATTTTGGGTGAGGAGCAGAGTTTTTGAATGTAAGACTGTTACTTGTGTATTGACATTGCAAAACCCGGTTTTGATATACTTTGGTGTAGGAATAGACAATTGGTCTATAAACTTTATGGATATCGACATTGATACAATTTCTTTATACCCGTGAGAGAATTCAGCTTATACCWGTGAGAATTGTGACACCGATAGAAGCAAAAAGCATAACAACAGAAGGATGATCCGCACCTGCAGTAGGGAGTTACTAATTGATATGTACAGATATGTGTTCTAATAATAGGTAACCAGTAGCTTTATATACATGCTAAGAATAGACAACCAGTAATATTATATTGTTATTTGCAGCAACGAATGAACATGTAACATAAATACTGAAAAATGGTGTAAAAGAAACTATGTATTATTAAAGTTTGTCCCATTGTCCCAGAACAGTTTCTACATGTATTTTTGTGTCGTGACCATCTCTACAGTGACACTCTGGGGCCTTACACGTCCAGAACATAATCATGAACCTGACTTCTGGACTGAGGCAACTTCTTGAAACATCCAGGATTGCTGGATGCTTGACAACCCTAATCTCACCCATGGCCAGGAACAGGGAGTAGTGCATCAAACTGAGTTATTTGCTGGGATTCCTGTGGTATGTGGGCTGGGTGACACCCTCTCATACGACAGCATCTGGTGGAAGGAGCAGAGCAAACCTTGACAGCTAGAAAAATTGCTTACTACATTGGGTGGATGTTGGACTTGCAGGAAATTTGGAAAAGATAGTGCTCTTAAGAAGTTGTTCTTTTCATTTAACTTCCTCTCCAGGCACCTGGTGTTTTTTGGTACATCTTGTCCTGTCSCAAGTTAATGGCATCATCAGCTGGGAACGCTCGTTCCCTGCAGCTCCCCTCCTGTTGATTTGAAGGCAGCAGTGGCTGGCTGGCTGCTCTGTGGCTCTGGGGGCAAAAGGTGTGGGTGAGGAATGCTGGCCCTTTTGTATTAYTATTATTATCACTATCATCATCATCTGTGCACAGTTTTGATTACAAAAAGAAGAGCCGTTCTTTAATTTAGAAATAAAATGACAGAAATAAATTACTGCAAGAGGATGTTTAGGGAATAAGAAGAAGTATTTGTGGCAAGCTGTTCTGAAAACGTCATCCAATATATGGTTAAATTATTTTGTTCTTTCCTGGCTGTAGTTTTTACGAAATTGGTGAGTCAAACAATTGTCAGTAATATGTTTGTTGTCTTAAACTTTTTTCTTACCCTGTAAGAGCTACATGCATCCGTCTAGATTACATCTGAATGAAAAAAATTACATGGGTAGCAGGAGGAGGAAGAATGCCTTTATTTAGAATTATCTGTCAGGAACTGTTTATTAAGTGCATCTGTCACGTCTTATTCTGGATTTGTGTTGCTAGTGTTTTAGCTGGTAATTCTTTTTTTTGATACCTGATGACGTTGATTATTTGAATGTTGTTATTCTCATTCAGCAGTCTATGTAACCAGTGTGTGACTTAAGTTCAGGAATAGCAGAAGTGCACTCGGCCCCTCATCCAGATCATCAGTAAAGATTTTAAAAAGGACAGGCCCCAACTCTGAGCCCTGGGGAACAACCACTTGTGACCAGCCACCAGCTGGATTAACTCCATTTCCCACCACTCCCTGGGCCTGGCCATCCAGCCAGTTTCTTACCCAGCCAAGAGTAGCCCCATGCAGCCCATGAGCAGTCAGTTCCTCCAGGAGGATGCTGTGGGAAATGGTGTCAAAGGCTTTTCTGAAGTCTGTGTAGACAATATCCACAGCTTCTTCCTCATCTGCTCAGTGGGTCACCCTGTCACAGAAGGAGCTTGGATTGGTCAAGCAGAACCYGMCTTTTCTAAAYCCACGCTGGCTGGGCCTGATCCACCAGTTGTCCTGTATGTGCCATGTGATTGCACTCAAGATGATTTCCTCCATGACCTTCCCTGCCACTGAGTTCAGATTGACAGGCCTGTAGTTACCCAGATCCTCCTTGCAGCCCTTCTTGTAGATGGATGTCACATTTGCTGTCCTCCAGTCAACTGGAACCTCTCCGGTCAGCCAGGACTGCTGGTACATGATGGAAAGTGGCTCAGTGAGCACTTCTACCAGCTCCCTCAGTACCCTTGGGTGGATCCCATCTGACCCCACAGACTTGTGTGTGTCTAAATGGTTCAGCAGGTCACTGGCCATTTCCCCTGGGATTATGGAGGCTTCATTCTGCTCCCCATCCCTGTATTCTAGCTCAGGGGGCTGGGTACCTGGAAAACAACTGGTCTTGTTATTCAAGGCTGAGGCAAAGAAGACATTAAATACCTTAGTCTTTTCTTCATCTTTTGCCACTGTGTTTCCCCCCACATCCAGTAAAGGCTGAAGATTGTCTGTGGCTCTCCTTTGATTGCTAATGTATTTATAGAAACACTTTCTTTTTTCTCTTATGGCCCTAGCCAAATTAAGTTCTAGTTGGGGTTTGGCATTTCTGATTTTCTCCGTGCATAACCTCATGACATCCCTATAGTCTCCTGAGTTTCCTGCTCCTTCTGCAAAAGGTCGTAAACTCTGATTTTTTCCTGAGCTCCGCTCAAAGCTCTCTTTCAGCCAGGCTGGTCTTCTTCCCTGACTGCTCAATTTTCAGCCAATCACAGAATATTCTGAGTTGAAAGGAACCCACAAGTATCATTGAATCTAACTCTTTAGAGAATGGTCTGTAGGGGATCAAACCCACAAGCTTGGTGTGTATTAGCACCATGCTCTGACCTGCTGAGCTGATCTGAGCAGCTGGTTATGCAAAGGGCCTGCTCCTGCCCCTTCAAGACTTCTTTCCTGAAGAATGACTTGAGCWATTATTTGATTAGAAAGGGGAATGAAGGGAAGGCATAGCTTCAAATGCCTGAGTAGCCTAGACCTTTAAGTGTCTTTGTTTTGGAGGCAGAAGATCAGGCAACAGGCTCTGGAAGGACATGGTTGAAGTCTGCTGAAATTGGGGACTTTCTCCTGTATCTTGAGGCTGGAGTGTTTGTTTTATAGAATGTTTGTGTGTGGTTTAGTTTTAGAATGTGAATTCTAGAAGTTAAAGGCGTGTGAATATTGTGCTGGTGTGTTGTAGCAGGGACAGAGTGTGGGTGACTCTTGCCCAAGGGCTGAGCCAGGAACAATAGGCTGGCCTGGTACTGGGGCATCCCTGCCTGCAGCACCACCGAGTTCCTCATGTGAGTCTCTTTTGAGGTGTGGCTACACCCTAAAAGGCACAAATGAGAACCAAAAATGCAACAAAACGAGTTTCACAGAAGCTTTATGTTGTAAACTGGAGCTCTTACAAGATAACTGGGGCTCAGCAGTCAGATCAATCTTTTATTCTCCATGAATCTTCGGATTTTTCAGACATTTTGATTAGTAAGAATGTTCTTACTTCCTTCCAGGCTAATGAGCAGATGCCTTTTCAGCATTAGGGATTGTTTGAAGACACATATCAGAAAGGTTGTATCTCTGAAGAATCAGCAAAATTAATGCATTCAGGGTTTTGTCAAGTCCTGTTGCTCGGTAGCAGTCATGTTGATGCACTGGAAGGTGTTCAGACAAAAATGTTAAATGGACCACCCAATATCCAAGAGGCTTACTTATCCCCTTGGCACAGGGACGCACATGCTGCAGAGCCTCCCTGTACTGGCCTGGGGCTCTTAGGCCAAGATTGATGGGGAAGAGATGCATGGTGGATTCTCTCACATTGTGCAGTGCTCTTTGCTCCAGGTGAAAATGTATGGTCAGCTGCATGTCATTGACTCATAATCAGACTGAATAGGTAGAATATGTGTGGCCCCCAAAGCAGGACCTGGTCCTGTACAACCCTGCATTCAGCCCTGTCCTGAGCAAATGTGCTGCATGGCCTTCTAGGATATTTTTTGGAACAATGGGCCTGTTTCTCCTCCCCAATTGCTCTGTTCTGAGAAGTGCACTGAGGTCTTGATTTGAGTGGCTTTTCAAGCTTAGAAAGCTTTTGTGTACTGTGACTCCTTACAGGTTCTCTTTGTGGTACATTGAGCTGGATCTGCTGCTGCAGTCGGGGCCCAGTTTTTGCATTTATGGTGCTACTGCCTTTCTTGTTCTCTAGAGGTCTTTGCAGCTTGTTTTAGGGACTGGCATGATCTGTGAACTTTAAGGTGACTCAGCAATGTGTGAGTGATCTTGGAGTAGGAGGGAGGTGGTGGTGTGGCACTGCCATTTTGTGTTTCACTGCATGTTCCATTGTTTGCTCTTCTCCTCTCCCATTGCAGATGTGATGGAGGTATCCCTAACATACCTGTTAATAGGGGCTGCCAGACTGACATTCATAACACAGGGATTCAGGGCTTGTTTGGGGTTCGGGAGCAGTTGATATCATCCACAAGTCAAAAAAACATGGCTGCCATAGCTCTTGAAATCTGAAGGTTTCTGGGTAACATAAAGTGGTTTTTAATGTTAAAATACTTCTCTTAAAGATAGGACAAGTATCCTCTGTTGGCTTGATTTTTGCTTCCAGCCCAGTGTTACTACCTATGGCAGTACAAAATGTTGCTAACGTTTGTCTTCCCTTCTTCTGTCCTTTTATTGCAGGTCTTGATGATTGCCTGCAGCAATATATAAAGAACTTTGAGAGAGAGAAGATTAGTGGTGACCAGCTACTACGAATTACTCATCAGGAACTGGAAGATCTTGGAGTCACACGAATTGGCCATCAGGAGCTTATCTTGGAAGCAGTAGACTTGCTCTGCGCACTGGTAAACTTCCTGGGGCAAAGTGGGGAGGGGTGAACAGTGTTTGCATATTCACACTTTGTGTATTCAAATTGCTCCTCCTAAAGACTATCTAAGCAGCTTGAGAAACTCCTGATTTGTAATGTACAAACAGTTCAGCATTTTAAACCAGAGGCAAGATAAAGGACAAAATCTATTGATAGAATGATGTTTRTTAAATAAACTGGTATCAGAGATTTAAGGCTTGCATATCTGTCTTTATAGAATAGAAGTTTATCTGAAATCACAAACCAACTAGACTGGGTTTGGCTTGGAATGTAAAACAGTGAATGGAGTAATTGAGTGTTGGTTGCCCTTTACAAACAAAATGTTCTGATATTAACCATGTCATTCTTCACTGATCCTTTCATGCAAATTATGCTTTAGATGATTATTTGAGCCTGATGAAACATAGCTGCTTGTATTTCACAGTCGAAAGACTTAAATACTGAAATAATTATTTTATGTGTAAACAATATATAAATTTTTGATTGAGCATACAGAGGTATTTTGGTAAAGGTCTTTTCAGCCAGGTCATGTCGTGCATAACTAGGATTATCTGCTCAGTGAGGGGTGTGGTGCTGACTTCACCCTTCTTATGAACTTTTAGTGTGTGTCTGTAAAGATTAGTGATAGATTGGGCACTCTGCATTCTGCACTGTAGAAAGGATTGTGAATAGCTCTGTTAAGATGTACTTGACTGCCTGAAGTGGTGTTTTGTGGATTTTTAGTGCATACTATTTTTTCAAGCCTCAGAAGGAGCTTTTAAGAAAGTTGAATCCTGGAAGAGGCAATCAAAGATGGTAGGTTGAAAGGCTCTTCAGAAGGGCTTGTCGGTTCTCCATATGCGGCACCATTTCTGAATACCCTGTTGTTGCATTTTTGGGGTGATGTGAAGGATGATGAAAAGGAGAGAGTGAAAAAAATAAATTAAAAAATACTCTAAAAAAAAGTAAAAAAGGGGAGAAAGGCTTTTTCGTTCAGGAAGACATTTGATTTTAAACACAGATTATCTTCTGTAGAATACTGTTTCTAATAACATTGCAATGTGACTCAGTGCAATAAGTTAACTCATGAATTTGTACTTTGCATAAGGAAGTTGCAATCTTAAAAAAATGCTACTGATATAGAAGAGAACATAAAGAGACTTATTCACAAAGTACTTCTCTTACAAGAAAGTGCAAAAGAAAACAAGAAAGTAAATACTTTAGTTAACTGAGAAAGATAAAGTCTAAGTTAGGGTGAACACCAATGACCATTTTTTCYAGTCACACAGAGAAACAGATTGTGGCTCTTTGAAAAATAAAGTAATTTTACAGAAAAAAACCCTTGCTTTTTGGCTGAAATTTCTTTTTTCCTTGGTATGTAATTACAGATATTATCTTCAGACAAACAAACACAACTTGTCTTTGTAGCTCTCTTATCTTAAGCAAAAGTGTATGGAACTAACTTGAATATAAAATAAGGAATTTGTAACAAAGGCTAACACTGCATCTTTAATGCATGCAGCAAGTCTCTCCCTTCCTGGTCCTTGTTGCACATACAGTGTTGTCTGCTTTTCTGAGTTTGTCTTAAAGAAAATTGCTAAAACACAATAGCATGCGTTCAGATCACAGCTTCTAATTTAAGATGAGGTTTTTGCAGTCTCACAATTGCCTCCTGATGGCTCCTTGGGGATACAAAATGTGATTGTTATATTGATTTTGTGGACTTAATTGGAATTTATTGTTCGCCAATGAGATAAACCTCTTAGAAAATTTAATTCAGAGGCAATCCTTTTGGCTGTACTGGTCCTATACTTACAGGCTTTTCTTTTCTTATTGCATCAGTGAGTATCTATCCTGGGTAGGGCTTGCCTATTCTTCTGATTTGGCTCTAATATTAGCTGTATTGTTTAGGAGAACATTAAGCCTATGGCTCTCCAATGTAGGATAACTGCTAATTCAGATAGCGACTATGCAAGGGAGTTTTTTTTAAATTATCTGATTATTATTTTGTGTGTCACTGGAGTTTGACAGAGGTTTTATGGTAGAATTTAGCATGAGTTACAAATGTATGATTCAAATAAATTAACATCTGTTTGGATGCTGGACATGATGAGTGGCATGATGGGGTAGAAATAACCCCTTGCAAGCATAACCCCTGATTTATTTAAAAGTAATTATTAAAAACCAAAAGGATTGTTGCTTCTGCTTCTCCTCCCCTTTCTCTCTGCGTTAGTGAGTGACCAGCTAAACAGTTTTTGGCATTGAGGACAACGGAGGGGACAGAACCCCTCCCACTCTTCACCTCTGTTCCCACTCTACAGGGGAGAGTTTCCAACGCAGAGCTGCTGTCACTTAGGAGAGATTCTGCAGTGTTGATTRCTGATGTGCTTTATTCCTGCCCCCCTTTCCAGCACTTTTTGGGGGTAAACTTCTTCTTGCAGTTTCTGCCCTGGCTGAAATGCAGCTTCTGCCCAGTTTGCATATGGCAAATGGCAAACCAGCTGCTTGTGTTGCATGCCTGTAGTTCATGGGGCAACATTTTCTTACTGGGGAAAGTGGAGAGCCTGAACAAGCATGTCTGGCTGGTATGGACTTCCTTAACCCGGGTAGAGGCTAGTGAACAGTGCTAAACAGACAAACTGTTTGCCACAGTAATAGCTGGGGACCAGTTATGATTGATAACACTATTTAAAGGATGTTCTTTATGAATTTTTGACAGAAGGTGGGTGGGTGGCTGGCTATGGTCTCTCACATTATTCACGTCCTGTCATAAGCACTTGCAACAAATGGATCCTCCAGTGTTTGTGAGCTGATCAGAGGACAAATGGTGGCCTGTGCTATCCATCTTTAGTAGAGTCTCTCTTGGCTGCCAGCCTGCCATACTGTGCTCTTGACAGCAGAGCAAGCATTCAGGGGGTGAGATTCACAGGTTTTCTTTTCCTGTGGTGCTTCAGAGAAGGAGGAATGAAGTTTTTGCCCAGCTGCTACTGCTGTTACAGGTCACGCTTGCTGATAATGGTGGGGGTGTACATCCTGCATACCATCACTGAAGCTGAACGTGCTCTGGGAGAGGGCAGGCAGTCTAACTAATGTGGTTTGTCTTCCCTCTCTCCTTCGGACTGTGAAGGTGGGAGCATGTTCAATAGATTATCATGCCTCAGTGCAGCCTTGTGTTTTATAAAATACATATGTCAGAAAGGGCGAGATAAATGAAATGTTCTTTGTGCTTAAAAGAAAAAAGTAGTGAGGTCTGTGATAGTATTTTGTTGCTGCTAAGAGTTTGTTGTATGGTTTTCAATCAGTGAGAAACCTTGAGAAGCTACCATGGTGGATATATGCCTGCAGAGTTACTTTATTTCCAGCAAGACATGTCTCTTGTTCTTCCCTTTCTGTTTAGACTGGGACATGCAATCACACTGGTGGTGTCAACAGGTAAATTTCTACTTGATAGGGACTTGCGTTTTTGTTCATACCAACAAAATCGCCCAACATAATTGACATCTCAAAACTTGTTGAAAATGGTAAACTAAGAAATTGTGTGTCTGGCTCTAGAGATACAGGAGAAACTAACAGGAGTTAGGTGCCACATTTCTCCATACTATTCCCAGGTAATAAAACATCCAGTTGTTCATCAGTTCTATCAATTACCACTTGGATCTTAGCCGCAAGATGATCCTTTTCAGTATGTGTGTGAGGGTGGAGCTAGTCCCTGCTTTACATTTAATAATTAAACAAACAACAGTGTAGCAGACCTTCATCCACACGTAAAATGTGAGGGGCCTTGTTACTTTGATGGTTGCTTTAAAAACTGAATGTGAATGAACAATGCCAACAGAAAGTAAACTGAGGAAAGGTGGAGATGATGCTTATGAAAAGATAAATGCATAATAAAGAGCAAATTACTTGGGTAATGCCATCAGATCACTGTATCAGTCATCAGGTTTGCAGTGCATCTGGAGATCTTGTAGCTCCGGCTACACCTAACTGGCCTGAAGAAAGCAAAGAAATTAAAGTAATCCTTTTTTTGTCATCTGCTTGTCAAGAGATGGAGTTTCATCTATCAAAACTGGGTGTGACCATATTTTGCTGAGTGTCCAGAGACTGTAAATTTTATGTCTACTTGGTATCATGTTTTTTGCAGAAAATGCTGCACACTGCCTGGAGAATACAGAGACTGAAGACTGCACAGCCAAACATGGCTTTTTCTGTCTTCAAAAAAATGATCTCATTTACCTGATGCATCACCTTGATGCATGAGATGCATGGAGATTCTTTTTTTTTTGCTTTACTTCTCCAAAACAGCATGTTCATTTTGTTTGCATGAAGATTAAATTAGTTTGATTTGATTTTCAACATATTCAAATATTTTTTAAACAAAGGCCTTAAAGTGGGAGATATTTTGTTCTGGAAAGATAATAATATTTGAAAAGCTTCACAAATAATTTTTGGATGCTTTGAAGTTTTCCATTAACAAAGAAATTTATAAAGTCTGTGTGAATTTGCAAAATAATTATTCAGGGAATCTGCATTTGTATAGAATAGAGTTTGGTTAAAAAAAAAACAAACAGTTTTTGCTTTATTGACCATACTGGTTTCAGTACTAGTTTCATGCTAGTTAGTTAGATCTGCTATGGCTGCACAGGAATTTATTGTACACTATATTTGAATCTGTAAAGCTAGAGGATTGCAGATGAAACAGCATTATTATTTGGCAGAGAAAACATTGGTGTGCACTAACAGCATGAAATTACTTACCATTTACCACTAACACAAAACATTTATATGCAAATGAATGTAAAAAATAGACCTACTTTACCCTTGAATGATTTGATTTCTCTTAAGAATTATGCCTTTTATCTTAATTTCATCTTCCTGAGATTTCTCACACAGAAATACTTTCCTTTGCACTTATCACTAGTCAGATCTTAAAACTGCTTTTGTCAGTAACAGTGAATATTAGACTTAATCATCATAGTGCTAAATGAGGAAGGCTTCATTTCAGAATGGCAATTTGTATGTACTGAAGGTGGGATTTACTGTTAGTATTCTGCATGCTCATAGCAGACAAATTATTTACCCTTTTCACTATTGCCCTTTGCAAGTGAAAGTTCTGCTCATATGCCTTCCTGTCCTCAGCCTGAGCTAACCTAACTGCAGAGCAGGAAATCCTGAAGTCCATCACCAGATCAATAAAGCTAAGGAGCTAAAGGATTTCTGATAGCTCATATAGATCACACTGAAAACGTGTAAGCAGATCCTTTACATGGAACTGCAGTAAACCCCGTGGTGTGCCAAAAGCAGTAAACGTGTCTGTATGCAAAGGGTGAACGTCCTTCCTCCCACCAGCCTCAAGAATCAGTTATGGATCCCAGATACTTTTTAATTATTTTTTTTTACTTTAGACTCTTTGGAGGTTTGGGTAAGTACGAAATACATACCCTGTTTCGTAAAGTCATAGCACGGTTTGGGTTGGGAGGGACATTTATAAAGATCTAAACGCCTAGTTAAAAGCAGACTGGATAAAAAGAGCTGTGAATGTAATTTACATGTAAACAACATTGTGAATAACAATTTACAGTGTAAAATGTTTTACAGAGGTAGTGTGTTCATAACAATTACCTATTTCCTTTTTTTAAAAATTATTTTAAACTTCTGATTAGCTGTTTAAGACTTTTGGAAATGCGTGTAACTGAATATGTAACTGGTAGTTTGAATTATGAAGAAATAAGAGCACTTGGCTGGTTAGGGACAAAATTACATAAGAAAGTAGAAAAACAAGGAATGAGCGCTTGGTCTTGCAGAGTCTGTTGATTGAATATGAGTAAGAAGAATAGTTTGCTCTATTAGTGCTAGAGAGCATGGCTAGGGCTTGGTTTTTCGATGTGTTGCTTGATTGTGCTGTAGAAAAAGAAGGGCATTTTTCAAGRAAGGAGATAATGATGATGACTATGAATCTTTCCTGGGTTCTGCAAGGCTGTAAGTGTCATGCACCTGAGTTTTTTTCTGACTCTAAACATTTAGAACAAATATTTATACTCTTTGAAACCGTTTGCCTTTTAATCGGTGTGTGTTTAATAATTGCAGTAAATGATAAGTGTCATTTGAGCTATCTGGGTTTTTTGTCCTTATCTACTTATTCTGTGTTTATGAAACAGATGTGTTAGGATCGTGTGTTGTGCACTTCTAAATTACCCCATATGTCAGTGCTATTTGAAGGAGAGATAACCTCAGTGTTGGCATTTCGTGACGCTGGAGGAAGGGCCGTTAGAAATATATGTTGTAGGCAGATCTGATGAGGTATAAAGTTACATAAGGCACCTTCCATATGACAAGCTGTGATACCAGTTGCTAGCAGCTTTGGGCTGGTAAGCTATCTGCCTCATACTTTGTGGGATGTGTTCAGCCAAATGTTTTGGAGAATGAGGTTCAGATGCATTTTGTTAATTTTTAAAGTCAGCTTTGGAGACAAAGGTTGGAACTTTCCTTGGTGAATTTTTGCCCGCCACAAATTTTAAGGTGTGCTTTGGAAATGGTCGCCGTGTGCTGTGGTGTCCGTGTCATGCTGTTTTGATTATTCATTTAAAATCTTCCTCAGGTTTCTCAAGAAATGAAGATCCTGTGAACTTTACTGTTTCCAGGTTGCTTGTTTAAAAGCAAACAAACAATACATACAGAAACAATACTCAAKAATTAAATATGGAAGATGAAAGCACTGAAAGATAGTCAGGAGAAGTATTAAGTGCACCTGAGGTGATTTTAAGTCCATTTCTTAGCAGCCATATGCTATTCTTGCCTGAAACTCCTGCATTCAGCCTGTGAATAAGTGGAAAAAGACTTTTTATTGCATTAGAGAGAAAAGTTATGATGTCATCCTTGTGATAATTATCCGTATTACTGAGAGATATCAGATGTAATTGAGAAGTTGCACTTCTTTACACGTAATTTATTACTCAGTACAGCTACCTAGACTGTCTTTTCAAAAGGCTGCCATTTTTTTCCTTCTTTAAAATATGTTGTTTGTGTGCGTGATGAAAAATATTTACCAAATTAAGATAAACTTTTACCTTCTGCAGTTCATACAGTCACGGTTGCCTTCTGCAGAGGGGCAGCAGAAATTAATCGATGTGAGCACTGSTATCTGCTTTGCTGTCTGGTGAAGGTACTGCTTTTATTTTCTTTTTGCCCCCAAGCACTAGTGTTACAGTAGTATCTTCAGTTCCCATCTCGCGTCTCTTCAGTAAGAGTTAGCTGTGGTCACCAGGTGCTTTTTGCTCCACATGGTTTCCAGCAGTATGGTTTTCATGCCTTTTGCTCCGCAAGGTTTTCAGCTTTCTGGGCTGAAGAGAACAAACAAGTGATTTAGGAAGGTAGGCAGAGAGGCCATGTCCTCATTTCCCTGTCTTGGAGTGTTTGTAGGAGTCAAACATTGTCACTGAACTTGATGTGGCATTTGTGCTTGAAGATGTAGAGGTATTCATGGTTGCATGAAAGTTGTGATCAAGACAGTTGTTCTATGAGATTTCTGGATTTGTTAATGGGACTGTGATTATGTCTGTATTGCATGTTGCACTGGTTTAGGTCTGAGCTTGGCTTATTTAGGTAGCTGAGATGTGCTTGCACCTGGAATGGTCAGTATAAAAATACCCTAAAGTCCTGGCAGCTTCTAGACAGTCTGTCTGAGCCAGGAGAGATAGCTAGCTTTGTATGAGTTAGGAACACTTTACTTTTTAACCTGTGCTGTGTCAGATGCACTTCCCTGCCAGCAAGAGTCAAGTGAATTCAACAGAGGAAAGAGATGAGGTCCAATTTTTTTTTTTTTTTTTCAAATTGAAGGAAGCAGGGAACGCAACTACTGAACATTGATCACGCTAATCCAAGGGAATGTTGCTTTACTTCCACATTTGGTTAGTGAACTCTCTTCCTACCCTTGTGGTGCTGGTGCAAGGATGGGCTGGCAGAGGTACTAAGCTGGCTCTTCTCACAAAAAAACCCAGCAAAACTCATCAGTGGYGATTAGAGCTGCCACTTGGCAGCGTGTGAAGAAAAGCTACAAATCGTCACTCACACTGTCATGTGAAGCCACAGAAAAGTAATTAGCAGGTAAGATGTCTATTAATAGCTCCCCCCACCTTTAGTTCAAACACCTGCTGACAAGCTATTACTCTGTGTAGCTTAGCTTCATCAAGTTCTTGTTTTATGATTGCCAGAAGAGACTCCATTAGAGCCATTTCTGTTGAGGGGGGTGTCTCTGAAGACACTCTGTGGCCTCTCATTGAGGAAGCGGATGTGCAGACTTGTGTCACTTCTCATAATCTCTACAAGCATGCAGAGATTTCTTTGTGCTTCTTTCAGTGACTGAATATATTTTGGCTAATGAAAGCGCAACTTGTGTTAGTGCTGGCTAAATGCAGACAAGGGGAAAACAAAGAACTGTCTCCTTTGCCTGCAATTATCTTCTTACTGTGCTTGAAAATAAACGCAGTGCATTTCTAAGAAAACCATATTGTTAACAGTATATTATTGCATATAAAGTATGATTAAACTTGGCAGTTTTTATTTAAGCAAGCTTTATTCCAGTATTAGAAAACACAGCTCTGGTCGCTTTTAATGTGGGCCAGAAATATTAGTCATAAACAAAGTGGGGATTTTGTTAGTTTGGCTGCTGTTTTAGGATCCTTCTACTTAAAGGCTTCAATAAACACAGCTGCCCAAAAATATATTCTGCCTGAAATTTATCTTGGTATTTTCCATCTCTGGCTTTATCTGTGTCGTATTACAGGTGGAGGCTTTAGCAAAGTCAGTGCCATCTAAGACTGAATTTACATGTAGCTTAGGCTCAGTTTTTTGTGTTGCAGARCACATACACACACATTTGATGAATATGTGTGAAAACAGGCTTTGAATCTGTTAACACTGCCTCTTCCTTCCCTCATATCTGATGGTGAAAAAAGGCATCTGAAAAAGTGTGGCTGTAGGTGGCCATCATTTAGATATTTTATCAACAGGAAGCCGCTAAGCTTTTATGTGAGCTGATTTTCTAAAGATAAATGTGTACATAAATGCAGCTTATTTTCCTGTTGTAGAAAAAATTTTGAGTGTTGTTTTGATTCGTCTGCAGTGTTCAATACTGCAGATTTTCTTTTCTTCTGGTGCTTTACTTTCTGGTGGTACTGGAAGTCCGTGCACTGCGTGCCAGGGCTCYCGCTGGGGTGGGCATGGAATGCCCGTGCAGGCTGGGAAACAGCACCTGCCTGTCTGATGAGGTACAGACAAGGTGACGAAGAGGAGATGGCAAAAGAGGGGGACTTGAAATAATCTGGGGTTGTCGAAGACCATTGGGATCCAGCCTAGGCCTCAGCATGGTCTCCCCCGGCTGTGGGCCCTGTGTGGGGCATGGCTGGGGAGCAAGAAGGTGCCTGGACTCATCCAGCTCCTTCCCCACAGACCCCCACCTTAGTTTTATATTTGGATAATCACACTTGGCTCKGTAGGAACAGCTTGCTGAATTAAGAAATTCAGCATTTCAGTGTGTTGGGAAGAAGGCAGCCCTGTGAGAGGCCTTGTGGGCAGCCTGCGGCCTGCGGTCGTACACCCCATGTTTGGGGATGTGAGCGCCATGTTGCGTGGGGGTCACTTGTGGTGGGGTTTTGGTTTGGCTGACCTGTAAGACATTTTTGGTGACTTATCATCTATCCAGAATATCTTTCATTTGTTGCTTCCCCTGTTAATTTTGCAAAATAAGCTAGATGGTCAAGAAGTAGGATGAAGAACGAACAACCTATCTTTTTCAAACTTACTCCTACCTACTCCTCAATCCCAATCGTGCTCCCTCAGCCAGATCAACCACAGAAAACTGCAGACAAAACCAGATATATTTTTATCTGATGTTTGTCTCTTTACTTTGGACTGATTTAATAAGTTATTAGTTATGAGCCATTTAGTTGCATAATAAAGTACATTTTACTTTTCAATCCCCATTAATTGTTTTCATCTTGTAATTTTTTATTTATGACCTAATGCTATCTGTTTTATAATTGCTCTTGAATATTTACGTGGTGGAAAAGTCACTGCCCAAACATACAATTTGTGTAATTGGGGACTGAATGCGGTGGCAGAGGACAGCATCTGTGCAGAAACTGTGCAGTTGAGAAACATCCTGCAAAGCCTTCCTTGCCCAAAATAGGGATGTTCACAGAAGTTCCAGTAGTGGCTTTTAAAGTGCAGCCTTAGTGTATAGTCACTGTCCCCTTAAGCTGAGTTCCAAAGTGCATCCTCTGCTGCAGAAGGATGGTGATTGTCTTAGCGGCTCCCTCACAAAGTGTGTTCAGATAACAAGCACACAGAGCTGGTGGGGAGATGGCAGACGAGCCGTGAGCTGTACTCTCTTCTTTCCATCATGAGCCCCCACTGGTGTGGGAGTGGATGTTGTAGGAGGGCTGAGGGCTTACCGGGACTTGCTTCAGTATAATGTTCCTGCAGTCCATGTGTAATTAAAGAGGATTAAATTCATTTAGTAGATGGTTTGGATTAGGAGCATGACAACTGCTGTAAATAATCACCAACGCAACCCCAGCCCCCTCTGGCCCCCAATTMCTATAGAAAAAAGACGAAGGTAAATAAGCTTCAGCAGTCTTACATTAGCATTGGCAAGTGTATCTCTTCTCCCATCTCTTCTTGTAGACAGATCAGCTTAGGGACTAAAGCGGGGGCATGGGAGAGGAGAGCTGGGGAGAACAAAGAGTGTCATTAGGAAGTTGATTTTTCTGTGTGCCTTGGAGGGGCTTTGTGCATCCTACATCATCATTTGTGGTAGGAAATGGTCCATGTTCTGTAGTAAGTAGCCTGTTCCATTGTCAACTGAACAAGTTGTCAGCACCGCATGCTATCACCTTGTGATGTGGTAAAAGTGAGAAAAACCTTCAGAATTATGTAGTTCTCTTAGAGGAATACTAAGCTCAAGTATGTGCAATTGCCTATTCCTTTGCAAAGGCAAGATAAGACTTCCTTTGTAATAACTATTACTGTTTGTGTACATGAGGAAAACAAATCTATTATAGAAATAATAAATAACTGATGCTACTATATTGTATTGTAATTGAACATTAAATCAGGGCATTCTCTAGTGCTGTTTTGGTAACATTTGTACTTTTGAAGGATTTTCAAGTACTATTGGTTAATATTTCTGCATAATTATTTCTGTCTCTGCTGCACAGCTGAGAGACTTAGGTTAAGAGATTGACTATTAAATGAAAAAAGTTTGAAACTTGACTTTAAATGGGCAAAAYAGAGGTTGAGCAGGGCAGCACTGTGTTCTCTCATCTGTGATTCTGGTGGTCCTTTACTGCTAAAAAGAATAAAAGTAAGGTAATTAACTCACTTTGATCTCTGAAACCAACAAAACCAATTTGGTGTCACACCATGTCTATGCTGCATACTTTGTGCCAAGTGTGCCCTCATGCCAAGTGTGACCTTAGGAATTATTGTGAGTATGGACACAGGGAACTGATGCCTAACCATCAGATCTACTGAGAGAACCCTCTGATCGAGGCCAGGTTGGATGGTGCTCTGAGCAACCTGGTCTAGCAAAAGGTGTCTCTGCACATGGCGGGGGGTTGGAACTAGATGATCTTTAAGGTTCCTTCCAACCCAAATCATTCTGTGATTCTGGTGATCTACTGAGAGTGATGCACTGCTTTGAAAAACGATTTTCCAGACTAGGTTTTTTTCTTCATTTTGAGATGTTTTTCTCAGTACACTTAAAACGAGCTGAAAGATCACTCATAATTTTGCTCTTCTTTTGTTCTGTTTTTATGCACTTCAGAAACAGAACATGCTATACATTTAAAAACTACTGAGTGGGTGTATTTCTACCTTAATTATTAGGAATGGTTAAGTTTTGAAGGAGAAGAGCAGTCTTGCTGTTCTTGGTTCTTCCTGTTCTTCTGTAAAACTAACTCTATTTTGTTTCTTTTTTTTCAATGCAGAACTATGGTTTGGAAACAGAAAATCTAAAAACCCTTTCTCACAAACTGAACGCATCTGCCAAAAATCTGCAGAACTTCATCACTGGAAGGAGGAGGAGTGGTCACTATGATGGAAGGACCAGTCGCAAATTACCRAATGATTTTCTGACATCAGTAGTGGATCTGATTGGAGCAGCTAAGAGTCTGCTGGCTTGGTTGGACAGGTAAAATCTCCCAAAAGTGTCACAGCTAACCAGATCATGCACATGCACAAGCCCCAACTTCTTTACCAAATGTAATGTAGACATTGAATGGAAGCAGAATTCCATATGAGAATTTACATAYCAGAATTCACATATTCTGGGGGGATGTTTGTACCAATTCTTTTTTTGTTGTGTCAGCATGCAATTCAGATACCTCCAAATGCACTGTGACCATACACATATCTGGGAATACAATAAAGCAACAGGATGACGTCATTAGGTTATATATGTATTTTTTATCAATACAGAACAACACTTGGACCTGCGTAAATCAGATCCATTGCTCTCCTACTATCAAATTCACAGAACTGTGATCATACTTTTCATTACGTAGGTGTCAACATGTAAGTCCAGAGTATGTGCGTGTATAAACCTGAATGTTGTGTTTTTAAATGGCAGTGAAATACCTCTGAAACTGTAGAGGCAGTAGGAACCGTCCTACACTTACTTCTGTTACCTAGGAAGTATGTGCGACGAGGACTTAAATGCTCCCCTTTGCTACATTTGTAGTGACTTTTTTCTAATTGCAACAAGAGTAATATGCTGGTATTTGAGATGATGAATTAGTCTATCTGTATGTCTTTATAAAATGCATCACAGTGAATTTTCATCAGAGAAAATAAAATGCTTATCTTGATTTAAAGGTGCATCTTATTTTGTATCCAGCAGCTGAAGTTTGGTTCCAATTATGATCTTTGTGTAACTTTGCGGCAGAATTATTTGGTTTTACTGCTGTGTGTTTTGTGTTTTATTTTCCTGAGGAAAACTGGCTTCTGTCCCATTTGATGACTTCCATATGAATGGTTTAGGTGAGGCCTGAATCTTCGCCATTTCTTAAGCTGCACTGCAAGCTCTTTTGTTTTCTTCAGGTGATTGCAGCTACCATTGCTTCTTCTTTTCTACTCCCTTTCTAGCCTCTCCCCAAGTTTCAAACCCAGAGTACCTGAAGTTGGCTCCTAAATTTCTGTTTAGATATTTAACATTAGATGTACAGAGAAGTAGTGCAGTGTCATGGAAAGAGTTTAGTATTGAGACTTGAAAAATTGGGAGTATATTTTTAGCTTTGTCTCTAACCTGTTATTACTTGAAATACCTGAAGGCTTCACTTTTTCTCCCTGCAAAATCATTTTTGGCAGAGAACAGCATATCATTCTGGGCTTTAAAATAGAAAGAATAGTAGAAAAACATGTTCTTTTGCATAGACATCAGTTTTTGACACTTCTTYCTATTTAGAAATAATCTTGTTTGTTTTCTCATTGGAACTGTGGTCACGATTAAAGACCGTTACTAAGTCAAGGTTCTTCTGGGTTTTGGTTGGTTGGGTTTTTTGGTTGTTTTTTTTAATAGTCTTATTAGAATGTAAACTTTCAAATACATATACACACACACACACATTTAACACATTGAAAAACCATGTGTTTTTTGCAACTTGATATGAATTTAATAATTGAAGGTAGTTGTTAATGATAGAAAACATCTGCAGCTGAGGACTGATATGTCACTGTAGTACCGTGCTCTGCATGTACTTTTGCGTTTAGCTGAAGTGAAATGACAGCTGATCAGACCCAGGAGTTCATTCCAAGAACTTAAAAATGGGGGCAATCATGGTGATATCTGGCAGGGCTGTCTTGAGTGTCCAAAGAAGGCTTCAAATTTCTAGGAAAATCCTTTTGAAGATCTGTGTAGCTAAAACACCTGGTTCTAGGAAATGTTTTCTGAAACATTGTGAGACTTTTCTGATTTATGAGCATCTGGGTATTTTGCTAAGGTTTGTTCTTCTTTCTTTGTGAAGACCCCAAATGGGGATGAAGGCAGACCAATAACTGCATTTTTCTCAGGAAGTAGGAACATCTGGTGATCAATATGATTCTGCGTATTGTATACCTCCTAAGAAGGTATTGGGGCCACTAGGGGGAGATAAAAAGATTTAAGAATTTGATTATTTAAAGTAAGGAACATGGATTTAATTTTATTCTGCATAGCTGTTACTATTAAATCTGGGTCCCAAATCTTAGTTTTTTGATTGGTGTTCAGAGCAAACCATTAGGAGGAATGAAGTGGCTATTAGGGTTGTCCACCCCATTGTAACAGCCCTACTAGACTGCCGCTATACAGTGTTCTTTTTATGATGTTTCTGTGGGACACTTGACAATTTAAAAGGACTTTGTTGGGCTGGCCACGATTATGAAAAGGAGTGTGAGAGTTGTGATTTGCTGRGTCACTTTCATTGTGGCGCTTGCAGTGCCACTGTGCTGGGCTGATCCAAGGACAGTTTTTGATCCAGGTTGTTGCCCGRAGCAGTCCTACTTCCAGATGTATGTTAGAAATTGAGTTTTACTGAAAATTAGGGTAGCTTTTATTGCCAGGCTTTAAAATCTTTTGGTTTAGTTTCATTTAGAAGCTGGAAAACTTAGTAGAGAATTCTATTTTCAAAGGAAGTTGGCTGATGATTTTGAGGAGCATGAAATAACTSTCCAATAACATCCTGTAAAGAAACTGTCATCACACTGATATGTTTTAGTCTAATTTTAACTTCCTGTTACTTTCTCAACCTACAAAATGTATCCTCTCTTTCGGAAGACTTCATAGCTTAATAATGTTTTGTTTTATACTCTCTCCCCAATCTTCAAATTCTTCCAAGTGAATTTCTTGATAAAATTGGTACTTTCTTGAAAAGCTGTAAGTCTTTTGTGAAAGTATGATGCATTTCTACTTGACACTTAACGTAGCTTTTAGGCTGATGGAAAACCACACTTTAGGCTATAGCAACAAACTACTTACCTGATGTTCAAAGCAACGTGACACTGAAATATATCCTGTGAATTAACTCAGGAATTAACATATAATATATTCAGTCAATCAGGTCTTCTAGACTTCTAGTCAAATCATTGGCTTTCTTTTCAGTCTTTACTCCTGTAATTCATGAAAGTTGTATTCTTTGGAATAGTAATATGTGCCACCTTTCTATATCCTCCTTCTTCCTGAAGAAGATTCCTGGTGTCAGGTTCCTGGAAATTCATCTGCCTTTTATACGGCTGATGCACTCCATCCTGGTGAGGAATTTTTTGAAATGTATAATTAAATTAGGATTACTGTTTTGAGTTCACTACTGTGGATTCGCAATATGAATGTGTTGCAATTTTGTGGCATAAAGCTATTTCTAAGCTCATAAAAGTATTTTTTTCTGTACCCTAGTATGTCCAGTAGTATCTGCAAATTTAATTGGAAATTAAATTAGACATATTTATTTCTGTTAATCCCGGGTAAGGTTTTGTTCTTAGAGCACACATTTACAATCCACTTGAAAATCACTTTGTAAAATATTGCTTTGTGCATGGATGTTTTGGTTTTCACTATCTCTCTGAGATTTCTGAATTATGTATGCATTATCCATCCATGGCTTTCTTGATCTAAAAGCTGCATGAAAATCCCAAGGATTTTTAGAGTCAAGTTACTTTTTTTCATCTTTAACAAAATTTTGTTAGGATTTTACCATGTTGCTTGTGTCTTCAGTGACACCAGTAAAAACTTCCCAGTTTTTGTCCAGAGGCAAACATCAGCTGAAAAGCAATGATATCATAGGGATCCCAGAAAATTCTTCTGAGCCCGAAGTTTAGAGGATTTAGGAGTGCTTATAACTAGCTTTCTAGCTGGTTAGGACACAGCTCTTGTACTGTACTTGCAGCTTATTCATTTTCTACTAGTTTGCTGATACCTATTGGTTGTAGTACTGAAATTGCGATGAGTCCTGAATGAGGGGTGCTCAGATTCATCCAACATGTTTTCACCCAGATCTTAACAAACCACCTGACAGACAGGCAGAAGGTTGTATCTTCTTCAGAAGCTGGCACAACTTTGAGTGTTGAGTTTGTCTCCTAATGAGTCAGAAGCTGCTGCAAAGTGAAGAGAGCCTTGGGAGCAAAAGGATTTTACAAATCCTTTAAGTACCCCATTTTTTCCCCCTTCAAATTCCACTGTATGTCTTATGTTTTTCTTTCATGGAATAGCCGGATTTAACAGATACAGCTCATTACTGTAGTCTTGGCTGGGAAGAACTGTAATGCTCTTTATGGAAGAGGAAGGATCCTGAGTGAACTTGAACTGAGGTGACATTTGGTGCCAGCTTCATGAGCTCTGTCTCTTCCCGTTTCTCTCCTTGCTCTGCCAGCACAAGCCTCTGGTGATGTCATCTTCTATGTTGTTCTTGGTTTGATATGTTCTCTTCATTCACCTGCACCACAGTTTGGTTGTCCTTGCCAACCAAAATCCCTGGAAATCTGTATATCTTGCAGATTGCACTAAGGAAAAAAAGAATTCTTAGTTGTGCTTCTGGGCTTCCTCCTGCCTGCTCTAGTGCTTGGGCCAGGTTTTCTGAAGCAAGGTTTCCTTATACCATATATCTTGTGCAGCATCAAAAGAACATTTTGGATCTTAGCAATAGGACTAATATCTGTAGAAACTATAAATGCAGACTTAGAGAATAGGAGTGAAGAAGGGTTGGTTGTTTCTAGGGCTTTACTTGAGTCTTATTAAAGAGATGCTAAGATAATGTGGTAGTTTGTTTTTCTCTTAAGAATTTAAGAAAATATAATCAACTTCCCATGAGATAACTGCTACAACATTTTGTGCCTGTTGTTGTGTCACAGATTTTAATGGTCGTGAATTAGGATTTGTCAAGCACCACTGGATTTTTTTAGTGTAGTGTTTGACTCAGCCATCTGTGTGGGCAGAGATTCAATATGTCTTTCACAGCAACTCTTCTGTAGCTCTTGTTTTTCACACTAGCACTATCCCCCTTTTGGAAATAAAAAACTTAAACTGCTGCTGCAGATTACACTGCAGTCTAAGTAGGAGGAACAAAGAGATCTTGTGGAGATAGATTTTTGTATTCGAGACTTTCAGTGCTGTGGCCAGAGAGGAGCTAGCAGGCTGMCAAATGTGCATTAGTCTGATTAATTTACCACTGCTGTCTGGATACATAATACATGAATGAAATGAAACAAGAAAGTGAACAAAAAACCTAACTGTAAATAGAAATTGTTGGTTATATAAAATATATGGGTAAAATTGCTGACAGAAGTAATAAAATGTAAAATTTCAGAGTAAAAGGCCTTTTTGGCAAGTCTAGGCCTGATTTTAGGGTCATTCATGGAGTTGTGGGGTGTAATCCTTTAGCTTCTAAACCCCAGGTGGGCAAATCATTTTGGTATGGACATAAAGGTGCAAGTATTCTGTGAAGCACTTAAGTCTATCTATAACTCCTGTTAAGTAAGGGTAAAATCTGTGCCTGAATATAAGGGCATTTGAGTGCTTCGGTGGTTGACAGCAGAACAGGATCTCCAAGCCTTACACTATGGCTTTTTTTGGTGATGTTTTGCCGTATCAGAGAAGTGCAGCCTGCAATGATGTAAATGCTCTCTGTTTATAATTGAAGAATTCTAGATGTTCACCTTCAGCACACCCTTTAAGTTTGCTATGTATGAAAGCATTGTGGTAGCAGAACATGTTCCCCACTCCAAAATGGATCTCCCGCTTTTCACCATGGTGACATACTCAATGCATACCTTTTCTTCCACTGTAGGTAGAATGTGTTCAGCTGGATTTCTTTGCCTCATTGTTTTTGCTGAATGAGCCCTGGTGATGTTTATGGTGTGACTATTTTGTAGTTTGAAGTAAAGAGGACCATTGTTTGCAAGCCCATAACTTCTTGCTTACAAAGGAAGTGTTACTGGTTTAGAGCATCCTTTATAAGAGATTTCATATGTTCCTGTTAGCTGTGCTTGGTTATTGCTTGACCTAACAGGGTAAATCTGCTTTGCACACAAGATGGGGGGAGTAAACAAATGAAAACCCGAGCAAAAAGAAACAAAAGACTTCAGCGATTCTTTACGCACTACACGAATATTGCACTATCTGTCAATTGGGTTTTAGTCTTAAACCTTTGAATCTTGTTTGCTTTATGCGTTTCCCTTTATGCTGGTTTGAATGGTATGCCAAAGCTGTCATTAAGTGATGTCCCAGAATGCTATGGTACTTAACTGTATTTTGCTCCTGGAACAGCYGTAAATGTTTAATAGAGCACTTATTTAAAGAATTCCTTTATCCAATGTGAATTTTACTGCATTCCTCCCCAATTCTACATAAAGTGTTCCATTAGAAATACAAATGAAAAGTTTGTTTCCTGAAAGCCTAAAACTATGATTGCCAACTTAGATGGCTTTGGCACAATGTATATACGACAGTATAGTGCATTCAGTTTTTTATTTGAGCTTAATGTGTTACCTTTGAAGACTGAGTTATATTACTGCTTTGGTTGCCTCTCTCTTTAAAAGGTTTTGGACTATTATGTTTAATCAAAAGGCTATGAGGATGTTTTCCCTAGTTAGGATGCTAAAATAAGCATGATATTGCTTATTTTAATTAAATAATTGCTTATTATTTAAACCCCTCACAACATCTATTGTTGCAAAATATCTCACTACTACACATAGTGGTGAAATACAATTAACTTTTATTTTGGGCAATGGTTTTACTAGCAGCAGTCAGTGTTTGTCCAAATTGCAACTTTTTAAAGTGAAATAGTTATTTCTGTGTATCATTTTCCCCTAACTCAATGTTATATGAAGAAGACAGATGAGGAGGCTAAAGCATGTGAGGCCAGAAAAGTTGATAATGTAGAAATACCAAGGGCATGCATCTCCTTCACAGATTTTTAATTGTGAAGGATTTTTCTCCATATGCAATCAGTAGTTTTGAGTATTAATAGCTGTTGAATTGTGTTATTTCTTAATTCTGTGAGGGAATTAGCTGTGCTACATTAATGTGGCTGGTTTTTCTACCTATCGTTCAGGGTGGTTTAATTAATTGTTTGATAATAAATTTTCTTTTTTTCCATTCTGAAGGATGCTAATTAGGTCTCAATTCATAAAAGTGTACACACGTGCATGTGTGTTGCAGCCTACATTACACGTGTATAAACAAATTGACATTTCAGAGGTGTTAGATTATTTATGTCAAACACTGGTTTAAAAAAATGTGAAAAGAACCAGTAGCTCTGTCATGCCTTGTCTTAGGAAAACTTTACATCCTGTAGACTAGGTGTTGAAGTTGATTGACTTTAATGTTAAAAAAAAAAAAGTAAGCACCAATTGTAATGTTTTTTCCCTGTGGATGAGGTGTTTAGAAGCTCTTCATCTTACTATGGTGTCTCAAAGGCTGACAATGTGGGTTCACACAATGGAAAAATTCAGAGGTTCCCACATTTCCAACTGCATTCATGGTCACGAAACATGTATGAACTTAATTATCCTTGAAATCTGTTACCCACTCATTTGTGGAAGTGATTTGAAAATGACTAATGGCTTCAAGTGCTAGAAAGGAGAAGGATGGAGAAAATGTGAGACTAAGGGCAAAAACACCCTGCATGTGTTTGCAGAAGCATTCATGTGATTGAATAAATCTCTTTTCCTTAAGATATCAGATGTAGAAGGGGTAGACAAAGAACGAAAAGGGGAAACCAGCAGAGGTCTGGAAGAGGAAATGAATGGAAAGGGCATGTGGTCAGGTAGGTGTGCTGTGGAGCCACAAAGGTGTTTTCTTGTGGGTGTTGCAAAGAAAATCACAATTTTGAAAGAAGAACAAATGATTTAGAAGAGAAACAGTAAAAAAGGTTCCAGAAAGAGGGAAAGGTGTATTGGAAATGTCTTGGAAATGACTGAGAGGTGAGACAATGAGACACTGAGGTCAATGTCGCAGCAGGAAGTGGAGCAACATGTGGCCACAGTCCACGACAGTTCTTTAGTTCTTGTTCAACTTTAAAAGCATCAAACCGGACAGTACACGTGTCGAAAATTACGTGGTTTTTTTTCCCTCAGGGAATTTTCTTCACTGGAGCTGTAGGAGGTACCTGAGTCTTGAAAGTCCAAGGGACTAAGAAAAATGCAGCTTTGAAAGAAAATATTAGACATTGGAAGGCGATAGAAATGGCTCTGCCAAGCCAGGGAAATAATTTTTTTCAAGTAGAGAAAAGTGGTCTAATTAAACAGGGAATTTCCTATACTTGGTATGTGCCTCGAGGAGGAAAGTGTTTTAGCAGCCTACTGAAGTTATAGTGTATGTAGGCTTTATTTGTATTTATACAGGTTGATTCATCTCTTTAGACTCAATAATATTGTGCTATATTAAAATTACAATCAGTGGGTATATTACCCACTTATGAAGAGATTTTTTTTCAGATTGGTGTTTTACACTGTGTCTCATGAAAGCTAGTCAGTGATCCTACGGTGAAGTTTCTGTTGATATTTTGACTGAAAATGTGGGCATGGTTTTATACTGTCTTGCTGCACTTTGACTGTTGAAGTTGAGGCTTGGGATGGAATAGCAAAATACATTTCCTTTGGAGGTAAATATTTAAAGAGGCTCTTAACCTTATGTACTACTGCTTATGCAGTAGTGSCTGTGTAGTTGTGTGTGCAGATTGCCTCCAGGGAAGTGGTCAGAACYGGGAAGGGGGAGGAAAGGGAATTGCAATTTTGCTGGTCCAATTTGAAGCAATACTCCAGAGAGGCATCTGCAGAAATTGATGTTAGGGAGTTGGTTTATAAGCTACAGAGACCTACAGAGGAGGCAACTTGAGGATCCCTTGGGTTTTGTGCAGGAGCAAAGTTTATATAAAACATGGGCCTGTCTCCTTATCTTTCTAAGTTGTGAAGCACTTCTCAAAATCTTGTATCTTAAGTATTGATTTTTAGTAGTCTTCTACTGACTGCTGACACCCCTGCTGACACCCTTGCCGCCTGCTTGACATGCTGTTGCCAGTAAGTCTTCACTGTGTTAACTTTATTGTAACTAAAATGAGTAATGTCTCAGTCCCTTTGCCTGTTCTTTAATGTCAACAAAGTTTATTTGGGGCATTTCTAATGATCTTCACTAAGAGCAGTGATGGTAAAAATATCCCCATCACCATTATTTTCCTCATGAACCGTGAAACCAAACTAGATTACAAAAGTATGAGGGAAGATGATGCGGTATTAGAAGCCAAAGCCTACCGTGTGATTTTGTTTAGAGAAATCCTGGAGGCTTCGAAATGTCGAATAGATTCCGGTTGTATAATTTCAGGATCAAATTGTATTAACACTCAAAGTAAAATAGTACCATTTGCTGGGTTGATTCCATTCATCTTCAATAAAACTAAGTTCCTAAATGAACATGACCTTTTAAAATCAAGGTTTCAGGTAGATTTCAGAACCTCRAGAGTTACAATTTTGGAAGGAAAAATATCAGTGTTTTTGTACATCTTGAGTACACAATTTTTAAACACAATTATCATAGAATCACAGAATATGCTGACTTGGAAGGATCCCATCAGGATCATTGAATCCAACTCCTGGCCCTGCACAGGACACCGAAAGAATGACAAGTGCCTGAAAGCATTGTCTGAATGCCTCTTGAACTCACTTATGGTTCATAACCAAGCAGTTCAGTTACCTTTCATCCTTTAATATGCTCATATGTCTCCTAAACTTCAGAAATAAGTGGGTGTGTCTGACTTGCTATAGTGTGTACCTACTGTATGGCTGCCACATATGGCAGAAGACTTGGACTCTAAATTGTGGTTGTGTATCTGTGTCCAGTACCTTACATAAGGTGTCTTTTGGAACTCACCCACGTGCTGTCTACTAAGTCCTCACTCTCTTGTTTCTTTTATATTTCTTAAACACTAGCTTAGCTTCCAATTTCTGTACTTTTATTTTAGAAGAATGTACTGATTTTCTCTCTAGAACATACAGGCAGAAAATTTATGTAATTGTGTGATGTATTGTATCAAATCAAAGCTGTTGGACTTGAGTATGCACCTCAGAGTTAATTCTGTCGTGTGAATGATCAGAGCTGAATTGTGAATCCTGGAGAAGAAACAGAGCACGAGATGAAACCAGCAGAGACAGGGTAGTTCACATGGAATTATTAATGGACAATTCCAAATCTGCCTGCACTAAAATTTCAGTAATTCTCCATATGGAAAATACATTTAGAAACCTAKTAGTACCAGTAGAACTGTATTTATGGTTATCATTTGGACTTGCTTAGAGCAAAGTTCCTTTTACTGGAAACTTGTCTTTAGGCTTAAATAAGGAAGGCATAATACCGAGCAGTGCCGTAAAACTCTTCAAGGTATAGACAAGTATGTGTGAAGTGATAAAAGAAGGTAGTTGGGGAAGGGATTAGTCACCCAGCTTAATGTAAAGACAACCACACTTCAAGTATTGTTTAGAGATCTTGACACATTTTTGTGATCTATTGCTAATTTATTCAGAAATTGTGGTTCTTTGCACAGTTTGTTTTTCTTTTTTTTTTTGTTTTAAATGTTTTTGAAGCAGGTGTATTAAGGACAAATGCCATCTTTGGGGGCTAATAATGCCCATTAAAACCTCGTTTATAGCACYGATAGTCAGAGAGACCTTCTTAGAGAAAATAGCGGTCCTGCCTAGTGTTTGGCTACTTCTTGAATATAGAATATAGCCCATATATATGTATTTATAGATTAAGAATGACTTGTAGTACAGAAATCAGATGACTGCCAGGTGTCTGTAGTACAGAAATCAGGTGACTGACAGTCACCAGAAATCGGGTGACTGACACGTTTTAGCAGTGTGTCTAGAAAGCAAGCAAGCTTCCAGGTAGGCAAGCATTTTAAACATTCTGATGTGAAGTTCTAAGGTATAGGATACATGTAGATAATGTCTGTAAGTGTTGGATTACACTTCATTTCTCTAAGCTGTTCTCACTGTAGCATAATGTGTGGGCACATTGGGTTGTGCTTCCAGTTTAGACTTTGCAGCTGCTTCTCAGCATTGATGCATCTCTGGCTATAAATGCCGTTTCCCCCTTCAGATAAAGATTTTACTTATTCTGAGACCCTCCACGGCTTTCACCAGGTATTAGATCAAATCCCAAGAATCCCCGTGAATCAGCCAAAAGCTTCTCAGATCTGATTCACATCTGGACACCATTCATATGACAGGAGGAAGCAGTGCCTCTGGTTGCCTTTTTAAGGGTATTCCCAAACCAATGCAGAAGGCCAACTGGGCTTTTTCTGGGGGAGTAAAGGCAGTCCAGAAGTAAACTGTTAGAAAAAATGCTTTTATAAATGGAATTTCTTAAAGAGCAACTTAAAAACTGCAAGTGGATATATGCTAGTGATATTCAACTTTTTTCTTTTTTTTTTCTTTTTTTTTTTAGATCACCTTTTGCTGCTGTCACAGATTACTCAGTAACAAGAAATAATGTCATACAGCTCTGTCTGGAACTAACAACAATAGTACAACAGGTATGAGACAGTCTGCTTAGCAATTTGTTTTCTCCTAAACTGTAAATGGCTATTAACTTCTTCACACAATTTTGTTTTACACTGGCTATATCATTGTCCAACCAAAAAAAGGGAATACTAGTACTTAGTAAATTGAGATATCTACTTCACAATTTGCATATTTAATTTCTTATATTTTGTCTTTAAATTTTAATTACCTGTCTGGTTCAAAAGGTCTGTATATATTGGACTTGAGTAATCTGTTCTTTCATACAGTTCATATCATCTAGACACCTGTTGAGATGACAGATGTTTTCATGGGGTTAGAATAYTTTGAATACATTTTTGTACAACCTACCTTCCAGAAATCCAGGAGCAGGTACTGAGAAGCACTTGCTTAATGGGCTTCATTTGGAAGCGCAATCCTGAGAACCTTCGCCACCCTTCTGTGTGTGGGTTAGGTCTGTCTCTATCTTTGCCTGTTGTTCTGCTGAAATGAAAAGTCTCTTTGCTGCTAAGCAGAAGTTTTGAGGGATTGTTTGTACTTGAGGAGGTGGAGTGGAGAAAAAGGGAGAGAGTGGGCTAGATAGGAGCACTGAGGAGACTTTTTCTGGTTTTCAGAAGCATCACTTCAAACTAAGAAAAACTAAACTTGTGACCCAGCTGTCCCAACTGGTCATTTTCCAGAGTTGCTGTGCATCACTGTCTTTAGATAGTTTTTAGATGAGGGAAAGAGCCACCTGATCCCTTTTCATGTGTCCACTATTAGTGAGAAAGTGGGTAAAATAGCAACCACTACAGTATTTCCCAGGAATTAGCTCAATATCAATTAATCTTAGAAATTCATCCTTATCCATGATAAATCTAATTCACTATGGTGTAGGTAGATATTTGTGTATATTTTTCAGTGTGAGTGAGAGTAAATGTTATTGTCTAATACCTTTGGAGAACAGCATTTTTACCTTCTCCAAAAATGACATAATTTTGCAATCAGGAAGCAGTTCATGAATCCATACTTTGACGTTAAAGGGAGTGTTTATGTGCACAAGCGTAAGCGTCCACTGAAATTGAATTGGGCTGTAGTCAGAAGAATAATGAAAAATTGCATTAGTAGTCTCAAACACGTGTGGTTTGATCTCTGCTTAAAACAGACGCATTCCAATGTAGCATTTCAAAATGTCCTAGATGAAATTTKTTTTATATATATGAAGACTGAACATACTGAGAATCCTCATTGTGCTTCCTTAAGGCTGTAAACTAATGCTTTCAGTATCACCTCACCAGATGTTTTTTCTGTCTCAGAATCTGTTTTCTTTTGTATGCAAAGTATTTTATAGTACTTCTCTACCTTACACTAATTTAATTTAAATTTTTTTGTGAACGATCTACAGAAAGCGGTGTTGCTGTTTTTCTTTTAACAGTAGCCAACAGCTTTTCATAATGCTTAAAGGTTTATAAAAGATATACGGTCTGTACATTTTTTAATGCTTTTGAATTTTTTAAGACTTTTGTACAATTTAAAATTAGAACTCCAGTAACTGAGTTCCATCAGGATTTTTTTTTTCGTGTTTCTTAAGTTACAGTCASTATTCAGATTTATTAACCAAAACAAAAAAAAAAGATTCTTTATTCAAGATGCAGGAAAAAGAAAGCGCTAAAATTAAGGTGGCTTGCTTGAATTATTTTGCACATTTTGAAGCTAATTGTAATATCAGTGTTTCTTCATAGAATTAAGTGATATCGGGTCATGTCCACCTTATTAGCAGAACTAAATGGATAATGAAAAAATGACAGAATTACATCTCCTATAATTATGAAGTCTAAGAAAACCTATTGAGTGCCTGTGCTTTAACCTATAAATAACTAGAAAAGTTGGAGTTATAATACCTACTTGGAGACAGACTTTGGAATAAAATATGGGAAGACGCATACTTTGTTTTAACCATTTAATTTCCTATGTGTGTTGCACACTGCCCAGGACCCGACAGGCCAGTTTGGAGTGGATATTTGCCAGTGGGACCAGGTCCCTCAGAGCACTACAAGTTATTACTGTAGCCTGTGCTAATCATCTGTTTCTATGCAGCTGCTTTATTTTGGCTTAGGTAATTTTTCCTCCCTCTTAGGATTTTAAGACATTGTTTCATAGCCTCTTCCTGCAGGTTTTGACTCCTAATACCATCCTCCTTGCTGATGGCTTATTTAATTCAGGGCTTGCCTTCGTGTTCATTTTTATAATCAACTCTTCCCTTGCAGCAGAACACTGGTGGGAAAAAAAGGATTTAAATAACAAACAAATCCATGAGACTATTATGATTTTTGCTACCATTTCCTTACACTCTCTGCCTTTCTCTCCTGCACATGTCTGCYTCTCTATAGGAATCGAAGGCTGAGCATTATCTGTGCTTTCTGTTTCCTCTGCAATGAATAAAAGAGCCTGTTCTTTCTTGAGGGTGCAAGATAGATGTTAAGGGGCTGTGGGTGAATAGGTGGGGGGGGGGGGGGGGGGGGGGGGGGGGTGTTGGGTAGTGCTTTGTTCCTGTTTGGTTCATTCGTGAATTTAGATTTGTGTCAACAGAATTGTTCCAGTCACAAATGTGTATCAGGAAGAACATGAGAGACTGTCTTGATGGTGTTAATGAAAGTCTTGCTATTGACTTAGTTGGGTTATTCAGCTTCAGAGGGTGCCAAGAACTGGTCCTTTTAAGTGTGCTTGTTTTGTTATAGAAAGGTAGCAGTAGCTACACTGATAAATTTAAGAAACAGAAGATTTCTTGCTTTCTTAGGCAATCTGTAGGTAGCTTTTATTATCATTCTCAATGCTCTTATTCCTCAGGAATTCATTAAGGTTTCCCTAAAGAAGCTTTCTTCTTTAGAATTAAAACCCTGGAAGTCTTGGGAATATCTGAAAAGTCTGATTTTGTATTGACTTTGGAAGTTACCAGACTTTTAAAGGAAACTTTGCTGCTGAACCCCCTATTTCTTTTATTGCTGTTTAATAGTGATCATTAGTAGCCCTCGTCACGTTTTTTACTTTCCTTAATCAGCTTTCACAATGATTTGCTGTGTTTATTTAGTTTTAAAACCACCAATGTTTATCTTGCAGCTTTAATGTCTTGTGGGATTTACTTAGCAATATGCTCCAGTAGAAGCATAGCTCTAGGCCTGTAAATACTCCTTTATAAAAGCTTCAATGCATTTAGTTCTCTGCCTAAACACCTCTTTGAGGAGGTGTGGGGGAAGCAATTCTGTGTAACCAGAATGGAGATGGAGAGCAGTCACTTGGATGACATGGATCTGCCTTGCATTCTTGTCACTGAGCACACTTCTGATGCCAGCTGTCTCACAGCAACTTTTGAAGGTAAACTCAGATTTTGGATGACATAGGGTAAGAACCTGAGTGATGCAACTTGGAAGTTGGCAGCCAGGATGGAAGATGGCAAAGAAAGACCAAGATAATCCTCCACAAATGCACTGCCTGGACATTATGGGCACCTGGGATTTTGAGCTAAAAGCCCTGATATAGAGCACACACAGAAGTGCCTGTGCACTGCTTCAGTTGAGGGATTTGGAACTTATTTCCCATTTAAAGGCGTTTGAGATACAAAAAAGAAAGTGTCCATTTACTCCTTGCCCAATGGATGCACTTCCCCATGCCAGGGGAATATTCTTTTTTAGGTTTTTAGCCTTTGCTGTTTTTCAGATAAAAGATATTGAAAAGGATCACAAATTATTTCTTGAGCAATGTGCTATTTTTTATAGCATTGTGGGTTTTATAATCAAATGGCCGTAACTCAAATGAGGAATGTTTCAAATACTAAGTTTCACTGAGAAATATAAGTTCAGGCTTGTTTTCCAGTTAAAAGGATAAAATGGAGATTAACCTTCTTAGCTCCCCTGCTCTGACTCAGAATCCAAATGCAGTGATATAAAGTGGCTCTATTCATTTGGTAAGGACAATATCAAATACATGAGTGAAGAATAATAATTAATATTCTTAGGACTATGCTTACAAATTATCTCTCATAAAATCTTTTCTATCAAAATTCCTCCCTTTTGTTTTTAAGTCCTAATTATTAAGGACTTTAAGGACTCAMTAAATATAGCTTAAAATTTTTAAATTTCAGGTCATATCAAGTAGCTAATTACCTCCGGTATCTTTAGCTAATAAAATGGTTTTAATAGTTTACTGGTGTGAATCTTTGATTGGATCTTCATTAAAGCTGCTTTGCGCTTCCAGATGGTAGGGATTTTCAAAGCAACATGTGTTTGCTGGAAACAGTTATGTATTAAATTTTAAAGTTTTTAATTTAAATTTTCAACATTATTCCTTCCACCCCAACATTATTACCAAATGCTTGCAGGAGAATCTTTGTTAGCCTACTGTGGTAATAACCCCCTCCTTTCCCCAGTTTTTAGATAAAAATACTTCATGACGTGGAGGACACATTCTTGAAGGTTTTTTGTATATGTGTATATATATGCATAGTACACTGTTTATGCAAAATGCCCATTTTTGACAAGTGTACAAGTAGGGGGTAAGGGTACAAGTAGGTAGCTAGATAGGTGTGGGGAAAAGTTAGAACTAAAAAGCTCCCCTTGAAAACAATTGAAACAGTCAATATCTGCCTATATACATGAAATCAAAAGGGTGTTAGTGTGAGAGTATTATAACTCATTGTAAGTAATGCTGACAGGAATTCAGACTCACCTTGTATCCTTCAAGTGCTGCTCTTATGCAAGATCGTCTGTTGCATAAGTTTCAAAGCAGTTCCCGATCGTGGTRTTTCAGGATACATATTGTTGTGTGCAGTTATTTTCTTCACTTTTAAAAGTCAATGTGTAATGCATGTAGTGTATATATATTCAAAAATAGAAATTAAAGGATTGTGGGAAACATGAAACTGTTGTTTGTTTACAAGAAGCTATATCAAAGTAGTTTCAATTTATGCTTTTTAACAATGTTTTTCTCTTTTTCATAGAGTAGCTTATTTCTCTTACAGCACACTTTTATGGAAAATTTCAGATGTAATTTAATGTAATGTGAAAAGTACCTAAGGTACTTAGCATTGATACCTTTCTGATTCTGGTAGTTCGTTTCTGCTGTTTGATTATATTTTTTTTCCCCTTAAAATGGCTTACTTGTAGATATATTCTCTTTTGATTTAAGTTTTGAAGTGCTTTTTGAAATGGAATTAGGCATGGAATAGCTCAAAGATTAAAACATCAATAATAGTTTATTGAGGTGAACCACTACTAGAACTAGTTTGATGACTCATTTGTTGTCATTGAGATAGATGCTGTAAAGAGGTGTGGGGTTTTCTTCCTAAAGTTGTGTAGTCTGTGTGTGTCTTTGATGTGACATTTTCAAAGCAGCATATGAAGCTACCACCCTGTAAAGCTCTGTGAATTTGTTTTGTTTTCCATTCTTAGAGAAAGTAATTTCTTTACCTAGTGGATGGAAGGAAAAAAAAAACGAAAACAAAACCCAAAAAACCATCAAAATACTCAAGGTTGCTTAGTATGTAAAAAACTGACTGACCAGAAAGCAAGACTTGTTGATGTTGGCTTGATTGGTTGTTTTTAGGTTTGTTTTTGTTTGGTTGCTTCTCTTCGAGGTTAATGATTGACAGTCTCTGAACATGGGGAAAAATGAAACACAAAGCAGAATAATTTGTGGAAAAAAGAGTCTTTTTGACAGGGCATATGCTGGTAAACCAATGCAGCTGTTAAATTTTTCCAAGAAAAGGAGCCTGAGTGAGTCAAGGGACTGTTAATTCACACACTCGTGGAAGCAGTTGCAGAAAGTAGCAGAAAGTTGTTGGAAACTGAGATAAAATGTAGACAGAGGGTGAAAAATGTGGTTTTGTATCTCATGTTTCCTTTAAATAATAGCTTTTTTTATTTGACTGATGTGGGCACTGCATCCGTGCATGCTGAATGTCGTCACAGCCTCCATTTGAATAGAGGCAAACAGAGGATATGCCATGCTTACTGTGTAATTCTGTATAAGTGGTAAATTTAATGATTCATGATGATGTGTTAAGATTATGCTGGCCATGTCGGTAGATGTGAAGACCGAGACTCTGCATTTCTTTTACTTTGGAAACTGGTCTCCCTTCCCAGAGGCAGCACAGTCGCTGTAACCAGGTACAGTGAAGCAAGATTCCACTTCAGTACAGTGAATTACAGAAACTGTGTGTTGCTAAGTAGCTAGTAAAAGCCTTTAAGCATGAATAAGTGTAGTGTCTATCTTTATTTCAGGAATATGTGTGTTTTTGTTTGCTTAAATCTGTTACAAATACGTAAAGAATTTCAGATGATCCCATGTGAAACATACAAGTTGTAGCTGAGCCTGGAATGCCATCTACCTAAATATAATTACTTTTTTTTCAATTCAATTAATTTCATTTCCTCTGTTGGCAAAATAACCACCTAGACAAAATACAAAACATGAAGTATTTTGCTGCAGTTGTATTTAAACTGGAGAATTCTTTCTCGTGACAGTACTAGAGGAAAAGCAGAACTGAAAAATTAAGAATATTTTTACCTCTAAACAGTCTTGGAAGCGACATTGGAAACTTAAGAACTGCACAACACATTGTGCTACAAGCTCTATTTTGCATGCCAATACTAAAATACATAGTTTTGAATGCATGAGGCTTATTTAGAGGTGTGGGAGGAAAAGGGTGTTTTGACTTTGTTTTTTCTCCTTTGGATGGACCATTTTTGCCTCAATTCCAATCTCTTATCTGTTGATAGTTTCAGTAGATTTTTTTTTCAGTGGATTTTATTTCATTTTTTATTTATTTTACCTGCTGAGAATGTCACCAAGTAGAGAAATCGTCTGAGGAGCTGAAATTCGACTTAGACCATGTAAGCACTTAGGATGTATGAGCAAGTATCAGTGATTTTAGTCAGTGGTGACATACTGGCTGTGGTTTCTGACCTAATAGTCTACTGGGGCTCATTTTAGACACAAGGTAGAGGCGTAACTCTCTATATGCAAAGTAAGAATTAATATGTGACCAGATCCCTAAGGAAAGCAACATGATGTCTTTTACAGAAGGGAGAGAAGAAATAATTGGAAAGGGAAAATTACTTCAGAAAGATAGAATAAAAGAGCTTAGTGTACCCATTGCATCTCTCTTAATCCAGCAAGCAATTTTTCCCAGTAGTTGCTTGATCTGTGGGTGATTTATGTAAGTTGTATTAAATTTCTACTTGAAGTATTCTGTTACTATGGTGATAGGTGCCACTCCACACAGATTGTTTAAATAAAATTAAAGCAATTCTTTGTACTCAGTAAGCTGGGTAATTGCTATTAGTTTGTACACAAGGGTTATGAACTTAGGGTACTGCAGGTTTATTACATTCTCAGGGAAAAGCTGTAGACTTTTAGAAGCATGTGTGTAGGTTGCATAAGAAATGTCCTTTTTTGTAGCATTTATTTAATAGCTTGCATGATATTTTCCCAATAGAGATTTTTTTGCTCTCCCCTTACTATGTTAAATGATGCCTGCTCACCATCCTGCTTTCTCCCATCTCTCTCAGTTCTTATGTTTCCAGTGGGGGAGGACAAAGTGGGTTCTGCAGGTTCAGAGGAGTTCTGGCTTCAGCGTGGAGAGGAAGGGAATTATAATAGAGTGAGGATGCTATAGACCCAGTGGCAAGAAACTGCAGGAATTGATAACTGTAGCATAAGTGAGAAAGAAAGCAAATATTTCTGAACGGCAGTGGGAATAAAATCGACAGGATTTGTGTGGGAAGCGAAGAGGAGTTGAAAATGGCACCCAGGTTGTGAGCTTGTGGGACATAAGGTGGTGGAGCTGTTGACAGAGATAGGGAAAGAAAGGGGGAACAGGGAGCGTTTGGGAAGAAACGTGATTTCGGCTTTTCAGCATGCTGTGTTAGGGCTGGTGGCAAATATCCAGAAGGAGATTCTGAACTGCGAATGTGAACAGAAGGGATGAGAGATCTGTGACTCATCTGCACAGAGATGATAATTAAAGCAGCATGATTTTAGGAGGCTGCTGAGCAATAGGGAAGAGGTTGCAGAAAAGGGGAGAGTTGAGGATAGAGCTCCCTGGGACTGTCGCAGTTGAAACACCCATTTTGGGAGACTTTTTGAGCAGCTCAGTGGAAAGAAAGTAGTGGAAAGAGCTTATTTTGGGATGGCTACTTAGAAATACAGTGTAGATTTTTAACAATGTTTGTGTAATTTTAAAAATTAATTTTGTATGGCAGCAGCCAAGGATTACTTGTGCAAGYACTGGGTGTTGTATAGCTTAAAGGAGCTTGCTATTGCATTTTAGGTAAGAGACAGAAAAAAGGTATTTCCTTTCCTCCTCTCTCTGTTCCAAACATTTGTAATTTTCAGTGTCCCCAAAGCCCATACCTTTTGTATCCAAAGACCTGCTAGACCTCTTAAAATATAAGATAGGGTAAAGCACCTCAGGAGAGCTCTCACTGTGTCATGCTCTTTTTTCTTTGCATGTTGCCAGAGGAGAATGTTACCTGCTTGCCAGTTTCTGTAGCTTTTGGGGTATTTAAGAGTTTTTTGTTCCTTGTTTTTGTAAAGGGGGCTTGGAAGAGGGGCTTGAACAGAGCTGTATATCTGCCAATTTGTATTCTATTATTCCAGTAATTACCCAGACATACCTGTAAATCACAGTCTGAGCAGGGTTCCATAATATCTGTCAGTTTGCTAATCATCATGCTCTATAGAACACAGCATTTTGTCATAGCCAACCGTATCCTGGGCTGCTTCAAAAACAGATCAAGGGAGGTGATTCCCCCCCTTCACTCTGGTCTCATGAGACCCCACCTCCAGTGCTGCATCCAGCTCTGGGGCCCCCATGTAAGAAGGATGTGGACCTTTTGCAACGAGTCCAGAGGACATCACGAAGATGATTAGAGGACTGGAAGACAGACTGAGAGTTGAAGTTGTTCAGTCTGGAGAAGAGAAGGCTCCAAGGAGACCTTATAAGCAGCYTTCCAGTACCTGAAGGCACTACAAGAGAGCTGGAGAGGGAGTTTTAACAAGGGCGTGTGGTGACAGGATAAGGGGGAATGGCTTTAAGATGAAAGAGGGCAGGTTCAGATTCGATGTTAGGAAGAAATTGTTTACTGTGAGGGTGGTGAGGCACTGGAACAGGTTTGCCCAGAGGAATTGTGGACGTCGCATCCCTGGCAGTGTTCAAGGCCAGGCTGGATGGAGCCCTGAGGAACCTGGACTAGTGGGTGGCATCCCTGCTCATGGCAGTGGTATAGGAACTAGGTGATCTTTAATGCCCCTTCCAACCCAAACCATTCTAGGATATCATTCAAGTTTACTTTTTCAAAACTGTCATTGTTTATTTCTGCCATCAGCTGTATGAGATATATTTTCCATGTATTTTTTAAATAATGGAAGGCTAAATGAACTCAACCTGTTCTACCCTAGTACCTGTTTGGAAACTATGGATCAGTGTCTTGGTCTGAGAAAAGCAATGAAGGGTAATAATAAATGAAGGTACACTAAAAGTTATAAAACTTCTGCCACCTTCATGTGTTGGCAAAGCTTTAGACTTTGTCATCATTGTTGGTGAGAACTTCTGTGAGAAGTTTCAGTGACAACTCCAGCAAACCTCAGTCTTGTGGCTCTCTTGCGATAGCTGAATTGGGCAGAATTCAAACCAAATGAGCCTTTCTATAGCCGATGGCATAAATTCCCTAGAGCTAGTGACACTTGAACAGGCTCAGAGTAGGCTCCTTGAAGCCAGAACAGCTTATGATTGCAGTACTGAGACTGAAGGGGCTGGAAGTTATGATCTGGGCATTCTCAAGCTAATTATTTTTATTGTTGCTAAGTAGCAAGACCGACAGATCATCCATTTGACTTACACTGCTATTAAAGGATTCAGTTACAGTTTTAATCAATTTGAGAAGCAAAGGGATTTAAAGGATGGCTTGGCTTAATTCCAGCCAATGGCTACATTGCTCAAGAGAGTTTTATGCCAAAGGTTTGGCAATTCGTGAGAGTCTGAACCCTCTTTTAGCAATCATGTAATTCATTATTTTTGTTACAAATGGAGAACTGGAGTTGCATAGCTTAGATTATTTTGCATGACTTTAAAAACAATGGTGACAACAATTCTATCAGACATCTGTTTTTAAGCAGTACATAAAATATAGCTGGTGCCCTCTTAAAACTAGACACGGAAGATGGGTGAGATTGCTCATGCATTTTCCAGGTAATTTTACTACCATTTTTAAAATTATGTTTCTAATACAATCACCTACATTTTTATCTGCAAAATATTGGAAAAAACAGTGCAATATTCACAAACACACACATGTAAATTGCCTTCATGTAAATTCAGTTGGACTGCAGAGGAAAATAAATGAAGAAATAAGTGAAGAAGCTCCACCAGAAGAATCATAAAAGCTGCCTAGAAAGTTAATGATTTCATGGCAAACTCCTGTTCTTCACAAGTTGCTCCAGTTGACTCGATCACACAGCCTGCTTCTAGGCAATGCTACTATCATATGAATTTACAAAGGACATTTTTGGGCTATTTGTGTTACCTGAGAATTGGGAGATTTGGGGTTTGTTCTTGAAAATCGTGTAACCTGCTTCTATATCCTTTCTGTCTGGGAATTTGCCTTGCCTTTTAGGGAAAAATAAATTAGGATGACTACAAATACATGAGCAAGTAAGGCATTCTCAGAACAAGAAAATATAGTCAAAGAAGTCCATGCCATCTCTTGGGCACTCTGATCTAAGCATTACTAGAAATGCTGAAATGTTGTTGGAAGATCTAATGCAGGTATCTCTGCATTTCTCCCCTTTTGTATCCATTATCTATTTGTATGTCTATATTTTATTTTCTGAACTAGGATAATTKGATTCTGAAGTTGAGTTAATGGAGTTGACAGGAACTTAAGACTGCCAAGAAAAGTGCAGTGCATCAGCTGCCTGGAATATGTGGCAAAACCATGAATAATAATAATAGTTGTAGTAGTGGTAATAATGATGGAAAGTTTTAAGATTATGGCCTGCAAGTATCCTGAGAGAACTGTTTGACAGGTAATTGCAATAGGTAATTTGACAGGTTGCCAACTTGGTCTTGTAAACCAGATCATATATGTGCAAAACCAGAAATGTTTTCTGCAGAATATTTATCCCACAGTTATAGTACTAGAGAACTGCATGAACATTTTTTTTACCTGTGGGACATGTGAGCAGTAGGATGAGTTGGCAGTTGTCTGTATCTCAGTACTTCGCATTTTGAGTTGAGTTGAGATTTAAACAACTTGGGTGCAAAGAAAACAATTAAAGAATAATAAAAGTGCTAGTGTAATTAGCTGGCCCCATTCCCCACTTCTGTGACATACTAAGACAAATGTTTGAAAAGATGGTAATAGTGAGGATAGAAGGAAAAAAAAAAGGAAAAATATAGCATCATAAACACTACTTTTGAAAAATAAAAAAGTCCACAGATATTTGTATTTAATGTATGTTTTCTCACATATGATTTGTTCCAGCAGTGTCTGGGGTGGGGTGCAGTGAGATGTGTACATTTTGCAGTGTTGTCACCAGTCGGTGCAGTCTAATTCAGTGGGTTTAATTTAAACGTCCTTAGCAATTACTGATTATGACATTATGGTACGATCTCTGCAGRTACAACTTACAATTTTTTTTGTAGACACAGTGCAAAATTGTGATTATGAAGGTCAGAGCTTCTGGAAGAAAAAAGTAATGCCTCTCAGTTACAATGTAGAGTAAGCCTTACTAGTCTTAAAATTAGGTTTTAAAATTATACTGGGATTGAAAATGCAGAACCCTCTTCCTGATTTGTGTGGTTTGTTCCTGCTCTTCTTATCTACCTCCCTTACTGCTTTTTTTTTTTCCTTCTTCCAGGTTTGGACCTCTTGTTTCTATCTTTTTATGATTTTAGCCTACTTCCAGCTGGGTGACAAAGGTCACTTTTGCCATTTTTATGCATGAGGCAGAGCTGGGAAGAGTGACCATGAAGACCTGTTATTAGTAATAAAGTTGTTCCATCATATTTCCCTTTTATTTCTCTCTTTTTTCTTGTGGATGATACTATCCTATTTTTCTCTCTTAAACTGCTAGTGGCCAGTATTTGATTATGTCTTTAGGAAATGTAAATTAACATTACTTCTTTTGTTGCTTGATTAACAATCTGTGTCATTACTGTTTTAGAAAATAATCCACATTTAGAAGATAACCGTATAGTGTGTCTGCTGAAGTTTTGTTTGGTTGAAGATCACATAGCCTAGCTTCAGTTATAGCATGGCAGTGAATATATATGCAAAGTTCAGAAAATAAACGGGTAAAAGTAATATATCTCCTCCTTGCTGTAACCGTGTATTTCGGTTCAGTGATAATCACAGTATTGGTTTAACTAAGCGAATAGCAAATTTTGAACTTGTGTAGGAGTATACCTTGGTTGCAGATTTTTGTGTGTGTTCTTGCTTTTCTAAAGTAGAAAAAAAGTTGATGTTAAACTTGCATATGATCTGTTTCTTTCCTTAATTGCAATGTTTTGATACCCTAGTTAAACAGATATTAAAGAAAATCTTTCAGGAGTAAGATACAGGCTTGTATGGAAGAAAGAAACATTCTCCAGGTGTGGGTGGTATGCTACTAAGAATAAAAATTTATTTCTAATTGCATAGTTGGAGACTTTTTATAGTTCTCAAGTGCTTTAAGCTCTTTTAGTTGAAATGAAATGGGTATGAAAAAGCAATAACTGTAAATGGTAAAGGCCCGCAGTAATAAGCAGTCAGCTTACCATTCCACCCAAGGGATGTTTGTGGAGGGTGGGCACAGTTATCTTCAGCCCTTGCTTAAAGATAAAGCACAAGGCAGCAAAGGGGAAACAAACTGTTCCCTGTGACAGAAAGTGATATGTGGCTTTTGCTGTTGGGGTCGTTGAGAAGCAGTCTCAGCCCTCATCTCTAGGCGTGGCTGCAGGAAGTGGAAACAAGCTGCAGGGTTCAGCTCAGTGACCTTTTCCTAGGTTTCTTTGAATCCTAGACTTCAGGGCTGCTCTAGACTATGCCAGCATGGTTCTTTACACTCCTGCACATTTCCCAGAGTTCATGCTTGGATTATGTTTAGTTGGATGTCATTCGTGTATGGAAAAAATGTATTTTTGAATTGTTTTTTTTTACCTAAGCATTGCATTCGCTCTTCTCCAGTCTTTCTGTCTTTTATGGCTTACTGAACTGTATTTTTCTCTTCCCTGAATATGAAGATTTGGTATCAACAATCTGCTGTTGCTATGTGATGAACTCTTTTAGCAATTTCTCAACCCAGACCTTGGATTTGTAGGGAAATGTTGAGGAGGGAAATTTGGGATGAATCTATTCATAGACTGGATGCCTGAGAAGTTTTCCACTTGTTCTACTGTCTTTTGTGGATTGAGAAATACTTTAGTKTTTTTAATATATATTCTTGGTTTGTCAGAAAAAAAGCATATTTCTTTAGCTTCCTTCATGATCATGGGAGAGTTTCAATTCAAGGATTTAGCAGTATTTCTCTGTTATTTACCACTTTCTTGTTTGTAACAAACCTCTAGAGCATTTGAGAACCCAGAATCCTAGTAGTGAGACTTCTCACCAGTATCCTCTTTAAACTGAATGTTTAAACTTATAGTAAACTCTTCCTATTACCAATGAAATAATTATGTCTGCTTAAAAGCACTTTGCAATCTCTTCCTGCTATTTTTGCAAAATGATTCATAAGAAACCATGCAGAAAATAGATGTACCCAGATTGAAAATGTTACATGCCCTCCCACATATAACAATGAAATGTGTGTTTTGCTACTAAGATTGCAAATATTTCATTGATGTCTGCATATAATTAAATGTGTTAGATTTTCTTTCCGGCTGTGCTTACTAGCAAATGTTTCCTGAATGCCAACAGCTGCTATTAGGAAAATGCTCCCTGATCAACCTGCCACTTCTGCATAGGTGGCTTTATATAAAGCTTAAGAACACATTGGCTTTTCTTGCCTGAGTAACACTTGAAGTGTTCCATGGATCAAAAGTTCATTCTTTTTGAAACAGTTGCATATAACAAAGTTGGTATTTCTAGCAGGATAAATTGATTTTAAAATGAGACTTTAAACACGAAAACTTAGTCACATGTTTCATGTGGTTTATTAGATAGGATATAAAGCATCTGTTCTAAACAGATCTTGCACTAATTACCGTAAAGTTACAGCGTCTGAATGAACTTAAAAAAGGAGTGGTTCTTTCACCAATATTGGTTGTGTTTTATGTGCTCTCTTCCTCAGTAATTTCATTTCCTTATATCCACTGAGATTCTGACAGAAAACTTTTGCAGTCCCAGCCTCCCATCTGTTAGTCTTGCTTGTAGAAGCTGCCTCTGATGCTGCATAAGGTAACAAGGATGTACATGCGGTCCCAGCAGGTTATGTGAGGGTCTGCCTCAAGTTTCCTGTGTACTTTGTATTCGGTGTTCCTCCTCCCTCCCATTGCATGGTGTGTTATAAACAATCAACTCTTCTTCCCCCTTCCCCCCCACAAGGTTTTCCTTCTCTTTTTCAGGAGAGTGTTCAAACTTGTCAGTTCAGGTCAGCAAGAATTGTTCATCTCAGTCACTTAAAACTATTGCTGGTACCTCTGTTTTTCAGTGTTACCACTAGAACAGGTAATTTTTGTCCATGCTCAGGGATGGCTGGTGGAAGGCACTTGTCTGGTATACATGTAACTGACTGGTATGTGCCAAAAGGATGTAAAGTGGAGAAAGAGCATTATCTGTCTCAAGGAAGGAAGCAACAAGAACTACTGAACAGATATGTTAGATTATCAGTATTTCCTTTCTGTGGTAGATTCATACTTTCTTTCCATTCTAAGTCTTTGAAATATTTTGTTTCATTCTGAAGACTTTTCAGTTCGGTTTAATTCTTTTAAGGATAAGTCAAGGACGGGAGAATGATTGGACTGATTTAACCTGCCTTTTCTGCTTTACTTTTTCAGGATTGCACAGTATATGAAACAGAGAATAAAATTCTTCATGTGGTGAGTACTGTTGGATTTCTGTTAACAAATATATTTGTATAGACCACATAGAATTTTAGAGCTGTGTGTTTTGTGCTTTTTGTATGCAGTGCCAGTGTGATAATTAACTTGATTGGGTATGACTGAGTGAATGTATGGAACTATTTGTGAGTAGGTCAAGAACTTTGAAGGGGTTTGTGTTTGTCTGGCTCAGGCTCATGCAATTTTTGTAAACCATGATCAGAAGAGTGATTTTGAAAAAAGGCATTTTTTTTGAGAGAGAGGTGGTTGCTGGGCTTCTATGGAATCATGTATGTTTATGTTAGTGATAAAGCTTCATTTATACAGCTTTATTTATAGGAGCCTGGAGATGACTTAATTATAGGAAAATTAATGCAATGTTTCCTTTTGAATTCTAAGCATAAATACAATGGTCTCTTCCCATAATCTGTAGTGCTACTGATAGTAAATAAAGCCAGTGAAAGTTATCAGGGCATCATAAAACATGTGAGTTTGAAAGGCTGGTGCATAGAGTCAAAAGGTGGAGTAAACCTTGTCTGAAAACTGCACCTAAGTTTTAGGTATTAAATTGTGTTTCAAGTTGTGGCTGAGCTTTTAGTCAGTATTAAGTTAACCCAGAGCTTGTTTCTAAAAGTTAAAAGTGAAGATACTCTCTTCAAGAGTGAGTAATGAATTGGTTTAATTTATTTCACATTTAGGTAGGTTTTGGTATCGTACTGTTCTTATTAGCAGAGCTTAAGCAAGAAAATACTTAATTTCTTTAGGTGATCTTCCCAGTAAATTTTGCAATTTTTTTAAAATTAGTTATTTTGTTCATGGTGCTCCCATATGAAATGCTTGACAGGCTGAATTCTGTAAGCTTTTGACGCTTTGGTTTCACAGTGATGTGGAATAAAAAGCCTCCTTGTATTTTTAAGTTTCACTGACATTTTTTCAGGTGTGAGACACAAAGAATTAGAAAATTAATTGAGACTGACATCCATCAGCTATGCTAGGACGATCTCTGCAAGTATTTAAGTAATAAAGTCTTTTATTGCATAATCTTGGCAAAATTTGAAGTGCTATAAGTTTGAAATCTTTATATATAGCCTGGTTTTCAAAGTATTCTTGTTTGCTGTAGGAGCTGAGAGTTCTGACATCTTCTATATACAGGATATACCTTTTACCAATTAGCAGAAAGGATTGTAAAGGGAGCTGGCAGAGTTTAGAGCTAATGAAGCATCACTTTATGCAGTCTTCAACAGACAATCTTGAAGAAACTGAGGGAGATGGACTTAAGATACATGAGTGCACAAAGTTAAGACAGGTTACAGAACTTACCTTACATCATTCAGACTCTTGTAGGTTTATTTCTTTAGTCCACAGTAACTTCATTGTGGTCACAGGTGGACAGAGGTATAAGTGTACCTTGTTTGATTACTGCTCAAGCTTGCAAGGAAACATGAACACGAACAGAGCATTGAATGTTTTAGTGAAGCTGTGGATTAAAAATATACATGGATTAAACACGACTACATGTATTACATGTAACTTGGATCATTTCTGACCATGTTGCRTATCAGCTGATCAGTGGGATTTGATGGGGGAAAGGCGGACCAAAAGCAGTTGGTGAAAGAGGTAAATCTGTGCCTAAACAAATAAAAGATGGCATTTGAGATCATATTTTGAATTTGAAAGGTAGTATTTTACATGTGCAGGTGAAAAGGTTGATGATAGAATTGGAATTGAAAGCAGTCACAATTCCCTCTAACCCCTCTTCTTGGAAGACAAAAAGGTGTTGTGGGTGTACCCCATTAGACAATCTGGAGGGGAGCAATCCAACAGTAGATTAGAAAAGGATGGGAAAAGCCTGCTGCTGTCAAGATCTTTAGAGAGGACATGGTATTTTTATGCCAGTGTCAAAGGAGAGAGGATATTGGATATCTTAGGAGATATTTGAGTGCACGAGTACAAACTAGATTAAACGTTGTAGAGGGGGATTAGGAATTTAAATCTCCTGTAACAGACTGCACATCCAGTAAATTTACAGGTGAATGTTAGAAATAAGGTTCTCTGATATAAAAAGAATAGTAGTAAATTTTGTGAAAAACATAGAAGGACTCTTGAAGGGGCATAGTGGGAGAACTAGGAAAGATTGAGAAGAGAGGACGTATGCACAGACACTGTAGAGACAGAGAGTAAATTGTCTCTTCTTAGGTTCCAAGACCAAGCTATTCAAAGTCCAATTTCAGAGTCCATTTCTCACGTGAAGTGGTGTTTGACCAGCATCCCATCCAACTGCCTTTGAATGATCAGATACCAATATAGAGCTGTGTTTGCGGAGGTGACTTAGACAAGTAATTGAATTCAAACCTGTGGGCTCATCCTATGTGATTTCATGTACCGCTTTCTCTTCATGACACAAGGAAACAGTTTCTCAAAAAAGTGAAAGGAAATGACTTACAATTAATTAGCAATTCATGCAATTGGCCTAATGAAATCCTTGTTGCAAGGTATTGTACTCACTAAAGATTTTAAGAGATCCTTCTTACATAGGTAAAAAGAACTAGAGCTACAGAAACGAAAGAAAAAAGGGTGTAACTTACTGTTATGTACTCTTATTTGTTAGAACACCAAGATATTTACCACCTTAGGAGGAGACTGTTGGAGGAAAATAACACGATTTTTGTCCACGTTACCTGCTGCTGGTCCAGTGGTTTACTTTATGTTGAACCTGTGTTCTGAGTTGAACATCTCCATCATTTACAGGATGAAAAGTGTCTTTTTGGGCTCATGCTGTGGTTCAGAGCTGGAGCTCTGTAAGCACAGATTTCCTGTGGGAATGCTGCCCTGTTTCCCCTGGAGTGAGCCTACTTTGTGCCGAACAAGAGGATGCATGGGCTTAGCGGGGGATGTGAGACCATCCTTTCTCTATTGAAGTGTCTATGTGGAAACCTCCAAAGTTAAGGTTCACTGAGTCTTCATGTCTTCCTATAAAGCATGGTGAAGTGGCAAGATCCTCAAATAAATGATTGATTGGTTTACTTTAATTAGGTAGGGCCAAAAAATAGTTAATGTGCTGATATTCTAATGGCAGAAATTTCTTTTGAAAAGCAAATGAATGCCCTCTTTCCTTCAGAAGTGACAGTGTGGGTGTTCATGTGGAGATTGGTGAATCACGTTGTCCACAGATAGTATGATTTAACATCAATTAATGTATTCCCATGTTAGCTTTTTGGGTATTTTCATTTTAAGAAATGGTATTTTGTGGAGACAGAACTCTATAKGTTCATCTTATATTCAAGAAAGAAATATTTTCATTTACTCCAAGCAATTCAAGTTTCAAATGCTTTAAAAAAGCATTTTGATTGTCACTCACAGTATTAGGTTAAGTACTAAACTAATCTGTGTTATTCAAGTAAATGCAYAAAATGTATCTAAAGGAAAAAGCTCTGATTCAGAAATTATGAAGTTTTAAGAAGAAATTACCTACTTAAGCTTGTTTATTTCTTCTAAATGGAGTTCCAAAGTGTGTCTGGGGAAAAAATGTCTCTTCTATAATTTTTTGCCCTAGAATAGTAGGAGTGTTGAAAAAAATATTTTAAAGACAACTATATTTCTGAAAGTTTTGGTTTTTTTTCCTGTGACTTCTTTCCAGAACCACTTGGTTTCTGTGGAATAAGAAGAATAAAACCACACAGGAATAATGTGCTGGGTTTTGCTCRTTAAAATGTTGATATTTCTGAAATATTCATGAGTAAAGAGAAATGCTCATATTTCTGCCACTTCATTTTTCCAGGCTTTTTCCATTTTTCCAAGTTAACTTTTGCTAAGTAAACAATGTGATAAATAATAATAAATATATTATAGATAATAATAAAAAATAAATAGTTAAGTAATAATGATTTGTTGATACAGACAAAAAGTAAATAGCACCAGAAAATAATAAAATAATAAAAGTAATAATAAACATAAATAGCACCAGAAAATAATATCAACAGAAGTAGATGGCAGTAGAAAATATTAATTTTAGATGAACAGGTTTTAAAATACATTGGGCCTAAATAGGAAAGAATCAGCCATAGGTGTGTTTTTGCTTCAAATTTGAAATTAGTATGCTCTTCCTAGTTCATGTTTAGAATCTTTATATTGATTTAACTTGAGATGATAACGTGTTTGGAAAACTGCTCAACTTAAAAGGGTATCAGTTTATATCTGCTTATTTGGGGAATTATAAGTTAATTGTTGCAAAAGTCTGAGTGGAGCTTTAAAACATTTGAAGAATAATTCATTGATTCCATCCAGCTGTTCAAGGCTGTATGTGATGGAAGTATCCAGTTCAGATTAATCCATGTGAAGCAGTAGAGTATTAAAGGGAGAGCAAAGCTAGAAGAACTAATTATAGAAAGTAGAAGCCGAGCTCCAGTCAGATTAATAATAAGTTTTAACTCAAAAAATTTTAATAATTTTTCTTTTAACTTTTTTAGTTTAATTCCATAAGAAAAAAGACTGTTTTCTTAAGGAGTTTCACTTTTTAAAAATTAGGCTACATTTCCTGCAAAAGAAAATACAGTTTTATTGAGTTGGAAGACTGTAGAAAGTGGATCTGCAGAGTGAAACTAATATTCAGAAGTTTTTTGAAAAACAAATGAGCTATGTAAATTAAAAAAGAGTTACTAAGTTGAAAAAGAGAAGAACAAGCAATGGATCAGAATGTTCTCTTTTTCTAAGAGTCTTGTTGAAACCACAGTGATGATAATTTGCTCCTGCCCATTATATTTGAATATTTGTTATAGAAGTATAATGGACTAAAAATACATTGTCAAAGGTATCATTTTTATAGTCTTAGAAAAGAAAAAAGAAAAAGTAACCACCTTCTGCCTCTCAAGGGTCTATATATTGCAAATGGAACCGAGCAAGCTTCAGTCTAATAGAAGCTTCTCCTTTTGCATCCAGAAGATGTAGTTCACTGTTTCAACTTCATGTGTGTACAAATGCATGTTCAGACCTGCTTGGTCTTAAGATTGCTGGAGTTACTGATGTGTTCCGTACGATATAACAAATGTTTTGGACTAAAATTAATTGATTAATAATTAGTGGCTTTGGCTTAAGTTAATTAATTAATCTTCATTCATCTTGGACAGCTGTAACTAACTGAGCTGCCTTTTTTTTTTTTTTCCCCTCAAACAGTCTAAGCTGAACATTACCTGAACATTTTTACTTTCTTTTAGTCTTGAATGTCCATATGTCTTATTGGTATTCTATCCCTCATTCAAATGACGTAGATGAGGGAGTTGATGAGGGAGGCTGGTGCTTTTCAGCCCTGGGAACATCTTTAAGCCAAGATGCTTCAGTATTGCAAATACTTGGCAAGATAGGTTTAAGCTTGGTCACTACCCTGGGTAAAATTAAGGACAGGGACAAACCTAAGTGTGTTTGCTTGACCAGAAATGCTTGGTGACCCTAGAGGTGCCTGAGTTGAACAAACAGCAGATGGACAGGTTGAGGGAAGGCCCTTGAAGCCTTGTCCATAGGTACTTGCACTCTGCTGCAGAACACAGACATTCTCCCAGCACAAACTGAAGTAGTCACAGAGAATTGGAAGAGATGCAAATCTAATTTAGTCACCTTTAGGTCCCCATCCCCCTGGGTGAAAGAAGAAGCAATTGTGGAAAAGCTGTTAAAAATTGGTATCCTACAGTCCAAAAATACAGGTAGAATCTAAGTATTATCTGTCATTCTTCATGCTCTGAGGCATAAAGTAGTTGCCTCCTGAGGGAAACATAATGTTTCCTTTTGAATTTCTACCAAACAATGAGGTGCTGTGTGGTGATATTTTTTGTTCTCCTTTGAATCATTTAGCTTTGCACATAAAGACTGTGGTGTAGCTTCAATCTGCAATTATAAGTGTGTCACTTGAATAGAGAGGAGAATTTATTACTGAAGTGCGGTGATGAGTTACTGCAAGAGAGAACTGAAATCATTGCTTTAAGGCTTATAGTGAGAACAGGGACTGCATGACAAAAGGAGAAAATGTAATTATCTGTTGATTTCTCTCAGTTAATCCTTTGTAACTTGCCTTTTTTTTGGCTTGGACAAATCCTTTTCCTGTGTTCAGATACCTTGCATACTGCGAGCTGAATGAAGCTCGAGAAAGGCTGGGGATTTTTGATGCCTGCTGGTTTTTGTAGGAGCAATTGGATCTTCAGCTTCCTGTGTGTCTTACTGTAACTAATACTGCATTGCAGCAGGCAGTCAACAGTTACAAAGGATAAAGGATCCTGATCTTGTTAACGATATTTTCATAATCAGAAGTGTAGTTTTGCAAAGCATCCAAAGGTAGCTACCATTTGAGAGAAAAGGTGAGATGACAATACTACCATCTGGCTTTAGTGGAACTAAAATACATGTCTATGATACAGCTTCTCCTGAATAATTATGCTGAGAAATAATGTGTTCATAAATTGTTAGGAACAGTAGAAAAAGTGTAGTRTTTGAGTGCTTTGAGTGCCACATGGCAACATTTTTGCCATGAAAGGCCTTGATCCACTGATCAGATCCCAGGTCTTTTTTTATACCGATGCCTAACAGGGAGAAAGCATGCTCCTGGTGAATAGAACGTTTTGTTTGTATGCCAGTTTATTTTGATTGGTACATTATCAGCACAAACTGTGAATGAGATGTTGCTGAGAGGAAAGAAGGAAAAATGCATTATTTTGCCTGTGTCAGCCTTTGGACCTGTTTCCAGTGAGTGCCCACGTATCCAGTGGGGAGACAGTATCTGCTGTGTGAGTGTGAGCTCCCTGCTGTCCTGGCTCTCTCTGGACAAGCTCGGAGTTCTTGAAAGCTTGCCTTTAACATAAACCAAATAGATACTTGACCCTGCTTACAGTTCAAATCTTTAACCAGAGAATATTTAACCAAAATGTTTAAATGTGTAATAGTTTATAGGGATAACATGCAGTTGGACTGCAGTGGGAATATCTAAGAAAGCTGTGAGACCCGAAAGACAATAGTCTTTTAGAAATGCATTGAAGCATATGTCAGATTTTTTTAATCCTAGCAATTTAGTGATTTTGGCACCCAATATTCCCAGGGCTTGTCTTGGGGAATATTCACACCACCTTGTTTTAGGATTGCAACCAGTACATCCATCATGGAATGCTGATCTCCACAGGCACTACTGTATAGACTCCTGTACCCTTCTCATGGGGAGGCGGAGGGAGAGCAGCTGCTCCAGGGAGCTATTTAATGCATCTCAGCTTAGGTTTCTGCTCCATGCCGCATCCTGGACTTGCCCCACTCCTCTCCTTTCCCCATCATCTATCAAGGCAGCTGAGGATGGTTTTTTTTAATGAGGAGCCACGTCTGTGAAATGTCATACCTTGTGTTCAGTGGTAGGAACACTCCTTTTCTATGTGTTTTGGCATCTCTCTGCAATGCAACATTTGAAAATAAGAGAAAAAAATTAATTCACTATAAACAGAAGTTTCTCTGAAACTGCAAAGAACCCCATAGATTTAGTGGTTTTAGGGGAGATTAATAGGAAGAATAGGTGAGTGAATAGGAGTTTAAAGATATATGAAAAATTCCACTTTCATCTGCAGGGAATAATTTATAATGTAGGTCTCTTCACTTTGGATGAAGAGCTGAGTGCTCTGTAATTTTTTAAAGTAATTTTTCGATAATTGTCAGTGCAGTTACAAGATGGATGAAAATAGAAATAACAAGCCAACACTGTGTTAAAAAACCCAAACAAACAGAAATCTAAGCTTTCATTTTTATTATGGAATTTTATATAATTTTTGCCTTTTAAAAATGTCAGCTCAAAGCAATTTTCATGTATCCAAAAGCCCAAATTTCAATAAATTTCACTTTTTCACTTGTTCTTTGTTCAGGTAAAGCACAAACCATTCTTAACCTCATTTTATATATTTCTTGACTTTGTTCAGCAGTGGTACTGCATCATGAAAAAGTAGAAGGGGTGGTGTGTGTGGCTATGCTTGAAGGTAGTATTTTTTCTGGARGAAGGTCATGTTGGCAATGTAAATTTTCTTGTATTTTCCATTTGATGGAGAGTTTGATTTGCTTATTCACCCTGAAACATTATTGCTCAATAAAATAAGCAATCTATATACAAACCTAAACTTTCAGCTTTTTGTAAATAATTTAAAGAGGAGAAAAATTTCAATGTACTGGTCTGTAACAGGATTAAGATGTCACTGTCATTGGATTATTTTTTTTTTTTTGCTTTTATAGCTTTTTTTTTAATTTTCCTTTTTACATAAGATATTTGTAGTTTGCCATTTGGAATTATAATGGTGTTTTGGCAGGAGGTTATATCCAGTTTTACATTATTTTTCCATACCTTTGTTGTAGATATTTTTTACTGTAAGAACTATACTTTGGAATCTTGGAAGATTGGTTGGTGCAACAGTTGTGTGCAGTTGTGTTTCAGTCATTTGAGGAGACTGGTTAGCTTTCATCTTTTGAATTTGAAAGCAGTTCAGCTGRTTCTTAATTGGTTTTGGAGATACCCACAGTTTTAGGGCCAGAAAAATGTCCTAATCCCTGAATTTGCTGACAAAAGATGCATTTGGAAATCTGAACAGAGAAGTCGTTTTAAGTTGCTGAAAGGGGACTTCATGGAAAACATTGAAACTCTCAAAGATCACTTTCTTACAGAAATATGAGAGAACGATAGGAAAATGTCACAGCTTTCCTGCTTCTGAGAAGAGGGTGTTCAGGGAGTGAGAGATTAGGAGATAAAACAGTACCAATTTCACAGTCTCGGCTTATTTAGAAACTTTCTCTGTCTTGCTGCAAAGAGGCTGCCAACAATAAATGGTTTAGGAGTTATCCCATCGTGAAGTGGTGATTTATTGTAATCTTCATGTCTGCAATAGTAAATCATGGTTGGCAGCTGTAGAACATGAGAAACACAGTTCAACAATTAGCATGTTTTATTAGCATAGAATAAACTTCAGAGTTAATGGGAGTTACCTGTCATCGTTAAGAGCCTGGTTTTCATCTGTGCTGAACATCTGTGCATTCAATGGAAATTAGTGGGCTTTGGGGCACTTAYTGTTTTTGCAAAAGATGTGGGCAGGGTGGGGGCTGGAGCTCACCATGTGTTCCCTGTGTGCCTGAGCACAGCTCCGAGGCAGGGCACCTATCCCTGAGAGTGCATGGGAACAGCTCCTGCAATCCCTTTTTGTCTCTGCTCAGATAAAAAAGCATTTGCCTCTTGTTCTTCCCTGGTCTGGTGCCGTGTTAGTTTGGGGTCATCACAGATAATGTATTTTGTATTGCACTGCTGACTGAGGCCTTTCCCTCTCCTCTTTATTTCTGTCTGCCTTGTATGTACTTGAAAAATGTGATGGTTTAAACTGCAAATAGTTAGCAATGGTATGCTTATTGTGACATTTTCTGTTTTCTTTCCTAGTGTAAAACTCTCTCTGGTGTCTGTGATCACATTATCTCGCTGTCCTCTGATCCACTGGTTTCCCAGTCTGCCCATCTTGAAGTGATCCAGCTTACCAACATCAAGCCAAGTGAAGGGCTGGTAAGAAGTACGCAGTTAATCAAACCCATCACCCAGGATGAGAAACTGATTTTTTTTAAAAATAAGTTGTATRTATGGAAATGAATAGGACATTTTAGCCTTTTCTGTTTTGGAAGATTTAGAACCAGTTTTCTCATGCTGGTTTGGTTTCTCATGCAGCTGAGCCAACAGCGAAGTATTTTGTAAAGCTGACTGAAGTATGCAGAGTTCAGGGAACAGGGAGAAATGAGTAAGAAGTTCTTGCCATTTATACCAGCTTCTGAAAAATGGTTCAGATTGTTCTAGGATCTTGAAGTCTGAAGGGACTTAAATTACTAAAATCAACTCAACCAAGAAGTTTGCGTGGGCTTATGCACAAAACCTGTCAGATTCTGGAAAATGTTTCATAGTATCTCTGGGATATAAAGCTATTTTATAAGTTATTCCAGACCTCTACAGTACTTCTGATAAGTAACTCATTGAATTTTATTGCAAGAAGTCTGCATTCTTAATCAGGTGCTTGTAAAGACTCTTAATGCAGTCATCTTGTGTTTGTTGTTCAAGAGCTGACCATTGATCTCTTGTTTACTCAAGTACCCAACACCCACTGCATGGAAAAAATAACACTGATAACAATTCCAGCTGTGTGACTTTACATCATTAATAATATCTGTTCCCATAATTTTTGGAGGTAGAGTAGAAGGTGATCAGAATACAGCTAAACATTTTTTGTCTAAAGAAATAGCTTTTGCAACTTCTGCCCAAGCTTATTCTCATTCAATTTTCTTGAACAGTCKTGGAAGATGACTGCTGTACTCTTTGCAGCAGGTATTTGAAGCTGTCTGGATGTTGTAGTTTTTGAGAATATTTTGGGTTGTGGGTTGGTTGTTGCTGGGTTTTTGGTTTAATTTGTTTTTCTTGGCAAATTTGGTATGCCAAGGTATTTAGAGCAATTGTACACTAAATTAATTTTCCATTCTTTTGGAAAATCGCAATTAAAATATGAGAAAACCCCCAAACACTTGGATGATTAAATGCGGCCCCATCCTTTGTTTTAGTCTGCAATTTGTTTTCCCTTCCTTCACTGGCTTTCGTTTTTATCTCTGAGGCCATTTCAAACTTGTCCTTCAGGATTTCAGCTTCTCATGGATTCTCTCCTCCCTCTCTTTCCCACCCTTTCTTCTATAATCTTAACTCTTTCACCACGTCGCTGCAGTCAACCTTTTGAAACCCTATCTTCTATTGTAATGAGGAAATCTTCCCCTTTCTCTTGATCACCTCTTTATGAGTTCTGTCCATTCTTACCTGAACCTGAGGGTTTTTTTTCTTTCTGTCTTGTGACTGGTTTTTCGGKTTTTTTTTTCCCCTCATTTAAAGTCTTTGTGTAGGTTGGTGTGAACTCCCAGGGACTGAGAAATGTTGAGTGGTATTTTTGTAAATAAGAATGTGTTTCATGGGTCTGTTCCTGCTGGGTAGCTGATGGGAGAATCTCTTTCCCCCTCTGTGCCTCTGTTTTACACCCTCTGTCTGTCTTGTCTGTTTAAACTGGAAACTCTTCAGGCAGGGCTTTTTCTTTTTATGTGTTTGTGAGCCAAGTTAATAGGGTCTTGATGTCATTGTCATAAAAATAATTATATTTATTTTTTAAAAAAAGGAAAATAGTAACCATGCAGTATACAAGCCTTAGAAGGGTACAGTGCTATTTTGACACAGTCTTTTTTTTCCCCTCATCCTTGCCTGTGTGCCACTATTGTGTTGCCTCTGCATTGTGCTGTCTCTAGATTGTGAGCTCTCCAGAGCAGGCACCAAGGATGTGTATTTGCACCGAGAGAATGAAAATCGTCCCTTTCCCTTCGTAACAGCGCCAGTCTTGCCAACAGATCACCTTTGTCATGTGGTTCTTGGTGCTTTATATGCTTTTGGGCTTGGGGGGCTTTTCTTTGTTTGCTTTTTAAAAGACTAAYATCTTTGAGTTGAGACACAGTGAATGCACATCAGTACTGCCCCACTGAGTGCTAAGGGTGTCAGTTTAAGAACTGATGGTGGAGCTTGGAGTTGTAAATATTCTCTGCACATCAGAAACGCTGGGATGAACGTGAAGCTCACTAACTTCTGGATCTTCTTCCAGGATTTGTACAATGATGGAGGTGGAAAAATGGTTTATTGTCAACTTTCCTGTAGGTTTTTGACCCCCATGACAGTTCTGTGCTGGCTTTACCAATCACTAAATAAAATGTTCTGTAAAGGTGGAAGGACTTCAAGAAGAAGGAAAAAGACAAGGGTGGCTCCTAACTTGGAAGATTTTTTTGTCACCTAACATAAACAGAATATCTAACGTCTCAAATTCAATAGCTAAGAAGCTAAAGGAAATCTGGGAGAAAAAAAGGAAAGGAGAAGAGAAGGAAATTAAAAGTTTGGAAAACAATGCTATTTCCCTAAACTCATGGTAAATATATGATGGAATTAAGAAAATGCTTGAAGCTTTTACAACTTAAAAAAGATTGGAGCACTCTCAGGATGCTTTAATCAGCACAAATAGTTCCTTCACTGTGTTTGGTCTTTTCTTGTGGAAACGTAAGTATTTGTCATAGGCAAATGTAAATTGTCAGACTAATACCTGAATGCAGAAGGAACAAGTAAATGTGTTGCAGGGTTTACCATGTCTTACAGATACTAAAACTAGCTAACACCTATGACTAATCAACCTGTCAAGCTAATAAACCTGTCGAGCAGAAAATGTTGGGGTGTGATGTGGGGAACCTCTATCTAGTGTACTGGGTAAAGCAATGTTATGGGTGAGGTCGAGATTGGTTTTGTTGTTTGGTTTTTTTTCCCTTTTTTTTTCCCCCCCTCTATCCCTGTCCCTTGTGACTGGCTGCATTCCTATGTTCTCCAGTGAGTGTTGCTGAGGGAAGAGATAGAGCGTGCAGTGGCTGGGCAGTAAGGCTGAAAAGAGTTGTCAGGGTAGAAAGTTATTTAAAAAGCCTTAAAATGGATTAATGTGGTCAGCTTTGCAATCACCAATGTGCTCCCATGTGTAAGCTTTTCTTTTTCTTTTTTTTCCTTCGAGGACTCGGAAGTTGTTTCATCTGTAGTAGTAAACAGAATTTAATTTTCTATGTTTTTACACTGCTGATATACAAAGAGACAAAACTGACTAGCTCAGGTAGTATGTTTTACTGTGAAACAGACTTAAAAATATTGCTGCTTGACTGAAAATAGTAAGTGTATTTAGACAAAAGGCAGAAAACCAAGTTTTCCTTGGGTAGGTTTTCTGCAACAGTCACTTTCTATTTTATTTTTATTTTTAATATGGAACAGAATATCAGAGAACTGTAGTAAGGGTTAATCTTGAATTTCGATTGTTTCCTGCTGGTATAATTGTTTTAATCCCAGTCAGGTAAGTGACTGTGATATGATTTCAAGTTCAGAAATGCAAAGGTAAATTCATCAGAACATGTGAGTGATTGTTCTGGATTCCTTTTTGCCTGCTGAAGAAAACACAAAAGAAGCTTGTCATGTGAAAAATCACTCATAAAATACAAGTCATAGATACAGCAGAGTGTGGCAGCTGATTAAAGGTGCACTGCTGACTCCCTTTCCCGGAATCCAGTGTACTACTATTCCTGATAGTTCTCCTGAATTTTTTGATTTGAAATACTGGAGGAGCTGGGAAAGAGTTATGAACAGTATTCTGAGAGCTGTTTGAGGTTAAAGAGGCATGTGTAACTTTGGAGGGCTCTGTGAAAATGGTCACAGTGAAAGTAAAAATTGAGTTATGTGTGTGATAAAATGAAATTAGTATCTTCTTTCCTTTTCCATCCAGCMTTGCATAAAATGTTAGAAGTATATCACATTCTGTTTTCATTCTTAAAAAAAAATAAACAAAACCAAAGAAAGGGTTAAAAGATTTTTAAAAAGTCACAGAAAGTCTCTTTTCTAGCCCTTAACTGAATCACCAAATAAATTGTAATGATTGGTTTGAAATTAGAGCTATATCTGTAACTGATCAGGACAATCTCTCACGTAATCAAGCATGAGTTACTCATTTTTTAATCTGGGCATACATTTATTTCTGATTACTAGGTTGGTTAGCTTATGGTTATTTTAGTCATATAAACTGAATTATCTTTCCTTTTACTTGATGTAACTGATCCCTGTAAATTCTTAGGTACTTACCTTTGAATACCTGAGATGTGAATCTACCAATTTCTTTCAGTGCAAATGGACAGAGCACACACTGATCTCCCGTGTATTCTTGATTGCTAAAAGTACTGTTGATATCGTGCAGCCACAAGGAGGCAGAGAAAGGAAAACTTGTAAATGTCTGTGATATTCTTATTTCCATTCCAGATCAAAAAATTTAAGCCTGAAACATTCTCTTCTCTGTACCATTTCCCATATATTGTTCACTTAAAACGAGGAGTGGRGGAACATGGGTGAAAGGGGCTCGTTTTTCTGTTGCAAAATGTTACCTTTCCTCATTGAAAAGCTGCTTTATAACAAGAATTATGTTGGCTCTTGCAAAATTAGTGTGACATGGAACGAATGTAACGTTTATTAATTTCGCACGTGTGGAATAAATACAATCTGGGGTGGGTTTTTTTTCAGCTTCCTTCTTCCCTCTCTTACTTAATGTGTGCAAAATCTTGATCCCAGCCTTTAAAGAGCGTTCTGCGAAAGTTCTTTCTCCTCTTTTGCATTTTCAAAGTCTTTTAAATTTGTCGAAAAGATAGATTGGATGGGAATTGCACTCTGCAATGGTAGCACACTTGGATGAACTTACTATCCTTTGGAATTATGCTTTGCACAAAACTGAACAGTGTGTAACCATTAACTGTGAGACTTTACCCTCAGCTTTCACCCTTGACGTTTAAGGTTGAAAGCAATAACTCACTGTCAATAAAAATAAAGACTTTCTTCAGAAATTGCTCTGTGTGGGGACCTGACTCAAAGTTCCTGTCACCATGGTCACTGTGATTTTAGCTCTTGCCATGTTGCAGGCTGTATGGCCCTGTCACTTAGATCTGGATCCTGAGAGRGATTGAGGCCCTGATTGTTGGTGGTTTGAGGGTAGGTATGTGCACCAAGGAACAGATACCAGCATAGCTCAGCCTCTTGTGTGGCTCTTTATGCTTCCTGTAAGATATGTGTATATTAGTGTTAAGATGTGTGCATATTAGTGTTTCCCTACCTCACAGGGATGTTGTGAGGATAAATGTACGGAAAAGTCATTCTATATTTGAGTTAAGCAAAAACTATGTGATGGAGCCAATCAATGGACAAATTACTAAAGGTACATAGAGGAGCTGGAAGTTGAAGGATGATGTCAGGGGTTTCTGACTGTGTAGTAATAAGCAGATTCTGTTACCTTCTAGCTGTGGCAGCTGAACGTGACAGCTGAGTTTGATGCCATTACCACTATGTGCAGAACAAAATAGGAGTTCACTTTTGTGCCTCCTATCCTGAGAAACTCAGAAAGTGCCTGATTTTTTTTACTGGGGATATTATCCACTTTGTTAATCGAGATGTACTTCCTTGTTTCTACTACCAAAATGTCTGTCAGTTCTGGTCTCAAAGCAGATTAGTTCARCTTGATATGTCTTCTTTGCCTCTTCACCATACTTACTCACCAGTGAGTGCACTCTGCTCCTCAGTAACAGACTTCTCTGTGGCAGTCTGATTGAAAGGAGAAAAAGTAGGTTATGGAGGGATGTTTACTCAGGCGCTCAATGTTTACATGCTTTCTGTGAAGTGGTCAGGGAAAAGGAGATTCCTCAGAAATTGTTGAATGCTCAGTATATGCCAATTATCTCTCCTTTTTCCTTCTCTCAGTGTCATAGTGGATGCTGTTAAAATGTTTGAATTAAGGCTTGGTGAAAAGCCATATTTGACACACTATCTTGGATGACCCATGCAGGAACTTCTGTCTGTTCAGAAGCTATCCCTCCTTTTTCATATTTTTTTGGAATAAGTGGGATAGCTAACGAAGTTGATGCTTAAGTTTTCATCATTGAGTTTTATAGCTGAAGTGTTCATTGGGATGAGTGGGGCTGTGAGAGTCTTACAGCCATTTTGCAGGCACAATTCCAAGCACKGGTTAGCAGTTCGAAAGTTATGTTTGCAGCATTGCCTACTGAAGACTCCAGGTCTTTTAAAACTCAATGTAGTTTTCAAAGCAAAATGGAAATATTGATCATAATAAAGCAATTTGTAATTCTGGGGCTTTTTGTAATCAGGCATTGTTATATTTGTAGTTGAAGGAGTGTATTAAAAAACTGGGGAGTATTTATGGACATAATTGTGGTAAAAGTCTTAGTTTGCTATTGCTAATTAGGGCCAACATGATTTGGGCTCTTGAAGTGCATCAAAAAGCACGTTCCTATCCAGAAACAAATTCCTCATGGCATGTATTAAAGTCCACAAATCTTAAAGAAAGCAAAAAGAAAAGAGAGATTCTTTAAGAGATATGCAAGTTTTGTTTGGATGGTGATGGTTTGTGAAACACTTTAAAAATTCTTTCCCATGATGTCTTTTTCTTAGGGTATGTACATTAAGTCAACATATGATGGTCTTCATGTAATTACTGGAACAACAGAAAATGTAAGTATTGTTAATACTGTATGTTCAGGCGTGGAAGCCTTTTTGACCTTACCTGTGGTTAATGCTTTCCCTTTGCTATAAACTACATTTTGCTTGCAAACGTGTGCTAGTTGGCTGTTGAGGACCAATGGCATGTTGGACAGCAGAGATGCTTGTGCTTGTTTACCTCAGAATTGAAAGAGTTGTTCCCAGTTAAGGACCAGGAGAATCAGTCTTGATTTGTTCTTGCAAGACACTTAAAATGCTCTAGTTGATCAAGACAGGAAGCAACTGTCTTGGAGTTACTTTGCTCTGTGCATAAAAGATAAATGTCTATATTATGTTTAGGCTGTTATGCTGGAGTTTGCTGCAGTATTAGACAAACAGCTTTTATATTTTCCATCTATCAAGCTTCATTTTGTAATAAATGAGTGCATGGAAATGGACATCCCTTCAYATTGACAAATAACCATGTATTTCTGCATGAACTTCTGAGTAATGCCTATGGAAAGGAACACTTATTACTAGTGTACTAATTCTCACTGAAGGCATTAAAGAGCAAGTCAATCATAATAGACTACTTTTCAAAAGCCTTTGAAATACAACCTCCTTTCCTTGTACACCATATTTAGGGAACGGGCTGTCTGTTAAGAGATGAGCAAAATGATAATTTCAGGGGAAAAGGCTACTATCCATGGTCTTCAATTAATATGGAACAATCACTAAAAAACACCGAACTGTTCCATAGTGTTTTAGGCAGTTCCTTTCAAAGATTTTGATGGCATTTTCTTAAAATTAAGCTGTCAGAAATGTTTGTTTTATCCTGCTACTGTGTCATCCTGTGGGAAGTGCAAACTACCTATATGGCATTTACAGCTGCTGTATCTGATCTGCAGTGAAGTTCTGTTAACATCTCAATAAAATAGGAATATTATTTTCATCCTTTCATAGGAGCTGCAATTTGATCGCCTTTTTCCTTTTTTTTTTTTCTGCTGCAGACAGGCTATCCATGGGTTATAACCAATAGATAATGCCTGTTGTAGAATTTGTGTGAATGCCACCTGTCTTAGAATAAGAAAAATGTAAGGAATTTTAAGGAAAATCAAAATTCTGGAGAGTCAGGCCTACAGCTACAGACATCATTAGTAAATTAGCAAAACTAAACAAACCAAACAGAACCATAGTTGAGCTTAATCTAGAAAATATATGAAATAAAGAGATGGTTTTTACAGTTGAATCTCTCGAATTAAAGAAGGAGCAATTTCTCTCCATGACTTACTAATGGATTTAATTTCCCAGGGGCAAAGATAAAAATAAAATCTTAATGCATTCCCTCAAAACTCTTATCTTTTGTGATTCATGAATATAATTTAAAGCTATGTCAGGAAGCTTCAGTCATGATGACTTTTCTCCCGTTGTTACTGACTCTTTCRCTCACTGTGACACCCTGGAGGTGCTTACTGCAGACCAAGAAACTGCAGTCTGTTGTCAAGGGGAAAAGCTGTTGTGTGTTAAAGCATTTGTGAAAATGAGTAGTGCTTTAGAGAAAGAAGGGTGTCTCCTGCTTTTAAGAACACAGTTTCTACCTGCTTTTTTTAACACACACACACACACACACACACACACACACACACACCCCCACACATGTACACACACACACACACACACACACACACTTACAAAAAATTTTGATTCTGGTGGATGGGAGGGTAAAGATTTAAGCAGCATGGCCAGAGCAAGATCATGATGGTGCACATGTGATCTGACCTGCTGGTCTTGACATGTTTACTCTTTGCAATACAGTTTAACTTCTAGGAAACAAGAAGCAAAATAGTCTTCCATTTGAACGAAATTTTATGTCCTTTTATTTTCCAAATCTGCTCTTCCAAGTGAGACAGAGGCAGACTTTTTTTGTCTGAAGGATCCCAGAGAAGAACATGTCTCTCTGTTAAACACAGTATCATGGTAGTGCTCTGCACATTAATGTAAGAGAGTAGTTTTGTAATGACAGTTCTGCTTTTTCTGTCTGGCATTTGAGGTGTTTGATGTCCAGCTGCAAAGCCCATTAGAGTTTGGACCTTGCTGTTCAGCATTAGGAGTCATCTCTCCCAGCACRTCAGCCCTGCAGATGAAAGTGGCTGAGCTCTGAAGCTTGAACTGAGAGAGAGCAGTGTTCCTCACAGGTCACTGCCCTGTAAGGGCTTCTCTCTGGTGATCCTGTAGCATTAGAGCAAGCTGAGCTTTCCAGTTCATGTCTTCTGTCTTTTGTTTGGAAGTAACAATCTAAAGGGTATATTGGTCCAACAAAAGATTTTAGGTTTCTTGTTGGGTAGCTCTTCTAGACCATGTTGGAAAGATTCTTTTAATTCACAAACCAAATGTATCCTTCAAATAAGGCCATTTTGTCCGTTGGTTTTCCAATAGAAAAGAGTATTTTTCTAAAATAACAGCATGTAGTGCATCTGTAGCGGAATGCCACTTTGAAGGGTGTGCTCCCAGTGTCCCCACTCACTGTGACCTGGTTGGCTTTGCATGGTACCCTTAGATCTCAGGGAAGAGAGACTTTTCAGAAGAAATAACACCAAAATCTTCACTCTGGTCATGCAGCAATTGTGCTTCAGGGGCTCTAAATGGGGTTTTGGGGCAGTATGGGTATGCTGGGGGAATAGGAAAAAGATAATAACATTTACCCTAAAGGACAAAACTAAATCTTTCCTAAAGAATAAATCCTAAACAGATTCTGAGTAGCTTTTAGTTATTGATGTGTGAGCCTCAGTGGCAGGTGCTTCCATTTCTTGTTCAACTCCCTGTTGAACTGAATTACCAGCAAATGAAGATACAGTTGTGGTGGGACACACTTTGGTCCTCTTAGTAGGATTTCATGAGTGGATCTTGTGCTTAATAATCAGCATATACATCTRAAAAAGAAAGACCTTCTTGATTCTCTTCTGTTTTCCTTAAATAGACATGACAAAAAATACTATTTTACAGCAAGGTCTCTTTTCTACTGGAGAGGAAAAAATGAACAGGAACAGGAATTGCAACCCCTTCAGAAGACCACAGCCTTGACGTTTCTTTGTAAATGATTTTTACCTTAACTTGCAGTGTGTTTGAAGCATAATTGCAATGAGACTTTTTAAACATAGACTTTTCCAATTTGGAGATTCTCAGACCATATTTTAATGGCTTGGCAAACTGCTGCGCAGATTACCTGTTTTGTCAAGATTTAAGCTGCAAGTGCTGAAGACACTATAAAGCAAAGGTTATATCGTAATAAAGTCCTGAAGAGTTCAAGGGTGATGACACAAGATTCATTTGCATTTGCATTTTAAAAGTCTTAGGTGTAACTACATGTGAGCTAAAAGAACTGTATTACATAGGAGGATTATAAAGATTTTAGAGGTATGAATGATTAAGTGTGAGTAGTGAAATGGCAGACAGAAGACAGATTATTAGAACGTAATTACCAGTCTTAAATTTTTTGCCTAAGTCACTCGGCCAACACCTTTATTCCTTAAATATTGCCACAATGTCAAGGCTGCTGTTCTTTTTGTAAGTAAAATTACATTCTTACCAGCCSGGTTTGATTTAGGATGTTCTGTGCAATGTGTCCTTGGACTGAGTCATGAGTGACTCTTCTTTCAGCCTCTTGTGTCTCTTGGATATCTTCCATTTAAACACTGTCCTTAACTTAGGCCATGAATTACATGCAATTGAACTAGAAAGTCATGGCGTAGCTGTGGGACGTGTTTCGAATGGGAATGTGGTACGTAGGTTATTACAAAAAGTCCACATTTCAGGCCTGGAGCATTTTCTTTAGATAACCTGTTATCTCACCTGAAAATGAATTTCATTTCACTCCTTTATGTAAAATTTGTAGCAACTTTTTTTGGAAATCTACTCCTGAGCAACATGTTTGGTTTGAGATTTTTTTTCAAACTGTCAGTCTCACCTTCTACTGTGGGGTCGATTAAGTGCCTTCTGACAGCCACAGTATTAAGAGAAAAATTGAAGTGTGACTCTCTGAAAAGCTGAAGGAATTTATTTTTCTTTAAACTTAGAGCTATTTCCCTCAGAAAACAGTTGGTCTACTGTAAAGACAGAAGAAGGGAAAATTTGTGGGGATTTCACTTTATGGAAGAGGGTAGGATTTTTTTATTGTGGTTTTTATTTGAGTTTTTTGTTTTTACAGAGATTTTTTTTTTTAGGCAAAAGCAAAGTACAAACCTACTTTGATTTTTTGAAAGTTTGATCTGTGTAGGATTTTGATGATGGTTGCATTTCTTTTACCTAATAATGTTCCAAAACCAAAGTTACCATTAACTTATTCGCTGTTACTAGATTGTACCTAACCTAATCTTCTCTTCTTGTGTGCTCTTTGCAGAACAGTAATTTACTGAAGCTCTCTGCAACATATTGAATATTGTAGAATAAAAAGACAATTTTATGAAATTTGTTTATGAAGAATTGCCAGTTAGTCTCGGGAGGTTCAAAGTTCAGCCAGATTGGCTTTCAAGGCTTAAAAGATGTCAGGCAGATTAAAGCATCCTTTTGTCAGAATGAAATTCAAAAGACATCCTTAGGACTCAGTTATTATATTCATACCTTTCTTAACCTGTGACTTTATTGTGTAGAATAGTACATATAATTTTTCTCCAACAAGACCGAATTGATTTATTAAATATTTCTTTAATTCTTTATTTCGCAGTAGAATGTCATTATCAATCTAACCTGATTTACATAGATTAGCAATCATACTGCTGAAAGAGAGATGATGACCGGTAAGACCTGTATTCTTGATCATCTCTTTTATTTTAAATTCAGTCACCTGCAGATCGGTGCAAGAAAATCCATGCTGGGGATGAAGTGATTCAAGTTAACCACCAAACTGTGGTATGTATAACTATGTTCTGTGTCAATTGGAGATAGAGGTGTCGTGGCACATTAGCATGTGTAGAGAAGAAATGTGTAGAAAAATGTGTTTCTATAAATCATTATTTCTTCTAACATCTAAATTTTCCTTTTCTCTTTTGAAACCACATAGTTCTGGAGTCTTAAGCTAAACCCTGATCATCACACAAGGTGTCAAGTTAGGCTAAACAGCTGTGGCTTGAGAGATCTGTTAGGGTGTTTTCTGCTTACCCATGCTCTGCTAATAAACAGTTGGTTTTAGTGTAATAGAAACTTCGGGTCGAAGGGATGCAGGGAGTTGGAAATGTGCCCTTGAGGGTTTAAGATCAAGAATGCTTCCTGGAAGCTGGAAAACTTACTACTTTCCAACTCTACTGGAATGTGTAGGGCATGTTTTTTATGAAGACAAGCATTTGAAATTTCCATAGGGATACCTAGGGTGATTAGCTTAATTTAAAGACAGGTTTTTAAACTTGGAAACCTAAAATGAAACCAACCTTTCAGATATGATAGGCAAGAAAACTACTACCATGCAAATTGCTGTTTGCGGGAACAGATACTTGTTAGTTCCTGGTAATTTTATTTAGGATTAGTGAACTGTTAAAATGAATTTACCTTTTCTAAGGTAAGGCGTTGTAAGAGAAAAGAGCAGGCTGTCAATATAGAAAGCAGCTATTCTTTTTCCAAAGTATAAAGTTTCTTGAGAGTAGTGAAAGTCAATATATGGTATTACTTACATATGTTCTTGCAAGCATTTTAACACACAAAAAATCCTGGCCTGTCGTTATTAATGCAGCAGTCGTTTGTTAGAAGTGTGTTTTGTCATTCCCCACGGGGCTCCACTTCAGCTTTAGGCCATGGTACATCATGTCAGCTCCTCTGCACAAATTGGAGTAATATTTCGCTATACCCTCCAGTTAAGTTTGATCTCAAATATACTGTACATATGTGGACCTTGACTGATGAGAAGCTATCTTTTGAGCTATGCAATGTAGTTTGATAAATCTGAGGAGGTCAGGGTGAATTTTGATATTGTTTTGGCCACATAGCTTCTTCATAAGTATTGTATCCCATGATTACTTTTGTTCAGTACMGTTGATGACTAATTTCTCTGTTTTTCTGCACTAAGAAGGCTTATTACATCAATTTAATTTGAAAAACATTTTAGAATATTATTATTTTGGCTATTAAAATGTGTATACATCTCAAGAAGCACATCATTAAACATTCAGTACTTATGCTAGCTAGTTTTTCCAACAATTTGTGATCATGCTGTAGAGCAAAGTTGCCTTGTCAACTTGAAAATTTCCAGTCGGTTAGGTATTTATTTGAGTTTTCTCAGCACATCTACACTGCATTTATTTGATGGAAAGATAAGATTCTTACCCCTAACACTAATAGTAATGTTTTGACAAGCCTTAAGATGAGCTTTCTTACCTAGTTGGATGGAATATTTAATGTAGGATTTGGGTGTCTTGGCTTTTGTATCAGTGAAGTATTTTCAGAGGCACAGAAATAAAGTATTGATTGTATTTCAAAAGAAAGGACCCTATTAAACGAAGACAAACTTAGCTTAATATGGTGAAGTGACTATGTATAGTAATAGACTAAATCACACATTTATTTATGCTTTTCTTTGTTGTATCAACAATATAATTGAAATAGTTGTCATCATTGATATTATACACAATTAATTTTCTTGTATTCTAGTGTTGATTTTCCATACTGAAAGTCAACTAGAATTTTTTTAGAAATGTGGTAGCACATCCCATGTTACCTTTGCAAAGGTAAACTTCATTCACTCTTCTCATTTTTTCTATAGATACTGCAGAATTTGACAAGAGTCTAAGTCAATCCTTTTGCACTCTGGCCCCTGTCATGAGGAATTTACTGTCCTGTTCTAGGAATCTATTTTTCTAGGAGGAGGTATTATTCCTTTCAGCGATCCTTACTTAGGAGATAAATAATTTTGAAGATTCTACGTTTTGTTTTTACTGTTTATTGATTTTTTTTCACACTTGATATACTACTCACCAGTTGAAAATACAGGACAACTTGCTCATCATAACTTAATCATACCTATGATATGTACATGTCATACATATCATAGTAACTCTTCATACTTATATCACTCGTAGTGACCATAGAAATAACTGACTAAATTTTTTAAATATCTAATTCTAAAGCTGTAGGGAAGTATTATTCATGCGTAACTGTTATTAAGGTGATGTCGTGTAAATGAAGAGCCAAAATGTAAAAAAAAAATAAATCTTAACTGTAGTTTCTTTTAGACTTAACCCCCTTTTTTTTCTCTATTTCCTTCAGTTATTTCAGTCTATTTTGTTTGTCAAATTGAAGTTAGTATCTGTCTTTTGTACTTAATATTTCAAAGAATGAATACAAATATGAGGAAGAGAAGTTCCATACAGTTGGTGTAAAATCCAACTTGTTAGATAATGCCTTTTACAAGAATCACATTTTAATAAGTACAAAAAGGCTGCTTTTTCAGAAAKCCCACTGGCTTTCAAATAAGCAGCATGACAATGTAGGAGAATAGTTAAGTGATTTATATTGATTTTTATTATCCATGTCATAATACTGGGTGTCAAATAGTTTTAAATTGTCTATTGACATCCTCTGCTTGTAGTGATGCTTAATCTTCATAGTATTTCATTTGGCTGTGAAGTCAAAGAATTTCAAATGATTGTTTTGATTGTTTGCTCTTTGATAGAAAACATGCGTAACAGGATTATTCCACTTTTTGCTGGCAGGATGTCTGGAATGTAAATATCTTCTAAATTTTTAAAATAAAAAAAAAATCGATTAGGCCTAAAGTCAGTGAAAAGTTAATATTCAGAAAAGTGTCCTTTAAATAGTGGATTCTTGAGGTTAAATAGCTACGTGAATCTTCTGTGTCAGTTTTGCCTTACAGGACAGATCTTTTCTTAAATAGTTCTGTAGCTAAGGGTCATAACTTCCCTCAACATGAGAAGGTCATGGACCTGTTGGAGCAAGTCCAGAGGAGGGCCATGAAGATGATCCCAGGGATGGAGCACCTCTGCTGTGAGAACAGGCTGAGAGAGTTGGGGCTGGTCAACCTGCAGAAGAAAGGGCTCGGGGGAGACTTTGTAGCACCTTCCAGTACCTAAAGAGACTACAAGAAAGCTGGAGAGGGACATTTTACAAGGGCCTGTATTGATAGGCCAAGGGGAATAGCTTTAAACTGAAAGAGGGCAAGTTCAGATTGGGTATTAGGAAGAGATTTTTTGCTGTGAGGCTTTTAAGGAACTGGAAGAGGTTGCCCAGAGAAGCTGTAGATGCCCCGTCCCTGGAAGTGTTCAAAGCCAGGTTGGACAGGGCTTTGTGGGGGTGACCCTGCCCATAGAAGGGGGCTTGGGACTAGGTGATCTTTAAGGTCCCTTCCAACTGAAACCGTTCTATGATTCTGTGACTCCTCTATTAAGATTCAAAGGATTTAGACAATGTCTTCTCTTAAGCTTCCTTAAAAATTCCATCGTTAATCTTCTCTAAAAGCCTGTCTGTCTAAAATATTTCCAATGTAAACAAACAAGCAAAAATACAAAACACCTTCCTCATTCAGGTATTTCAGAATTTGCACTGTACTGCAGTACTCATGTTTCTGCCCATATATAATTCAAGAGTCTATTTTGGCTCAAGATAGCCCTTTTTTTAACCAAGGGAATGTGCAGGAGACTATATTATTGCTTAAAGGAATTCTTACTGTCAACAGTGCTCTTTCTTTTTGCATCAGAGATAAAACAGTAGAGAAAATACTCCAAACAGAAAAGAGGGAGTTACAGACTCAGGATAGTATAGGATTCTTGAATAACAGTCTGTTCTTGGGTAATAGTTTCTTTATTTTGGGGGCATATTTGGCACCATATACTTTCAATACTAGTATCATATGACTTATGAATTGAATACACATTTAATATGATGAGATAGTCTTGTGGATTCCCAAAATTTGTTTTTGTTGGCTAAAACTCAACAGAACTTTGATAATATTGATAATGGAAAAAATAGGTGACTATGGTCAGTTATCGATCTGTTGCATGTAGAAGCTGGCAGGTTTAATGTATTTAACATCTCTAAGTTGAAATTGGGGTTTATTTGAATCTTCTAGTAGATAACACTTAGCTTTTATACAGACGGCTTCTTACTGTGGAAAGTCCAGTGGACCAAGCCAAATCAACATAATTGACTTGTGGAAACTCTTTTTGTATTTACAGTACAAAAACTTAGAGAAGATTTTGCTAAAATTCCTCTGAAACATGACACTTACAAGATCATACCTTACTTGATTTGAAGGGTATATACTTAAGAAGAGTGTGATATCTTTCTAGATACTTAGCGTATTTTAATATTTGTTTAGAAAAAGAACAGATTTTTAAGATTCACCATACAATTAGTGAAGACAGTTCAACTTCCACAGAATGTCTTAGGACTTGTTGGGAGATGGTAATTTCCAGCTCATAGGAAATACTGAACTCGGGATGCATATGAATCTTTGGAGTGTATGCATCCAAAATGGACTTCGCAGTAGATGGCTTCTGATTTTGGGTGAAAAACAAAACACCTATAGTTAGAAAAATGATGTTGCAAATATTTCTGTTTATTTGTTTTTTCTGCACTTTTTCAGATCCAGCTAAGTTTTTGTGAACACAGGTATTTCATTTAAGGCCTGTTAACTTGGCTTTGAAGGAGGCAGTATTTCTGAAGAGGCTTAGTGGGGAAATGGGCTGGAATAGTATCACAGAGGGGACAGCAGTGTCAGTGCAAGCGTTTAACATTAGATGTTATACAGCTTCCATCTTTATTTAAAACAGTATTTTAAACAGTATGTTGTATTTCTTATGATGCTTGACTTGAACAAAAAAACTGTGCAACAAGATCATAAAAGTACAGGGGAAATAAGCTTTTTGCTCAGTTTCCTTCTATTGCTGTCGTGCAAGTGCTTTTATGGACGAGGAGATAAAGGAACAGCTCCCAAATCACACTTTTAATACTTTCCGAGTCCTTGGGCTTTCTCTGTTTATAAAGGTTTGGTAAATGTTAACGTGAATATGTAATTTTAAAAGTGCGTGGAATTTACACCTAAAAGCTTTTTAGGGCTATTGAGAAATGTTCATGGAAGTCTTTATGGAAGTAACCGAGTTCTGTAGGGCTCTGTCTTATACTCTCTGTAGTTAGCCAGAATAAGGGGTCCATACTTTTTGGCAATTGTAGTCTGTCCTCCAAATACCCTCTCAAAATTTCAGTACAATTCCCCATCCTGGTTTTACAATCTCCCTAAGTATTGTGTAGTGCTGAGAAAGGAACTAAATTGTCATGACCCCCTCAAAAGGAAAAATTTTTTTGTCAATTTACAATTCCCTTTAACATGGAATTTCTGCTGAGATTTTGTGGTGTTATTTATGTTATCTTTTTTACATAGATGTGCAGAAACACACAGAAACATATTATGTTGAGTATGTCAGGGAAGTGTGGTATTGCAGAAATGAAATGTGTGAGGAAACATCATCTTTCATTTTGCCATGAGAACMAATGCTGGATGTTCTTATCCGTGGAATCCGTTTTCTAGTGATCCCTGGGGCTTGTTTGGAATTGATGTGTGAAACACACACCACTGTGATAAGCACGGGCTCCTTCTTATGTAAATAGTGTGGTGTGTCAGTGTGGGCATCCAGTTGCACTTCTACCTCTGGCAGAACAGGACAGCTAACAAACAAGTSGTTGTCACATCTGTGTTAGACCAGCAGAAGCTTTGGCCTGCCCATGCTGCTTCATGTTTCTGCCAAACTTTAGATAATTTTCCTTATTAAATTTTCACACTTAACCACACCTGTGTCACGCTCCAGCGGAATTTCAGTTGCAGCAGAAAGCCACTGCTGCCTTTCAGCAGCTGCCTGTCTCCTAGATGGTAACAGAGCTAAACTATGTCAGTTTTTCTACTTTAAGTCAACCTGCTTGTCTTAGCTGAAAGCATGAAACCTGGTTGACTGAGCCTCAGAATGGAAAGGGAACCACTGGCACGGTCACTTGTAAGTCACAACTGGTTGTGGAAACTGCTCCTTACTGCCTCTGGCTTTGTGAGTGGTACATTTGGTCCCGTGACGTGGGCACTGACATCCCACATCCAGTGCGCTCTTGGATCTGTGCTTCAGAGCACCTGATGCCGACCCTCTGCTGCAGTTATGGTGCAGTACGGTACTTGAAGAATATATGCTGGACATGATAAACCTCATCTGTGGGATTGGTATGGTATTGGTGGAGCTGTGAACAGTCAAGCACTGAAAGGTTGACATTGCTGTACAAGTCATTTCAAGAAGTCCTTACAAGAAGAAACTGGTGCAACAGGAGATGCTCATTGTCTCATATGACTGGGACATGGGTTCAGTGGCCATATACTGTATTTCTAGAAGTATTCCCTGCCAGCTGATTGTGGTCTTGCCCACCTTGTGCCATTTGCTGTGTCCTACAGCTCGCTCAAAAACAGATTTTTTTTTTCTGTCCTGGCTGTACCCCAGAATGGACAACTCTACTGTTATTGAGCCCTGGTAGTTTACTTGTGTGATTATATGAACATATAGAACAACGTTCAGACTATTGAGTTCTTACATTATTTTTCTTCGGGGCCAAAAAGTTATTTCGTAATTGAGGACATAGACTGCTCTGTACAGCTACAGTTTGCGAATACACACTTGGGCTGTCTTTAAGGCATCAATGTATCTTTTGAAAGCAGTATAGTTGTAGTAAGAAATCCTCTGCAGACACCACTTGACTTTTTCTGTGAATGTCATTGGTGGGCCTTCATAGTGTCACCACTGGTAATAGCCACATTTGTGAGTGCATAGCCAAGTCAAGTATTCTTGTATAAGCTATACTTAGGGCTATACTCCTGAGGATGTAGTTGCTAAAAACTGCTGCAGTATTCTGTGGAGGTTTTTTGTGACCTAATTGTTAAATTCATGATTCTGCACAGAACACATTGGGAGTTGATGCATTTTAATAGTTTTATTTTTTAGAGGTTTTTTTCTGTTTTGCATTTTTTCTCCCCCCATGGTAGCATTTCAATAGAAAAAAGTCCTCTAAGTAGTGCTGTAAGTGTTATTAATATATTCAAGAGAAATATTGAAAGACAATATGCTGCCAAAATGTTTTTGCATATATTCCTGATAAAAATTATTTTCATATTCTCAGTAATTGCTACTGGCTACAAATTTTGGTACGATTTGTATTTGCAGGCAATTTAAATTAAAATTTTAGCAGTATGTTCTCAATAGTGAGAATACTGTAAATTCTGCAGTTAAAGTGATTATTTCAGAATATATAATTAGAGCATATTTTTTATGCCAGGTAGCAAATAGTAAGTAGAATTGAAGTTTTCTATTGTTAACTTTGTTGATGCCTACAGAACAGAATACAGATTATATCACTCTTTTTGTCTCATAAGAACAGGTTAAAAGGCTTACTGTTAGTCTGAGTTCAGTAAGCCTTCAGTATTTGGAAAGGAAGGCAGGTATTGTGCTTCTAATAATTTCCTTTTAACTGAGGTTGCTGAAAATGGAAGTACACTGTAGAAAAGATGATGAACGTTTAGGAGGGATGTCTTCAAAGTTGTGCATAKTAACACAACTGACACTGCAGTTGTGCACAGCCTGGACCGTGTATGACTTAGGATGGAATAATTTTGAATACTTCTGTGCTTTGTGCAGGGAGCAGCTGTGTACGTGACACAGCTGATCTTTAGGTTCCAGCCTGATCTTGTGTTGCATAATCTATTGTCTTATTCTGATGAAATTAGGAGGTAACTGTGAGGAAGTGTAAGATAGTGATAGTTGTTGTAAAAATAGATCAAGACTGTAAGAAAAGGAAATTAATGCTGTGTCACATGGGAGGCGAAATTAAAGCAGGGAAATTCTATGATTTGAGTCGATGTACTCTGAATATGTAAATTTTTATTTAAAAAACCCTAGTACAGGGTTAAAACAACTCAGTGGCTTGAACAGAGTACATAGTCTGTGGCTGATTATTTTAAAAGCTGTAAAATGGAACAAAAAAGAAAAGATCTCTCATGACTAAATAATTATTGCTTTTTCACGACAGCTTCTTTTAACTCCCTATCCCTATCTTTCCTTTASCTAAGTGATGCTACATAAATTTGCAACTTACAGTCTTTTTTTGGATTTGGATTTTTTTTTTCAGATTGCTTGGTCATTAGTGGCCTTAAGGATTTCTTTTTTTTAACATTTTCTTTGTACACATGTTAATTTATTTTCACTCTGTGAATGCAGTCTCAAGAAACATCTGTTTCAAGGGTAGCAGCACTGTTTAGCTGCAGGGGAGCTGGGGATCTCAAGTAGTTTATTTATACACTGAAAAGCAGGGGGGCCAAAGACTGTTGGAATTACTGACTCACTGAAATCATTCTCAAATATTAAGTGATATATAATATGGTGATAATGTAAATCTAATCTGAAACAAAATTATTTTTATATGTATGTATGCATGTATGTTTACAGATGTTTATTATTTTAATTCCAGGACAAGCATTTGGGGAATTTAAATATGAGACTATGCCATGCACACACACACGGCTCAAATCCCATTGTGAGATGAAGCACAGGCCACACAAATGAGTTACTGTAAGGCAAACGTGGCTGGGGGTTATGACTGCAGAGTCACTCCTGAGGAGCACATTCCTTACGGCACATGAAATACAGGGAACTTGGCTATTCCTCTCTCCCAAGGAAGGGTGAAGCCACCCACATCCATACTGCAGCTTAATCTRTGAGACACCAGGGTGTGACCCAGCCTGCCTAAATCCTGACGGAGCCTTCAGCTGCTGCCACCAACTTTCTGTGCCTGCTTTAGACATTTCTCAGCGCTTGGGTTTTCTCAGTGCTCATCTGTGGCCACCCAAGGGTGCTGAAATGTCTCTTTGTAGGCCRGGGAGATGCTGTCGCTTGCCAGGAGCCCCGCTGAAATGGATAGGCACCCAGGCACATGTATTCCCTAGAAGCTCATGGAAATGAGGCCAAGCAAGGGCTCTGGTGGCAACACCTTTGTTCATAACAGCTTAGTGTCTGTGCCCTTGCTGAAGAAGGGGTAGGGCCTGCTCATCACAATGTGGCTCTCAGACCCTGTTTTCTGCAGCGTGTGTTAGTTTGTAGTGCATTTATATCACACAAATAAAGTGTTCACTGGGAACTGGGACCAGAACCCTGATTTCCCAAATCCCGGTTCAAAGACCTAATGGTTTCTTGCCTGCTGTATGACTGGGGTTTGTGCTTGCATAGTGCCCTCAGCTCAGTGCTTTGTCCCCATGGAAGGCCTTTAACCTGAAATCATGCACATCTTGGTGCTCAAGACACCCTCCTAGCATTCAAAAGACCAAGTTTGGTCCCTCTGAGGATAAATAATGCTGAGATCCATGTGGATGGAAGGTTCAATGAAAACCTTCCAAATTGCCAGTACCTGTCTTTTCTGGTTATCTGTACTCCTGGTTGAAGAGACAGATGCCTTGTAATCACCACACTGGAGACAGCCAGTCACTGCGGGTACCCAGGTGAAGGAAAATGCTTCGAAATTCAGAGGTACACCAAAACTGAGTGAACAGGAATCAACCCCAATTTTTTAGTCGTACCCTGAAATAGGGAAATGAGAGCCTTTTTCCTAGTCACTGACCTTTATGTGTGTAAAATAGGATATAATCAAACTCATAAAATTTGAGTCTTTGCTCTTCCAACAAATATGCCCATTTATTTGTTCTAGAATGTTGTGCTAGCAATGACTCAAAGGCAAAACAGGGGTAGCTCTGAGCTGAAGGTTGATTCTATCAGTACAAAATGAAAGGTAAGCATTGCTATTAAACAGTGTCCAAGCTTCTATACAGAACTGAATATGTGTTCCTGGATAAATCAAGTTTCAGTTCCACCATGGATAATACAGATGCTTGCCTCCCTTACTGGGGTGCTCTGTAGTCATGTTACTAGTATTGTCAAGTTTGCTGAATTATGGTGGTATTTAGCTTTGCAAATGCTTAAAAGGAGCAAGGTAGTAAAATCAGTCAGAAGTTAAGCTCTCTATCAGATACATTTTCTGACAAGGAGATGTGTTTAGGGCAGCTTAATGAGAGGCAGTGATTTCTGCACTCAACTCTCAGTTTGGATCCTAGCTTAATTTATTCTTGGGAAAGTCTCTTAATTGTGATCTTTAGTTTACATAGCCAAAAATGAATATAAAAATCACTTACTTCATGGTTTGGAGGAAGTAAGCAAAGGTTTTAGGGAAACATCAGGAAATATTCGAGTTAAAAATGTGAATTTCTTCAATGCACTTTACATACAAACTGTTGTTGTGACTTTGGACAATGATACAGTGCACTGTGATCAGTGACATCTGTGCAAGGATGCACAGARCTGAGTTTTAACATTGAATTAAAATTGCATTTATTTAAATAATATAGTCAAGGTACTCCGTAATTAGAATTGCAGCCCATGCAATCACAATATTATTAACCTTTCCTCTTTGGGAGAAAACCATTATGCAGGTGTGGATGCTATTATTATGCTAGTTTAAGAACCTGAATAAGTCCCTGAAAAGGCATCTACTACTCTCCGACACTGCTTCCCCTACTGCATACAGATACAGCTTTCATCTCTGTGGTAGTCCATGCTGTAAACATCCTTTTGTGGTTTCCTCACCTGGTTCTATTTTCTGGAGACAAAAGACCTATGGCTTTCCATTAATTTTTAGCCTTTTCAGACATCTGCAGCTGGGGAAAGGGAAGAAGATACTTGCTACTAACATTTGTTTCATGGGGCTACCGGCTGACCGTCCTCATTTCTGGCCAGTGTTCATAGAAATGAGTCTGCTAATTTAACAGCATGATACTGTTAAATTTCTTGTCAGATCCTGAGTTGCTTAACACCATGCTATGTTTGATAGTTATTTGAAGTACAGTGTTGAGGTTTTTCTCTTATGCACTTATGCACTATTTTTTTTTAATGAAATGCAAGATGGTGTTCGAAATGRAAGTTCTTAAAAAAAACACCCGTTTCTTAAGGTGAATATACTTTCCCTCTTTGAAATTATTTAGGGTTTTTTAGCTGAAAAATGAGTAAAAGCTTGAAGCCTGAAATGGTTGATAAGTCAAAGCACTCTGGGTGCATGCAACTAATTACAGGCAACATTGAAAGAAAAAGAATTTTGATTATGTCCTCAATCCACTAACTTTTTAAAATTAGACACTAAAGTGGATTTTGCATATTCACTTAGTTAGAAAATAGTGCACGGCTTTGCGGGTTATATTTAGCAGGAAGGTATTACTTTTCCTTCAAAAGTGTAAAGATATTACTGCTTTTACCTCTTACAATTCTGCAAGTCAGGAAAGAATTAAAGTAACTGGAAAAAAAATAACAGTTTTCTTTTCATGAATGCATAAAGTTTTCATTAACTTTCATGGGACTCTGGTGACCCTTTGAATAGAAATATGCCTGTGAAAATATGGACTCTGTTCTGTTTACCATTTGACTGTTATTCCACTCTCTTGATGATGTAGTTTCAGTGTGTATTAGATTTGCACACTGCTTTTAAATGATGCAGCTGTTCCATGGTTTCTTTGGGGATACAAGTCCTAGATTTTTCAGACTGTAGGCTATTTTGTAGCATCCTAAAAATAGTTGGTTTAGGTCCATCCAATTGTATTTGAGCTGCCTGCATGTTAATATTTTACAGATCTCCTCTCTGTATCAAAGCATACAGCGGTACTCATGAATGAGCACAGGAATTTGGGAATACTGTCATGAGTGCAGCTGTGTGAAAAAAAGGATTCAATGAATGGTCATGCTTACTTTCAGAAAAAAGGAAGATTATTACCAATTTTCTGAGCTAGTCAAAAGGGGGGTAATAGATTTGTCTGGGGGAAAAAAGTAACTATTTAAGAGCAACTTTTAATTATTTAAAAGTTAAGTTCTTGACAATTTAGAATAGGAATTCAAAATAAAAGTTTTATTTCAGGCTGTTGCAGTATTGTCATTGAGATGTGCTTGCTGAAAGCCAAAGAAACATAGAAGTCTTTTAAAATACATCTCAGCTTGCTCAGAGGCATCTCTTTCCCAGGTGGTGGATGGGAACTTCTAACAACACTCTTTAGTCCCTCAGAGGGACTAAAGCTTCCTGTAGTCTGGGATAGTGGATRCACGGCAGGGAGATGTGGAGGATGTGTCAGGGCAGGGTGCAGCTGCACAGGGCTTCCGTGTGCCTGTCTTGCCCTTCTGAGCAACCTGGGTGGCCCTGAGTGACTCTGGAGCACTCTGGTGAGGCTTCCCAGCCTGGCCACATTCTGGGCATGTAGCGGTGGGATGAATGAGAAATGTGAAGGTGGCCTGATGCTGTTGCTGTGGGCACCCTCTCTGCAGGCTTGCCTCTCTCTGTGCAGTGTCGCCCTCCCCTTTGGGAGCGTGGTGTCCCTGCCTGTGCCACCCCCGGCAGCACCGTTGATCTGGCCTTGGGCTATCGGTCCTTAGGTGACGTGGATGTAGGTTAGCCCTTCTATCCCTCCTTTATCTGGTAGACTCCTCCGTAAAAGGTGCTGTAATCTTGGCAAAAACAGCTCAGCACGCCCTGGTCGCTCGCTGCGCGTGGCCATGAGCTGCACGGGCAGCCAGCAGGGATTCGGGCACTGGGCAGCAAAACCCAGCACTGGGCTTAGGCTGCCGTCAAAGAGACCTCTCCTGACTGCTGCTGCTAGATGGCACTGGTTTAATGACGTAAATTGATTTTAAAGCAAGCAGCAGTAACTTCCTTGGCCCTTAAAAATGGGCACCTGGTCAGCATAGTGCACTATTTTCAAAATGAATTGCTTAGGTTATTTTGCTATAAGTAAAGTTGTCTGCTAATATAGTCCTCTTACAAGTCTATTGAATTTTCAAACCAGTATCAAAACTTTCTTAGTACTGTCCCTTTTTGCAGTACATGGGCAGGGTAAAGGATATGATAGGGACTTTGAAAGTTCTGCTCAAAAAATTTGACRGTTAGAAGTTGAAAATTGATTACTGTGGTGGTAATGAGAAGGCAGATGTTAGGGAGAATAAAATCAAATCACACTTAAAAGAAAGGGTAGATTGCATATCAGCGAAGTGGATTTCTGGAAAAGGGTTTTCACTTCCGGATATAGTCATTACTTTTTCCTTTTTCCAATCTGACCTGCTCAAATAAAATTGTTTTGTCTGTGTCAGTATGAATTTTGAGAGGATCTGAACTATGTTGGAACTGAAAAGCGTGCCTTCTACATGGACATCGATTTCCTTCAATTGATTGTTGACTGCCTCTTATGTGACTTGTTCCTCTTAGGCCAATTTAGTACTTTCTATTGAGATTATGAGAAGCCATCAAGGCCTGTCTGAACAGCCAGAAAACTTCTGTCAGGGAACTAGATAAAAGTGGAGGATGAACTTCATTTGAAATTTGCAGTAAACTCAGAATTTCACTGTGAAAAATAAAGTTAAATTGTTTTTATTCATGAGCTTCTAAATTAAATACATCAGATTTAGTGCTTTGAAGTGATTTTTTTCTTTAATCCCCCTAACTCTCATAAAGAGACTAGATGATCTCCCGTTTATTGCAGTGTGAGGCATATTTCAAATACATGAGACAGTTTATCACTGCAAAGTATGCAAGTGCATTTAAAATAATTTTTAAAATGCTAGCGTAACCAAAAAGCCCCAATTTTATTTATCTTCCTCTGGCTATTTCAGTGAAAAACAGATGGCTTTAAAGTACAGTTTTCACATGCAGTGTCCTACCAACTTAAATGGGAAAAATTTTACATCGTGACTTCATAACTGAGGTCAAATCATGCTCTCCTCAAGGCTCCCTGTGCTTCTTTATTCAGCAGAAGGATTCCTCTCCAGAAATCCATCTTCAGTTGTTGCATTAGGGGATTACAGTGTGCAGTAGCTTATGTACAGAGATAGCTTACGTGAACTGTGGGCCATTAATTCTTTCTTTTGGATAGCAAATGAAACCTTGCATGTGCCCATAGTGACATTACGTAACTGTGGGGAATATATTGCTTCTAAGCAGTGGTGGAAGTCTCTAAAAGTAAGAAAACAGTATTGTAAACAGCAAGGTATTTTTTTATAAAATTGTAAGTTTGGACTTAAAAATATTTTGCTTAGATGCTGTTGAAACACAATGGAGACTTCACTGGGATGTGGGAATTGAGCTGAAGTTGGTTAAGTTAGTGTTTCATTTTATTCAAAGTATAATAGCCATATGCCTAGTACATTACACTGAAAATAAGGATTTCAGCATGCTTGGAAGTCTTATGTGAAAGCTAAAAAATATGCTATAAAGATGCATGTTGTCAATACCCCTTTTCTTTGCACACAATAATCTTACTGTAGTAGTGCATCCTGGATGTAATGAGCTTTGCTGTGGTGAAAATAGGACAGGTAGGTTCACAGGAGATGAGGAAAGGGTGATGAGATTTGAGCCATGTCTGTGATTCAGGCTTGTTGGTAAGATTAGTGTTGGCTTAAGTAGTGTGTTTGTATGGGAGAACCAGTTCTCAAAATAAGTGATACTAAGCAAACAAAGTGAGGCTTGGTATAATAAGGAATAAGGTACAAAGTAAGTAGCAACAACCTACATGTGATTGTCTTCCTTAAGCATAGGTAACAAATATATATTTGTGTCGTATTGCACTATACCAATGATAAGGAACATCTGTGCTCTTTGTTCATATTGCCTATTTGATTTTTCAAATGTGTTGACATGATATAAAGTAACCTTATCACCTCAGAGTTCTATATTTTTGTTTTTCCACTTCTCAGTTGGGTAGTTTTCTTCTTGACATTGTTCTTGTAAAAGTTGTGAAAGAAGGAAAATTTTTATAACTTTGATCCTTTACACATTAGGAAAATGTACTTATTTGTTTAGCGAGGGGGAGAGAGAGCAAAACGAGGTAGAAAAGCTGTCAAGTTTACGGAAATAATCACTTTGTGAGTCTACAGGCCAAGATTTTGAAGGGATGTATAATTGTATGTATTGCCAGTCTAGGTGCCAAACTTGAAAATGCATACTTTTAATATCCTAAAGGATTTCACAATAGATACCTTGTAATTKGACATTATYCAGGCTTAAAATCATTGTCGTGAGTTGTAATGCTTTAATACTTGAAGTACTTTTTCCCAAAAATGCAAAATAAATTGTTCGGAAAGTTCTATCTTGCATTTATAAATAAAGACTTGTTGTTTTCCATTTTAATCAAATTTTTAATTTTGGAATATTTCAAAATGCTTTAATTAAATTAGGGACATTTTACTTTGGACTAATACTCAAACAGTGATTGGACTACATTTCTGTCATTGATTTACTATATTTGTTTCTGAAATCATGAAAAAAGTACTATTTTTAAAAAGGCCTTGTGATTCTGACTTCATTTCTATAGCAGTGTGAAGAGTAGAAGATTTTCCTGAACTGGTTTGTGCTTGCATAAGCTGCTAGGAGTAGTAGTGTATAGTGTGTAGTGTAACGTGTGGTTAGTGGACATTAAATAGTAACCATGTAGTACAAAATGCTCAGGTTTGAAATGAACTGTCAACACGGACGCCAGGGCTATTTAACTTTCTAGTCTCTAAAGTCTGGGTACTAGAGCTAAGTTTGAAAACACCTTGCAATTTAATTGTGCATTTGCAGTGAAGTAACAGTAGTTTATTAATTCTAAAACCTGAAATGATGCATATACATCTTAATGCATTATAATAATTACTTTAGTTTACGTGATTTTTATGCAGTAATTAATTTTTGACATTTCTAGAGTTATCGCCTTTAATATATATATACACTCCTATTATGTTATTTTACTAATCTTATTTAAAAAGGGAACGTTACATATTGAATACTGTACCTCAATTTTGTTGTAATGATTTTACTGGTTACCAGGTGGGGTGGCAGTTGAAAAATTTGGTGAATGCACTACGAGAGGATCCGAGTGGTGTTATCTTAACTTTGAAAAAGCGACCTCAGAGCATGCTTACCTCAGCACCAGCTTTACTGAAAAATATGAGATGGAAGCCCCTTGCTCTGCAGGTAATGAAGCTTAATCATAAGTCATACACCATCATTTTAACTATAGATTATCTCAATGATGCTTTATTGTGCTTCATCCTCAGCAGCATATGGATTTACTCTTGTATACTTTGAAAAATTGTTTCTGAAATTATTTCTCTGCAATTTGTTCTCATAGGCTTAATTGAGATTAAACCTGTTAGAACTTTTCAAAGTTAAGAAGTAATCATCCCAGTGTTCTACAATGCAGAAATAGATAATTTTTCCTAGCTAAAGAGAGATGAGCATGCTTCACAAAATGATAAATTTTAGTTTGATTTCTTGTGAAGATCTCAGTACAGAATAACCTTAAAAAAAAGAAGGGAGGAAAATATTGGAGTTCTCAGTTTTATCACTTGTGGGTTACAGGAAAATTTATAAGGTGATTGTATTCAATAAACCACTTGATCAAAATTTCCTCATGTAAGTAAAGTTGTACTTGTGTCAAAGCTGTCCTTGAGATTGAAGGCTTGCACACAAGGAGGTGTAGCACAGAATGTCTGGCTGGGCACTTAATTTTAGTAAGCCTGCAGTGTGCTGAAAGCCGTGGAATGGTTTCATAAAAGCTTTCATGTTTAACCCAAGGATAAAATGTCACTGTGATGGATTACTCTAGGAAATAAAAGTTATGTTCAGACTGATGAAGGCATGTAACCAACTGATGGAACCAACAAATAATCCATTTTTCCATTCAGTTCAGATAGAATAATGTTTAGAAATTTATTTTGTTTGTATTAAGAGTGCATTCTTTGGGACATTTTTATTACCACGGTAAAAATTCTAATTAAAAATTAAACACATTTGAAAGAGAAAAGACTTCTGCAAAGTTTGGACAAAAGGAAAATGACATATGGAAATGCCACTGCCATTATCTGTGGTCTACACCATTTAAAATATTAAGAGATACATAAAAAGAACTAATGCCGTGAAGAACTTTTTTCATATGTATGTGTGTGTGTGTATATATATATATATATTTGTGTGTGTGTGAGTGTATATATATATACATATTTTATAATGATGAAATGCATCATAGTCTTTGAAACTAAGTTTTTAAATGATAAGAGATATCTTGGTCTTTAGGATATAAAGAACTGACTACACGTGACAAAAAATTTCAGCCAGAAAGGTGTTATTAGTGTCTGAACATAAAATTGCAAATCTGGATGCATGATATGACTGTATGAATGTCTATACTTGAAGGCTGCACTTTCATCATAGCTTTAGTGAGAATATAAATACAACTGTAAAATGCACATCATTGCTTTAAATGGGGTCAAGTGCTTTCAGTCCAAATCCTATTTGGGTGAGTTTGGTATTTCTTTGGGTGAATTGGGCCATGCCCTTAAATGCTCCTTTTTGCTTCATTTATCACTAGAATAATTATGCTGCAGACTCCACAGCAGAAGTTTCTGACAGGTACTTGAGTGTTATTCAACTGATCTAACTTTAAGTATCTACTCTCTAAATATCTACATGTTATTCAGGTTTCTCATTTTTACTCCCTTTGGCCAGCAGACATGCATTAGCAGTTACTGGTTCATTCATCTTGGCCTGTTTTAAACTGATGTGCCTTAGGACACGGTGAATTTGATCCTGCACATGCCTCTTTCTCTGCATTTGATGGTAAAGGGAATCTGGACAGCTGGCTTGAGTGTAGGTTATCTGTATTGGATGACGTTGACCCTAAGATAGTGGTTTTCTGTAATCATACAGATTCGGGGAGCAGGGGGCAATGGGAATGTTGGTTTTGGAGTGGGGTTTTCTTGCTGATACTATGAAAAATATGAGTATTTTCAAGGCTAATATGAGCACAAATAGAGATACTGGTAAACACTGCAGATATAATTCTGGTATCACGATGATGTTATTCTGATTTAATCAAACATGACACCAGGAAAAGGCCAGAACCTCATTCAGCTCTTATGTGTACAGTGGGCATATGGGTGTCTGTTGTAATTTATGATTTTAGTGTGAGAAACAACAGTTTTCTTAAGTAGGCAGAGTATGGACAAAGCTCCAGGGTGAAGTGCAGACAAACTTCAGAAGATGCATAACGTGGAAATTTCTGTTGTTGATTTATGCAGATAAGAGTTGAACAGATGTTAAATTCAGCTGATGTTAAAGTTTAAATGTAGCCTAAGTGTGAAATCAGTACTGTACATTCTATCAATAAAAGCAGCAAAAGCAGTCAGAGTGCAATGTAATTTTATAGCTCTAAAAATATGAAGAGAATATGTTTAACAAATTTTCTGAAAAAAAAATCTTGAGAAAAACTGTAAGTGTGACAATTTCAGTTTGACACTATGGCTGGTCTGAAATTTCTTATGTTCCTGATTCACATAAAGGGGCTATTCTTTAATAAAGCTTGGGAGGTAATATGAGAGGAGAGGAGGAAAGTGATAGCAAATACCAAAAAGAACACATAAAGCAGTGCTTAACATCACCTTTGCAAGCAGGAGAGTTTATGATAACTCATTTTGCCATATCTGGATGTCTTGAAATAACTGAGAACATTTCAATTGTGCTGTCATCCCAGAGTTAAGTTAATTGAACTATATGTATTATTCAGCAGACGCAAGCTATAAGGAAATAACGACTCAGTAATAATTCTGTTAAAGTGCAAAATATGAGCAAACTATTCAAAAGATTGTAAAATGAGATGGGGATGAAATTCTGATAAAATGGGAAATAGGATCAGCAAAATGACTGCAGTGGTCTTTTTGTTTCTGCAAAAAGAGTAAACAGAGGAAAAATGTGGTGTCACAACCTAATCATATTGGGATGAGTGAGGTGGGAAGGTGGAAGTTTGTCCAAATGTAAGGAGGCTGACACAAAATCAGAGGCTTGAGTTTTTGTATGCATCCCATCAATCAATCAATATGTTTAACAGCTGATACCATGGGTGTAGAAGGTAAATATTTCAGTGAATTAAATTAGGAGACTCACTTACATGGAAATTTACATTGTGATGTTTTAATTGGGAACCTTCAAAACTTAATTTTAGCTTAAAGTGAATAATGTGGAGGCATTATTGGTAAATTACATTCTGCTTGTTCAGTCAGTAATTGTGTATAAGAACGTGAAGTTTGCCTTTTGCAGCTACATGACAAACCAAACCAAACCAAATGGAGAGATACTAAATATGCCTGTAAGCTGGGAATGTGCTCGGTGAGTCTTCCAAATATACAGGTGCTACCAGTGTATTGAGCTGGTTTGTGTGTGAGTGACAGGGCATCCTAGGAGTTAAATTATGCACTCTGACAGTGAAATGTTTAAGAGCTCTCTTCCCACTGTTAGTGATCTAGATTAGCCATATGCCAGCCAAACATTCACGGTCTCCAAGYGTGGAAAATGCTTTCAGATCATTCACATATTAACTGGTTTTTAATTGACATAAATGCTTCTTGGAATATTCAGCTGTTTACTTTGAACAGCTCTGCCTTCACATGCAGTCTTGCCATGAATTAGGAGTTAAATGCAGGCTACATAATTATTGATTAATTCTTTGTGGTGGTGTTTTTTTCTTTTTTCTTCTGGCAGAATTGTGGTATATTCTTTCTTTTCATAAATATTCTTATCCTTAAAATAAATATGAAAGGTTAGGGGAGAGAAAAAAAGAAGAATTATGCATCTGGTGTAGCAGTCCTGAACCTGAAATTGAATGCCTTGATGTACAGTAAAATAATACAATTAGCCTATGGCTATACTATGCACCATTACATAATGAATTTGTATTTACAAGCGCATTAATTCCAGCTCTAAGGTCAATCAGTACAGAAATAAAAAAACTTTTCCCCCCCCCTTGTGTCCTGATTAAAGAAAGTGCTGTTCGGTTGGTTGTTGTTTTGGTTTTTTTTCTGTTTTCAGTCAGTTGACTGTCTGTTTTAATATCCATCAGTATCCAACCTCTTACTGATAATCAAGGTTCTCCCATGATGCATTTTAGAATCATGTCCAAATTTGTGAAGTCAAGGGATTTTTCAGCCTGTGTTTTTCGTTATTGCTTTTGTAACAGTTGAATTAGGCAGCTGTGGCCTTGGGGATTTTAGTGGTTGCCTTTGCAATGGAGAGTATTCATTAATATGGTATTGTACCATAAATATTAAGATGTTATGCCCGCAAGACAAACCTTACTAAATTTGCCTTTCAGTTACTTTTTCTGAAACTCTGATCCGTTGTGTGAGAACCTAGAATGATCCTTCAGTTTGCAATAGTTGTATTTCTGACTGCTACTGAATATCGTGAACAAACCAATTGACTTTAACCTTTAATTTTTTTAATTTTTCTTACTTGACATAGAGGTGACTTTATCTCTGAACTCTCCAAATTTTAGTCTGTTTCAAAACCTAACTTAAATAAATGTCCTCTACTCTAGATTGTCTGTTTTATTTCTCCTTTCCACTTTGTGTTATTTTGGGGAGGTTTCAAAGGGAGGCCCCTGGAAGTGCTGTTTGAACAAGGCTAGAAAGTTCAATAGAGAAGATTCTCGAAGCATATGAAATTTTGTGTAAGTTGCTGTCATCACACTACCAAGAACCTAGCTGCAAAGTCCTCCTTTGCCTCCTGGAAAATGCTTTGTTAATTAGTCAAAAAGAAAGTGGACTTTATTACAGTGTGGAAGACTCTTCATCCAGTTTTTTTTTTAATTAAGAAAAGGAGAGCTAGAGCAACATGTGCCATGCTTTGGTTAACTTGGAATGCACCCGCCAGCGTCAGTGAGAAGGCTCTTCCTCATGGCAGTGAGGTGGGGCAGGTCCAGCTGCCAGCCACATCTGCTGTGTTGACTTGGAAAAAAAACTTCTGACCCCTCCATCACCAAGCCTATTTAAATGTCACCTTTTTGTATATCTTAATAGTTTACTGTACTATTTTGTATTTGATTAAATTGTACCATTATAAAATCACCAGCAGCTCAGTATCTGTAGTTTTTTAGCAGAGTTTATTTTGGATTAGATGTGCATCGTATTTCCACTATTATATGTTCAGCTTTTCAGCTTCCAAAGAAGCAATGGCAACAATAACAACAGTCCTTTGTTTGAAAGAAAATGCTACTTTTATTATTTTTATTCAATGTATTTCCTTACTTGATTATATCGCCTCCTTCATTCATCTACACACAATGCTATATTCTGTTTTCATAATTTATGATTAGAATTAATGATCCTACACTTTTTAATCATTAAATTTGAATAAAATACTAACTTGTTTGCTTTTAAATTACTTAGTTGTCTTTTAACTGCATGGGAACTGGGCATTCTTTGCGGCACTGTTAAAATAAATTCTGACTGAATTAGTTACAGTATTTCATTACTTCATGTCATGGTTGTTCTTATAAAAAGTGTATTGGAAACATTTTGTTCAATGGGTTGTCATAACCTCCAATATTTTTATCCAATATGAAAAATATATTGGCAATAAAATCTGTTTACTGATGCAAGTACTGTATAAAGATAATGTAATTTAAAATTTTGTATTGGTTTTGCTTATATTTTGAAAAAGTGTGTGTTTTTTTCTGGAGCAATGTTTCTCAAACTTATATTGCAGCTTYCAAGGGAGTTAATGAAAGGTTCAAAGAGTTTTAAATAACATTAAAAAGAATTTTAAATAGTATATATTAAATATTAATTACATTCATTGTTTAGATAGAAAAATCAAAAATAATATGCTGACTCACCGAGGGCACCCTCTGAGTTGCTTCAGGATTGGGGGTGGGAAAAACAGCAATAGGTCCTGGTATTGAGAGTGAGGTGGGGACCACAGGGCAGAGCTAACCGGGGAAAGAACAGCTTCTGAAGGAGAGGAGACTTGTGTGCTCTCAGTCAGTACTTACAGAGACTTCTTATTTCCCTGTGACAGAGAAACTGAGCTGCTGTGAATTGAGATGGTTGGTTACCTGTTCTCTGACCAGTTGACTGCTTTAGGGAAGGATCCATAAAGACTAATGATCCTGAAGGAGGGTGGTGCATTCAAAATGTTTGAGAAATAGTGCTCCAAAATGTATTGAAATATGGATTTTGTGTCTGTCATAGTGGGTTAAGATTGATGCAGGGTCATTTGTGGGACATTTTTTAGGTTATTCCAATTTTAATATGTAACTTCTAAACTTTCTCTGTCAGGCTTTTCTCGTGGGCCAAGTATTGAACTCTTTGGACCTGAAAACTTTKTAGTTTTATTGCTATTTCAGCAATCCCACTTTTCCTGACCAGCCTGCCAAAAGGAACTGCAGCAGGAGAATCTCTACGCTGTGGAACAGAATGAACTCGGTGGTATCACTGATCTCCAAGGCTTCTGATTGAGGAAAACTTGATTGGAGTTCATGTGGTTTTCTGTTCAATGTGCCTGCTCGTGTCCCACTGAGTGGCTGCCATTGAACTAGAGAGCTACATGAGCTGGTTACTTGCAGGGCACCAGAATGACTTGAAGTGAATGGTCTCTAAATTTCAATGTAAGATGCCATGTAGATGTACCATAGCTGCAGGCCATGTTCTGCAGACTTCTAATTCTGTATAAAAATGAAAGGTGAACTCCTGCAGCACAAGGTGGTAGTTATAATAGTTTGAGCCACTACCGGGAGAGACCCTTTGAATGCTTTCACCATGTAAAAATTCATACTGAGTTACTGATTTACTGGTGTAGTCGTGATAAATATATTTTTTTTTTTAAAGTGGTGACCTGTTTTTAAATTTGGGTTTCCCTTTTTTTTTCTCTAGTTAGAAAGCTTTTCTGTTTTTTCTGGAAATAAGCAATTTATTACAGTGTGGAAGACTCTTCATCCAGTTTTTTTTTTAATTAAGAAAAGGAGAGCTAGAGCAACATGTGCCATGCTTTGGTTAACTTGGAATGCACCCGCCAGTTTGGCAATACAAAAGAAATAAGGAAAATATATGAGACATTCTATTATCTTTTGAGACAATCCTACAGGATTGTACCTCTACTTGTACTGGATTGTATTACAATTTCTATCCCCTTGGGAGCTCCAGGTGCCCTGGGAAGGTGAATCCAGTTTGGCATCCTGTGAGGGACCACAGTTGTTCGGACTGTCACCAGTTACACTGTGTCTTCAGCTTTGAAAGTGCCTGACATGGGAACAGTTACCTTCAGTAAGCTGGATAGCTTGTGGCTTTCTGTGTTAGACTGAACACGATTTCTTCCTGATGCACTGACTGTTTTAACGACCTTCCTGTGCTAAAAGATAAATCAAAATTTGCATTTGTCAAAGATGCACAAACCCAAGCTGATTTCCAGGATCAGCCAGCAAATTGTCTGGAGGACAAACTGACCTGTATTTCAGGGCTGTGTGTTATACCAAACAGAATCCTCAGACTTTAGCAATTTATTTTTTTTTCAGAAATTAAGCTAATATCGTTAGTATTTAAATAATTGCAGCGAGCTATTCTAGGCTGTAACACAAGGGAAATTCTTTACCTGTGTCCTCTATCCCTCCAGCAGCTGGTCAGGACCACCAGAGGCACATCAACCCCTTGTAAGTCCAGATCACTCTTATGCTTGAGCATGATTTTCCTTACATAACATAAACCATAAACTACTATTGACTGCCACCAGTCCAGTCTCTAGGGTCCCCTTTTCTCTTATTCACCTTTTCATGCAGGTAAAGTGAAGGATTGTCTTCCTCCTCTAAGTGTAGAAGAGCAAACCCATCTACACAGTTTGTCTTCCTCTCAGTGCTTCTGCTGGTATGAGCCATGTGCAGACAGCTTGGGCTTAACAAGTGTAAACAGGATCTAGGTCACAAAATCCTTTTGGCTTACAATGAAAATTAATTCAACAAGCTACTCTGCAAGCCACAGAGTGTACTTGTCATAGAAGTGCAAGGTATCAGAAAAGTAATAACCAATGTTGTGTTAGTGAGTAGTTCAAAAACATCTATGGCCACAATGTCACAGATGAAAATTTAAAGGATAAGATTTTTTTTGTTTCTCTGAAAGAGGAGGAGTGATGTTTAGAGTGTTTTTTATGGTTTTGGTTTGCTTTGGGTTTTTTTACCTTGTTTTACCACCAAGTTTATTCTTATTTTTGCAGACTTGTCTTGGTTTTAGTGGTTGTAAAGTCTTTTACCTGTCTGGTTTTATGTGTGTGTCTTTCTCTCTCTCTTCATGTAAATATTGGMAGTCTTTTCTTAGCCTGGCTATAGAACACTCACTAACTCTAGTAAGCAAGGAAAGAATTAAGCAGTATCACTGTTTATAGGAGACAGATTTTGAACATTCAAAAAGAAAAAAACTTGTTTCAGTTTATAGCTGCTTCTCTAAAAGGGAACTTGCAAAGTTTTAATGAGGAAATTTTAGGCATAGGTTTTATTATGTTTGAGATAAATAACATCTAACACAGCTCTGTTCCTAAAGCAAAGCACTAACTGGAAAAAGGATGAGGTTTCCTAAGTGATATTCATTGTTCTTACATACAGATTGTAAAAAAGTAACACAGTGGTGGGGACTTGGATTGATAGGTGTAGATTCAAATGGCTTATCACTGGCTTATGGAAGGCCAACATTCTGAGAAAGTTCCTGCTGTCAAACTTTTGGAGTTTTCTACTACAGTGTCAAGATTAATATCTAGAAAATTAGAACTGATTATTTTGCACAAGAATGCCCTTTTGGTCTGTCATAAAGTATCGTTAATAGTGCTGGGAGAAGGATCTTTCTATGCACCCATTCAGTCAACATTTAATGCTTCTCTGCTGTCAGTACAGTGTGAAATGTTGTATCCTCCAGTAGTTACTAAGGTCAGAAATTATAGGTATAGTGAACTCTCTTCAATCCCAGCACTTCTTTCTTCAAGTTCTAAAAAGATGGAGGAGAAAAAACTCTTTCTAAGCAAAACTCAGTATTGTTTAATATTAGATTAATTTTAAGGTATATACTCTTGTACTTGCTGTTTTGCTATTTTTCTTTTTCTTCTGCTTGAGTTTAGCTATCACACAAACCAAGCCACATAAGGCTTTTATTTTTAGACAGACATGTTATTAAGTAGACCAAAACAATCAAACTTCTCTTCTCATTTAATTTTTCTGCATATTTGTAGAGACTTAGAAAATCTTGCTATTATTTAAGCCCTACAGTGATTTAATATAGTTAAATTATGGAAGAAAAACATGTGCCTAATTCATGAGATAGAGAGAGAGAGATATGGATAAGATGAAGGATCCTATCTGGACTGGAATCATAGCTAGAATGTGTAATTATTTTGCAAGGAGAGTAAAATTTATTTACCTGTGAGTAAATGTTATTTTGTGAGGAGTGTGCCCAGGGGAATGAAGAATAATAATAATCTCCAGTTGATTCTGTCTCATAGCACGTGTGCTCTGAGGATGCAGTACCTGATTTAACAGCATCTGCAGGCATAAACTGAAGCTTTTACAGTTAATTCTTAAGCTGTAGAGCAGATGGGAGGACTTGACATTCAATTTAATGCCTACTTATGCACCTTTTACTGTAAACACTAGACTTTTTCTTTACAATGTTAGCTTAATTAAGGAATTAACGTGACTCTGTATGTTATTTACTCAACAAGATTTCACCACTAGCACCAGTGATCACTAATTTTATGGGCATTGCCAATAAATTTGCTGTGCTAAAGGGAAAAAGATGTAATCAGAGGAGTCAATTTTATAAGCACAATACATGTCCATTCGTAGATCTGTCTCTCTAGCATGAGTGTTTTTTCAATCAGTTTAAAAGCACACAAAACATTAGAGCTGCTAACTATTTCTTCAGCTTTCTGAACTATAATCTGTTTATGGCCTTTTCAAATAAAAATGTATAATTTATAAGGATAATCTTGATTATTTCTCTCTCTCTTTTGAACCAGCCTCTTATTCCTAGAAGCCCTACAAGCAGTGTTGCTACGCCATCCAGCACTATCAGCACACCTACAAAAAGAGACAGCTCTGCTCTTCAGGATCTCTACATACCCCCTCCTCCAACAGAACCTTATGTTCCAAGGTAAAAAAGATCATTTCACGGTACAATTTGATGTAAAAAATATTTGGGAAGTAACTGACCGTTGTATTCCTATCCACTTATTAGTCTGCCCTGCAGATAATGCTGTATTAATACTGTATTTTGCAGGTGAACTGGTTATTAAGGGTAGATATGCTGAATCAGACCAGCAATGTTCTGAATCCATGTCTTGTCTGCAAAACAGACAGTAGCCTTTAGAAAAGAAGGTTCAGTACTCTATTTTCTCAAATATGGGGTAACCAATTGACTGTAACAGTCTCATCCTCTCTCAGAAGAGCAAAAGTTACTGAAACCCTGAACTGTAACTAGGAGAGGAGCTCATATCTGTCCCCTTGCCCAGTAACCATGATGCAACAAGGGAGGCTGGGTTAAATGCAAGAAGCTTTCGACCTCAACAAAAGCACTGTTTAGTCCTGCCATAGTGTTTTCTTTTTTAGATATAATTGATTAGATAGTATTAGAGCAAATTTCAGGATTGTGTTTTAGTGTGGCTACTCTGCTAGACTGTGCAGGGACTGTGCTGTTCGCTGCTGTTCTGACCTGCCACCTGGAACAGGCATTTTCATCTCCCCCAGGTCTCCTGACTTGCTGAGCCAGAAAAGCAGCAGATCCTCCTTGCAGATTCATTAGCCTACCTCTATACAACCACAAATGATTCAGTATAATTCCATAATGTATACAGATGTTGCTTTCCTAAAATTCTGAGACAACTATGGCCTACAAATAATGCAGAAGTGGCTACCCAGAGATCTAGGAATGTATTTAAGAGGAATCAGAATTCTTAAAGCTTCCATGTTCTTAGACACAGGCTATCATATGTCCAGTTAATGTATTTTTAAATTACTTCTTGCTTTTCTTTTAGTTACCTCTCTTGGAAACGTTGTTAGGGCAGCATGTCCTTTCTTGTACCTGAGTTTCTTGTAGCTGAGTTTTTCTTGCACTTTCTTATCAGCAACTCCTCTAGTCAGTTAATAAGATGTATGACCTGACACTGACAAGACTTTCCAGGGGGTTGTCCAAGAGTGAGGTATATGGCAAATTAAATTGCCTAGTGGGGAGGAGAATTTGTGATTCTGTGATAAATTCTTACTGTTCAGAGATATGAAAAACCTTCCAGGGCAAAACTGTGATTTTGACTTCATGATGATGTCAGAAGCCTTTTGTGAAGCCTTAAGCTGTGTCCCGTGTTCCTTCCTTATCTCTGCCTCATCTGTACCTGGCTTGGAGAAAAACAACAAAACTAATTTCAAATGTGACATGTATAACCCAGTTGAACTTCCACATACTCTAGTTCACTATTTTTTTTTCTTTTAATTAAATAAAAACATTCTCAGTCATGACACTTGAATTGTGCACAGGAATTGACTATATATTGTATCTCCCTGATAACAGTACTTTATTATGCTTACATAAATATCTTAAGGACATGGTTTTCAGAAAACTGACAGAAAAGAAATAAGTTTTTAATTCTAATCCATTAACATAAAAAAAAGCTGGGAGGAAGAAAACCCCAACCAAAACATAGTCTTACATGTGTTTCTCTTTGAATGCAGTAGCTATATGGTAAAGACTTGGTGCTCTGAAACTATACTAACTTGAAAGAACTAGTACCTTTGTACTGCTTCGGATTATGTTTACCATCACAAAAATACTTTTATTTGATAAGAAATGTGTCTTCTTTTTTAAAGTATTTTTAGTGACCATTCACTGCTTTCCAGTTTTTGAATTCTGCTCTAGAAATTGAGATCTTCCAAATGGATTTTGATTATTTATTAATAACATCTCTTAAATCATGATGATAATGCAGTAGTTTGGACCAATTCTGATTAAATCTTTTAATACATATTAGTACAAGCTGTAATCTTATAGAGAGATTATGCTTTGTACATTTGAATTTTTTTGTCAGCTTAATCCTAATGGACTATACTTCATTTCACCTGTCACATAGGGTACAGTGTTTGTTTGGGCATTTCATCAGGTTTTTTGTCCATGATTAACTATATTAAATCATGTCTGTATTTCGGGCGTTATCAAACTGTTCAACATCTGCTTCTCAGTTTGTTGTTGCCATTCCAAAGGAAAAAAACAAACAAGCCCTCCTTTTGTTACTGAAATAGAGGAAAAGACTTGATATTTTGATATAAGTTGTAAAACCCAAAGCCTTGGTGATGATACCCACAGATAGTACAGCTGCTGACATATCCACACATGGATGGCATCACAAGAAGGGACCAACACTGTCCATATGCTGGTTCTAAGTTAGTGCCTGCTCATATTTATTGAATACCTTTGGGTGTCAGAACTGGAGCCCTCCTCTCCAGAGAGCTGTGGCAAAGAGTGTTTGCCTGGTGGCACTGTAATTAACTTCATGCTTGCAGTAAAGATCCCTCCAGCTCAGGCTGCCCTGCCTTCCTTGTGCCAGCCCTTGATGGTGGTTGCTGCAGTGATTAGCATCTGGCTGGTTTATGTCAGTCTCCATCAAGTTGCCTGCCGGGGTCCCCCGGCACTGTCACCACAGAAAGTCTTTCCATGCCTGGCGGAGAGCCCACAGCCCTGCTGGGGCTGCACCAGGCTGCCTCACTAAGCCAACACCATCCGTGCTCTGGGACAGCAGCCTGCCAAAGTGAGTGTAGTGATCAGTGTGGGTTTGTGGTGCTGCAGTGTCACGCTGAGGCAGGATGGCCTTTTCTCATCCTTCATGGCTGCCTGCGTCCCATGAGGAGGCTTTGCTTTGTCGTCAGATGAAGTCTCAATGTGCCAAGGGATGGGAGTCCAGAGAGGCTGAAGGACTCCAACAAGAGCATATGGCCCAGCTTCTCTCTTGGTTACCTCTCATGCATTTTGCTGCCAAAAGTAACTGTCTGATCAGGTCTTTTGCAGGCATCTCCAGGCGCAGTTCTACCAGCACGTTTACTGGATGAACCCTGGTTCATTTAGTGCAAGAAAGGACTCCTAACACAGCACAACTTGCTTTCTTGTTTGATGCCTTTGAGTAGTTTCCGTTTTCAAAGAGTGAGGCAGGGGTGCAGGAAAGCAAAAAGATCTTGGGGATCTGATACAAACTGCAAAGTGAGCACTGTCCTGGCGTAGCAGCTGATGAGCAGGTGCTACACGCTGTATTTGGAATTGCACGGATGTACCTACACAACTTCTAGGCCTGAATTGATTGTGCAAGACTATGTCAGATGCCTGTACATCTTCTGTGCCTGGTTATTCTTGATCTGGTGTTAATTTGTAAGGAAGCAGATTGAGTTTGCTGATGCTTGCCATGTAGACATGTCTTGAAACTATCTGATKTATTTAAAAATGCAAGTATAAAAAGTAAGGCCAATGTTATTCCTCTGCCCTAAATCACAAAATGCTAGGTAGATTCCAGAAAAACCAAGGGGAAAAAAAAAAAAAGAGTAACTGCACATCAATTTTATTCCTAGAATTCTTTTCAAGAGAAACCAATGAGATGGATAAATCTGTAAAGAATTGAACAAACAGAAACATGTGAGGTAACTGGCATATACATACATATGCATATATACTGTGTGATCCTGATGTGGGTGGATTTCATCTGTTTCAGGGTATGAAATATTGACATAGGCCCATGTTTATTGAAATATTCACAGTTTTGAAAAATCGATGTCATATCTCAATATATTAAAAACTTCTCTTTTTAACTGAAGGGATGAAAAGGGAAATCTCCCCTGTGATGATGTTGGTAGACATATAGTGGGCAAACCGGTTCATACAGGATCCGAATCTCCAAACTCATTTCTGGACCAGGAATATCGGAAACGCTTTAATGTGGTTGAAGAAGATGCAGTTTTATACTGCTATGAATACGAGAAAGGAAGAACAAGTGGTCCTGGAAGGAGAGAGAGCACACCAACATATGGTATGGCATTGATCTCATAAAGATAATCACCATTTGTTGATTTTAGGATTTTCGTGCATCTGCTTTTGTTTTTAACCATGAAGATATTTCTGGTGGCCATTGATTTTGCTAATAATTCAATACTACTTTAGTCAAATTTCAACCTAAGAGCTTATTCTGTTAAGAAAGAAAAAAAACTATGATAGAGAGAGCAAGTCCAGTTTTAAATTGATGGTTTTTCTGAATATAAGTTCTATAATTTTGCTATCAGCTTAGTTTTCCAGATCATGTTTCAGTATCATTTTATCAAAGAAAGCATATACCAGAAGCCCATATTTTTTTACTAAAAATACAGGATGGAAATGTTCTCTCAGTATAAGGGCAAGACTTGCATAAGTTTAGGAATTCAGCATTGGAAAAATTTTCCTAGTTATAATAACAATCAAACCACTTCAGATTTACCCAGAGATGACATGCTGCTTTCATGCTGCACTGCTCTCTCAAACTCTTTAATTTTTATTTAGTCCAAGAATTGAAGTATGACTGATGACACGGTGCAGTTTTTTTGGTAATACTGTATTAACCTCCTGTAACTTCCTATATTGGAAGTGATGGCTTTTTACATATAGCAGTTCCTCTTTATTTGAGATCATAGGTTGTTTAAGAAAGAATTTTGCATGTAAACACGTGTATTCTTGCTACATCCACATCTTGGATTTTGGCTTATTTAGGCTGAGAATTCAGAAACCGTTTCTGGAGAGAGTTTTGGTGCTCAAACCCTTGTACTCCAGCTTATTTTACCCTTGAAACTGTTGGAACTCTTCCTCTAGCTAGTATTGTAGCTTGTTTCAGCTTTGAACTGGGAGAACTGGTTTTCTGTTGCCAAGTATAAAATTGTGCAGACATAGAGTTGCTAGGCTATAGAAGAAAATGAAGTCTTATGTTTAAAAAAGGTACTTTGACTGCTATAGTATTACCTGAACACACAACTTGAATATTTTTTCAACCTACCTGCTATGTTACTTCAGTTTTTAAACTGAGCACAAGCTGTATGTTGGGAGTTGTTACAGCAATCCTGTCATCATATCCCTTTGTGAAGAAAATAGATGTAATTTATGAGGAAGCATAGATTTAGTACATCATGCAGCCAAGCTCCAAAATCACCTGGGAACCTTGATATAAACTGAACTTGAGCTGTGTAAAGTATCCACAGGACCTGGTGCAATGTGCTTGCACAACATTAAAGGCTGCATTTTCATAAAACTTTCTACACAAGTACACCATCCTGCTGAAAAATCTTCAGTATCCTTTTGATTTCAAAGTGTTTTCAGGTGTTTTCTAACCATGCCCATTCTGTGCAAAATAACTGCTAAATTTTAAAAATGGATATATCCATTTTATTACTCCAGTATTTCAGATATTACAATTGGTGGCTGCAGTCAGTTCCATTAACAGAGATGTACTCTGTGTTCCAGACATTAAATTTTAATACTGGTGGTCGAGAGAGAAGAAGAACACTTTTCTTTTTCAAGGACTGCTGAATCTATTATTTTGTTACAGGATAGCTTTTTTAGCCTTTTTTGTCTGTTAGTAGAAAGGGTCATAAAGACATGGATCAAAGACTGCACTGAAAATCAGTCTTTATTTAACACATTTGTTTTACAGCCTTTCACTTTTGATCTCACTTCTTTTTTAATGAATTCACATCATCAAGTCCATTTTCATTTAAGTGTATTTTCTAAAAATGTTACCATTTCAGCATTACATTCTAAAGTTTCCCACATGGCATTTGTTAGCATAAGGTTTCTGGGTAGGCATGACCTTAGGGTTTCACAGAAATCTGGAAAATGACAATAACACTCTTCTGGCTTATGGTGACCCATTAAAGAAGGTCAAAGATAGTTCTAAGGCCGAGAGAAATAATTGTTTTCAACATGTACTGATCATTAATTTTGTGATGGTGTCAATTGTTTAAACAAAATTTTCTCAGTCCTCCTTCATGAGAGGTTAATAGGGCCCTCTGTAATTTCTTTATTGGAATCTTTTGACATTTTTTGACAATGTTAACAAAGATATTTCTCTTTCATGCTCTTACTGGCTTCCAGCTGTTGTATAGTTGCTGCTAATTGGCCTTGGAAAGCTTCTGTTCAGATCCCACAGAAAAAAATTTCATGAGTGTAGTCACCAGGGAAAAGAGATTTAGGGAATCTATGGGGGTTAAAAAGAAGGTGATTAGGAGAGGTAACAAGCAAACGACACTTGAGTTTGAGGAAAGAAACAAATTTGATCATTGCAGTTTTAATGCCAGATACAAAATCAGGTACTTTGAACGGCTGAAGGTTTTGCAGAAAATTTGTTGTTACTTTTGATAAAAATCAGATTTTACACAATTTTTTAGCTTTTGTATTTTATAAAGTGTGCAGTTCCTGTTAATAGGATACTGTGTGTTCTGCCTCACAAAGAAAAGAAAGTTGTATTTCTAGAAAAAGAAACTGTTGAGAGCTCCTTCTGATCAAGTAAACGTGAGCCAAACACATCCCCACTGAGGAACTGACTTTGTAACTGTGTGTGCTGAATCTCACCGGCTTCAATCAGACTTAAATATGTGTCCAAAAATAGTAGAAGTATAAATAAAAAGTTTAAAATATGTGTGATTTTCCTGAGTAGCAATGTATTTGTGACCTGATCCTGTGGTCTGTACAGAACATAAAGCTTTTTTGTCAATTTTTAAAAAAAATATAATAAAAACTTTTACCATTATGCTGCCTGCATGGTATTGGTGTGTTTTCCATGGACACAGTACTTCAAGAGGGAGATAGACATGTTTGAATACTTGTTTTCATTATAAACATGTCTTTCTTTTTCAGTGTATCATGAATTTAACCTAAAAAATGTGGAAGAAGACTGTTATGTAGGGATTCTCTACTAAAATAATTTACAAGACTTCTGAAGGTTTTACTTACAGCTTTGCTACTTTTAAAATCAAATTATTTACTCGCTTTTTGGTTTTGTGTTTGGTAGATTGATGTAAAGAAGAGCAGGGGCTGATCTTATTGGGAAAACATTTTGTTTTCAGTTTGCCAGATATTATGCCATATGCTATGCTACTGTATATTTTGTTTCAATATATTATTTAAGTTACTAAAGAATTCAGACCACTCTAAGTAGCCTCACTAAGTTCCGTAGCACACTGATTTCACTGATTTCGAGCTGTGTATGTGCAATCCTTAAGCAGAAATCGTAGTTTACAGCATTTTTTTAAATCAATTCAGCAGCTTCCAATCAAAATTTAAAAGATAGGATAGTCTTCAGCTATTCTGTCTTTTTCTGTCTGAAGTCAAAGTGAATTTAGCAATGAAAGCAGTACTTTGCTTTCTGTGGATGAAACGCTACAAAAGAAATACATGTAGAGGTTTTCTGTTTCCATTCTTACTCAGTCACTGATGGATATTTTAAGCCCACCAGCAAATATGCTATTTGTAAAAGTACTTTAGTGACATGCACAAGTTTCTCTTACCAACAATTCACATATGCTTTAAAACCGTTTTCCCATGTGTGTGCCAGGGGCTTACAGAATAAAAAATAGATATTGCTCAGTGAGAACTAAAGTAATTTGAATGCGTTTGTCAGACGTCAGTCCACTGATGATTTTGTAGGGCACTGGATTTATTTTCTAAACTTAAAAAAAATTCCATTAAATACTTAGCTGCTGCTTTTCTGTTAAAGAAAACAGAACTCCTGTCTTAACCTCTTGTTCAGAGGCAACGCTGGATCTTCTTTCATAAGCAACCCTGTAGAATAGCAGCTTAGCACATAATTTGTTCTTTCTTCTAAAGAATGTTAGGTTAATGCTGCCTTATGGTGCATGATCTCAATTTTTTCCTCTGTTTCCAGGGAAGCTGAGGCCTATTTCTATGCCGGTAGAATATAACTGGGTGGGAGATTATGAAGACCCCAATAAAATAAAAAGAGATACTAGGAGAGGTAAGTGATCTGAACACACATCTGAACGCATAAGTTTGGGGGTTTATCTTGCTTTAAACTATATATTTCAACCTCATTTTAGCTTTATATTTTTATGAACCTGTTTTGGGATTTTCTTTATTATGTATGCCTAATTTTTTGCAGAGTCTATTTTAGGATTGAGGAAGTTGGTTAACTATCGCTTTGTCCCCCCTTTTGCTGTATTCAGCTGGGGCCGGAGCGATCTGTAGGGTTTCTTCACAGTCCACAAAAGCTGACAGCTTTTTACCACAGGCAGTTTCACAGAGGCAGCAGCGAAGGCAAAAGGAATGAAAGAGGCCGGACTCTCTGTAACCATATTCTGAGTTTATTTCTTCTCTGCCCAGGAGGACAGGGTGCATATCTTGAAGCGGAGGTTGGCAGAGAGGCGATTTCCCGCTCTGTCTCTGCTGCTTTAAGGGGTAKGGATAACAGTGTGCAACCAATGAGCTTAGAGATACATGAGAGAAAACCAATGAAGCATCTTCAGAGGAAGAACACATTCAAACTGACTAATGACAATACAGTTAGAGAGAATTTCAAACCAAGCTGACCTATTACAAAGCTTAAGACTCTGTGAGGAGGAGAAACCTAAAGTGACAGCATCTAAGAAATATTGCTCTGTGGCAAACTGCATTAAAGTTGGATCACCGCAGCAGTTAACCAGGCAAAAGAAAGTCATGACTGCAAAGCCATGCAGTGTATCTCAAATTCATGTTGGCATGTCATTGATACAGCTGTATTATCCCATCCATTTTGAAACTGGCCTTAATTTTAGTAATACTAGAGGACAAATGTATGATTACTACTAATAAATATTTTTAATGTTTAAACGAGAATTATATATTACATTTCTTTGTCTTTGAGTTCTTTTTGTATTGAAAACATTCTAGAGCAGTATAGGATTTACCTGAAAATCATAGACGATAAGTTCTTCAAAATTTTGGTTTGTGAGGCTTGGATACATAACTCCACATACTAAAGTATGACCTCTGAGATTGCTGTTATCAGGCAGGGACAAGATGTTACAGTAATGATAGCTATTTCTGTAAAAATATTAACTAAATATTCAGTAGGGATCAAAAAAGGAAACACTTAAGAATTATTAGGAAAAGAATACAAGACAAATTTAGAAGTATTCTTATGCTGCCCTGTCAGTTGTTGCTGATGCTGTATGTGTGCAATTCCAGTCTCTTAATCTCTTAAGAAAAATACAGTTGAATTGAAGAAGGTTTAGGAGACAACAAAAATTAATCAGATGTATGAAGTGACTCCCAAACTGGGGTCAGTTAAGCAGGCTGGCCATCAGTTTGGGGAAGTTAGGCAGGACGTAATAAAGTTTTATAAAATCTTGTGTGGAGTGAAGTAAGGAAATAGGTTTGTGAGTGTTTCTTCTGAAACAAGACCATAGAGATCAAATGTCTCTGTCAAGTGCTGGTTCAAAAGAAAGTGAGCTGGCTGCTTGTGCAGTTTGGGTTCAAGCTAAGAAACCTCTTGCCACAGGAGGCTGTGGATACTAGAAGTCTACATTAATGCAAGGAAAGACCAGACAATTTTGTGAAAGAGAAATCTGCTGAGGCTATGTAAATTCACAGCCATTGCTTCTGGGTTCAGGGTGTCTCATCTACAAATTGGTAGATGCTGGAAGAGTATTCAGGGGAAGTATGTATGAATGATCTCCAATGAATGTTCAGAGCAAATTACTTCAAAATGTATGGCACCACTGACGTTTGCATTCATTAGGACTCCTACTAAAAAAGTATCAAAAAACCAAAAATTATTGTGAAGTCCACCACTGCTCATTTTTTTAAAACTCCAAGACAAAATTTATTCTTTTGTATTCTGTTCCCTTTATTTAAAATATACCAGAAAACTGTAAGAATCATGAATTTTCCCTACCACAAGTTTGCTTTCTTATTATATCCAAACCAAAGAAGCAAATAGGTTTTGTTAATGAAATAGTGCTGAAGAGTTAAAATTGACAGTAGATCTTAGCAAGAATATTGCATGTTTTGGAAGCAGGATTTACATGCATGCAGCAGTTCACAATGATGTTTTGCATTACTTTTCTTTCAACAGAAAATTCATTGCTTCGCTATATGAGCAATGAGAAAATAGGTCAAGAAGACTACATGTTCCAAAGGAATAGCAAAAAAGATACTGGGAAAAAGTCCAAAAAGAAGGGAGACAAGAGTAGTAGTCCAAGTCATTACTCGCTGTTGCCTAGTTTACAAATGGAGTCATTGAGACAAGAAGTCATGGGCACACCTGGACCAGAAACTGCTTTGTACCATGTGAGTAAAAATACCACTAACAAAAGCTGTTGCTCTGTGCTTGTGATAAGAGACAGTCTTGGTTTTATAGTGATATTCAAATCTTTTCTGGACTACTGCTGTTGCACTGATTTCTATTCTTCAGAGAATAACTAGGTCTCAAAGAAATATTTTAGAATTCTTAATTTTGCTGTTAAGATGGGGGATGGACACCAGTGTTTTGTTTCCTCTATTTAGAAGATAGCACATTCGAAATGCAGCGTTGGTATCTCTGCCTTGACTGACTTGCTGCTGCTGGAAAGGAAAGAAGCAGCAGTTTCCTGACTAGCTAGAAACCTTCTCATCTCTCTCACTGCAATATGCTGAGTGTTTGTCAGACAACCCTTTTACTACAGGTACTYGAAAGGCCTGATGATGGCAGGAAAAGTTGTGGGAGGCGTTTGTTTTGCTTTTGAGGTAAGGGGAGGTCTAATGCATGTAACTGTTTTTAACATACAGCCCTCAGTAATGCAAATATAAATGTGAAGGAAGGGGTTCTGCTGAATAGAATGCAAAAGGAAAACAGCAGTAACTTGCTCAGTTTTAAATATGTCCAAAAAATGGAGTTAGAAGTTCACAACAAATTTCAGATGTGATAAGGCATTCATCCCATAGCACTTCCCATGTACTGAGAGAATACTCACCTCTCAGTGACATTTCCTTCTTAGTATATGTTAAATTCCTGACACTATGCTGTGACAAAAACTTTTATTTTAAGGTGCCATCTCTGTTTTTTCTTGGTTTTTTCTATCACATAGTACAATAAATGATGTACACAGGAACTGGAAGATTCTTCAAAACTCTGGTATGGAAGTTAATGAGTGACAACAAGCATAGAATTGGCAACCAGCATCTTTCATGTGCTTTGGATATCCATCCCCAAAACACTTGAACTGTTAACACCTCAGATTGCACCAGTATCTGCTAATCCTTTTTCTGTATCATTACCGTTAAAGGATCTCTCTCTATAATGCCATTAAAGCTTCAACATCCTTTTGAAAGTTTAGTAGGAGCTTATTCCTTTATAAAAATAAATAAAGGTTATTCATTCTTTAGAATACAAATCAGTATTGATCTGCTAACTGGCTATGAAGCAAAAAGGCATGAAGTAAACAGAAAGAGGAAGCTTGGACTATTGATTTGTCCCAGGGGAAATGGGAAGGAGCTCTTCACAAAGCATTTTCAGCCCTCTGCAACTGAATATTGCTGATGCTATCGCTGGAAGCTGACTGCTATCATGCAGTACCAGAGTTTCTTTTTTGTGGTGATGACACCCAAGCATTCTGGCCCAGGGGGCTATACAGCTTCGCCATATAGCAGAGCCAAGGGTTTTGTAATAAATGGGGCAGAACTTTTCTTAAAATCTTAAATAAACAGTGCAGTGAGCAGAAAAATAATGGGGGAGTACAGATAACACACAAGGAACTCACATCTGTCTGCAGTAAAATTTTATTAAGCTATAGATAACAAATAAGACAATGAAAGCATAGTTTATGCTTAAAGTACATCTTAAAGATCACTAAAAAAGTGGCTGTCCTATTACAAAATATTTTTTTACAATCAGCAGCTACCTAGTTTTTCATAAAGATTTTGGATTATTTGCAAATGGAAGCCTCTGGGTGCACATGAGTTCAGTGCAAAGGAATGGTGGTAAGTCCAAAACCTGCTCTGATAAGTGAAAGAGATGGAGGTTTTTGTTGGGTTTGGTTTGGGTTTTTTTCAGAATATCAGAGGAAGAGAGAATACTGTGACTCTGCTGTATATACCACGAGCCAGTAGATTTTCCTAAAGTAAAGAGCAGCTTCTACCAGGTGGCTTTAGTTGAATTTGAACCTGTAGTGCCTCAAATGTTTGTATAAGGCCCCAGTGCTAAAGAACACTCCACTAGGCTTGTTAAGTAGCTCCAATCCCTGATTGCTCTTGTTAAAAGTATTCACCTATTAGCCTGTGTTTACCTGGTTTCTATGTCCAATCATAGTTACAAATGTACCATTATCCTCTAGATTTAAAGATCTTTTGTTACCAAAATTTGTCCACCAATGTAGGACTTGACAGGTTATAATCAAATAATTTTGTAGATTTCTCTTGCTTGAGAGAATTAGAATTAGCATCTTAGGTTTTTCTTCAAATATTGTGTTTTCACATCTTTTTTTTATTCTCATAATTCTTTCAAGTCTTTATATTTCATCCTGAAGTATCCTAAGCATCCTTCCTAAAGTATGTATGCCAGAACAGGACATAAATTTCCAGGAGCTGGATAGAAAGGTTATATAACCTTTCCCGTTCACTACCTCTCTATTTAAATGTTTAAAGGACTGGTTACCCCTTTTAAGCATAGCCTTGGAATGAGAGTATGTTTGTTACTTTGTTTTAGTTTTATTTTTTCTGTAATGATACTATTTGAATTCACTTATTTGCAAGACTGATATTCCCAATCTAATAATTTATCTTGCATTCTTTGTTCTTAAATATATATAACATTGTATATGGTTGGTCATGTTGAAACATGTGACTTCTTGGGTATGCTTGCTGAATAATCCATGACTCTGAAGCAACCCTAAGTAAGAAATATGTGAGAGTAAGGGCTCTGGACCCTCAGATCGGGCCCCTGTCATTCTCAAGTCCATAACAAGGAGTATTAAAGCTCCAGGAATCTGGGGTCTGCTGTGGACACTCTGGTTCTGAAATTATATTTCTAATGTACAAATTCTATGAAATAGAAAGCATGCACATCTAATCTCTTCTTTTTTTCTTCTATTTTCTTTCCCCTTTTTTCTGAATTCCGTGAAGTAGAAGCTATGCTGCTCACTCAGCACTCAGGTTTTGTGTCATTCACTGGTCTTTGATTCAATGTTGCCTTTATACAAGGATGTTTTCATTCTTTTTTGAGTCCATTGATATAAATGTTAAATAATTTCGGACTAAAAATGCATTCCACTAGTTAGTGATGAATTCCCCTTACAATTCCAGGCCTCTTTCCTTTTGAATTTTGCAGCCACTGACGTGAGCAGGTTGATTACCTTTTTACTGTGAAGGTTTTCTGCAGAAAAGCAGCTTTTACAAGTATGCTGACTTCAACTCCTGCTGCTGCTTTTACACATGGCTCTACAGAAAAGAAAAATCTTTGATCAAAAAACTACATTGCTGAATTAAATTACCACAGCAGAAATGGTATTATTTTTGTGCTGTAAACAAAGTGGATGGTGTTGAAAAAATTACCATGGTAATGTAGAAGTGCCTGGTTGTTGTTTATTTGCTAAAAGCTATTCTGTAAAATGCCAGCAGATTCAAATTGTTATATTCTAAAGTGATCACAAGAATGTGGCAGTCTAGCATTTTTCTGACTGTCATGATACTAAACTTGCATAAAATCACTCATTTTAACAGTTTTGTTTATACTGTTAACCTGCTATTGCAATCAAAAACTGTGGGGTCAAGGGTGCATTTCAGTTACGGCTTTGAAAAGTGAACAGGGTTTACCTGTGTCCACTGAACGTAACTGATGTGATAGCTGATACCACAGCAAAAGGAAAACGAATATGTGTTGTGTCTGTGAAGTAAACATCTCTTGTGTCCACTTCTGGTGCTTCTGAATCCTCACATACAGATTTTCTTCACTACTTTAGGGTTTTTTCCCATTCTAGAACTTGTTTCCAGTGTTAGGTTGATTTCTAGCCAAGTTGTTGTTCTTACATTCTGTTTTTCTTCCTCGCTATTGCAAAAGAAACCAACACAGAGTGTTAATGTTTTTATTAAGCTGAGGCAGACTGCTGGAGCTGTTGCTAATCTAATCTGCAAGCAGGTGTTCAATGTGATCTATTACTGTGGGTAGAAAACAGCGCAGTTAAAATTGTCTTGAACTTTTGAGGCCCAAGAGATGAAATCTCTGATGTATCACTGTAGTTTCTCAAGTTCATTATGTTATTGTGTACAGGAATTCTCTTGGTGCGTTGTGCTTTGTTTTAGTTGAAGGAAACTAATGTGGTTATTTAGAAGGGAGGTAGAGTCATGGGTCAAAAGAAGTTCGACAGCAGGTTAATATTAATCTGTTCCTAACTGGATCAATACAACTTTCCCTTAGTGTAGAAACAGCATTGCTATGTGAAGAAAAGGTTACAGGCTCTCGTATGCAGTAGTAAGCAAGATTGCTGTCTCTTGCATAACTCCCTGCTATATACAATAGGCTGCAACCTACACAAATAAACTTACATTATTGACCTTGTTTCTTCTCCCTTCCTGCCTCCCATTATCCCTTTGCCTTTTCCAGTGCATGCTCGCTTGTTCATGTGTTCTCAGCAATACATAGTGACTTGCTTGTCGTAGGAAAAGTGACAGAAAAATATCAGCTTCTCACTTTGCTGTAATAACCAGTCTATTTTAAATTGTTTAATTAATTACAGGAGTTTTCTTAGTAATTTTAATTGCATTTGAAAGTAAGGTAAGTTTAGTAGCAAGATGTACCATTTAAAGTTCATACATCTGAAACAGGTGGCTCAGTAATGGGTGGAGGACAGAAGTTAAGGGTTTGTACCGTTGGGATTTTACTGAATTTACATGTGTAGATATGTACACATGCACTATCTTTAATGTTCCAGTTTTACTTTTAATCAGGGAGAAATAAAATAAAAGTTATCAGTTGGAGTTCTTGTGCTGCAAATTGAATTGTTGGTGCACCTTTGGCAAACTTCTTTCTTTCCTCTTTAGCAATGTATAACCATCCATGTGGTTGAAGTGCAGCCTGGTGACTCTTAATCACATAATTAACAGCAGTACTTGCTGCAGTGAGCACCTACAGAGAGCCAGGCACTCCCTTCTGCTCTGCCAGTGAGGACACCAAGGCAGCAAGGACGAAGGGTGGGACCAGGGTCACAATTTCAGTTGTGTCTCTCTCCAGTGCTCCCAAGGTGGCTGTACCAGTTCAGCTGAGTGGGTTTCCTCAGCAGAGCTGGTGAGGCTGCATCAGTCTGGCCATGCAAGGTTCTGTTGGTTGCAAGAGTGATCTTGTTGAGAATACTGTAGGTGAAAATGATTTGTTTATAGAGCTATTGTAAAAATCAGATTTTAGCTAATTATGTAAATTGGAAAGGAGACAGTAACTTCTAGGTAAAACAACTTCTACTTAAATGATGCATATTTCCAGGTATTTCTTGCCTCCTACAAACCCCTGCAGGAAAAATACAAGAAAATGCTTCTTAAAAGTTGAATTCAAAGTATATGTAGTTGGGTGTTGTCAATACAGAGAAGAATTTACTAAAAATTCATGATTTTGAAAAGTTTAAAGTCTAAGTCTATGTAAGTGGTTGATTTTCCCTTACTTCTCTTCCTCTCTGCAGAAAGGCTGAAAGGAAGTAAAAAGTGAAAATACTTAAACTGATATTTTTTTGATGAAAATTCCCAAGTCAAATATGCATGTATTTAAAAAACCTCTCAATTGTAGTACCCAATAACTGGCATTTAAAAAAGTGTAGAACATATGCATCTTAGTTTCTAATAAACTTGGGCACAAGCTACCCATCAATTTATTGCAAAAATCTTCTTTCTAAAAGTGGCATCTAAAAAATATACTGGAAAACCCTTTAAAAAAAAAAACCCAAACCCTAACAACCTCACTGAAAAACTAGGAGTTTACTATAATTGTAAATATCACCATATTTAAAGAATTTCTGTTTGGTGAATTTTTTTGTTACGGATATTTGTAAATTAAAAAAAAAAATTTGTAGAGAAAAAAATTAAACATCAATTGCACAGATTTTAGGTAGGTGTCTGAAATCTAGAATGTCATTGTATCATTACAACAGATGGAGTTGGTACATTTTCTTCTTAAAAATGTTTGAAGTGCCACTCTGGCAATATTTAAATAACAAGGCTCCCTTTTTCTTTTTCTCCKCCCTGTTTTCACAATAGTCTATAGTTAGACATGTAATTGTTATAGAATACAAATCTAGCAGTTGGTATCAAAGTCCAGTTTAACCTAAGTGCATAGTAAAAAATATTTTCCGATAGTATTTCCATAATTTTTGTTAATATTTGAATTAGTGTTACTTTTTTGCTATGGTCTTTCATTTAAATATATATATTAAAATAATACTGAAACTTGCAGATAGATTACATGCTTATATGCTCCTGTCATTAGCAAAGGAAATTTTAAACTCCTTTTTGAAAACATAAGAAATATTAATTGTAAAAAAATTATACTTGTGTTCCAGTTAAAAACCATTGGCATTTTTATATTCCCAGCTAAGAAACTGCACTGGATTTCAAATAACTGTTTGGAAATTAAATAAACATCAGGAACAGTTTTGGAAATAATTGTGAAAAATTTCAGTCTAATTACCACAGGAAGAAATCATTTCTCCACTGCTCCGTTGCAAGTTAGCCCTTTACAGTCTAAATATAATTGTGCATGCTCTAACTTCTACTGTAAAGGTAGGAAAACACAAACCTTAACCCATAGTAGCACATATGCTTTTGCAATTTCACAAGTGAAAAAACTGTAATTTTTCATGGTGTCTAGACTTTTTGAAAGTAGCTCTCTCAGACTCGACTCCAAGTAGGCTCCTGGGTGCCTCAGTAGCAAAGTTCAACACTGAGCTCCTGTGGCACCTGAGTTTCTTCTCTAGTCCTTGTATGTGTATGAAGGTCTAGCACAGCTGGGCTGGTAAAAACTAAACATGAGGATATCCCTTTCTGGAGGTGACTGGAGCATTTAAGGCATTTACATCCCTTTCTTCTGTAGGTTACACTGGTCATATCTCACCTTAGTTTTTTTGTAGCCTTAGGGGCTTGTAGGAGAGCATTTTGACCTCTTCTACAACTTAAACTCCTTGCTCCTTTTCCCATCAGTGGGCGTGTAATGAGGAAATAAGGCTGTGATGATAACTAAGTGCACATGTGTGGAAATGGAAGAAACTCACTGCATTGCAGTAGAAACTGAGCTGAAGAGGCTTATGAAGTTATAAGAATAATCTCATTTGGAGTTATTTTAAAATCCTCAAAGTCTATTCAGAGGCAAAAGTGCTAGTAAAATGTTTCATATAATGCAGTGCGGAGAAGAATATGCAATTTTGCTATGAAAGCACCATGAGCTTGTATCCATTTCTCATCAGCCTGACCTAGTATTAGTTCAGGTATAGACAGCCTTTTGCTCTGAGAGACATTTAGAAAGAACAACAATTTAAAAAGTACGTAAGGGAAAGAGGGATAAAAGAAACCCAATGGAAAATTCTTACATATTGCCATCATGAGTCTGAAACACCATCATATCCCACAGCCACAATCGTCCCACTGGTCATGGGCAGCTTTGAATGCCTACACACTGGCACATGGGGGGTTTCTTTCAGTTGGATACTTGTGGGTTTATATATCTGATTCAGACAGAAGAGCAGCATCTCTCACATTCTCAAGTTAAATAGTGGTTCCAGCACTTGGCCAGCTTCTTCATGCCCAAAAGAAACCATCTAAGCAATACTGTATGTATCCCTTCATTTCAATGCAGCACTTTGGAAATGTAACAGACACAATCAAATTATGAAAACAGTATTTATGTTGTTAAAATCTGTGTAGGAACTTATTCTGGGTCATAAGTGATCTGTGTGGCATATAAAACAAACAAAACAGTAAAACAGTTAACCAATAAGCAAAATATGCCTTACTTGTAACAGTTAAAAAGTTATTGGGATAGCCGTAAGAGTGTTGTGCTTAAAGGTAATTTTAGATACCTCAGATGGTCTGAGTTTGGTAGAAATCTGGTTCAAAATAAATCTTCTACATTTCTGAAACAAAAAGCAAGAGAAGAACAGCATATAAATTCCTTGCTAATGGAAGATGGCTTTGTATTATTTTTAGACTAGTGCAATCAACATAGAGGAATAGACAGGCCTCCTGGGTGTAGTCTTCCATTGCAGTTAATCACTATCACTTAATCCTATTCAGATATGTATTAAACTCCACATTCAAGCATGGTATGAATTGCTGCTGCTAATGATGGGACCAGTAAAAGGTGATAAACTGGGTGAATGGATAGCCAGTTGTCGTAATTCCAAGTAAAATGTTGGACAGAGGGGAGGAAAGATGCCAGCAAGAGAAAGGCATCTAATGAATTTGCTATGAAAAACGAAACCCAGATGCTTCCGAAACCAGCATAAACCGCATAGGATAATAGGATAATTCAGTCTGGGAGTGACCTCGGGAGGTTCTGTGCTCTGATCTTTGGCTCAAAGCAGGGCCAGCTCTGAGGTCAGACAAGGCTTCTCAGGGCTGGCTCAGGTGGGTGTTGAAAACCTCCTGAGATGGAGACTGAACGAACTCTCAGCCAGCCTGTGGCACTGCCTGTCTGTCCTCATGGCAAAAAAGTTGGAGATCAACGGAAAAACAGATATTTTGGCAATAGCTGGGAGGATAGCAACTTGCTCAGATTTAAGGCATAGTTTCTGTTGTTTCATTGCTGCTTAGCTAAACTCATCTTGGGAATGTGCCTCAGTAATCACATCTGTTTTGCCAGTTCTAGACTCGCAGTCCTTTGAACTCAAGACTGAAAAGTTTAGATGTGCATATGCAGCTTTTTTGAGTTCTGTTTAGGCATATATTTTGTGAAACAGTAATACTTAGTCTCCTCAGGAGGGAGTGCTAAGTTCTTTTAATTATATGGAATAATATCTGCATTGTTCTTGAGGTATATTATTGCTGTCACAGATGAGAGAATATTTTCACATCTGCATTGCTTCTCTTTGAAAGAGATAGTTAATACCATGAATTTTCTCTTATTGGGGAAGTAGTTGCCTAAATGAAATTTGAAGGTATTGAATATGGGAGATTTTACATCTATTTCTATATACTCTCTGATCTTTACTAAAATCCAGAGTTCATTATTGCAGCAAAGCAAAATCCTCTAGAGATGAGGTAAGATTGGTTTATTGGCCATCATGAAGCACAATTGGAATCTTTTGTGGAAAATTTTTGTTTTAAACTTTCTCTATTACCTTCTTTTGCATTGTGACCATGAGGAGAAAAATATGGCCTGTTATAATTTCTTTCCATGGCAAAGCTGGGAAATTCTTTAAAAATGAGAGTTACTGTAAAGGTCATCTAGTCCAGCTCTGCCAGTCTAGATTTATTGCTTACTGCATAGAATATAATGGTCTGAAAGTGTAATTTTACATCTTTTAGAGATGTAAATCTATGCACTAATAAATCTCTCAGCTCAGAGCATTTCCTAATTTCCTTTCACATCCCCATTCTGTATTTTTTTTCTGTTATCTATTTCATAGACTCATTCCTGATTGTATCCTGCTTTTATGACCTGATAGAGGACCATTGCCTTTGTAGGTATTAACATTGTTTGTACATCAGTAAGCTGCATTACCCGTAGCTGGTACAATCACAATAGCACAGTTGAGAATTATTTTTTTTAATGTAGAGTAAGTGATTTAGTCCCTCGGTTATTCCCCTTTGATAAAGAAGAGATTAAGCACAGCGTTTTGTAGCAGAGCAGTGTATGTCAGGTATTGCACAGAGGGAACTCAGCATGAGTTATCACTGCAATATAGTGGGGAGTGTCACATCCCGGAGAGCTTTGATCTAGGTCCTGACTTCTCAACTGGCTCCTCTCTGTACTCCTTTCTGCATAAGGGAAAGGGAGGTCCCAGGACTATGAAAGCATTCAACCAAGGGCACTGGCTGGCATGTGTCATGAAATTCAGCATTCTCAAAAACTTGCATGAGTGGTGAAAATGTTGTTTGAATTAATGGAGCACATTTGCCCATTCTAGAGTGCCAATTTTATCAAAATGCTTTGGCAAATTGCTCCATTGTTTCTGAACAAGTGATTTTTTCCAACTAGTGGTTTTGACTCCGCGAGAGCCTCCGCCCCATTCCTCTGCCTCACTTACACAGTGGTGGCCCCTCGAGCCTGTTGCTAACACACAGTATGGGAGATTGTATGGTTTCACCTGGGAGGAAAATGGCTCTTTGCAGCACTGCAGCTCCTGAACAGAAGCTGTTTTATGAGGTGTTTCTGTTTTACTGGAGAGAAGTGCTTGTTGCTTAGCGCCTGATCTCTGAGTCAGCCAATCCATCTCTGCTACTGTGCTGTGGAGGAAAAAGAAACCTTGTATTTTTCATAAGGCAGTAACTGCTTTTTGTCCACTTCTCAGGTATATCCCTTTGCTTTCAGATTAACCCAAGTAGATAGTATTTCCAACACTACCGAATTCTGACTTTAGAATGAAGTGTAAAACTTCTTGTAATCTGGTTTGTACCCATAAGGTCACCACCACCAGCTCATTAAAAAGACCTAATGTTATCTTTCCCCACCTTCTGCAAAGTGCTGTTTCATCTTATGCTTAGAGAAAATTTTACTGAATTCCAGCAAATAATGGGACTTTTATCCTGGAATGAAATGTTCTTTTTCTACCTTAATTCATAAGTGCAGTGGAAGTATTTGTTACGACTGTTAACAGAATGTATAATGCCTGATGTACAAAAGCTCTTCCTTCTTTTCCCCATGAAAACTTCCCCTCTTCCACTCTAGCCAGAAGGAGTTCTCTGTTTCTTTCACTGAAAGCATATTATGTCCAAGTGCTAACAGAGGATACCTTGCAATAGTGTATCTTCCTTAAAACAGAAATCTGTTGTCTCAGAGCACCTACATCCCCTGCGCTTTTCTCTGTCACACAATCAGATGGAGCCATATGAGAGAGATCACGGTGAGGCACACAATCAGAAGTGTTGCTAACTGCTGCTGCAGAAGGAGGTGTATGTGCTCTTCATCATAAGCAAGCCACCTGCGTGTTGTAAGGGGGCATGGGACCTTTATTTTAGGTTAATGATTTTTCCTTTACAAAGACCATGGACTTGGTGCAAGATGTTGCTAATGCCTTGGGGGTGACTTCTGTTTTACAGCAGTTTGTTTTCTTCTGAGAAAGTCCAGGATTGGCTCCACGCTGTGCCACAGACCACCTCTCTAACCCAATATAGATCAAGAATAAGTATCTTAAATCTGCTTGGTTAGTCTTACTGTTTTGATGTTTAGATAAGCATAAGAGGAAAACCTACCTTTCCTATGAATAAGACAGAAATTTTCTAAGCAAACCAAGATTTTTCCTGGAGGAAATTGCATAGTTTGAAAGGGGTTGTTTGACTGACTGATACCTTCTGGAAGGGCAGTGCAGCATGGTACAAGTATCCACAAGGCTTCTGGAGTGCTTATGGGATGACTTGTCTCAGTGACACTGTGAAAGGACGAAAGGCAAGGGACGTAAATTGAAATACAGGAAATTCCATGTAAACATAAGAAAAAAATACTTATACTGTGAAGATGGTGTAAGTGGAACAGGTTGTCCATGGAATTTTTGAAGTCTCCATCCTTGCAGATACTAAAAACCCAAGTGGATACAGCCCTGAACAACCTTCTCCACTTGAGTATGCTTTGAGCAACAAGGGTGGATAAGATGATCTCCAGAGGTGCCTTCCTGCCTGAGTCGTTTCAGGACTTTTCTGGCTGGTCCATTCTCCTCAGTAAGAGGTTAAACTGGGAACTGCTCTGGGGTTGAAATCAAAATAAAGGGTTAAATACTGTTCTGTAACAGGTGGTAGTTTAGTTTCTTTTTCCTTCTTACGTGTGTGCACCTGAAACGTACACAGTGCTGCTGGAGCAACTGATGCATCGTGGACTTTTGCCATTAAAGGATACATGCAGTTTTTGAATCTTCCCTTTCTCTCCTAGATTACTTACTGTCAACAAAAAGTAGTGTGGGAGGTACCAAAATTACATGTTTCTAAGTTGATGTAGAGCAGGAGAATGATCTCAGAATAAATTATCCTAATGAACAGCACTTGTCTAGTTTAACTTTTTATCCTCATTTGCTTCAGGCAGCTATGACACTGCTGCAGTCCTTGTTATGTCAGTCGAAAAGACAGTGGGAACTCTGAATATGATGTTGTCCAGGATTTTTATGGAATATGAGAACTCTAAATTTGATGTTGTCCAGGATTTTTACTGCTTTGGTATTTCAATTAAAGAGTCCTGTGGCTTAGCAGCTAAGAAGGAAAATTTTTCCCTGGTAGTGGAAAGCAGCACCACTGTATATTCTCAAATAGCCTGAAGATTTAAAAAATTGTTTTATTTTTGCGTTCATTATGCTAACAACTTCGCACAAAATATTTGCACTAGCTTCTGCAACTGCTAATTTGTATCCAGCTAATGTAACATTTGCCACAGAGCCCCCCACAAATGATGGAAAACATTTAAAAACGGGAGAAAGAATAAGAATCCCTGAGCAGAAAAGCTGTGCTTGCTATCACATTTCAGATGACCACAGTTCTGTCCTTAGCTAGCATATTCCTCTTGGATAAGCAGACATAGGAGCAGTTGTATGAAAAGAATAGACATCTTTGATATTATCAGCCCTTGTAGACTATGTAACCAGGAGAGCATCCTGCACAGCTCATGTAGCCATTGCCCACCTCAGGCAGACAGAAAGTTGGCAGCTTCGAGATCTCAGGGTACCTTTTTTTTTACAGTAAAAAACTCTTGAATCACATACTGTTTCTTTATCTTTATTGTCATTAAAAAATGCATGAATGAAATTCTGCTGCTGATTGGCAGAAGGTTTCAAACTTTCTGAGCTGACAGAGGTCTTACCTAATCGTGTCTGTGTAACACAGTCATTGAAAACTTTGTTTTCCACAAATATCCATAAAAATAGTTAGTACTGTCTGTTATTAGCTCTTAATGGAGACTAAACAAGATGGTAAACAAAAAAAGATTTTGGCAAAATCCTCTGTTGCAAGTACCCTTAAGCATGACGTGTTAATACTGATGTATAGTGTGACATTGTGTATAACTGGGTTTGCATTTTCCCCCTATTCACTCTTCTTTTAGCTCTGAAATTTTGGATCTCAACACACCAAATGCAGAGAAATGTGTACGTGGTATATCAAAACTGTGAAAACAGAACATTGCCAGTGTTCTCAAAGCATTGAGAACTATCTCTCAAAGTGAGAGATCAATCAGATAATTGGCAGAACCAGCTTTCATTTTTTTCCCAGATACTGGCTTTTCCATCTGTAGCAGAAAGTTCCAGTAATCAGAAGTGTTACAAGCTACCCTGCTAAAACTAGAGAAAGTTATCTTACAGTGACAGAGGGGAAGTGCCTGACTGTAAATGGTTCCTTAGTGTCTAAACTTGCAGCTTGAGAAAAATTGGATTTGACTTGAGCTCTAAATAAAACTATAAAGATACCTGCCATTTTTCCTTCCAATCAGACTGAGCTCAAATTCTGGTAAAATAATTGGAGATTATTATTTCCATAACCTGGTTGTCTCTTCCAGCTCTTTTTAAATGAGTGAGTGAAAAATCTCTGAAAAAAAGTGAAGAAACAAAAAAGCCCTTGCATGAGAATTTTAGGAGCTGTCCAATTTAGTGCTAATTGCTATGGCCAATCTGGATCTTCAGAGAACCTTCAGTTATGGTCTTTTTTGGTAGACCTACAAATTCTGTACCTATGAAGGAGTTTATGTAACTATTAGAATATATTTATTCTTTGGACATGGATGTAATGTTCTGTTGGTCACACCTGGAATTTATATTAGATCTTAGAGAAGCTCTAAGGAACAGTTTGACCCCAAATCTTTAGACTTCTTCCTCGGACTCTTGAAGTTTGTCAAGATAACCAGTTGTCTCAAATTTATCATTTTGATAACCAGTCTATTTGTTTTCTGCTTTTATTTGAGCTATCAACTGAAATAGAAGTTTTCTGACTTTCATCATAACAGTTTTATCAAACACTCATCTCTTCTGATAGCAGTTTTACTCCAATTTAATTATTAGTATTGAAAAATCAGTTTATTAAGTTTCCTATTTGGCATGAAACAAATAAATTAATTGAAACTTAAATTATTTCACACTTTCATTTAAATACATTTTTCCAAATAGAGAGCTATGAAAGTACTACTAACTAAGTTAATAATAAATATATTTTTAGGCTTCTGAATGTTAATGACTAACTTTCAATCTTGTTTCCCTTCTGAGCAAATATAGAGCAGTCATAGTACTAACCAATAATAAATACTTTATCCCAGGACAGAAACCTGTATAACTCTGAGAACAAGACAAAAACATGAGTTTCGTTTCTTGAAAATGTTGTGTTATACATGCAAAGATGCTGGTGTGTGATTGTGTGCATGCAGATAGCATTGATTATTCCACCTATATAGGATTATTTTCTTGCTAAAGAGCAAATACAATTTCAGGTCAGTGGTGATTTCTTTGGTTAGTGTGAGCCTCCACCTGCAAGTTTTTTATAGTGTAGTTGTATTGCTGTGCTATAATCATAAAAGGCATGTCCTGGGGCAGGTTGCTATTTACAGCTGTGCAGTCTTCTGATAGACTTTCAGAATTCTGTCAATCATTTTGAAGACTGTTAAAGTAAATATAACCTACATAAAAAGTCTGGTAATGAACAGTTGCAGGAAGAAAGGAACTGTTATGGCTCTTCCATACACAATAAAGTCTCCATTGGCTGATGGAATGTGCCACTAAGCCCTCAGAAAGGTAGGGCTAGAGGTAGGCTAGCACCTTTCGTAAAAAACCAAACAACCAAACAAAAAAAACTGCACCCAAAAAAAAACCACAAAAACCAAAACACTAAACCAGAAACATAGCAAAAACCCCTTTAATAAATGGTGTTTTACTCCTCTTAAAATACTTGTGCTTCCTCTTAAAATACAGGCTCCTAATAGGAAAGGCAAACATATATATACATTAAATGTTTCTTTGATATTCTACTTAGACATGCATTTGTCAAAGGGCTTAGTCTAGGTGTATTATTAAATAGAACAAGTTCAAAGATCAGATATTACAGGAGAAAATCATTGTATCTAAAAAACTGAGGCTCAGGGTATTCAAAGGGGTTTTGATATATGTGAAACATCAAGTGACGCCTTGCTTTTAGATAATGGAAAGTTTTTCTAGTTATACTAGAAAATATACTATATACTGGAAAGCAATATAATTCAGAATATGATTAAACAGTTTCAAATTTTCTTCAGGAGTGACAATTTCCACTTATTTTAAGGTATTGATCTATTTCATTTCTTTGGTGGCAGTCATTTCCATTTTAGTCTTGATTTTGAGTTACTAACAACTTTCTTTAATATGGGATGCTGCTTTCTATTTCGTTTCATGCTTGCTCTCAGAATTAGTAGAAGAGCTGAATTGTTGGAAACTGGGACAAGATGTTTGTGAAAGCAGTTGCTCAAAGCTCAGGATGTATCAGAATCAAAATGCAGTGAACATACTTTGAATCTGGCTTGGTGGGAGAGTGATTAAACTATCTTGCAGCAAGCTGGCATTAGTACAACTGAATTTCTTGCTTTGGTGTAAATCCATGGTTGTGGGGTTTGTGGCATTAAGAAGAAGTATTTATATTATTTCCATCTTTGCCACATCACAGAATTAAGCTGTAAAAGGGGAAACATTATGGTGGCCAACATTAGGACAGGTCACTAAAAGAAGCTGTGGAATCTACCTCTTTGGAGATAGTTGGATCTGGGCTAGAGATGACTCTGAAGAACAGGATCCAGTGTTGGATTCAAAGCAAGCCTTGTTCTGATCAGGAGGAAGGACATGACCTCCTTTGTTATTTTCTGATTATAAGCAACAGAGAAAATGGCACTAAGCATTATCTTACATCTGGTAGGAGGCTGTAGATTGCATTTAGTGATTTCCTAAAAAAGCACAGAAGAAGCATTTTTAGATTTCATCCTCACTTGTTTGGGTTTTTTTTGTTGTGGTGGTGGGTTTTTTTTCTAATTACATATTTTGTGTTACCTATACATCTTCTGGGTTATGAAAAAGTTGATGCTGTTTTTCGCAAAGGGTGAACTAACTTGAAGTCTGAAGTCTATGTAAAATAACCTAAAGTGTTAGTTAAAGTCACTGCAGTTGAAATAGTTCCCAGGAACTTCACTCAGTTGTAGAATTTGCCCTTAATTATGATTTAATTCAATGAGCTAATTTAGAAAAACTGAATTTAATAAAGCCTTTCTATTTTGCAATATAACATAATGTATGGAAAAATGGTTAGACATCTAAATTACATGCTTTCTTGCTGTTAAAAACTGATACCCCTTCATTACCCTTTCTTCCCAAAAACTGACTTAGAAGTGGGGAATGTGAACTCACGTTTGCAGGTTCAATTTACAGACAAAACATCTAAAGAGAAGGCTTTTCATATTGTTCTCACCTGCTCTCAGAATTGCTTACAAGAAATCCAAGCAGAGATTTTCCTTTTCTGTTTTGACACTGTGAAAATAATAGTGCAAAAGAGTCAAGCAACAGAATGAAATTGTCTGGGTTGCGAACTGAGAAGTGCTAAAGTTTTGGATTTGTATGTGTGTGTATTTTTTCAATCACTTTGAATTAGGTAAGATTTTCAGAGGGAGTTCCTTACACAGTTCTGCCCAGGCACTCAGTTATTCCTGGGCCATATGGATCTCTTCTAGTTCTTCGCAGGTTGAAATATTTCGTGTGATGTAAGTTGGGATGGTGTTGCTGGATTTGTTAAGACCTGGTGCTGATTTAATTGATACCAGTAGCAGAAGAAAAAGGACAAGAGCCAGGGAATGAAAACAAGTGGGCTCCTTTTTTCTTCCCAGTGGAGGCCTATTTTGACCCACTGAGTGGCAATATAGTGGAGTAGCTTTTCTCCAAGGGATCAGCACATCTAGCAAATCAGTTAAATTTTTTAATTACACTTAATTATTGTATTGCTGGTAATTTTTCCCCATGGATATGTTAATATTTGCTGCTTGAGAATCTCTCGGCTGTGAGCCAAGACGTCCCTTGAAAGCTGAGCCCTAGTCTGCTGCACGTGAGCTCAGGTGTATGTGAAGCAGGGAGGAGAAAATTAGAATAGAATAGAATCATTAAGGTTGGAAAAGAACTCCAAAATCATCGAGTCCAACCTTTGACCAAACAACATCATGTTAACTAAGCCATAACACTAAGTGCCATGTGCAAAAGCAAAGCAACTCTTTGAATTGAACAGGGAGTCTTGTAAACTCAGGTGAGGGTTTGTCTTACTTGCTAGGAACAGGATTTGGGATTGAAAAGCTGTCAGTGCTGTTGTTTAGGTTTATTTTTACCAAGTGGCACAAAAGTATTGATTCATGGTAAGCTGAAATAGGAAGTTTTAATACTCAGACACTCTAATGTAGCCTTTTCTTAGTTTTAACAGTAATACCTTTGTCTGTTTTTATAAAATTCAAAACAAGTGAAATCACATCTTTAAATTTTGACTGATTAATTACAGAATTATTTTTTAGTTTACTGGAGGATTTTGCTTATCTGCATCAAAGTTTTTAAATAGAAATGGCCATAAAAGATGTTAATACGTATTGCGACTATTAATAAGCTAAGATCTTAAATAAAGGACTAATTTCCATCCTGTCTCATTGCCGAGGCAATGGGTTAGTTCATGGGAGTGGATCAGCTGGAGGGAAATACTTCCACCTAAAACCTGGTGAAAAATAAAGTTCTAGTTCAGAATTTTTATTTGGGAGATTTTTTCCTAGTTGTGATTTAGCAGAATTTACTGATGTCTTTCAAACTACTAGACCTGTTTCTGAGAAAATTGTCTGGTGGCCTAATGAGCCTTGTATAATACTTTGACAACTGCATTAGGCAGTGTGTTATTTTGCATATTTGCATATATATGTCAAGAATACTTTGATTAGTTTATATATCAGAAATGCATAGGTTGTGTAACTTCACTGTCATACTAACCAAAGGGAGACATTCCTCCTTTATTAACAAAACAAGAGGAGAATGACCGTGTTTGACAGAAACTAGAGTTGCTTTGGCAAACTAATTGATGGCCTGTTTTAAGATGTTTCACAGTATGCTTTTGCTTTATAGCCTTATGAGCAGGTGAACTAAAATTACCTTTTTTTCTTAGGCCTAGAAGTCTCTTGGCTGGTGTTACCTGACGATGACTTCACATTACATTTCTTTTACTATAAGGATGTGGTTGAATATAAAGATTGTATTTTCACTGCTTCCATTTTGATTTTCTTGTAGACATTTCAGCAGTCTTCTCTACAGCAGAAAAGTAAAAAGAAGAACAAAGGTAAAAAATAAATATGTTTTCATGTATTGGTAGCAAGGGAATTGCCAAGATTAATTTTATGGTATTGCAGTATCTGAGGAACTAGAACTTGTTAGCTCCAATTAAATATTCAGTTGAGCTGATTGTATTGAGAATGTATTAGTCCATTACTGATGTCTCATAGTTTCCTAATGCTTCTCTACCTTCATGTATCTGCTTTTATCTTTTTTTTTTGAATACTTAGACTCTAGCCTCTTTGGGGCCAGGGTTGGTTTTTCCAGCTGTGTTCAGGTAGTGCCTCACTGCAGCACTTGCTCATTACCCTGCGCTCTCAGGTAATTTATATCATGGTAAATTTTCCTCCTTTGATTTAGAAGTACAAAGACCTTAGGAACTGTTTAGTTTCAAAAGGAGCTGCAAATAGAGGTTTTTGAGCACCTGTGAAGTACTTAAATAGTTGTATTTGGCAACCAAGTCAGAAGTATATGAATTTATCTGTTGTGTACTTTATTCTGATGTGAAATATTAATCTGTTGAAAATCATTTTTCTTATTTTTAAATGTCTTGCCTTTTTTTTCTCTATAGTGTCTTCTCTTTCTGTGTTGCTTTTTTTTTTTTAGTCTTATCCATTGAATGTAAGCTCTGAGGTGCTGAACATAGTCTGTTTTGATTTGCTTTGGCTTTTAACTTACAGTGATATGCATAAGCTTTGTGGTCAGAATAGAATGCTTGTAATAATTTTTCATGGCAATTTGAGGTTGAAATTTTTAATTAGTTTTCTTAAACAAATATATAGTGCTTTCTGACTAGGTATCTTGTTGATTTAGTGGACAAATCAAATGCTTTCACATCAACTTGTTGTCATTTTCAGCTCCTATTCCTGGTAAAAGCAAAAGACGGATCTCATGTAAAGATCTTGGCCGAGGGGACTGTGAAGGCTGGCTTTGGAAAAAGAAAGATGCCAAGAGTTATTTCTCCCAAAAATGGAAAAAGTACTGGTTTGTCCTGAAGGACACATCTCTATATTGGTATATCAATGAAGAGGTAAACATCTGTGCTCATTGTCTTGACAAATATTATGTGTAGTGCTGCTGTCATGATTTAGTGGGAAAACAAAATTTTCAGTGCTTATATATGTTGATAACTTTATTCACCAAAAAACTCATACTGAAATTAATATTAACTGCCTGACAAAGTTACCATGAAGGTCTGGAGATATTTCTTCCTTCCAATTCACCTTTTTTACCTACATGGAGAAATAACAGATTCCTGTGTCCTGCTGACACCAGTTTAGAATAAATTTATCCTCAAACCCTTGAAAGCAAAAAGGTAGTTATTTAATCCTGTCATTCAAGCTTAGTTATGGGAGTGTAAACTTTCATGTTGTGCTGCCTGGTGTTCCTTGTTTATCTGTGCTAGGCAATTAAGGAAGATACTTCTGTTTTCTCAGTTGTGTTCTTCTGTTGTTCCTTCTTTGTAGCTTTTGATATTATTTCAGTGCTCATATATGCTGAACTTAAAAGCATGGGAGCATCCCAGCTGAATTGTGTACAGCTTTGATTCTGCAACATATTCTGCATTGGTACACATTTTTTATACCAGCTTTAGCAGCAAAGCTTCTTGCCAGTGAGTTAGGAAACCTTGATTTTAAATCCTGTTAGTCTCATTAGTAAATATGCTGGGATAAAATCGTTGTTAACATGTGTGGATGCACTCTGCCCTGGACTTGTTCTTTTAATCACTGCAAGCATTTGTACATAACTTTTTCAAAATATTGTAATCCCCAACTTCTCCCTGAGTAAACAGAAAGCAAGTTGTTCCATGAAAAGAGTTACCACAGCCTGTTTTCCCACAGATTCATTCCATTTGTGCCTTGATCCCAGCTTCGGATCAGGAACCCTAAGTCCCTCCTCTCCATCCTCCCTCCCTTGGCTACTACAAGGTCTTCATCAGGCCGGTAATTGCTGCCTGCAAGTGCAGTGACTGGTCAACAGCCGGGTCCGAGGAGCACATGGAACCTCTGAGCTGTGCCCTGCTTTCCCATGCACAGGGCAGTGCTCTGAGTGCTTCCGTCTCCCACTCTGCCCCAAGTTTCCCTGAAACTTTCTGAGTCTTGGTTATTTTTGAGCCCTCAGCTCCCTCAGCACAGTGTCTGTCTTCACCAGTAGATTCAAAGGCTGGCAGGGGGTGCCTCAGTGGCAGGTGGACAGACAAGCCAACACTGCTCTTGCCAAAACTCTGTTTCCTTAGGCAACCATTCAAAAAAGAAATAGCAGGATTATTCTAAAGAGTGTCCTTTCAATCTTAAAATACCTGTTAATGCAAAACCTCTTACAACCCTGTACCTTCCACATAATGACTCCAGCTCCAGTTTCATATATATCATGATTTGTGTCTTATTTATTTAAAGAAGGCATATGGACATGGCATAATCATATGGACTGCATATGTGGCGTAAATAACCATTTGAATTCTTAGAAAAAGATGTAATTCTGTGGAATTCGTTTGTGTTTTCTGCAGCTTCATTGCTATGATCCTGTATTAATTTTGCATGCAAAGTTATGAGCAGTTAAATAACAAAGCCTGTGTTATTGATGTAATAGTAGCTTAATATAAATAATGCTTTCAAACTGTGAAAAGTCAAGGGAGATTGAATAGCTGATAAAATAAATTATGTGTAAGTCTTTACAGGAGAGGGGAGGAAGGTCAGATGTATTCTGAGTGTTGTAGAGAGATGAAAGTAGCTGAAGAGATACCATGCCTCTTAGCTGTGATACATAAAGATGATAAACAACACACATTGAAATTACTTTTTTCCCTGTTTCTTACAGTAGGCTGCATTTCTCCTTGCTAATTAGTCCATTTTCCCCCAAAATTAACTAATTACAATAACTAATTGACTGAATACATTTGGTCATTTTGTATATTTTCAAATGTTGGTTCAGCTGTGAAATTGTTTGAGAAAACTGGGTATTTAAAACTGTGTTTTACACCAAGGGATCTGTCTTACTACTTTGGCAAAAGTCCCAGTGACTTCTATGGGAGATTTGCCAGAGCAGAGCATACATTAGTATTCCTTATGTAAGAAGCAGGCAAGTGAAAATATTTGTGACTTTTCAACATGGTGGGGTTTTTTTTCTGACACTTTAGCTACAGTAATATCTGGAACTATCTTTGCAGGATGAAAAAGCAGAAGGATTCATCAGTCTACCTGAATTTAAAATTGACAGAGCCAGTGAATGCCGCAAGAAATAGTAAGCATGCTCAAAAATAATGCAAAGATACAATAAAAAAAGTGCAACAAAAGACAAGGTTTTCCCTTAAAATAGGGATATAGTGGACTTCTTTACAATTGTCATGAGGTTGTATCACAGAACAAACTCATACAGAAATAACAAATTAATTGATTTTGTGCGTGTGTGTGCCATCTTGCCCAAAAAAGGGTATTTTTTCACTTCGTGATAGATCACAGTGCTTGACTAGACCAAAATGAATTATGAGCAAGAAGACTGCTTGGCTAGTTCTGTCCCTTTATTTTCACAGTTTTCCTTTCTTCTTTTTTTTTGCTTTCAGTTTGGGATTGGGGTTTTTTTTTATTTTTTTGTTGGGGGTTGGAGAATGTTTGTGTACTTTGCACTCAAGAAAGAGCTTTAAATATAATACAGAGACCATCCAAATAAGAAAGTCCTCAAGTTCACGGCCAGGCATCAATGTTTAGTGTAACTCCAAACTAGTTAACATCATCTCAAAGTTTGCTGACACAGTATGTTAGTCCTGAGGCAGAGTAAAAAAAGAGAATGACAGTGATTTGTTGTACTTCTGCTATTGACCTAAAGGTCTCAAAGAATATTTCTTGTCACCTATTTATGCTACTATCCAGATTTGTGCCATTGCACAAATCCATTTATTATCTAGATGTAAATTCAAGCATATGTAGCAATGTGACAGGTGCATGCTCCCACAGAGATATTTTTAGAGCCATTATTGTTCAAAAATTTTTTGCCTTGCCTTCTAATGATTTGTACAGTTTTTTTAACAAGACTAGAATTGCTGAAATTTGTGCAAAACATCATTTGCAGATGTAAAATGGTATGATTTGTAGTACCTATAGTTCTACAGAAGGCACTGACCTTGTATCAGTTGGTCTGTATATCTCCTCAGTATGAACTCTACACTTCAAGCTGGTCTCAAAGGGCAGAAAAGGAAAACTGCATTAAAAAAAAAAAAAAGATACATCAGCTTGGGCTTATTGTCCTGTGTCCTTGGGCCACATGGCTAAAGTGCTTAATTTTTTCTTGGGGCAGCAGCATAAAGTCAACTTATTTCTCAGAATTGCACCCTGCTTAAGTTGTTTTGTCTTGATTTTACTTGATTTAGTGTCTTCTGAATAGGAGCACATAAAATGCAGCTATTAAGATTCCATGCTTGGGTGGCAGATAAAGGGAAAAACCCTGTAAGGATCCAGACAACAGATGCTGTAACAGTTTTAAGAAGTCCAGTTTTAGGTCTCGGTAACTTGATGATGTCTTTCTAAACTGAGCAGATGTCACTGTACATCTGCTTTGAGTTGCATAACATTGTGTCATGCTGTCATGTGTTAGAGGAATTCTTTTAGTCTCAATTTTATGTTACCTTCTCTAGCAGTAACTTTCCTGGATATCAGTTTCATTTGCCAGGTTTTCAAAACATAGGTGTGTGTACATCAGTGTGCACACACTGACGTGTGTTGAAAACTGAAAGCATGATACACATGAAGAGCATCATCACCATTCTTCTGAGACATTATGGATTTTTTATATATATATATATATATATATATATAATGTAATCAAATAATTCTCGCTCTCTAATCCATTGTGTCTCAGAAGAATGGTGATGATGCTCTTCATGTACCATGTTTGAGGTTTTCCTTATTTTCTTTGGAAGTGCTACATTTTTTTGTTCTCATTTTAAGAGACACTTTCAGACTATTCTCAAAAATGGTTCTTCTCTACTGTAAATTATTAATTCTTTCAAATGCATTTTCTGGGTCTTCAGGTATTTCACCATAAATCTTTATCTAACATAGTTAAAAGATTCTTTCTAGTAATTTATTTCATATTATGTATGAAATGCAGTAATTCTCTCAGCCCAGTCATGTTGATTACTTTGGTGGAAAGAAAAGATGAGATGTAATTGCCTATTGCTTAGGATGACCTCATGAACACAGTCTTGATTTATGACAGCTTTTCAGAAGTCAATCAGCACATCACATTTTCCTGCTTGAAATGCAGTCATTAAAGCTAAAGGTAATGTCAAAGTCATTGGGATGTGAGAAATCACAAGGACTGAGAATTTTTCTGTTGTATTGAATTAATTGTTCGGTCAATTTTCTGTTCAGAAAAAATTGACAGCTATATGTATACTAACAAAATTGCCTGATACATAAAATTATATCCTTAACTGATTCACTTTATCCACATACAGTGTAGTGCAGGTGATGGTTGAACAATTATTTATGCACATATGAATCAAGGATTATGTAGAGAGGGGTAGTTGATGAGCACTTTACTTGGTGAAATCTGGCACAATCCTAAAAGTTGTATGTTCATATACTGTTTGGGGCATGCAGCAGCTCAGAAATATGAACTCATCTCATTCCTTGGTGACCATGTGATCTTACATTTCAGAAAAAATAAGAAGAGTTTTGCCATTACATTTTGTAATTATGTTTTTCCTCTACAGTGCATTCAAAGCCTGCCATCCTAAGATCAAAAGTTTTTATTTTGCTGCTGAACATCTAGATGATATGAACAGGTAAGGAAATCTAGCAAAGTTCAAGGACCCATTCCTTAAATGTGACACTTCTTGAAGCTACTAACAACACAGTGATAACAAATCACAAGATAATCTAAAAAGTTAAGTTTAATAGCTGAGAAAATAGTTGCAGAGTAGCATTGTTTCTGACTGGCTTCATATGCTAATTATTCAATTCATGCAAGAATTACCTTTTTTTTATACAAAGGTTTGAAATCTTTAGAAACACGGTTCCCTGTTTCTAAAAAGAAATAAATACAGTGTGTGAAACAACATCCAAACACAATTTCAGAATTCCAGGTTTCTGATTTTGGCTGTGTGGCACCTGCAAGGGTGAGGTATCTCCAACTCTGCTTCCTTACATACTCCCAAACACATGTGATGCTTCCTCTGGGAGTCCTTCTATTTCTTGTCCTGGAGGGAATAAGAGGTTGGAGAAAGATTTAAATCAGTCACTGTTTTTTTTACGCCAGTCTTGAAAAAGGAGTGGGGGTTACAAGTAATGAATTTTGCAGATGCTCTCTACTTCCATGAATTTTGAAGTGAAGTTTTGGTTGTATTGAATTTGCTAGGGAAAATTTCAGCATTTCAAAAAAGAACAAGGACTGAAGTCTTGGTTCTTTGAGTATTGAATTTTACTATATCTATTCTGGGCTACTTGTGCAATTTTTCAGAAAAATGATTGAGACTTCAGCACAAAATAAACACAATTCCTCTTAATTCATTTGAATGGTAAATTTAAACATTAATCCCATGTCTATTCAAATATTAGGGGCTTTATTTCATTTATTTTCACAATATAAGCTGAAATTAATTCAATTCAAAGTAATATGCCATTTTCATCAAATGACAGAGGACACAAACAAAAATCTATTATTGCAGCCTGAGGATTGTTCTGTCTTAGCTAATGTCTGTTGATATCCTCACTGACCAGAGGAAAAAGGAGATAAAACTGAATCAATAAAACTTAGTAAGTCCTATAATCATGGTTTAATCTCTCCTGTGTGTACAAGATTCAACTACCTGGCAGAGCACCTTCAGGGTACTGCTAGTTTGTTACTGATAATATTTGGCTAGAAAAGCATGCTGATACTATACTGTGCTTGCTTTCATTTAGAAACAGCTGTCAACATTTTTTCCGAAGTTTGAGCATGACTGGGGCTCACTTCAAAAGGCTCTCCTCAGTTAGAAAATTTAAAACCTTTTTATTTGTTTGTGAAATTTTAGGCTTGCATTTCTTTGATAATTCTGTCGAGGCAGTCACTGAAAATGCAATTTGCTGCACAGCAAACAGAATAATGGCATGGTCTATATGACATACCCTGAACAACAGCAGTAGCTAAATCATTTCTGTCAGCAGGTCCTCAGTCAGTATGACAAGGCACCTTCTTTTAAAGGATAAGAATTTGTATAACTTTTCAGTAATCAGAAAGCAGCAGCAAATATGCAACAATGCTTTAAAAATATATTGCACAGTGTAAAACCCAGGAATTAAAAGATCTTTAACTTCTCACCACAAACAGTCTTTTTATCATGTTTTGAAATAAGTGCTTATTAATTCCTTTAGAATGAGCTTGAAAAAATTTTGATCTGAATTATACACATGTAAATATAAAGCAACTCTCTCAAGGTCTATGGAATTAGTTGAAATTCTTATATTTGAGTTGCCATCAGAGTCTCACCAAAGAATTTTTTTCTCTGTTTAATGTTTTAGAAAAATGAGTTCACTTTCACAAACATTGAATTAACTCGATAGACTGCAAAAAAGTGACTGAAAAATAGTCTTTGAAATGCAGGGATAATAAAACACTTCCTATCTAAAAGCATTTTGTACCTAGATGAAGTAAAACACAGAATCAAGTTATGAAGTTAATACTCTTTTGATCATTTTATGCTCTTTCTTGGCCAAGTTTCTGACATAGATTCTAGCTGTGTATCAGGCAGTCATTTCAGTTCTGTTCATACTTGAAGCAGAAGAAACAACATTGTGAAACAACATAGTGTGACTGAAAGTTCAAAATGGTTCAATTCCTTCATCCCTAGTATAAAACTATTCAGGTTTTTTTATTAAAAAAAATGTTCGTAGGCTATAAAGTTTTTGTTTGTGTGTATCTACTCACATAAAATGGGTATTTTAATCTCAGGTAACTCTGTCACTATTCAAATTTTCTTACTACTTTTATGACTGTGCCACACCATTGTGCTGGTAAGGAGTCTGGAGAGCTTTAATCACTGAACTGTATTGCTGTGGTGTCTGAAGTCCCTTGTATCTATATGGTCACACCAGCAAAAGTGTTCTTTTTACCCGCATAATGTGCTTAGTCTGGGTGAGAAGAGGGACAGAATATCCTTTATTGATGCAAAGTCCTGTTTTTCTAGTGTGAGTGTATAGTCATGGAAACATCCTGCTTGGAAATTCATTGTTACTCTCTTCACTCTGGTTAAACTACAATTGGGTACTTACGGACACTCTAAGGTATCCATATTCCCATAGAGCAAGTTCATCATATAGCCTCAAGTTTTATGATTAAGGACAGTTTGACACCCTGCTTTGACTAAAAGCATTGCATCTACCTGGAACATGAGATAAGATAGGAAAATGTTTCCTACTGGTCTGTGAGAGTACTGTGCATCCTTCCTTGCAGAAATTGCAGGTCTACAGAAAGACAGGGGTTTTTAATCCTGTTCTATGAGTCATAAAATTGTTTTAATTAAATACTGATGAGAAATGAATGTGCTGTTCTTAAAAAGAAAAAAAAAAGGAAACCTGGATGACTACTGCAGTTRCCAGTGACACTGTATTTATTGTCATACAGATCATACAGGCAAACAGATCTTACAATTCTCACAAGAAATTTAAAGCTGCATTTGCTGTAAAGAAGCAATATTTTCTTGGCCTCCAAAGGTTAAAGTGGCTACCAGGACACACACACTGAAGGGAAGAAAGATAAAAAGATTCCTGTGTCCTAGGGCTTTGTATATGCATATTAGGAAATATTTGTGTAGCTGTATGCTTGGACCTTTTGTCCCCAGTGCATTGTAATCCAGGCAGGTATTTCTTCTCTTCCATTCTGCAGGAGATCTTTACGTTTTCCTTGTAATACAAGCCTAGTGTGTTGGATTTCTCATGCAATTCTAACTTCAGTGAACCATAGCTCTGGCCATGCTTTATTAAAATAATATTAATTCTCTAACTGTATCTAAAGAAGCTTTAGCAGCTACATATCAGAAAATATGCAGAAGAAATGAATACCATTCCTTTGGTTTCCAGACTGGCAAACCACTCCAAAGCTGTGGTTGTTGGCAGTTTACAACCATATCAGTACTTCCTTGTTCACTCCACAGGCACTGCAGGTCATATTCCAGACCTCAACACAGGTCATGACCTTCAGGAAATYATTAAATGTGAAGACAGTCTGCTCTCTCTCAGAGTGAGAGAATGGTACACATTTCCTGGGCCCTCATTAGATTATACTTTTCAGGAAATAATACTTTTCTGGAAACAATCATCTGTCATCACTGTCAGCAGCATCAACTGACTGTCGGTTAAGTGTTTGTTAATTTAATTGGTTACCTCAGTAACACGTACATTTACCAGGAAATGCTCTCTCATATTTAGGGCAGAGTGAAGGACAGGAGAACCTTTACAGATGTATTGTTTAGTACTTTGTGGTCAGCAGCCCCACCTGATGGGGTTCATARGTGGCTGTTCCCTGCTGGCTGTGCAGGTGAGGGTGGTAAACCATGAGCTGAACTGGGAACGTGAAATCCAGCACAGTTGAGAGGCAACCAAAGGGCCATCCCCACTGTCTGCCATGCCATTTGACAGAGCAGATGCTTGTTGTCTTGTGCTGCTCTCCCCTTTGGACACAGACAAGTCTGTGGCCGTTGCTGGTCCCTCAGCAGCACCGGGCTGGAGTGCTTTGGGTGAGGTTCCTGCCTCAGTGCCTCTGATTTGAGCTGGCAGAGCTGGCAGCTGAGCTTTATTCCACAAAGGAGGTCTTCACGTATCAGGAATGTGAACCTAAAAGATAGCTTTGTAGTGGGTCATCCTTCTGCTGTGAAGATAAGAAATCATTGTCTGAGACATGGTTTGTTGGATTTCTATTCCTGTGTACTGCTTGTTTTTATAACTATATGGCACTTCCTAACAATTACAACTCAAATTTTAAGTCTCTTCTTCACCTTCCCTATTCTTCTGCAGAAATTTTGATTGTGTGGTAGCGTGACTTATTCTGCAATCACTTTAGGAGTAAATCTCTAGCTTTCTTCCCAATGTACAACGATTTAGGGACCATTAATGTGGTTTACAGATCAAAAATGTCACTGTTTGTGGAAGGACAGTGGCAGTTGGTGGAAGGTGTCCATGCCCATGCCGGGGGGGTTTTGTAACTAGAAGGTCGTTAAAGGCCTTCCAACCTAAAGCATTCTGTAGTTCTATGACTCCATGATGACAGGAGTTAATTTCTAGGAAAGCAGCTATATTTTATGATCTGATACCTGCTTGCCCTGCACTGCAATGTCCTGAAGACTGGCATGCAGGAGTCGTTACGAAAGTGTATCCTCTGCTGAGACAAACATCCTGTTTCTGTGCATGCACTATGCAAACGAAACCCATCAGGCACAGTTTTCTGAAACAGGGCTTTCCCATTCCTGAAGAAAACGCAAACCTGACTGGAGTTGTCTTTCTGTATACCCTAGCAGTTAAATTGCAAGCCAGTAGGTTGGCAAACCAGGCCTGTCAAATCCTGACTATGGGATGACTGGAGCAAGTAATTCCAGGTTTACCATGGAATGGACAACCACGGGAGATTGCCATGGTGGTTTAAAGCCTCGTTGATGAAGGACCTGATTCAGTGTAAGCATTTGGCTAATGAATACACTGAGAGCCCCATGGGGGAAGAGTAGAGGTTGAAACTGCCGTGCTGCAGACAGTTGAGTGTATGCTTGGCAATGACAGCTCTGCTAGAAGAGAGCAGTAATAGCTCATTTGGTTTTTGGTTTGGGTTTTTTGCTGTTTTTTTTTGTTTGGGTGTTGGGGGTTTTTTTCTATGGTTCTGTTTGGGGTTTTTTTTTTAATTTGTTCACCTTATGGAAGCACTTTTTCAAGTCTATGTTGAGATTAAAACCTTAGATGTGAATTGCATTGAAGCAACTATCTTTCTCCCCCTGCTTCTCTGACACAAACACAAAAGTGAATTCTGATATGCCTCCCGCTCCTTGTACACAGCACTGTCGGTAAGCTCTAAAACACATAATGGCATAATTAAACCACACTGTCTGTTTGGGACTGAACCTGTTCTTTTTATTGCTGTTTTCTGGTCTGTTCCTCTGCTAAGTTGCCAATTCAGGCCTTAAAATATTGCTCAAATCTCTGAAAAGTGGTATTTATTCTTAAGAAATCAGAACAGCAGGAGTATTCATGTGATGGCATATCGTSAGCAGCAGACTTAACAGCTCTTTGATTATCTCTAAATCCTTTATTTTACAGATATTTGACATCATACGTGGTTTTCCATTTGAAATAAAATCCTTGCTGTGGAAACAGTTTGTTCAACAGCAAAATCATAGATCTTTGGAGACTCCCTGAATAAGAATATCAAAGAGAACAGCTGTCTGATATGAAAAATAACATTGTCCTTAATCTCCTTCAGATGTTTCTAGCTTTGTTTTTGCTAGAAATGCACCCAAAAATTAAGAGGCTGGATTGGTATCACTGCTTTTTTTAATGTTATTTCAGATGGCTCAACAGAATTAACATGCTTGCTGCTGGCTATGCAGAAAGAGAAAGGATCAAACAAGAGCAAGGTAATGTGTTGTTATTTTGGTTTCTTCTGTCAGCTCTTATCACAAGTTCATCTGTTCTCTTTTCCCTGCTGTGTATCAGGCCTCATTCTCGTCATCTGAAAGCAAATCACATATGGGTATCACTGTTATTGCTTTAGAGAATTCCTTCTCTGTCAGGAGTTTTGGTTAACTCCTTCAGACTCTGATCTGCAGACGCTGGATTATTTCTGAGAAGGCTGCGGAAGACAGCTGAAAGCAGCAGATATACTGCCAATAAGCTCCAGTATGTGGTACCAAGGAATCTGTGTCCCTTATCGGAAGAAACTTAAGAATCTGAAAGCTAAAAAAAATTTTCAAGCATTGCTTTGGTGTTTGAATTCACAGAGAGCAGGAGTGCATGAAATTGGTCTCAGGAACAAAACCATTCTTCTAAAGCCTGTTGACATAACTGGATTTCTCCTAAAGACTTTCATTTTAAGGCCACTTAAATTTTGTGATTTCTCCTGGTTTTGCTACACTGCAGCGTGTGCTACAGCCCTGTTGGCATTTCACTTGGAGTTGAAGGGTTACAGCATTTTCCATCTGTTTATTTTTGATGCCTAATATTCCATGGGTTAAAAAAGCAGCATATATAAAGTATATAAAAGCAGCTTATATAAAGTAATGAGTTGCTTTGCTTTGAACTGTTGCAGTAGAGATCCTGTTTGCAGACAGCAAAAAAAGAAAGGGCCAGTCCAGTTGTGTTGAGGAGGTTGTTTCTTAGGATTGCCAGTGACATGGATCCACAGAAGTGTTCCTGTCTGGCTATCTGCTCTGGCAAGCAGATATCTTTCGAATCCATACTCTTTTTAACATATGTACCCAGCAGCAGGCACTAGAAAATTGCAGTGGTCATGATGATCCAGACTTATCCAGATGCCTGTCTGCTTGCTGCCCACTCAGTCAAAACCTCAGTTTTTTAATTCTGTGGCTCTGAAGCCTTCAGTAGAAAAGTTCTGGGTTTTGGCCCAAAAAACCTAGAGTTCAGAGCTGCAGCAGCAGTGCACTTAATACAGACTTTCCTTTACAAAGACTATCTTTCTAGCCATTTTTCAGGGAGAATTCAAAAGGCTATCAGTAGGTTTCAAAATTTGCCACGTGGTGTCTTGTTGTGGTTCTGCACCAACCTATGTAACAGCAGCCTTAGCCCTGACCATCTGGCCTGTTACCATGTGCGTCTTCCTCAGGAGAAAGATGTGCGTGGTCTGTCTGTCTGCAATGTGTTGCTGCAGTGCCATTTTCCTGGGAGACACTGTCCAAAAAACTCCTTTCCCTGGTAAGAAGCAAGAGTGACTTCATAGCCAGGTAGAAATATCAAAGAGAGTAGGATATTCTGTAGTGGGAGAAGATTAAAAAACAGCATCAGAAAACTGTGTCTGTCTCGATTCATACCCTGACTGCCTCACCACAGAGCATCCCAGAGGGATCAGCTTGATGTTGAAGAGCCATGGTTTACAGCATGCTGATGTCATATGGCAGTGATACTGTGCCTGGGAAGGTGCTCTGTTGCTCTCACACATAACTAGGCTGTATCTGCTCTTGCCTCATTTCTAATCATGTCTTCTAGTAAGTGCAGCTGCTTATCCTGGGAGTGCTGCCCATATGCTGTTTTAGTCTGGTACTGTCCTTGGCGCATCACATCATTTGTGACATCAGGCCCTCTGCATTCACACAGCCCAGGGTAGCAGCACCATGCTCACTGTTCTCCAGTCATGTTCTCAGTGCCTCACCAGACCTGAAAATCAGTTTGGGAATCCATGCTTCCTAGGCAGAACTACAGTAACCTGTTTGAAGGAACCTGTGTACCATCTGTTGTCGCTGCTTGAAGAGACTGTGAACAGACTCTGAATCTTAGAGTCATCTAGGAAATCCTCTGTTTTGGCATTCAAAGCCAAATTCAAATTTTTATTGACAGTAGTTTGGCACTAGAATTACAATGCCATGTGGGACAGTAAGTGAAAAGGTGTATGTTATGCTAATGCTGTCCAAGTGCACAATTGCACACATGATACACCTTTCAAAATCCAGATGGATGTGGAGAAATATTTTTGCTACTAAGAAACCACTGAGTAGTAAAATAGCAGATGATCCAGCTCCTAGACATGAGATGATGTGCATCCAGGCCTCATGTAGCTTATTATTAAAATATCTCCCCATTGAAGATAACCACTGAAACTCCACTGACTATGGAGATTATATCCCAGGCACTGACCGAGTTCTTTATTACCACTCTGACACCATTCACTCATATTGATTTGTTATATACAGGTAGGTAGAACTATATCCCCTCTGTGTTGCTTAGCTGTGCTTAGTGTGGGAGTCAGTACCACATTCCCCCCTTGCTGCTGTACACTGTTTTAATGCCTCTGGTGGTTTTCCTGGGCTCCCAGCACAAGGGCTCTTACACAGCTCAGTAGTGTCCCTAATTAGCAGAGGCATCAAGTTAACAAAGTAAAACCTCTCTATTACTTCAAGCATTTTTGCAATTATAGAAACTGTGAAGCTGGAATTTTTTATATTCAGTGACTGTACCGATTGTCATCTACGTATTTGATTTGACAAAAGGTCTTTTATTTCTGTTCGGTTCAGCCCTTTGCAGGAAAGCTTTATAATACCTCTGAAACAATTCAACAGTAGTTGTCAAATCTGTCTCAATTAAGAGTTGAATGGTTCTGAATCTAAAGTGCATAAATATATTTCAAGAGCTTCAGAGATGCACGAATCACCAAATTGTGGGTGTACTGCTGAATAAAATGTTACATTTTGTACAGAACATTTTATAAAAATACCATCAACTTTCCATATTAAATACAATGAACGTTAGCAATACAGCAAGAGACTTCCTTGGATGGAGAAGTTATAGACTTTCCAGTCACATAAATCAGAGGGGGAAAGAAAATCTACCTTATATAAATAGAATATATTTAAGCGGGAAATGGCAGGTCAGTGCTAGTTTATATATAATATATGCAGTCTGTTAGTCATTGAGAAAACTTTCAAGATATGCCTGATGCATAGAGCTCGTCCATCACTGAATTGGACAAAATCTGCAGAGAGAAATACAGCAACTGTTTCATAGCATCATTCATGTTTTAGATAGACTCTAATGAGTCAGTTGCCAAAAGCAGAACATTTTTCAAAATTTTCATACATTTTATCTGAAAGTTGACCCCTGTTACTGCAGAAATTTTCAAGACAAACCATAAGTTGCCAACAGAATTCCCTGTCTGAGGTAAGGTGTGCAAAAGTGTCATCGTACAGTGTTTTCTTGTGTGTGGATTTGACAGCAAGAGCAGCTTCGTATTTTTAGCCAAAATTGGAACCTGCACTGAGACTGCTAAATTTACTTTCAGAATAAACAGTTGAGCTCCAAGTCTGCAGAAATGTCACTGAACGATGCAATTCTGACAGGTCTCTCAGCACACATCACACCATTAGGCTTTGCTGCAATAGGAACAAATATGCCTATATGCCAACATTTTCAGGTGTTTTAAATTGCTGGGAACAAGTTTTCTTAAAACTAGGATTTATTTAGAAAAAGAGTTTTCACTGATTTAGTCTTTCATTTACCAAAAATTAGATCTTTGCAGATGTCTAAAGACATTACTGTTTGGATTTTTTTATTTTGTAGTCATAAAAATTTATTTATGCAATTTATTTATYATACTGTTTAAAGAGAATCTCTCAGCTATAAGCTTGCAGGAAGCAAATCAAGAGACTCGGCRTTAAAACAGAATTGCTACTGTGTGGAAAAATTAAATAGATAAATAAGGCTGTCCCCAGCATTACTAAAATCTAAAAAAATACAAAACTATAGGGATACTTGTTTCAAGATGGTGTCATTTTAAGGTAAGCTTATGTTTTAAGTCTTGAATAAGATTAGATGTGGTAGATTATTAATCATACAATACAATAACTGTAACAAAAAGTCATTAAAGTCAAAATTATATGTTGTGCCAGCTTGGATTTTTAGTTTAGATCATTTATGAAGCAGCAATCAATCTTTTTCTCCTTATCTATCAAAGAGAGAGTAGTAAATCATGCACTTCATTGAACACTTACTAGGTGAGGTGAAAATTGCCTGTGATTAATCTGTGAGTAGTCTGAGCTAAAGTGTCCTGTTTTACAGTGATTTACACAAGTACTAGAAAGTAATACAGTCAGAAACAGTGACAACAGAAGTGTTTGCCTAAGTTTTATGATGTGTAAAAGTGTTAAGAGTTGTCTATCTTGAGCTGAGTCCATTAAAAAGGGGGGATTTGTAAGGAATATTAAGGTTCAGTGTCCTTTTAGTTAGATGCTGTTCTGCTTCAAAAAATATTTGTAACAAAATAAATTCCCATCTGGTATATTTTTCCATGTGATTTCCCCTTTGAAATAAGCTTGGCCAAGACTTGATTTCCTGACAAAATGAAACCTTGTAGCCCATTAAATTTAAACGGCAAGATGTGTGTCCTTGGTACTTTCTCATCCTTCTTTTCAAACTCTGTTCTTAAATGTCATTGTCATATTTTTCCTTACCATATCACCTTTATGTTCTTGCATGGCTAACAGGGCAGCAGCTGTTTTATGAAGCAGATATATGAATTAAATTTATTCTGTCTTATCKTAAATACAGCTGTTTGTTATTAGAAATTGAATTGAAAAACTTTTGTAACTGCTAGAATGTAATAGAGAAAATGGATAGAAAAATAGCATTGATTATTCATGTGTGCAATAACCCCTACTTATTTGATTTGCCAGTTGGTGTTAATTACATTTGTTGATGCTATTTGCAGTCATCAAGACTTTAGCAAAGTTATATTTTTAATCTTTTTGGTTCAAAAAACACTTTCAGTATTTTTCAGCCAAAACATGTCCAATCATAATTTTTTGTGGCTTTCTAAATATTTGAAAATCTGATACTTATATTTAGAGTATTCTATATGCCTGTTGTATTTATAAGGTGTGTACAAGAGTTAGATTTGTGGCTCATTTTCAGGTTTTTACTTAATATCTCTGTAATGGGATATTAGATTTAGTATAYCCCATAATGTTTAGAATTTTCCCTCTTTAGATTAAGACAATTCCGAATTTCAGCAGCTAATGTTTACAGCATCAGCATTCACTGGTATTTCACTCTCAATAATACCAAGGAAGGAATTTCCAGTTGCTTTTGTGGAAGCTAGCCTCTGACACACAAATGCATCAAGGTTTGTTGGCAGTTTTTGACCTGATCCTTGTGTCACTTGTAGATTACTGGAGTGAGAGTGACAAGGAGGAAGCTGACACTCCATCCACACCGAAGCAAGACAGCCCACCACCCCCGTACGACACGTACCCACGGCCACCTTCGGTGAGTCACCTGCAGCTGTCCATAGGAGTGTCTGCCCGAAGTGCCACTTCTGCCTGCTCTCCTGCCCAGGAGCACRTGCATGCTCTCAGTGCGGCACTCAACCGTGTGTTTCTTGAGTCAGTGCTTGACTTAAGTAACACACATTGCAAACTTCAATGGCCATCGTTGCTGTTTTCACTGGCTTGTAGAGAATGGGGATTTATAATCCCACCTGCTGTACAAAATAGATTAAGTTACAGAATTCTTTCTTCCTGTTCTTTATTCATGATGGACAGCTACTCATCCATGCAATCCCTCACCACCACCTGATCAGCTTTCTGAGAAAATGTTATTACCTCAGGAACAACAGAGACTCTTCTCTGAGGCTCCAGCAGTTGTGCTGTGAAGCTCTACAGGAACAAATTACACTTGAATTTCCAGAGAAATGCCAACGTAAAAATGTTCCATCTTATATTACAAACAGCAATACTGGTTGTTCAGTTACTGTGAAAAAGTAGGTTTTGCTTATAGAGAATTATAAATTAAAATAAAAGGGGATTTGTTTTTTTTTTTCTTTTTCTTGAAGCAGTTGGTTATATAAAACCAGATTATAGACCTCTAACTTATTCTGCACTGGCAGTTTTAACTTTCATGTCTGTATAGTCAGTGTTAACTAATGCATCTTACTTGAATATAGTTTTTGGAATGAAAAATTGGGAAAGTCAGGGGAAAGAGACCATCCATGATGTTTAATTTGAAGGCAGTACTTTATCTTACGAAATTATAGATCTTGGAATCATAGCACTGAAGCCCTGCAAACACAATTCCAAAGAAATTTTTAGCAAGACAGGATAACACCAGGCATTTGGACAGCATTTTTAAGATTTTGAATGAACCAGGCACATCTCTTCTATGTCTTCCACAGTGCCATATTCTGCAAAGTTTTCTGCAAATAATTGTGTTGTCTTATTTTATGGATTAAGAGACATAATAAAGATGCTTATTATCAATAAGTATCGGTATCTGACCTACAGGTGTAACAGGTACAGATACGGGCGTGCATTTAAATTAAGATCAGGGCAGGTTAATTAGGAAGGTTTGTGCCTTCATTAATGAAGCAGTTCTGTCGGTGATAATGAAAATAAGCGGTTGTTATTAGCAGTAGGTCTCGGTGTGCGTTGATGGAATGTTGCGCATTGCTGATGTTGTAGATGAGCTGCACGAGCCCGTACGTGGAGCCCAAGCACAGCCGGCTCTCGTCCACGGAGACGTCGCAGTCGCAGTCGTCGCACGAGGAGTTCCGCCCGGAGGTGGCGGGGAGCGCCACCGAGTCCCCGGTGCGCAAGACGGCGAGCCAGCGGCGCTCCTGGCAGGACCTCATCGAGACGCCGCTCACCAGCTCGGGACTGCACTACCTGCAGACGCTGCCGCTGGAGGACTCCGTGTTCTCCGAGGTGGCCGTGGTGTCTCCCGAGCACCGGCGGCAGTCGACCTTGCCCACCCAGAAGTGCCACCTGCAAGACCACTACGGCCCCTTCCCGCTCGTGGAGGGCGAGCGGATGCAAGTGCTGAACGGGAACGGGGGAAAACCCCGAAGCTTCACTCTGCCTCGGGATAGCGGCTTCAACCACTGCTGCCAGAGCCTCTCCGTCGGTGCTGCCGACCACCAGGAAGAAGCACAGCAGAAGGAGGTGGAGGAGGAGGAGGAAGAGGAAGGCAAAGCAGCAGAAGAAAACCAGGAAGATAAAAGTAAGTATGGCATATTTCTGTGGCTTTTGAAGTGTCCTGTTTGTGTAATGTAGAGGTTGTTTTTCCTTTTTCCTATCAAAAAACCCCAACAGTCTTTCAACGTCCCCCGTGTTTTACCAGGCCCCCCTCGTTGCACGCCCCTTTCGTCTGCCTTATGTATAAGGCCTAATAACCAGTGCTGCATGACCTCTCACGAGCACCAGACACTTCCCCATAGGCTGGTCACCAATCATCTCCTACTAGTAATTCTTAGTTTAAATGCATTTTGCTTCCATGCTTTCTTCACACTTACACTTGCACAGTATCCTTCCCCACTGACACACGTGTGTTTCAGGACATACTTAGTAAGATTTCCAGCCAACCCCATCCAGGCTGTAAAAACCTCTTGGTAAATCCTGGAGTGCAGGGCCAGGCTGCAATTGTGTAGTATCCAGGCAGGCAGGTCCCAAGACATCTTAGCATCTATAAGAAGTTGACAAAGAGAGGGTATTTTCCCCACTTCCTCTCTTTGTGGTTTATAAAGAAAGAAATTCAAAAAGCATTTCAAACAAACCAAAAAAGATCTAGAGAACAACTATGTGGCCAGCGAGGCTTAAAAAAAAATCATAATGCTGAGTAACTGCCAGTTTCATGGCACATAAACTCCATAGAGATTAGTGCTACTTATCAAAAATAATCCAAATAATCAGGGGTTAGAGAAGGTCCCTGCCCTTCCTGAACATGTAAACACATTTTTGTGTCTGTTTCATGCTCTGTCCTTCACTGTTGTTTGTGGAGCTTCTCAGCATGTGCTGCTAGCAAAGTTGAGCCCACACCCAGGCTGTAGGATGAGTCAGTGAAGCCTGCACCCATGATCTGTGGGGTTACACTGCAATTAAGTTACCTGAAGTGGCAGAGAAGGCAGGATGACCCTTGAAGCTCTTAACAGGGTCTCTGCTATCTGATAGTTCCTTCAAATTCAGCTTTTTCACCACAGTAAAGAGGTATAAAAATGGTAAAGAGATAGGAAAGGGTAGTGAAAGCTTTGTATAATTAATTACCTACCTAAGTTAATTCATTAAAGTTAGCACCTTTGTTGAGCATTAAAATTCATGTGGATGTTACTTAGTCTATTTGGGAGAGATCAACAGTTTTCCATGGCCYTTATGCTTTAGTCATTACTTTCTAAACATCTCCAATTCTTGAGTTTGAGAAAACAGTGGCTTCTTTTGCAGATATTAAATTTGATGCCACTGAAAGTTTAAAAAGGCACTATTTCAGTTGTGTTCATGCATGACACTTTGCAAAAAACTGATACATTTATTAGGGTAATATTAGGCTCTTATTGACTGTGAAATGAAGCTGTCTAATTAGCAGGGTTAAATTTCATCAACCATGCAGAACATTTTGTCATATTTTTAGCCTTCAGTTTTAGTTTTCAAATGGGTTTTTACTGATAGCAATATAAGAATATTTTTTTAAAAAGTCAGTACAGAAAACAGAAAGGGTCAAGGAGACTTTCTACTGGCTTTGTTGTACTGTTTGGCCACTACTTACAGACACTGCTGCAAGGTCAACGTTTTTAGGTGTTTTAAATTTCAATTTCAATGCTTTTGTGTACCTGGTTGTAGCATTTTATAGCATGCTAAGTACTAGTAAAAGGCTAGTGCTTGGTTTAATGGGCCAGAACTTGGACTCTTCTCCATCTTTCTATACCAATTTCCAGAAAAGGAGTACAAAGGTTTAATTTTTGAAGTGGTCTCCCTGTATGGACATACTTTTATTTTTTATTTGAGTGAGGAGGTCTTCTTGGTTGAAGTTTTAACAGGAGATTATTTTTGAGACATTAATGACCAGCTAGACAAGTGAAGTGCTCATGATGAGTTATTGATCATGAAATTATAAAACCAGAAGTAAAATACTGTCTTGTCTGTTGAAAAGTGTAAGTGTTGAATTGCTTGTTGCTGTGACTGCAATGTTCTGYTTGCAATGCTGACTTTTGCCAGTGCCCTTACCAGTGAAAGGCAGGAGGATTTCCTGCAAATGGTGTTTTTAAGTCCAAAAGCCAGTTTCTGAGTTGAGAGATTTGCTTAGATCTGCTAGGTCACTAACAGGATGGGTGCCCTTGTGTGTGCTACCTCACTGCCCCCTTCACCTCCATTGCTCTGGGAAAATGAAACATTGCAACTGGCTGGAAAAAGGAGATCCCCTCTGTTTTAGAAATGTTTTAACCTCACCTTGAATGTTCCCTCACGTGGTATCAGAATCTTTTAAATATATTTATTGCCTTACACTTTTGTGATCCTGACACAGTTCTGGGCTCTTGGATGATTATGTGTGTTCTTGTGTGTACATGTATGTGTTTTGAAGCTTAATCATTCCTATTGCTTTTTGTGCGGGACAAGAATGCAGCTCCTTTGCAGTTGTTGCTGTACAAGTCAGATGTCATTGCCAAAAGTTTGTTTTCTCAGCTTTCTGTTTTTACATTCTCAGTTTTAAAACCACAAGAGTKTAAATTAAATAGTAAAATGCAGTCCTGTTTTTTCCAACCTCTTTTGAAGAATTGTTTTCAAATAACTGCACCACAGGCTAGGAGCTCCACACTTTTTTCAGATGCTCTCCCCAACTGCTATAATTTAACATAGTTCTGTTCACTTTCTACTAAAGCTATGCTGATTTGCAACAACTAAGCATCTTCTCTCAGTCAATCATGGCTTTATGTCTTAAATAGATATTGCAAGGCTTTGCTGACCCTGCAAATAATTCCGTGTATCAACTCTGCTACAATGCCTAGATGTATATAATAAACTGAAAATATGGGGTTTTTCCTGTGTTTATCCATCAGGACCTAACTTTGTTACGTGTTCAGTTGCTTCTTTCTGTCTTGTTATATCACATTAACATTGCACTGCTAATCTTTAATGGATTGTTTTATTTCCCAAATGACTTTTGTGTAAATCATTTAGATGTTCCATATTGACACCATCCTGTAGTGGTCTCTTGCTTTGTAATCAAAGAGGATTCTCTTGTGGGATATTTGAGTTTGTCCATGTGTTTGCTCCTGATGCTATCCAAATGGCAAACCACATTCAGACCTGTGGCACCAAACACCCCTCTTGCTGTGCTGTTCGAGGCAGCCTGCACATGGAAAGCTGTGGCACAGTGTTTGCATTTTTAGGTCATAGTTYGGACTTAATGATCTCAAAGGTCTTTTGCAACCTAGTTAATTCTGTGATTTCTGTGATTCATTTGTGAAGGACAAGCTGGGCCTTTTCAGGTTTGTTTTCTGCTAGTGGGAGGTATTAGAAGGAGACAGTATTGTGGCACTGTCACCCCCTTCCCCTCTGGCCCCACCACTGTCCATGTGTTTTGACAGATTTCACCACTTGATACCAAAGAACACTTCTAGAATCTTCTTCAGAAACTGTTTCTGGGTTTTGTCCCAGAAAGCTTTTCCATTTTTTGCTTTATTTTTTGAAATTATTTTTGATGGTGGTTCCTTCATTTTCAAAGAGTTCTTTGGTTTGTGGGACAGTAACAGGGATTACTAGGGGTTCAGCATTTAAGAGAAGTACATTACTAGCTCCCTGCAGAGTGTAACTGGCTGTAGATCCCACCAACTTAGCTGCAGAAAAGCCTGCATCTTTTTGTCTGGTCCCTGAAAAAGTCTTTGGAGAGCAGCGGTGTCTGTGCGAGTCTCAGTTGCTGTCATCTGCCCAGAGACTGCTGGGACAGGAGCTCTGCTGCTGGCTCCATGTACTGCAGGATTGGCCAGAGCAATATTGGCACACTTTCCAGGGAACTCACACCTGGGACCTGCAACAGTGTGCAAGGGAGCTTTCCGCTGTGCCRGCTCCATAAAATTTATTCAGGAATGTGAATAGAAAAGCATTGATGTGTATGTTTGAGTTTGAAAAGGTATTTGCAGCACGAAGAAATTACTGTCTTCCCACTGTTACACTCCATTTCCTTCTGTGTTGTTTCTTGCCTCTGTGTTCTCTTCCTTCTGCAAGTTGTCGGTCCTTTTTCTGCACCCTTAAGTACTGTAGTTCCTCTTGACATGTGTTTAAGGATTTTTTTGTTGCTACCCCATCATTGTAATTTTGGAGTACCTTCTATATAGGATGGACAACTATAACAAAGTTGTATATAAATTTTAGTGGCTATAAAAATCAATGGCTGCCCTTTGGGAGCAGTTAAAGACTGGGAGCCGCTTGTTTGCTKCAATGATTTCACCCTCCAGAGTGTTCACAAGATACAACAATCTTCCAGATGTGACTTGTGTCACCTCTTGAAAAGATTTCACAATGCTTCTGAAGGCTGGGCACACTCACACATATGCCCTGGCATTTTGCTTCATCAGTGCAAACCCTTGTTCAGTTTTGCAGCATCTCCTGGCATCCCGTGCTTAGTCCCACACAGTCTTGTGAATGCTACCTTAGAGGAACGCAGTAGCYTCATGGTCCAGTCTTTGAAGCTTGGCTTTTAACCTTAAACCACTGAAAACACTTGTGAAAGGCCAGAGCAGGAGTTAATGTTGGGATTTGGCAGCTGAGAGAGATGTCCAGTCTGTGTGAAGGGTTTCAGGAAAGCTCATCTTGATGTCAGGGAGYGCTAGTCACTGAAAGAGGTATCACATGACTGTTTGTGCTGAGGTACCAAGCTTGAGGGGCTTTCTTTCCTTTTTTTCCCCAGTAAAAAAATTACAAACCAGCAAGAGAATAAGAGAAACTGAGAACAGTTTCTCCAACCTCACCTCCCAGCTGCAGAAATGAAATTCAAGGTGTCAGTGCATTCACAAAATAGGACACAGGAGTTTGACTCCCATGACTAGTAGTAAGTATGCACTGTGACCAAGAAAGTGTATCCATGGGACATCCTAGGTGGCATTTGCCTTCAAGAAGGAGTTAGTGCTAGTAAAAAATATACTCTGAATAAGGTCAGGTATTTCAGGTTCTGAAATACAGGTCTAGGGAGGCTTCCCTCTTTTTAATGAGAGGGCTGTAATGTGCAATGCAAATGGTATCTCTCAGAAAGATCAATGTTTGCTAATTAAACACTGTGTTATGAAGTGGTACCCTGTGTACCACTTCTAGGTTTTGCTTCTCTGCATTTTAGGTAGGGTGTCTTCACCTTGGCAGGTGTTAGGCAACAGTGAAACGTGGGAGTCAGGATGAATAACCCATGGAGCCTGGATTGCACAGACTGGAGTTGATGTGGCTGAAATTAATAGGGCAGTTTGCTTTTCTGACAGCCTCTTTCCATTTGAGAGAGGATATCATTAGTGGTGTCCTGTCATGTGACCACCTAGTTTTACCCACACTGAGAGGCAAGGGAGGAACTGTTAAGATACTGACTGTATCTTCCCCTCTGGAATTAATGCCCAGTAGTGTCTTAAATAAGCAGAGCTATGAGAAATTGAGGTAGTGTTTCACATTAGAAGTATTCCATAGGAAGCTGGTGAATAGCACAAAGTGCAGCACCCTCTGGGACAGTAAGGAGAGTGTTATTCTAACTCACTGCATCCACTATCAGTCCTGTACAACTGAGAGCATTCGCCAGGGTTGAGGGGATTTTTTGCCTGACATCCTTCCAGGCAACACAGCCTGTGCATGCTCAAACAGTGGAGCAGCTTAATGAAATGTTTGCTTTTTCCGGGCATTGTTTTTGTGATCTGATTTTTCATTCCTAATTCCCATTTGAGCCTTCCCATGGCACCTGACTGGGCATTTGCACTCYTGTGGGCTGAAAACGATCAGCATTTCATGCCTTGTCTACATGGAGGAGGTCTCCATCCCTCCTGCTCTCCCACTGCCTTCGAGGCACTGGCTTTGGTGTTAACTCAGAATGAGCTTACCTAAAAATGCTGCCTAATTATGTTCAAAAATATGACTACCTTAGATAAGCAAGTACTAGGAGTAGGTACTTTTCTTTCTGAGTATGTTTTTTAATTAAAATTTAAAATTATTAAATAAAGCTTTTCCAGTTCTCATAAGCAAAAGCAACTCCACTATAGAAGTGAGTTTGTATTCTAAAGAAAAATTATGGGATACAAAACTTCTGTATCGTGATTTTAAATTTCAGTTCAAGGGGAAAAAATTGCTTGCAGTGTTTGAAAGCCAAATATTGAATCRTTTACTAAGCAGCAATTCAGAAAGCAATATGGGCTGTCAACAAAAATAAGAATAGTTTAATTTTATGCTTGTTAGTGTTTATACATATAAATGCATTTTGCCCACAAATATATTGTTGCCACATTTAAAACTTTATTTGATTTCCATTGCCCATGCTGCTAAAAATGCAAAGGAGAGATGAATTCCTATTTTTCTTTTGGTTTTAATAGCTTTAGGTGTCATTGCCAACAAAGGTCATCTGCTTTTGCCTGAAATATATGGATTAAATTGTCTTTTTATAAGCAAAGAAATGCACAAGAGAATTTCCTACATGGCCATTCTTCTAAATTGCTTTCCTGCAAAGTTTTCCTCAATTCAGTTACTAAGCTCCGGACTGTCAGTGGAGCTGTGCTGCTCCCTACCAGACACTCCTTCGGGTTAGGTGGTGAAGCAAGGAATCTGTAGATATGAGAATATATTTCTGGTGGGGCTTCTTTATGTTCTGCATTAATTCTCTCACCAGGTGTTGTGTAACCAATCTGGTTTACATTTAATTTTTCCATTTCTTGAGGTAAGCAAGCTCTGTCTCTGCTGCTGCCCTGTCTGAGTCTGGCTGCAGAGATGCTCTCCTTGGGAAATGGCAGCTCGTAAATGGCAGAACACTTCACAAGCAATAGAGAGAAGACAGTCCAAGTCCTCTGTGGCCCTCTGTTTACCCTACTGAAGGATATGCTGTTCCTTCCCAGTTTGTTGGCCTCATATGCCTCAGTAGCAATATTAAAAAAGCCTTTTTTTGTGCCTGCTGCTTCCACACCCTCAATTCCAAATGTGCTTTCAATTCTGAAGCAATAGTCAAATTTTTAAATGAAGATACATAGCTTTTTTGAAATTATTTTATGAATGAAAAGGAAAATCCAGGGTTTTTTTTAAATTAACACATAGTTTTCCATTGAAAAGAGGGCTTTCCTGTCCCAAAATTTAAACTCACATTCATTTTGATTTCAAAAAAGATGCAGTGGTTTTAATCATTTATATAAACCTTCTCGATGAACTCACCGAAAATTGTTTTAAAGACACTCTTAGATTTAACCACTACAATTTAACTGGAATTTTTTCATGACAAAGCCATTTTTCACTGGGATTTTTGCAGAACTGGAATAGTTCCTCTTTGCGATACAGCAGGGACTTGGCCTAATCCGAAGGTTTCTAGATGCAAAGGAAGCAGAAACCTGCAATAAAAAAGTTAGCCCCCTATCATGTACAAAAGGATGTTCATTCGAAATGTATGATTTTAAATTTTCAAAGCTAAAAAAACAATAAAACCCTTTCTATAATCAATGGTAATTAAATCAGAAGAYGATGGCACAGCACCAGTAGGACTAGGAGAACAGAGGGGGACTACAGTCTTTTTGGATTATATTTATTACATCTTCGGGTGGTACCATCTGCTGTGTGTGGCTCTCACGTTCTTTCAAGGCAGCCGTTGAAACAGGGATGAATTTGAGTCGGTAGTGCTCAGAAGGACATGGGAGGGATGTAGTTTTATWAAACTACTGCCATGCTGAATGTCTGGAGGGTCCCCATGTAAACATGCATTCTTGTTTAATTACTGTTCATCATGAGCAGCAGGATGGGATGTCAAAGACCTCCAAGACCTCTAAAGACCTCTAAAGTTAGCATCCTGCAAAATTTGTTTTTGCTGRACAGAAGACTCTGGGAAAGCCACGCTTGTTACAAAGCAGTTTTGTTCGGTTTGATCTATTTTTAAAAAAATAAGTCCTCAGAATTTTTTTATTTAAGATGAAGATTGTCATGGAGGCCTATGAAATAAATGTTGCAGGACAATTTTTTGTGAATTGTCCTGACATCCTAACCTGGTTTTCTGGTTGACTTTCCTTGTAGTCACTAGCTGCTGCTCCAGAGGGTCACAGATCTTATGTAGGTAATGTGTCTAACCTGCCAGCCCTAAGCAATTTCCTTGGATACTCCTTGGTGGCTAAAGTGGCACTAGGTGCTTATGTTTTGGCATCTTCATCTCCTTACTGGTTTCCTAAACCTTTGCACTGCAGGAAGGCAGTGTATATAGGTTAAAATCTTGGTCCCTCCGAAGCCCCTGGTGAAGCTGTAAATGTGACATGGGTGTCTCAGAGCCAGGGAGCTGGAAGTGAATTGAAAGATTATCCATTGTAGCTCTGCCATCTAAATCTGGAGCTGCCATACCTTCCAGATCTGCCCTTAACACCCTCAGTGGTGGGCATTCTTCATTCCCTCCCCACAGTGCTTTTTGTCTTTGCTGTTTTGGGAAGGAATTTGGGGTTTTTTGCTACTAATGGACAGTGAATTGTTCCCTCTGCTGTTTAAGTCCAGCATTTCCATTCCTTTATGGCACAGAAAATAGACTGCTCCATTACAGAAGCTCTTCTTTCAGCCTGAAAGGTTGTTATGAAGGTTGGTTTAGTTTTTCTTCTCTTGCTGAGCTTCCCTGAGTYTTCCAGGCTGACTCCCATCTCTTCTGCCATGGCAGTGTCCAAGCTGGGTGCAGCACATCTGGTTGGGACCAGAAGGGTTGCTCTGCCCTGGCTCTATATTTATGCTCTATACTGTGATAAGCATCTGTTTGGCAACAATACTGTATTTCATATGTCACTTGTGCTGTACAGTATCCCAGATGCTTTTCTGCTTAATGGTTGTTTTTCTAATTGTAGTTATTCTGATAATTCCTGGGCCTCTTACCTATCCGCATTGAGTAGCTCATGTTAATAAAAACCTCAGCTGAATTAAAATGTTAAATTAATTGGGTTAAAATCAACCAACAAATAAATATGACCGTTTGTAAAACTAACAGCCTGACTAGGCAAAAAAAAAAAAAAATCCTTGCAGACTAACCTGTTGTCTGTTAGCACAGCATTTACCATATTGTTATATGAAACTTGGCAAGGGATTTCATCCCTCCAGATCATTCCAGTTTCTGAGACTGTCCTTCAGCACTCTAGGAGATGTTTCCTCACACTTTGGTGCTTGTGGATTTTAATAAGTTTACCCTCTTGCACTGTTCAGGCTATTAGTGCCATCTGGGACTGTTTCTGGATGCAGGGCAACCTCGGGGGAACCCCACATAGTGCAGCCCTCCCTATTAACAGCAAGCCTCTGGTGTCTCCTCCATCTGGGCTTGGCTTTTGTTATCAGAGGACACCTTGGATGCAGGAGGTGGCTAATATTGCTCACTTCTGAGGGATGAACTTCTAGAAGGAAAATATTGTTCCCTGCCTCACAGCCCTTCTGTGTCTAAATAGCCAAGGAAGATGTTACCTGGAGATGGGTGGGCAGCTGAAGGCTCATTCTTTTGTCAGTTGGGATAACATCAGTCCCTCAAAAGTGCTTAACACTCAGAGTTTATACTAACCATGTGTGTTTTATTTGTAAGATCTTCTGTTGTTTTTTAACACTAAGAATTTCCAGTTTTTATGAAACAAATGTGATAATACAGTATTTACAAACAAAGCAAAAAAAAAAACCTGTAACCAGGCAATTTTGCAAGGATCTCAGTTCTCATTTATTATTAATAAAATAGGCTCCTAGCTTTGTTTTTAAAAAATGTTCTTCAAAAACTAGAAGATAACTCTTTTTTCTCCTTTTGTGGCCCAAATTGGTGAGTTTTCGAACCTGTCGATGATGGTTAACAGTCCAAAATTGTTGTACTAGTGCGGTGCTATTAAATACCACGATTTTATGAACAAAGCATGAAACAAGTTCTCTGCAGGATCTTATTATATCTGCATTAAGAAAATGGCTGCAATTTAAGCAGGATTTTTGCTTTCTGGCTCCACATTCTGATTACTGCTGGCACAAAATACCAGCTAATTTTTAATTCTTTTCTGGATTCCAGAGGGGTAAACTTCAGGCTTTTGGAATATAAAATATCACCTCTGGTTTGTTTAAAAGTATTTGAGTTATTATCATCATCAGAGAGTGAGCAGAGAGGCTGCCAAAAAGCTTTGATTTAAACCCACCTTTCAGCCAGTTTTTGAAAAGTTCCTTCAATCATGTGATGATTCACAGGCCTCAAGGAGGAGGCAAAATCAAGGAAACCTCACTTAGGAGATTACTCCTGGTTGTAAATTCAGGGATATACAGGGATCAGGCAGCGGCAGAGGGTGAGCAGGAAGTTTACCCTCATCACTTTACCCAGCACAGCTCATGAGAATAAGTAATAAAACTGAGCTCGAGGATCATTGTGTTTTTAGCTCCAGGTGAAAAGGAGCTCAGGTTGCAAGTGAGCAGGGATGGCTTGGGGAGGCTCCAGGTGTGGCTCCAGGCACAGCAGCCAGTAGGGCCCCTGTCAGTGGGGTTTATATGTGCAAAGTGGTCTTTATGGAATACTTGGGGACTGGTGAATATGACAGAGAATTAGAGAATGTCTTCCTGTAGTAAAAATAGCAAAATCTGGTTTAGAATTCACAGAGTATTTTATGTCTTCTACACTTGGCATTAAAGTGAGATTTTTTTACTGTACTAATGTGTACACTTGAAATCCAATATAAAAATCATACTTAATCTATAAAAAGCTTGAAACTGATGATTCTGAGAATTCTTCTTACTTTCCTCCCTGCTAGAATGTGCCCTGCCATTTATTTTAAACTTTTAATTTAAAAAAAGTTATTTTCAAGATATTTTCTTTTTTTTAAAATCGAGCTAAGTACATGTACATAATTTTACAGTAAAACATTTATATTTCTGACTTTATTGTAATGGCTTTAAAGACAACCAGAGCTGCTGGGTTTTGTCTCTTTAGAAGACAGAAGAGAGTATTTTTATTTATTTACTTCTGGCTGTGTAAAGAGTCCGGGGAAAATTCCATTTAAATTTTACACTCCAAACTCAAACTATCCAAGGCAAAATTATTAACTCTTTTACATTGTTTTGCCGCTGAAGACTTATGTTTACCTTCTCCAGTGTCACTGTATGATCTAGGTATCTATCTATGTCCTGTTTCTTAATGTATCCTCAGAAGTTTCATGTGATTCTTCCAGGGGCTAGAAATACTTATTAATGAACTAGACTAAGTCAACCATACCATAAATTTTTTATACCAACGCATGGTAACAATTTAACATTGTTTATGAAATGGTGAGACTGAGGCATAAAAATAAAATATAAAAAAAAAAACAACTAACAAACACAAATGCACTTTAGACATTACTGCATTATGCATTAATACATCAACAGTTTCCAAGGTCTCTGCTCACTTTACATTTTAACCTTCGATTCACAAATTCTGCCAGCAGATAAAGACACCTTGTAGTGGCTATCATGAATCTTACAGCATAAACAGGCTATCCTTGTACCCATGCAAACTCTAAGAAGCTCAGAAATTTCATTTTATGAAAGTCTTGCACAATCTGTAAAATATGTGTAAAATGTCTCCATAGTAAAAGAAGACGAAAAAAAGATGTGTGTTAGCTTTCCTGGGAATACTTGTTTAAAGGATGGCTGAAATTTTTGGTACAATTCTTTCTGAACTATTGGTAGAAGGTGGCACGAAGTGTCAGGGTTTTCATAAAGTTAAAAAATTATTGCCTTGAAGACTCATAGTTCGTAAATGGCTTTTACAGTTAATACAGTTCAGAACTGTCAGCCACCTTCTTCTTGGCCTCTCCCATCCCAAAAGGCCAATTTCCTAAGCTTGTGCCTGGTGTGGCTCCAAAAGATTACGGAGCTTATATCAAGAGTAAAAAAGTCCCTTGAAGTAAAAGTTAGGCTCTTCAGTTTTGAAAATAGCCTTTGGGTCTTTATGGATTTCATTATTCCTGAAATTTAGGGAAGGTTGGACATGGGCGGATGAGGGCATGGGCGGATGGCCCTGAGCAGGCAGCACCTGTAGTATCTACCGTGAGGAAAACAGGCTGGGTGGGATGAGATTTTGTATTTTACATGGATTTGGCTTTGCTGCCAAGGCTGTCAGAAGTGCGYTTCTGAGCATCACTGCTCCTTGGGATGATGGGGAGTAGGAGGTTGCTGAGAGTAACCCAATGAACAAAGGAAAGCACACACCCCCAAGGTGGTGGAGGCTTAATTTACCCCTTTTGTTGAAAAAGAAAAGAAACACTTTGTGCAGTCTGTGATCTGTAGCGCTTGTTGGGAGCAGAAAACATCAGGGTAGCTTGGAAAGAGATTGTAAAATTGAGTGGGGTGGGATGGAAGCAAAAGGTAGAAGACTAGAAATAGGATATAAATCTGTAATGGTGAGGATAAGCTATGGAACAAGTTTAATTAAGTTGTGATTGGTTTTTGAAATGAAAATCCCATCAGCCTTTAATTCTCTGTGCCGCAAATGAGGATGATGGTGTTACAAATCTTTCCCCAGCTAGAAAATCTGTTTTAAAAGTATTTTGTTTCTACAGTGTCGCATTTCTCTTACAGCATAACCTACTGTAAATGTACCCATGCTGCTTTAGCCTTTATTTCAAAGATTTATGCAATTTAGCATTTTGCACAGGTGAGCCAAGTGGATTTATTTTATGCTGGGGCCATGTTCTGTCAGATCATGCCAGTGCACTTAAATATTYCTGAGTGCGATTTGTCCTCCAAGGAGGAGAATCTGGTATAACCTCATGATTAAGTTGAAAACCCTGTAATATCAATGTGCTTAATTAATTGGGGTGATAGTTATTTTTGACAAATAAAACCTCCTCATAGTGGCCCCATAGCTCATGTCTTCTGAAAGTACTAGCAGAGGCCACTGGTGAGATTTTTTTCTTCAGATGACTTACTCAGTTGTACTGTATGGAAATAGAGTAGATGTTTTAAAAAACAAATTCATGAGGCTGTTTCTTTATTTCGTCCTTGTATGTTTAGCATTTCTATACTCTTGTTGTTGCTTATCTTTAGCAGTTGCCATAGTTAGCACTGTTATTAATGATCAAAAATATGCATCCAGATCTTCATCTCTGGTCATCCTGGGTTTTAYTAACATCTGTTTCCTCCTTCCAAGGCAGATATAATGGTTGTGGTAGTTCCAGGCTGAGCAGAGGAGATTGTTCTCTGCACTTAGACATGTAACTGTGGTTTTCCAGTTCTGAAATACCCCCCACAGGTTCCTGCACACACCTGCTAAGGGGTTGTTTTAAAAACCTTCAGCTTAAGCTGACTGTGCACTTGCTGTATTTTATAGTTCACAAAGAAGTGTGTAAATCATGGTCACCAACATTTTTTTCATCACCAGYAGTTGTGCTGATATGTAACCAGAACAGATAAATTCTTGCTCCTTCCTACCTTCTTGTGTACTTTCTCATAGAAAACTTAAATTGAGAATGTTCTTATTTTTCCACAGAAGTGCTGAATAGATGTATCATATAATATACATTGAACTTTTTGGTTACCCTGTAACCACAGCAAAATCTTAATTATATCAGATAAAAGCAAGGGTACTATAAAAGGTAGTATGAACTTCATGTATTTAGAAATTATTTTTATTGGATGTCTTTCAAAAGTAATGTTGTTTTCTGTGCTTCTTTTTCTATGGAAGATATTATACTAATCAAAGGTAAATTTATAGCTATTTAGACATTTATATGTCATTGTAGTAGTACAATTTCTCCAGGACCTCTCCACCTGTATTTCTGGAATAAAAAACATTGAGGAAGTCACTGCAAACTAAGAAGGCATCAGTGATGAATCTAATGTAAAGCCTCTTTCAAATAGCCGGTTGTACTGATTGCGAGTCCTGCCATTATAGAGGAAAATTAATGTGCTTATTGACATTAGATACACAACTTCTTTAAGAGGGATGTCTACTTTCTCCTGAAAAAACAAATCCTTGCAAAATTAAAAACTCACTGAGCTTATTATTTTTTACTATTTCATCTTACCATCTAACATCTCCATTCTGCATAGCAGATGTGGGCTTAGTAAAAATTGTCCAAAACATTGCTTTCTCTAGTTCTATATCAGATCTCAGACTCTGAGTTWAAAAATATCACCTGCAAGCACAAGTGATTCCACTAAAGAGCCGTGAGCCCCACATTCCAGCTAACCCAGTTAGCCTGCCTTGAACTGTACCTAAAAACCATTTTTCTGGGGGAGAGCTAGAGGTGTCTTGCTTGTAACCCTTGATGAATCTTTCTTCCACAAAATAGTTTTATTGATTTAAACTTGGGTGTACTTTGAGCTCTATCATGTGGCAATAAGGAGTTGCATATTTTAACTCCAGGCTGGAGAGACCAGCATCTCTTCTGGTGAGTTTTAAACCTGCCACACAAACTTTCAGATGTTTCTCTTATTTGAAGAGGCAGTTATCAGCCTTTTCTTTGCATGTATGTCCTCGTAATTATACATGCCTTTGTTACACCTTGTTTATAGGGGAGAAGTCTTGATTGGTCCTAGACCATGCATTCCTTGCAGGAAAATCCTTTTGCGCCACCAATAATCCTATCAGCCCTTCTCTGCCTTTTTCATTACTGCTCTTTGAGGTGAGAAGGTGTTGCAAATGAGTCTCATTKTATTTTGTTTCTGCTTTATCTACACTACTTCCTGTATTTATTCGTAAGTAGAAGCCAAACCTCCCCAGTTCTGTGTTTTTGTTGAAGCTGATTTGACATTTTTAACAAGTGAAATCCAAGAAGAAAACTAAAGGGAACTGGTTTTGTATGAGATGTTTCTGCCTGATAGGGAAAAAAGAAAAAGGTTTGGTTTTGATGTTGGTGATGCATGAAAAGAGAAGTGTAATGCTTGTTCATGTACAAGACTGCGGAGGAGAGGGAAGAAAAAAAGACARTGTAGCTTCTGAAGAAAATAGCAGAGGACAATAATTAACTGAGCAGCTTGAGGAATCACTCCATAGGAGGGAGGTTGCTGTCGTGGGATGAGAACAGAGCTCAGCTACATGATAGTCAGTGTTTTTCAGGCTGTAGAGATGCTAACATTTCTTTGTTTAGTGATGRTATTTTGGAGAAAAGCACTTAGCAGACCGAAGGGGGAGTGAGAAGCAAATTGCTGGGAATATATCCATCCTGCATAACAGCTCTGGGTCATACTAGAGCTTGCCCAGGGAAGCCTTGCCCATGCATGTCACTGGTCTSGACAGCAGAAACCTCTCAAGACAAGCATCCTTTGGCTTACTAYCCCCTGAGGGAAGAGCACTCTTACCCAGCATTTTCAAAGGCTGGCTGTTTTTGTAGGTAACCCTCCCCCAGCATCTCAGAGTGTTTCAGTCCATTTGCCCCAGACCATTTGCAGAGCAGGATTCCCTTGCATACAATAGTCACCAGTTGTGGTGGCAGTAAGCAATTCCCTCTCCAAGCCTCTCGATATCCTTTCTGCGGCCATTGGCAGGACCAAGGGCTGAGTGCTCAGCAGCTCTGGAAACAGGCAAGAGCTGCTGGGAGAACAGGCTGAGCCCTTCACACCATTACCCAAATCAAGAAATTTTTCCTAAAACTAGTTATGTCTGAAATGTGTCCCTGACCTCCCAGCAGATTGCTACAGCAATGCCAGGGTCAGGTGTCAGTGCTGGAGCTGCAGTGGGTGCTCCCTCCCACCCACCACCTGCCTTCCTCCCTCTCCTCTTCCTTACCAAAGTGTTGGGCTCAGCCACCATCTCACACCAGCAGTTCCCCTGCTGCCCAGCTGCTCACAGAGCTGAGGCAGCCCTTTGGGGAAGAGCTGCTCTCACTTTAATAAGGCTTCTCTTTTCCTGGATATTGTTAACTTTGAGTAAACTAAAGATATTTTTCCCTGGCTGTGGATCTAAAGACCTGGATGAGGTAGCAGGAGTTAGCAAGTAGTCGTGCACGTTCTAAGACGATGTTGCTCTCATTTCCAGTTGAAAGCTGCAGAGATCCTATTTTCACTCTCCTGAAAAACACCACCACTTCTAATATCCCAAAAGGCTTGGAGAAGTGCCCGTCTCCAACACAGCTCTGGTGGTTTGTGCCAGTACAGGAGCTTGAGCTACCGTAGGAGCAGGGAGATGGGTCCCTGGTGGGCCCTGTGCACTGCTCCATCACCCCTGGAGGGCAACAAGTTCTTTTATTGACCCCGTCGGAGAAGAGATCCTAGGCCAGGACGGCAGGTTGCTTCAGTTGCCAGCAGCTGTGGGAGAGCAGCATCTCCATTCTCTGCCCTTGGATGTAGCCGGGCAGTGGGGACATGACAGTCTGGCCAGGCATTATTTAGTCACACCAGGGGTTTTGTCAGTTTGTTGTTGGTAAGGAAGGCACCACCAGAAAAAACAATTATGTTACTTGATCATGGGCTGTTAAAGCCTTCTCTATCCAATAATAAGACCAATTGTCCTTAAATATTCCTTATTAAAAAAATTGTTGATACCAATGCAAAAAATTGGTATTTTAATATTATCATTGCTTTTTTTTCAAGGTTGATGTCCAAAGCGTTAGTCACAAATTAAACTCCCATTTTTGGGAAACACAGCTCCTATTTTTGTGCTGCACTGTAACTCTTTCATGGTCAGGAAAAAAGGACATGGCTTTTCAAGGTGTTCTCAGAATAAACCGTGCAGGAGATTTGGTAGATTAAATTGAGCTTTATATGCCATTCCAATCATAGCCTGGCTGATTTTAGCTTACAGTAGTACTAAGAATTGGATTGAAAGGAACCTCAGTGTTAGATATGTGCCTCATGTGCTTGTCTCTTGGATGTAACATAGACTTCTCCTGGGTGAGACTTGTCCCAGAGGCTTATGTAATTTAAGTCTCCATGTAATCCAGCAATTAGAGTGCCAATATGCAGAAATTGTAATATCATTCTCAGAATTCATAAATTGCCCAGTGGGCTGGTAAAGTCATGATTACATCTTACACTTTCTAAATGTATATAAAACTATGAGAAATTCAACTGGTTTCTCTTTTTTCTTTTTTTTCCTGCCCATGGTTATTCAACTGTGTCTCACTGTCTATGTCCCAAATTAGAGGGCTTCCTTTGTCTGGGAGCAGCTCCTTGTATGAGTTTGCAATGGTTACAAAACAGACTACTCTGGAAAAATAACCTTTTTTCTGACAGAACCGCAACCCAAACTGCTCTGTCTCAGAGCTGTGGGCTGTCACTCCAGTAAGACCCTGGTAATGAGCTGAAGGAGAGAGTTTTACAGATATTAGAGAGAGACCTGAACAGCACAAGAATAACCATAAGATATATATAATATGGAGGGACAAAATTGGGGCAGAATTAGGAATAATATAATATAGTAATATAGTAAGAATTAGTAATTTGGCAATTTAATGTGCCTCATTTTAGTTTATTTAGTTCTTTAGTACTGGGTAGATAGAGGGTTATTTAGCAATAGCTGTAGTACCTGAAGTGCATAGGAGAGCCAGGATACATTTGCTATTTAGAAACACTGGTAAGTGGGAGGAAAAATGACTGCTGATCAGAGCCCTGTAATTTCCACTGCCTTTGGACTGAGTGCAGCACTTGCAGAGGAGCAGGCACTGGAGGTTGTACGTGGGCTGACACCACCATCTGTCCTCCCCGTCCCCGTTCCTCACCATGGTGCTTTCTCATAGAACATTTGTGCTCTTGGTGTTCCTCAGTGAGGACATGGGGGACACTAAAGCATGTAATGTGATGCTGGAAAAGCTGAAACTTGCTATTTGTACATAGCATAGTCCTGTATTACCATTGTTTGATTTAGTGCCCTTTGCTGCAGTCTCCAGAGGAGTACTGAGTGACTCCTGCTACTGCTTCCACACCTCAGTGGCTTCCTGCAGGATGTGCAGAGGTGCTGCTTTGGAGTACAGCGTCGGGGGGCTGCACTGGATGTGTCACCCAAACCCTCTTTTGCTCAGACAGTCTCACAGCCAGGCTCTAACCAGCACCTTTTCATCTCTGCATGGCAGCTGTCTGAGACCTGAGCAGTCCTGGAGATGGTGGGAGCTTCCCACTGTTGAGCAATAGACAGTTCGCACATCTGCCAGTGTTCCTCCCCAGGACTCTGTGTCAAATAGTGTTGAGCCATTTCGCTATTAAGGAGGAAAATGTATCTGCCAGTGGACTTCTAACAGCAGCAGCCAAGCAGCAGTTTGTGGCACATGGGGAAGGTTTGCTTTTCCCCATTGCCGTTTGCATTCATTCTTGTTTGGAGCCTGATTACTCACTCCTGGTATTTACCTTTAGGGGAATATGCATAACTAGACAGGCTTCATTGTTGGACTATATAATAGGTAAGGGCTCCCAGTCAAAGTTCTTCTCTCCTGAATATGTAGACAGATGTAGAAATATGTACACAAAATAGGATACAAACAAGGAAAGGGTAGATGTTCAAAAGGCAGTTACAGGTTTGCTGATTGTCACTATGGATGGGAAGTCTGAAATTTCCTTTTCTAAAACTTAAGTATGTATTTCAAAACCAAGTTTATTAATCTGCTATTATTCAGCCTAACCCTTCTTTGAAAAGCAAAATTATTATAAACATACCATTTAATAACCAGGTACCTTGAAGTCTGTTTAGGCAAAATATATAAGGTGAACATTCATAAGAAAGTCTACTCTTAAGTGGCAGTGGTAAAATCTTGTGCATTTTATTAAAAAAAGCCACATCAAAGTGAAAACCCAAACTTGTTACCTTCTCATTAGTGACCGCTGGTGTGCCTTTATTATTGATAAATAGATCTCAAATAGAGAAAGAAAGAGTTGTATCACCTTCTATGCCCCTTTCCTTACACAGAACTTCTTGTGTGAGAGCCATTTTGAGACCTTATTGATTGTGAMTCTCAAATATTTCTCTCGGGAGAACTTTCTCCTCCCCTTTGCTTACAGTTTTATTGGCTTTTGACACTTGCCCTAGGAAGGCCTGCAGAGCATCCCTTTGCTCCTGCTGGGCAGGTTGGTGCCAGCCCTGGTGCATTCTGTCTCCACCACTTTAGATGCCTCCTACTGCTGCAGRTGTGCTCAAATACAACATTCCTCACATCCCACATGACCACATCAGCTGAAGAAATAGGCAGAGGTTTACAGCAGGCAGTTTTGTTTCTGTAACCACTCTGGGGAAGTAATTTGCCAGAAAACTCTTCTCATAATGCAAACATAGTTTGGTTGATAAATGCAGTAAGTTCACCTCACTGTAATCACAGGGTCGCATTCATTTTTGTTTGTGAATGGCAGTTGGTTTATTTTTCAAAATGTTTGCCAGTCTCATGAGTTTCATAAGTTGTAGTGTCGATAAGTATCCATCCAAAAGCACGTTACTTGTTCTTTGTTATTTGTATTTGTTCTCCTTTTAAACAAATTTAAAAAAAAACAAAACCTTATCTAGAAACAAAACTATAKGGTGGAGATTTTTTATATGAATAATTTTGCTAATGTTAGTGATACAGAAAGAAAAATGTGGCATTTGTAAGGATAAAGAAAAATAATTTTACTACTAAAAAGGAGATTTTCTAAACGCTTAGTTACTATCAGTAAGTGACATTGAAAATCTATTTAGAAAAGCCCTTCAAGTGCCTGATAATTATATTCACCTTCAGATAAATAGGATAGCGTATGTTACCACTTATCTTAAGAGGTTAATGAAAGGCTCTTTCATGCACAGTGACTAATCCAAACTGGGACAGCAAAAAATTACCAGTGCTTGATGACTTGTATAAACCTTAGCAATATTACTGAATAGTCTTTACAAATGTGTGCCTTACTAGCAGGTTTTTTCAGAAATAGTCTTCTAGTGCAAAATTTTGTTGGATTTTAAGTACCTAACACAAGTACCTGTCCCACCATGTGTTGAAGATAGCACAGTTCTTCCAYAGAGAGGACATGTCCCAGCCACACTCAGCAGGGCACGTGGAATAGCTGGGAATAGACATCTGCTAGGTAATGCCCTTGCCTTAAGTAGCCCTCGTTTATTTCACAGCCACCTTGTTTCACAAAAAGGGAAGTTTCTTTTGCCAAAGCCTGACCTTTGAAACCAAACTGTCTGAGTTGCTAGAGATAAAGTTGTACGAACAACAGCCATGAGACTACAGGATCTCCTGAAGCTGCAGAAGTGATACCTATGAGGCAGCAGTATCCTCTTTCACTTACTGCCTTTTTCCAAATAAATCCAAGACTCTTATTATCAATGCTGCAACTGTTTGTAGTATAAAACAGGATGAAATGTGAAAAACATTCCCTTTTGTACTCTACAAAGTCTCCCTTTCCTCAACCCCATGAGTCCTGAAATGTGCTGGTTTGGCCTTTTGTTTGTCAGGGGTTTGGGGTTTGGTTTTGGGGGTTGGGTTTGTGTTTTTTTAATTTTGGTTGTGGGATCAAATGTTTTTTATTTTAAACAATAGGTTATGTAAAAGTTTCTCTTGACTGCTATACTTAGAGTTTAGTTATATAAACTGTTTTCCTCACACTTCTTCCTCCTCTCCTTGTTGACGCACAGAGTCCCAGGAAATCTCAGCAATAGCTAAGAGGCTGAACTGGGCTTGAGTTCTGTATAGCAYTGCTCACCCTCTGCCTCTCTGAAAACTCGTTTTCCAATTGCTTCCATGAGTGGAGTAAATGGCACCAATGTTTCCATCTGGAATTCTTTCTGCCTTGTATTTTCTGTCGCTGAGACAGCATTTCTTTTCTGCTTTCCAGACCTTTTGTGAAATGCTCAAGAATAAAAATGGCAATGCTTGGTATTTTCCTTCCTTTCCATCCTGTCTTTTGGAAAAAAAATTCTCTTTGACAAGGATTAAACAAATCTCACCACTTAAATTGGATTGAGTTTGTACATCTTTACATTATGCACAGTTGAACTCTTTCCCAAAGTGGTTTTTTAAAGAGCAAAACATCCCCCAACTTTTCATATCTGGGATCTAAAATGACAATGGATTTCAAGATCCATGGAGTTTCATTTTTTATTACAATTTAGTGTAGTAGACAATAGAATAGGGAATGCACTGTGAGCAGCCAGGCTCTTGAAACTGCCTGTGTACAGAGACACAGAAACTCTAAGTAAACAATTTAGCTGTATGCTGTTTATTCCACCTCTCTCTTTCTCTTTTCTTTGCTAACACAGGTCCACAAAGATTCTCGAGTTCTCAAGCCCTAGCTTATGGAAGTATGTAATGTCAGTGTGGTTGCAAAATCACATGATCTCCTAGCTCTGTATCTTATCCTTCACCCAACATTGCACAACGCTGGACTGTCAGCTAGGAGAACGAAAGGAGCCAGATTGTGTTGTGCCACCTCTTTTTCTAGTTCACGCATAAGTTGCCACCAGGATATTTTTCTGTGTTTGTAGCACGTTTGGTGGACTTGGGGCACATTCTTTGCTTCCATTCTCCTCATTCGTGTGATCCTTTCCCAGTGCTTCCAAATGAGCTAATGTGTCTTCAACATGGAGAAAACCAACCCAAGTTGGTTAGGATGTGTATTGTTCTCTTGTTTTATTTGTGGGTTGTTTGGGTTTTTTTAATTGGTCTTTGTTCTGTTTTTTTCTTTTTTTCTTTTTTAAAACATATCTACAAAAAGAGAATATATAACTTGCTGCCCTAAATACCTCTTTTGCATCAGGGATGGATACTTTAATGGAGTGAGGTGTAATAGCAGAACAGTGCCATGTCTCTGTCCTCACGAGCATAGCTGCATGCAGATTAGAAAGGCTCTGTAGTGCTGCTACTGTATGCCAGATTTGCTATTTGCTCTTGTTTGCATGATAGTATTTCTAATTTACTGATATGATATGGAAATAATGGCACATCACGGATCTTTCAACATATTGTATCACTGCTTTATCATATTAGGCTAATACACTGCGAGAGTTGATAGCACCTCTCCATGTCAAATGGGATCCACATCTCTTGGCACTGAACCGATTGGACTCAAAGGTTGATAAACTTATCATTAGAGAATTGGCACGACGGAGACTCAACGTCAGCCTCTTGCAAGCAACCTAATGGCCTCCGTTCAGAAAGTCAGTTCTTCTTGAATAACTTTGATGTTTATAACAGAGAACAGACCTGTTAAAACATAGACAACCACATGCCTGAATATGAGGCCTCCAGGAAGGTGTCAAAGGGCATGGCCAGTCTTTTGAAGAATGCACCCTTTCCACAATGGGACTAGGCACAAAGTCAGATCCAGTCTACATGGAGCACATTTGCAGAAAATACTGCCCCCCGCACGGGAGAACGGAAAGGGAAGAGGGTGTTGGCAGGGGAAGGGCTTTGATGTCACTCAGTTTTGTTCTGCACACCTCGAGGAATTAAAGAGGGATTCAGCCATGGTAACTGTAAAATCCCATTGCTTGTACTGAACTCCAGTGAACCCATTCAGGCCAACCAGACAGAGTCGTGTCATTTAAGCGTGCTTCACATTAGTGAAGGAAGTCACCTTACTGTGTCATGCTAAACTAAGTGTATTCTGTCAAGTGAAGGTATGTACAGACCTTTCAGAGACTTCCATTTATCTAATGGTTTGTAATGAATTCCCAGAGGGTACACTGGCACTCGTTTGGATGATGACGGAGAAGATACCTCACGCTGAGATTTATTAGACTCTGCAGTTAAACTCTTCAGTTCCTCTTTATCTTCTAGGACTAAAACATGTGAGTGATGCTGCCTGGCCAAGCAGGCACAAGGTATACTCTGTGTAACACCCAGACTACAGAGGGTTGTTTTGGGGCCAGTATTTGTCTGGATGTCACTCGAAGTAGATTCAGATATTGTATTTATCATTATGTTCTGAGTCCCCTATGGGTTGATGTTTGCCTCTATCTCTGTGGTTAGAATGTGGATTTTCCTTAATATATTTGGCTAAGGGTGTATTGTAATAATGTTAATGCTAATTACTTGATATTTCATACTATCTTACGGGGAGATACTTTTAAAAAATGTATTTTGAAATGTTTTCTTTCTGTTTGCTCAATGTATGGTATTGCATTATGTTAATACCAATAAAATTATATATATATAGTTATATATATTTCCCTTTTATAAAGAAGTAAATTATGCTTTTTTGCCTCACAAACAGGAAATGTGCAGTGAATAAAATTACATCATTCTGCCTTACAGCAGGTGACAAAGCTTATAATAGTTTTAATATTCTTTTTTGAAAAATAAAAAGTATAGTATGACATAAACTAGTTGGAAATTCATCAAAATGCATGTTTTATGTTTCTGCTCAATGGGACTGTCACAAAGCAGCCTAAATATTTAGCAATGTTGTTTTGGCATCTTTAATTTTTTCTAATCAGAAACATGCACTGTATTGCTATTATTGATTACAAAACTGTACTGTCATAAATTTTTGCCTGTTGGCCAGATAGACAAACCCACTAAGTTTGTCTGTAGGAATTGATTTTAAAATTTAATTTAGTGCTCTTTCCAATGCTTGGCAAAGGCAGAATTTATTTTTTATATAAGGTTGCCTTTGAAGTACCTGCCTCTGCCAGGGATGATAAATCACTGCTAAGTACATAAAGATTCTGCAACCTGAAGGATATGTCATTAAAGCCTTGTTGGAATGGCCTGCAACCCCAGCCAGTCCTTTACATTCTGTCATTAAATTCCATAATTAGTTAGAGGTGAAATGTTTTGGAAATGAATTAGAGAAGCAGAAGCAAGGATGTGACTCTAAAATGTCCTTTGGCTGCCATTTGGGGTTACACTGATGGCTTATTTGCTGCTCGTAGTCAAAGGCCAGGATATATCTGCACTAATGCGTATTAGATTGTCTTCAGCTTCCTCTCTTTCTTTTCCTCACCCTTTCTAATATATTGTATTGAGTATCTTTGTTTTGCAGAGGCATTCAGAAGGGCTGTAATTAGCAGTCCCTGGCATTTAATTGCATACACATTTGTTAAATATTTTTCTGTATGCCTTAAAATAAAGTATAGAAAATGGCAGTAAATGTTTCTTTAATGAAGGCATTTGATTTATTCATGAAGTCAGGATTTTTTAAAGGTGTTATTTTGGGCTTAATAAAGGAAATAAGCCAGCAAATTTTCAGTCTTGCTTTTGCGTAACCATTGTCTCTCAGGGCTGATGTTCCTTTCCTTCCTCTTGTTTCTTTTGTGGCAAACACATTCTGCCTGATGGACCAGGAACAGACCTTTCTGCTGTGGCCAGTCCCGTGCCAGTTTTGAGAGCACTTTATGTTGAGGTGCATACGTGTTCACAAGTTCATTCTGACATCTGATGACATGAATGATGTCTAGAAAAGCCACATGGTATTGCTGCATTTCTCCCATAACAGCAATACCTTTTGTTCTGAAAGGTACTTTGAACTCTGTGCGGTGCGTACAGACCATGGGGGTGTGATGGGCGTTCAGCAGCTGACAGGGGGTGCTTAATATTTGGCAGTGTCGTGCCCTACATCAATAACATGTAAATCAGGGTGCAGATTAATTAGGCTGGAATCTAATCAGTGCAGGTATCATAATGTGCAATTATAAATCCAATAATAAATCTGAATATCTGAATAAATATGACATCTTCTGGGATAACATTTTGGGAAGTATTTCAGCCCCTTTCAGAAACACCTTGGGAGGTGCTTCCCCAGCAGACTGCAGTGTGTTGCAGAGGTAACTGAGACAGTGATTAAATTAACCTGGCCCCTGCCCACGCTTATTTTCCATGTTTCTTTCATGTTGAAAGTAGGATTGCAAGTCCTTAGTGATGGAAGTGTTTTGGAAAAACTTCACTCTCGGTGCTACATTTTCATACAAATAAGCAACTTGGGATGTAGCCTGAAGTAGAGTTCATTTCCCAGGTGAGTGTTGCTCACCAGGAATATGTCCCCCATCTGTTCAGGCTTGCTTTCAGGTATCAATGCCATAAACCTTGAGAGGCACTGCTGTTGTGCGAGCATGACTGTGGCTTGATTCTGACTGGTGAGTAATGTCGCTGGGTCCGTATCGTTTGTCACTTACCCTTTCACAGCTTCGAGTGTTGTAACAGCTTRGGTTTGTGAAAAAAATATTTTCCTCAAGGAGTAATTGCTTCCATATTACTTAGCAATTATTATKTGTAGGGACCTCCTCATCCTGTTTAAAAGTTACGGCATCCCCAGATGTCTAGCAGTTTACCCAGTTTGCTCCAGCTCCTGGCTCACCTCATAAATAAAAGTTTTCTGTTGTTTCTGAACTGCGGGGCCCGAGGGGAAGTGTACCATCAAAATGTAATGGGTCTGTTTATTTCACTTCAGCATTGGTAGCTTGTGGTAAAATTAAACAGCACTTATATCAGTGTGTGGCACAGAAAAATGTCAGGATATCCTATTTCATTGTGTAAAAATTCTCCCAAAGAGTCACTAAAATCAGTTCAGCAGATGAAGGTTAAACTAGTACCTTCACAGGCAACTTAATGAGTACTGTATCCAAAACCAAAGAAGGATGCAACTATTACCCTACTGCAGACAAGTTCTGCCACTGATMAGAGATCCCTGTTACTTTGGAAAGCTTTGGAGCTGCCTCATTCTTACGCCCTCTCTGAAATCACAGCCCACCGATATAACCTCATGAAAACAGCGAAGCTGGGAGCAGAGGGAACTACTCGTGATGCTTGTTTGAGGTGTGTAAGAGCTGTCAAGAGGCAGCACAAACGCGATRAGCTAATTATTCCCTGTCTTGTTCCCTTCTCACTAACATACTAATCCACTAGCTGGCACCTGTACTTCACKGCTAAGTGGATGTTGAAAATGGCTGAATGTTACTGTCAGTTCAACAATGCGGGTCTGCAGGGAGAGACATCGAGTCCTAATGCTGAGTTTAGTGTCAGCTGCTTTTATTAAGCAATCCCAGTTGCGTGGAAGGCTGAAGAGAGGTGGCTGAGATGAGTCTGACTTAGAATAAGACCAGCTCAAGTGTCCCATAAAGGCTGGAGGCTGGACATGCCAGCTCACACTGCAGCCTGCAGGCACTGGGGGTTCCCGGGGCCGTGACAAGGTGCAGGCAGCTTGTTCTTCAGACATCCTCAGAAAGGTGACTTCAGCARAAAAGAGATTCAAAGGGATCTGCTGACCCAAAAGGAAAACTGCTAGTGCCATAAATAGTTCACAAAAAGAATTAGACCTTTCRTGCCACAGCAAAGGCTTAGCATCTGTCAGGCCTTACAGAAGCTAGGACTAGATCTTTTAAAAGACGGTACCTACCTGCTTATGATTGAGCTTGGTTGTAGTGGAAAATGCCTGAAATACCTTCAGATATCTGTTGTGTGGGAGATGAGTTTTTCACTTGCCTGCACAGTTCACTTTATTTCAAGAAACCAATTTATGCTCATGCATGTGAGAGAAGAAGCAGCCTCATACCATTGGGTGGAAAACTCCAGTGAGTGCAAGACTCTGTTGTTTTGGTGCTTGCATGAGCACCCTCTCTAGGGAATATCTTTTTTTGTATGCAGGTTTATGTAATAGGAGAGAATAGAAACTGTGTGCAACTATCCTGGTAACCCAAAAATACTTCCTCTTTGGAGGAAAGAATAGTATAATATAGATTGAATACATGCATTGAATAAATACTAAATACAATAAATATAAAATTTAGTGAACCTCTAGCTACTAGTATTTCACCGAACACATGGATCAAAGCTTGTGTTTAAACACTACTCCTCCCTTCCTTCTCTCAAGACTTTGGGAAAAATCCTTTCACATACACAGGGCCAGAAAGGATGGAGGATTACACAAATCAGAAAAAGGCAAGCAAAGGGAAGTAGTACGAAAGAGAAGAGCTGTAAAGAGCAGATACTGCACAAGAGGTCCCCAGCTTTAATTCAGCTTGCTTAAACTTTTCTTCACTTGTAGAAAGCATTAATATACACCTCTATGTATGTATAACATATATATATATATATGCACACAAGTGTAATCACATGTCCAGTCAGGCCTTGATTTTATTGTGCCATAGGAGATGACAAAAGTTTCTACTTGTAGTTTAACAGGGAATCTGCTCTGTATTGCCCAGAGCAGATGATTAGCAGCTGTTTCCATGTAGACCTGCATTTTATTGCACCTCCTGCCTGCTGTACCATGCCAGGCTTAAACACTGTGTTCCTTCTTCCTTTTCTCAGTAGTTAGGGATGTGACTTGTAACATTTTCCTACCAGGAGCTGAGTTTCCATGTCACTGTGGCTCCCCCCATGCCTGTGCAGGGGTGACCTCATGCACCGCTGCAGCTGTGCAGACACCATCTCCTTGTAAGCCTTTCACTGATTTCACCATTTTCTTCCTTTTAGCTTGTAGTTGGTGGGGGGAAGGAAATACATAGCTTAGTCTGCCAGCCAGCCATCTAAATAGTGTACAAAAATTACTAATTCCTGGATCTTTGGGTTAGAAGCATTTGGGTATGTCTCCTCTTGGGAAGTTTGGACTCAATGATTAACCTGAACAGCAGCAAAGATGGATTTAAGCCTTCCACTGAGAAACCAACAACTGTTTCTTTGGAGGATTTGTTTTCTCCCCGTCCCTGCAACACTGCTAAAATCCACATCCATGCTCCTTCCATCCTTCTAGTTTTTCACCTTAAATCTAGGGAGATCCTTTCAGTCTCTCTCCTAACTCTTCCCTGGGGTTTACAAGCTCAGCCTGGTTTTTGGACCATGTGGCCACGTTACATCCCCAGCGTTTGCCTGCCGTTGGCACAGCCTGAGCCGGGGCTGGAGAGCTTGCTGCAGGAGGCTCCCCCCTTCCCAAGGGGTCAGCAGGCATCTGTGTGCTGCCCTACCTCCCTACCAGGGAAACCACTGCAGGAGCAGGCAAGGTTTGATAGTCCCTTTTGTTAGACATGGCAGAGGGAACATGCTGTGGCATAGAAGATTACAAATRCTTTGTTGCTACTGGGATGACATCAGTTATTAGTTAGCGTGTGGCAGACCAGCGTGTCTGTTCCCAGCATAGACACATCAGGGTCAAGAAGGCAAAGAAAAAAACTACAACCCAGAGATTTGTGCATCCAAGGCTGTTTTATCTAGCTTGAGACCATTTCCCAGAGGCCTGGGATGCTTCTTGTTTTGGGGGAGCATTTGCTGCTACTTGCAGAAAGTCTTTGGGATGCTTGGGGTAAATGCCTCCCCTGCCCAAAAGGTGAAGCAAAAAGGTGTAGCTTTCAAATTGGAAGCAAATCTTTGGGATTTATAGGGGGAAAATAACACGGTAGCTGTTTAATAATGTAATTAGTGATGTATTCTAGCAAAATTGCCTCCTTAAGATCCTGAGAAAGCTGAGCTTAGCTGGTTCCTCTGCCAGAGAGAATGAACTCCCCAAAAGAGTGAAAATGGGAGTTTAAATTTCAGTGGAGCCTGGRGATTTGAGTGTGACTATGCCTTGTTCGCTCCCTGTCACAGACTTTGCAGCAGCTTGGCTGGCTTCCTGGGGATTTGCAGAGGGTGGTATTCCTCTTCAAATGCAGGGCCGATTGCAAGGAGAGGAGTGGGTGTGTGTGAGAGGAGTTGCACAGCAAAGGAAAGTGCGTCACTAAGCTGTAATGGTAGCAAACAGAAAAGAGGATAGTGGGAAAATGGAGAATTCCATCAGGGTGGCAGTGGTGTCCGTCAGTCAGGATGAGAAATCTAAAGGCAACGGGATTGAGCCTGTGTGCTCAGGAGTCTGGAGGCACTGGCAAAGACCAAAAGGGCCCCARTGGAGAGCCTTGATCCTTGAAAAATATGACCTTGTCAGTAGAGTAGGTGACAAAATTTATTAACTGTGCTTACACAGGCACTCATAGCCCCAGGTGAAATCACTGGCTCCTCTGGTACCTCACTGAAAGAGGAAAACCTTGCAAGATTTTGGCGGCTTGAGCTTTTACAGAGAAAGTGAATCACAGAAGTTCAGGAACCTCCACTGAAGATTGCTAGAGGTTATTCCATTTATTTAGAGCAGATTTATGAGAAGTGTGTGCCTAGAGATCCTCTGTGTCCAGAGAGCAATGTGTTAGCCAGCTGGGTTGCAGTGGTGACCTTCTACACGGTTCTAATTCAGTACCATCTTCCTGAATCATCAGTTTACATGGACCAATCATCTCCTGATCCATGTAAATACCAATGATAACTTTCTCTCTGGTCACTTTTCACACAAGTACCTGATGCTCCTATTTGTTGCTCTTAGGGTCTTGGTTTTTAAGAGGGAAATAATAGAAAAATTAATTACCTAACAGAGCCAGGAGGTGATTACTTAGTACATCACAGAGCTCAGTGCATGCTCTTTTCAACAAGTGACAACACAGTGTAAGAAATCCCACCAGTTTTTCCTAAATGCCAGCCATTCCTGAACTCTTATTTCACCCACCCAGCCATAATCTCCATCTTTCTCTCTGAGAAAATGTAAAAATAGATACAAATATTTATTGCATTCTAAGAAGTGAGGGCAAAGTACAAAAAAATTCAGAAACTTCTGTCGAAAGCAGAATAGTGAAAAATAATAACACAACATTTCCTAGACTGATGTGTTCTTTATCTCCTGGATTTAATGCAAATGGCTTTGCATTCACTTGAAGACAGCAGGAGCTTCATTGCAACATTTAGTGCCTGTGTATTCATGCATTTGGAAGATAGGGTTCTCACCAGATTTAGATCCCATGTGTTGCAGTTTGTGCATCCTTATTTCTGCTTCAGAGTTACAGGGTTGTTCAGGCTTGGGTGGGGCAGGGGACAAAATTTCTGCTTCAGAGAAGAGACTTTCCTGTCCAGCAGYATGTGGAAGCAGTGACCCAGCAGTGTATTCAGAGCACAGGAAAGATGCAACCTGTGACTCAGCAGCCAAGTGAGGGTGAAAAACAACTGTTGTGTTGGCTGCTGGTCTGAGGTCACCTGCAAATCCTATTAGACCACATTTTCTACTTAAACAAAACATTACCAGAGGCCTTATTCTTCCTTAACAAGACAGCCCTGCTGTAATAGCATGACTTGCATACAAATTCACCAATTTAAAAAAAGAAAATATGTTTTAAGCTCAGCTCTGTATCTAACAGAATAGCTCAGATGCTTTGTGATGCCAAGRGTTTCACCAACACCTACAGGAAATCAATCAAAGGCTTTAGCAGAAGGCTGAGGGAGGGGAGATGTGTGTGTAATTCCCACCTACTGAGAGCCATTGAGAGCAGCAGCACCACCTTCAGCATTTGTCCGGAAAATATTAAGGGCTTGGGATGTGTTCGTGTGACGCCCACTGCCCTCTGCCCCACCATGGGTGGAATAAGGTGGCATCTTGCCCTCTTTAAAGCTTTCCCAGCCTCAGCAGCAGCAAGACATTTAAGGGACCTGTTTTTCTTCCCTCCTCTTTCTCTTTTAGCAAATCCTGTCCCCTTTTTGACGTGCCACTCATAGCGACATCCTCAAGTCAGTGATGGAGTCTGGGGGAGGCAGCCCCAGCCAGGTGGAGGTGATGTGCTGATATGTTCCAGAGACCTTCTGTCAAGTGTTCTGCTGCCTAACCCAACCTGTGTCCTGCCCCCAAACTCCTGTGCCTGTCCTGTGCAATGTCAGAGCTGTTCCCATCTGGGGCGAGGGTACAAGTCCACAGTCCGCAGTCCCCCTGGGGCCCACGTTGAGCAGTGGCTGCGTGTCCCAGGAGGTGAGCCCTGAGGAGCACCAGCCATGCAGGCCCCAGGCCAGCAGTGTGGGGAAGGAGGGCAGGACAAACCCCCAGCATGGGGTTTAGACTCACAGGGGCTGTGTTGCCATCCAGGTTCACTAAAGGCACTTGTCATTCACTGTTAAACCTTAGGGCTGAACTCAAATGCTGTCCTTCGCCTTTTTGGGGAGCTTTTGTGTTTTAGGAAGCTCTGGGTTTTCAATGGCAAGCCTGGATGTGGTGGCTGGTTGCCAATCCAGGCTCTAGATCACTCTAGCAAAGTAAATTCAGATGGTGTGGCATCAAAGTGCTGGCTTGCTTCTTCAGCAAGCCATGCCTTACTAATCCTCTCAGGGTACAACCTTGGAAGTGCTGTGGCGGAAGAGACACCTGAGGAAAGACCTCTTTTGCCTTGCATAGCAAGAGATGAGAGAGAGAGAGAGAGAAAAACAGGTGTTAAATATTCCCGTGTCAGACCAGGAGGGTGTTTTCCCTTTGCCCTTTAGCAAGTCACTCCCATTCCCCAGCTGTCAGCCTGATGGACATCAGTGTTAAGCGACAGGAACTGATCCCAAATTTCTGATCTCATTGCTGCATGGCGTTTTTAAGAAAGCATAAAAATCAAGACCACGGGATATTTTAACCACTCTCTAAGTATTCAGCTACTGAATGTTTTGCCCTTTAGCACACTAGATGTTTTAATAAGAAAGAAGATTACAAGAAAGAGAAATGCATCTCATTTCTATTTTTCTTTCAGTTCTGGCCACCGATGAGCGCAGCTCACCAAGCAGGGTAGCACTGGATGGGATGACTTAGGGAGCTCTTTACACACCCACAACACTTGCATTGATAAAGTCTCCAACCCTTCTCCACTTCCATATCTCTCTAAAAAAAAAAAAAATTAAAATGAGTACTTTAAAAAGAGCTGCCCGCTAAATGGGCAAAGGAATACACTGTTGAGAGATACATCTAGATGAGTTGCTGATTGCATAATTCTTGGATTGTATAAAGACCTATACAAATGCAAACTCTTTTTGTGATGGGGTGAGGAGATTTGAGTTTCTGGAGTTCTTGCTTGAGCCTGAGGAGAGTAGTTGCCATTCTGCATAGTATGGGCTGGAGGGGGAGGTGGCCTCAGGTAGCTTTTAGTGGCCTAAAAATGTCACTTCTAAACATGAACTGTCTTCTCTCTTGGTGATTGATGAAAACCCCTCCAATCACCTGAGGACACTGAGGTTCTTTGGTTAAGCGTACTTCAGTGTGTGCTAAACTTCCAGCCAGTAGAAACGACTCTGTCTTGGTGCAGGGTCAGTCACAGGGTACAACTAATGCTTGAAACCAAAGAGCCTTCCTGCAGGAGCTTCCAGGAAAGCATCCCGAGGACACAGGCACGTCGAACCAGGAAAACATGCACCGCTGTGAGAGCCGAGACTGGGCGGGAGGATCCTGAGGGCTCTGGAAACAACCAGGAGGCCATGCACAGGTGGTGCATGAACCTGTGTGTGTGTGTCAGTGTGCAAGGAGCAGCAGGGACAGAGCTACCTGTCCTRCTGGCTGGCTGCTCCCCAGGGCTGCCCTGGCTTCTCCTATCASCACTGTGCTAATCCTGGCACTGCAATGGCACTTGGAAAGTTTGTATGGAGTCACCAAACAGTTCCCTCTGGGGAAACAGTTTGTGAAAAGCTGAAGTGGTCTGATATTTTCTAAATGAAGCATTTCAAGTGCCCATATCAGAATAACACTTCAGCCCCAGCTTTAGCTCGGTTTTGTTTTTAGAGTAGCAAAACCTTTCTTTTTTGTTTTTTTTTTTTWAAATGCTTCCRGTACTAGTTAGAACAAATATTTTAAACCTACAGTAAATAAATATTTCTTACATTTATGTATTTTTGTATATATAATATAATAAATATATTATTAATTTTTAAAAAAGAAACTATAATGCAAACAGCTCTGGTTTGGTTTGCTGTGCTGCCAGGTCATGATCATGCTCTTACGTCCAGTTTCTAGTCTGCTGCCAAACTTTCAGGTAATGGTAAAGTGAAAAACCACTACAAGTGTCAGCATTACTGACTATTGAACAAACTCTACTGACTATCAAAAATAAGGGACAAAAGTAAGTGGACTTTTCTAGGAAGGAAAAGGACATGTCGTTCCAAGGCCACCATCACAAACATATCCTTGAGTGCCATTATCAGCACTTTTGGGCTGAGATCTGATCTGATGGGTTCCTCAGCAGGATGCTTCCAGGGCTTCCTCTCCTTGTAATAAGGAAGTCACCAGCATTACGTAACTGCAATACCAGAGATCTGATTTTTGGTAGTAAGTCACTCTAATATTACTGCACCTTGCACTATTTCTCTTTCTTTCCCTCTTTCTCTGCGTGTCAAGATTTTACATTCTTGAAAGTTTTTCTCCCTTTCTTCTGAAGGCAGTAGCAAGAAGGAGCAGTTGCAGCACTTTTTTCTGGGACTTAGGAGGTGTGAAATATTCTCCTTATGCTCTAGTTAAACCTGTTAAACATTTTGCAAAGGTTTTTGATAGATCTCCATATAATCACATTAATGATACATTGTTCCTTCTCTATTTCTTCCTCCTTTTTTTGTTTTTCCCTTTGTCTCATTACAGTTGAAACTATAGAGGAAAAAACAGCAGACTCCTTGCAAGATTTGTACAGAGCCTTGGAGCAGGCCAGCCTGTCTCCTTTAGGAGAACACCGGATTTCCACTAAGCTGGAGTATAAGAAATCTTTTATAAAGAGATGTAGCGATCCAGTAGTCAATGAAAAACTGCACCAGCTGCGAATTCTGAAAAGCACTTTAAAGGTGAGATAAAACAGGAAGGAAAAATCCTGCCCCAGGGTTGGATCGGGCTGTATTGTAATCAGAGATTATCGTGTGCAGCTGGAGTCCAGGCTGAGCCCAGTGTGCAAACAAGGGAGACATGGGGAAGCGCTGCTTGAAAAGCAGAGAAAAATGTGCCTGGGAGAGCAGTSAGAGTGAGGGGATCAGTTTTTATTTCTTTATTTTCTTTTATTTAATCTCAGTCAGCTACTCCTCCTCTAGCTAGTTTAACAGAATTTGACACCAAATTATTGGAGGAAACCTTAATCCCTTTTTTGTCCCTGAGCATTTTCATTTACCAAAACACGTTCACTTTGTAATTGCCGAAGTCTAAAGTTAAGCAAAGCCAGTCTTCGGAAGGGAGCAGTATCTCTTGCAACACTTGACTGTTTCCTAATTGATGAGCTTGTCCAGGAGGAAACTGTGTGCTTGCTTTCTGTGTAAGCTGCTAGGATCATTGTATTTAATCAGTAAGATTGATTAAATAAATAGATAGTGGTAATGATAGATTCGAGGATTTTTATGGTTATTTTAAATGTACCACAGCTCGTTTAGCCTCCTTGTCAGCTTCCTTTGTTTGTTACAGCAGTTTCAGTTCTATCCTGATAGAGATTTCAGCAAACAATATGCTGGATTTCCCCAGGGACCCTGTTAACTATATTAAATTACCACATTTTAAGTCATCAGATAATTGTACAGTGCATTTTGTAACAGCTTTCATCAAAGAGAGCTTTATCAACATTAATTAATTCAGTTTTCCATCACCTAGAGAAGCATTTAAACAATATTATTTTTGTGCTGTGGGGCTCCCATCTTGAAAAAAAAATCTTACACATGCTTAACTTTCGGTACTTATCATCTCATTGAAGGCAGCTTGCATTATTGTCTGGGTATGGCAGAAAAAACCAGGATGCACGGGCTTTCCACCCGACTTCTTCAAGCATGAGAAACTGAAACAAAATCACAGTGCTCTCAGACACATTGRGGTGGCAGGAGGTTCACACTGTAGCTGTGCCTTTGCACCATGGCAGGATCACTCACACCAACACTGTGGTTCAGCAGCAGCAGCTTGCTACCATGCTGAATTGTCTCTCTTGTTAGCGTTTATTGATACCTGGGATACATTATACAAATGGCTTCCTGCAAATGAAATTGCTCTCCTTCAGGGAAGTTCAAAAGCAGTGCAAGTTGCCTCTTGACCAAGTGGATGCCCATTTTTGTGCTTTCTGGAACTTCTTTCTTTTGAACTAGGCAAACACAGTTTGCATAATTTGTTCATTCTCTGTCCATGAGCCATATTTTCTAAACCTGTTGCCACTCTTGTTTGGACTTTGATTGGCACAAATCATTTTTAAGTAAATGACACCAACAATTGCAAAATTGACAGCAAGGGGCAAGGATGGATAATTGTTGTTTCCTGCATAGAACAACACTGTAGAGTGATACATGCTCGGTTTGCAGTGACATCATGGGAACTCATGATGAGTTTCTAGCTCCATTACAGCCCAGAGCTCCACCTCTGCCATACTATTGGCAGTCGTATCAACCAGTAGCTACTGCTATTAACTGATCAGTTATTCTTTATTTTTATCTGTGCCTTTGATTTCTCCTTCCTGAATGCAGCCAATGGCACTGGCCTGTTGGTGTTGATGTTCTGAACTCCATGAATTTTGTCCTACATAATATTAGCCAGAGACAGCCCTCCAAACTGCTTCTAGCTCTTGATGTCCCATCTTCTGAGTGCTTTATGAATGACCCATCTGTTCTCTTTCCTGTGATATCAAAATGTGATATCAAAATGTGATATCATTCTCCTGTCACTGAATATGAGCTGCCTGCCTGGTAGTGCAGAGCTGTGGCACCAGCCACAACCTGCAAGAAACAGGTTATGGTAGTTCAAGCAGAGATTTGGTAATCAGGATTTCCCATGGTTTCTTTTCCACAGCTCATGCTCAGCTTGCTCCTCCGTTTCTGGAAATGAGTATTCTAGCAGGTAGTGTTAATTAGCTGCTGTTTGCAAAGCATGACATCACTGCTTATGGATGAGGTCTCTGACCCTTCTGATCTGTCCCATCAATGGGGGCTGACACAGCTTAACATTTCCCCTTGCCATCCTCCCCAGAAAGATTTAACATACTCATAGCGTGGACATGGAAAATGTGAGTTAGCAAAGAGGAGTGAAACCCATCTGGCAGGTAGGATAGAGGGGAGATTGCTGGTGACCAAATCATTCCTGCACAGAGAAGTGCTGGAAACTTGTGTGTTAGCTGTGTTTCCATGGATTATGTCTGTGGCATCCAGCTTCAACCACTTGCAACAACAGGGAGTGGCTACGGGTACATCGGAGGCTTACTCTGGTCCTCACCTCTCTGTGAACTAGTGACCAGAGAGTGATTATGAGGCAGTCACTTCCCTGCCTCGATTATGTGTAAGGAAGTACCAACAGCTGTGGTGTACTTTTTACCTTTTTCTGCCTTCCCTCTGCCACATCAGTGGTAGGAGGAGGTTGCAGCCAGCCAGCCCATCCCATACACCAGATCTTTAGTGAAGAGGAGTTGTCATTCACGTGGGACTCCCTGCACAAACCTTTGCAATGCAGAGCTCAGATGCCCCCATGACAAGCAACACAGCGAAGCTGTGCCGGCAGGCAGCAGGCCGTGTGTGTGTCTGCGTCCCACACACCCTCACGGTATTTCCGATCAAGAGCAAAGAGATGGCACTTTGTTGTGTGAAACCCATCCTGAGAAATGCAAGCAGCTAATAGTAAACAGTACAGGGCCTGCTTTTCCTTGGGCTGAACAAGGGCGCAGGTGGGGGAATAGGGACTGTTACCGAGGGTGCTGGACAAGGTGAGGGAAGCCCTAGTCCCACAGGGTGGAGTGTGACACCCTGTAAAAAGGGCTCCTATTTGTGAGTGGTCATATAACAGAGAGTCCCTGTGCTTTCAGGGGCTCTGTGGCTTGAGTTTGCACGCCCCCATTCTCTCCTCCCACCCACGTGATTGATTTTGCCAGTGACTCATCACTTGCATTGACTCTTTGCTTGTTCCTTTTCTCTCACAGGCCAGGGAAGGAGAAGTAGCCATTATAGATAAAGTTCTGGATAATCCAGCTTTGACATCTAGAGACTTCCAAGAATGGAAACAAATGTACCTTGATCTCTTCATGGACATCTATCAAAGCAGCCCCGCGAGGGACTCTGTTAATGGCTCGCCTGAGGTGGAAGCACTTATAGCCTCGTTAGCGCACACTCACTCTTACATAGAAACGCACGTATAAAGGTCTCTTTTTGTCCATTTGCTACACTCCACCCCTTTACTTAAGTGCATAAAGTAGTTTTTATATCAATACGTGAGAGCTCTAGTAAATTATATTTTAATGTTACTCAGCTGTGTGAAGTAAACCTTCAATGGTCAACGATACAACTTCTTTAATGAGGATTTGTATATTTTATATGCTACCAATGCTCTGCTTGTGTTTACCTTCTGTGAATTAAAAAACATGATCTTTAGCTATTAAAGAAAAGGATTTAAAAGCATTTTTGGAAGACTGTGGTCTTCATGCAGGAAGCTCCACATGCTAAAGCTTTTGTTATCGAAGGTCAGTTTTACAATGATATTTTATATTATATAATTCCACTATTGCATTGCATTTTTGGAGTGCAGGTACTATTTTGGTGGTGGGAGAAAACCAATTTTTATATTTCGTGAAAAACTCTAGGAGTTTTCTTAAATAACAGGGAAAAAGTGTAATGCAGTGGTTGTGTTTCAGTTTTGTCAAACACATAAAAGGGTGAAAATCGGCAGACAGAAAAATGCCTAATGTGAATTTCAGTGTCAAAAGGTTAGGTCTTATTTCCTTGTGCTTTTTCAAAGCCTGTTGCTGAGGTTTACCACCAGTGCAAAAGGATGCTGGTTTGTATTATAATTAAGACCAAATTGTGTATTATTTGTCTCCTAATCACATTAGGTTGATTTAAAAAAAAGAATTAGTCCTAGTGCTGTGACTGATGGTTTTGCACTGAAGGTATTGGTATAATGCGCAGATTTTGCAAAAGAGAAAATGTAGACTTTCAACATCCTTGGTAGCAGCGTTTCTTTTGCCCAGAAAAGCAGCAGTGGAAAAGGTTCCCAATGAAATGCTTCAAATCTGAGATGCTTTGAAGATTCCCACAATAGAAAAGGAGTGAATAGGATTTTTCAAGTAGTTTTCTATGTGTTTTCTGAGCTGTGAAATTTGGCTGTATTGTATGCAGGGATAATGTGTGATGAGAGCAGAGCTGAGCACAGAACCTGAAAAATAACCGAGGAGTAAAAAAGCCTCTGGTTTGCTTTTGAARGGGAAGAGATGTCTCTGGGTTCTGCTGAGTTCACAAGCCAATTAAAATGTTTTAAACTTCCATGAGATTTGACATCTGCTGAAGACAACCCAGTGAATGTGAGTGGAAATAGCTCCTTAGAGTTAGGCACATGCCTGAAATAAAAGTGGGGGGGAACTCTTAAATCATATATTTACTTTTTATGGGCTTGTTTTTGAAAAGTGTTAAGAGCATGACAAAATATTTCTGCTGCTCTTCAGTATTTTGCTGCGTAAGTTAGGACTCATGACATGATTTAATAATGCTCATGTGAAAAGGAAAAGCCTCCTTTATACTTTAGTGAGTTGTACTCTTAACCAACTTTAGACTATTGCCTGTACAGCTCAGTGAATGTACTTTAAACTTTATGAGCTCTGATATTTCCTGGCAGTTATATCCATGAAGGGATGAAGGAAAGAATGGACAGATTTATTCTCTCTCTCCTTTCTTTCTTTATTTTATTCCTCTCTATTTCTCCTCTTTTTCTCTCTTTCTCCCCTTTTTCTTTCTTTTTCTCTTTCTACCCCTCTTTTTCTATCTTGTTATTGCATTTGGATTGCAAATGTTCTGCAGATTTTGCACAACTGTACAGAAGAGTGGCCTTTCTGTAGCCCATTTTCAGTAATCCTATATTCAAGTCGTATGGATGACATATCATGTATTAATGTTTGTATAGAATTCTGGATCCAGTGTAAGATTTGTACTATTAGAAGAATATTGTTTGTATAAACTGGACATTTATTTACTGCATGGGTACTGACTTGTATATTAAATTTGTGAGGTTTTTGTAAATTTCTCTTAAGAAATGCTTGACTTGAAATGGATTGTGCTATTGTTCCAAGCATTTAGATTCTCTGGCTATTGTTTTACTGGACCAAAAGTAAATATATTCATATGAAAAACTCTTTATATCTGATGGATGTATATGCACATTGTGTAGTTGATTCCTTGTCAAAACCAAGGCAGTTCAGAAGACTTAGATCTGTTGCTATGCAACAGCCATTCTGCCTGCACTTTACATTAGTAAAGTTAGCTTGATTGCTTTAAAGGTGAAAATTAAACATTACAGTTTTTTAAGCTAGTCTAGTGACAAAGAACATGTGTCCTCTCCATTGTGCTGCCTTCTTTTAGGACTATTAAATGTTCTTCTATATATATTTTTATTGTATTAACTCTCAGCCTAGAAAGGGAACACTGTAAAATGAAGTACAATAAATTTAGCTTTTAAATGAACATTTATGGCTCAAGATTCAATTTACTCTATACTAGAGTGATTCTGTGGCATCTGCCCATTTTACCTGCATTTCACACATCCATGTATCCTAAAGTACCCCTGTAATCTGTGACTTTGAGCTCTGCCAGTATGGCCAAAATGGAGTGAGACTATTGCTGATTCGTATGTAGGCAGACACTGAGTACATACTTCTGAAAACCTTCAGTTACCTCCCTCCCCTTTGTACTGTTTGATGAAAGTAAACCTTTTTTGACTGCAGGTTCTCTCATGTAGCAGTTCAACAGCAATGAACAATTTTGCCATTATGAACAGGTGTGATGAAACAGCCTATGGTACCGAGGTAAGTGTCAAGGCATTAGTAACTGCTTGTTACTCCTGTAACAAGCTCTTGGAGTCTAATAATAAGTACACCCATTCAGCTCTGGCCATCTAAGCTAACACAGGGTTTGGATACAAAAGAAATGTACAGCACCAGTAGTGTGCGTCTTTAAAATAACACAAAATAAGCATCTGGAAGGTGTTCCACAACAAAGGCCACTGAGAGAGAAAAGGCATCTATCAAACAAACACTGTTTTAACTTATGGCTGTAGCTGAGTCTACACAGCGAAAAATCCATGCTTTCTGTCCAGTAATTTCATGCTGGTTAGCTAAGACATTCTTGCCTAATACGTAGCATATCAAATAATACCTTTTCCTTGGCAGTACTTGCTACTAATTCTTGTAGGCATCAATTTTCTAGTCTTTATACAGCTCGCTTTCATTTTGCTTAGCCATAGCATAAAAAACTCAATAGCACTTACCAGCTGGGAAAATTACCTCTGATTAAGAAAACAGAAAAGATGGATTATATTTTTTAATATTTGAAAAATCCAACTTGCAACACCTACTAATTGCTATCTAGGTATTACTCTTCAAAAGTCAAGGATTACGATCCTCACTCATCGCCTCTAAACGTGCTACTTGCTACATCCTTGCTCAGTGAGATCAGCTTCCAGCTTTATAAATCCTAGCAGTGTTTCCTGTGCTGGAGCCAGACTTTCTTGCCTGTTTCCACYGAGCACTTGGCTTATCCAAGCAAAACTTCCACTCTCACGTTCAGTGCCACTGCAGTTTTCTTATCCTCCAGGACTGGCCTGCTTGCTCATGCCCTGGGATGGATATTCCTCTGTGTGTGAGCTCAGCAGCTGGGCAGCTTCTTCTGCTGGGTGTCACTGTCCTGCTCTTCGGCCACCTCGGAGAGCTGGAGCACGGCGCACTGCAGCCCACTCCACGGCAGAGGGGCCTTGCAGATCTCTTCCCAGCCATCGTTGTCGATGTCGTAGCCGACCACGTCTTGCGTGGAGACCTCCAGCGAGTTTTGCCATTTCTTTCCCCCAATAAGAAGAGCTGTTTCCTCTACCACTGCCAGGCCATAGGAGAATCGATCGTAGACCAGTGGTTTTAGCCGGGTCCATTGGTTTTGATCGGGGTCGTACCTTTCTATTTCAGAGAATGGTTCATACAATCCTAGAAAGGTGAATATGGATTCCCTGATTGTTGCCATCTGATGCCCAAACCGAGCAATGCTCATTGGGGCTCGTTTCATCCACTGCCCTTGAAGTGAGCTCAGAGAATAAACGTCGTTGCTTGTGCTGGCTGGGGCCGAGTACTTGCCACCAGAGATGTATATGGTGTTCTTGCAAACAGCACTGGCATGACCGTGTATCCTGCATGGCAGTTCTCTGGTCCTCGTCCATCTGTCCCTGCTGATGTCGTAGACCTCCACAGACGAATGCAGCGACCCGTCCTCACCCCTTCCACCAATGGCAAAGATATCCTTGCCTAGGACACAGCAAGAAAACTGGCATCTCTTTTCCAGCATGCCCGTGATTTGGGTCCATGTGTTAAATCTTGGATCGTACCGATGGACCTTGTTTGTAACCGATAAGGTCTTTTCAGTTTTAGCATCACCCAGGGTACCACTTTGTATTTCCCCACCCAAGACATAGAGGAAGTTCCCCACCACGCACACGCTGTGGTTCTGCACCCTGTCCTGCAGCTGCGTCAGAGTTCGCCATTTGTGGTTGTAAACGTCGAAGGCCACCACATCGGTGAGAAGCCCCTCGCTTGCTGTCCCTCCCCCCAGCAGAATGATCCGGGTTTTCTGGTTCCTCAGCGTGGTGGACTTATCCTGCAGGACAGGCTGTTTGAATACAGATGTGTGATAATTTATTGCTTTAATGATCAAGCACTTAATACCTGCTGACAGGGACACTTCTGACTGTGTGTAGGTTTTTCTCAGCTCTTCCACTGGGATGAGACCATATCTTATGTGCTCTAAAAGGCTGCTTGCATGATCCAGCCTGGATTTATCCTGCTTCAGCCACAGCAGTACAAGATTCAACAGGCGGCATTCTTTCACCATGGGGAGATCTGGTGATTGAATTACTGCTAGCAAAGACCTGAAGTTCAGCTCAAGAAGTCCTGACAAATCCAAGTCCAGCAGCTTCCAGACATTTTTGATAATGTATTTTTCTGTTGCTGCTAAGGCATCTGGCAGGTAGAACTTCCTGGCTACATTGGCAGAAAAGCAGCAGTTTTCCAAGGCAAGATTGTTAACTAAGTACTGATTGCACAAGCTGATAGCATCAGTCACTTGCAAGTAGCTTGCAGCTTCCAAGGTATCCTCCAAGCTTTCGAAGGAAAGAGGCAGCAGAGATGTGTAAATGAAATCAAGGATATGCTGGAGACCAGTGGGTGAGACAACTTGTAGGTGAATGACACTGGCTTTAGACTCTTGGGTATAACTTTTGAACATGGCTCGGAAGTAGTCGCTGGAGCATGCCAACAAGGACTTGTGTGCAGGAAACTCGTTTTCTTTCACTTTCAGCAAAATATCGCAGAGAAAGCCCTCTGACCTCAGGCTCTGGTACTGGGCGAGCACGGCGGTGCAGTGTGCTTTGCAGTAGGACAGGAAGTAGCTCATGGTAGACAATGCAATGCTTTCCCCTTGAGCTATTAGAGCTAAAATGCAATTAGATATTGAAAGAGCTGCCTTACTCAACAGCCATTGCTTGAGTGCCCAGCAAACCTCCAGGTGTTAGAGAAAAACCCAATCAAAAAAAAAAAAGTCAGTCTCTTGCCTGGCGTAAGGGGACAGTTAGTAGATTTGTAGTGAATTCAATGGATTCCTTTATAGAAAAAAACAGCTGAATGTCATAACAGCTGTAGGATGCTTACTTTTCTTGTCTCCACAAGTTGCACAAGGATGAAGAGTCCCCGGTTGTGCGGAGCACTTGCTTGGCTGCCCATCAGGTGACAGATGAGGGAGCTAGATGACAGTCCCAATAAATGGCACTTCGTGTCTGCTCAGCCGTCGCCCCCGACCCTTCTTGCTCCACAGGCAGATCAAAGAGATCCTCTCTGGCTGCCAGCACGTGGTTCTGAGCAGACACAGACGAGAGGAGAGCGCTGGCTTTTCTCCTCTCGTTTGTATTTCCAACTCCGATCAGTTTAGACGTCACCGCCCCTGGGACAGCAGCCTCCTTCCCGTCCTCTTTCCGCACCGTCTTGGGAAGCCTCAGCTGAAGATCAAATCAGCACCCAGGGATTATTACGGGAAGATTTTCTGAGCCCATAAATCTTTCCCCGGCAGGCACTAAGACAACCAAAATACCGTGATTAGTCACTGGTTCGATTTGACACGCATTTCTGGCTCTTTGCTTCACGTGACACCTCCATAGCTCACAGCTACCAGAATAGCCACAGGCTCATCCCCTCGTCCCCCTTGCCTGGGAGCCAACCCCAGGCGAGTGAGAAATGGGGCCAGGGCTGGGCGGACGGAGTGGCTTCCACTGACAGCCACAGCCAAAGCAGCTGACTTGGAATGACCTGGCTGGAAATCACAAGGGTAACACATTCTCACAAAGTGGTGACAAAAATAGATTACCCCAGTTCAGCCATAATAAACCAAAATCTGTTTATAGAGGAGGCTTTGCATAATTGCTCTCAGTTACCAKCTGGGAACAAACCCAGAGCCCCCAGGGATGGGCCAGAGCTGTCTTGCTCAACTTTCTCACTTTCAGTTTGTCCCAATTAGAAGCACTTATACAGGGATTATCCCTGATTTTCACCTGGGCACTTCAGGGTCTAATTTCTACCAGGAATAGCAGCTCCGGGCAGGCTACACATTCTGACCTCTTACAGCTTGCTTTTATTTCTTCTTTTTTTCCCTGCATAACTCTGGGTGGAGGAGTTCAGGAATCTCCTCCTGACACCTTTCTTTTCAAATCAAACACTCTCAGGACTTACAGACCTTGACAGGGTTGATAAATGCCAGATCATTTTGCTGCACCATGAGGCAGCAGACTTGGGGGCGGAGGAGGATCCCACAGGACTGGAAAATTTTGCCTTTTGCTCAAGCCCAAGGTAAGGCCTTTCTACTGTATTTGCTTATATTTATTTATGTGATGTCATGAAATTCTGGCTCACCCCTGTAACTGAGAGGTGTTTGGAGCTGCCTGGATTCTAATGTGGATCGTGCATGCTGTGTGACTGTTCCAGCGATCTTAAACTGTCTCGGTAAACAGACTGGTACCTACTCATACTCTGCTCTGTTTGTGGGGAAGGACTCCAAAAACAACATTCTTCATTGCTGTATAGCTCTGAAAATTGATTTCCTGCTTGAATCCACTTTCTATTATGACATCATAGACCATAAATCACGATCTTGCTAAAAGATCTTACTCTTTGCTAGCAAAATGACATGTGTGGGCAGTAGAGATGAAGGAGAAAAGGGATGCTTGTTTCTTTTTCGCAGTGGTTTTGCCTATGTCCAAGGTGGGACACCTCTAAGGTATTTCAGGTATTGGTGAGACTGTGCAGTTGAGTCCAAGCTTCTGTTTTGATASTTTGCCTGTTTTGGAGGTAGAGACCAAAGATCAGGCACTGCCATCACCCCTTGGTAGTCATGAGTCCTGGTGGTGAGGGACCAGGCCTTAAATGCTCCCACTCCTAGAGATACTGATTTCCCTAGTTTAACCCCACAAGGTACCAGGCTTTGATAACACGAGGTGCAGATAAACCTCCACTGTTTTGAAACAGCAGGCGGGCACTGTCCGTCGCCATTTCCCTAGGAGCCTGAGGGGTGAGGCAGGGGAGCTGCGCCTGCAGTGCAGRGCTGAGTTTGAAGAGAGTGTCTGCAGCAGTTCTGGCGTGTGAACCTCCTGGCATCACCTCCTCCTAACCAACAGTCCCTGTGCTCCACCAGCCCTTGGCCTGTGCCACCACGATTGCTCTGGGATATGGGGTTGGGAGGTGACACAGCCAGGAAGTGATGCACAGGAAGGAAAGGGGAAAACCCAAAAACGGAACAGCAGAGCCTCTGTGCCCTGGCTGAGTTCCTCAGCCTCCCTCACTGTGTGACCTCCCAAGCAGAGGCAGCACAGCAGAGGTGAGCTGCTGGCTGGGCGGGTGGCTGGGGACCCACCACCAGGAGAAACCCTTGTGCCAGAACTGGGCCAGTCTTCTGCTGTCCAGCCATGGCCACCAGCTCCACGGCACTGCTGAAGTGCTTATTCTGGTGGTACAGAGTGGCTGGCACTGAGGACACGTAAATAAATTCTACCTCCCCTAGACCCAGARGTACCAGAAAGAGGTCAAATATATGGCTTGGCCTACTGAGGGTATTGCCAGCCGCAGTCAAGGAATATTTCTGATCCCCATGTGACACTCCTGCCTCTCAAGTGATGCACTCCCAGGCAAAGGCAATTTTCCTCTCCCTCAGCAAGGCCAGGCCAGACGCTGCCYAGCCTTGCCCCAGTTTTGCTGGCACATATAAAGTACCAGCACAGCTCCAACCACAAGCTCTGTAATTTCAGAGAGGCCAAACTGGGCTCAGTCTGAACATCTCTGCATGTGCCCAGTGTGATTCCGTGTTAAGCAAACCAGTTGTGCATCACTTGCTTTCCAAATGAATTCCAGACATGGGTAGCCATTCGTACAGGTCAGTTGCTGGCACTGATTTAACTGAACTGATTTAGCATCAGTGCCAGATAAGCAGGTCCTATAATTGTATGCAGATTTGTTGCGCTATTCCCTCTCAGACCTATTTCATCTTCATGGCAAGCCAGCTAATAGAAGTGGTAAGAATCATGATCCTTATAAAGCTGTTTATTTGCCTGAAGATTTTTTTCCTTTGGCTTATAATTGAAATAAAGCCACATCCTTTCCAGTCCCTTGTTCTGGAGTTATAAAAAGAAATTATCATTATCAAAATGAGGTTTCTCCCTGCTCCACTTTCAGGCAGTTAGCCTTGTCTAACCAGGGAGCCTACTCAGCCTCCTTTGTCAACAAACAAATTATCTTCATGCAGCAGCTCAGGTCTTCAGCACCTTTGGAGGAATATTTAATGTCCATTAGTAAGAGAACAGACGGTGACTAAACAGCTAACTTACAAATCTCAGCATGAGACCTCACACTAAGTGGGATGCAGTCAAACCATGATCTTGTTTTCCTCGGGCGTAATTTGAAAGATCAGATCTAATGTTTGACTCACTAGATAGTGCTTAAATTAGGGAAATATTAGTGTTTCAATGATGCTGATTTGCTGGAAACAGATAATACATTTTTAATCATGTGCATCATTTAGACTTTAAATTAGATTTAAATTTCAGGCTTTCAGTATATTTTCTGTTGAAGTGATTGCTCTATTACAGTAGGCAGTCTGAAATAAAAAAGAACATTCAGATGTGTGCTGTGAAAAATGTTGGCTTCCACGTGTGCAGGGTTTTTTTCCTATACAAAATKGAAAAATGGCCCAAATTGCAATGCCATGTTCAGTTTAACATTGCAAGTAGGCCATCAGTTAAGAAACAATTCTATTACTATTTTAAATTTTACCAGTTATTTTTTTAAGAGTAAAGATTATAAAAAGAGTTGTACAAGTAATATTAGGCTCATTAGTAACAAGTGGCTTACTGTAAAATATTTGTTACAAAAATCCACAGCAGCGGATTTCTAGGCTACATTTTGTTCCAAAATAAATCAGTGCAGTCCAGAGGACAACAGAGTAAATATTTCAGGTGCTTGGTAATGTACCACATGAACGAATAACAGCAAAAGTGAGCCAAGTGATGAACGTAGCATGCAGGTTTTCTAGAAGCTGCTAATCAGAAAGATCGTATTGATTTGTCTTGTAAAAATCTTTGGACTACAGTCTGTTCTTCATCCTTGAATAATCATTCACAGTAGTATTTGGGTCAGCCCATCTATTTAAAGCAAAGGATGTTTAGCAGAAGAAAGCAGTCCTTAATAGCAAAACAGTAAGAGGGAGGAATTTTCTCGCAGCTAAAAGCAATGTCTGGTGTGATCATGTCTGTGTATAAAAGCAAGAGAGAAAGTTCCCAGCTTGGATGAGGTGGGCTWAGGCTGTGAGGTTTCCATTTTGGCAGCGGGAGGCTGGGGTTGCCTGTGGCTTTAAGCACTGTCTGAATGGTGCCCACACTACTCTGTCCCTGTGAGCTGGGGGAGCAGGAAGTCAGCACAAGGCTCTGCATCCCCCAGCCCATCAGAGAAGTCCTACAAACCCTCAGCAGCCTGTATCCATCCGTGTGCCACCTCAGAGGGGACAGTGCTGGCAGCAAAATCTCTGAGTGCAAGGCTCCATCTGCCACCAGGGAGAAGAGAGGTTTCAGAGGCAGTCAGAGCAGGGATCCCAGCTGCAACACCATGCTCACCCATGGTGGGTGGCAGTTTTCAGTGGTTCTGTGGAAAAAGAGGACTAAAGGAGGAAACACCATTGGCACAGCTGGGTTGGGAGTGGCCATGTCCCAGTCGGGTTATTCCAGCACTAACTGCACCTGTGCAAGAAAGCATCCTGTGTCAAACTGTGAAAGACAAGATGAAATAACAGACTTTCAATCAGTCAGTGCCTCATTTATTTCCTCTCCCTTTTTTTCAGGTTTCCTTTCGTTTGCCTCCCAGGAAGACAGATGTTGTTCCAGTTTCCACTGCCCTCTCAGTGGGTTAGACATGAGCTTCCCTGGTGAATAAAAAAGTTGGAAAAATTTTAACTTGGGTTCCCATTTCAGAGCAACTGCAGTGGGATGAGTCAGGCACTGCAGCCGGAGSATAATGAAGGAAAATGTGTATTTTAATGAGCCCATTTCAGAGCAGATGCACTAATGGCCTTCACAGCACTTCACAGCTGAGGGTGCAGGGCTGCTTGGGGTTCACCTGCTCCTGCCATGGCCAGGTGGCACCAGAGGTGCTCTGCATGGAGCCCTAGCTTTCTCCCTCTGGGCAAGCAGTGCTGCCYGTGCTGTTGGTGGGGCAGAGAGGGACCTTCAGCCCCTGCCCAGGGGCATCTTCACTCTGCATCCAGCTCAGGGATGCTCACAAACGCCTGTGGCTGCTGACTTTGCACAGCATGGACATGTACAGCCCTAGCTGAAGCTGCTCTGCTCATGGGGTCACTTCTGCAAGTGCAGAAGCCCCATTGCTACGACAGGAACATTTCTGACCCCCATGCAACACTCCTGCCTCCCAAAGGGGAGGGTTGGCTGGCTGGTTGGTTGGTTGGTTGGTTGGTTGGTTGGTTGGTTGATTGAACTGGGTTCCCAAACTTCATTTGCTTGGGTACATGTAGTGGCAAGAGCTGCAGCTTTGGGCTGTATGAACACTAATGACAGGAGAGGTGGGCTTTCCCTTTTGCCTGTGGTTGGATACACCCACCCAGCAGCTCCCAGTCTGYCCCCACAGCACACAGCCTGGTCCACTCTGATGTGGTTTCCATGGTGATACAGGTATCCAGTACAAAACCTGTGTGACTGGGATGCACACCTCAGGTCTAAGAAAATTATAAGGAAATGGGGACTGGGTCCCCATGGTTCAATGGTCTTTTAATGCATTTACTTGTAATTAGAATGAGGATTAGTTTTTACAGGGCTAGAGATATAATGAACAATCAGTGCTCTGAGACCACGGAGGAGAAAACAAAAACAACATTTTCSTCTATTGGGACACCATATAGATGAAGTAAAGCTGCAGATCTCTCTGAAATCAAAGTGCTTTTCACATAAGCTGGTTAGGATTCAGCTCTACCATCCTCTTTCTTTTCCTAATTCACATTCAAGCAAATGCTCTCCAAGACATAGTCTGYTGATGAGCAAAGTAAAGGTTACAGCGTAATCAGCTGCTGCTACTGCATGAGATAATGAGATCYTGATGCCTACACTCAACTGATCACTAAAAGTGTTCCTAGAGTCTTCACACTATTGTCATCATTGTTGTCATCACCGTCAGCAGCAGCACATTATCTAGTGACTGGGACTTGGTCCCTCCACGTTCTGTAACTCAGACTTACCCTTGGCACTGAAAGGATTGCACCTGCACCTGCTGATCCTTTGTGATTTGCTCACAAGCTCTCAGGTTTGAGAGTGGGAGAGCRCCCATGGGTGAAGAGCAGCTGGAATGAATTGTGTGTGCTGAAGGATGAAGGATGGATGACAAACCACCACTGGATAGAGGACTTTTTTCCTCAATGGCTCCTGACTGAATAAAGCCATACTGGAGTGTGGCAAAGGCATTGATGGAATGTGTTTCATTTACCCTCCTAATCTTCATGAGTTACTGAATGGTGCATGACTAGCAAGCCTCTCCAATCACTTGTCAGACTGATCTCAGAGCCAGTCCATAGTGGCATAAGGTACTGGTGGCCCTGCTCGCTGAACAGGGAGAGAGACATCTCCCTTCACACTAGATRTAGTCTCTAAATTCCACTCCTGAAAGAAGTCTCTAGGATAGTTACRGGAACTGCCTATGCCAAGTTTTCTTCTCCAGGCCAGAGTCCTAGCAGATCATGGCTTCGGTCATCTCCCCTAATTTCCCCAGTGTGATCTGGATGCCAACTGGGCCTGCATATAAACTGTGGATAGTGGTGAGCCAAACCCCTCATCCCCGAGGCACTCTCCAAGAGCTAATGTACTATGAGCTCACTTTTATTAATTTTTAGTTTGGAGTTCTTATGCCAGCAACAATGCAAATATTGACTTCCTCATGGAAGTGCAAAGGTTTGCCTCCACAGAAAAAACACACAGTATGTCCAAAACAGCTTGAAAGGCTGTTCTATATTCAGCAAGTTTATTTTGGTCTCATCTGTCTGGGATAAGGATTGACATAAGTGAGTCTCGAAGGGAGTGACCATAGATAGCTCATGCCCTGAGCCCCAGCAGCGTGCACCTGGCATGGCAGTGCAGCAACATCTTCCTGGTACAATAGCAGAGTTTTCAGGGGACCTTTGGATTTTGCCTGAAGTGGAAAAATCACTGCTGTATGTTAGCTCTTCTGTCACACCAAAGAAATGAAATTGTAGACAAGTGAAGGGAAAAGCAGGTGAAGAGGACAGACAGACCTGAAACATGTGGAACCATTTGTGGGGAAACACAAACTTCGAAATGTCTAAGAACAAAACACCTCCCCAGTACTGCAAAAGCTTACCTGTCATTGGTCTTCCAGGTGGCCCATCTCTCAAGGGCACTTGGTATCCCTCAGCAGAACCATGGGACTTGTCTGACATTAGAAGTCAGCAGCCCTTGGATGCACCACTCCAGCCTTGCTGGGGCACCCCACAAGGCACTTCCGGCAAGCACACGGCCTCCTGAGGAATGCAGGTCAGCCAGAGATGCCATCTCAGGTGGACTGGCAAAACTCCTCCTGCAGTAAAGAGACAGTGGCTTTGGGGGTGAGGGTGGGGAATATGGGTCTGCAGGATTCCATGCTTCTGCCAGAAAGTCCTTAGTCCTTAGTCCTCACACACACAAAAGCGGTGCTGTCACATCCTCATCCTCCTCCTTTCAAGGAAGCAGCGCTGATGTCAAGGAACCTCCTCTGATCCCAACACCCATCATGTCAAAGAGGAGGATGCTGAGGAGAGCTGAAGTTAAAGAGATATGTGGTTAAACGGAACTACCACACAATGGTGTAAAATATCCTACCATTGAAAGCAGGAGAATAAAAATAAATGTATATGCCTCAAGTTMTTTGAAATTGCAAGTAATGACATTATTAATATTTTGTGGAGGTCATGCAGTGACAGCAATACAGTATCTTAGGCCAATGTTGACCATCTTGACAGGATGCAACCATGTCTTCCCTACATTTCAGCCTCTTCCAGTCTTTCTCTTTGCTGAAATATGATCCAACAAGCAAGTTACCRCAAAGAAAATTTGCACTGTGAAAATAAAAAAATCTGGTCAGAGCAAACCTGATTTTAAAAGGTAAGTAGGTTTACATACATAGAGCAGTAGGTGATCTCTCTCCCTGCACCTTCATTTAGCTCACAGTAACATATGAATGTGCCTACAGCCCTGGTACAAAACAAAAGAAAAGTCGAAGTATTGGCTTCACAAACTAGACTGGAGGCAGACTGTCAGCCCATCACCATGCAAGGAGACACTGTGCACTGCTGGTGTAGCACTTCCATACACCAGCTAAGCCAAAGCTTCTAAAMAGACAGATTGTATTAAGTAAATTCTCCCATACTTCCCAACATCAGCACTCTGACATCATTGCCAGGGTTGGAAGATTACACTGGAAAGAAAACACTCAASTTCGGGACACACCTTGAAATAGCCGTATCCACTCACTTTTGACACGCAGCAGCTGTATGTGTAAAATAAAAAGCAGTCTGTGCAAACAAACTGCACAYCCTGATATTTTTACTACTCCTGACTATGGTTAAGAGGCTGTAAGTCGAAATTATAAAAAGAAAATGAGAGCAATCTCCATACAAATCACCTGTCTGTTTTTCCCCAAGCGGGTTTATTTGCCTTTGATGATATAAAATAGCTGTTAGAAGTCTAACAGATCTTCTGCAGTGAGGTATATTCTGCAATTTTCTTCAAATGAGCTTTGTGATTGAGTAAGTACTTTAAAGTCCAAAKCTTAGAGAGTTATATGGAAATAGAGGCTGGTTTTGATTCCTTCAAAGCCAATAGGAATTTTGCCATCAACTCTGGAAGAAGCAGAAACGCAACTTTCTTAGCATAGAGAGGTTTGGGAGGCTGTCTCAGCTTAATTTTGCAGACTTACCCACCAGCTTTCTCACCTGATATGCAAGGTATAATCAACTCCCAATGGTCCTGTTGGAATAAAGGTCATTTTAAAACCAGACCCTTTACAACTGAGCCCCTTATCTGCTACAGAAGAGAGTCTGGTAAGTTTCTACACACAGCACTTTATTTTTAGTGTGTTAACTCTTGCTGTGTAGATGTTATATCAGTRGTCTGTATGGAGTGAGCAGGCCCTGCTGAACAAAGATGAGGAAGGCAGCAATAATCTCTGCTAGGATGCTCCCATTCTGCAGCCTTCACTGATGCTTTAGGGAGCAGAGTTCTCAGACACCAGTGTTATGGGGTGGCCATGCTGTCACTACCACTGATTTCACTTGAGTTACTTCAGAAGCAGGGTTGTTTCCTGCTGCCTCACCTTCTGGCAATGTTTAATCAAACAATAAAAAGGTTGAGGTTTTTATTTTTCCCCAGCTAGGCAGGTAGGCAATTCTCCTGATCTTCCTCATATTTTCAGAAAAGAGTTACTGGAGAAAATACTGCATTTCTACAGGTTCTGGAATTGCAACATAATACCACAACCTCCAGAAAAGAGATACTGCRGAGAACTTCAGTTCCTATAGGCCGTTTGTGGTTTCCCCTGTATTGGAATTCTCAACTACAAWGACAAACAAGAGAGTAATTAGGCATAGCTAAGACATCAGAAACAAAAATATTCAGGTCACTTTCAGAGGCAGAAAGAGCAGTTAGAGGCCTGGGTCCCTTCAGGCAGCTAAACAATCCTAATGGCCATTGCTCCTCATGACAATGTCCTTCCTACTTACTCAAATGCAGTGGTTCTGTTATCAAGGTGACACCAAACTGTCTGATTTGGTTCAGGACAGTGCTATGGGCACTGGGCACTTCAGAAACACTCAGAAAGTGCTGGAAACCACCCTCCCATGAGGGCACTGCTGTAAGTCACTGCAGTCAATAAATGTTTTTGCTCTTAATTGTTTGGGTTTCTCTTAGAAACAAATATTTACCAGCTTCTGGTTTGCACAGTCTTTGAAAGGTCACAARTGCTATCTCCAAGGGGAGCCAGCTATTCAACCTTAAACTATTTAACCTTGGCTTCCTGTGGCAGCCTGCACTGCCATAAAAGCAGGCATCACTATGGGACGTATGTGCAAGGATGGAGGGGTAAAGTTCTTCTCCCCTTGGCCCATTTCAGCATGTTATTTTTGAAAGCTTATGTGTTCAGTGATGAAAATAGACGCCTTCATTACGCTTATCTTTTTGGATGGGTTTAATGTTTGAATGCTAATGGTCTGCTGGGAAACTAGAATTACTTTCTCATTCAAAAAATGAGGATGTAGGGAGGAGAAAAGGATTTTCTTGTGATTGTTATTAGTGGTGAGAGTTTGTATTAAGAATAGAAAAGGTCCAGGTTTTCCAGAACAACTCTGTGTGGGAACCTGTAGCYCCAGAAAAGCTTCAACTCATCTTAGCTACTTGTCTCATCTCAACTTTCTAAGACTATTCAGACAAGAAATGATGTCTGTCATTATTTCTTATACCTACCTTTCATTTCATCATGACCAAAAATTCCAGCCAGGAATACTGGGGATGCTATAATCCCATACTGTGCCTTGACTCTTTTCTTGCTGACTCTTTCAATTTGAATGGCATAATTTCTAATTACACCAGTCACCTGCATATTCATCTGTGCTCCTTGCTGGTGAAGAGAATAAAATGTGTGCTGAGCTACACCTTTTGCATGGTGCAGTGGTTTGGGKGTTGACTTTTAAACTTTTAGTCATTTATCCTCTTCCATTTTATCCTTGTTTTAGTTTTGGTCAGTTCTCTAGTGACTTTAGAGAAGGTGAAGCCTCACATGACTGGGAACTACTGGTTCTTCTGAGTGGGATCCTTCAGCTCTTGCTTGGATTCAGCAAGAACCAGATCACTTTCTTTTAAGACTCATTATTTTTGTCAGCTGACCTAGAAAAATCACAAGAGTCCAAGGTCCCCCCTTGCATGTAGGTCAGTCCTGTCTTGGGAAATACAGGGTTTGCTTTCTCACCTCTGGGGTGGAAATTGATAGGGTTGGCATAATTTTCTAATTTGATTGCTCTACTCAGTGTTGTATATTTCCTGCAGAGCGATAACATGTAATATCACAGATATAGGCTACATTTATGCAGGCCAGTAATAGCAACTTTAAATTAGGAAACAGTTTCTAACAGTAAAGATAACAAAAAGCTAGGACAGGTTGCCTAGGGAGGTTGTGAGGTTGCCATAATGCATGGCATCATCTTTAAAGTGTGCTGTAAAGAATATATTCCTACAAATCTGCCTGGAGGCAAGGAGATGGATTAGACAGCGTTTTGAATCCCTCTGAGGGCTGTGCTTAAGGATCTTCTGCTTCTAATAAGGTTCAGTCACAAAGTCCTCAGGCCTTGGTGATTCACACAGATGATTCTCTAAATAGAGGTGCTTTACTGAAAAACAAAAGCCTGAAATAGGAAACAGCCTGGGATGCAYGCTAGTGTGTGATGCTTTGGAGACACCATAATTGCTCTGTTTGCAAAATTTGCTGAGCATGTCAGCAAGCTGAAAACGTCCAGGACAAAAGGCATGCAAAGTGTCTGCCTGAAAGCACTGCCTCTCTTCACAGGAAGAGCCATTGGAAGGTCGTTGCCCAACATCACTGCTCTTTACAAAGCTGCTTCCCAGGGATGTCATGATTTGAGAGCTTCTGCTGAGACAAATCCATGGTGAATGCATTTTTGACAACTGACTGGAGTAGTACGGAAAAGACCTCTACAACCACTGATGTCAGAGTTGGTTTTTCTTGTTTTTTCCCCTACCTGACATAAGATAAATAAAACAGGTAGTTTTCTATCTTAGATTAATTGATAGAGAAGAAATATTTCTTGTTCTGGATATTAGTAATTTAATTTCTRGATGTCACTTTTGTTTGATTGTCTTTCCTTGAAGAGAAGGAGCAAGGTGTGTAAAATGTCAGTAAACCCAAAAAACCAATAAGCAAGACTAACAACAGCTATATTCTTCTATCTAATTCATCCTGTCTGGTACCAAGTCGAAAGAGGTGCAGGAGAGAGATCCCCTTGAAGAACTGGAAGCTGCTCTTGGTGAAGGTTTGCCGGATGATGCACCACCAGTGTGACTACTGGGACACAACGAGCCAAATTCTGGAGGAATAATGCCTCCACACTGACATACATGTGTGTGTTTCCCAAAATAACAATGCATCCTGCAATGCAAAATTACTTCCCCAACGTGCTGGTTCACTTGCTGCTTCAGCAGGACAGAATGACTTTGCAGTGGAAAACACAGCCACACTGAAGAAGCTCTTGGAGGGATGAGACAGTCCCAGCTTTGTGGGGGAGGACTACAAATCCTGGGCACTGGGCTTAATTCCCACAGATATGAGGAGCTCCCTGAAGGACAGCAGGACAGGAAGCCTCAACCAAGCAGGCTGGATGGGGGCAATCCCAGGATAAACCAGGGTAGCAGAGCCTGGGTCCTGCTGGAGGAAAGGGGAGGGAAGGAGAGGCCCCCAGTCCTCTCTCCCTGCCTCCACCCCAGCAGGATGGGGTTTGGGAGGCTGTGCTCCCACTTGATGTCTTTCCAAATCAGGSTCCTCCAGAGCTCATGGTCTGCTGGGGCTCTTTTCCTGGTGGGGGCTGGTGGTAAATCCATGGTGCAAACCAGCACAGCTTCACCTACACCTGCAGCTGACGTGGGTTTAGGTTGGAACACAGCTGCTTTCAGCTGCCTTGCTGGACACACAGCATAGGCAGAGCACGTTCCTCTCCTCTCAAGGGCTAGGGAAGAGCCCAGAGGTCCCATTGTGTCATGACTATGTGCATTTGATGCTGAGTGAATTTTCTCAACTACATGGTGTCATATTCCCAATCTCCACAAAGTTCTTACCCCTCGCACTGGCCCACTTGATTGCTCTTAGCGTGAGGATGCTCAGCAGCATTTTATTGGAGAAACAGCCATAGCAGGGAATTAAGAGGCRGCCTCATTTGGAGGCGTTAGTGGCTGAGTCACTGGGATGTCATTCAGGCATGAGGACAGCCTGTGAAGGCCTTCAGATCACATGCGTGCATGACATTTAGAAGAGGTGGGTGACCTCACAGGAGATTATCTGAGAGATCTAAACTGGCCATAGAAAGTGGCATTGGAGGCCTTCATTTATCCTCAATAACCTTCAGCAGTAAAAACAGAGGATGAGCGTATGGATGTGCATGCAGGGAGTATGTGAGAAGTGCCGAGAACATTGTGAAGGCCAGAGGGCTGGCAAACCATACCCCAGCTCCAGTGACACATGTCTGTCATGGAAAGACGGAGAAGGACACCGTGTGCTTCACGGAGCAGAGGACTTGCTTTATTTGATTGTGCGTGTGTGTGCATTTGCTGCCTGTCTGTGCAATAAGGCATTTAAAAATTTGTGCTCCTTTCCTAGTTTCTGTAGGAAAGCACAAATTTGGATATTCTCCTGACCCTCCTAATTCTAGGTACAGCCACCAAGCAAGGGCGAGACTTCTCTACTGAGAAGTAAAGCCCTATTAATTCAAACCCTGCCGCTCCTTCCATCGCTCATCAGCATCTCCAAATCAGCACCTCAGCACACACCAAGATGGTTTTCCTAAGTTCAGTAACAATAAGGATCCAAAGGGCCTTAAGATTTGTCCTCAAGTCTCTGGCCTCATCCATATGTTCATCTGCCATAGTTCAGTCCAGCACATACCTTTCACYAGCCTGCTGGACCTCTTCTGGTGTCCCTGCTGAGCTACCTGTTTGAAAATTTGAGTGGGAAGAAAGAAGTGGTATGGCAGCAGGGATCTTAGAATCACAGAATCATAGAATTGTTTGGATTGGAAAAGACAAGATCATCAAGTCCAACCGTTAACCCATCACCACCAAGTCCACCACTAAACAGTGTCCCTGAGTGCCACATCTACACGACTTTTAAATACCTCCAGGGATAGTGTCTCAACCACTTCCCTGGGCAGCCTGTTCCAATGCTTGACAACCATTCCAGTGAAGAAATTTTTCCTATTATCCAATCTAAACCTTCCTTGGTGCAACTCAAGGCCATACCTGCTTTTCCTGTCACTTAATACTTGGAAAAAGAGACCAACCCCCACCTGGCTACAGCCTCCTTTCACGTAGTTGCAGAGAGTGATAAGGTCTCCCCTGAGCCTCCTTTTCTCCAGGCTAAACACCCCCAGCTCCCTCAGCTGCTCCTCATCAGATTTGTGCTCCAGAGCCTTCACCAGCTCTGTTGCCCTTCCCTGGACACGCTCCGGCACCTCAATGTCTTTCTTCTAGTAAGAAGCCCAAAACTAAATACAGGATGTGAGGTGTGGCCTCAGCAGTGCCAAGTACAGGGGGACAATCACTGCCCTGGTCCTGCTGGCCACACTATTGCTGACACAAGCCAGGATGCCGTTGGTCTCCATGGCCACCTGGGCACACACTAGCTCATGATCAGCTGTTGACCAGCACACTCGGGTTGACCCTTTTGKGCCAGGCAGCTTTACATCCACCCTTCCCCAAGCCTGGAGTGTTGCCTGGGATTGTTGGGACCCAAGAGCAGGACCTGCCAGTTCACCTTATTGAACCTCATACCACTGGTCTCGGCCCATCCATCCAGCCTGTCCAGATCCCTCTGCAGAGCCTTTTTGCCCTTCAGTAGACCAACACTCCCACCCAGCTTGATGTCGTCTGCAAACTGACTGAGTTGATARAGATACTAAACAGGACTGGCCCCAGAACTGAGCCCTGGGGAACACCACTTGTAACCAGCTGCCCTCTGGAAGTCCAAGGTGGCAGTTCTGCTGACCCCACTCCTTACTTCTCCAAGAACTGATAGCTTTTATCATTTCATGATGACTTTTCCCAAGACACCTTCCAACCATCACAGCACCCATGAGTCCTCTGTCCACAAACAACAGGTCCAGTGGGGCATCTCCCCTGTTTGGCTCACTCACCAGCTGTGTCAGGACGTCATCTTCCACACATTCCAGGAACCTCCAGGACTGTTTCCACTCTGCTGTGGGGTATTTCCAGCAGACAACWGGTAAGGTGAAGTCCCCCATGAGAAAAAGGGCCAGTGATCATGAGACTTCTCCCAGCTGCTTATAAGAATATTTCATCTGCCTTATTGGAGACCTGAAACCACTCTTCTCCCTGACTAGTTTCTCCAAGCAGAAACCTGCGCCTAGGCTGTCTTCTGCCTCTCAGCCCCAAATTCCACATCTCATTTTCTATCAGTTCACCCTATTTGCACTATTGTTCTGCATTTGATGAGTTGATCTACTCATATGGCTCCTCCTCATGTCCAAGAAAATATGTGAATCCTGTCCCTTGTGTCCAAACTTGCCTCACATGGTCAACACCTCTGTGTTAAGGACRGAAAATACTGTGTGCTGTGTCATTACAATGTTCAGTTCAGCTCTGTGCCAACTTCTGCATTTGTGCTAATGTCAGTCTCCCATTAGAAGGGAGATGTGTTATGTACCATTATGACCCTGCAAGTGATCAACTAGGAAAGTATTAGATGGAAATGAAGAACCACTGTATTACATGAAGATTACTCTCAGCAGAAACTGTTGCAGTACCTGTAAAAAACATTTACTATGGATGCAGCATCTGTAAGAAAGACAACTCTAATTCCAGTTTCACTAAAGATACAGCAAAGGATTAAATCACTTTTCACACTATGACATCCAGACAGAATCAAATTTAATTAGTTACCAGACAAGATTTACCATCCACCAGTGCTTATGAAACCCACAGTTGGTATCAGGACCAGAGCATTCTCACTTCACTACTGCACTAGCAGTCAGTCACCAGCCTTCTGTAGGATGTCTTTGAAAGCATCCACCTCACAGACTGCTGCAAAGTGATGTAGTGGCAAGTAAATACAACACATGAATAGGTGTGCTTATTTTATGAACAGCTTTAAACTGCTTCCAAAGACACAGGAAAACTGGATTTTACCAGGTTTGACTGGTCTCATATCGAACCCTCAGGTTTTTTGTCTCTACAGAACATTTTATCTTGGGGCTGCAGTATGTTTTGAGGACTGAAAACCTGACTTTAGAGGGAGTTTTCTTTGCAATTATTCATGCACCAGTAGTACTAGGCAGCTCAGATACCAAAATTARGATCTTTTTTTCCAAGCACATTATTTAATCTGCAAAAACTCATTCAAATTAAATATGCGCACATTAGAGAAACTGGGACTTAGTCACAAGGGCAAAAGAAAATTGTTTCAATATTTTGCCCCTAAAACTAAATAAAAGAGAACTATTTTCCTTGGACCACCTTCCATGACTCTCTTCTCTCAACATTAATTTTTTATAATAAAAAATGGCCAAAGTGCCAGATTTTTTTTATGCCTTCTCATAAATAATTTACAGACTGCATAAAACAAGAGATAAATAAAAGGACCTTCTTTATCACCCTTGTGAGTGCACTGAGCACAGTCCTGGTGAGACACCAGTGAACTCAATGAACTGTGCCTCCACACTTTGATTTGGGGAATTCACATCCATAAACACTGCTGCATGTAACTACAGATGTTTTACTGATACAGTAAGTAAAGCAGTATAGTGGGGCCTTGCTTTCACTGCTTTTTTTTTTTAACTACTTGCTTTCACTGCTAGCTTACACTATCACAGAAATGGCAAAACTGCCAGTTTAGTTCTATAATTCAAATTAATGCATAAATCCAAGCCTCCAGAGATTTAAGACAAATAACATTATTTGTCTCAGAAATGCAGAAGCAATATAATCTTTTAATTGAAAGTGATTAAACCAGAGTAACCAGTGGAAATGCATTCAAACTCACTGAAATTTTCAGATAACAGTAATTATTATTTTACCTCTACCTTTATCTTTACCTCTAAGGTAAATGTGTTTGGATTTTTCTGTGCAGATGATCAGAAAAAGCATTAGAGTGTGGTTTTGTTCTCTGGCCAGCAATTAAAAGTCTCTTCCCAAACACGCTGGGGTCTTGCTATCTCATTAGACTAAATCCTTTGCTGTGGGCACTGCATGATACCTATTTCTGTTTTTCTAACAAAACATGTCACCACAACATTGTCAAGCAATTTCTCTTCGATTAACGAAATCTCTTTTTTGACATTAGGACAAAAAAAGAAATTTTATTGCAGAGTGCTGGGTAGAGAGTTAACAAAGGAAACTCTTCCCCTACCTTACAGGTACAGTGCTTGGTGACAGGGGAATACTGTCCCTTTGAGTTACTGTCACACCAGCACCATTTGGAGACCAGAGCACAGGYATGACATTGAAATCCAGAGATTTTGCTTTGTTTCCTGGGTTCCCCATTAAGCAGGTTAGGGGTTATGGGATGGAGTGGAGCTTATCTCTCCGTGGTTCAGTTATGATAAGTGTTTGCTTTGGTGCAGCCATTCCTCTGGCTCTGCTGTCTAGGGCTGGTCATCAGTGAGGTGTCAGGACACACCTGCCAGTGAGTTTGGCTCACACCCACAAAGGCTCCCATGTAACCACAGGACACAGGCAGGATTTTAGCATGATCTGTTATTACATATTTCTGTKCTCATTCTTCATTGTAACATCTCAATCCTTCCTGAAATTTGTGCCAACATTTGACATCTGGGGGACAGAATTCCCCATGCCAGAAGTACTAGACTGCTGAGCTGCTTGGGGCATCTTTCATTGGTCTGTGTATGCCCTACAGTCAGACCCTTTAATAAGGCTTAGATGAAAAATAACACCACAAGCACATCACGGTTCAGACCAGTTGTAAACAGTTTGATAGCTGAGACACAGTCTTCTCAGCCCCCTTTTTTCTCTAGTACTTAGTTGCTAATTTCATGTTTTATTAAGGATTTCTTGTAGTCCTAAGACCTAACTCAGGGTTCTCACTAGTCCCCACTCCCCATTAGATGTCAGTCTCAAGGGAGTTTAAAATTATATATATTTTGAATTTTCATTTAAAATAAAAACAAAGTTCAGAAAAAATATTCTTGTGGTCCCCTCCATTTGGGAACAAGGAGGTGAAATCTGGGAAAAGAACCACATTTCTCTGTCAGTAACGGGTTTTTTCTTTCACCTACACATTCAGATGTGAAGACTGTGATGTGGTCCCAGCTCTCCCCATCCCCTGGAATTTCTTTCCACTGTGGAGTTTCCTAACTATGAAGGGGGGCGGGGGGGGGGGGGGGGGGGGGGGGGGGGGGGGGGCAGGAAATGAGGCTTTACCTTTCTGCAATTCTCTGAAATGAGTATTTTTAAAGGGAGTAATGAAAATAAGAGCTGAGGCCCTGATTCAGCTCATCTTCAGCATGCTTTTGGATCAAGGGATGTGTTACCTCCTTTTTTTCACTTCCATACTGGTAGGAACAATGCAGTCCAATATCAGTGACTGATAATGCAGTGTTGGAGGAAATTGTTCATTTTCGATTGAACAGACGTGTTAATCTCATCAGGATGTAAATGAGAAGGGCTCCTGATGTATTCCATCTCTTGACACTTCAATTTCAACCCATCTTTTGGGGATGTTCACCTCCAAGAAATGCATTAAGGGAAATCAGAGCATACAAGGATGAAGCAGGATAGTAAGCAATCTTGGTATTGCATATTCAAAGTAAAAAATACAAGAATGTCATTCTAATTGAGCTGCAGTGAGTACAGCTCCTGTCTAATTTCCTGTACAAAGCAATGCAAATATATGGAAACTTAAAATTCAAAAATAATTTCAGTTAGCTTTTGTGTTATCTGATTGAGCAAACAAGAATTAAATGGATGTCGTTGTAAGTAATATTCAACTTGAAATCTGTTTTCTAACCAGAATAATTATCTTTATTTTATTTGAATAAACAAGAGCCAGGCAGAGAGTTTCAGAGTATGTAGAATAGTTTCAATCAACCTTAGAAGAATATTATTAAAAAACAGCTCCTCATATCCCTTTACAGCAAATAACATGAGTGAGACCAAGGAGACACAGTGTATTAAATTTCTCTAACAATAAGATCTTATTTCAAAAAATAGAATATGCATTGAACAGTCTTCTTTTATGTACAGTCCATATAAAACAAGTATCAAGGATTAATCACTCTATGTAAGAGCTGCTGTGACCATACATGATTTTTGCCCAGCTTCCATATTCCAATGTCCCCTTTTGATTCAGGCTTTTGAAAATAAGGATCCTTCAACCTATATTCGTGAACATGTTCCATCAAGGCTGGATGACCTCTTTATTTGACTAAAGGTTGCAGGTTTTCTGTCAGCTATCTCACATCTTGTATTTTCATTGTATAAAGGTGGTGCACAAGTATCAGAACAGCAGTGCATTTTAGATTATCGAGAAAAAGAAACATTTTGTCTCTACAATAAAAGAATTCAGCTCAACTCACCAGAAAGACCATCCCTTTTAATATTTTCATTTCCTTTATTACACATGATGCATGATTCCTCTTCTTTAACCAGGAGCACACAACAGGAAATAAGATATTGCAGTCCTCATCTATTCTGCATTTTGTCAAATCATTTTAAAACTCTTTTGTACACATTGACATTTTTCAAAAAGAAAGAAACCAAATTAATTGCAAATAATTATGTAATTTTTTTAAGTATTTATTCTACTATTGCTCAAACTTCAAATCACACTTTTCCCCATTCTCAAGTCAAAATCATTCCTGTACATACTCACATTCATTGCCAGTTGCTTTGTTCTGTTTTATTTCAGCAGTACTTTCCTATGTTAAACAAAACGGACAACAAGGTGTTGATATAAATGTACAAAGAAGATGCTTCCTCTGGGATATCGAAGAATTAGGAAGTTCATAGTCTTCATACAAATATATAAAATATTTCAAATTATCTGCATTCATTGGAATCCATTCAGTTTCACTTCTCAGACCTACGTAACAAATACAAGACCAGAAATTAATCATTATCAGTGCATTCATGGGTATTTTCAAACCATGCAGAAAAGTACCTGTAAGCTGTGAGGAGGAGGACACTCCCCACACCTGCAATTTTTCCTTCACTGACTGTAGTTGTTTACAGCCAAGCTCAGGGAATACAAATCTTCGTGATCCACTAGCTTTTCCCACCTTCTCTCCAAATCTCTTTATGATGAAACCTCATGACTCTGTTGAGAGCTCAGGCCTTTAAAGCCTGGGGTTCTGCCCGTGGTACAGGATGCTGGGGCCCTGCCCCATCCCATGGCCCATCTCGTTCCCAGCCGTCTGGCAGAGAGCAGGAGGCTCCTGGGCTGCCTCTGCTCGGAGCTGGGCAGGGTCCAGCCTACAGGGACCCTGAGCGGGACTCAGCCCCAGGGAAGCCCTGCCACAGCTTCAGCAGGCACAGGAGGCAAATCCTGCCACGTGGCTCAGCAGTGTGGCCACGTTGCAGGGTGTAGGGATGCATCAATTTTTAAAAATTAAATTTAATTTTACCAGTATATACTATTTACTGATATATACAAATATGTCTGTGCATTTTTAATTTTTTTTCCCAACTTCTTTGGTTTTTCTCTTCTCTTGCCTTCTCTGTTCTGCCTGTTGGAGTCTTTCTGGGTAAGAGAGACTCTGTCCAAACTGAACAGTCCCAGGAATTTTCAGCCTCTATTCTTTTGGTAGAGTATATGTCCTGTAATTACTTTTTTCACAGCTCCACTTCTCTCCTATTTCTGCTTCAATTCTCATGACTGACCAGCACTGAGGACAGTGTTCTAGACATAGTAGTAAAGTATTTTCTGTGCTATTTACATAAATCCCATTAATTTATTTATTTATCTAAAGTAAGGTTGAGGGGCACTTAGCTTCTGTCTGGAGAATGATGAGCAATTTCCTTTGACCTGTCTACAGTGACTCTTTCCTGCACAGCCACAGCTAATTTGAAGCCCAGTGCAGGGCCTATTTCTATTCTCTTTGAAGTTAAGAGATGCCAGTGGTTTCTATTGGTATTGGTGGTTCCAGACAGCTCAATACTGAGGAAAAGAGGTTTTGCAATTAACTTTCAAAAGGTCAAGACACTAACTTTTTCACCATATATGTTTAATCAGCTAAGATGTAAGTATTTGAAGTGGAGGAATATGTCTACTTTTGGTAAATTTTATTGAACTCATGAACGTTTAACAAATGCTTAGAAAACAGAGAAAAAGTCACAAGACAGAAAAAAAAAATGTCAACCTTCTATATCTCACGATGTGTTAGATAAAGTGAGTTTTTGCTGTTCTCCTGAACACATGCAGGCTGTGCACATGTGAACAAATACTGGAGAGACATTCAAAAGGCTGGGATTGCTTAGCTTTCAGAAGAAACACTTCCCTGGAGAAGAGAGGTGCTGTTAAGAGAAACCCTGCATTGCTGGCAGTGACTGCTTGAAAGTGTTGGCAAATTTTGAATAAAGAAGTCAAATGTTAATTAACTTGTCCTGAAAAAAAGTGAGAGGGTGTCATTGCCCACAGTGAAGAGGTCATAAAATCACAAGTAGTGCTACTAACACCCTCTGTGGCCATTAGCAATCAAACAACATAGCCATCTCATAGCTGGATTCAGGAAGGCAATGCACTGTTCTGTTCAGCTGAAATTTCCTTCCAATCATGTAATTTTAGGTATTTATCTGTCGGATCTCAAAAACAAAATCCAGCGTTAAGGCTGCATTTGATGGCTCCCTGGGATGTGCACGCACGTGTAATCCTGTCCTATATAATTACCTCCTGCCCACACACACTCTCCATGTGCTTCTGCATTCAGGATTACTCTCCTTTCTCTTTCACACTCTTCTGTGCCTGTTCCTAAATATCACAGGGTGGCTGTTTTCAAGTGGTGTGTGGATAAAACATTGCTGGCTATGACTGAGCTCGAGGGCTTCAGCCTGGGATCAGGAGAAAGGGTGTGTGGGGCACAGCAGACACATCTGAGCACAGCGCGGTCCTCAGTGTCACAACTGTTCTCTGATCCTTCTGCTGAAAGAGACCAGTAACAGGTTCTGCCTCCAAGCACATCATGAGCAGGTTTGTGGCAGGATGGACAGCTGTAATTTAGCACTCTGGTTTTTAGGATTACATGATTTTTTTTATACCTTTCTAGCATAATCAGCATCTTAGATTGTAAGGCTGGGTTTTCTGCAGCGTCCTCCTGGAGGAGACACCTGCCCTGCATGGGAGCTCCAGGCTTGTCTTCTCTGAGTAGTTTAGCCTTCCCTTATTTCCTGAGCTCCTAGTGACAGCCATCCTGTGCTGTGCACATCAAGCCCCCAGGGATCTTGGTGATACAAAGAAGATGGGTACAAAGCCCTTCGGTACCAAAAGGATGGAGACAGACTTCCCTCACTAGTGCCCAGTGACAGGACAGGAGACAACAGGCACAAACTGAAATACAGGGAATTTCATCCAAATAGAAAATCAAACTTCTTTTACCATCAGGGTAGTCAAACACTAGCCCAGGTTGCCCAGGAAGGTTGTGGGGACTCCGCACTTGGAGATATTCAAACCCTGACTGGACAAGGCCCTGAGCAATGACCTGAGCCAGGATGTTCTCCAGAGGTGATCTCGAGGCTCAGGCAGTCGGTAAACCTGGGAAGAGCCTTTGTTTGTCCCAAGAGAAACTGTCCTCCACTCATTAGGGCCAAGGTGGATTCATGAGCTAGGTGTAAGGTCCCTCTTCCACCTACCTAGCTGTGGAGCCATCAGTGAGTTTACAAGCTAAAACTCCAAGGTGTTATACACCATATTACTGTGTTGCTAATAATCCAGGTAATCTGGTTGATGGGATTACTTTTAGTCACATGCTCCATTTTTTCCAATACTTCTTTATCCTTTGTTTCCTCATAGTTCCCAGACCTTTGGCATTCAGCTTCCATTGAAATCAATATTAATATCACTTAACACCTTTATGACCTCAGGGCTGAAAGGTCCAAACTGGCATCACATCCCATCCAGCCAAGCAAACACCTCTCTTCTTCCCCCCTTCCATGACACAGGTCTCTCAGTAGACAGAGGACCCACGAAAAGACCTGCTGTGTCCAGCTCTTCCACTCACAACTGAAACATAGCAGCTCTAACCAAAGGAAACCCAGCCTTCTAGGAAGCCATGTGCCTACAAGACTAGCTAGTTAGCAGGAGGAGCAATAAAACCCAAAAAACATAGCTCCCAGGAACCCTGCCACTTGCCATCCAAAAGAAGTAGAAGTCAAATTGCCATGATGGTAAATCTTTCCTCAGTGCTCAGGTGCTGAGGAAACTCAAGCCCACTGCTCTCAAATTTTGTCTAAAGCATGCTGCTTGCAAGCAGTGCTATTTTAACACCTGGTAACAGTATTATCTTTCTCTCAGGTATACTCTCTGCTCTCTGGTTGCTTATAATTGCTACCTGAGCTCCCTTTGCAGTCAGCAGACCCTCTATTATCTCCCCGTGATGCTCTAATCCACTCAGACCTCCCACTGGCCAGCTCCAATTCTCTCTGTCCCAGCTCCCAAAGGCACGGTATTTTTAGAGCACAAACTCCTCCGGAGATCAATGGGAGTCTGTAAACTCAAAAATAGGTTGCTTATGGTACATTAATAATCCTCCCAGTCATGTTCTCTGGTGATTCTTTCAGCTGCTGCAGGTTATCACCAGACTGCCTTGCCACTCCCCTCAGCCTTACACCAAACAACCCTCAGCCATTTAGAAAAAGAATATACTTGAGAGCAAATGCTTAAATGTTGTCCTGATTAAGGGTGGACATAAGCACATGCTCAGGAGCACTTTGAATCCCGGAATTAGAGGGTTTTTCAGCCCTCAAGACCTTCTCCATTCCCCAACTGAGAATCTGCAGGGCTATGATTGCAGTCGGTAGGATGCCAGTGTCAGCTTCTGGAACAAAAAAGACTGGATCCCTGAGGTTTCTAACCACAGGAAAAAGCAATAGCTATTTTTACGTAAGAAATTATTTAATGTATGTGCTGTTCAACACAGATGCAACTTCAAAAATAAATGTAAATAAAGGAATGAATTGCAAAATCTCACTATTTTTTTTTCTTTTTCAAAATTCCAGTTTGTAATGCTGCATCTCCCTCTTATTCTCTGAAAACACCCAACTGGTTAACAGCAAGCAGATAAAAGATTTATTCTTAAAAAAGCACCAGTAATTCCAACTGTCAGTGCTTTCTGTTCTTATAGAGCATGCTAGCTGAAAGAAGAAGAAACACAAAATCAATCCAGATTTTGGCTGTATCTCCATATATGCAATAAAATGACCACATTTAGTGCTAATATTATATAATTAAAAACTGTGCATGAATCACTTGGACGCTAAATACATTTTCTTTCTTTATTTCAACAGTTTCCTGCCTTATATATTTAACCCTAAGATTCTTTTGAGGCATCCTCTTTTGTAAGAAGTATCATTACAAAGGAGAAAACAGACATTAGCACTTCACAGAAGATCAGTGATTATAGCAAGTGCACCAAGGTTCAGTAAATGCCTCCCACTCAACAAGCTTCCAAAGTGAACGACCACATGATGTTTACTCCTCACTAGAACCCATTTATAGATCTCTTACTCACCACTATCACAGTCATAAATGCAACACCCAAGAAGAGGCAGCAAGGAGCACTCTATTTGAGAGCAGACAGAGAGTTTGCACTCAGAGAATGGGCTCTTGTCTTCACAACTCTGTTTAACCAGGCTGTGGATCATGATTTAAGTCACGTTAACTCTAAAGATTCCAAACAGCTGAAAGCATTCATTACATACCATGTGAATTGCACACGGACAACAGGTATGGCTGCTCAAAGAAAATTCTGCACCATTTGGAAATATTGACTAAAAGGGTTAAAATTGCCTCTTCAAAAGTGCAAGTGGGAAATGAAGGTAATGACTTCTTATGGAATTAGGAGACCCAGGAAAGAGTCTTGTTCCCATGATGTCATTTAAGAGACATCTGGCCATTCCTAGGAAATAGCACACTGGGAATGAAAAGGGTATCGGTTACAGTAAGGTAAGAAGGGGACAGAGGTCATGAACTTCTGTTAGTCTGGAGCAGAATTAGCCTAGAATTACAAACACACTGCTCTACAGAAGGAAAAACCTGGGCAAAAGGTAAATTCGGGGACATGTCTTATTTGATTGTTCTAGTGAATTGTCGATGTGAAATAAAGCCAGACTATCTCCTTAGACTGTCTAATTCTCCTACACTTCTGGTAAAAGCCTTGACCTTTCGGAGACAGTAACCTGCAGTGCCAGTGGATCTGCATTAATTCCTCTCCCCTCACTTGCCTTTGATGGGCAGCACTTGCTACGATCATCTTCTCCTGTGCAACTACTTTAATATTTATATCATATTGGAATCACTGTCTATGCAGATGGTAGAGGAAGCAGCAGGAAGTCAAACGTGCTCCAGGTTAACATATTAATACTGTCATGGGATGCCAGAGAGATGTTTTAAGTTGCAAAGGGGAATGCATCCCTTGACTCCTTTCCAACAGTAATTGTTCGACTAAATGAAAGACTCTACTTTAAATTAAATTATGCTTTCCTGYACAATTGTTTTTCAAATTATTTCAACACATTTGTTATGTTTCTGTCAGGATAATGAGAGCAACTCTCATATATTTGAGCATATATCATATGTTTTCTAAAATACTTTTCCTTTCATTTATATTTTCTGGGCATGGTCCTGGGCAGCCTGCTCAAGGCGGCCCTTCTTGAGCAGAGAGGTTGGACCAGATGACTTCCAGAGGCCCCTTCCAACCTCAGCTATTCTGTGTCCCTCTGAAATATTGAAAAGATAAACTTTTTTTTTTTTTTTTTTTTGGCACTTTACCTACGGTCAATACAAATATGTGTGAAAGCAGCTGAAAATGGAGTTGTAGGTTGCACATACACAGACATACAGAGTTTCAAAACAAAGAAGAGTCAGAATTTTTATTCTTTCAATTGGGCTGACAAAGAATGCTAGAGAAAAAATATGTCTTTTCCACCAAAATGCAAAAATAATCTTTTTAATATTGAACTTTGCTTACTTTCACCATGAAGAAATTATTGAAACCCATATGCTCCTTTTCCCATAAATATGCTGTTTCTCTAATTTACATCTTAGTTCAGACCATATGACATGGGGAGTTAAGAACAGTTTTGACCCTTTTCTCTGTTTGCAGCTCAGTAGTGCAAACACAAAGGAGCTGCAGCCGAGTGCTGTGTAACAGCAGCTCTAGTCAGCCACAACAGATGCTTTTACTTAAGACAAAAAAAAAACAGTCAAGTGGAAACATTCCTTGTGTTATACCGTTATCAAAATTTCTTGTTACCTGCACTGACACAAAGCTTTGTCAGCAAAGGAACTTGCAAAAGAGACACAATTTAGCTCAGTGGTTCTGAAATGACARTCTGAATGGAAGTCTCTCAGATCAATATGAATCATAAATTTTTGTTCTCTGAAAGAGCTAACGTCCATAAAGAATGATACCTGTCATATGTTATACTGTCTTCCTTTATTTTTTGTAAGTGGAGCCCAGATGCTGATGACCCAAAAGCTAAGTGTGGGGTTCCTAACAGCCCGAGATGTTGCAATTAGTAGCAGTTTCAAAAGTGGAAAAAACCCCCTCAGATATCATCATTTCCAGTGAAAAACAGAACACTTCTTCCCATAAACAAATATCCCTGCTTAGCGACTAATACCAAGTAAAAACGTTTGGGATTTGTAATGTGTTACAAACACTGGAACCTTTAGAGCATGGAAATGTGTTCYGAACTTCTATATCTCTTTCGCCTTATCGGTTATAGTTTTACTTTTGTTTGGGCATCTCTCGGCTGAGATCAGAAAGCTGCTTAAACATTATGCTGGGCTGCTAGTTACCAATTAGATGAAGTAGCACCTTAATGAGCAAGAGTTTTTTAGCTTGTGGATTCACTACGGATGCTGATACAGAGCATCTGTCTATGCACTGTCTATAGAGATAAAAATCAACAGTTTCTTGAAGCTGGGAAAGCATATCTTGAAGTTTATCATATCTGAGTAGTTCATAAAGAGACTGAAATTTTAAAGACTGATTATGCAGAACGCTTTGAAATGTTATTAGAAAGAAAACCCAATATAAATTGTAGTATACTTTCTGTTATTGGTATTACTACTGCTGCAATGACTTTTTCTGGAGCTGCCCTTAACTTTTTCCCTCCACAGTGTACACGTTTTAAAACCCGGTGGTTGTCACACATACTTAGCTCACATTAAATTCAAGTTTTCATTTCAATTTTCTGCTTTTCATTAACATTTTCCCTACAAATCCTCATAACTTAAAGTGCCACCCCTAGAAAAAGATTTTGCAGACCCATCTTCAGTTGCTTTGGGACTGTACGAGGTCATTTGTGATTCATAATAGGTAGCGAAGATTAAGCAGCATATACCATATGTTGTGATTAAAGTTGCTGATGAAGAGCTGCAGTGGCTCTTTCTACCTCTGTTAATGAGAACTATGCTGCAGCACTTTCTGCCTTTTAAATTAGTGCCTTCTGAAGGAAAAAAAAGCTTTTCCTCTGTAGCACTTCACTAAGCCCTGCCAAGTGCATGCAAGTGTGTGCCTATAATTATTATTCTTTGCAATTATTTATCAATATAGCAGAAAAATTGTGCTCTGAGTTTATGTTAAGTGATTCTCATTCACTTGTACAATCTCATTCACTTGTACAAATTAAAAAGCATTTGATTTCCAGTGTAGGCATCACTCAAGAGCTTGGTCCCCCTTGTAAGGTATCATCCTGACCATATTAGCAAATACCTCCAAATAGTCTGTTGATGAAGCCAAATCACTCAAAGATTTTAAGTACCAAAAAGTTTATGTCACTGAGATTGGAGAGGGATTTCTTGGACAGTTTAGTTGTATTTCGTTTTCATTCCCCATAACAGCAGACAGTGAAACTTCAGGAATTATTGTCATAGCAAATTCATCAGTAAGAAAGCCAAGGCCTAATGGCTGATCCTGCAAAGTGTTTGAGGTGCTACAAATCCTGTTGATTTCTCCAACGATAACCAAAACCACTTAGCTGCTTGCAGGCACAGGGCGGAAAATATCCAGTAGCAATGCACCTGGATGGTGGTGCACTGTGAAAATGAAAAGAGGTGGCTAGGATCCCTTTTGGACTGGCAATTGTGATGTCTACAAGACAAAGATATATACAGAAGGGACCAGGCTAAGCACTATTAGAAATAAAATAGTAATTGGCAAAATATTCAGTACAGAAAAAAAAAACCAAAAACAAACAATAGAAATAGTAAAACAGAAAGTCAAAATAAGCTGTGACATTTAGAACAGTGGGACATCTTTGTTGTACTGAGAAGGGTGATGCAATATGAAATGTACCCTCTGAGAGTTAATTGCATGACTGGGGTTTCTCARCCAGGTGGTGTCTCTGAAAACAAAGTTTCCAGCTAGGAGAAAATGTGYATGGTGGTGAGAGCTCCTGCTGCAGAGACTCCCTGCAGCCAGCACTCGGCAGGCCACCCCAGAGACRGCTCAGGGAAAATGCCTCGGAGGTGTTTACAGCTAAAGTACAAGAGGCAAGAACATGATGACTGGTACTGAACTCTCTAACCTGGATTAAACACGGTCAAAATGTTATACAGCTAAAACATGGAATTCCTGGATTGTTTCGAAAGTCACTCATGAGTGTGGGGGCCAAAGCCTTCCAGTTGGATCATGAGGGAACCTGACACAAGCATTGCAGCTCCAAAAAGTCAAACCCTTTCATGTCCCATGTAGGGCAGCACAAGCAGGGGGACCAAAGCCATTTTGCGCTTCCCAAAGCCCTGCTGCCCGCTCTCGTGGCAGCCCCACTCACTCCAGAGGAAGCCTCACCCCACCAGCCTCACAGGTGCCTGGGCCAGGCACTCAGCACAGAGACACCCAACACCAGGAGCTGTGCCTGGCGGTGAAGGACCTTTGGTGAGGCACCTCCCAGACTTGTAAATCCTCAGTCACTAGCTTGGACTGTAAAATTTCATAACAGTCTTGATGGCTGGTGTCTGCACCGGACCCATGGCATGGAGGGTTTGAAGCTGCTGAACAACAGCTGTTGGAAGTACTTAGGAATGTTACTCGAGGTGGATAGGGAGCTGGAAATCTAGAAAATCAAAGCTTCCTGATGAAAAGTGCCCGATTTAGTTTAAAAATTTTGATTCATGCTCAGGAAATTGAAAATGCCCAGATGTCCTGTGCTTTTCTGGGAAAATTCAGGCCACTCAGTTTTGTTTTTCTAGAAAAATAGTAGGTTTGGGGAGGCTGAAATTTGGAGAAAGGTGATGTTATTTTTACTGACATTATTATTGTAAAGACTTTTTCAGTTGAATCATTCCAGAAGTCTTATTGTAGTCCCTCAAACAGTGCAATAAAAGCCACTGTAGGGGCAGGCTATCACCCTCAAGACTGTGCTGCCTCATGCCACATGAACTCTAAAATGCACAACCACTCTACATAATTCAGTGGTGAACAATGATTTTCAAGTTGTTCTACACAAAAGGGATTCTGGAGGAAGGCACTGGCCTTGGACTTCTTTTACACTGGCACTTCATTTGTGCTGGCTCTCCAATTAAATATTAAAGCTTTACCCTAAATTATGTACGAAACTTTCTCACAAATCCAAATGCAACATATCACACAGCAAAATGCTGCTGCTGGAAAGGCTCTATGATTTCACACCTGAATGCTCATGTCTTTTGCTATTGTCATACTGKCTGCCACTTAAAACTCCTGATAAGSTGGCATTTTCTCCAGAGACAYACATGCAGTGCTAAGCAACACTGCTTGGTRTCTGCATGGTTTTCACATACAGAGAAGGGTTTAAAAATGATTTGCATTTTTTAAATAAAGAAAAGGTAAGCAGAAGATTGAGAATTTTTATTTTGCAGGAGATGGTAGAGCTGCAGGGACAAAGACTGTGGAAAGTGAAATATCTAGCACGCTGCTGGTTCCTATGGAGCCCCTCATTAATGGCATTTCTAAAGTGCCATTGGTCTTTGTTCCCAGCTGACATTTGTGCAGTCGGTGGCTTTTTCCTTTTCAAAAAAGTCGAGGAACTGAGTGATAAAAAGCACATATTAAAATAAAATTGAGTTGATAAATGACTCACGTACATGTCAGTTAATCAATTAAAACTGAACACGAAGCCTAATAGTGGTTATTCATACTCAAATATTAAGACACCGATACCAAGTTTTCTTTCCCCTGTACTTGAAGAGAGGTAGGCTACTTCAGAGACTTGCTGGTATGATTCAGCACTGCTGTGCTAGTTTTGTAGCCACACATAATTTTGCATATATGAGATGGTATGAGGGAAATTGTTACAAATCATAAAATTCAGGCAACACAATATAAGGCAGACTGTACAGTATGTTAATTTATGTGCAATGACAAACACATAAGCACTCACCCTTAGTTACCATACTGCCTGATTTTTCACTTGCTATCAGACATTAATATTGCCTGAAGATTTTTATTTTATTACCCATAAGAATTCGCATATTGTCCATGATGCTAGCTCTGCCATTCATTTTTTATTGCAAATACTTTCTATTTCTCATGCAACTTTAATGGTTGAGGAGAAAGGTCTAAGCACTGGGTGTTGACTGGTTAGACTTCCAAAAGCCATGTGTTCAAACTTTGGCAAGGCAGACTGCTGCCTTTCATTTGTCCCTGAAAAATAGGCACATTTAATGTTGATTTTAGAAATGACTATGTTAAAAAAAAATGTTTTATAAAACAAAGTCTGACCATGTGTATCCTGAAGGTAATTGATTTTTGGGGCTGTTTGTATATGCATAATTTGGGATTAAAACTATATATATATATATATATTTATATCATGACTTTTTATGAATTTCAAATTCCAGAGCAATGAAATTAGAAGCAAACAGCATCTTGGTGCACTGCAAACATGCCCTTTCTTCCTTCAGTGAAGCAAAAGGGTGAAATGACAAAAGAACTATCAGGTTGGATAATTACTGGAGAAAAAGCCGAATTTGCTTGATTTGTTGCTCGAGACTTGGCATGGGCTGAGGCTGCTGAAATTTATTTAAAATGCAATGAGTTTTTGTACCTCAGAGTATGCCAAGAGTCAAAATGGTCCAACATTTTTCTGATGGAACATTTCTCCACTGGGAAAGTTTTGTGCTTTGAAAATGTAACTTCTTATGGAAACATTTTGCTTTCGGCAATTCTCCTGATGCAACATGGAACATTGAGCACGACTGATCTGGCCAGTGTTTTATCAGCCCCTGCGCTGCCTCCCCAGCAGCTGCCCAGAAGGCTGGCGCTGCTCTTTGACTTTGGGGGCTTCCAAGGGTCAACAACTTCAGGTCTGCCAGACTTGAAAATGCTAATCCCTGTCCAAGACTCCTAACATCCAGAAGTTGTTGGAGATAGTTTCTCAAACCAGTGGAGAAATATTCTAATTTTTTAAACTGTAAATAGTATGATTTAACCCCAGCTATTCCTGCTCCTTTGTGGTTCAGCTGAGGGCAGGGCCCATCTCTGCAGTATAACATGCAATTGGCATTCCCAAACTGGTCCCACAGCCTCTGCCTCATCTCAGCCTCCAGCTGCATTGATCTGCACCTTCATTCAGGTGTGTGATGCCAAACACTTTAATCCTGCCCTTCAAGATTTATTTTGACAACGACAGGTCCTAAAAATGATACTGTACACCAAATTTCCCCCAGACCCAAAGACTGGCCCATAAGAAGTTAAAAATTATTTTTATGAATAGGTCAGAGGCCAAGCCCCATGGAGATGCTAAGCAGTACTCACACATAAAACAATAACAATAACAACAATAAAACCCTGTTCAGCCCACAGTGATTTCTAGTACACAATAAGACACAATTCACAACACAAAAATTTGAGACAAAGGAAGGGATAGGGAAATGACAACTCAGTTACATTGGGTATAATAATCAGCAGACTTACAATAGGGGCTGCTTGACTGCTGACACACAGCAATGATTATTCTTTTTATGCAGCAGGCTTCCTGAGCCCTCCCAGGGCAGTATTTTGAAAGCATTTAGCTGATTAAACATGCAAACCCCTAGGAGTGAGACACTTAGAATTTCTTTGGAAAGCTGAGGAGATACCTAATTGCAGGTTTACAGAGCTCAAAGTATTTTAGAAGCTTGCCCTCTAGTTTCCCTTAAGAGTTACTGCCACAATGCAGTATTTACCAATATGTTTTGACTGGGATTTATCTCACTGTAACAGTAATTTCTCCCTTTTTTCCACAGATAAAAAAAATCCCAAACCCTGTCTTTCTCAGACCCTACCAACAATCCACGGTGTAAATAAACCAGATTCATCATTAACCCTTTGGGTAATGTTCTGTACTAAATCATGATATAAATAGAGTTGACAAAACCATGATTTCATTTGAAAACTAGTGCGTTGGAAAAAAATAGTCTTTATTAATGGCAAACCCAGTGGGCACAAGAAAACAAAAGACTGTCAGAAAAGAGTCTTCTGTGGTTTTAGCACTTCATATGGCTGAAGAAGCTGCAGGACACACTGTTCCTTTATGTTACTATTGAGAAGAGGCTGGGGAAAGTCAAAAAGCACATTTCTGTGGTAGCCAGGGAAACCCAGAAGGGCAGCAGCACAGCCTACCTGCTTCTGCTATTAGAGTGAAAGGGAACAAATGCAGCAGTGTAACCTCTGCAAACCCTTTTTGAACAGAGGGCTGCTGCCCCTTGTTCCACCATCCCGGGGAGGGGGGATCGTCCTGCAGACGCTCCCCTGCTGCTGCCTGATATGCTCCCCACTCTAAAACTGAACTGCAATTAAAGTCACAAAGAGAATCGTCCCACTTCAGAAGCTTCCTAGAGCTAAACCTTAGTGATGGCTTTGCCAGGATCTGGGTTTTTTTGGAAGCCTCAGCAAAGGGTCGTAGCTGTGCTGTAATTTCGGTTCTTTCAGGGCTTTTCAGGGATATCACGGGCACTTGGGCAGTTTGAAGCTCTGTGAGCAGCCGGCACTGTTCTGTGTTGCTCCACTCCTGAAAGAGAAGATGTGCCCAGAGATCGCAGTCAGCCGAAGTGACATTCAGTGATCCTCGCTGGGCTGTGAAGGCAGGAGAGGTTATTTCCTCTGAGCTGTGAGGCTGGTGTGGAGCCAGGTGGCTCCTCCCTTCAGTACAGCTCCGAGCAGGAACAAGGATGAACAGCATGGGGGTGTTGGGGCTAGGGCCAGCCAGGGGCTGCCGACCTGAAGCAATCCCTATCCCTAAGCTCTCTCAGACTGATTTCTTTGCTCTCAATGCATTAGCAGCAAGCTCTGTGATCTTGAAGACACTGAGAAGGGCCTCCTCTCCAAGAAAGGAAATAGAAATCTCAGCTGTCTCTATTTGGGCAGCAATATCCAATTTATTCATCATGAATTTTGCCTCTTCTGCCACCTTACCCAGTCTGTACTGCAAATAACCCACATTTGACTCTGTGTGCTAGTTACAGTTTCTAAAAATGCTACTTTTTCCTGGTCATATGGCTTCTTCTCACAGAATTCATAATATATGAGTGAGTGTTGTTCCATATAAATATAGTGTATATCTGATATGCCTACAGATAATACCGCAGCACGACTGAACTGTGATTAATTGCGGTACTGATCACCCACCTGTTTTCCTTCAATGTAACTCTGGCATGTGCAATAAACAGAGAGGGCCTGAAACAATGGTCTCATCCCTGCAAATATAGTCACAGATGGAAGCTGGCTATGGTTTCATTTTCGATACATTTAATTCCAGACTGAGAGGTCTCTGCGCACTTTGCAAATACTGTTCCTGAAATGCTTAGCACTTTGTATGAAGCAAAATATATTGAAAAAATACAGCAAATGGGAGAAAAAGGAAGSGTGGTAAGAAAGTAATTGCCAGCTCAAAACCCAGCATAGTTTTTCCATAACCCACATTCTCTGCATCCTCTTCTGCATATTTAACTCTTATCCTAAGTTTTGTGTTCTCTTTGCCATGCAAAAGTGAGAGTTCTTAATCAGCTTGGGAAATTTGACAGCCGTCTTGCACATAACCCAGAGGATCTCCTCTGAGATGGAAAAGCATGAAGCCAAGACTTCATATACCGACTGCCAATTTAATTTGACGTGTAACTGACTGTACTAGAAAACTGTATATTCTGACATCTGGTCCATGCAGGATATGCTTAATTCTTCACATTTTCTCCCTTCTTCAAAGCTACTGCAGGTAATGTGGCAATTTGTCTACTGACAAGGAACTTAATATTTGATACATACATCTGGAGTACACATGTTGTTCTTTCACATCAGTTATATATATATATATATATATATATATATATATATATATATGTTGTGTTTATACGATTTTGTAATTTATTAGAGTTTCAAATGTAACCCCATGTTTTGCCAAGGAATAGATAGTTTTTTTCAAAACATAAAGGAAGGTGTTATAACATGTTGCCTGTAAAAGACTGTACTGTTAATACTTAATTTGTAATTTGTGACAGGTAAGCAATTAGAAATGAGTTATTAGGATTGAGTGGAAGACATGTGAGAGAACTAAACTTTCTCATGACACCATGTTTCAAAACACAAAATTGCTTTTTGACTAAACAAATTGAAAAGAAAAAAATATGTTTCCACAGAGAAATAGAAGGAAAAGATGAGAGGAACCACCTGCTGTTAAAAAACAGGAACCCGACACCAATTATATTTCGGTTTTGAATTTGCATGATCTACAGTTTCTGTGGAAAAGATTTCTTTTGCTGAGCTCGGCAGAAAGGCTCCTCTCAGAACATGCAAGCAGCAGCTCCTGCTGGAGCACTCGCACAGCCCTACCAGCACCAGTCCTGGATCCGACTGCAGAAAGACACAGAGCCCCACTCACCCTCAGCAGTGAACAACACGCAATTTGAATATTCAAATTTGGAGTGGGATTTTGAGATGCACTTAAGTGATTTATGAGCGTAGTTCCCACTGAGTGCCACTGGGGTTGTGCTCCTTACCACTGGAAGACAGAGGCCCAGCAATTTAGATGCCTCAAGTACAAATGGGATGCAGGTACTTAAGTCCAAAACTGTGGTCCTCAAAACCATGATCCAGCTACACCATAACCTCAAACTGCRCTCATGCCCATCTACAAAACCTGAGTTTAAATAAACTCACTTATATGAGTACCAAGGAGATGTGTAAACCTGAGCAGCACTCAGAAGCTTGGTGGGTTTCCACAGAGACTTTCCTCCTTAGCACCTACCTAATTGCATCAGACTTTGTACAAAAACACAGCAGCAGCCACCCTGGTTTCTTTTAAATCACAGCTTGAGGAAACTGTTGCTACACAAATTAGCCTTCAGACGTGGCACACAGCAATCCACAGGCTAAGGCACATGGAAGCAAGTTTCCTTACTGCCAGCTGAGCTCCACATTGCTAAGCTGCCATCAGGCTCGCTTGTCTACAGATTAATTTTAATTCATTTCTGCACAGCAGCCGAGCTTTAGCTCAAAGTCTAGAAAGGGCCGCCCCTGCCAAGGTAGTCTGCAGTCTCCAGGGAAGCAAGAATTGTGGGTTTTAATCCTTTTGAGGCAAAGAAGGACCTGACCTGGTTTATTCATGCTTCCTGGCTGGGTATGTGTGATAATCACTGAGCCAAGGCAGAAGCGAGGGGACACTAGCACATTCCTTCTCTTGCATGTTTGCAAATTTTCTTCTTGCTTTTAAAAAAGTAGGAGTGAATCTGGAGGAGACAGTTCACACTGTAGATCCAGGGTGAGGGGAAATATGTCCTGGCTCTACTGAGGATGTTGCTGAAACCCCAGGGAAGAAAATCTGATTGTTTTCAATTTTCTTCTGTTAGCTGTATCTAAACAGCTCTCCACACAAGCTTCACCATGCTGCTTGCAGAAGTGGCTCAAGGTTCTTAACAGCATATGCTGAACTATCTTGTTGAGATGGCAGAAGTGTGGGTTTCTGCCGGGCAGAAAGTTTCTGAAGAGACCTGTGTGATCAGAGACACTGAGGACTATGGGTGAGGCAGGGCTCTCTACCTCCACTTTCCTCTCTCTGTAACCTTGTATCTCTCTTTACAGCCAATTTCTTCTTTGGAGGAATCAGGACTTGTCTCTGAGCAATGCTAGAGCACCCTGGCAGGGGAAGACAATGCTGGCCTTCATCCATCCCTTGGGATACAGCAATCGAGGCAGAAGGCAGTGCCATAGTGAAGGCCATCCGTTCTCCACTCCTGCCTGCCCGCCCTCAGGGTCTGAGGCACTTCAGCTCCCCTCTCTAGTGATGAAGCCAGCGAGCCAGTAGGTGTCTACAGAAGCTGGAGTCCAGCAGCTGTACCCACTGGTAGATCCTGCAAGAGGATCAGCTCCTTGGCAAAGAGGGGCACAGGGAGACACAGAGGTGAGTCCCACTGAGGCAGATGGGAACAGCAGTGCACCGTGCTGTTCTGCCATCCCTGATGGCTTCCTGGAGCTACCTGCATCATTCTGCCCAACATGGATCTGGTCCCTGTGCTGTTAATAAAATTCCAGACACTGCTGAGGGATGCTTCATTGGCTGAAACTCATTGGTACTCCAATGCCACTGCACGTGATTTTCATACCATGGCCTTGCCTTGATGAAAATGGTTAAGATGCCAAAAATCTCACTGCAGATGGAGTTCCAAGGACTTGACTTTGCTGAAGGATGGTTGATCTTTAGCTCAAAAATGAGGCTTTTAGCCCCAGGCCAGCACAAACTCCTCAGAGCCAGTCTCCGCTCACTTCTATGGTGTCTATTAAAGCAAGACATCGAAGGAGTTGGAGCTAAACGCTCTATTTGTCATCCTGCCTTAGGGGAACAGTTTTCTTTCATTTCAACCAAACTGCAAATAACTTCACACTTGGACACGACCCAGCAAGCTACTGCTGGAGTCAGCTGAGCTGTGTTGTTCAGCCAGGTTCAACCTCTTGTTCTCCACACATGTGAAGCAGAACACAAACATTTCCACTGAGGTTTCTATAGTTTGTGACAGACTTTGAAGCATTCATGTGCTCAACAGGGGCACAGGTGTTGTCTACTAATGTGTTAAACCATAGTAACTGGAGACTTCAGAATTAATTTGCCCCACAATAATTATTCAAATATATGATAGCAAATGTATTCTATGCCAGAATAAAAATTTTAAAAGCATATAAAAAACAGAAAGGCACATAATACTAAATTATTGCCTAATTTGTTACTTTTTAAATGAAGGACTTAAACTAAAAAAAGGTACATGTGTGATATATCCATCTGGACTCACTTTACTTTTGCAAAATGGACTGAAAAACTGAAAATATGCCTCTTTTTTTCACAGAGAGAGCTCTTCTTCTCCTGAAAACTAAAAGGGAGAAATATTACATATTTTTCCAAAATAAATGCTTCCGTTCAAAGCCTGAAGAGACAGATCAATTAATCTATTTTCAGACAAAGCCACAAAACCAAGGAAATTGAGAAATTCAAAAGTAAAAGGTTTGAGATCCTTCATTGAGTATTTAATGGAGGTCTAAGATCCTTCATTAATTTTAGCAGAGGACATACTCTTTCCTGTCTTTAACAATCTTTGGGAAGGATACTGCACTCTAAAGCAGCATGATTTATAAACACAGAAAAACTGGAGGTGTGCTTTTCCCTGTATTCTGCCTATTTCAGCTCAAATATTTGGCTTCAAGTCTTTGGATATGCATTTCTTCCATTTCAGTACATACTTTGTGTTGGTTTCATCCTCTACATAAAGGCAGCACGTTTCAAAGCTTTGAAACAGTGATATTTAGTTATTGTCGTCCTCCTTCCCTCAGAGCAGTTTGGCTCTGGGGGAAGCTTTTTGTTCTTTGATGTTTCCTCGGTGAAAGCAATTTCAGCAGCCCTTGCGTCCCTTTGTGCACGGCCGCGCTCCTGTGCCGTGGCTGCTGCGCCGCGCTGCCAGGGTGGCCGACATGGCCCCGCTTCTCCCGGGGGTCATCCGYTGGGAAGCAGGGCAACCACGGCCACCGCCCTCTCCTGCCCTGAGTGCATTCACGGCCACAGCTATTCTTTGCTCCGAGATTACATTCCTGTGCCCTGGAAGGCTCTGCAAGTTCACGTAGGAGTAACAGCAATTTTAAGACAAGGTGCTCTCCAAGGCAACAAACGAGAACAAAGACCTGGGAGAGCTAAAAAGCTGAAGGATTCCATTTTTTTTTCTTACCCACTGAATAACTGAATTATTAAATTAAAAGCAATGGTACATCAACTTTAACAAGGTGGAGGAGKAAGTTCTGAACACCGAGACTGAGGGTTTTATTCTGCTTTTATGGAATCTATGTCCGTACGTGAACCTCGGTCATTTGCGGTCAGAAGCGAATACAGCCATACTATTGCAACCAGTAAATGGCTGGACAGAAAACCAGGCATTAYACTTGTTCCCAAGTTCAGGTAAAGGTTAGTTCAGCTGAGTCTCCTTTCAGCTAGCTACAATCTGCAGCAAATCAAATTTGAAAAATAAATAATGACCAACACTGAGAGTAAAACTAACACGTATTTCTGCAGGAAAATGCTCRTTTATGCTGCGTCCTTTATTCTCTTAATACATGGAAATACAGTGTATTTGAGACTGCTGGGAAATCAAAGGGGAATTAGGAGGTTAAAACAGCAGAAGAAAGGGACAGCAAAACCCAACAACATTGGAAGCTTGGTATTTCCTTGGTAGCGTTGCCAATGRGGCAACAGATGTTGGGATCAGTGTCATGGTGAGCTCTACCTACATACAATGTTCTGCCTACATACAGTGAGCTCAAACATTACAAAATGTTAATCTCAGAAGAAATTTGCAAACAAGTGTGAAACAGAGGTAGCCTTGGCACTAAAAGAGGCATATTTTTCAAAAGAAGGCACACCAGGAGCAATTTGGTGGCTGAARCAGGTGTTATCCTGAGTACAAAACAGGGTTCGTGACACTTGTAGATGGCCTGCTCCTGGACAGGGGTCACAAGGCTCATGCCACATCGAGCCAGCTCTGCAAGAGATGACAAAGTACAGTGATGCAGTAATTTGTGCAGTTCTTGAGCACAAGGCTGTGAGAACATAATTAGATAGTCTTCTATCAAATGAAATGAATAAAAACTATAAAACAAAATGATGAGACACTAAATTTAGAAGAAAATTCGTTTGATTATCACATCAGAGCTGTGATATTTCAGATCATACTGTCAGCTTAATTGGCTACAATTTATGCAGATTTGATAAAACTATCTGAGCCGTTACTAACGTGGGAAGTCACACTTCATGTATTCCAAAGCAGTTAGCCTTTTCACTCTGATGTAGCACTTGAAAACCTTTGTGCTGAACACATTTTGACCTGTGTAAGGTTGGAACGACTGGAATTGATTACTATTTTGTGTTTCTGATGATGCCTGTCATTACAGTGTCTGATTGCTCCAGGCATACCTAACACTGGCAGGACAGTTCCCAGGAGCAGAGAAACAGCACTRCTCTCATCTCACTCATAACTCTAACAGTGATTAGTATGATCTTGTTCCTGCTCTCCAGAYAGTTTCTGGTGCCAATGGTTCCCTGGTTACAATTTGTTCTGCATGGATTTATATGTGTGTGCCTTAGGATCAGTGTCTTTTAAGTCACAGGACCTTCTGTAAATAACTGGACCTGTTCACACAGCAAATAACTGAAGTTTTAGGGATTCCTGGTATCCTGTTCTGAGATTTCCAAGAGGAATAACATTCCAGTGGTACTTGTGTGATGTTGTAGTTCATTCATACTAACTCTTAACATATCTAGCAGAGATAAGCAAGAAAAAGCCTGCTGACTGTATTCCATCTTCACTGATGCCTCCACACCTGGTATCTTCAGGAGGCCTCCTGCCTTTCTGAGCTTCTTTTGAAGGATGTCACCGCAGAAATTGCATCTAACTGGGGAAATTGAGTGTAAAGTTCAGTTTTTACATCAATCTGCCATGAGCAGCACTGATGGAAACATAGGGTTTACTTTATAAAAGACTAACAAAAGTTCAGGACCAAGTAATCAACAGAATGACCACAGGGAAGCAGTTATTAAGTAGCAGTGACCTTTTTTTGTTTTGATGAAAATTTTCAGTTTTCAAACAAAACTCTTGGAACTTTCTTCCAGGAACAGTTCTCGCTTGAGAATGGAGCAGAGATTTGTGGGACCACATTGCTGGCATTGGAAGTATTTTGTTACTTCAAGGGCACTAATGTTTCAAAGGGAGAGGCTCAATGAAGACATTTCTCCTCTGTGTGTAGAGGCCTGTTCCTACAGTTTGGAAATACAAGACTTTTTCTTTTCATATTTTTTGTTTTGAAAAAATACAAGCTTCTGTTCCTGTAGTTTGCTTTGGAGCAAAACGGTTTCTCATTTTTCAGTATTTGTTTTGAAGTTATTAGTCAGTTTTCAAAACTACAAAGCATAACCTTTTCCTAACTAGTTTATGTAGAAGCATTTGTTGTTCATAAGAATATGCCCTGTTCTTTATTTGGCAAAATGAACCTCCTAACACATACCTTCAAGCTTTCTTAGGCCTCTAGGAAACAGACCCTCTCTGGCCTGTTCTCCTCCTCTCTTCCACTGTTCAACTAGACAATGAGAAGGAAATCTCTCCTTGCCTTGCAAAGGCCTGAGGAATGATGTGCTGGGGGCTGACCACAGCACTGTGCTGGTGGTAGAGACTCAGTTCAGGATGGACACCTGCAGGCCACGTTAGAGACAACTGTGCTGGGTTGTGCTGGCGTGGAGTTAATGCTCTTCACAGTGCTGGTATAGGGCTGTGTTTCAGATTTGCGCTGAACAGAGTGTTGATAATGCAGAGATGTTTTTGTTATTGCTGAGCAGGGCTTGCACAGAGCCAAGGCTTTTTCTTACTGCCCCGCTGGCGAGGAAGCTGAGAGTACTTGAGAGCTTGGGAGGAGACACAGCCAGGACAGGTGACCCAAACTGACCAGAGGGATATTGCAGACCATATGGCATCATGCTCAGTATATAAAGTAGGGGAAGAAGGAGGAAAGAGAGGCATTTGGAGTGATGGTGTTTGTCTTCTCAGGTCACCATTACCATGATGGGGCCCTGCTCACCTGGAGATGACTGAACACCTGCCCAACCATGAGAAGMAGTGAATTAATTCCTTATTTTGTTTTGTTTTCATGCATGACTTTTGCTTTACCTATGAAATTGCCTCAACCCATGAGTTTTCTCACTTTTACCTTTCCAATTCTCTCCCCCGAACACTGGTGGAGGACTGAGCGAGTGCCTGTGTGGTACGTGGTGGCTGGCTGGAGTTAAAACACAACAACTAAATTTTTTCTTCTGAACACAGAAACTCTGGGAAACAAAAAGAAATTAATAACTTCTTTTTTTTGCTTGAGGAGGTAACAGGATTCCAAAGCCTCCTCTGATATTAAATTCTGTCCTGGAGATTCCATTTTTCTCTTTGAAAGGAAATTTCTAGCTCTTCTGTTTTAAAGTCTGAAAGCATGTCGTAAATAGACTAAAAAAACCTAGAAGGCAAACCAAAAGAACTTTAAACATGCTATTAAAAAATCCTATAAGCCTTCAACTCCCTAGTTTCTTAGGACAATTTTTCAAAAAGAAGTGACTGGACAAAATTGATGGCTGGCCGTGAAATSCCCAAGTGTTGCTAAACTGGGAGTTCTGAACCAAAGACAGCAGGATGGTAGGAAACCATGGATAGAAAAAGATGAGTATTTTGACATTAACACAGGCCACCCAGTGAGTAGGTCAGGGGAAGTCCTGTCACTGGGCACCACTCAGAAGAGCCTGGCTCTGTTCTCTTTGCACCCTGCCTTTAGGTACTTATGGACCCAGGAGAGCCCCACAAGCYACCTCTGACTTTGGCAGAAGGGTCCTGCAGAAATTCTTGTTGCACGTCCTCCTTAACACCACAGTTCCCACTCCAGGAGACCTTATCTCCTGACCTACCTTGGCATCCTCTGGATGCAGGATTCCCTTCCCTCACAGAAGTTCTGGCTGCTGGGACCTACTCAGCTGAACACATTTTCCTAAAACTGCAGGGCTCTTTCAAGAGCTCACAGCATGTCAGAGTTCCTCTGCTAGCAAAGCACTGTTGTGTTTCTGGAGAACAAAGYAATATCCTCGCTTGTAACTGTACAACAGTTTAACTGTATCCCTCTGATCCATGTGAGCACAGGAATCAGATGCAAACACTGAACTGTGTGTCAGAGCAGGGACACTTCGAGAGGCAAATGGCTACTGTTAGCTGAGGTGCAGCTTAAGAACAGTGTATAGCAGGGAACTGTAATTAAAATCCTCGGCACTTAGTGGGCAAAGTTATAATGTGCCCAAGGTAATTGACACATTTTTTATGTAAATAATAAATAGCAGCACCAAGAAAAATCTTGTGTGTATGGATATAAGAGCTCTATTCCCTAAGGGACTTCTGTTGGGTTTTTTTCCTCCTTTCTCTCTCTTCCCTGAGTGACACCAATCTCAGAGACTGCTCTGCTGACAAGATTTCTTATTTTATGCAGGGCAGAATTCCCTGCATAATGCAAAGGCTAAGCTGCCCTAGGAAGCTCTTGCTAGTTCTTCAGCCCTCAAAAACTGTTCCCTTGCTTCTGTAACCTGTCAACAGAACTACCTTCTGCAATCAAACCACCCTCCTCAGCAGAACTGCAGGTAAAGACAACAGTTTATTTACAAGTACTAGCTGCATGTGAGAAACCATCTCATCAACGCTGTGATGGGGATCCTGACAATCCCTTTCTCCAAGCACAACCAGAACACAGTGCTGGGAGTGCTGCCCGTATGTCCATGACAGACTGTTTTGTAACTTCAGGGCTGGAAACTTCCCTTTTTGCCTTTTGAGAAGTTCCTTCAGTAAGTACAAAAGTAGGAAAGGACTAGACCACTTTAGTTGACAGTTTAGGTCCTCTGAAACCGAAGTCCAGCATTCAGACTCCATGGCCCTTCACGGTGTACTGTAAAAAGTTTTGTTACACAGCCCTCCACATTTCAGGATATAAAATGTGAAGGGACACAGAATGCAAAATGAACGTGAGTTGCAGAAGTAACTGGCTGCAATTATCTATATTCTCAGGTGAAATGCCAGTTYTGTTCAGGCCCATTCTCAGGTACAATCACCACAGTAGTTATCACATGAGATATCACAACAATCAGCAATAAACCTCAGGCTTAGCAGGCTCAATTTTTCACAAATTAAATGCTTCCTACCATGACTTATTCAATAGGACATATATTTTTAGCATATGAYATTTTGCTACTATTTTATTTTGTATATGCTTCACTCCTGTGCAGGTAGAAATGTGCAGGTATGAAGGGAGCAGAAAAAAMAATTGTAGATGGAGAAAAGGGAAATGAGCCACAACTTACATTGTATATTAAAACTATCTGCATCAAACACATCATCTACAGCTGTGGAAGAAAAAAATCTTTATGACAAAGCAGAGTATGCTAATTAGTTAATTATAGATGATAGACCAGATCCCCATCAGGGGATGACTACAGGAATATTTTAACTGAGGAGAACTTGATGACCTTCACTGGATTCAGCTTCATGACATCTCACTAATTATATTCCTCCCACAAACTGTTAGACTCACAACTATGATCTTGGCAAGCCTATTCATGTTTCCTAATTTGGTGAAGAGCAAGACCGAAGATATTTAACAGAAGTTACCCTAAAGTGCAAATTATGTAGGAATGGGTTTGCAAATAATGAACCAACCTACTGCTTTAAAGGTTTCTTATCTTTGCTGCTGGGTTTGCATGCTGTTAAACTGAGCAAGAAAACATGGATCAAAATTAAAACAAAATTAATCATGTTGACTTGCAATTTACTGAAACTAACCATGAAATATGACAATACCAGGAGGTAAAGTTGGAAATAACTGCTGTAGTTGTAAAAGCTTTGATATTTCTGATGTGTTAATGTATACTTTTGATATTTTTTATTGTATCATGTTATAGGATCRCAGAATAATGGAAATTATCCAGAGTATTTGGAGTTATTCTAACTGTTTCAAGCAGGTATTTCCTATAGAGTGCCACAAGAAATACAAAAATAATATCAAAGGGAAATCYCTCAACAGTGAATATCTGAGAAGATTATAGTACTGATGTAAGAGAGAATTAATTTCCAAACTGTGAAAACCAAAGAACACTCTCATCTATCAGTACACATTCTGCATAGGCATATCCTATTGACCAGTCAGTTCACCATTCTTTAGAGAGCATCTCATCCAAAGGATGATCTGTAACCTCTTCTTGTAGATGGAGAAAAGTATCAGGCAGGTGTGAGTGTGAATTTCTTGCAAATTCAGATAATCTTCACTGGATTTGCATGAACAATCATAAAAYAATTCACTGACTATATCACATTTTATACAAGGCTGCAGGTCATGACTAAAACACCTGAACTGAWGAATGTCCTCTTATAGGGGACAGCCCTTAGATTTAGTATCATTCAAAGCTGCTGGATGTGACACGTGATTGATTTACATCTAATTTTATGTGGAATTCATGCACAGTATGAAGTTCTGCTCAGCATCCAAACCCAAACTCCCGGGGTACTCACTGGACCTGCAACACTTTTAGAAACTAAGTTTTCAGATATGGCCTGTGACTGCACTACCCAAAATCTAGAAATCTGTGTCACTGTCAGAACCKGATAACCAATACATCAAAAGAAGGATGGAGACAGAAAGGACTTCATAATAATTTCATTGCTTTCAAGATGSCCCTTACTTTGCTGACCTTTCTGTAGAAAGCTTTTTTTTAGAGTGAGCATCTGTGACATCTGTGCATGCCGTAAATGTTTCTGTCAGATTCTCAGTAAGCTAATTACTAAAAAACTTTTAATGTTGAAAATAGCAATCATCTGAGAATAAATACGGGGTTAAATTTATGCTGAAATATCTCTTAAGGAAAAAAAGCTCTTTAAAGCCTCACATTAAAAATTCATATTTCTCTGGGCAGTGCTTTAGAGTAATGACTAAAATGTTACATTTTACAAAATGTTTATTTTTTTTCCTCAAGTTTCCTGAATAGAAAGACTCCGTTGCTTCTTTAAAATATCAGGAACATTATGACACAACAGGGTAAAAGCAAGAAACAACTGAACRCTCTTTCCTTCCAAATGGCGTATTTATGCTGTACCTAAAAAATAAGTTAATGATGCAGAGTGCACTGAGGCAATTYGCTCAAATTATAAGCTATTTCTTTTAAGATTCTGGTCCTTAGCACTTCTGCATTCCSAGAACCCTTTTGAACTGCTTTCTGTTTTCCTCTGTTCTTCATTTACATTTCTGTGCAGTAAATTCCAGATTTTCTTCTGCTCAGCTTAGCTCCTCTGCCTCTCTTCAGGTTAAAAAGGACTTATCAGTCAATATGCACAACCAGCAATWTGGGTGACTATTATATGACAAAACTATCTTTATCTTACTGTGGCCAGGGTGGATTTTTTTTTTGTATTGGAACTTCTCTGTACTTCTGAGTTTTCATTATAACTGCCTGGTGTATCTTTGGTGATAGATATAAAGCCTGGTGACTCAGGCTTTTTTCCAAGGAAAATTAGAGGATAATTTCATGGACAGAAATTATCATTAATTTCTATAAGGTTCAGAATGTAGAACAACAGAGGTTTATGGGTCTTGTTTGAAATCCGATGTAAATTATTCTGAAATTGGCACTGAAGTGCTGAATATTTCCTTTTAAATAAAAGCATCATAGAATCATAGAATGGTTTGAGTTAGAAATTACCTTTAAAGGTCATCTAGTCCAACCCCTCTGCAATGAGCAAGGACATCTTTCACTAGACCAGACTGCTCAGAGCCTCATCGTGCCTGATCTTCAATGTTTATAGGGATGGGGCATTTACCACCTCTCTGGGCAATCTGGTCCAGTGTTTCACCACCCTCWTTGTAAAAAACTTCTTCCTTATATCTAGTCTGAATCTACTGTCCTTAARTTTAAAACCATTACCCCTTGTCCTATCACGACAGGATCTACAAGAAATTCCGTCCCCATCTTTTCTCTAAGCCCCCTTTAAGTACTGAAAGGCCACAGTGAGGTTTCCCCAGAGCCTTCTCTTCTCCAGGCTGAACAACCACAAGTCTCTCAGCCTGTCTGCATGGGACAGATGCTCCTGTCCTCTGATAATCTCTGTGGCCCTTCTCTGGGCTCACTCCAACAGGTCCATGTCCGTCCAGTGCTGGACTACAGCAAGTCCTTGGGTGCCACAAATAGCATTGGGTATGTTTGTGTGATCAAATGCATGGAAACATTAGCATGTCAATTTTGAATTACATAAATAAATTAATATCAAATAACTGATGTTCCAAAGGAGCTTTTTAAAAATAGTGACCTACTTGTCCATCTCTGCAATAAATTTATTTGCATTGTAAAATATTTATTTGTAGTTAGATTGTATGAATACAAGTCCTATATTTTGCAAAGCTTGAACTTGTGCTTATGAAGCAATATGTTATTTTTAAGGTGGCTTCAATGTTCCAAATACACTGAATTCTTAATATGCTGAATAGACTATTTGTTAGGCTAGTTGATGAGTGTCATATAGCATTGGACATACTCTCCAACATGACATATGTTTGAAATAACAGAAAATTCTGAGGATTATAACTTCTTATGTTTTGTCTTTGAATTATGGGGTGTGACTCCAGGTCCGTTGAAGTAATTGGAAAGCCATTTTTTTACATAAAGAGGTTTCTGGATCAACCTGCTTCCCCTAGAGCCATGCAAAGAACCTCTCTTTTACTCACCTGCTTCTTCCAGCTACTGTTCAGCTTTGGGGACATATTTCAGCTCACTTTTTATGTTCTGAATCTCTGACAAGTTGACAGCAGGACCTGGAAGTTTCTTAGCTCCTGGAAGATGTTTCTTTTCTTTCTCCTCCTCTGTTGAAGCAGGAACATTCTGCACAAAAGGACACCAGTGACCTTCCTGCTGCAATGGCAATCTCTTGAACATGAGTATGGGTCAGTTATTTGAGAAACAGGAAAGGATGGTTTTATACAAAAGGCAAGCCCAAGTGGAAACAGGAGGGGGGGGGGAGTGGAGGGGGGGAAGGCAGGTTATTTTGTTGGTTATTGTCTAAAATGTCTAAAAACAGTCTAAAAAGAATAGAAGGTGCTCAGTGTAGAAGAGTATGGATAASAATGGGTAAGAATTTACAGTGTCAGACCATTAGTGGAAAATAGCTGACTGGAGATTTAAAGACAACTCCAAGTCCTTCATATTTTAGATTAAAATAAAGTAAAAGAACCATTTTTATAATCTAATTTCTTTGAGAGTTTCACAGTTGCTAGACAGTTGGAGCCAAAAATCATCATGCACTTCTGCAGCTCTGGAGAAGGGCTATGATAGTAGGATATGGACCCCAAAAGCTCCAAGGAAGTCCAACAAGAGTTGAAGTTTAACTTTTCACAACCTCRGTTGCAAGACCAGAAACATTTTTTGTCATTTTATGTTTGAATTAGGGCAGTGCTGGATGGCTATTTTGCTGACACTGTAAAATCCCAGTTAAATAACAGCACTTACACAATAGTGAGCAACTCAGCTACTTTCCCAATGGACCACAGCATTTCAGCCCTTGGTGCTTCCTCAGCTGTACTATTGCTTCTAGGTGAGTAGATCATGTATTTTAGATAATTTCTGTTCTAGACTGGGTAATGTTTTGAAGGAGTAGCTTTCCAGACAGGAGTTTAAGSTTGTTCCAGCCAGTTGTGTATTTTATAAAGCCGCCATAAGGGGGGAATCAAGTACCTTTAGACATTAATTTATATTTTACTGCAAATAATTTCATGAYGAAATTATTTTTTTGGTTTTGATTACTCTGTGAATGTCCTCTTGTGATGGGCTTCTTGGAGTTCAGTCACTATTTAGATTTATCAGCCAGCCTTTTTGAAAAGGTACATTAAACATGAACAGTCAATTCTTAATATTTGTCTTCATTTTTAAAATTCCAAAGTTACGCATCAAATATTACTGGGCAGTAAACCCCTCTTTTTTTTGCTGTTGACTAATGGACTACATGCTAACCAGAAACCAGACTTTTTGCAATGTCAAGTAGCAAATAAACAAGGTATTCTAGAAAACTGACATTTTCTTCCTATCTCATCTATAAGAACTTTCTTAAGATCACTATATATAAGAAAACTGAAGTGACAATTACATTGCTTGGCCAGGTAAACTTTAATTATCTTTTCTCACATTTTATCCAATACACTATTAGTTAATACAAGATAATACTAATAATATTATACTATTGTTTCTGCTCAATCATTGCAAATCCCAGCCAGTAATTCAGCCCCRGGTACTGCACGTACTGTCTGATACCTGGCTTAATGATGTAACATCCTGGAACAGGAGTAAAGCACAGCATGAGAATAAGTAAATTGATACAGAAGCTGTTTGGAAGGATGCACAAAATTGTATCACTAGTCAAATATGCCATGAGCTTGTATTGTTCCTTTGATAGTTTTCTTGCACAGATAGCTAATCTGAATAATCAGGGGGAACAACCACTCCCTCAACCCCTTTGTTCTTATTAGTACACAGCAGATACTATGTAAAAAATACCGTTTCAAGTCAGGTGCAATACCATTCCTCTTGTAGAACAAATGGCACAATCTTTGCTCGTGTTTTGGAGTCTCTGTGCTCCATAAATTGCTGTCAGCTTTCTCTTCTAACCTCAGGTGTGTGATATTTATGGCTTCACCCCTCCCTGTATCACCCACTCCATGTGCAATGCACAGCTGATATTAGACTTTGGCCTTCAGTTTTATGGAAGGAAGTCTGAAGACTCACTTGGATATACAACAAGAATTAACAAATACAAGCATGGGAATGCTCTGATTGAAGAAGAGTTATTTTCTCAAATCCCCACCCTCCATTTCTTTTCATGTTAACACATCCGCTCCACTGACCTTCAAAAATACACATTCCCATCTGACTCCACCATTCCCTTGAGTAAGACCCATATTTCCCTCACCTCCTTTGTCAAGGCTTTAAAATACACTGAAAAATATTATGCACTTTTAGCAAAAGCTTTATTTGTCTAAAACTGCTCTTAAAAATCATGAGCTATATGGGAAAACTTAACAAGGTGAGAAAACTGAAATGCCAAGTTCACTGGCATATAATATATATATAATATATTCTATTTCTATTACAAGATCTGTTTCTATAGTCTTCACTCCTATTGGTTTGGTTGAATATTGGCCATAAAACCYGGGCCAAGAACTTTCATTCCATAATGTCTGTCTCATATATAGTATTCATGTACCTGAGAAGGAAAGCAACATTCAATTACCCAACCAAATGTAATTATCAGCACTAGTCATTTATTTTATTTCTCAAACACTACTAGAATTCACACATGTTGTATTAGTTTCTGCTAAATAACGTGCACTTCTTCACCAGTTTAATTACTGCAGAGAGAATATGCTTTGATTTCTTTCCAAGGGAGAAAGCCACTATATATGTTCAAGGTCATTTTGAATGTTTGTTTTTTCTGAATCTTCCTAAGAGAAAAGTCAGCCTGGGTTTGATTACTTCAGGAAAGGTCTCTGTAAACAGAGCACGGTTGATATCAAAATATGGCAAAATTCAGGGAAAAAAAAATCTCTTTTATTGAGACAGAAAAGGGAGAATCAGCTATTACACAGCCTTTCCTGCTCTTGTCTGTGAGGAGCATCAGGAGCTCTGGACCAGCAGGACCAGTTCTCAGATGGGAATTATGAATCCAAACTAAGCAATCTGGCCAGGACACCAGAAGCATCCATCTTATTTTCTTTGTTTGGAGTATCTCCCACTGTTGGTTTTACATCTCACTTACTATAAAAGGTAAAGGTAAATAAGATGCTTTAATATCATCCAGAAATATGATATCTGTGTTTAATCATAACCTTTGTGATCAATGTTAGCTAAAGTATAAATTGGATTTTATATTCAAAACTCAGTATTAAATACTCCCTGTAAAACACAAGCATGAGAAGACAATTCAGTCTAAAATGGAATATTTTCACCCCTAGGCAGGTAACTGGGTTCAGAATTTTGGTTTTAACTTGCAACTGCCTTTACATTCAATTTCTCCTTGTTGATAAACTTTCATGTTTGAAAACCTGTTCCAATATTGTTAAGCTGTAACAATAAATCACACCACAGGGCGGCAGGTAGTAGCATAATCTTCCAAAGCCTTGCTATAGCTTTTCCTGCTGTATCTCATCAGCTTCCATCTAGACAAATACTGCTGGTGGAATCCTGGCTCTCTCCCCTGACAGCAGATACCATCCTGCTGTGGAAGCAGAGCCACACACCGTGGAAACAGTTTGTATTCCTATAGGTGCCTTGGCACCAAAAGCAGAACTATTTATATATGAAGTGCTCAGTAAGTGGCCATTAATTTCCATGACTGATCAGGGTATGTTCAGCTGTGGTACCTAAGATTGGTATGCAGAGCTATTACATCTATWAAAAGGCTTTCTTTCATTTTACGGCAGCAAATCTCCTGGGGGAAAAAAAAAAATCAAAAAACCTTTTTTGCTTACCTCTTCCACTTCTTCAGGTGTAAGTTCTTTTCTTTTATGAGGGTGGCCTGCACCAGGTCGAAATGCTCCCATTGGGATGTTAATATTAGCCTGTGAGAAGGAAATTGTGATGCATATAATAGTGACTGTTAAAAAAACATACAGTTGGTAAATGGCAAAGCTCAAAAGGAGTGGGACAAGCATATAAACATTATCATGGTTTCCAAGCGCTTATGTCTTCAACGTATGCATCATCACACGACTCCTGTGGGAAAGAGAAGTGCTTTCATCTCAATTTTAAAGAAAGAAAGTGAAAAAACAGAGCTACCTAGAGAGCTTTTGAAGTTCTGTGTTTTAGACTAATGCTTCCTGATTTCATTGGACTTTAAACAAATGAGTACTAGACACCAAAATATCTTTAGGCACCTGGGTCTGCTTTGATTTGGTCAAGGTCAAACAGAAAGTGAGTGCCAAAAGCAACAGTCAAGTGTAAATCACCCAAATCCTCCAATAACACCCAATCACTGGGGCCACTCTCCCTTCCTCAGTGACACAAGTTTTCACCTCACTTAATCATAGGTAGCTTGGAAGGGAAGCCTGCCCTGAGTCAGCTAAGCCATGAGTGTTTAAAATGTGATTTTACCATCAAAATTTACCCATGGGTGCTATGAAATGCAAATGGTTGAACCAGCTCCAATGCTGGGCACACCACTGGCCCCTGGCTTTAGCAAACTCCCTCTAGAACAATACCCACACAACTGMATCAATCTGATTTTTCATCTAGGGTAGAAAGCCAGTACCCATAACATAACTGAGGCTGATAATAGATATCTTAAAAGTAAAGATGTTGGGGAAGAGAATGGCACAAAACACTGCATAGGAAAGAACAGCTGAAATGTATCCATTTCCCAGTGTGACCCAGTCCAGATTATTTTAAAAGTCAAATGGCATGATCAACTAAATGCACAATTTATACTTATTCTTATCTCGTGATCTCAGAAGAGAAGCTGCTCCTAGGAAATGTCATCAAAATATCATGACTCCCACTGGTAAAACCAGGGGGTGCCTTGGGAATGTGACGGAGCGGAAGCAGAGAACCTTCTAACAGCGAGCTCTGTTCTTGTCCTTTGCCATCTGACTGATCTGCACTAAATGAAGATGAATAATCCTATCCTTCTGCTCAAATTATGGTCTTGCAGATCGTGCCCCACTCGGGCAGCCACAGGAAAGCAGCCCGCAGTTTTCACTACCAGCAACTGTTCTGACAGCTGTAATCAAATGACGAGCAAATTAGGAATCCATCTGCCAAGAAATGAGTGCCTTTCCCTGTATTCTACTTACCTGTTTCCCATTATCGTATTTATGCAAGATGATGCTATAATTTCAGTGGAACTGCCAAATATCTGCAGGGTCATGTAGTTCATAGACAATCAGGTATTTGGTTCATAAAGCTTTTTCACTGAGCATTAGTTTAGATATTGTGAAGCTTTTCACCTGCATTTTGTAAGTTCCCAGGAGACAGGGCATTTTCAACCTCACAGTTCTTAACTCATTATTTCATTTATGGGTGGAAAAAACCCCAGCTTTGTTATTTCTAATTTTAAGCAACTGCCCCACCAAGCTCTGGTATCTCCAGACAGCTTCTTTTTTTAGAAGGGGAAACTTCTCTGCAAATTACAGCTAGCATGGTCAAATTTGCAGAGTAGAAACTTTCAGAGACATCTCTCCTTTTGGTGCTCATCATGAACTTGGGCATTCCTTCCCCTTGGAGTCAACCAAAGCAGAAGCCAGCCTCCCACGGCACACTACAGCCCTTGCATTTGCCAATGTGATTGACAGACCAACTGTGGCTAAAAGTGGTTCAGAAAACAAAAATGAACCACTAAGTCCCAGGCTGCTAATTAAATTCAATACACCACTCTTTGGTCTGCTTCAGCACTTTCTCAGTAATCTGTGTCATACGAAAGCAGTTTGTACTTTTTTATCTGCAGTAAGGACATTCACGTCAGAGTTCGGGCAAGAAGGACGCAGTCATGATGCAAAAACTTGGTAAAATGGGCATCCTTTAAGACACTGTCTGGATCTGATAACACATGCCTGAAATTAAAATATTGCCAGTATGAAATGAAAGTTGACATTTCCAGACAGTTCCTGACCGGAGGCAGCGAAGTGCTGAGCTGTAAATCTCCCTCTTAGTCCAATGCCGGTCCTGTCCCACAGATGAGCAGCTCTGCAATGGGCAGGCCAAATTCTGCACACCAGCATAGCTCTGCAAGGACTGTGTTGTGCTGGGATCTGCACAGGTTCGCATTTTTGTTTTTAAAATACATTTCAAGGCTTTTGTCGCCTGCCAGCTGTAACAGAGATATGACCCTCAGGGATCTCTTCCTCGCCTGCTTCACATCCAGTAAAGTACTAAACAGGAGGTYTTCTGTTCCAAATTCCTGAAATCTTAAATTATAATAGCTTTAGATGGAGTTTCTAGGTGTGATTTTTATTTTTAACCATGTTAATTATGGAAACTACTGTGTTTGCCTCTTCTTTTGTTTGGAAAGGTCTACCATATTTTGTATGTCATTGCAGTTTTTGTAATGAGTAGGTGGGTATGTGCACTGACGCACTCTACCAAGGTCTTTCTGAACAGACCAAAGGAAAAATACCCGTGAGCATGACATCCAACATATATTGCTAGTTTGACTCAATTGAACTGGTATCTAGAGAGGGTTTTTGGTGTTCTTTCTGTTTAATACAGATTTAATTTAGATTAGGATACAACTGATGCGGCCATGCATGAGTTGAGGACTGTTATGGATAAGTCCTTCACAGCATCACAGCCGTTCCTGGCTGTCCAGAAGTACGACTGAGTCAGCTGGAAAAACACTGCGGTACAAACATATTTAATTGGAGGAAAAAAAAAAAAAGAAAGGAACTGCAGAGAAAACTGAATGTAATTCAGAACAAAACAACAAACAAACAAAAAATAAAAGCAAAACAAACAACAAAACCCAGGAGCCCCCTCACCCTTACCTCTGGGGAAAGCCAAGAGYGGTGTTTAAAGGTAGAATAATTTTCAGTCAGAGCTATTCACAGCCTTTTACACACTGAGAAGGTGAGGTCAGCAATCAATGTTTCCAGGAATTAACAGTAATCTGGTTGTCTATTGCCCCAAACTACTCTTGGAAACCAGTTTCTGCCTTTAACTCTCACACATCTCTATTTAGTGGCTATTGGCAAGTGAATATTTTTGTGTACAGTCAGAAAAAAGCCATTTCAGACAGAAAATAACATTAAATACTTCAGTCAGTAAGGTGGCATTACACTCCCATTGCTGCAGCATGATGCACATCCTCCAGGGCACGTCAGTCCTATTATAACAGCACACAATAGCAAAGGATCATAATATATGAATCATAATGTATAAAAGTAAYGTGACATTTTGAGTCATGGTTCTTAGAGTGCTCAAAGTCTAATAAGCATCAATTCAAGTGCAAGTCTCCCTACTAGAGCCACCTTYGACACAATGTTTAATAGATATATTTTAAAGTTTGTGCTGTAATTTTTCTCGTTATTCAAATTACCTTTGCAAAAATTAAAGTTTCTTAAAATATTAAACTTAGTGCATACATTCAATGCATTTTTAAATGAACAAGGTAGAAGCACTGTTTACATTTAGAAGTTGGAAAGCAGTCATAAAAATAAAAAGCAGCCTATCACTACTTCTTTACTTTAGGAAAAAAGTAAACAAAATTAATTCCTTAAAAATGTTTGTGTGTGCCTACAGAGTTGAAACATAAAGTGTAAACAAATACTTTTGAGATATAAAATATCTACATTTTTTCATTAACCATACAAACACTTCCATAGTCACTGTAAAAGAGGGAAGAAAATTTGAACTGAGCGAAATCAAAATTCTGGCAAAATGGCATATTTTTTCTAATTTCTACTGAATTAGAGTACAGTAATTTGCATGCCTGTTTCAGTAGAGTTGATGATGATAAAGAGAATCTACRCTTTTACCAGTGCCTTGCAACTTCAGTATGCTCCCTAGCCACTGGGTAATTAATCTTGATACTCCAGTCCATTGAGTTAGTATTATCTCAAGGAAACAGAGGACAGATCAGACTTTAGAAATTCCATTTTGTGTTTCCTAGGTAAGGGAACCTTAACTCGTGGTAAAATTTCATTGGAAGTGCATTTTACAAAATACATGAAAATTCTGTAAGATTCTTCAGTTCCGCAGATATTTTGTCCTTTTGACAAGAATCATCGATAACATGAGCTAAACACATTCTTCATGATGCTGCTTTATGGTGATGTTGGAATAATTCTCCAGCTGTTTCTTTTACMAGTATGCAAGAACCAACCTCATGCTTACAAGCATATACCATTGAGGGGGAATGTGACAGACAAGAGTCTTTCAAATTAAAAGATCAACATTACTCTCATTTTACTTTGGCTTTTAAATAAAATGCTTCTTAAACAATTATTCAAAGTTGAGGGAATTCTCCTAAAGGAATGCAGACATGAAAAACTTCACAATACCCATGCTATCTTTTTAGCCTGTAATTCTCCCACCATTTTATTAGTTTTGTGGAAAATCTGATAGTTGCAGAAATTTTTTTTACTTAAATGATCAGTTATGCATATACATTGTTGTTTTTTACTCAGATGATCCTCCAATAGGTATAACCTAACACTGAAAAGACCGTTCAAACAAGTGATTAACAAACCCATCTGATCCAGGTTTTTTATCAGCTCAGATCAAAAGATGCTCTTCAGGTCACACTTTTTCAGTGCTTTCATATCTACCAAGCTTTTTACTTTAACAGATAACCCCAGTTAGCACTCCTGTGGTGCTTTGTCTGAGTAAAAATGCAGTTTGCCAAGCAATGGAGGTTGAGATTTATTATTTCATTATATTAAAAACATAAATACTGTCTCTTACCTGAATGGCTTTGACATGCGATGCTGGTTGTTTTGACATTTTTAAGACAGAGGCTTATCCCTGCAAGCAAAATTGGAAAGTGTTACAGGCTCTGACATTCTGATAGCTGAGGAAGATAAGCTAGAACTTAACCCATGCTGCCTTTTGACAGGCATCCATTTCATCTGCCCAGCTCCTGTTTCCATCTCAGTTTCCGAGTCGCTTAGTTATTCCTTCTGAATATCAGAAGGAGACAGAACACCTGAGCTTCTCCAATTAATCTTTCATAGCCACAAATKAAGCTATCTCTTTCACATTAAAAACAATAATGAGTAGAGATAAGGAATCTCTCAAACTTAACAGCACTGTAAAACGAGTAAGAATTAAGGGAAGCATTTGAGGACAAACAATGTATGATGATCTCTGTCACAGTACATATGTGGGAATTATTAGAACTTTCAGTTTAAGCCTTCTCTCAAATAAAGCATAACTTGTTAGAAAGCTTTGATAAATGCAGACATAACCATTTTCTGACTCACAAATCCTTGCAAATCTTTAATGCCTGTGGGATGAAAATTCTCAAGAAGGTCAAATGGAAAAGTTCTCTTTGACAATTGCTTGTACAGAAAGTAGCCTCTCTTCAAAGTTTTAGATCATATAGATTCATCAATTTTCTTTATCAGTAAGATAAAAAATAACATATTTTTCAATATAATTTTATGCAGGTGGAGAAACATTGATGATACAGCATTAATATACAATAGCAAAAGAAAATACACCWAAGTAAAAAGCAAGAAATTTTATTAGCAGATTATTTGAAACACCATCTCAGACTTTTAATCTTTCACTGAAAAATAAGATTTTAACTGGAYCAGACCTTCATCAAGTCTAGTTATTGAAGCATTATAATACAAAGTGAGGTAGTAATTCTAAAAGCTGGGAAATTAATTCAGAGAACTAATTGATCACCACCAAACTACACCATTTTTTTGATACTGTATTTAACCTTAGATAAGAAGGGAAGTAATGAGAATAGAAATAAGTTACCTAGGAGAGAATAACAGAAATATACTGAGAAATTAAAAGTGTGTCAAAGACTTGGTACTCCAAAGAATATAATTGTCACATGAGGCAGTACCACAAAAAAAGTATAGATGAGTTGTAGGTTGGCTTCAACTTGGAATACCAGCCTGAAATTGTATTTCTGGGACTGCATGGAAGACTTGCTCCTGCATATTCTCACATCAATTTTAAATCTGTGTACGGTGCTGAGCAGAATTAAAAGTACAAATGACTCTGCCATTAGAGGTCTCCCTCTGGTCACACTCTCAGCTGCAAAGAGTGTTGTCCAAACCAACACAGCGCTCAGTCAGAGGACAATCATGTTCAGAAATCACTTTGGGTTTAAATTGCTCCCACTAAATTGATAAATCAGAAAAAATATCTCACTGTGCAAGATAAAAACAGCATTCTTTCAATGAGTTTTATACTGTAGTTTTACATATACAATCTTAAAATCAGAGGCAGTTTTAAAAACTTCAGAATTCACTTTAGAGGATGCAATCTTGGCCACTGAATTTCATGACAAAATTTGAACAGATTTCAAAACCACAATATATTTACTACACTCTACCTTCTTTTTGAAAATCTTTATTATGTGTAGAAATAACTGTTCTGCTGACCAGTGACTGTATTCCAAAATAAACACAAAACAGTCCCCCAGCTTATTGGGAATGTAGGAGTATAATAGAGAAAGTTTAATTAATTTTTCTTATCAACTTCTCATCTTTCTAATCAGAATGAAAAATGGGAACAAAAGCACAGGAAAACAACACTGAACGTTTTGAAACACAGTGTATCTTCTTCCCCACCCCTGTCACAAAGACATTCATGCTAAGATGTACTTCATCTTGCACGCCCGTGCATTGCAAAAACACCCATACACACCTCTTGGGCCACTTAGAGATAAATGGCAAGGATTTACACTGAACCTCAGCTTTAAAACAAGCACAGCATCAGTGCTCTGGGTTCACCAGCAGTCAGTGCTCGAAATTACTGCAATCAGACACCAGTGCCTAAAGACGGATGCATGATACAATTGTGTAGGACTGCTTTTGGAGGAGGTGATTTTCCTACCACATCGTGCTGTCCTCATTACTGCCAGAGAAATCAGGACAACAGCACACTACTGAGTAAAAATAGATCTTCTCTGGCACTTTCCCCTTCCCTCCCTTCCCTGATTTTTTTTACAGAGCAATACTGACCATCAATCACGGGAAAATAAATCTTAGACTACGGATGCATCCATTACAGAAGTGATTAGTTAGTTTTTATAAATTCCTTTGTTCTTTTGCCACGTGTCTTAGAGAGAGAGTCAAGAGTGCTGCACTGATTGTATTAAGTTATTTCTGGCTTTCCAATCATCTCTGCAAACTTTAAAAAATCCCACTTCACCCTCATTTCCACAGCAGGATTTCACATGTTGGCAGGCAGAAAGAAGCAGACACACAGCCTGTATTCCCCGGTGTCTTTTYGGCCTCCCCACACCTTACCTTTTACCTTTTATGGGCTGCATGCTGAGCCAAACTTAGAAAGCAACGGCAACGTTAGTGCAGTTTGGAGCTGGTTTATACCAGACTTCCCTTGCAAATTCCTTTGCTTCACAGTGAAAGTTCTCATGAGCAGGACTACTTGTGAAATATAGGACTACAGCAGTGAAATAATCAGTGTTTTGAGCCGAAACTTTGTAAAACAAAGGACCTATCTTCTGTCTCTCTGCTAAAAATAATTTCTGACAGGGCTGCAGCAAGATAATAAGCTGATTTATTCAATTTGCTTTAAATACGATGAGATATCATAATGCCATCTTTTGTAATGCACACAAGAGATGTACAGTAGCACACAGACAACAGCAAGAGCCCTCCCCCTGCCCCAGCTGGAAGCTGTCCTCTCCCCCAGCCGCGTGCACGGCATCAAGCACAAGGGGTATTTTGGAGACAGAACTGCAGTGTATTATCTTACTAAAAGGCTTTGACAGGAACTACACTACTGTGAGACCCAGCTAGTACAACAAAAGAAGAGAACCCCCTACTTTGCAGCTTTCAGCCTGTTACACGAAAACTTCCTACRTGCTCTAGGCAAATGTGGTCACGTTTTCTGCAATACATACACAATAATCTCTGCTACAGTTTCCTGTCACGCTTACAGTGAAAGAAACCTCTCTTACATCAAAACCGTCATGTAATATTTCATTAACTATAGCAAACATGTAGAAAACAATAACCATCTACCTACGTACTACAGTATTCAAGCTAACAGACAGCTACACTTTTYATGAGTCATTAGGTATTTAAGTGACTTTAAATCTTTAAAGATCCCCACAGACTATGAAGCAATAGAAATCTGCTCTGAATACTCTGATACACTGCACGAGACATTAAAATAGGCAGAAACCAACAACTATTGTAGTAAACTCACAGCAGTTATTACAGAGTTTTCATAAGGGTCTTTCAAGATTTTAATTGACCCCTTCAAGATTAGCTAACTTATATAAGAAAAGTTCCAAACCGTCAAGTAAGTATGCACACCTCCTTTTGATGCTGAAAGAGGTACCTTCTTCTACCAGCTGAGGTATTGACTGTGACCCTTTTAATGTGTCTGAAATAGCTCCGATGCTTTCAGCCTGGACGGCACTGAGTGCTGCTCCAGGCTGGAGTGGGACTCAGCAGAGAAGTGAAGTGTAAAAGGGAATTCCTGTCATAGCTTCCAGTTGTTCTTCCTAAATATAGAGTTTGATTCACCCTGTAACTTGGTCCCCTGTGACACTTGACCATGGTAAAACCAGGGCTCAACTGTCAAGCAGGAGGTGTTGAAGGAACACACCTTTGGGTCCTTTTCCTGCCCTCCCTCTCCCTGTCATTCTAGGCTTTTCCCAAGTGCCAGGCATACAGCAGTGGTAGGTAATGCACAACTCCTCCCATGGCATTTGGGGCAGTGTGTTCCTCCCTGCGCCACACCGGAGAAGGAAATAATTATGGAGACGTAATTATGAAGAACTCACCATGGGGAGGTGAATGACACACCAGCGTGACTGTATTGCTGCTGCTTTGGGAGCAAAGTCGCACAGCAGCTGCCCTGGGGTCTCAGCAGAGCCCTCCTCCGGGCAGGACAGCCCTGCACACAGGGGAGGGCTCCTGAGCATGCAAGGCCGTAGTGGCCACCTGAGCTTGCGGGCATGGGGATGAAAAAAAGCCAAAGGAAGAGAGTGTGTGCGTGCATGTGTGTGTGTGTGTGTGTGTGTGTGTGTGTGTGAGTTGCTGTAGCTCATGAGGAAAGTGAAGCATTATACAGTTGTTCTCATGCTGGAGTACTGTCTTCAGTGAGGGCCACTAACAGATCTGTCACAGCAAGTTGTCTCTGGGGCATATCCTCGGGTTTCCACTTGTAGAAGCACAGATTCCTGGTCATTGCATCTTCACAAGAATGAATTTCCCTCTTCCTCACTCCTCTGCTGTACCTGTTCTCCACCAGACCCACAATACTAATGGTGACAAGAGCAGTGTCATTATGGGCAATACTGTASTGGCCAATTGCTGCTGCTACTTGCCACTTTTAGGAGAAGAACAACAACTTTCAAAATTAGTGCCAAAGACATTCATCTAAGAATCACAGAATCATAGAATGGTTTCCTTTGGAAGGGACCTTAAAGACCATCTAGCTCCAACTCCCTGCTTTGGGCAGGGATCTTTCCACTAGACCAGGTTACTCATCAAGGCCATCCAGCCTGGTCTTGAACACCTCCAGGCATAGGGAGTCCACAACCTCTCTGAGCAACCTGTTCCAATGCTTCCCCACCCTCACAGCAAACAATTTCTTCCTAATATCTAATTTAAACCTGCCCTCCTTCAGTTTAAAGCCATTGACCCTTGTCCTATCGCTACACAACCTTGTGAAAAATCCCTCTCCAGATCCCTTGTGCCCCTTTACATACTGGAAGGCTTCTAGAAGGTCAGAAGCCTTCTTTTCTCCAGGTTGAACTGGCCAAACTCTCTCAGCCTGTCTTCATGGGAGAGGTGTTCCAGCTCTCTGATCAACTTGACAGCTCTTCTCTGGACTTCTTCCAGCAGATCCACATCTTTCTTATGCTAGGGACCCCAGAGCTGGATGCAGTATGCCAGGTGGGATATCACAAGAGCAGAGTAGAGGGGGAGAATCATCTCCCTGGATCTGCTGGTCACGACTCTTTTGATGCAGCCCAGGATGTGCTTGGTTTTCAGGGCTGCTAGCGCACATTGCCAAGTCATATTGAGCTTTTCACCCACAAACACCCCCAGGGCTGTTCTCAATCCATTCTCCACCCAGCCTGTACTTGTGCTTGGGATTACTCCAATTCAGGCCCTTACACTTGGCCTTGTTGAACTTCAGTAGGTTTACACAGGCCCATCACTCAAGCCTGTCAAGGTCCCTATGGATGGCAACTAGTTATAACAACTCATGGCTGTGGTAGTGATCTCCCCTGACTTTAAATTATTTGACCCATGACTGTTTTTATTTCAAGTTTCTCAAAGAGAAAGATGACAAAACAGACTGCTCCATTAAGCCTGTGACTCACTCCGCACTGCCCTCTTTCCCAAAAATATTGTCATCTGGAAGCCTATAAAGCTGATGACTTGCTCTAGGAGATTGCAGACTACTTATAGCCACCCCCTTCCCAAGGAACCATGACAAGACGGACTACACAAAACTGGGCATGGAACCAGTCCATACATTTGTGTGGGTCAGGATTGATGGATGTACACACAGCAATCCGCTCGTTCCCAGGAGACCCCTGGGACTCTTCCTCAGAAAGGCTGAATATGGCTGTTGCCAAAGAAGACTATTGCTCTTGAAACATGGTGTTCACAACAGGGCTCACGGAGATGTCTTTTGCCTAGAATGGAGGAGTCTGCAGTCAGTCTAAGGCCCTGCCTTCCAGGTGGTCGAGACCACATTAAAACAAAACCAGAATCAGATAAGTGACTTTACATACCTCCTTCTGAAGGTTCATATTTACAACAAAAGTACTGAAAGGCAATGGAAGAGGCAATATATTATTGTGACATGGTCTTGTACATTAACTTATTTCAATTTCTATTACAATACTAATATTACAAACTAGCTCTGAAATACACATTTCTTTCTTCCTCATTGCTTTAGCAAAGGTAGGTCAGTGTTTAGACTTTAWAATCCCTTCATCTTGCAAACATGCCTAAGAAATACCAGCTCAACACTGTTCCCTTCAACAAATTTTCATAGCAGTGACAAGTAATTTAATAGATAGCCTTAGTGATGTGTAAACAAGAAAAGAATCTACCTCTGTCACATACCTCACAGTCATAAACTATCACACCTGAACTCTATTACATTGTGGGGATAAAAGGAGTAAACTCAAATTTTATCACTGCTATCAGAAAATGCAGGTCTGAGTAGATTTTGAAGGGAAAAAAATAGTCACTCTTAGCATTATTCTGCAGCATACCATTGCCTTTGAAGAACCTCTGGGATGCACAGCCCCATGACTTGCAGAGTCATCTGCTAAATACATGCAGCAGATGCATTAGTAAGTAAATAATGGGGCATATGTGCATTTCAGATGATGGATTCAGTGTCTCGCAAGTTAGGGCCCTGTACATTGACACACATGGCAAAAAATTATTATGTCTCATGTATAGAGATCCAAAAGACATAGTGGCAATGCATTTATTTGAAGTATAAAATCCCAATATAGTTAAAAATAGATTTTTGTTGCATTGCTAGAAGCTTGTCTAATTAATATGCTTCCTAGCACAGCTTACTAATTTTGAAAGTGAAGTTGATGGTTAACAGAAATGTGTATGTGTCTTACTTCTCACTAAGATATTTTGCTGCATAGTGTCAGAACTGTTTTTTTAAAGCTGTCACTACTTAATATGCTTACCTAAATGTTTTGCCTTTTGAGAAACCTCATGAGCACAGAGAAGACTTCCCTGAAGGTCCCAAAAGGAATTTTTTTTCTRTTGTAGTCCAGATTGTTATAGTGTAATGCAAACAATTTAATACAGTTGAAAATGCAAGTCCACACAGAAGTCACAACCTCAGCTCACTTGAAATAAGAGTTCTTTGAAGCAAAAGGTTGAAAAACACATTTCTGGAGTTTTGCTTTAAATTACCATGTAGAAGCAACATATAGATCTTTAGAACTTTGCTTCCCTGTCTTAATCTTAGCTCTATAAATTACAGTTTATTACCAGGTGAGAATACTGGACCCGCAATATTACGTATTTGGTTAATTAATTCCTATCTTTACCTTCATTTGAATTTTTTGATGAAGAATATGAAAACTAAAGTTGCAATGCAACTAGTGTAATTATTTTCTTAATTCAACATACCTAAATTATCGACTGAGATGCAAAAAACAAGAAACCTGCTATCAGACAGMTTTATCAGAGGACTAATGCAGAGGATCCTGAAAAAAACCCAAACTCACCATCCATTTTCTGACTCACTTCAATTCTATTTGTACTTTTGAGCTCTTTTCCCTTAGTAAAGATGCATCTACTCCAAGTAATAATGACTTGGCACATAGGCTTGATGAAAGGCAGAGACTTCTAGCAATGGTACCCAGTCACATGAGGTTGGACAGAACCACAGAAATTTAAAATACAGTGAAGCTATTGATTTTACCAGGCATCACAGCCCATTCCTATGCTTTGTTTTAACTGAAAAGAACTTTGAATCCTAGATCGCAGAAAAAATATCAAACCTCAGCAGTTTTGTCAAAAGAAAAAYTGTCTGAGGAAGTATCATCTACTGTTTGTTTATTTCTCCTCACTTTGCCCCATCTTTATTTCGTAATATCAAGAAAAAATCAAGCACTTGCTCTTGAGTTTCTACTTGTACAGTTATGCCAAAAACAATAACATCAAGTTATTTAAATAATGAATGACATAAAATAGCATGGAAAAATGTTCGCTGTTATCTAGTAGACAGGAAATCAATAAAAAACATATCTAAATTAGCTGATTTTGTTTCTGTGGCATTTCTGGGCTACTAAATATTAATTCAAGTCCTGCATGCTCTCTTTCTTTTCCATAGAAAAGCGTGATGATTATTATCATAGACTGTTCCGTAGAGAAATAATTAGCCTTGCATTAAGGAGATGGTCTCATTAAAGGCTCTCAGTGACCTCGTTCTAAATTTCAGAGTTACAGCATCATTAATAGTGTTGTTAGCATAATCTAAGAATTTGTATTAAGTTCTGAAAACTGCCTTATGAATACAACTCATGCAAATTCTAGACCATCACACCTTTGACCACTATTACCCAAAAGCCATAYTCTCCATTGCTTTGTATTGTGTAAAATTTTTAGTTATCTAAATGCTTTCAGTAACAGAAATATGATGATGATGATGATGTACAAGCAACAAATTTGTTTCCACTTTTCTCCTGGCAAATCTTAACCAGTCTATTTGGCAAAGCTGATAGCATAAGAAAGAGCAAGGCTAACAGGAGATTTTGAAGAGAATATGAAATTTAAATTATGTGCTGATTTTTGTGGATATCCTGTCTGCTATAACGATTCAGAATTATTTGGAAAATAAACAGAAAACATGACACTGCACCATCAGATACTGTTCTCGGCAAGCAAGTTTGACAAAATAGGAACTGACTAAATCACTGATGGAATTCTGAACAGAGAGAYTACTCATTGTTTTCACAAATCAGGACGACTTGAATAAGGATCTACTATCTTTTTCGATCCCATCACAAACTTATTTTGATGATGGCCATCCCCATCAGGTGATCACATGAGCTGCACACTATTAGATCTTGTCTTCAATGGCCAGATTAAGACCTTACCTTATATGCAGCAAGGAATTTTGCTGTTGTATCAACACAGAGATGTACAAGAAATAGGTATAGATATACCAGAGGACTTGGGGACTCAGTAMCACAGAAAGTTATTTATTTCTCTCTTGTAATAAAGCATAACAAAAAATAGCAGGTGTGCAGGTAACCAGCTCACATGCAGCTGTGTGAGCGCAATCATCTGAAGTCTAACGAAGAGAACAAYGACTAAATTCTGATGATTTCTCATCTAAATGACATATTATCAGAAAAGAAAGATATTCTTGAGACATGACAAATCTGTCTGGTAGAAAGATGCACCCAGAACAAGGTAGATGAGCCAATGGGCTGGAAGAAGCAGAATTTCAAGGACATTATAAATAAATTAATGCATTTAGATAAAAAATTACCAAACTGAAGGACAACTGCACCAACCTACTGAATCATATGTAATTTATCAGTTGCTATCTTTGGTTTGTACCTGCTGAACAGAAAATAAAAGATGRAGATTGTTAAATTGTGGGTGTGAAGACTTTCAAAATTTGAATCAMTATCAGGACACTTATCTTAGTTCTCAAGAGTCATAAGGAAAAAATCCTTACCTTGTCATGCCTCCAATATTCTGAAAAAATAAGACCATTAAGAATCGATGCTTTCCATGGTGAAGATATGAATAAATCTACTAGTCATACCTATCTATCAAGCAGTCAGTCAAGATCTATMTCAAACCTTATTTTTATTGAATCAAATCTGCTACAGGAACATTTTTCAATTATCTGTGGCCTCCTGCCATACAAATATTGCAGGTATTCAGAGAGAAATTGCCAAAAGAATTCAGTGTTGGCACAGAAAGATAAGTCCTCCAGCTGCTCCATCGGACAATGACGTTTTCCAATACAATATCAAATCTCATGGATCAAAATAAATAYGTTTAAACACTTAGATAATTATATGAAGTAGTTTGAAAAATCTTCACTTCTGACTTTACACCCATATGAATTAGAGTGGTGAACAGGCAATATCTTCTATACAAGGATAAAAAAAMAAATCTGGAGAAAGAAACTACATTAAGCTACATCACTCCATCTCCTCTGGCTGTGCAACACGGGGGTGGCTCTTTGAAGTACAGTTCAATTGTACTTCAAGATCTGGAGCTAAAAGTGATGCTTGAAAACTATCTGTCTTGGAAATTACTTTTCAGAACTGCAGGCTGCTCTGTGTTTCCTGTGCCCAACAACCATTGGTGAGGTTCTGGCCATTATCTTTATACTCTGACTAGAGTATCCATGAAGATGTTCACAGTGTTATTGCAGCCAACTCCCAAACTATTTCTTTTTATTAGGAAGAAAGGAAATGTTCTTATCTTAGGCTCCTAACATAAAGTAATCTGTGTAAGGCAAATCCACTGTATTTGTCATGTATGGTTCACAGGTGATCTGGCTGACAAGCGGCAGAGGAGATTTGAAGTACTGGGACACCAGTTAAAATTAGTCTATCCACTGTGTGCAGTGGTGTGTAATCACAAAGCTACTCCCCTTTGTCCCTGAGATAGAACAAAACCAGTGCTGGTTTAACTGAGTGCTGTGCTGCATGATGAAGCAAATCAGGAGCAATTCAGGAGCTGCTTCAGCTCTCTGTACAGTTCAAGTGGACAATTATGGTGATATCCTCACCAGTTCATCCTGTGCAAGGCATTCYTATTGTTCTGACCAGCCAAGTATCATATATGCATAGGTGAATCCAGATTGGACGGGCCCTGAGCAATCTGGTCTAGCGGAAGGTGTCCCTGCCCATGGCGGGGGGTTGGAATGAGATAGTCTTTAAGGTTCCTCCCAACCCAAACCAATCTATGATTCTATGCTATGAATAGAAATGCTTTGGGCTAACAGCCTTCTAAATGGTGAACTACAGACTACTTTGTCTCAAACTGTTACCTCACTTTGACTTGCTCATGCTAAGGGCGTTTCTTTCTCTAGCATTTAAGGCTGCCCTACAAGCTTTGGAATTCAAAGTTGATAGGTCTAAGGCTATCATGTGCATTTACTTCAGGTTACAGTAAGCATGAAACAATGCCTGTTCGATTTAAACTATTCTATGTGTATTTTGTATTCTGCAGTAGAATAGGGGATAGTGTACATACAGACTTCACAGGTAATTTAAAGCAAAAAAACCCCAAAACCTCGAAACAATTGTTTGACATTAACTTCCATTTTGTGCTCTCCTCCTTCACTGACTAAGATTTTTTCCCCTGCAATTTAGGTAAACTCACTTTCAYGGACAGATTTTTAAAGTTGTAAAGGGATCCCAACACAGGAGCTAATGCTGAATAGCTGTTCTCCAGTAGATATTCCATGCTTTTTCTCATGTATAACTTCTAAAGGATTACAGCGGATGCAAAGTCCAACAGGTGAGCGAGCAAGACTATCATCTAAAATGAGTAGCTTAASCCTGAAACTAATATTCTTAGGGAACTATATTCTAGAATAATATTCAAGCCACATCTCTCAAGTTTCTTCATTTCCTTTGATTTTCTTTAAAGTCTGACACTYATTTCTCCTCGGAGTGCAATGGCTTTGGAGGACCTTCTTTTAGATGTAATTCCAGTTGTGATGTGCCTAAGAGTTAACACAGATGTGTAAAYGCTGCAAATTGATAGAATAAGAATAAAAAAATAAGAAAAACCTATCATTTATTTTGTTATAGATCAACACTGTGAAACAATTGGTGAAAAAGCATGTAAAACTGCTGTTTCTTGCAGAATAACCTAGTAAAGGCATGCCTCTATGAACACTTGAGCTTTTCCTTTACTTACACTTTCATGTGAACAGTGACTTAAGAATAAATTCCATCTGTTCTAAGAATCAAAATCCTACCTTTCCAGCAAGTATGTTTGGTAATCAGGTTAAATACCGCAAACAAATCCTAAACCTTAACAGAATATTTTGACCTCATTTCTATTYAAATAAAGCAAGACTGTTTTATACTGTAATTGGAACACAAAAAACCCTCCAAACAATAAAATTGTGTAACATTCAGCCATCTTCTTTTTTAGACACAGCAAAGATAAAAGGGCTTTTTTAAAATTTTCTTCTTTGGGTTTTGGTTTAGAAGACCACACATATTACATGTCTCCATAATTCCCATTACCTGAGTTTCTTCCCTATACTGAGATTTTTTACATCATAATATTACTAAGGTAATGAAAACATATTTGTCCTTCATAGTTTTACAACCAATGCTACACACATCTCTGTAGTGTGCCAGTCTCTGTGTATGTCCTCTTGTGTCTCAGACTTCTTCTTTACTCTGATCTTTTTACTTCCTCCAAAACCAATCTCCTAACCTGCAGAACCGCTTAATGGACCATCTATTTCATCTTTACCCATCAATTTCTTCTTTCATGCATCCCAGCCTGTACTTTAAATTCTCAGCTAGGCTTGGAGGCTCATTCTGGAAACATTCAGGTACTCTGTGAAAGCAGCCCTTCATTTTAAGTTACGCTGGCACATAAACATTTGCAGAATCACATTTTATTCCAGCCCTCCTTAGCTCATCTCCATGCCCAACAACCTAGAGATGAAGACTACTCAGAACATATCTAAAACCCCATTTTCTTTCCCTGAGGCTCAAACACTTATACAATCAAGTCATGTTCTGATTGCAGTGTCTTCAAACTGGCAAAATTTACTACCTCTCCCTGACAAAATCAACATCTTAGCCGATTTTAGGTCTGAACCTCTGATGAACTGCAATTGGGTACAATTTTCCTGAAGCCCTGCAAACCCCTCTAACATGAGGGCTTTTGAAAGTGTTGTTAAGAATAGTTTTATTTTGCAATGTGTCTTCTATGGGAATATCTGAATAATTACRTATCTACTTTAATAACAGATCAAARTTGAAGAGATTATTAGACATATTGTTAATTAATCTTAAGATAAATATATTTACTATGTCTAGAAAAAGATGCCTATGATATTAAATCACTAATTGAATTTGATAATATCTTAATGTATTATTAACAGATTCTGTTTGGTATGTACTTGATAATATATATTTATTTTATCAGAAAAAGAGTACTTTTTCTGTCTAAACTTTTTGCATGGACTTAGATACTCTTGCATGATGACTGATTAACCTTTCCCAACACTGATATTTGCTCTGTTGATGTCCACCCATGCCCTCCCCTCAGCACAGCCCTCAGCTATGACTCCTAAAACTCTGATGAGTTGTGATGTGACAAGAGTGTGGACACTGTGCACTAACGTGGTTACTGCATAGCATTTTGCTTTGGTCACTGCTTCTTCAGCTTAMTATCTGGCTCTGAGTAAAACTAAGCCGTGGTGAACTGTGTATCGTATCTGTACTACCTCCTGAACCATTCTGAAGTGGAAATCTTCAATCCTGAATATCCGARCTTTTGAAATGCAATCGCTCCATGTAACACTTCACAGTCCACAACAGTTTCATTCCATGGGAACAAGGATAAACTTTGCCTTTCTGCCACGGGCAAAACACCTGCTCAAGTTACACAAGTCAGAGCAGTGGGGCTGGCAGTTCACTCAGAATATCTATCTTCTGCATTCTAAAAAATTCTTATTGGTGCTTGTTTTCTTGTGATAAACCTTACAGCACTAAAATACAGACTGTGTATGTTATTTTCATTCCTTTTAAGTTGCACTTCCAATTTTTTTTTGAGAACTCAATAAAATTCAAACTGTATTTTTATTGTAGACTGAATATACAAGTAAATACAATGCTACAAATACAATGTTACAAAAACTGTTTATCAGTTGGTTCATTTAAACATGCCCATTTTAGTTTGCTTTATTTAGTGAGGGTAYGACACTAGTAAAAGTACTCACGTTCTCAACTCTTTGAATACAATTTGCCTTCATTGCATCTGAAGACCACCACTAGTTTAAATTCTGTATATTTATATTAAATTCATGTTGGTCTATGAAACAACTTSAGTTTTCAACCACTAAGGTGTAGAATAAACCACATTTGCATGATTTCTCTATGATTCGCAACTGAACTTGCTAGATAGAAAATCACTGCAGAAAAAAATCATTATCAGATCTGAATATTCTGTGACTGTTTGTAATTAATTTTAGATGCTGGGGACATCTTAAAGTCATCTATGTCAGTGTACAAACTCAAATTCAGTTGCATGCAGGGCTGGATACACTTCCTGTAATTCTTCAGCTTTTATGTCCGAATGATGTTCTTTCCAAAGTTCTGAAAAGGCATCATCAACATGGACAGCTCCCATCAAAAAGTAGGATGATGGAAAATCCAAACGTAGGGAGAAAAGAATCCCTGAGCTGAGATGAAAGACAAAGGAATCAAGCCAACAGAACAAGTGAAAGCCAGCATCCATTACCAGTTCACTCCTGCTCTGCACCGACAAGAGCCATCAATGAGAGACTGGCCAGGGCTGTCTCCCCTCACTTGCTCTGAAGTCACACATTGTAAATAACAAACGTTTCCCCTTCCTTTCCTCATCATTTATATCTGAGGCCTTACGGAATATCCCTCTGGTTAATTTGTGTCAGCTGGCCTAGTTGTGTCCCCTYCCACSATCTTGCCGACCCCCAGCCCACTGGTGGGAACAATGTTGGAGAGACAGCGCTGCGGCTGTGCCCAGCGCTGCCCGCAGCAGCCAAAACCCCGGTCTATTACCASAGCCTTCGTAGGTGCCAATGCAAAACTGTGAGGCTGCTGTGAGAAAATGAACTCCATGTCAGCCAGACCCAATACAGGCACGCAGTCGGAGGATTAGTATTGACAGTGGCCTGGGAAGGAAACACAGTGGCCCACAGAGCGTTTGCCTAACAGCCGCTCTTCCAAGCAGCCTCATGGAATGAYTTTTCTGCGCCGTGAGGTCAGTGTTAAATTTCTGAAAGAACGTCAGCGGTTAAAGGGAATCCTGTTACTCCCTCGTTAGTGGAGCGCTTCCACAGCCGGCTTTAATCTTGCCACCGCAAGCGACTTTTATTCTACCGCACAATTTCCAGATGGTTGAGAGCGGAATCTCTCCTCACGACACACGGAAAAGGCACAGGAGATAAATTTAGCCGAATGAGGAGCGACCGCCCCGACCCCCCCGCGACCGCCCCGACCCCCACCCACCCTCAGCCCCCACGCCCCTCACCCCGCACATCGCCACGCCCCCTCCGCCCCGCCCCTCGGCCCTCCCGCCCCCAACTGCGCACGCGCCCCGCCCCGCCGACCCCTAACGCTGCCCCGCGCCCCGGGCCGTGACGTCACGCCGCCACCTGCCCTCGCTCGTCGCGCTGCCCGGAAGCGTCCGCCCGGGCAGTAGGGCCGACTGGAGAAAGGTTCCGGGCAGGTTGCGTTCCGGGGGTGCCCGCCGAGGCGCGGCGCGGCCCGCGATGATCCCGGTGCCGGTGGTGGTGGCCGTGCTGGGCGGGTGGTGCGCCGTGTACCTGGCGGACACGCTGCTCAAGGTGAGGGCCGAGGGCGCAGAGCCGGACGGGGCCGGGAAGAGGCAGCGGCAGCCCCGTCCCCGCGGCAGCCCAGGGGCCCCGGTGCCCTGGTCGGCCTGGCGGAGGGGCCGCCCCCGCCGGGCGGCTGCGCTCCCTCGGGCGGCGGGGCGATCCCTGCCCCCGGAGCAGCCCCTCGCCCCGCAGCCGGGCCCGGCGGCTCAGGCAGCGCCTGTTCTGCTTCCGCCCAGCGCTGGGTTCAGAACGCCGCCCAGGAGAGCGCACAGGCTTCGGTCYGTGTTAAAGGACCAAAGCTTCGAAAAGTTAGGGCAGCCAGCGTTTAACCTACTGCTTAAACAGTAATTCTGTGGCATTTTAATGTGCTATCTGAAGCATTAAGTATTGTATTAAAAAAMCCCACGGGACAACCTGAATTTATAAGTTTCCTGTGTAGAGTATGTGCCTTATAATGATGAGTTTTCTAAAAATTGTAAAAATTAATGAATATTTATTTGTTTTGGATATCATTAGTGTTACTAAAAAAAAAAAAAAAGTTGAGACAGAACTCCATACAAATATTTTTCTAAAGAAATAAGCTCTAATCTTCGGAGAGTATTACAAGACTCATCCTTTTACTTCTGGTGGAGGGGGTAAGGTTTGAAAAGAAAATACACAAACAAGACATTATTTGTTATATCTAGGATACATTTGTACATTGCAGAAGTTTCAATAAGTGGTGTGGGGTTGGTTTTTTTTAAAGCTCCAGAGATATGATTTCTTTGGGATGACTGAAATTTCAAAGTAGGCTGTATGCTGGTTCAGTAGGAGGGAAAATGAAATTAAAGGTTTGATCTGTAATTCTCTTGTCTTAATGTTCAGGTCCAGGAGCTGCATCTGTTTCTGCCAAGGCAGATAAGGCCTAGTGATATGAAAGTAGAAAATGTTCATTTTGGCACTCTTGTAAAATACAGGGAAAAATACGAGAAAATTTAAGTGCTGAGAAAACTTGGAAAAGTGTCTCCTTCTGCAGCTAAGTGGACAGCAAATGTAGCTCTGTAAATGATGAGAGCTGTTAATTGTGAAATATTAGTCTGTACATAACAACAATAACAAATACAGTCATTTACCTGAAGATTTTTCAGATTTTCTTACAAGAAGTCTGTGTTAGGTATTTGACAAAAACGTGGCATTGTTTTGAAACACTTTAGGAGATTGGCCAGGTACCAGAAGAACTTGCTGGTGACTGTAGCAAGACACACCAGGGAGGTCAGCGAGGACGCTGCTTTTCTTTTGGCAGTAACTTTGTGTCTGATGAAGAATCTTCGRGGGTGAAGCAATAACTGAACTCAGGTACCAGACTTGTTGTGCCCTGGTGCTGAGATGATTTGCATCTCTGAGATTCTGAAGATCTCTTTCTGCATTAGASCGTAAGTTCATTCTCTTTAGTCAGTAAGGAGAGCCACTGCTTTTCTGGTTACTGCCYCTGGTAGAGCTTAGCAGCAGCAAGGGAAGAAAAAAACTCTACACTGGAGCCAACGTAGTGCCTGATTTATGTTGAAAAAGGAGGGGGAATGCCTGGAATATACAGCAACCATGAGAGACCAGGAGTTAAAATTTAACTTTGCTCTTTTAACTAAAAGTTGGCCAAGTTTATTAATAATCAGAAATTATGTGGGAGCTGTTGAGCTTTAGTGAACTTACTGGTAGATCTTGTGTTGTACATCTCAATGCTAAGTTTCACTGGGAGCACCACAGTCGAAATAGAATTTGGATTAAAGAACCAGATTTATATAATTAGGAAACTCAGGGTTGSTTGTTTTACTGCTGGTACTGTAAACCTCCTCCCGGTTCACAAGCCAAGGCTGCCAACAACCACAGCACAAGGCAGTCCCTGTTTAAACCACAAATCACTTATAATGTGATTACAYCAGAAGGATGTACAGAGCACGAGTGAAAAATAGGAGCCCTTTTCTGTGCATGATCCTGTTGATATTTTTGGCAAGAGAAGGATATGTGCTGTAACTTGCAGTTAATGTTTGTTCTGTAACCCTTTTCAATGTGCCATGTCTTTTGCTCAGTTTGTTCCCTTATTGGTTTTGTTCAGATTTCAAACATTTTATTGGGCAGTCTGACTCTTAGACTACAGTATAGAAGGTATAAATGTATTTTTGCACAGATAAATCCACATATTATCATATTGCCAGAGTTACATTAAAGGATACATTTCTGTTYGCAAACTAAAGCTATGCCGAATCGAACTGAGGTTTGAAATGTTGAGTCTCTCTTGTTGCTCATTGTACCACTGTCACCAAAGTTTTCATTGAACCTTGGATTCTATAAAAAGGAATCACTCAGACAGACCCCTAAATTCCTTCTCCCCGGCATCGTAACTCATCACATTTCATTCTCCCTGAAGGATCAGGAATGACTGAATGGTAGAAGGTTGTCCCTCCTTCTGCTGTGAGAAATAAAGGATGCATTAGACACATTCAGTCAGGGTTGGCTCTCAGCTTTTAAGGTCAGGAAGCTGAAATGATTCAGAGCTCTTGAACAGATTTTGTCAGCAAAGAGGAATGTTAAGGACTCCTGCTTGCTGGCAGATATTTATGGAGCTCCTGGAGTATTTAGCAGGTGTTCATTATTTTGAAGGCTTGCATAAATAAAAAAGTTTTGCTTTTAGAGTAAAACTATATAACAAAGATCACTGAAATCTCATTTAAAGAAGCAGAGCCAAGGCCTGTGTAAAGATAGATTGAMATGAAACATCCCAGGGCATGAGGGTGTGTGTGTAATGTGATGATCCTGCTGGAATCAGGACAGAAGGAGCAAAACTTTGCAAAGAGCTTTTTAATATATTTTGCAAAGAGTTGCAGTCATTTAGTGATCGTGAATACCATTTACACAACTTGTGAGGAAAATAGAAAAGGAAAATTTTTTTRTACCTTTCTTTTGCACATTTCACAAATGTATGGTCAGCGATTCCATATTTCTGAAGGACAACTTCATACATATATAYGTCTTGCAAGTACAGTGGGGCTGTGTTGTTGGAATGAATTCAAAGGGATGACCGTGTGGCATTTCTAGGGGAAAAAAGTGGGCTTTTCATGTGATAAAAGGTACACATTTTCAAGTGCCGAATCAGTGTATCTGGTTAGCTTTATTATAATAGTGTGTTACATTGRTTTTGGGGTTTTTTTGATTCTGTATGAATGAATAGGATGTGTTTTCTTAATTCCCAAAAGACAGTTTCTCATATGAGAGGTACTTAATGACATATGTATTTTTGTTCTTAGTTATGTGGTAGATTATGTGAGGTCTTTTTTCTTTGTTTCCTTGGCTTATGTATCACTCACTGTGTAGAAATATAATCATCTTTGTGATCTCTTCTGTTAAAATTCGCAAAAGCTGGGTTAGCAAATGCTGATCTGATTGTGAACACTAAACTTAATGGTGTCCACATAGGGAGTGACTAGTGTTGATTAGGGAATGCATTACAGTGAAAATTTCTGTCAGTGCCCTCAGCTGATTGAACAAAAATATGGCTGAAATCAGTAGGGTGAAGAAGAAGAAAATTACACAGAAATATATAAGCAGAAAGGATAAATGGTGTAATAGGTAATATGTGAAAAATGACTCGAATAAATGGGTCTCACATCCTAGGAAATTTGTTACTTGAAATAAACTTCTAGTATTCAAGTTTTAATTAATTTGACAAAATGAGAAAAATTGTTAATATAGTTGTGCAATATGAGGTCCTCACCCGCCATCACCACTGTGGTGCAGGGCAGGAGGAATGCAAGGAATTGGCAAGTTCTAAATTTGTTCGAAGAACCACAGACAACAGACAGAAACTTGTGAATTTCCTTGTGGGGGAGGAGAAGGGAGCCTGTTGTGAACTACACATTCAAGGTGTCTTCAGTAGGTGCTGCTGCTTGTAGGGAACCTTGGGAACAATGCTTGGGTTCAGACAGCTCCAAAGATTTGTCTGGATTGTGTCAGAAACACTCCTGCCTTGGGAACTGCCCGAAGTCAGAAGGCTCAAGGCTTGTGTGCTTTTCCTGAGCTATGAATTCCTCTTTCAACTCCACGGGAAGCATTCCTTCATCTGGGTTTCTGATACCATGAAGCAGGTGACTAAAGCCTATTGAGAATGCAGGTGCTATATATTGTGAAGTTAGCAATTGCAGAAACCATGTCTATTGGTCCATAATACCAGATAATACTGCAGATAAGTATTCATCATATAGTTGATAGGTCACATTTCTCATCAAGAGAAATCTTTGGAACTACTAAAAGTATCTTGAAATGCTGGAAATTACCATCGTGAAATTGCTATTGCAATACAGGTTGATAAATTCCTTGTGGTTTTTTGTTGACACGATCAGCTATTTCAGGGCCTCTTTAGGCACAGTCTTTGTGTTTGAAAAATAACCTCATTTTTATCCTTACTAACAGGTATCTGCAGTACTGAGCCATATCTCACCAGTGTCAGAAACAGTTTTTTCAGCTGAAGACAGAAGTGTTTTTCATTATTGCAGTTTTTAAAATGTTGATTAGACTATAACTGCCCATCGAAAGAATACCATCAGCAGTCTTTAGCCTTCTAACCAGACAGTAGAACTACTGAAAGTGATTTAATACTAGGAAAGATTATGTAAGATCTTGTCTGTCAAATAACTGGATACCCAGTCTCTCTTGCAAACCTACAATTATTGCAAATTACATCAAAACAGTGGCATAACGTTTTCATATTACGTGTCACACCTACCTCTATGTCAAAATATAAATCATGTGTAGAACATTTACCTGAAGTTATACATCTGTTTGTATATTAACAGCTCACATTTACTGCTTGGTCACATTACAAAATGTTCCTAGAATTTCTTGATCAAACTGATTTTCCCTTGTATTGCAGTCCTCCAACTCCCTGAAGGCATCATATGAGGACTGGCTGCTGACGTACGGCTTGAGCGTCTCTCCCTTCCACCTGCGCTGGCAAACAGCTCTCTTCAACCGCCAGTTCTACAACTGGGGCAGATGGAAACCCAAATTTCTCTACTTATGGTACAAATTCAGCATCTTGTTTCTTCTGTCAAATACAGAGTCAACAGCTGAACCACATGTGCACCCCTCATCCTTAAGAGTGCAATGGATAGACATGTTATTTTAATTGGCTAACGAGAAAACCAGTTAGAGTGGTTGTTCTAATTGTACTGTGCCAGTATAAGTCTTCCTCCTCTGCTAAAAATACATAGTTGTAATATGGGTTGCATATTAAGATGCTATAAAACTAGAAATCTTTAAACAATTTACCTGTGGTTTGAACTATGTGTAATTCTTAGGAGTACAGCTATTATGTGCAATACTGCATACAGAAATAGGTCTGAAAGCAGCTTCTCATATCCCAGGTCACGATACACTTAGCTCTGCCAATCACTAGAGTTTATAAAGTATTTAGAGACAGTTGTGTCCATGTGGTCAATCATTGCCCAGACATTCAGCAACCATACCTGCTCGTAAGCACATTGCTCACCTTCTGTCTTCTGTGTGCCTGCACCTTTCCCTGCGAAGGTTGCACAGTGCTCAGAATGGATAGATAAGTAGGGTGGTTTAGTATGGGTGCTCCTGGACTGGTTTAGAAAACTATTGCTCAGTTGCCTTCTTAGCAATGAAATGAGTAATGAATTTCTTTTCATTTCCTGTATTGTTGCCCTTAGTGAGATAGTAATGAAAGAGAGGTCTGCTTCATATTGGTTTCTCTAGTATGTAATGATTTTGTAATAATCAGACTGAAATAGCTCTATATCAATTACAATTTTTAATGTGTATAATTTATTACAGTATAATGTTTCCGCTAGTCTCTTTAATTAACTTTGCAAGTATATGTTGCTTAAAATAAATCTACTAATTCCCAGTGAGCTCCATTAAGGATGATAAGAGAATAGTTACACGATTGTGAGAGGAAGAAGGACTGGTAGTGAAGTGTTTTAGTTGGAAAAAAAGTTATTACATCCTTCAACTGTGGGACAGTGTAAAATAATAATGCTGAATAAAAATTTGTCACTAGGTGGAGTGACATGAAATTATTTTCAACACTGCTTTTAATGAAAAATAAATTGGTGAGAAGTACAATGTGGCTTAAGTAATTGGTGTTAATCTGGTCTTGCAGTCTTTTAGTGGTTCTTCAAAAATGGTTCAGTCTCATTTATTGTTCTTCAGCAGTTTTTATTGTTTGTGAGAAAGATGCAAAATGTGTTCAAAAAGCTTATAAGTATGTAAGCTACCCCATAATTTGATACAGATCTCTAAATATGTGATGGTGTGGTGCAACATGGTCAATTACACATTGTCAATTATGGTTATATATTCATAGCTAAAGGCAAGTTACATGTATTGGGTAACTGAAGAAAATGTACCATGTGTAAGAACAGAATAAAAATATTTGAAAATTGATCAGGATGTGGTTTGGATGTAAAACATTTATTAAACGAGGAGAATATATGTTATTAGTGTTATTGTATATTATTATTGTTACTAGTTGCCTTTAGCTAATATTTTTGTACTGGATTGTTGATACGTGAATCAACAGTAGTATCAGGTAAGTTTTCCCTGTGTTTCGTGTGCTAAGTTGTGCTATAAGGCAGTTACATATCCAGAGAATATATAACCTTTTTTTTCTTGTGGCTATGCATTGTTCAACTATTTGCTTCTCTGCATAGGTTCAGCATAGGAATGGTATTTGGAATAGTTGCTATGTTTGGCTCTGTTATTCTGCTTGGGAAGACCCTGCTGCAGACACTGACCCAGATGCTCACCGAGGCTCCGAAAGCCCAGAATGATCGTATGCTGCAGGTTGTGGTGAGTGTTCTCTCCCCAGGTCTTTATTTGAGAGCTGTGAACAGATCTAAAGAGCTTCTTAATGGGGTATGTGAGGCTTAAATATTCCCATGCAAAAATAACCAAACTGCTGATGTTCATCTGCAATTGTTTCCTCAGTGACTGTGTACTGGCAATATCACTGCATTCAAACCAAGGGTTGGCTGGCGCTGTAAACAATTTAATGTATATCATTACATTTAATGGTAATGTAGTGTCATGTGTGGGGATAAGGTTACTTCTCCTAAGTTGAGTTGTGGTTGTCTTCCTTTCCTACCTCATTCTTTCATTTCTGAATGGTCACAGTTGTATAATTCTGCCTTTAACGAGTTTCAGTATTCTTTTTAAGGGGAATGTACTAGCGTGAATTGACACAAAAAAGTGACTTGTGGTTTTAAAGAGGTGATGCAGAGAGGTGAAGAACAACTTAGGAGGACCTTCTCCTTTAAATTATTTACTTGTATTTGACTGCCTGGAGGAGAGCGAGTTAGTTTAAAAGAAAAAAAAAAAACACTTTTTCTTTTTAAACTTAATTGTAGCTTGTGGCATAAACCTGTTTAGCCTTTAACCTCTGACTATGGCGAAACAGTTCTGCTTATATTTTATTAAGATTTTTGTACACTTTCTCTTTTGTTCAGTGATGTACTTTATTTAAAATACCTATCTATAGGTGACTGGGCTATTTTTCCTCAGCTGCCTCCTCTTGTCCTGGTTGCCTGCTGGCAAAAGTAGGAAAGAGGTAGATTAGTTACTAGCAAAGGATCTTCTTTTACTAAAGGCATTTCCAGAAGACCATAAAATATAAGATGACATGCTTTTTAACAAAATACTGCTATTGGTTTCAGAACCCTTCATGAGAGGTAGCTTCTCTTTTAGGTGAATTTTAAAATAGCTTCTTTGATGTAAAGTCTGAAAGCATCTGGTGCTGTGCTCTGGCAGTCTGTAGTCATGGTGGTATTGAGATGGCAACTCTTGCTGTTGCCATCTGTCCTCCCGTTGCAGAGGCAAAACCACTTAAGTGATGCATTAGTGCCACCACCTGATGCTGTAGTACAAGCAATGGATGCTTAACCAATGAAGTGCAGCTGTCGTTCATACTGTGAGGTACCGCAGTCGAGCCAGTTAAGGAAAATACCTTGGTCATAATCACACTGGACAGAATTTGTGAGGTCATTAACATTAAGAATGCTTTCAAAGGGTTTGTTTTAGCTAGATTGTCTCAAAAACCTCTTGTAGAGTTCTGCTGCATGAGAAGCTGAATGCATATAAGTGAGGAATGCGCAGAACTGAATGAAGGCAGAATCCAGCCTGCGTAGGTGGATCTGCAGCCTTTTGTTTTCCAGAAGGGTGGTTTTTATAGAGTCCTATAGAAAGGCCAGGAATTTTTGTCCGTAGCATCTCTTCTGTGACACTGGATTGCAATTCAAGTTGTATTCACATCAGTTGTTAGTGACTGTACTGGAGTGCAATCTGCCTCAAGTGGAAAAAGCTGTGGATCTGACAGGAGAAATGTCCCAGAGCAAGCAGCAGAAGTGGCCTTATAATCCCACTGCAGCCTAGCAGCTGAGTGGGGGTGCAACTGAGCAAGATGAAGGTCCATCAGGAGGAAAGAGGGGATGGTTCCTCATGCTTTGACTAGTGACCACTTTGAAGCCTGTCTGGGAGCAGTTGGTGTCTCACGACTYACACAGTGAGAGACCTGGCGAGTGGTGGGAATCCACAGCAACAGGAAGAATATGAGGGGCCTGCATGTTATCTCTTYGTAAATTCGAATAGTATACTCGTTTCAAGCTGGAGGTTTTTTGAGGTTAGATTGCCACATATACACAAACAAAACTTGAACAATAGATGAAAATTACCTGTTTTTTTGACCCTGCAAATTGGGGAAAATCTTGTGATTTGTATAGGGAGAGAGAAGGGAGGTTGACTGTTCAGCTGTAGGCTGATTTTTGAACTTTTTGGGCTTATACTGTTTTAAATGCCATACAATTTTTATTATTTTCTTTTGAAGGGTGGATCGTTTCTGTACCTACATGACTGGCTGCAGGAAATTGCACACTAATGCTCACAGTTGCCAAGCCTGTTTCATTTGACTGGAAGTCTGTGTACAATTTTATAAACTTCTCGAGCTTAATATAGAGTAGAACACATTTGGTCAGAGCTGTGGGGAATAAATAGGGCAGGGAGAAGGCATTTGTGCCTGGAGAGCTATTTTAACGTTCAACAGAAGAATATCTATTTAGTATATTTTAAAATACATGGAATGAATTGGTAGAAGAGGTACAAACTGATAGTGCTTTATGAGAACAGCCCCAGCTCTGGGTCTGAAGAAGCTGAGTGAGAGCAGCAAATTCAGGAGCAGAATGATCTGTCTTTGTACCTCTTGGTTTGCTCCTGTGTTTTGTTTTGTTGTCATGCCCACATCAACAGGTGCCTGGTGTCAATTTGCCTGTCAGCCAGCTGACCTATTTCTTCTCTGCAATCCTCATCAGCGGTGTGATACATGAAGTCGGCCATGGGGTGGCAGCTATTCGGTAATACAAGTTGCTTTTTTCGTACTCTGACAACAAAGCCAAATATTCTGCAGCAGTTACTTACCTGTGAATGTTGTTAATACTGCTTTGTGTTATATAGAGAGTCTGTTTAGTCTGTAATTCATAGCTCCCTTAGATTTGAAGTTTGAAAGGGTGTACAATTAAGGATAGAGTTTTAATACAGTGTCTATTCTACAGATCATAGGAAAGGATTTCTGCTTTGCAAATACAGGATCAGGTTTAAAATAATATTTTTTTAAGTGGTACTGTTTTTTACACAGCAATTTCCTTTCTGTGCTTGTTGCACTTAAACCCATATGCTATTGCACAAGGATACTTTAAAATAGATTTTAAATTGATTTGTTTAAACATACCTTGTGAAATAGCATATGAACAAGTTGAAGCAATAACTCGGTCAGATGTGATTTGCCCTGTTAACCTCAGCGATGTATTAGTTTTGATCAAAGATTGTTTGTTTAATGTCCTTAACTATGATGATTACTTCACAGAAGTGATTTGACAAGGTTAGTCATTACTGTTAAATGCCACTTCAGCATAAGAAGGTTAAGCAGTGCTTACTGGGACTGATATTCAGGTGTCCTCAGCATTTTTCTGGGACAGTGTCATTATCTGTCCTAGGAGCATGAAGCCCTGAGTTGGTTCTCTGATTTTCTTGAGTGTAGAGAGTCATGTCTGCATTTTAACCCACATACTACCTTTTTTATAACCTCAAGAGTTCTCAATTAAAGGAGTGCTGTGGACCCTCTGTGTTTTATATGCTCTGTTTGTCTTTCAGCTTTTTTCTGCAAATAGTCACAGGGATTTTTCTGTGGAAGATGAAGCTCTTGCTCTTGCTTATCCCATCACAGGAAGAAGCAACAAAATTTTCTTTCTTCTACATGTTGCTGGCAACTGCAGAGAAGCTAGGAGTGACTATAGAGTTCTTTTTAAGCAGAAAGAAAGAATAATTCTTATATCCTAGTGGTGTGATATCTTTATTCAAGATCTATAGCAAAGGCTCTGAATATTCAATTTTGGGTTATCTTTTCGTCAAAAAGTTGTTTCCCGGCTATTTCCAGGGGAGGAATTAGTTTGTCCAATGTACATTGGCAGCCAATGTTGCTGCTGCTGTTTTCTGCTTGACTTTTTTATTTTCCTGCTGGCACAGGTTGGGTCTATAGTCCTGTTACCACAAATCCTCAAGGTTTAGGCTTTACTAAATAGCTGTGCTGTGGGCAAGTTTTCTTATTCTGGCAAATCACTTAGCCTTCCTGAAATCTAATACACTTTTGCCAGCTTCAGTTCGAGATAGCATTAGCTGTAAGCTACAAGAGCTTAAAATATTTGAGCCTTAGCTTAGTCAAGGCTTGTACCAAAAAGCTCTTTTTCTTCTTCCCTCTATACCTTATATCCAAGTCATGAAATCATGTATAGGCATTAAACTGTGTATKACTGATTGGTAGCATGGGATGAGTTAACTCCACAGAATTGGTGTATGACTTCATTCTGAATAATTTTGTGTAATTCTTTGTCTTCTTTTGGTGTAGATACACATTAAATAGATAAATGTGAATAAATAAAAGGTTAGACCCAGTATATTTTCTCAGTAAAGATATGGTATTAGCTGCTCTGTACATCATTAGCCTTAGAACATGATTGTGTCATGCCTCTCTAAGTCCCTTAGGCAATTTCTAGCTTCAGAAGACTTAATGTATTTGTTCCAAAAAATTCCATTTAAAAGTGATTGTAAAACCCCTGAAAAAAAATATTATCTGTATTATAGTGTCAGCTGCTAATATATTTCAGTAGAATCGTAGGATGTTAAGGTTTGGAAAGGCATTAGCATTTGTCCTTTTAGACCCTTGACTTGTTTTCATTTTTTCAGATGACATTTCCCTCATTTTTCTTAGTTTATGATTTATCCTAAATTCCATTTAGGAGAAACAGAGGAATTATAAACAGAGGATTTAAATTATAACAGAGGATTTATAAATTCCAGAAATTTGAAAGTGTTTCTTTAAAAGGAAAGTGATTGCTTCTTGCAAATGTTTTTTCATAGATGAGTTTGAAACTACTTCCTACAGGCTTACATTTTTTTTACTTTAAAGAAAAATTACCCAAATGTCAAGATATATCTTAACATGAAAGTCAGGTGAGTTTTTGAAAAGTCTTTTATGTGTTGCTGTTACCAGGAGACAAAATGAAGTTGAACTTATTTTTTATGTTTTTACCAGACTTGCAGACGTGTGCTACTTAGAAGTGGCAACTACTGCAGGAAAACATCCTTTAGTTTAACTATCTTTAACTTACTGGTATTATGAAAAATAAATTAGTTTTATAATTAAAATTTTAATCATTCTTCTTGTCAAAAATGTGAGCTGTGTAGAATCTCTCAGTTTTTCTTTCGTTTGTTTTCGGTAACACCACTTCATTTTTCTTCTTTTTAAGAGAACAAGTACGATTTAATGGATTTGGGATTTTTATCTTTATTGTCTATCCTGGAGCATTTGTTGACCTCTTCACAACTCACTTGCAACTGATCTCTCCTGTCCAGCAGTTAAGGATATTTTGTGCAGGTAATAGTTCGTGCTTTTTTATTAAATCTTTGTTTGTCACCGTTACTTATCCTAAGGCATCATTTGTGAGTCTTTGATTGAGGATTTAAAGTTTAGAATGAAGAAGTTCCAAAGCTTCTCTTTACCTAAAGGTGACCTTTGTGTTCTGAACCTACATTGTCATTTCAGAAAACCATTTGATCGTTACTGTCTGTATTGTGCTGCTTTCTGGGCTAGAGATGTCAGTTTCTAGGATCTTAAATGAGAACCAATTTTCTGTTATGAAAAACTTTATTATATCCTAGATCTGATTCAGAATAGTTCTGCATAAGAAATTCCAGTTGTGTGGTTGGGGAAAAAATGTGATTTCTGACCTTACTGTCATTAGAAAAAGCTCTTACACCAGCTCAGGTGCAGAAGTTCCTTTGTCTTTTTTGTTTGTTTGTTGTTTGGCGTTTTTCTGCATGTCTATGGCCTAAGTAGCAAAACCTTGGAGCACACAAGCTAGAAAATACTGAGCCGGAAGACTGGTGGCATGAGAACAGGGCGTGCTGTCAGAGCTGAACGTACTCGAGGAATTCACTACCATTTTCTCTAATAGAAGCAATCTATTTTTCCATAGTATTGTGAGTGATTTTTGTTGACCTGCGAGTTATGTTATTATACAGGTCACTGTGTTTTGATATTGCCATCAGGAGGAAATAAAGGTTAAAACACAAACATCCAAAGAGAATCATAGCTTATGGCTCTAGATAACCTCCAGATGTTTTTGACTTGATGTTTTCTGAAATCTCTGACTACCGGGAAGTAAAGCCCTGTTGCTGTGAAAAGTCAAACTGAGACTCTTATGCTGCCTGAATCACTTGTACGATTATTTCTAGAGACAAAGGTGGTTCCCAAACAGTTGAAATAGAGATAGAAAAGTTATCATCTTGGTTTAGTTCTTGATACTGGTGTTTTTCTGTTGCAGGGCACAGTAGGCTAGCAGCCAGCCTGTTGTTATGTTTAGTTACTAACATTGTTTCTTGAATATTGTATCTAAAACATCATATAGAGGGTGGACATACAGAAGCCTTTAGCAAGCTTTCATAAATCAAGTAAATAATTACAAATGTTAGGTAAGTAAATATATCTGTATTTCAAATACCCTAATCAACAAAAATCATTCACTGCAATAGGCTAACTTTTATGAAGCTACATTTCTCAAATTGATTTATTTCCATTTCCAGCTACTGTGAACAGAACTGAAAAGACACTGAGTTTCAAAATGGGTTGCTTACATAGATTCCTGAGACATTATCTAGAAAAATAAGATTCTAAGCTGTAATAGAAAATAATTACTTGCATGGTTTAATGACAAGCAAACACCTATCATAATTTTTTGTGTTCCTTGAGAAACCTGGAATAGGGGAATATAAGGTAGAAGCAAGCATGTTGCAAGACTGGTTAGCATGAATGGCTTGTTTGCAGTTAGATGTAACAAATAAATGCATTTTTTTACAGTTAATGATAGATATGTTTGAGAAGTAAGATGTTTGATAATGATAAAATGGGTTATTCAGTGAATGATTAATTTGTTTAATTTGTCAGAATGGTTGAATGAACCTATTTCTGGTGTCCAGAAGATTTGAATTCACAGAGACATGCTTTCAGATTTTTATATGGCAGTTAACTAACAGAGCTAGACTAGTCCAATACCAAATATTCTTTGTAGTCCACATTAAAAAATATACTTGCTGTACAGCAGATGGCATCATGAGTTCAAGAATAGGAAATGAGTGTTCTTGTAAGACTTGTGATATTTATAGCATAATTCCATGGCTACTAGATAGAAGGAAAGTGATTCTGTGCAGCACTTTCTTGTAATTAGCTCAAATATTTGTATCACTTTCTGAGATAATTTTTAATACTAATTTTTGTCTTCTCTTTAATAGGAGTTAAATGTTCTTAGGTTTTTTTTAATTAATTAATACATTATCTTAAGATGTTTCAGGGTTGTGTAAAGTGTCCCTTTTTAAAAATAAGGAATTAGATATCCAAGGATGAGGCTGTTTTAGCAAGATGAAGTTCAAGGTATACTGAGCAGTGAGCATCTACAGCTATTCTCATTTTGAACGTGTTTATTTTTCTGTGGGTCACCTGGGATGAGTTTGAAACCTTTCTGTTTTAGACTTTTTGCTGTATTCCACACAGCAAACGGTGTGGATTATGGTAGCAAGGCCCATGTTTCCTAGCTGTTGGAAAGTATTCCTTGTCATTCTCTAGCAGTTCCATCACCTCTTTTTTTATTATTATTTTAAGGCTTATGGTTTTTTCAGTTTGCTCTCTGTAGCAGCCACACTGTTGAAAAGGAATTATGTTTCCATTTTACATTTTTGACTTTTGTTAAGCTTTAAGCTGAAAAAATATTTTTAAGATAAAAAGGTTAAAACAATAAGGCTAAAATATTTATTCACTACTTTTGGATTTGTTACACTTGTGTGTGTTCACACATAAATGTGTGTATGTGAGATAAGGAGAACTGATTACAAAAACATTTCCTGATTGCCTTTCCATGAGATACAATTAATAGAAAGAAATGACTTTAAGAAGCATCTACTAGTGGAAATGGCAACAAACCCTTATTTCAAGAACTCCAAAAATGTCTCTGATTTCTGCAGCATTAGAAGCATAAAAGACTAGGTGAGGTGTAGAGGTGGACAGGGGAGATGAGTCTGCCATATGTCATGGTTCCTGTGTTATACACACGGCAAGAAAGATAGGCTTAATATATTTTAAAAAATATTTACTTCAATTCTTGTCCTGTAACTGCACTGTAAATACAGAATTGAATCAAACTCCTCCTAACAAGATGAAGCACTGTGAGAAGGAAATAAAAGAGTCTTCAACATTGAAAAGTTTTCCCGCATAGTTCATAAAAAACTGATTGTCCAAGAACACGAACTAAATGAGAAAATTTGTGTAGTGCTGAATGTGGAAAGCCATAAAGCTTTGATGATGAAAGCCAGCTGTGTCTTATGATAGTGGTTCATTTCTTCCTATGGAGAACCACAAAGATTGCAATTGCAAATATGTTTCCCAAAATAATGTGTCAGGAAATGTTGATTGCACAATGTAGTTTCTTGATGTGGTTTTAGATCCATATTTTCTTGTAAAAGAAGCCTTTTTTTAAAAATAATTTTCTAAACTCGTTTGACACATATACATGTAATAACTTTGATTGAAATAATGGAGATAACCATCACGAATATTGAATTGCAACTATATTTCAGACTTCTTGCTCTCTAGGACAAACCGTATTTATTCAAAAATAAACCCATTTATTAAGGTTCTTAAATTCAACAGTTTATTGTGGTAAAAGGTGACATGTAACACATTTAATTCCACAATTTTTAATATATTTATGATTGAAGACAACTGTGTAGATAGAAACTATATTTTAATAACTGATTCAGAAGCCCAGTTTTTCTTCTGGGTACTCTGCCCACTACATGCTTAGAAAAGTAGTGGTACATGAAATCTCAATGTGGTAGAATGACACCTTAGAAATAGACTTACTGTTCCCCTGGCCTTTCTGATAGTATAGTTCTCAGGGGCTCAGAGGTTTCTCTAAAACTCGCTTACAAAGTGGCATCATAGAAACTAAAGTTTGTAAAGTAATCTATGTACTCTTATACCTAYGTTCACAAATTAACTTTTCATTCATTCTTACGTAATAATTTCAGGAAAGTTAATTAGAAGGCAGCTGTAGAATCATTTCAATAACAGCTTTTTGTTACTAGTGTTCATTTAGAAACTTAATTTTTTGCCTTCTTTTTAGGGGTGTGGCATAATTTTGTTCTTGGTGTTGCAAGTTTCATGGTTTTGTTTCTGCTGCCAGCCATTCTTTTCCCTTTCTATTACACGGGTGTTGGGGCACTTGTCACTGAGGTCACAGAGGTAAGAAAGATATTTGCTGTTTCCATATTACATGCTTTGCGACCTGAAATGTACCTGTATCTCTTATTATCACAATCAGATTTGCTCAGTGCAGTGCTCTGCAGGATTTGATATACTGAACTTGCTTAAAGTTTTCTTCTCTGTCTCGTGTATTTTAGTATTAGTAAATAAAGGAACATGTTGTGAATAATGATAGACTAATCAGCATACTATAAGACTGTTTAGATGTTTGGGATGAGTTTGCAGGTTTATTTTGGGGTTTTTGTAACTGTTTTTCAGTATTGGCACAAAGCAAATCTACTGGAAACTGCATTATCACTCCAGTTACTGCTATCTGTTTTTAATGTTAAAGATTGTTTTGAGCCGATTTCCTTGTTTGGTCAGCTGTAGCAAAGTAGAGGTAGACTTCTGGGATTCTGGAAAGGACTGATTATTTTCTGACTTAATCAAATACAGCACAGTTGAACTGCAGAGCTGAAAGGATCCAGTCTTTCTTAGATCTGAAAGTCGACTGATACAACTCAGGATTTATTATGCTTTATTACCTTTGAAAATATAGATACAGCTGCTTGTTCGAAAAGTTCAGGGTATTAATTTAAGTTACTTGAACTTAATAGGTTGTGGGCTTTCTTGACATTTTAACTTGCATGAAAATAATTATTCAAATTTGAAGATGTCTCTGGGACACTTGGAGACTCCGCTTTTCCCTTTTCTCTCCTTCCCCCCCCCCTTTCTCCCTTTTCTCCTGAATAAGTTATTGTTTGTAAAGGGTGGTGTTTTTTGTAATGCTCTATCATAAATTGAAATAATCRGTTATGGTGGAGTCTGAGATTTTGTTTCTATGGAAATAGTATCTTAACCTAAAGATTTCATAGTATCTAGTAGAACTGTAAACTAGTCATTGTAGTTTTTGCTATAATAATATGACTGACTTCACTGTTCTTCTCAGGATTCTCCTGCCAACGGACCGAGAGGTCTTTTTGTGGGAGACCTTGTCACTAACCTACAAGACTGCCCAGTTTATAATGTGGAAGACTGGAATTCCTGTCTGGGAGACATTTCAGAGAAGTCACAGGTCGGCTACTGTGTAAGTGCAGCCACCCTACAGCAATTAAGATTTCCAGCTAGAGGTATGACTTTAGGTGCTCTCCTCGTTATTTTATATATTAAATAATTTATATTTTAATTTTAACATGTCTTAAAAACTATTTTGTATGCAGAATTTGTTGTTGGGGTCGGATTTCTCATAAATCAAGTCTGCTATCCTGTCTTAAGCAGTAACCAATGCTGTTTTGTGAAATCCGAAAGTGAGGAAGGGTAGATAGAAGAATTTCTCTTGTCTTTCAGTTATCCCATACAAATATCCTGTCTGATCTGAATAATAAAATTTGCTTCTACAGGATATTGCAGAACTTGGTTATTAGCAGTAATGCAATTATCTCCTCTATTTTAAGTTCTGTTAAATGGATCGACTCAGTGATCTTTTGCAGATGGAAATTCCACGTTACCTTACAGCTTTGATCAGCATGACATTGCAAATTGTATGGCTTAACCCAATGATGTGCTTTATTATGGTCACCTCTTCTGATGTGTCTCAATATAGAGTTTTATGTCATTGCCCATAAACTCAGTTTTGTCTGGATTGCACATACCGCTTCTGGAAATCAGTCTGTTTCCTTCTGTTTTCATTTATACATTAGAGTATTCTCAGGCATACCCCTGAGAAACAAAAAAAAAAAGTGAACCAAACTAAACTAGAACAATAAACAAAAATTAAGTAGAATGAAAAAGAACAGTCAAGTTAAATTGGCTGAGTATCTTGTGACATGCCCTAAAGCTCTCTAAAGTTTCTTTCATGCAAGCATTCATGGAAACTGAATTCCAAAGGTAAGGGGCTGCTACTGAGCAAAACCTATATTATGCTATTCAGAGCTTTAAAATTGTCACTGCATTTTTCCATAATACTGGCAGTAAACAGGAGGTCAGGCAACTTGACTACCCATGGGTTTGATGCCTTATTGTACTTTCGTGAGACTGAAACGTTAATTTTTTTTTTGTATRTAAGGAAAGTAATCTTTCAGCTGCTAATAAAATAAATATTTAAACTGGGAACAAGTGAAGTATGGGTAACCTGCTTTTAGAGATCTGAAAGTCTGGATTATGCCTCTGAAGAGGAGGGCAACTGGCACGTGCTTTCAGCTGGGCGGATGTGGCAAGAACCCAGTCTCAGATGCTGTAGGTGTATATATGCTCAGATTCTGCTGTTCTCTGAAGTGCAATTTGAGTCATGGGTAATAAAACTGCATATTCTGCAGATTAACCAGTCCTATTGAGATTGAAATACTAGAGGCTTAATACTGGAGCCTCAATATTGCTTCCAAGCTTGGTTGCTGTACTGTGTTAGCAGCCCATTGTCCCCACTGCTGCCTTCTAATCAGACCAGTCTGTCTGCATTTTCAGAGTCATAAGCCTCCAGCAGTGAGAAATATTCCTCTGAAATTAAATGAACTCCGTTTGGTCTCCAGCAGCTGTCATTTGTCAAAATCTTGGCAGTTCACAACTTGACATAAATACAGAGTATTGATAAAAATGTATATAGCAAATGGACTACATCTACTTGACCATAAAACAAATGGAGAGTGAACTATTTGAGTATGGAGCTAGACAAAAAACAATGCCCCAAGGACCTTCTTGAAATTAAAACAACAAAAAAAAAGTGTTTTCAATGTAGTTTATAAGGAAACTAATTTCATGGTCATTCACTATTCAATGATATATGTGGTTTCTTAGCCTCAGGGTACTTGAAAAAAGGTTTGTACGGTACAGTGCTTGCACCTGTAAGCCCCAGGCATAAAGCTCCATGTCAGTGGATTGCAGGTTATGCAGTGATAAATCAGCAACCAGTATCACAGGCTTGATCTACCTGAGGAAGGCACTGCAGTTGCTGTGATACAGATTCTTACAGTGACCATTCTTTTGTGTGTGTGTTTTTAAGGTGTTGTTGGACAGTAAGTTAGGCTGAATTTGTTTAAAGACCATATGCACAAAGGTTCTGTACCAGACTAGTTCAATCATGGTTTAAGACATCATTTATTCACTGCTGCAACGTTCAAGGCTTGGAARGCTTTCAGAATCTGAGTCTTGTAAAGGCTTTCATGATTTAAAAGGTATGTTTTGAGTCTTGGTCACTTCCAGAGCCAGCCGGTGAAACCAGTACAGTAGTGGCTAACAAACTTCTATGCCAAACATTGATGCAAGTTGGGGGCAATGGATAAAAGTGTTTTGTAACTCATAATGCTCAAAACATTGCAGTGGTAGACCCCCAGTATCTCAAGGAGATTTATTTAGATGAAAAAATCAGTATGTGACATGACTGAAATCGCATGGCATTCACACACATTATTTTACATTGTGACTGAAGCTCAGCTAGGCTGTGTGAATTACTGTAATTCTTGAAAGCTAGAGGATGATTGTTTTACTTTATTCAGAGACTAATTTTTTTCAGGAAGTTACTGTATAACGGATTATTTGCTCTATGCCTATGTTCTTTAGTCTACAGAAGACTCGATGGCACAGTTGAATGTTGTAGTAACAACAGCCTCACAGACATTTGCTTTTCATATAGCAATAAGATGGACAGCCATCTGGTAAGTTATTTAAACTGCTAAGTCTTTTTGGTAAATTAAAATTTTTAAAATTAAATTAGTAATATTTACCAACATTTATGCAGCATACTCAACTGTTTAAGAATATCTACAGTTTGTAATAAAGGTATACATATATGCTGTTCTCCCAATTACGGCTTAAAAACACACAAAATACTGGTTATGACTTTTCCCGTAATCAAAACAGGGAGTCTCTGGAAGAATCATAAAAAAATCTTATACCCCTCATTCCTTCAGGCAGAAAGACACCTCAGCCATTTTCAGTATTCTGGATGGAGAATACTGGTGAGAAAAAACAACTTTTGAGAAGAAGGTGAAATTACTTATTTTGGTGCTTCAGTCTTTAAGTGTTTTGAACACTACAGGGAAAGCAAAGCCCTGGACTATCTGTTCAGTTATTTTGTCTGAAGCCAGCAGTGCTACTCCCTCAGTTAAACTAAAAACATGCAGGAGAAGGTCCTAGAGATTGCCCAGTTTCTCAAAATGAGGGCCCATACTTGATTTTTTTTCGCCATGTTGACTTTCTTTTCATGTGGGACATAGTTTCTCAGTAGGATTTTGACTTACTCCCTTATAAAAAGGTGTAGCAGCATTCCAGTGCCTAAATGGGCTGCAAGAAAGCTGGGGCATGATAATGATAGGACAAGGGGGAATGGCTTCAAACTGAAAGAGGGCAGGTTTAGATTAGATGTGAGGAAGAAATTCTTTACAGTGACAGTGATGAGGCACTGGAACAGGTTGCCCAGAGAAGTTGTGGATGCCCCATCCCTGAAAGTGTTCAAGGCCAGGCTGGATGGAGCTCTGAGCAACCTGGTCTAGGGGAAGGTGTCCCAGCCTATGGCAGTGGGGTTGGAATGAGATATCTTTAAGGTCCCTTCCAACCCAAGCCATTCTATGATTCTATGAAAATACAGAAATGTTTGTTAAAATACGTGTTCTGTATTGGTAGCGAGGGAATGTTTCTATTGGTTCTCTTTACAAGCAAAAGAGCCCAAGTATCAACTGTGTAAACTTTTCTACACATACCAGTTTTTTATTTTTCTGACCTCTAGTGACAAACACCCGAAGAAATTCAAATAAGTTTGTTCCAAATCTGCTATGTTTATAGTTTCTACAGTGGTAAACTTACCACTCCAGGGTGTTTTTGTAGTATTTAACCACTAAGAATTGAACACATTCGATCAGTTCATTTGAAATATGGCAATGGAGCAAGATTTGGTAAATCACTATCCCATTGAACCTTGGCATTCTTAAGCTCATGGCTGCTACTTATGAACAGAGAAGAAATAAAAGCATCCAGAAGCCTGTGACCTTGCGACTTTCAAGTGTCCTTAGACTGGCTGTGAGCTTTTTGAACAATTGTTTTAAATAATCTTTGCAGTGCTATGCAGCAGTATTTGAAAGTGTGTTCTCTCCCTCTCATTAGAATAGGAGGAGTTTGTATTGAGGTTAACGGTAAGTGTCTGACACTCATGAATTTGTGGGGAATGTAATGATCAGGCTAAGAAGCTAGAAATTACTTTTTTTCTCTTCCTCCTAAGGCAAACACTAGATTAGGATTCCTTCCTTGTATTTTAAGAACAAAAGGAAAAGTGTCACTGAGCTTTTAATAGACGTGAAGGGGAAAATCAATTTCCTGTTCCCTTCTGCYGCACTGTCTTTGGTCTGTGGGAAGCAAGAAGGATCTGGTCTTTCAGACTGCAGAGTGAAAGAGTATAGGAGTTGAGGCACAGCACTGCATTGAGTCCTCTGTTCATTTTAATTGATAATGTTTTCTTAGCTACCATACACCTGGTGGGTTTGTTGGTTTATTTGCTGAACAGAAGCTTTTGTTCAGTCAAGTGAAGTTTTAGATCAGTGAAAACTTCAACTTAAACAGGTAAATCACTAGTATGTTGATGCAGGCTCTGTCCATTAGAAATCACTGATGTGTATTTAGATGTCTTGATTTTTTTTTTGTGCATGTGTGTACCTTTCTGAAAATAGTTTGATTTTATTTTGGTATATGTGCACACCCTCTCTTCCACATTCCACAGAATATGGAATGACAGGCTGAATATGTATCAGGCAGAGGTTCTTCAGGATTTGACAAAAAAAAAAAACAACTAGGGAAAAATCAGATTTCAGCTCTTCATGGGCTTATATCAAGAAGGTATTTCTTTGCTTTAAAAAGCAATATTTGGTTCCTTTTATTTTGATCTGTTGGAAAATACCTTTACCTCTCATAATCATTTTAAATGCCCTTTGCAGTATGCCTGTCTGCCAGCACGAAAAGTCATTGAAGCCAGCAAAGTTTGTCGAACCAACATGGACTGCCATAAGGACTTTGTTCCAAGCTTTTGTGTGACTCCTTCTTTGGAGAACCAGACAAGGCTAATCAGGGTAAAACATCCACCCCATATTGACATGCTATATGTAGGACACCCCATGCATCTTCAGTACACAGGTGGGTATTATTTATTGAAAGTTTAGCTAAAACAATTTCTAATATGGTTTCCTTCGCCTGGCTGCTTAAACAAGGTCTTGGAGTGCTTCTTAGTTAATTTGTTTAATGGAGAATCCATTTCTTGTTACAGCCAGTGGAGAGACATGGACTACTCAGGCCTAAAATGAAATGTTCACAGTGCAATGAGTTATGAAGGTAATAGAAACCATATGTGATATGAGATGGTTGTTTTTTCAGAAGAGTTTGAAAGGGCCATTTCTAGAACAGATCTTACTCAGGTTAGTCGTAGGAACCAGGTACCTGCATTTTCCTAACACATAAATGTCTTTAAATGCTGTTGTAAAATCTCTAAGGCATCTCTAGGACACCTTGCCTGGAATATTAACATGACTGTTTAAATCACACCTAATGTCCAAGTATCTGTGACAGATTCCCGTGACTACTGAGCCACAAGTATTATCACAACATAGTTTTTTCCTGATTTTTTTTTTTTCATTGGACTGCCCAGAATTAAATAACATATAACGTTTTGGTTTCTTACTTTAAAGTTCACTGTGGCTCTCTTTTGGGCAAGCTTATATACTTGAGCCAGGTATATAAATAAAAAGTAATTCTGCTCCTGAAGTGAGTATGGAAAGAATGAACTAAGTCATCAGCATCCTACTTGGTAGCTTGAGTGGCATGGTGAAAATTGGCTTCAAATGGGCTTTCAAAAGCTTGAGGTGTTAAACTACTGTCCCTTCCTGTGAGGAAGGTATCTGTTCTTCACAGACAGCTGAAACTCCCAGGGTGATTTTACTTCAAACATCTTGGAAGTATCTCCCTAGCAAGGCATCGTACTTTTCTGAATAAGCACTGGAATTAGAGCTTTAGAAACAGTGGTGAAATCTGGGGGTGAAAATCGATTAACGTTCTTGCATACCATATTTTTAGTTAATCTGTCAGTCTTTATCTTTCCATGCTGGTAATTTGGTACTCTGTGAGGAGTTAATTTATTTCAACTTTTTTACAATATACCCTCATTTAAGCCCAAAAGTTGATCTTTTAATTTGTTGCTTCTGACCTTGTGCCATTTAAGAAGAAAACGTTCACTTGTTTGTTACCAACACACAGTACTATATTTGATGACATTTATTTCAAATACAGCAACATATTTTAAGAACAGAGTTTTATAATTACTCAGAATTCCTTTTTTTTGGTCTTTAGCAATACAAACTGTTGGTACTGTGGAACAATTGATGTTGTTCTCTTTTCCAATACATTGGAGCAATGGAGTTTTAGGCAGTGTTTCCTACTAAACAGTAATTCTGTAAAAGAATAGAACCTGTCAGTCTTTCAGAAGTCAGAAAAAAATGTTATTGCATTTAAAGATGTAGTTCTGCTTTACAAAGTTATTTTGTGAAAATACTGTTTGCATACACATGTAGGAATATTACTGTAAACTGATTTACTCTACCCTCGGAATTGTGCACTTCTGAATATTTCAGACTTAGCTTTGCACTGTACAGTACTGGCTGGGACCAACAGGTTTGGTGTGGGGTTTTTTTCCCAAAGGTGGCTGATCAGAATGTGGTAACTGTTATTTACAATTAAAAAAAGAAAATAATTTCTTCCTCTACAGTGCAAGCTTTGAAATAGGAATATGTTTTAGTGAAATGCCTTATTCTTTAGTGTGATCTTTCTGCCTGTGGGAAACATTACTTTTTAGAGTGGTGTTACATTTAACACACAACATGATATGGGAGTTGTAGTACTAGTGTGTACTGTGACTTTACTTTCTCTAGAAATGTCACTAAAGTTTGAATAACATTCTAGGATTATGCAGGTATTATTTTCTGCTTAGGCTTGTATTGTTGTCATGGTAGTCTTGATTTATGGAGAAACAGTAATTATTTCATATTTTCCTTTGAAGATAACTTCCGGATAACATATTTTTTAAAATGTATATCCATTTTAGCTACTTAGAAGAAATAGTCTCTACAGCTTATTTCTATTGAATGTTTCTTTTTCCTCAAATTAAAAAATCCTAGCAAAAATACTTTTTGTTGATATGGATATAGCACTTTTTCCCAGTATTTAAAAAATAGCAAAACTGTAAAGAATCATAATCCTAAATGAATTTACAGTGACAGAGATTTGGCCAAAACTAAAACAGGAGGATGATTAGGAGTGCATGTTGTTTGGGGGACACACATTGATTAATCCTTTTGTTTAGCATTCTTCTGTAAAAAGTATCTCATGTTAGCCAATATAAATTCATACTTTTGGTTTAATACACATGGTATTAAGACATTTCAACTTTTCTTTACACAGGCCAGTTATACTCTAGAGGTTCTTCCTGTGTTGGACAGATGATATGTAAGGTTGAAATGGAGGGTCCTGTCAGTACTGCCATGCAAATTTGCAGTGTTTCTTATTATGTATGAGAGTTATTATTCCCTCATGTCATTTCTGATACTGCAAAATTTTTGCTTACTTCTCTGGCCTTTGTTAGTGGGGAAGAATCTGGTGACTAAGATTTGTGGGAATTCACACTACTTGAGGAAACATCATGTCCCTAAATGTTACTCTTGTCCATCAGGGATCAAAAACTGTAAAATTTCCTTCATGAAAAGAAGATGGAACTTACTAGAAGATAATTTCCCCAAGATGGACCAGTCTCTTACTTCTGTTGTTCCCAAGTCTTCTAAAAAAAAATGGCACTTCCTGACTTTGGGGATGTTTATGGGGAAAAACAGCCATAGTCCATGGTGAAGGTCTTTCTGGTACAGCCTGTTTTCTCAGCATTTCTGTGCTTGTTTACCCTTATAGCTGAGGATGGTCCTTCTTTGCTTTTAACCCATTTTTAAAGGATTACACATACAGTTCTTCTGGAGACCACACAGAAATATCTCACGCCATGTTGTCTGTCTCCTCTATAGCATACATGCCCTTTCCCCAATGAAGAAGTTTTGAAAAGCTCTTTGGTCAATCTAGTCTCCAAGTCACTTCTAATTAGAATTGTGTCTGTTGTGAATTCTTCTCAATATTTGCCAACACCATCTAGCATTAGCCAACAAAAGAAATGTTATTTCCAGGTCAAAGAATTGTTTAATTAGAGTGGGAAAACAATGACTGTTTTCTCTCACTTGGGCTCATTGCTGTTCACCTCTTCCCAGCAGTATCTTTTTGAAGACAAGCCTGGAGAACATAATTTCTGTAATTCTTTTGTTATTCCTCAAAGGACAAATTCACCTACCGACATTAGGTTTGGTCCATTACAACCACTAAATTCATTGCCTCATACTACAGTGTCTAGAGCTCAGTCCAGCTACTACCTGAAGAGTTTCTTTGTGTTTGGAGCTTGCTTCAGCAGCAAGGTTTGGTGTTTAGATCCATATCTAGTGGCTGTTGGTGACAACAGTTTGGTGTAACAAAGAGGGAAGATCAGTGATCCATTCTCAGTGTAGGCACAACTTCAGTTTCAGGATGGTGACTTGTTAGTGGCCATTAGGTGTTTGTCAAGAGGTAATCAAGCTTTGAAATTACAGTATATTGCAGTGTGTGTCTTTTGAAACCTTTGAATACGCTGGCTGCCTCAGCCATTTTGCTATTTTGGCTCATGAACAAGAGGTTGGATCAGATGTTCTGATACCAGCCCTCAGTTTGACAAGTTGTTTGCTTTGGATATCACTTGACTAGGGCGTACATACAAACTGGGTAATGAGAGGCTGGAGAGCAGCCCTGCAGAAAGACATCTGAATGTCTTGGTCAGCAGCAAGTTGAGCATGAGTCAGGGCCCTGGCAGCCGGGAGGGCCACTCACGTCCTGGTGGCATCAGGCACAGCATCGGCAGCTGGGCAAAGGAGGGGATTGTCCTGCTTTGCACTGCGCTGGGGTGGCCTCACCTCGAGTGCTGGTGGCTGTTTTGGGCACCTCAATATAAGATATAAAAACATTGGAGAGCATCCAAAGGAGGGCTACAAAGATGGTTAATGTTCTAGAGGGGAAACCATACAAGGAGCAGCTGAGGTCACTTGGCTTGTTCAGCCTGGAAGAAATCTCATTGTGGTCTSCAACTTCTTCATGAGGGTAAGTAGAGGGGCAGACACTGATCTCTTCTCTCTGATGACCGGTGACAGGACCCCAGGCRATGGCCTGAAACTGTGCCAGAGGAGGTTTAGGTCAGATATCAGGTAAAGGTTCTTCACCCAGAGGGTGGTTAGGCAGTGGAACGGGCTCCCCAGGGAAGTGGTCATGGCACCAAGCCAGACCACAGAGTTCAAGCAGCATTTGGACAATGCTCTCAGGCACATGGTGTGAGTCTTGAGGATGTGCCAAGTAGGGCCAGGAGCTGGACTTGAGGATCCTTGTAAGTCTCTTTCAACTCTGGATTTTCTGATACTAGCCGGACACTTGTGTGAAGACTCTGTCCCTTTTATTCAGACAAAAAGAGCTGATCCCTGAAGCTGTTGGTCGTGTTTCTGTCAGCCCAACCCCTGACAGACCTTCAGCTCTGTCCGGAGGGTTGGGCCAGCAGGTTTGGGGGTGGAAGGGGCAGTTTCTGTTGTGGCTGTGGCTTGGCAGGTTCCACACTTGCTGCAGGGCAGCCGAGGAGGGGCTGGGGAAGAGGGACAGCTCAGGGATCAGATGTGTGAGTTCCTTAGGGCTGCTACAGTGGCGGGTCAGGTTCGGGTGAACTGGTCTGGCTGTGTGCACGTGTGATCAGGCTGGTGCRTTCCTGCCGGTCTCCAGAGAGACGCCTGTGGAGAGAGGGGTGCCTAAGCTGCAGGTGAGACACAGGGACTCTCCTCCACAGCAGGGCCCAGAGCTGGCAAGGCTCACCACCACAGGTGGAGCTGCTGGCACACCTTGGCCAAGGCACCACCAAGCAGGGGATTCCTCTGGGCAGGTTCACTGGTCAGCAGCAGGTGCCAATGCATGTCTTGCTTGTTAGAGCAATATCACCCCCCACTCTTTTTCATTCTGACTTTGCTTTGCCTCTGCTTGTTGCTCATGGGAGCTACTCTTGTCCAGGCAGGCTCAGTTTGAGCAAACACTGGCACCAGTCCAAGCAGGCTCCCCAAGAAAAGACCCAGAAATTAAGAGGCCAGTTAGAGCCGCTGGCAGTAGCAGAAGCCTCAGCAAAGTTTTTCTACCAACCAGTAACTTGCTGCTGCACAGCAGCCTGATTAGAAATGTTTCATGGCTATGAGCTGCCTTTGAAGGAAGCAGGAGGTGTGGGGGGGATCGATGACTCACCGCTTTCTGTCACACCACCAGCAGACTGCGAGAGAACACAGCAGTATCCCAGCTGGCACAGCAACCAGGACTATCACTATGCCTATCATACAGCCTGCTCCATGACAGAAAATGCTTTCGATGTGGTCGTGGGGATTAGGAACTTTTTTGGTCGTATGTCCAGCCACTTCTGCAAGAGCAATTCAAAATGTTAGCCTGTCCTCTGCCAGTTTACCACTGGTGAACTTGCAGCATATTTGATATCACCAGAATATTCTGTTTTCCCTCCAGTGCTGGTGCCTGGAGGCACACTCCCACTCTTCGGGGACAGGTTGTCCCTCCGAGGAAAACTCAAATGGTCAGGAGGAGAGCACAGTGGGGAGCACTGCTGCTTGACCAGTCACTCTGACAAAAACTCATCAGGCAGTTCCACCTGCAACTCTCCCTCCCTGGGCCAGCTCCCACACCCTGAGGGGATGGAGTCAGGCCTTCACAGGAGATGCTTAAGCCTTGCTCTCCCTGTTTGCCTTTTCCCCAGCATGGGCACCCCTTGCAGCCCCTCCCAGGTTTCCGGATGTGTCTCCCGCTTAGGGCCCTCAGCAGGACTGCTCAGTACCTGTGTGCTTTGAGTCCGCTTGAGGAGATCTATCTGCTTTCCCATTGCGTTTTTCTCCGGACATTGGCAGCACTGCCRAAAAGTAGAGACAGGTAAAAAGCCTCAGCATGGCTCAGGCATGGAGGATGCAGGAGGATGGAGAGGTTTCCTCTAGCTTCCTGCCCAGTGTGGGAGTCAGAACATTGATCTGGACCTCAGGAGAGGGATCTCACTCTGGGCTACTTTTGTGCCTTGGGCCTCTAGGTACTCAGGGCAAGCTCTGGGATGAAGCTACAGTGGGAGCTACGTTTGTGCAAGAGCCGTGTTTTTCATCATCTGTGGAATGGGATCTGGATGTCTTGAACCCAACACATTTTCAGCTTGGTTGCTGACGTGACATGCAAGAGCAGGCACTGGGGGAAGAGCCTGATGCCTGCAGGACAGCAATTGCTTGGCCGTGCCAGTGGCTGGCATCTGCTTTGGAATGAACAACTTGCATTTCACATGTAAGGAAGATTAAAAAGTAAATGTGCCTTCCTCCAACTCACTTGTGGGATTACGCTTCCGCTTGAGGACTGGAACTGGCAAAGATTTCAGCAAGCCATGAGCCTCAACATCTTAAAGAAAATTGCTCGTTAATAAGGTATTGACACATTGGTGATAATTATTCTTTCAAAGTAAGGGACATTGAGAACGTACCTGCTCTAGGCTCGCCCAAGGGCTCCAAACCATCTTTCTGCCAAGCTGCCAGAGAATCTGCTAGAGAGTCAACTAGAAGCAAACACAGAGAAATGTTTCCATTRCATGTTGGGATCTTCTGCTTTTATGTACAGCAGTCAGGTAACAATGTGAGACCCAGATGTCAGTGGATTGCCAGAGCTGCAGAGGACCTGGGGACCTCTGAGCTGGCAGCTCAACACTCTTTAAACACAATGTGCAACACCCCTGGAGGAGCAGATGGATCCTTGGGACTCTCTTACCGGGAGAGCGCTCACGCAGAGGAAACCTTTGCTAAAGCACTGGAGGAAAAACCATCATCCACACTTCTCAGTGAGAAGACCCCACTGGCCCATGAAAGGCTGCCCCAGCACTGGCAGCTTACCTGCTTCCTGCACTTGCTGTGTAGCATATTTGGCAGCCCCAGGATGCAGGGCAATCAGGAGGATGAGGACAGGGAGGAGAAGGCGGTGGACGAGGGCCATGATCCCCCTTCCAGCACGCTGCTGCTGCAGTTAGGGATGAGGGCTGAGCAATTGGTTCTTATGGCCAGTGCAGCGCCCTGGGGCTCTGTGACCTCATGGCCCCAGAATGCCGGTGCAGCCGGGGCAGGGCCGTGTGGGGATGAAACTCAGGGTGCTCATGGCAAGCCACTGGAGCACCATGGGGCTGTGTGACCTCACGGCCCTGGAATGACCGCGCAGCCAGGGTGGGGCTGTGTGGGGATGGAACTCAGGGGCTCCTGGGGAGCTGCCCTCCCAGGTGGGGCAACTCCATCCAAGAGCTGGGATACAGCTCCACCCCAGCAGGATCAAGTACACCTTCAACAATTTTGCAGACAATGCCAAGCTGAGTGGTGCAGTTGACACACCTGAAGGATGGAAAGCCATCCAGAGGGACCTGGACAAGCTTGAAAAGAACCCTCATGAGGTTCAGTAAGACCAAGTACAAGGTCCTGCACCTTCACTGGGGCAAGCCCTGGCATCAAGCTGCAGAAGGCAGCTTGGTTAACCAGTGTAATTTTAAAAATAAGGCTAAATGAGCGTTTTAATAAAATACTGCATATAGTTGAGTAATTTTGTGTGTAGAATAGATATAAGGGAAAAATATTGTGTCTTGAGGGCTTTTTTGTGGTTCAACTATTTTTTAACTGTAATGGCTTGATACTAAATACTGCCAGATAAACACAGAATATTTCAAAGAACTTCCCAGCTGTATCTCTGTGGCTTATCATACAGACTTTCTTCTAGAAAGAGATTAGAAAGACGGAGGAAATTCTTCACTAAGCATGGTGAGGCACTGGTTGCCCATAGAAGAAGTGGATGCCCCATCCCTGGAAGTGTTCAAGGTCAGGGTGGATGAGGCTTTGAGCAACCTGGTCTAGTGGAAGGTGTCCCTGCCTGTGCCGGAGAGATTGGAACTAGAGGATCTTTTGGTCCCTTCCTACCCAAATCATTCTGTGATTCTGTGATTGACTTGGATGCCTGTGACTTTCTGAGCTGGATGGTGTCCAGGATTTCTGACTGTTGTGTCAGTAGTCCAACAGATTTATTTTCTCTCAGTTCCCCTAAATCAAAGGTCAGTCTTAAACTTTAAGAAAGAACATGACTTTAAAGCACAGCGGCAGTTTTGATACTGTAAAGTTCTCTGCTTGTTGCCACACCAAACCCATTCTTTTTTTGGTTCTCCTTGCTATCCATATCTTTATGTGACTGAAGGGACCAGTTCTCTGCTTTATGTGACTTTGGAACCACTTTCCCTCATCTTTGTTGCTGTGTCCTTGAATTCTTTATTGAACCTGAAGAAATCTGATCTCACTCTTAAGTAAGATACACTTAGCAGCACTTTTGGTATGTTATGTTCCCAGTGTTCTCTTAGCCTGTGATTAAAATTTCTCCAAGGGTGGGTTAAACTGTTCCTTTCCCAAGAGATGTTTATATTGAGTGAGATTTGAACTCTTGCTTTCACAGATCTCTGTGGATATATGTATTTCTTATGGCTATAACTTTTTCCCGCATGGGTAGGGAAAATTCAGGCCATTGGGGCTGGCAACTCGCATCCAAGGTTGTTCTTTAAAGACAGAGAGACTACTGTTGGTACTGTGCAAGTTTATTCTTAAGGTGATTTTCTAATTCTGCCTTAATTTACCTTAACCTCTTCCTTCCGGTGTGCTTTCCTTCTAGTAGGAAAGGTGTCTTTCTTCCAGCTGTCACAGAATGGTTTTCAAACAATCCCTGGTGCTGGCATGGAACATCCCTGTACTAACAAAGTGCACTCTGGCAGGTCTCAAGCTACCTCACTCTCCTTGAAGAATCTCTCAGAAACATTTGACATGCGGTCAACTGAAGCTTCATGTACACCTTCAAAGAACAGTGTGTACAGTAATAAAGTATTTCAAGATCATGTGGTGCTTCACGCTGCAATTTTCCAGTCACTGTTTTTAGAAAGGATGCTGAGTCCCACCTCCCAGGCTTTTCAGTTGCACCAAGTTTTATGTTGGAGTCACTTATCATGTGAACACAGAAGAGAAGCTACTTATGCACTGGCTAACTGGTGTTGTGTGATGCAGTTGTGCATCCCCTTGTAGCCTTTCATTTTTCAGAGGAACCCCAGAATTCTGCTCCCCATCTCCCCCACTCCTATACACCATGAGCTCAGCCTCAGGTCAGGGGGATCTTCTGCAGGTACTGCAAGAGAAGAGTTCAGAGAAAATACATGTGTGCACCCACAGTATACGTGTGGACTGCATATGTTGAAAAATGTGGTAATTATAATCTCGTTTCTTTGAAAAGTACTGGAATCACGGAGTGGGATCTTTATGACTACAGATGCCTCTGAAAATATGTATTTTAGATCTAGTTTTACTGAAATGCTAGTTGTGATAGCTTATACTGTGGTAGTGGCCACCTTTAAGAAAGATGTAACAGCTGCACTCTCGTAAAAACAAAAAAACCAAGCAAACCCTTATTTAGATTCGTTATTTGTCCTTGAAGAAGGTCATTTCACATGTGATTTTTCTGCAAAATTATAAATCTAAAATTCATAATGTTATAACCCTGGAATGACTTTTCATGCTTTGTGTATCTTTGTATTTTCATTTCAGTAAGTCTCAGCAGTTTTGTACCGCGACAGAACTTTCTAAGTATCGATCTGCCTGTGGTGATAGAGACATTTTGCAAGTATCCTTTGAAGTATGTTTGTTCTTTTAAGGCAAGAAGGGAACTATTTAGAATTTAGTGACCTAGCAAAATTTCGGTTGGATATCACTTTAAACAGGATGCCTTGAAATCCTTCTGTAGAGATATGACATCTTTATCCCATCTCTGCATTGATTATTATCCATATGCCAAGCTAAAAATGAAATCTCTCCCTTTCTTCTGCTTAAAAGCATGTTTTTGGTCAGTGCTTTTTTAAGTCTTAAGGCTGAGCCTTAACAGATGTGACAAGAAAGTCCAAGTAAGCCTGAACTTAAGTCAGGACAAATGAGATGTTCTGGCTAGCTTTACAATGTCAGAGTTTTATTATTTTTGTGTCATTATACTGATCTAGAGAACAGGATATGCTTGTTCTTTTCATTTGTTTTTCTTTAACAGATAAGAAAACAGCCTGTTCGAAAAGTGGGATCATTCAGTTAACACATGCTTATTAATGAACAAGATTATATATATACACATACATAAAGATTAGTAGACTCGAATGTGGCTAATCTAAGAACCCTTAGCCTTAGAAACTGAAATGTTAACGTGTGGCTATAGCATAATTAAACTGCGTAGTTCAGTTCGATAATCCACGGAACTAAAGATACCACATAAGCTCCCATGCTCTGGGAACACATCGAGGTTCACGCTGCCCCAACTGCTTTCTGACTCATATGTCTTTTTGTCTGGCCGTTTAGGATGGAGGTAGGTACTGCAGTTAGGAAGCCTTTATCAACAATAAAAATTACCTACCCGTGCCTCATTCTCACATGCACACACACGTACAGAAATCCACTCAGCTTTTCTGGCTAACAGGTAAGTAGGAGAAATAGGCCAGATTTCTGATTATATTCTAGTCATTTACTAGGGAGTGTTTTGGAAAATATTCCTAATCATGATTTCATACTTGGGTCTAGAATACCTTCTTAGTTCAGGCATGGTGTCAGAGCTATAACCTTCCTCCAAAACCACACAAAGCAAGCAAAGATGGGCAGCATCAAGTGTGGTTTTGCTGTCTCCTGCTTTCACTCAAGTTGTGAAGAGTGCAGGTTGTTTAAGTATCCAAACTTAGCGCTTAAAAAAATAAAAACCTATAAAGGCAATTCTCTGAACAGGTATGTTATGGTGTAAAACTAATTTAACTCATATAATGTGTGTGAAACAGAATGGCAGCTAAAAAATAACCCTTGTATGTCTTTGTCAGCATACTAGAAATAAAATACATATATCTTTATATTTTTTTTACTTTTTTTTACATTTCCTTCGTTTTATGAACCTTAACTAAAGTCAATCAGGTACCTCATTTCACTGTCGGGAGCACTGGCAGTTATCAACGCCGTACCCTGCTTCGCTTTGGATGGTCAGTGGATATTAAATTCCTTCCTGGAAGCTACACTGAGCTCCCTAATTGTAGAAAAACAAAACAGAGAGCTTGTTGGCTTTTTAATTTTGCTTGCTGGTAGTGCACTTTTGGCTGCCAATGTTGCACTGGGACTTTGGATGGTGACAGCACGATAGAACATTGGATATGCTTCCGTCAGGTCTCAAAGTACACAGAAATAATGAATCTGTTGCCTTTTAAAATTTGTCCGGTACTGAGATTGAAATAATTCCCTTAAAATGACACTGAAAGAACAATCAGCTGGTGGCTACTGTTTTAATTTAAAGCTTAACAACATCATGCCTGTGATCATGGGAAATCAGATAGAAAGAAGTAGGAGACTTTTTATTTATTCTTTAAGCACTGTATTATTTTGGAGAAATTGCATTGTAAGATTTCACAGGAAAAAATCAGACTTCATTAATTCAGATCTCAAAATAAGGGAATTATTTTGCCTCAAACATTTGTAAAGTAGGAGAAAAAAAATTATAATTTAAATAATTATCAGAAGATCTGTGTGGGCTTTGATCATTTCTCAATCAGCATAGTCTTGAGTGACTTGTTTTGGTTTTTTTAGTCTGGTATTCTACCAGACTGGATTCTAAGAAGCCCTAAAACCTGATCTCAACATGCGGAAAAGCTAAGCAAATGCTTACCATGTGTTAATGGGGAGAGAGCAACCATATGGGTTAGTAGCTTTCCTTTTCAGCTGGCCAAAATGACTGGAGGAATGTTGTCCTCAGGATGTAGATGAGAAGTGCCAATGTCTGCTAAAAGTGAAGCATGTGGGAGGATAACAAAGCCCACATGTTTGTGTTGCTTACACTTTCAGTTGTATATTATCATACACAGCTGAAGTTTTTTTAAAGGCAATATTTGTCAGCAATAGCTACAAGATAACCGAAATTTAGTTTCTGAGTGCTCAAGTATGCTGTGCACAGTTTCTCCTAAGTGATATGTAATGTTTGTGTTGTTTTACTCAGAAAAGAATACTGTATTCTACCCGTTCACAGTTAAAAGTGAAACCTCTTATTCTTATGGTGTCTATCTTCTGATGCTATGCATGTAATATGTACAGTTACTCACTGATGGTTTTCTGTATTTCAAAGGGTTATTTTCCTTTGCTAGGATTCATTCTGTTCAAAGATAGCTAACAAAGATATTTAGCCGAAGCTAAGATATGAATTATTTAGAGGAAGAATATGATTATGAATTGAACTATTTAAATATTTGGCTTTGCTTTCTGAAATGAATACAGACCATGTCCTTGTTCTTAAATGAACAGTGGAAGAACAGTTAGTGTTTTACTGACTGAAGTATGTATGACATACTTTGAAGCTCCTGAGGTCTATAATCTTCTGTACCCAATAGGATTATATATTGAAGGTCATGTCCTCCTGTGATATATTGTCTAGCTCAAATAAATCAAGTTCAGTCAGAGCCTTGCCTCAATATAGGCTGATATTTAAACAAAAATGCTCTAGATTGGGAGCTTAAATATTTGAATTAGGAAATTTTTGAAAAATACCCTGCAACTTCTGCCTCGTACAGTGCTCCCCATAGGAGCTGCTGCAGCTCAGAGTTCCTTTACAGAAATGGCCTTTCCATCAGGAACTGAAGTGGAACCTAAGCTCACTGATCCTGGCCTGCAGGGAGTTCTGAAACATTCATGACCAGGTAAAATAGATTCTTTTGGCACTTGAGGTAAAAGCCTGGGTGATTTTAAAAGTGGGTCTGAGCCCAATTCCTGATGTTACTGCATGGATTCATAACTGTGATGTTTGCATTTGCCCACTGACGTGTATTTTTGCACAGTAGCTTTCCCACTTAAAATGCACTCCTTTCTTAAGATGGTGCAAGCAGTAATGAGAGACCATGTTTATTTATTTGTTGTTGGCTGGTTTACATCCCTTTCCAGTGCCGCCACAGGCTGGGCGGGCCTCTTGAAGTTCTCCTCTGCAGGGCGGCCAGCCCGTGCCTCTCATTTTCAGTCATTTCAACCCAGGCAAATGAGCACAGATCCTGTTCAGAGAGAGTAAATTGTCCAATCAATTCAGTGTGAGTCGATCCCTTTGGGAACCATTAAAAGTAACACAAACTGCAAGAAAGGAAAAACTACACCCTGAAAGTCTAAGTTGTCATCACTCCTGGAAACATGTAGAGGTTTCAGGGTAGCGATTGTGATAGGCCACTCTGCCATCCCTCTGTGGACAGGACAGGAGCATCCTGGTCCTTGCACAAAGCCTGGCTCTGAGGCTCTGTTCCAGAACCCTCCTGTCTCACCTCAGTGGCTGTTTGCTGATCCGAGTTCTCCCTTTTAGTGGCTCTGTGCCGCTTTTCTCTGTGTCTCATCCAACCTACAGTACAAAAAATTAGTTTACACTTGGAAGTTTTAATGTAATTTACTAAGACAGGAAATTCACTTTCAAAACATGTCAAATTTTATACTTGATTCATGTTGACTACAATGGCTTGGAACAATCTGTTAGCATTGTGCCTCTCATGGAGATGTAGGCAACAGATTTAGAAAAACCCAAAGCTTCTGAATTAACATAAACAAATTACATCTGCTATCATGAGGCTGGCAGATTGTTCCTGGTTACTTAGTATGCTACCAAAACATGAAGTTTTATCAAAGGAAACTAAACTCAGATTACTTCACACAATCACTGAAAGCCACAGTTTTCCTAAATAAAATTTCAGTCTGTGTCTGACCTCAGAGGTTGGAGAAGACGCTGGTCATGGTTTTAGGAAAACAGACACACTAGTGCACTGTAAAGACCCAAGATATCTTGTATGGAAGAGAAAGTATTAGAAGTGTTTAAAAATGATTCATGAGTCCATTTCTCCACATGCTAAAATTCTACTGAGTAAGGCTTGATTTAGGTATGTACAGGTGCTTTGAATCAAGACTTAAAGCAGACTGGGTGTGAATGGTGACCCAGCACATCTTAGATTACCTGTGGACAAAGGTAATAGTGAAGTTGGACCAGTCTCTGAAGAAAAAGTTGTTCAGTGGATTAATTTCATTCTCCTGTAATCCTAACATATGGATTACATTCTGATAAGCATTTACCACACATACAGTTACTGGGAGGATTCTTTCTGGGGCTTTGGTTGGTTAGTTAGCAAGAGAAAACACAAAAGGACACGGTGTTTTTTATGTGTTGGATTTTTGATCTGAAATATTTGTGACGTTTCTTCTGTTTTTGTAAAAATAGAAAGGAAGCCTTTCCTTAAAATTAAATCCTTCTAAGCCCCTCAGAATCTTTAATACAGAATCCATCAATATAATTATAGGACATAATGACTGGACTATAAAACGCAGCACTATTAAAGATTGGATGGCTGCTACTATTTATTTATATACTATGCATTTTAAATCTGTATCAGATGGAAAAACTAATGTCTAATATTCAGAAATGTTATACGTAGCTTTTACTTAAAAATTCCAGAAGAATTCCATAAATGTAATCGTTGTTCTACTTTGTTTTTTATGAAATTGTTTTTTATATCAGCGAAGATTTACATAGCATGTTGTGATAATGCACGATGTGACATGAAAATGGCAAACTTCTTAGCATGGGGGATGTTGCATGCTCTTTGCTAACTTAGGAAATTAAAACCACAGCTTGCTTCTGTACAAGTTAAATGAAAGAGGCTTCACTAGAAACAGTATAGACAGATTTACAGATTAGTCATCCCAAATTATGAGCCACAGTGGAAAATTTGTTAACGCGTCCTTTTTATTTAGAATGAAACAACCAACTATATTGGGAGTTACTTTTTTCAGTGATAATTCTGCATTTGTGGATATGTGTGTCTACATACATACATTTATGTATAACAGACACATACACAGCTGAAGGATGTATTAGTGCTGCTTTAGGGATAACTTGCAGCAGTCCTCCATACTCTGCAATGTAGGCTTTTGTTTTCCTTTTTTCCTTGTCTCTGTGAATTCTCTCTAGGGTTCTCTCTGGATTTTAAAACAAAAACTTATGTTTTTCTCCCATAAGCAGGCTTAACTTCTTTATTAACAGAAGACAAGTGATGGGGACATGATGTAACCACAGCTGCATGAGTTTTGTTCAGCTGATGTTTAAAACGTTTCTTACTTTCTGTGAAGCCTCAGCTATGAGCATGGTAAACACAGCTTTTTCAGGGCAACTAAAAGAGGTCAGCCTTGGAATCCATCACTCTCTTAATGCTGCTGTTTGTGCTGTTCTGAATGATAACTGGGATGAGCAAGACTGTGCAGAGTATACTGAAGAAATAAAGTCTTCAGGACAGACCTCTCCATGGCAGTCAGGGTGTTTCAGCTTTCTTTTAATAAGGAGACATTTTTGTTCAGTTTAGCACATCAACAATCCCAATTTTCCTATAGCTTCCTATACATTTTACATGATGTCAGGGTGACTTACAGAAATATTTTCAAAATAAATTATGTATGTCTTACAAATTCAGAGCTTTCATGCAGATCTAGATATCATTTATGACAGATGAAGAAGGGTTATAAAGGTTTATTTAGCCTAATGTGTATTTAATTGAAAAAGATGTGAGTTAAACTCTAGATATAAATAGTTATTTGTAAAATATGCATTCTGTACACCTGCATTCAGGCCAATTTCCACAACCAATCTTGCCTCACCTTTGTTCTTGTAATCTTGAAAGGAATCTTGAATCTTAACACAGATGAGATCCAATATTGGCAGGTGTTTTATACCCTCTTTATCCTGAATTTCATGTAGTGCTGTATGTAGATTAGTTATTTAATGTGGCTGAGTTACCTGGGGTAGCTCCCTTGTATCAGTGGAGCATTTGGCAACACTGGACTGGGGACTGTGAGAAAACAGCAGCTCCATGACTCCTGTCCCTTGGAGTCATCCACTGCCATCATGTGAAGAGCAGATGGCAGCCTTTAAGGGCAGTGAAGAACTTCAGTTTATGGCAGCTTTATGAAGCTTTCACACTGCTGACCGAGTGTGAAAGGACAGGAACAAAGACCAGGATATGACACTGCAATTCCATTCATTCTGTTTACATTGTCATGAAACCTGAAAAGAACTTGTAATTAACATTTCAGAGTAGGAAGTTATGTTTGCCAGCCCTTCACTGAATCATTCAGTGACTGGTGATCAAACTTTTTTCTTAACACTTTCTCATTCCTTCAGTAAGTATGTGCTGAATAAGTAGTATGGGTAGTTGTAGCTCAATTTATAAAATGGACTTGAGTATTTCTCACCTCTAGATGTTTGTCCTGGGATGGTTTTTTCAGCATCATAGTGTAATAGATCTTCATTGATACTGGTTTGAAAGTTTGGAGGCTACTTCCAAACCATCACTAGAAAAATCTATTTCCTTCCTTCCCAAGTTGTTTGTTAATATTGTAAATTCCTCTTTTCCTTGTATAACATTGCTTTTAGATTTCATATACTCAGTTGATCTTATCTGAAGCCTGTCAATGGAGTATGTATTGTTTTGAAATTCTCTGTGGGTATTTTTTTCCTCTACATGGCCTTATTTTTCACACTGACTCACAGCTGTGGAATGTTAGATTTCTAGACCCTTTGTTCCCACTATGCATTGTTCATGATCATATTTTTTTTAAAAAAAGGGAAAAAAAGAAAGCTTCATTTTGAAAATGTCAGCTAACAAATATATGGAACACTGAATAATGTATTGTGGTTTTGTTTTGCTTTTTTTTCTCTATTTAATTAACCAAACAATAAGTATTGTTTTCTATGTATGATAAATGTATCCTGCAAATAAATTCATTGTTTGATTGTTGATGTGCTTAAGTCTGTTTTTAAAAATAAGGTAGAGTGACATAATTCCTTATTTGTGGCAATTGCCATATTCTCTCGTATATTCTCATTCTCTTCATACGCAATTCATATTCTCTCTCTGGGTACCAGCAAGATACACTATGCCTTTCAATATCTGACAACCTCCTAAAAATAATAAAAACTATCACTTTACTTTCCCTTATTTACCAGCTTATCATGGTAATAGTTGAAATATTTGACAGAAGATGTCATAGTCAAGGTAAGCAAAACCACCACTCTGGCCAGTCTTGCAGAAGAACTTAAAATGTCAGCTCTTCAGAGGTGACCTTGTGTATCACAACCCTTGATTTGTGTATGCAGGCCAGCCCAGAGCTGGGCGCGTACCCTGGGCTGTTCTGGACGAGTTTCCTTGGTGGTGCCTGGGTGGTACCCGGGGCTGCGCTAGCACAGCCTAACCAGCTGCTTCAGCTTTATTTGAGAGCAAAAGGTTATTGCTCTGTTCCTTGAGCAAGCTCATCCAGAGTCAGCCAGGTTATTTGTACTGAGAGCTAAATTGTCCTTTGTTGCTCACTGGACAAGCTGTTACTTTATACAAGCAGAGCTGTTTCAGCAATCGTGGCTTTGTTCCCAGATAAAAGATTACCATGAGAAATAGGCACAAAGCACAGATTGGACACATTGGTAGGTTTTCCCAGATAGGTCGCTATGCAATTTTTACATCTTTCTCAATTGCATTTTTCTGGCATGAGGAGATGCTTTTTTTTTTTCCTCTTACCGATGTTAGAGATGATAGCATATTTTTTTTTACTGAGACATTTAAGCTTATAGGAGAGTTCAGAGGTTTTTCAGTTGATTTTGAAAATGTTATCCCTTACTGTGATTAGGTATGTTCCTCTTGTAGTCTGGAAAAACAACCGATTATATCCTAATGTCACCTTGATGAATGTTGCCTTATTCACTAATTTAATTTCAGGGTAAGATTTAAAAAGAACTCCTGTATCTATGAGTCTTCTTTCTGGTAATTTTATAAAGAAAGCTAAATATAATTCTTCCTCTGATCCTACTAGTTTGAATCACCAAGCAGAAGCATTCCTGAACATCTGCAGTAGATCTGTATGCATTGAATTTGCTTAAATAATTTTTTAAGTATTCTTGTGGTCTTTTGATGTGATCTACCCAATGAAATACAATTTAAGGTTTGATTCTAATCTTATGGTGGGAAACTCGGAGAATTCACAACATTTATGAGGACTAAGCACACAGACTAGTGTGACTAGACTAAAATTTCCCCCTTTCTTTACCTCAGAGAGATGTGGGTCTGGTGCTTGCTTTCATACTTCTAAGGCTCTGGTATTGATGAAACAGAACTGGATGTTCTTACTAATGACGTATCCTATTCTCTACAATTATGATTAATTCTACCTCTTTTTAGTTCTTTGCAAGTGTATTAGTGGCTGAATACTATGTCACCAGCACTTCTGACTGTCTTGAAAACACATGGTCATATATCCTTTTTCATTTCCCCTCAAAGGAATCTTTCAAACCAAAAAGAAATACTTTTGCCTTTTTTTTTTTTTTAATGTCATCCTTTTAACTTGCTATTGCATTACAAAAGTTCCTATCCTTTTCCCTTTCATGGCTCTTTGAGGACCTCTGTTAAAATATTACCAGATATTTTTTTAATTTCTCCAAGCCAACTGAATTTGATTCAGTTACCCACGCAGCCATCTGGTGTGGTCTGAGATATCCTAAGGTGTTCTTAGGTTAATAACCTGACTTGAAACAACATTTTGAAACTCATCCCCCACTTATCTCCTTTTGTCTCCTGGTGGATAAGTCTTAGGATTTCTAAGACCTACACATGGGGCTGGCAGATGTGGGTGAGGCCCTACTGGAGATCAAAGACATTTTGGACCAGCAGCTGGATACTTGGAAAGGTACCTGAGGGCATTTTATATCACACCAGATGCTTATATGTGGGCAACAAATCAAGCCAAACAGACTCCTTTTCTTCCTTGCATTTTTTTCCTCTTTGACTCCTGAATTACAGTAGAATATGAGGCTTTTTGAGTGAGATTATTTGACATAAAAATACATCTAAGCTTTATGCATAATAGTGTGATCCATACTGTTATATAAAAGTCAGGCTAGCAGAATACATGCATTCTCCTCCTGCACTGACCTTAGGCCTGGAAGCAGCAGCAATGAGTGTTGCTGCCTTACCTACAGCAAGAAAAAGGAAGGCTTATCTTATAAGGAAAATTCCATCAGTCTCTAGCTGGGGAGGCACCAGGTAGAGACCAGGCTGTATGAGGGGACTGTGATCATCTTGGCCAAGTGCCACAAGTGTGTATTTGACTGTTCCTTTCCTTGCAGGAGAAAAGAAATGGTGAGACTTACAGTTAAGAATGGGATGAAATCAGGGAAGGAGCAATAGAGAGAGGTGGTTTGTTCATTTACAGAATCATGAATACTTCAACAATGAGCATTTTTACTACTTTTTTTTGTTCACTGAAGCATTAATAGAGCTGACCTGCAACTAGAACTAACAAACTTCCATCACTGGTAGAAACACATAGGTAGTAAGATCAGAGGGGCAATAAAAGCCTGTCCTTCTAGATTCATTCTAGTTCAGATGTCGGAGTTGTGTCCCTCTCCCTGACGGAGGATCAGGACAAATCTGACTTTCAGTTAATCTCGATGCAAAGTCAGAACTTTTTTCTTCCTATTTCCACATTCTCCCTTCAGCATGAGTTGACCTTACAGATGCAATTATTAAGAAAAATTAATCAATCCATTTTTTTAATGTTTTGCCCCTTGGCTTTGTTTTCATTCCTGCAGCTATTTGAATAAGTAGCAGAAACTTGGCTAAACCACCTGTATCTCTAGCACTGCTGCAAAATCAACAAAGATTATGAACGTGCAGTATAAACCACAAATTCCTGCATACTTGCCACTGGTTATACCAAGAAATCTAATTTTTTTCTTCCCTGTGACTGTTTACTGCTCTTTATTAGATGCTTGAATTTATTCCCTGGAAATGTTCTGTAAGATGCTTGCAGTGCTCAATGTGCTGCAGTGCTGAAGCAAAAAATGGGCAACCCAAAACTTATATAGTGTGCTTTTTACAACAAAATTCACTGTTTCGTTTACTGAACCAGTGCAGATGAGATTATTTTGTCGTAGATGAAGGCTCTGGTTATTTTTCCAGCATACATATTCAAGGAGGGCACTTCAGTAGTTCCTAACAGGCCTCTGCATACCACTGACCTCTGCAATTAAATGCAGCTGAACCAGAAGTTAGACCAGAAGTTAAAATATTACTGTCGTAGTTGTGAAAACTTCAGCATATGATCAAATGGTATTTTTTCATAAACATGCAGAAACCTATTGTTCTCTTGAGACTACCTAACTGGAACTGCAGTTTTTTTTAACCTTTTTTTTTATTTTGACCTGAAAATACCAAAAGCTATTCTGAAGAGAATATCTCAACTTTCATTTACATGGTTACTTAGAGGGGTTTTCTTTTAGCATGTGCAAATGATGGTGTAAAAATTAAACTGTATAATTTAACAAAGTGATACTAAATGTATAAATCACTCTWTTGTCATATATGTGATTCTCCAGTTTGTTTCTCATGCTCTATACTAAGTCAAATGCAAGTGCAATGCAGTTTATTTGCATGAAATTTCATGACTGAAGCGTGTACCTGAAGACATTAAGTTTGCAGCAAACCAAAGAGCCCAGGTTTGGTGAACTTAGTTCATCATAATAACACAGGAGAAGAATCTAAATAGTGAATATAGCTGATTAAGGGGTCATGAAACCAAACCTGTCGTATTCTGATGTAAAATAGCAAAAATAATCCATAAAATTAATGGTTACGCAGGTCTAAAAATAATTTTTATTATTAATTAAACTAAGTAAATAAATTGGGGAAAAACAAGCTCCTTAAATGAAGGCATGCTTCTAGATCAAAAAGGTGAGTTAAAAGGCAAAATAAACCTCTTTTCTTCTGCGATGGGTTTGTGTATACACAAAGATGTGGATTTGATAAGCACTTATCTGCTGGCCTGCACTAGCATCAGTTTAGATTAAAATAATGATTGCAGGTGGCCGTAGAAGGCTGTGCAACATGCAGGCTGTAGCCGCAGTGAGGTGGCACTGCCAGATCCATAAAGCAGAATTTGCAGTGACGGAAAGTGGTTGAGCAGCTCTGTATGGTCCTGGGTTGTGAGACCGCCCTGGACGGACATCCCCGCCCCGTGCTGCACTTTCCCGTGTGACCTGCAGCACCCGCCAGGGCCAGGCCAGCCTCAGAAAGGCACCCGCAGGCCTTAGGAGGGACTTTGGCCAGTAGAGCTCACTGAGCTCTAACATTAAGACATTTCTTACCCTGAGGTCAACGGCCCTCCAGAACTAACTCAGATTTTTACCCCAAATAGCCCTGAGCTCTCCTGCGCGTGCCCAGCCCTGGCAGCAGCAAAGCTCACGTACCACGTCCGGGCTGGGGTCTGGCGATGGCATGTGTCACTGCTCTTGCCTGAGAGGCTCAGCGTAGCGCTTGGTCTCAGTGTGGAATTTTTAAATCCAGCACCCCACAGAATGCTGCAGGGGTTAGTTCTGTCTTTGAAAATGCTGTGTAGGGGTGGGAGCAGGATACAGCAGATGGGAAACAGCCTGGATACAATCCGATGTCTGTTTAGTGAATCACTAAGCAGATAGTTTATGTAATGCTGTAGGTGAGTTCCAGGTCTTGGCCAGGGCCTACTTAAAATCTCCAGGACAGAGCCACAAAGTTTCCAGGAATGTTTTAAATCGTGTCTTGGTTGTTGGGGTTTTTTAGTCTTTGCTGTATTTAAAGATGCATACAAACCATGTAAGAATGAGGTGTTTTCTTGCTGGAGAGGAATGTGAAAGAGATGCTGCCAATTTTAACCTTTGGGGAAAAATACTATAATTTTAAAGAATTAAAGTGCTTTAATATTTGAATAGCTCTTCTGCTTTCCTACAGTATTTGCTGAAATACCTTTTCAATGTTTAAAAAACCTTTTAACTTTCTTCGAAGCCCAGGAAGTGCACAGCTTGGGCCATGGAAGCTTATGAACAAAGGAGCATTGAAATGGGCTGTCTCCTCTTCAGCTGCTCCCAATGTTTGGCCTTGCTGTATCAGTTTGGTGCTGATAAAAGTTTGCTGTTGTCTAGCTGTAAGGGAAGTCAGCTGTCTTAAGAACAGCTTAAATTATTAATCAGTTGGACATTGAAATGAGAAATTTTTGCTGGTGCATCCCAGGCTTTGGAATGCTGTCCTAAGAAATCTAACACTGCAACTAGACAATTAGACCGGATACCAGGAAATTGTAGGCCCCAATTAAATGGAGTCCTTGAAGTAAAGCCTAAATATGATATGCATGTGAAAACAGAGCTAAATTACACATAAGCAATAAGACTGTTATCAATATGAAAATGTAAAGTACTCCTTTCTTCCACCCTCATTCACCACAGACATGATCTGGCTACACTGATATTAGTGGGAAATATCCTGCCCCTATATGGAGGGGAATATCAAGTGTTAAAGTAATAACGGAATAAGATGGCATAGCTGAAAGAACAGTGTCACAACTGGACCTGCTGAAGCAGGAAAAGAGTTGTTTCGACCTATAGAATGAAGCATTTATAGTTAACACATTTTGCAAACCTCTTTACTTGTGTAGTGTAAGACATAGCCCTATTCTTCAAGCACATCTTGTAAAGGTTATTGTGGGTTGAAGCATAAGGATGTAGCAATCAAATGGAATTTGGAAGGGTTTTTTTGCTTTGGGCTGTAACAAGCTTTCAAGGCTGCTTGTTGATTGAACGGGTGCTGCTATGAGGGGAGGAATTCAGAGATTGAACCCCACCTAGCTTGAGTCACTTGCTTTAGGCATTTGGAAAGTCACCTTAGCCTCTCTCTGCGGTCAATAAGGACAGACAGCCATACCACCCCAGATAGCCATCTGAGGAGCAACCAGGCTCTGGGGCTGCCTCTCACCCAACATGCAACAGACCCAGCCTGGGCACAGCCTGCTCCACAGCCATGCTGCAGAAGGACTACATTAGTAAATGGGATTGCTCAGACCACCTATACAGGCAGTATATAGTGGAACAGAATAATGCAGTATCCCACAAAACCCATGAGTGTTGGTTTCTACACTGCCTTATTTCTTCTTTCTTTGGTCCATAGCACATTAATGAATAAAAGGCTTTGCATGAATAAACACTGGTTTGTGGCTGATTACCTTACTCAAAAGGTCTTTATTCATGCACACCACATTCCTCTAAAGAATGTTTTAGAACATTGTCTAAAAATTGTAAGTATTGGTCTTAATCGTTGCCAATTAAAAAATATTTTAGTCTAGTAACAGAATATCTCTTTATATATGTGTGTGTCATTAAGATCACTGAAACATCATGATGAACTATTTGTAATTGCTAGGTATCTGGCATTATCAATCTCTTCTTACTTTTTAAAGTAACAGTTACAATAAAAAGAGTTTAAAAAGTAAACAACAATGCTTAAAAGTACTAATGATGAAGAGAGTGATTTAGAAATCAACCTATCTAGAACAGGTTTAGAAATAAGCCAAATGGATGCTTGAAGACAGGCATTCTTAAATGGTCCCTGTCCACCTCCCACACTGTACATCTCTGCTGTAGTTGTAAATAATCACATTTTTACCTACAGAACTGTTCACTAGCCTTTTCTCTGTCTTTCTCGCAAGATCAAGACTGAAGGCTGGAAAGCCAGTTGGAAATACATCTTCCCTGTCATAGCTGACTGCCACATTCACTCATTGGAGAGCGACTCTTCACAAGGGCACGCAGTGACAGGACAGGGGGAAATGGCTTTAAGTTGAAAAGGGGCACATTTAGATTATGTATTGGGAAGGAATTCTTTACTGTGAGGGTGGTGAGTCACTGGAACAGGTTGTCCAGAGAAGCTGTGGATGGGTTAATCCCTGAAGTGTTCCAGGCCGAGTTGGATGGGGCATTGAGCAATCTGGTCTAGTGGAAGGTGTCCCTGCCCATGGTAGGGAGTTGGAACTGGATGATCTTTAAGGTCCCTTCCAACCCCAACCATTCTATGATTCTTTGACTACCAGTTTGAGATTGAATTCACAACCTGTATTTCTTCTACCTCCTGCCTTTCCCAGCACCTCTGCCACCTCCTCACTTTGACTTCACCTTCTCACTAACAAATCCAGAACCACATTGCAGAGTTATTAGTATCTGTCTGCCTTTGTTTTGTCAGTAATATATGATTTTTAAATGAAAAAATGAGAATTTCTCAGCAAACAATTCCTATGCAGTCAGGAGGAAGGAAAGGAGGAACAAGGCATCTGTGTGTTTTACTCTTGATTTAGCTGGGGACTTAATTAGCAAATATATTTGTCAGACTTTCTGGTTTTTACTTGTCTTTAAAATAAATGACTGTAGTGATGTGATTGACAAGGACTGCTTAGAGAATTATGACTCCCTACGTAATTATGTTCAGTTTGCCAGCTGTGGCAACCATTTGAAAGGCTGCACTTCTGGCCAGGGATTATTAGCTTATACATACTTTCATACAATCTATTGCTTAATGCTTCATCTCCCCTGAGGCCATTAGAGATGCTAGGGAAAAACCTGGATTCACATGGAAGAATAATTTGCTTTAGGAAGAAAGATGTTTTTACAGTGAATAAGCATTACATGCATCATATAAAGACGCAGCCAAGATTCTGGAAAGCGACTATAAAATCTGGGTATGTTTTTAAGATTCCCAGTCTAAAGGATTTATTTTTCCAATGCAAGAGAGCAGAAAATGAAGGCCTTTAAAAAGGGCCCACTTGCACACCAGAACGATTGCTTACCACACTAACATTTGTGTTTGTATCTGTGACTGTGATTCACTTCCCACTGAATGAAAAAATAAAAAGGTTGTAAAAACTGAAGACAGGTGCTAGTAAAGGCACTAACCATATTATCACATACATCACATACAATCACACGAGTTTCCTGGACAGCTGAAACTATAGGAGCCTGGTTCAGTGCCCTTGGACCAGTTTCTGCTGGGTGATCGCACTTCACAGTAAAGTCGGCAATACATCTATCGTCAAAATTGGCAGCACCTTAAATGTGGCACTAAGTAACTACAGCAGGTGCTCAGAAAATCTCCACATCTGCCCAGGTTTGGTTTTGCTTCTTGGAGAACTAGGGAGCTGATGATCCCAGTCACGGAATATTTCCACCATTAACAAACTGGACGAAGTTTTACAAGGTCTGGATTAAACTTTCAGCTCAGCCCGTGTAAAACAGGAGCAATAATGTTTTGGTATTTTGCTGATGCCTTTTATTTCCAGTATTAGGATCATAAATTGTCTTCGTAGGAACTCCCTTTTCTGAGTGCACTGATGTGAGTATATAACTCACTTTGGAGGGGGGGGCTCCAGGTACTGGTACAAAGATGATTTGAATGCAGTGTGCACTGGAAAAACTGGTTTCTAGAAGAGACATACCAGGTCTTAAACATTATCTCTGTCACACAGTCCAAACCCCAACAGCAGTATGCACTTTGAAAATTAATTCAGTCAAGAAGTCAGCAACATTTCTGGCAGAGCAAGAAAAGGCAGTTGTACATAGCAGAGAAATCAGAAACTGATGGAATGAACATCATACAAAGGACTCGCAGCAGGAGGGGATGCAAATGACCAATATCAAACAGAATCAAGTACGGTTTAGGAGAAGAAGAAAGGAAGAAGCACTGAGAACAAACAGTGCTGCATTCAGAACAGCTTGGGCAAATGACTGTGCAGCTTGCATGGGAAGATGGAGAAAGCTCTGCTGATTTCTAAATAACAGATAGACGTGCTAAGATAAATGAAAGGTAATAAGGTAAATTAAGTATCAAAGAGCTATAGACAGAAGCAGGGCTGGACTAGCATGCAGCAAATGAAAAACCAAGTTAACAGAAGGGAAATAATTTGGAGAGCATTGAAGAAGGAGGCCTCCAGTCAGCAATTTTAAGTGATGATCACAGAAAAGAAAGAAGAGAATGGAACTGAAGAGACTCAAAGGGGGAATGGGAGAGATGACTGGGGCTTGAAACTGCAGGAAGAGTGCAAAGATTAAAGAGAGGTCATATGGATAGCCACTGCTTCTCCTTCATTCAGAGGCATCTCATATTTCGGGGGTTTTTTTATTTCCCTGTCTTCTTACTAGGCAGCACTTTTTGTATTTACACCACAGTTGCATTTCATGTTTTTAGCATTTGTTATTTCAAGCAGCTTGCAATATGACTGTAGGGGAGGTTTAAGGTTTTATAGCAACCTTTTACCTACCCACCACCTCTTCTCAGGAAACTTCCAGTTCATTCCTGCCATGACTGAAATGCTGCATGATAGCATCTTTGCAAAGCCTTCAGAAACAGCACAGGGCCAAAAGCATCTTATTGCTTCTCAGTTAGCATTCTCTCAAAGTCAGTTTAATCCTACATATTTAGTGCTGCAAGCAAGCAATTTCAGAAAATTAAATTGGAATTTCCCTATGTGTTTATGACATGGCAGTAACGATAGATTTTTATTTGTAGTTAAATATTATCCTGCAGTGTTTACCAATTAAACATTCAAGGCACACAAGGAAAGTGATTGTGGGCTTGACTGAAAGCCAGACGAAAGGAGAAAATGTCATTGATTCAGCTGTGGTTTAGAATTGATAAAACCAGCCCAGAGAATGATTTGTGAATAAATGGGTGAATTTCATTAATACATGTGAAGGGAGAATGCTTGCTTTTAAGGGCAGGAACATTTACGAGACATTTAACTCCTAATCAGTTTATAAATAGAGCTCTGTGTTGTGTTCAGCAGAAGGATATACTGTAAATGTGTTACTTGAGGCTACCATTCAGACAGACTGCACATAATCCAGGCAATGAAATACACCATGCATGGTGGATGACATAGGAGTAGGACTACTCTGGCAATAATACATGCACTATCCCTTAAAGTTGAGCTCCATGAATTATTATAAAGGTAGAAGAGAGGCTCAGCAACAGAAGGAAGCCTGAAGCTAATGCTACTCACAACATATAATTTGACTAGAAATATTACCTATGAGCTGAAAACTATGGTCTCTTTCCTATCAAAAAGTACCATTTACATTTTGAACAAAACATAGGAAAAAGAAATTTTAATGTGTTTTTAGCTTGACATTATTCATGAATGAGAGAGAAAAATAATAAGAAAATAATAAAATTGTTAAGGCTGGAAAAGACCTTTGAGATCATCAAGTCCAACCATCAACCTAACACCACCACCACGTTCAACATTAAACCATGCCCTCCAGTGCCCTACCCACACATTTTGGGAACACTTCCAGGGATGGTGACTCCAACGCTTTCCTGGCCAGCCTGTTCCAGTGCCTTACAATGCTTTCAGTGAAGAAATTTTTCCTAATATCCAATCTAAACCTCCCCTGGCGCAACTCAAGACCATTCGCTTTTGTCCTGTCACTTGTTACTTGCGAGAGAGGGCTGCCCCCCACCTGGCTACACCCTCCTTTCAGGCAGTTTTAGAGACCAGTAAGGTCTCCCCTGAGCCTCTCTTTCTCCAGACTAAACAACCCCAGCTCCCTCAGTCACTCCTCATAATACTTGTGCTCCAGACCCTTCACTAGGCTCTGTTTCTCTTCTCTGGACTCATCCCAGCACCTCAAATAAATCTAATTGAAAGTGAAGCCAATTTACTGCCAAGTGGTCAGTGGTCTGAACAGTCCTATATGCATAGTAATAATGGACTTGCTCTCTTGTCCAGAAATTGAAGAAATTTTTAAGAATCCCTTAAGTTTACTCTGCAAAATCACAATCATGTGGTCTCGTAACTAGACAGGATCCAACAGTAGAAATGCTGACAAGAACACATTTCCAGGGAAGTGGAATACTTAAAGAGTAAGGTGCTCACTAGTATTTCCTCTGACCATCTTGGGTTCCTCCTGCAACTCTACTGCAGCCCCTGCCACGGTGATCCCATGGGGCTCATTTCAATCCACCACAAAGCACTGCAGCAAGTACCATGTCTGCAGATCAGAGGGACCCTGACATCAGTACTCACGCCTGGTTTGTGCCAGGATAATAATCCAGCTAAATAGTTTCAGTGCAGGACAGTGTGTAGGAAAGCAGAGCTGGACGCTGCATCTGCACTCCTGCAGAGCTGCAGCCAGCAAAGGCTCCACGCTAAGTCTGGCTGCACCGAGCTGCCCATGACACAAAGCACAACTGGTCCCATTCACCAGGAGAGCCCTGGGCTCCTTGTGCCGGCGGCTCTCAGTGCCATAGTGTAACCATGTCACAGTGCAATAAAATCCGTGGAAAAGTTTTCTGAAAGAATGGAGTCAGGCAGCTGCATAATTTGTTCCAAAAAGTCTGCATGACATATTGGTTAAAGTTAAGTTTTATGGCTTTGTTTGACATAGTCAAAAGTGGCTGGCACACAAAAAATGTATCTTGTCTTTTCCTGAACCATTTTTATTGCAAAATCTGTTATTCAGCATTTGTTCGTCAAAAAATGAATTCATACAGTTTCTCATTAGTTCCCCCACACTTCCTAAGCAAACAGTAAAAGTCAAAGGCTGCCAGTTCAGTATTGTTTATTGTTACATGGGGCTCTGTCAGCTTGAGTATGTGATGAAGAGAAATACAATAGTGCACAATTTAAAACAGAAATCAGGAAGAAAATATAATCCAAGAGTTTCATTTCAGCATTCTCAAATATCTTTTCGAGTCAGTGTCTTTGGCATTGGTGAGACACCAACTTGAGCTCTTTTAGCACAATGAGACAGATGTAGCCCTTGAAAACAGGGCAAAACAGAAAAAAAAAAGTCAGGAAGCAGTGAACACTCAGAACACAGCAGCTTGAATTCATCAGAGTACAAAAACAAGGCCACCATATCACTGCCTAGATCAGAAGAGAAACCTAACCTTGATTTCTAGTACCCTGCAGGTATGACAATACATTCTTTTCTTCTTACAACTTAACCCCTGCATTGTAGCAATCCCAAAACACTGAAAGCATAGGAGCCAGACCAAACTAAATTACCCACCACTTGCTTTAGGTCATAACAGCAACCTTTCTGTCAAGTTTTAATTGAAAAATTAAAATGTTTCCACACCAGAAATTCTAATGAGACTACCTATTCACTCCGATTTTTAATTTTGCATGTCATTCTAGTAAAGTTGGGATTGGGGAATGACAGGAAATAAAATACCTACTTGATTTTTTTCAGGATTCATACACTCACAAAAGTAAGACCCTGAATTAATAAACTTTAAAATAAAGAAAATACAATCACATGTATTAAATTACAGAACTCTGTTTGAATAGCCTTCCTTTATGCAGCTGAACAACCTTTGTCTGTTGAAGCAACTGGCATCTTCAATGCCTGTGCTTTGACATAACTCATCAAGGGAGATTTTTTTCTTCTAATTTTGCCCAGAAAGAAGAAATTCGTGATGATTTGAATTTTGTATAAGAAATTCTTTTGCTCTGCCTCTTTTTCAAAGTCTGCATTTCTCTCACCATTTTCAGCCTAGAAGTCAAAATAGATATGGCACTCAAAAGCGCTGCCTTTGAAAATTATGCTCAGTTGTTACCAGTAGCTGCAGGTTCTATTGGAAATCCCCTTAAAAATTTGAAAATCTTCCCTCTCCAGATTTTCACCTCTCACCTCTTTGAAGAAAACCTTCCAGAATTCTGATGCTGGGAAGACCAAAAAACACCTACATTTGAACTTTGCATATGGTAGGTATTCCTATCTGATTACTTTTCTGATTTTCTTGTATTCTAGGTTAATGTTGCTGGCAATAATAGTCATTATATAAGTGTTGCAGCCAAAACCTCTGAGCAAACTACTTGTTATCTTTTGAACAACTGCTCACTTATTGACAATATCTACACATGCCATATTGTGTTCATCAGAAATTCTTTTAGTTTAAAATTAACAGAGTAAAGAAGAAAACCTAAAAAAACCCCCTTAAACCAACCTGTTAAATAACTGCAGAACATATTAAAGACTGTGCAAGGAATTACTAGGAATTACTCAGATAATATAAGGCAAGTAATAAAGAATCATTATGGAAAATTTGTGTAGACTATCATATACGTTGTTCACAAGAGAAATTTATAGCTACCTGTTGAACTTGTATTTTTTAACACGTCATAGATGACAGTTTCTGTCCTCATGGGTTTACAAACTAATAGAGAAAGAAAGCACTGTTACCACCACTTTTCAGGGGGAATAATCATTAGAAGCTTAAGAATTAAAACACTGATCTCCTGACTCCTAACCTACTGCTCTAGTTTCTCTCAAAGTATCAGCTGAGACATTTTGGTAAAGGCTGAGCTGGTGCCAGTGAAGAGTAACTTCCACAACCAGTAGATACTTTTTGACAARCTTCTGGGTGGCAAGGACACGTAATTCTTCTGATATTTACAACAGGCTGTTTCRGGCTAAACATTTTTATGTCAATTCCAAAAGTCACTTTGTTGTAATTAGTCCCAATTATTACTGTATTGAGTTCTGGTGAAGTTTTGGTAACAGATTGCAATACATTGATATCTTACCTTATCAATAGGGTTAGTATTTTTACACATGTTTTGGAGGATTAATTACTAGACTTTCGTCTGTTTCTCCAAATTTGGTTATTCATTGTAGCTCTAATTYAGGTGAGACATAGATCAATCACTTTTGATTATATTCTTGACTCTACATTTTGATTTAATTACCTTGCACTTAAAAACCATACACATTTATAATTAGATGTTACCTGACTTCTTAGAGGAACTGACTGTGAATAACCACAAAGTCTTTCACCAAGTCCTTTCAACTTTTTTCTGTGATACCTTTAATGAACTCAAAAATGGTCTGACAGCCAATAAAATGAGATCATGGCCAGCTGAGTTGATCAGTATTATCTTATGGTATTGTTTTTTCCCTTGGAAAACTCATCTCTCTTTCCTAAGCACATGCTGTTTCTTATTTACAATAGAAAATGGAGAAGTTTGTGCAAAAGTTTCTGCTAAGGAGAAAACTTTAAAAAAGTAATCATGGCTCTCATCCCCACATGGCAATTCTTATTTCATGTTGAGAATATCACAGAATAGAAGGAAATCAATCTGTGCAAAGCACTCCATTGACGTGGAATTCACCTGAACTGCTCATAGTCAACAGATAGAAGCAGAACACATTTTATCTGATCTGATTTAAACTGCAGGGCGAGATGAATCACATCTTAAACCTGGCTCTCTGCTGGATCTGAATGCAGTCAAGACAACCAGATCAAATACAGGCTTCTGGATTGTAGACATCTGAGGTTAGAGGAGATGAGCTTCATGCACAGGGCTCACAGGAGAGCCTGATGTGCAACAGCTGCTCTGCATTGACACCTTGGCGTATTTAGACAGGCACCTTTATTTAATCTGGAAATCCCTTTGTGGGAGAGACCATTTCCTGACTTGGAATTTGTATTGCACTTGCAATCAAAGGGTTCACTCAGGACAGGCAAAATGGTGATACCTCATCTTGTAATAAAAAAGCTGAACTTACGAATAAACTAATACCCCTTATAGAGTTCTGATGGCATGTTTATAACTTAATTGTAGCTAGCATGAGTTATTGGCATGTATTTAAGCATTTTGTTAATTCTCCTTGGTTTTGTATTTTGAATGCAGTTACATACAACTCCGCTTGGAAAGTCAAATGACCATGTAACAAAGAGTATTGGTCTAATCTCGTCTGCAGTGCACCAGACAAATACTGACATTCTGACTCCCTTGAAGTCAACATTAAGTCTGTCTTTGACTTCAGTGGCAACAGAATTTCTTGTAAGAAACCCTGAATCCAATAGATAATAAAAATATGAGAATAAAATTCACATTATCATTTATCAGCGTTTCTCACAGAGTGCACACTGAGGCATCATCACTCAAAAGGGAATTAGAAAAGGTAACTAAAAGCAACAATTTTCTGAAAAATGGTATCGTAAAACATGTATACAAAGTATGTATTAGTGGTCTCTAGTTAAGGTAAAACATCTTTTCTATTGTCTTTCTTTTACATTGCCTCTCTTTGCTTATCTATTTTACTGCCTCCATGCTGCCTRGATGAATTCATTGCTCTAATTTTAATCAATTTACCATCTATTGTTCTTTGTGCAGGGATTCCCTCCCTCCATATAAACACTTTGATCAGAAAGAATATTATTTCCTTCACGTTATGAGAGGCTAGGGTTACAAATTATCAACCCATGTATATTTTTTCCTAATATAAAGAGTTTTAAAAGGCATAAGAGAAATCCTCTCTCCCTGATAAGGTTGCTTTCGGTTTGATATAATATTTACATTATTTCAACTGTAGCTGCTAATGTTGGTCAAAAGAAAGAGAATGGTGTCCACTGGATACAGAGTGCTGCGATAAAAGAGAGGGGATTTACCTGTTCAGTGTGGCCTTTGATATTTAAGGGTAACCTCTTCCTGAAGTCACCTGCATAACACGGGAAATTATAATCACTAGGTAAGATGCGACTTGAGTGGACTGGGGAAACCTGTGCCTTACTGGTTTTGTAACAGTAATTATTAGGGAGTAGAGAAAAAACAAAAGAAGAGAAAAAAAACAACCAACCAAACCCAGCTTAATGTAATAGCAAAATGTTTCTGTTGTATTGCTGATGGAAACAAGGGCTGTCCTAAAGTCCCAACCATATCACACACACCCACCCCCAGCACTGGTTTTCTGACCTCACCTGAGCTTGCCATTGTTCTGCTGTGCATGCAGGAAAACGAGGCATCAGAATCCAATTTTTTCTGTTATGTTCTTTTTGATTGTGAACCACAGGTCCTGTCCTGTAGCTGGGTCTGTAAGTCACCACTTGGGAGTGGTTTAGGTATTCTGACAAGCTGATGCAGCCATCAGATGTAACTTCTATAGCTTAGGTCATAAAGGAAGACTAGTACTGGCAGGCCTATTGGTGCCTGAGGTGTATCCAGACTATGTGACAGCCACGATAAAGAAGGTGGACAAACCAGGCAAGTCCTTTGGTTGCTATTCAATATCCTGGTCATCTGATGTGGTACTGGGAATCACCTGATGAGCTGCCCATGGGATCAGATGATGACTGGGGATGAAGAAGGAGTAGGGGAGGTCATCTGATAGACATTATGAAAAGGTTCCTCAGAGGCTCTTTTTAAACACCAAAAGGGACTTCTTATAGGATGTAATTGTTCTGAGAGATAACACAGATGCTAAGGAAAAGCTTGATCCCATTTTGCTGTGTCATGTGGTGAGTTCACAAGCAAGATTTTGCTTGGGACAGAAAAGCAGTGCTCATCCAGACTTTCCTTGTATTTGGTTTGGGGGCAAGGAAATACTCATTGGGATGCTGGGGAATTCGAATGGTCAAACATCTATAGAGAAACACAGAAAGAAACTCTGTCAGGCCTGTGGCGTTTTGGCCATTAGGAAAAAACTCAACCCCCAAACCTCCCATTCTGTGCAAGTCAGAGGCATGGCCTGGGCTAAGCTTAGAGTGGACTGCTGGGGAGGCAAAGGCAGGGAACAGTCAGTCAGTGGTTTCCATGGCTACTTCTCAGTGTTATCAAAATAATTTGTTAGTTTCTGTCAAGATCGAAACCTGATTAGCGAGTGTGCTAGCACAAGTAAGGTGTCCCTGAAGAAGGTGTGCAGGATGACCAGGATCCTGGGATGACTGGACTTGAGGTCTCACCTCCAGGGTAAATCACCTCTGCCCAAAGGAAAGAGGCTGGAGTCTATTTGGACCAAAGGAAATCCCAACGGTTCAAACGCAGTACTCTGGCTGAAATCCAGCAGAGAGCTCTCAGAAAGCAGAGAATATAATAGCTGCTATAATTTATGGTAGCACTTATTTAAGTAATTAACTCTTATCTGAGTTTGCTAACTTCCTGAAATTGTTCTCTTGTTCTGTGAGAAGTCTTACATCCTATGATATAATTTGACTCTCCAGGGTCGTTCTTTGCAGAACTTGAAAAAAAAATAAAAGGAGTCTTTATTCATCTTGTCATCAGCCTGAAAAGGTTTCCATGTTGAACTCAATATGCTTGTTTTTAAAGGTAGAGATTTTTTCCATAATTTCCAGTAAAATGTAGCCTCCACACTGCCTAAATTTAATTTGAAATGGACAGTTCGCTATCTTTTTTTTTTTAAACCTCCAGAGCTATGCCCCAGCAAGCCTACATATTAGATTAAAAGCATCCAAGAAAGGGGAGATAAATTGTATTTGTTTTAGTAAACAGTAACATGCTCAGGCACAAAAGTAGAAATAAGAATTAAAGAAGTAAATTCATTACAATAAACAGTTCTAATTTTCTTAGCTGTATTAAATAGTTGTTCACCTCTAGAAAACATGAATTTGCCTTATATAATAAGAGAATGCTGTTTTGCAAAGTGGTGAATTTCATGTTTGGTCATAATTGTGATACCACATTGTTACCTCAAATAATTTCTAAAACAACCATTAACTTACAAAACCCTTTCCTGTCCCTTTTCCCCCCTCAATACTTTTCTAAAATGAAGTAGTATCTTCCCTCTCCTAACACTCAAAATTTACCATGACTTCTGTCAATTATAAGCAATTATTTAAGGACTAGAGCTGTGTTTAAAAAAAGAAAATTCCTAAGGAAAAAACTAAGCCAGAAAGATGCACAAACAGTGAAGATTATGAAAGCACTCTCAGGGCTTTGCATTAAGCTCTAATCCCCTTTTGTTTCCAGCCCCTGCTTTTCCCATTTTGGTACTATCTTCTAGCAGGCACTTCAGCGTGGGATTACATGTTTGCACATGTTACTCTGCTTATTTACTTGTACTGCATTAATGTTTAACAATACTTTGAATATACAGAACGAGGCATGGGGAGAGAACCCGCGTGTGTGTATTTTAAATAGATATGTTTAAGGTTTCAGTCAGCACTGTGAGATGACTGCATTATTCCCGAGTGATAAAGCCATGAGACATACAAGTATTCCTAAACCAGGGCTAACACAGCCTTTGTGAACTCCTGTTTTAAATGTCTCATCACTTTAGAAACTTTTTTAGCCATTCAGGAAAAAAAGTCTACTCTTGTTAAACAACCCTAGTGAACCCTAGGCAGGACTCAGAAGGACCTGAAGTTAATGAACTTCTGAACAAGTCATAAAGATGAGGAAAAAAATCTTTTTGTTATAGGCTATTTCTTAGCTGTCTACGAGAAGAAGTTGGTTTTAACTTTCATTCCCTAGGTGAACTTTAGATTGTGGCAGTTGTAAGTGAAGTATTTTCAGAACAATGAACACAGGTAGATGTAGGCAGAGAAGATGGACTGAGAACTTGTGGTTAAAAATGCTATTACACTCTGCTTAAAAAAACCTTGAGACTTGAAACACTCGGTATTTCAGCCCACCATGGTCCTGTATGAGAACAGAGGTTATGCAGGCTAAAATACACATCTACTGCAGGTTACTGCATACTGTGCAGGCCTTTGTCTCAACTACTTGGCAGTGCAAGTTTGTTGCCCCCAGCTGTGTCTGTTATCTAATCTGTCCAATCTACCTGTAGAGGGTATGGTCTCTGCCCTTGATTTTCAGCACAAAGCTTTCCATAACTCGGCAAACACCAGCGCTTCAACCTCTTTTCCCCCATTGACCACACTTGTGCATTTTCTACTAGTTTCAAAATATGCACGTAATCTTACACTGAATAAACTCTTTCCAAATAGTCTGTGCTAATCTTAACAACATGATGTCATCCAAACTCCACAGCATTTGTTTTAATATTCCAGATCTTTTGATCTTGTCTCATAAATCAATCCCTTCATCTCTTTAATTATTTTAATTGCTCTTTTTTAAATTCCCTTCAGGGTAATTTTCTAACAGGAAGATTCCCAAAAATATCCCAGGCATGACCTAGTTCAGTAGCATGCACAGAGTAGTCATGCCAAAGAAGTGGAAGAGATTTCTGTTAGTTCCTTCCTCAGTGATGGATTCCTTCACACGGAGGCTTAAATTCTGTGGGCTTTGTTATTATGCTTTTCTGTAAAACCATATGTAATTTACGGTTTGCTTTCACTCCCACATGTTGATATTGCAGGTTTCTTCCTCTTGTTGGATGTTTTCCTACAGCTTTACCAAAGTTTCCAAGATGAACCTCTTCTTTTCCACCCTTTATTGAATTTGTCCATGCTATTTTGCCAGCTTTCCCAGTTCCACCTAACCCAATGAGCAGCTGCAAAAGCCATTTATGGCTAATAACTGTCCTTTAAGTCAAAGTTCACGAAAGAAAGACTTCATACTGTTCTCTGTAATAATTCATTAGCCTTTTCAGCTCTTCAGCCCACTACTAAACCACAAAATTCTCATCCATATAAAAAAGGACACAGTAAGACCACTGTTCTTTTTTCCACAGCAAGTTTAATTAAAAAGATGATGTTTCAACTTTCTTCAAGTGCCATTCTGGAATGGTCAACCTTAAATTGCAAAATTAATGGCAGGAAAATATTTGCATGACATATTGATGTTCTTTTTTTTTTTTCCTGTAAACCCAGCAAAGCTGTTCATGTGTATATAAGGGCATAATTTAGCAAGGCACTTGGCACATATGAACAAATACAGTTGAAGGTACTTAGGTGGCAGCATCGCTATTACCTCCTTCCATTATTCCACAATGGAAAGATAATGTAATAGGGTGAACAGAACACAAGGCATTGCTCCCACTGAAGACAGCAAAAATCAATCCAGTAAGCTCCTTTATGGAATGAGGTAACTGAAACCACAGCAGTCACCACAAGCGAAGGTGAGAGACATAAGAGATTTTAGCGTGCAGGGATTTTCTTGGCTGCCTTGAGGCAGTTGCATGTCTGAAAAAAAAGCAGTAGAGAGATTGAAGTCAGCAGCAAGGAAGCAGTGATTTTGGTTAACAAAAACCAACAAGGATACACAAGACACCCAAACAGAACTATGTAATCCCCCGTAACATCCAGGATTGGATCAAAGATGTTGAATGGGAATCTGCAAAGCCATATATTTTAGCTAATTAATCATAAAAAAATCCCAGACTCTCCATGAGCTGTGTCAAAAGAACACCACCTGATGGGAAGTGTGGTTACTACAGACCTGCAGATGTCTGTGTGTCTTCTGATGCGTATCTCCAGTGAACGTTTCTGCTTTGCTCAGGGTGCCTGTGTGGAACTATAACTGTTCAAAACAAGGATACTGTAAGTTTGCCCTGAAAAAAGCCTTATTGAAAGTTATAGAAATAATCGCAGTAGCACATTAGGTTACACCCTAATGAGTACTTGTAAATCTCTTCATTTAATTGTGGAATCATGTGAAACCACTCATGCCATGGCATTGTGCACATCCATTCTCAGTCCTGCAATAAAGGAATTTGCCAGCTGGCAAAGCTCCTCATAACTAACAGAGCCAAACATCTTCCTCTGTACTTGGCACTGGCGAGGCCACGCCTGGAGTAGAGTACTGTGTCCAGTTCTGGGCTTCTCAGTTCAGGAAGGACATTGAGGTGGTGGAGGGTATCCAGAGAAGGGCAACGGAGCTGGAGAAGGGTCTGGAGCACAAGTCTGATGAGGAGCAGCTGAGGCACCTGGGGGTGTTTAGCCTGGAGAAAAGGAGACTTAGGGGTGACCTTATCACTCTCTAAAACTCCCTGAAAGGAGGTTGTAGCCAGGTGGGGGTCGGTTTCTTCTCCGAGGCAAGCAGCTACAGGACAAGAGGACACAGTCTTAAGCTGCACCAGGAGAGGTTTAGGTTGGACATTAGGAAGAATTTCCTCACAGAACAGGTGATTAGACTGTGGAATGGGCTGCCCAGAGAGGTGGTGGAGTCACCGTTCCTGGATGTGTTTAAGGAAAGACTGGACGTGGCACAGTGCCATGGTCTGGCTGACACCGTGCGTTCGGTCATAGCTCGGACTTGATGATCTCATAGGTCTTTTCCAAGATATCACATGATTATGTGATATTGTGATTCTCCGATCAGTTCTGCAGTTAACTACGTCTGGATGCTTTTTTTCTGCGTTTGTAACTGCATGTGGTTAATCTAATTTGTGGCTTCAGCACGCTGTTTTTCAGTTATTCTTTATGTATAAAAAAGACTTTAAATAAAAGCCTTTGAAGACTCCCTGGTGGTGGTTTCTCTGCAGGGAGGGACAGCGGGCGCCCTCCGTGCCCACGGCGGGCAGCAGGTGACCAGAGCAGCCCCATCGCTGCTGCGGCTGGGACCCGTCCGTGGCCTCAGCGCCAGGACACCAGTACAGGGTTTCAGGGGTGGATGCGCGTGCGAACAGCATCCCCCGGGGCTCCGCACGGTGCTTTCCCCACACGCCGAGCGGCCCAGCCCCGGGCCTGCGGGCCCGCCGCTTCCCCCGGCCCGCCCCGGCCCCGCCCCGCCGCGCTCCCCCCCCCGCGGCGCCGCCGCAGCCCCCGCGCATATAGGGCCGCTCCGCCGCACGGGCCGCGTCGCCGCCGCCGCTCCAGGCATGGCACAGGGCTCTACCTCACTATGGCAGCAGCAGCGCGGCACAGCACCCTGGACTTCTTGCTCGGCGCCACAGGTAACCGGGCTAAAAGGCGGCGGCGACGCGCCACCTCCCCACCCCCCGTGTCGGTGTCTCGCCCGGGCCGCCGGGGATGAGGCCCGCCCGCCCCTCGGGCCCCGTGTGGGCGCCACCTCCCCCCTCCGGGCCTTTGCCCGGCGCCCCCCCCCCGGGCCGTGTTTGCCTCCGGTACCCGCCTCTGTCCCTGCGGCGGCTCGCTCCCGCTGCGGCCTCCGGCCCGAGCCCGCCACGCCGCGGGCAGCTCGGGCGGGGAGGGGCGGACGTGCGGGTGCCCTCGGCCCGGGCAGTCACGGCGGCGGCTCTGGGCAGCCTCAGGGCGCGCTTTCCCCGCGGGGCAGGGAGGCGGGCGGGGCGTGCCGCGCCGCGGGGCTGGCGAAAGGCAGGGAGCGAGGGCCTGGCTGTTGGCGAGCGGCCGGGCCGGGGAACCCCCCGAGGCCGCCCTGGCGCTGCGGCTGCTGCCGCCCCTGCACCGCGCTTGAGACCGGGGCGAACCGGGCTGGCGGCTCCCGCCGAGCGAGGCGCGGTGCGGTGCGGGAGCGCCGTGTCACCGCGGTGCTGCTCGGACCTGGCGGCGGACGCGATTAGCGCTGGAGCCGCCGGCTGTGGCGGGGCCTGACCCCGGGGGGATCTGTAGGGGGCACTTTCGGGCCGGGAACCGCGGCGACAACCACGTTTCTTAGCGGCCGAGATGGGTGGAAAGGTTTGATGGGGGAAGGGGGGGAGCTGCCGTGGGCGCCAAAGCGGCTCGGTGAGTGCTCGGCCAGGCCGCGGGCTCGGTGTGGCCTTCCCGCTCCTGGGGCCTGGGACCCGGGGCCCGGCCTCGTGTGTCGAACCCCTTTCTCCCTCCCGTYTTGGAGAGAGGGAGGTGTGAAGGCAGTTCCCTGCATCTACAGACAAAATCTGTGAAAAGCTTGGTTTGAGAAAGCAGTTCCTGACCACAGGGGCTTTGCTGCGTGCTGTGCTCTTTGTGGCATTGCTGCGTGTCCACTTCGGAGGACCAGGAGCAGGGAGGGGAAGGTATTAGTGGAGTTGTTCCCAAACAGTGTGCTTTACGATAGTGCACTGTGTTTTACAGTGAAAGTCTTGCAGTTTCCCTTTTACATTCAGTTTTTTTCAGGGCACCTTAGCCACTCTAATGGCAAGTGAGATAGTCCTCCTTTTTTCCTTGCCCCTGTGCTTAACTAATCCAGTATGAGCACAATTAGGAAGCTAAAGCAGTATAAAAACTAGTTTCATAGAAACCAGCCAGCCCCCACAATGACCTCTTTGCCTGTGTAGTTCTCTGAACGATCGTGATGGGTTCAAGAGTTACATCAGTGACTGGCTTCTGCAGAAGAGTCAGAATTGCCAGGGGTAATGTAGGTGTTTTGAAAATAAGCCACAGATATGTTAGCTCCTCTATGATCTAAAAAGCAATGCCATTAATTAGAGAATGTGGTAACAGTCTTAACTATTGCCTTGGTTTTAGATAGGCTTTTCTATTCCGTTTCCCTTTACTTCTGAAGACAATGTTTGCATCTTTCTCTGACCAAGACGGATGTGCCTAAATGGGGGTGTGGTGATGGACCCACTGTAGAAGTGTTGCTATGTAGATCAAAGGAGGGAAGAAAACATTTTTTTCCTTATGTTAGTCTCAGCACAATAGACATCTTCAGTGAGATATGGAGAACTTTCTTCCAGCYGTGACAGCTCAGAAGTTGGTTTGTACTTTTTATGTGGAGTTTTTCCTCTCATCTACTGTTTATGGTCCAAAGCACGAAGAGTAGGCTCAATAGGAAAAATTGGTGAATATGCATGTGTTACAGGAGTTAAACCTTAAAGCTGAATCATGGTTTGTCAACTAACTGAGTTTTTTCTGCAAATTATGTGGACAGTTATACTTCTGAATGGCCTGGAATGCCATGAAATGGCATTTAATAAAATTAAATGTGTGGTTTTGAACTTGCAGGTCTTATGAGGATGACATGTTATTTCTAGATCTCAGCTGAATCGGCTGGATCCTTGTTTGCATTCTGGAGAAGGCACAATCTGTAAACTTGTAAATGCACATTCCTTGTTCCTCAAAACATCAGCTGTGTCCTCATTTCTTTGACAAATATGTATTTTTGGGTAGGTATTAATATAACTTTTAAAGTTGCCTGCTTATCATGGAGTCATAGAATGGCCTGGGTTAGAAGGGACCTTAAAGATGATCTGATTCCACCCCTTCTGCCATAGGCAGGGACACCTGCTAGACCAAGTTGCATTGAACCCCATCCAGCCTGGCCTTGAACACTTTCAGGGATGGGACATCCACTGCTTCTCTGGGCAACATGTGCCAGTGCCTCACCCACCCTCACAGTAAAGAATTTTTTCCTAACATCTCACCTAACACTGCGCTCTTCCAGTTTGAAGCCATTCCCCCTTGTCCTGTCACTCCAGCCCCTTGTGAAAAAGTCTCTCTCCAGCTTTCTTGTAGTTCCCTTCGGGTACTGGAAGGCTGCAATTAGGTCACCTCAAAGTCTTCTCTTTTCTAGGCTGGTCAATCCCAATTCTCTCAGCCTTTCTTCATAGGAGAAGTGCTCCATCCCTCTGATCACTTTGGTGGCCTCCTCTGGACTTTCTCCAATAGGTCCGTGTCCTTCCCTGTGCTGGGAACCCAGAGCTGGATGCAGCGCTGCAGGTGGGGTCTCACCAGAGTGAAGTGGAGGGGCAGAATCCCCTCCCTCCCCTGCTCCCCACAGGGCTTTGGATGCAGCCCAGGACAGAGTTGCATTTCTGGGCTGCAAGGGTGCGTGGCTGGGTCATGTCCAGCCTCTCACCCACCAGCACCCCCAAGTCCCTCTGGGCAGGGCTGCTCTCGATCTGTTCATCCCCAGCCTGTATTGATAAAAGGGATTGCTCTGACCTGGGTGCAGCCCCTTGCACTTGGTCTTGTTAAACCCCATGAGATTCCCATGGGCCACTTCTTGAGCTTGTCGCTGGATGCCATCCCATCCTTCAGATGTGGCAACCACCCCACTGAGTTTGGTGTCATCTGCAAACTTGCTGAGGGTGCACTCAATCCCTCTGTGTCATTAATGAATGCATTAAGTGGCACTGGTCCCCGTACAGACCCCTGAGGGCCACCGCTTGTCACTGATGTCCATTGGGACTCTGAGCCGTTGACCATGACCCTGTGGATATGACAGTCCAACCACTTATGCTCCAAACAGTTCATGCACTGAGTCCGGCTCTCACCCATTTAGAGAGCAGGATGTTGAGGGGTACCATGTCAAAGGCTTTACAGAAATCCAGATAAATGACATTTGTACCTTGCAGGAAGGTTGTACAATAATTTGTTTCGTTCCAATGCATCTTGCAATAACTGTACATGGTAGTCGTGGGGTATTTTTTTAAGAATCTGCTTGTCTGAGAGTTGTTACATAGGGTTGAAATAAAATGTGTATGTTTCTCTGTGTTCACTTTTAACACAGTAACTATCCAAAGGCTTCAGTGTTGTTGTCTACCATCAAGACTGAACGTGATTATAAAGGTTGGGATAGTATTTGAGATGTTAATAGTTTTCTGGGATCTGTTTATTACTTAGAGGATAAAGACAAGTCACACACAACAGAGCACAGTCTCCTGAGGTTCACTGTGAGTAAAGGAGGGAGGCTCTCTGGCACTGGCAGGGAAAAGATCTGAAGGACGCAGATCTGCATGAGGAAGGTGAGGTGTTGTCATGTGTTAATACTTGTGCAGCTGTTAGCAACTGCTTGTGCTGCAGAGTGGTGTAGATTCTGGTGGGTTGTTCTCACTGGCCGACTTACTTTGCATATGTTTCCATATGCAAACCCTTTCAGTAACAGCCCTGGTTTCTTCAGGCAGTCCAGTTCTCTTGGGGTATTGGACAGTAGCCATTTCTTACTGTTTACTGTCATCGCTTCCGTAAGGTATTTGGAAATGTTGAGAGATGCCAGCAGTGTCAATAAAAACATTTGTCTGGGGAGTTAGAGGAGAAAACAGGTCCTCTCGTATTGGTATGGGATGAGGCAACACGACACTGTCTTGGGAATGGGGTTGCATGAGATGATTGAAGCCATGTACTTCTGCTAAAAACTGCCAGTTTTTTTCCAAACTTTTTAATAAAYTTTTTCGTGTCGTACAAAAATCTCTAGAAAAAAGGCCCTTTTGCCTGTCTTTATAACTATCTTCTCTAAATAGGCATCTCATTAGTTTTTAAAAATAATAATAGTTGGTTAAATATAAGTAGCGTTGAATCTTTGATAGCTGGATAGCATAGCCTGACTTTCAGTGATGGTCTTCTCAAGAGCTGATTAAATTAGCAACTGTAGAGCTCAGCCCTTTGAGCAGAAGTATTTTGCTGATCTGTGACCCTGGAGATAAACAGACAACTTCAGCAGGCAAACAGCACAGTGTTCCCTATACTAAAATACAAGAAGACTACTTTAACATTTATGAAAACGGGCACAGGTCACTGGCCTTCCTTAACTGGGGTATAGAAGGTTGTATCTTTTTGTTAGTCAATCAGAAGAGATGAATTTGTGACTCCTCAAGTCAGGACTTTATTATGAAAGTATGTAGATACTTGATGCCTTATACCTGTACAGAATTGATTTTAGATTTACTGGATTTTGTAAATTTGCTTGTACATGGGAGTGTTTCCATCCATGCATGAATGTGTCACATCAGCTTAGTTTTCTTGGTTGTTGACTATTGAACTGTTGAATATTCTTCAGGTTTCTCTAAGGGTGGGAGTGCAGATAATATGGAGACTCTTCTGAGGTTTGGGTTCTATTTACTTCAGAAAGTTGCTTTGAAAGGCAATTAGCTGGACATTAGTTTTAACTGTCTTCAGGTTTACTGTTTGGGATTATACGTAGTTCATGGTACGGTGGCACAAACAGTTGTGCTGATAATACTCAGGGCCAGGGCACAGGTGAGTGAGCTGGTGGAGGAGAGCAGTGATTACCTGAGCTGGCAGAATTGCTACAACATTCTTAGGAAGCTCTTGTATGAATTACACACTCTGGGAATGCTGGGGTTGGACTGAGTGTGGGTAAGGCAGTGCTTGAATTTTAAAGAAAAATGGTAAATGTGTGCACATGATCTTGTTTTCCTCAAATCAATGCCTTCATGGAGATAGAAAGAAGGGAATGGCCTTCTGTGGGCTGAGCATCCTCTGTCAGTAGCTTCGTTCCTGTCTGCAGGGTTGGGTCCACTGCTCAATTCGAACACTGTGCAGGGGGGAGAATCTTAATTATCAGATGTTCTGAGTTACTTTACTAAATATTCTTTCAGTATTGAAGTTTTTACTTAGGCTATCAAATTGTTAAATATTTGAACTGCACGCAGTTAAGCTAATATTTTCATTCTTGTGTTTGTTTTGATTGGAAGCCTTAATGTTCTTCGTAGAGCAGTACCACGGTTTTATGTGCTTATTTTTGGCTGTGCTGATCTAAACTTTTGAAGGGGAGAAAGAGTTGACAAGGTTTTGAGTTTTGCAGCTCTTTAAAATCTTGTTGTTGAGTTTTTTACTTAAGAACTAATTAAAAAATGCCTTTCTGAAGGGATAATCTCCCAGAAACAGAACTGTTTAAGAGAACTAAATGCTGAGGGTGGGTGCTGTAATGGCTCTTTTCTTGCTATCATCTCTGAAATCTCTACCTAAATTTCTACCTGGGAAAACTCTGCCTGAGTTACAGCTCAAAACACACAAGCAGCTGATCTTGCTGTAGTAAAGACGATTTGGAATTGGTGCTGGTTTGGTTTATTTAGCAGGTAGTCAGCAGTTCTAGATGTCGAATCATTGTTTATCCCTTGCTAAGTATGGAAATAGCAGAGAAAGCAGGAAGAGATGACTGGCATTGGAAACTTGATATTTTTCTTGAAAACTTCTGATTTCTTTCTCAGTAAGTCAGTCTTGTGTATGAAGGAGAAAGAAGCTATGAAGTATTTAGTATTAGTTTAAGCCTAAGATTATAAATGAAAAACTCATCAATAAAACCTTTGAGCACTTAGCTATGTAGAGAGTTATTTTTAATGTTTTCTGGTGGGTGCTTTTGTTGCCTGATGTAGTAGCGATGCTAGGGCTTTGTTTTCCTTTTGAGACAGATTCTGCTTTTGTGACTGGAGCTGGCTGCAGTTAGCTGTGAAAACACATTAAGTACATTTGAACTTCTTGTGAGGGAAAGGCATCTCTGATCCTTCTGGCTAAATTTGACTGGTTCTGTCAAGCGTTGGATTGTCTGAAGTGCTGAAACAGCTGATTGCAGTGATAACATGCAGTTGATAGGCTTATCACTTTACCKTATTGATTTATGGTATGTGAACAAAATTTGCTGACTCTTTTGCTATGATATGTATGTGAAGACCATGTAAATAAAGATTAAACAAGACTCAAATGTCTCTGGAGCTTGCAACTGTGTTACCAGCCTTGGCTGAGATGTGTTTGCAGCCACTTTGCAGCTGCAGTTCGGGAATGGCTCTGTTGTAGTTGTGTTCCCTTAGCAGCCTCCATGAGTGGTGTGGGCTCAGCTTGTGCTTTTGTGTGGGCTGTTCTGAGCCCTGCAGGTCTCCACGGTCTAGTTCTGACAGGCCTGGACCAAGAACTGGCCTGCTGAGTGTCAGAGCACACATGGGGCTTGTCAGGAGGTGTTAATACAGGAATTAATAGCTTTCCATTTTTAGCAATAAGGACTCCTATGAACTCATTCCCTGCTTTTGTTGGTTTCTAGTTTTGAAGATTGAAATGCTTTATGACTGGAACTCTGCAAATATAATTATCTGGTTCTCCAGCATGATGTCAAGTTCTCAATGGCTGCTTGCTCAGACATGAAGGAACTGTCACCTGCAAAGGTGAAGGTTAACAGTATGGGAGATGTTTTTCATGAGGGTCTGGTTTGAGGCTGTAGAGCAAATTCCTGCAGGAAATGAAGACTGGTTTTGACATACGAGTGTTTCCCATTTCAGATACATTTCTCTGTCATGCTTTTTAAGTATCAAAATCCTTGAAAAGAGAAGAAAGTACATATGACAAGTACTAATCACTTTGCTTAGTATCTTTCTAGAAGATGGTTAGGTAGTAGGTGATGAAAGTTGCTTGAGAGATGTAACTGACCAGAAGAGCTGATATTATTTGGATGTGCTGAGGTTCTGGTACCAAGTATGTTCTCTCTTTTACAGTTTTTTGGGGTGGAAGGGCTATGGGTATTTCAACAGGTGCTAAGGTTTGAAATGTGAACAGTCCTTGTATGCCAGTTGATAGACTTCAGTTGTGCATTACTGGGAGACAAATGAAGTTAGTGGAATTGAGGCATTAAAACCACGTTTGTTGGTATTAAGGATCAAGTGAAGGCATAAGTGTGTTGTTTTTTTTTTTTTTTCTTTTGGAGTTCCCGAAGAATCACTTTCTGTGGTCTGTTGTGCACCTTCCCACTAGATAGGCATTTAAAAAGTTGTTAACTGTAATAGGATGCCACATCATAACTAGCTGCCGTTAGATGCCAGGTATAGGAAAGCTGCTTTTAAAGCATATCTTTGATCAAAAATACAAAAAGAAAGAATTTGTAAAAGTCATAGTGAATGAGAGAGACTCTAATAGCCATGGAAAATGTGGTTTCTAAGGTTCTTCAGCACCGATGAGGGTATTCTAAAATTTTGCCAAAAGCGAACAAGGAARAACCCCTCTCATAAGTCCCTGTGGTGGGTTCTTTTTAAACTTCCATAATACATTGTGCAGGAATCATTGGAAGTAAGCCTTCAGATATTGATGAATCCACAAGCAGAGCGACCCTGTATTTGTGCAGTACACAAGCCAGGAGAAGTGTGCTTGCAGTGCTTGATTTCCCAAGTAACTCCTCAGTTATGTAAAGTGATGATCAAATACTTGTGTGAATAAAATTAAGGTAGATTCTGAAAGGTGAGCCTTTGTTCTTTCAGGTGGCTTCAGATGCAGACATGCTGCAAGATTTTTAACCTTGACTTTACTGGCTCTGCAGTAGTCAACTACTGTTACAGTGCAAGGTTTATTTTCCTGTCTCTGGGTATTTTATTAATGATGCTCATAATAATTGAGTTCTCCTGTTGGTCAGTGCCTGTGTTTGATTGCTTATTTACTTGCCCTGGTACAGATTTTCAGAGAGGCTTTTGTGAAGAATGCATCCTGGCTCTTGCAGGTATCTCTGCAGGACTGTGGCATAATGCAGAGGCCCTGTGCACCTGTTGTCCTGCTCTCTGGCTGGTGTGCCTTGTCCAATGCATGGGTACAAATTCTGGGTGATAGAATTTTGGAGACGAGTAAATATATTTCCTACTACATGCAGTAAAAGTTGGATAACAAAGCTGAGCTGCTTCACTTAAGTGATCTTAAAATACAAAATGTCTTCAGTAAGGCTTTGATTTTTTTCCCGGAAGTGAACAATATGTTAATTAGGAAGTCAGTCTATGCATTGATGGGGAAAAATGGCCTCTGGTTATGAAGTTTTTTAATAAGTGCTTTCATATTCACAGCTAATGTTAAATTGGTCTTCCAAGTCTGAATTGGTAGCAAGTGCTTTCTTCTGGTTCTTTCAGTATGTATTTTGCAGTGGTGAATCTTCGTTTGTGCTTGAAAAAACTTGTCAGCCTACCTGATTTCATGTGCAATGTGCTTGTGTTTTAGACAAACATCAAAGTAATTTGTCAGACAACACTTATATTGACTTAGTGTCCAGCTTTGCATTAAAGCATGAGCACATAAGTTTATTTTGATGCTTCACTTTTCAGTTTGGCTCATGTGAAGAGTGGATATCCTGGTAAGAGGAGGAGGGCAAAACAGAAAAGTGTTTTGTGGGGCTGTTACAGTCTGTTTTTTGATTTTTTCATTCTGCCCCTTTACTCAGGTATGCTCTCTGCTGTACCCTCTACCCAGGTTGCTCACCTGTGCTGTGTTTCCGAAGCACTCAACAGCATGGTTATTTTATACCAAAGTATAGAACAGATGTAGAATGACCACAGCTGCCAGGAATGTGACATTTGCTCAGAGAATGACAAAAAAGTAGTTGTATCATTTATCTTTCTAGTAATGGTGCTCAGCTTCTGCTGCAAGTTTGAGCAGCAGAGGTCATGTTAGAGTAAGAAAAGCTCCTTGATACAAGGATTCTTGTCTCTAAGAAAGCATTTGTACCAGAGGTCTTATGTGATGAGGAGTAAAACTACCCAACCTYGTCAGCAATCTTTAGTTCATTTAAATGATGTGTTTGAGTGAAAATTCATGGGAGACCAAGACAAAGATTGGGAATGCTGTGGTATGGTCTGGTAAACCTTATGTTTTGCTCTCCTGGATTTAATTAAACTCCATGTTGTGGTGTTTCATCATTGAAAGTACTGAAATAAATCTTGAAACTGCATTGTCTATCCTTGTAGCAGAAGTTCACTATTTAAGCTTTTCAAAAAGGAGTTCTTGTCTAAAAGACTAGATGGAAATGGAATATCGTCTGAAATGGAATATTGCTCCAATGAAAGCATTTTGCCACATCACTTCTACTAGGATTTGGAACCAAACCTACTTATTTTCATGCAATGAATTTCAAGTTATATGGCACCTTACAAAATTGACTTCATAGTTAGTCATGCTGTTGTGTGTAATGCTGTTTCAGGTTAGTCTTATTCTGTTTATGTGCTTATTGGTGGTACTTGGAATTGTGATGGTACCATTAATCTGTAAATTGATAATAGGTGTTTTTAAGATTGTAATCCAGTAACTAGAATTTTATGTCTTCTTAAGGCACAGCAGCAAGGCCTAAATCTCACTAATACTGGAATTTATTTCTATTGAGGCTGATTTTACAGAAAACTTCAGGAACTTCATATTCATGAAACAACATGGGTTATTCAGTACACAAGATGAGTTTTGSGTTTATGTGTACAGTAAATTAGATTTTTGATAGTCCTAATACAACAAATTGAATAGAGGAAGAGTGAAGGCGTAACTTCTTTTTAATGTATTTATTCCATTATGGAAGTGGATGGAGCTCATAGACCTGTATTTGCTGAAAACTTGAAATCTTCTGTAGAATTTTCCCATGAAGATGATTAGGGCCCTAACACAAAGGTGGTGGTAATGCAGGGGAGGAGAGAGGGTTGAATTCTGTTTGTAGCTGGGTATCTTTAATACTTTAAGAGCTCATTCTGATTCATGATTATTTCACCCATAATTTCCCAAAGCACACTTGGATGGACAGAGTGACTTACTTGGCTGTGGTGATTACATGGATGTGCCGTAAGTTCATGCACTTGCTGTTGTGACACAGTGTAGCTGGAAAACCTTAGATGTAGGAGYGTGGGAAGTGTTCTTAGAAACTTTTGGAAAAAGCAGCTTTCTACTCTTCAGCTTGTGTGATACCTAATGAAATAGATTAAGTGCATTAGGAAACTTGATGATCCACTTTCTCATGGATGAGCGGATAGCAATGACTCTTTTTGCCTGCTGCCCCTTTAAACCTCATGCCATGTGGTATTTGTTGGCTTCTGTGTCTAAGTCAACATGATGAGGATGATCATTACAGGTGCCAATTGATTGAGAGGAATAATTCAAGTATAATTTTCTGCTTTTTGCAGAGCTGGCAAGGACAAAACAAAGGATTTTACCTGTGTGTGTGTGTTCTGATGGAAGACTTTGAAACTTAATACCCAGGAGGTGTACGTTGCTAAAGCCAGTTGGTTTTCATTTGCATCTGTTAACATGTCAGGAAGAAGCTACCTGCTTTATTCTGGGCAGTAACGAAAGCAGGGGCTTTGGAKTGAGCTTGGAGGGGATACTTTTATTCTTGGCATGGGGTTATTTTGTTGTGGAAGGACAAGGACCAGTTTAGGCATCCTGACTTTAGCTGAGCCTGTGATAGTGCTGTGGAAACTTCTCTGGATGGTCTGTCTCAAACACCAATTTGATTTGCTCGCTTGTTTTCCATGCAGGTAGAACATTTTAACTAAGACAAAAGGAGTACAATTCTTAAGTTTTCAAGATCTAAGAAGAAGATTGTCATACAGGAGTTGATGACTAAATGATACCCAGTTACTTGCAAATTATTATGTAATGCTCTGTGCTYTTATGTACAATGGAGAAGGGGACCTAGGAAGACGGGGCTGTTGCCTTTCCATAAACTGGTGTGACTTGTAGCTCTCCTTTTTTTTTTTAATATTATTTCTCTATTTGCTTTAGTGCCTGAAGGAAATCTCGGACRTATAAAATACAGACATGGGAGTCTGAAGCTTCTCCTTGGCTCTGGATTGTAAAATTTATGAACAATTTGCTCACTAGACATTTCAGCAGCACACTTCTTAATTCTGCAGTTTTTTCATGGTTAAGATTGAGATACAATATTGGCACTGGAAAAATGCCTTGGGTTAGTCTATGAATGAGAGCTCTCTTGGACATCTCTGAGCCTGGGGACACTATTTCCAGTAAGTGGTGGTGGAGAGGGGCACCGATTTGGCTGTGCTGGGCTCAGTGCCAGAGCAGTCAGGTGTGCTGCTGTAGCAGGTTGAAGGCACCACCCTCCTGCTGCTCTTCTTGAACTGCCCCTGGGACGTCAGCTGCTTAGAAATGAATTTCCTCTATCACATGTGTTCCCTTCATCACCTGTACATGATGTCCTCCCACCCTGTCTCTGTATTTCCTTTTCCTGTGAGATGTTTGAAGAGTTGGAGTTGACAGGTAGAGTGCATGTATGTGAGAATATCAGGCTTGCGTAAAGATTTATTACATTGAAACAATTTAAACAGCTCTGAACTGAAACAATATGCCAGCAGTTCAGGTTGCTATTTACTATTAGGATATTCTGAATCTTTGTTCCTAAGGTATCCTAACTCTTTGATATATTCTTCATGAAGAACTTAATTTGATTTGTTTTCTTCACCTTTCTCTATTGAAAATGTAGCTACCAAGGGAAAAATGCATCAGATGCGGAAGCCTATGTAAATGCTTTGATGTTGCCATGTTGYTTTGGTTATGTTATATTCTCACTTGTTACAGGAAACGATTTAAAATCAGGGTAAAAAAATTTGAAGTTGGAAATGGGGTGAATATTTTCAAATGAGAGCTAATATATTCCCATAACTTACTAAGATTTTGTTAATCATAGGGCATGAAGAAGTCTTAAACCGGAATATTTTTAGAGATAATCTGGCTCAATACTCCAACACTGACTCAAGTATCTGGGTGGAATGAGCCAGCGTTATGCATGAGGCCAGACTGGATGCTTACAGTGACCCTACACTTCGCTYTCATGTTCACAGATGGCTGTGGAATACTGATTGCTTTGCTGCTCGAATTTCAGAGGAACGTCTGCAACTGCTGCAGATYATCTCTTCAAGTGTGCTGAGATTGAAAAACTTTCTGGCTAAACTGGGCATTGACTCTCCTCAAAAGTACATATATCTCAAATCCTATACACAGTGTTTTTTGTTCCTGTTCTCTGAAGTTAAAACTTTGGGCATTTCTTGTTCCTTCTGGCACATAATTATCAAACACCTAAACCAGTATTTCATACTTGGTAACCAGAGTTTGTTTCCTTTGTTCCTGAGTAACAAAAAAAAGTAATGACTACTTGAATAAACATTGTGATGTAGATTCAAAGGTGTTCCTGTTGTTCTAATTACCACTGTCATTTTTACTTATCAGTGCTTGATAGTGCATATCTGAGCTTGGAGTGAGGTGGTGGTGAGTGGATTTGGGTGAGAGATCCTGAGACTGCTGAAACTTCCTGATGTCTTCAAGCAGCCACTTATGCCTCAAACATTTTATAAAGGAGTCTCCAACTTTGGAGAATTAATTAGCCCTCCGAGGCAAATCTTGTGTGGTACAACTAAAAGGATACCTGATAAAAGAGCATGTTGTTGTTTTAATTTCCTAAAGTTAATAGTATAATAGGAAGAACTTAATCAAGGTTGTGCCTGGGTTTTTAGCAAAGAAATCTACTGGTGAATAATGAGCAGCTTGTGAGGGATTGGTATTTTCATGGAGCAGAAAAATATCAGTGATGATTTGTCCTGCAGTGTCTGCCAAGATGCACCTAATAGGATTCTTTGAAGCTGTTGAAAACAGGCTAAATGTGGTATGAGCATTTCAGTTCTTTCAGTCTGTTCACCATCTTGCTACCATCTTGCATGAGCTGCAGAAGTGAAGTGGTCTGGGGGTTGGTTGCACACTGGTTCAATGTGGGTTTCCTGTCATTTCACTGTTGGCCCTGGAAGGGTATGGCACACGTTAGTAAACTGAGTTCTTGTTTAATGTTTTTGTGGTGGTGACTTGAGTAAAGGATGGAAATGGGCAGGTGTTTTGAAAAAGCTGAAGGTAAAGGAGTTGGGCAAAATGCTACGCAAGAAGTGGGGACCCCGTGTCTGAAGTGAAAAATTCTTTGTGAATGTACTGGCCTTGGGGCAGCTGCTTGTCCCTTCTCCAAAAAGTGCTGATGCCTGCCAGAAGCTGCACATTTAAAGTGAGCATTGCAAAGTTCCCTGCCCAGTGCAAGGCTGCAGAGATTAGAACCAGTTTAAGAACTGTGCCTCTTAGTTATGGCCCCGTTTATCTATTCTTTTGATGTCTGAAAAACATATTGGTTTGATTGCTGGCCCACTTATTACTACTGTAGCCACAGTTACTGGGCAGACAAGCTGTGTACTCTGAGCCTTCATTATTGCCTGTGCCAGGTGTGGTACCTGACACTGGAATAGAAGTCTGGAAATTTACCGGTACAGATGATGCAGATTTTTGCAGGAAGGTAGGGGAAGGAAGAATTTTCATAGTGGTAGTGGACTGTGGTGTTTTATCAGTGCTGCTACTGACTAAGGAGACAGCAGGTAAATCATTCACTGTTGTCCAACAGAATTTAGTTTTGTTGGTTCTAATTTCCCTTAATGTGCAACATGGAGTTAATGAGTGAAGTGTAAAAGGTGAAAAATAAATCTATCTCAGAACAAGCATCAAGATCAGATAGTATGAGCAATAAGCAAAGCCTTTCCACTCTTACCAAATATCCTTGGCTACTGGGGAATTGGCTTGCTCTTGGCTTTGTGTTTGTAAAATATAAACACTTTGTCTGTTATTTCGGTCTGTCTGGTTAAAACGTCCAGGGTTTATGGATCGGCAAACATAAGTTTCAAGTAATTTTTAGCTTGGTCTGCTGTGAAGTTGCATAGAGATGATAGATGAGCTGAACTTTGATTTATTTGGTATGGATTTTTTTTTATCTCTTTGTAGCTTGTACAACCCCATTGCATCCTGGAAGCTATTGCTGATTATGTCTGCAGGCTACGCTTGCTGGTTTTGAATGCCTATGCATTTTGRGGGCAGAGGGTAAAGCAAAATAATTACCTTGGGAATAACTCCTTAGTAAAGTCGTTACAGGGGAAGAATGTGTCTGTGCTGAAGCATTTACTTGTATGCTGTGTCTCCATAATGTGGCTGGTGATTTCTCTGACAGAGATACTCTAAACCCTGGCTACATTGTTGACACATTGCATGACCATACTGGCTTAGTTCTGTGTCTTGTGAAGCAGAGGTGATGCTCCTTGTCTCACTAGGACAGCCTGTAGATGAATGTTTTGTTAGGTCTCCTCAGTGACACTGCTGTGATAGTCTTTCCGGTTTTGTTCCTGTTTTGCTAAGTGCAGCTTTAGGAGCATCTGCCTCTAATTCACCTTGTCAGTTCCAAAATAAAGGGACAAAACTTGCAACTTGTTTTGGAGATACTTGTTTGAAGAAGCTAAAATTGTTCATTAGGACTATGTTATGGGTAACAAAACCCCACAAAACTATACAGCAAACTTGAGGCTTCTGAATGCAGCATATTCTGACTGAAGAAATACCTTTATGGACAAGCCATCAGCTTGTTTTTGAAGGTAATTGTGCTACAGTAACTTCAGTTATTTCCAAGTGAGTTTTTGTGTGCTCTTCTGAGAGATCTTTTCTATGGCATCATGAAGATTTCAACTGGGGACTTGCTCTGACCTGGATGTTAGAAAAAAGGATGTTTCTGTAGGGGTAGAGTGGATAGGTTAATTTTCAATGCCGCTGTAGTTTCCTTGTGCTACGGCTTAACATTTTTTTGAAGTTTCTCATCAGTGCTGTGGTTTCTTTTGGCAATTGTTGTTTGTATGTTAAGTGACTTTTAAAAGTAATTATGAGAGTAAAGACTTGCGTGGATTATGATACAGTAGATGACCAATAGTAGCTGTAATAAAAACTCTCCCATTGCATCCATAGGAGATAAGCATTTTTGCTCAGGTGTGAAAACTGATTTAAAAGAAAATTGTTTGGATCCCCATGCACTGAGAAATACCTCCAGGGAGATGAGGATGGGGAGAGGAAAAGATACATGAAAGATATTGTTCAAATGGTACTTAAAGAAAAATTAATTGAGGCTGCCAGGAAAAACTGTTCAGCCTGTAAAAAAAGGGCAGAAGTTACTTGAGTGGAAAATCCTCACTGATGTATTTTCTCTCTCTTAATCTTGCAGCTGATTGCAATGCCGTTCTTAAAGCTCTACAGCCCATTTTTCAGGAGCAGGGAATGACAGAAACTGTTCATAACTGGGAAGACCATGGTTATTTAGTAACCTACATCAAAAAAAATGGCAGGTGAGTGGATTTTCTTCCTCTAGATTGTCCCCCCTATTTATTTCTCCCTATATTGGATCTCCTGTGGTGTTCACAGGGTGAGCTATTCTTTTATCAGCCTTGTGTATGAAGCAGCTGTGATAAAGCAGAATACTGTTTATAATCTGGACCATGTCATCTTGCAGTTTGGATATCAAAACAGTTGAACTGGTCAGTTTGGTCTGGACCATACAGTGTTGCCTTGGTCTCAGTGCTAGTCCTTCCAGCTCAAGTCAGTTAAATGTATTTGTACTTTTTCTGGTCATTAAATATGTTGAAGTCTAACCTTAGCATGTCAACAATGAAAGCTTTGTGTCCCTGTCTTCTTGTGTATATTTAAACAATATTATACACTTCAAATTCTCAAGCAGCTCTGGAAGTAATTAACAGCATGATAGAGGTGGTTGGTGTCATTAGTGACACAAAAGCTGAGTCTGCTGAGACAAACTGGTAATCAAAGCTACATTCACTTTATTTCCTGATGCTGCTTTGCAGTGTGAGGGTTAGTTGTTTACAGTGTACATTAATTAATTGGGTCTATTTATAAATAACTTCCATAATTTTATTGCACTTCATCTTTACAGTTATTCAGTTACCTTTTCTTGACAACCATTGTAGCAGATGATGCTTTTGGGATTTTTTTTTTTTTTTTGCTTGGCGTTGATTTCGTTCAGTGGTTTGTTTTGGGTGKTTTTTTTTTGTTTGTGTTTTTTTTGTGAGTGGTTTCTTGGGACTCAAATGAAGGTAACAAGTAAGTGGATGTGAGTGGTTCTGTTCATCTTTCTCAGCTGTGCTCCATGAAGTTCTTAGTATATGTGAGTTAGCTTTTCAAATGTGACACTGGCTTTTTCTGGTCAAAATTATTTGGCTTTTATACTCGATGTTCCTAGAAAAACCTGTTACTTGTATCTTGCTTTTGTACAACCTTGTTTATTCTGTCTTTAGTTCTATGTGCTTTTATATTCTTCTTGAATAGTTTGACCAAGATGCCAGTTCTGGTAACCTTTTGTTTCTGAGGTCAGTGAAAAGATAGCAAAATTGGTAATTTACTACTCTGATGCTRTCCTTCCTCTGTATTGGGTAAGCTTGCATGTAATTCTCCTAAAAAGATAACATCAAGGATCTATAAACTCTGAAGAATTAAAAGATAAAATACCTAAAAGTAAAAAGAAGTTAGAGGATTTAAAGGCTGGCTTTATTTGATTACATGGCCTTGTGTTGCTTTCCTCCATTTCCTTAAGTGTGAAAATTACTTAAGATGTGAATTCTCAAACTGGGTTTCCTCTTTGCAAACTCATCTCATCATTCCTTTTAAGGTGACAGCCTCTTCTGAAGGAGCTGTTTCAAGAGTTAAGTTGCCTGTCTTTTGATGTGTTCCAGGAACTTCCTAGAAAACAGTCTTTTGTTGCATAACTTTTCCAGGAGATAGGTGAACTGGCACCTGGAAACATCTCTGAGAAAGATATTTTAAAATTTAGATTTTTACAAGGACCCAACTTGATTTCTCTTGGTACTGTCAACTGAAAATACTTGTTAATGCAAATTCCATTGTCTGTCTCAAGTGCTAGAGTATGATACTACTGAGTGTGTGAAGGGAAAAGAGGATGTAAAAGTTGATGTCTTTGTGTGGGAGAGGTGGGGAGGAATTAATGAGCAAGACAAACCTGTGTGCTGGTGTACAAGGCACTCATGATAACAGAAGAGTTGGTCAAGTTGTCAATTTCCTTGGTAAAGCAAAAACTCTGCATGGATATCCTTGTTGCTTTGAGGATAGGCTTGGCCATTCATATATTGGAGAGCTCCAATAAAGTACACCTCTGCTCAGTTTTAGATGCTTTCCAGAGCTGTCCTCATTTAGGTAGCATCCTGTTCTCCCCATTTCCCCCCCACTCCCCTACCACGCTGTTTCCTGGAAGCTGTGTGTAATAGATGAGCTTCAGCAATTGCTGAGTGTTGGTACAGATTTCTAAATGGGTTGGTTCCTGCATGTTTTACTGTTGATAACCTTGTACTTTCCAGCAGCATGACACTTYGAATAGTTCAGTTTTTCACTATGTGGCTAAGTACAACTTCAGCTTTTATGCTAGAGGATGGTTCACAATATTCTTACTGCTGTGGGAAGATGGGGAAAGTGGGCCTAGTGGCCTTCCTGCAGGGAAAGAAGGGAGGATCTGTGTTGTTAGTTTGTGATTCTGTGTATCTCAGCCACTCTTTATTGTTGAGCTAAGAGAGGCTATCTAGGAGAGCATACTAAACATGAAGATTTGTAGTTGTGATAACAGCCTCAAAACTGAAGATTGAAGAACAGGAGTACATGGAAGAGCTGAATATTAAGAGGAGATTGTTCACTTTGCAAGTGGCTATTTTTTTTTTCTGGTGCAGTGTTTAATAAAGAAATCAATAAAGAAATGGTTATTCCGCTCTCTTGGTATATTTGTTGCCATCTGAACTCCAGTGCATACTGGATCTATCTTCCTTGAAAATTGCTCAGTTTAGTTTGACAACTTCTTGTTTGTAGTGGAGCTAGAGTATTTTCTGTGCTTTGCCAGCTCCATTAAACTGAGCTGGGGAACACATGTGCAGAACTTTCTGTGAGTTTTGGGACCTCAGCAGTTTTGTTTCCTCTGGTTATAAAAATCTGTATACTTTTTTTAAGGTGGCCTTAAACAGTTAGTGTAGTTTGTTTGTATTTCTGTTTGATGTACTTTCAGTTAACTTAAAACAAATGAGGTTGTAAACCCATAAAACCCAACAGACTGGACAGTTAAAAAACCTCTCAAACACGTTTCACAAGTTGTAGGAATGAGCTGATGAGCATATGGAGGATTTCATACTAACTAAACAGGCTTTATTTTTATACCAGCAAATTTGTCTGCACTTTATCTTAGTAACCTAAAATACCATGCATTTTTAGTTAGCATAAAAATATTGCCTGATACAACTAGAAAGAAATTAGCCAGGGCATGTAGAGTTTTCCTGCAAAATAGTGTATTTCATTTTCAGAAGTAGCTTGTAGTAAAACATGGAAAAAAAGAATTGTGATGGAGGGGTAGGTATGTCGAGCAATTCCTGAAAGGATGGTTGGGTGTAACTGGTCACAAGTTACTGAGGTTTAAAGATTAAGTGGGTGCTGTATGTGAGTAGGGGTTTTGTGAGCATGTGCACACAGACACGTTTTTAACCAGCCAAAGGTGACTGAGCCATCGAAAGACAAAGATGTGCAGTTGATGTAACAAGCTGGGTGCTAATCCCTGGGAAAATATTTGAGATGAGATAGTAATGTGTTGCTAAACATGTCTGCACTCCACCTCTGCTGAGATAACCCCAACAGCCTGCAGTGTGCCCCGTGCTACAGACTGGAATTGTGGGCACTGCTGTTGACAAAACTTTGTGTCTGACAAAGATACCATGTGAACCGCCCCATGGAGGGCTGTGGTGGTTAAACGAATTGAAGCTGATTTGGGGATTAAGACATGCTTTCCTGTTGTCATTACCAAAGCAACAGATCCCCCTTCTCCTTTGTCCGAAGCTAAGCAAGCAAAAGTCAGATGTGGCAACTCTACCTGGTCCATTTACTTTGTGATTTACTCTGACAAAGAACCTAATTGAGGGGGGTTCAGCTGAAAACATTTACTAATGGGGTTGTCAACACAAGGCTCGAGAGTGGGGCAGGAAATGGCTCACTTGAGCCACTCGCGTTCTCCTCTGTAGTGGTGGGGATGGATACACTGCTCTGCTTTGCCAGCCCCCTTGCCCAAACACTGCTTGGGGAACAGGAGCACGTGCAAGRGCGGAGCTCTGTCTCTTGAGTTTTGGGGCCCCAGCAATCTCGTTTTTCTCAGCTGTGTGTTTTTACATTGCTTTTCCAGAGTGTTTTAGGGTCACATTAAGCAGCATGCTTTTACTGAACTGTTGCTCTGTCTTGGACTAAACAGTTAAAAGTTCCGTTTAAAAAAGTGAGGTCTGTATCCCATTTAATGTATATGGTACTTTGTAAAGAGTCGTAGTGCCCATAAATATATATTTAACAGGTTAAGAAGAGTTGTTAAATCTAGGTGAAGGAGGAAAAATCGTTGAAGCTAATCTTTGGAAACTGATATCTTCTCAACTAATACTATATTTCAATGTCATTACTGCTTGTGAGCAAGTATTCTTTTATTATACTGCATACAGCTGTGAGGGGGTTTTTTTTCCTTTGTGCATCTGTGCTCCCCCTTTTGTCATGTTCCACCTGGAAGTTCTTCAAAAACCCACAAATCCGAAACTTGAGTCATTCTTTCTATAGTAGAAGAGAGTGTCTTTTAGAAAAGCTTTGACCTCTCTTTTATACAGACCCATTTTTAACTTCTCTGTCTGAATTCTTGTTTAGAGAAGTATAATCCTATGGGCAATCCCCCAGTGCAAGCTTTACCCAGTTGAATTTGGTTTGTATGTCACAGATGATGATGAATATGTTAACACTGTGAAGGGAGGGGTGAGTGTGTTTACTTTTTTCTTTTCTGTGTTAGTCTTTTGCTAACCACTCTGTATGCTACTCAGCATATTTTAAAGGAGCAGGATGAACATTCCTTAGCTCTTTGTTTCAGGCTTAAGTGTTGTAGTTGTCTATGGAGTTACCCAGAGTGTAAAAATGGGCTGAAGAATAGGAAGCAGTTGTTAGGAATCAGCAACAGCTACTGTGGTAGCTTTCATTGATTTAATTTTCTTATTCTGTAAGAAGAGAACAGGAATAATGGTATAGTGAAGAAATGTGATTGCCTAGTTCCATAAGATCCCTCAAGGACTTCGTAATTAAGATGAAGAACACTTAAATGGTATGTTTTAGCAAAACAATATCATGCCATCTTTTTTTAAATTTTACAGTTTCTTAGTATAAGCTGATTTTTATTTCCTCCCTCATTGAGTAGTTTGACAGGTGATGCTTTTAGTGGCAAGCTATTTCTCAAATACTTGAACTGTTCTGTTTTATAGTGACTCAAAGTTAGTCAACAGATAAGATCTTTGGGTAGAGAGGAGTTTGTAGGTACCTGTCTGTCTATCCAGTTTTATTCTCTGGGTGTGGTGGTGGTGGGAAATCCTTTCTTGGATACCTGGGATTGCAATATTTCTTGCTTCTCAGTACAGATAACTAAGGTAGGATGATACACATTTTGGGTTAGAATATTTTGATCTCTGCTTCTAGTTGTCTGCTCTGTTTCAAGCAGTTACTTTTGATTTGTGCAGTTTGGAATTATTTGTTAATGTTTTATGTTCCCTGATGTTTGGGTGCTAAGATGCAGCACTGAATAAATTGTTTCTGTAGTTGGCACTTCTTTGCATGCAAGCACGAAAGAGTACTGCCTTAGAAGATGTGACAGGTATGCAGGTGCAGCAACAACTGGAGCCTTGTTACAGTGGGGGCTGCTTTCAGATGCAGATTTTCTTGCCTAATGGAAAGGAAGAGGATACCTCCTCAATGAGCTTATTTTTTTTCCTCACTGCTTTTATGAGATGACATGCAAGCACACAGCAAAAGTGTGCCAGGTGGTTTATTTTTTAAAACAGGAATTTTATTTTTCAGAAAGATGAGAGGCAGGAGAGGAGACTTTTGAGAACAACTTCATTTTTTGGATATTTATCCATATGTAATTTGGATTCTGAAGTAATCTTTGCTATAATTTCATAGGTAAAAAATGGAAACGATTATAATTTTTTTAAAGAACCCTCCTCCACGTATTAAAAGAGCTGCTGCTGCTGAAAACTTACATTCATATGTGTTCTGCCAAGCAAACAAATGTAAAGTGACAAAAGCCAGCACAGCCTTTGCTGTCTGCTCATTGAAGCTAGTAAGTCTTCTGTGGGTTCAGCTTTGGCCTACTGCTACTGCCTTAATACTACTTAATACAAGACTGCTCACTTCTTTGAGTACACTTGAAGGATAGTTCTGCAGTTACTGTCTCTCTATTCTAGTTCTGTCATCTCACTCATGCATCTAAAGGTGTGTGGTTGTATTTGCAAAGCAACTGTCCTCTCTGCCTCTCCTTGCCTTCCACCTTAAAGTAGAGGCAGTCACATCCCCTACTGAGGCTCTCATGCAGTCACAGGGGAAGTGAAGGTGTCAGCTSTCAATCTTATGACAGCTACGTGATTCTTCTAGGAAATTACTTTAAGAGAGAAATCAAGTCATTGAACAATCAATCTGTTGCTTATTTGTGCCAACAACAATTACTGGAATATGGAAATAAACTGATAAAAAGTTTTGCTAACAGTGGAAATATTTCTGACACTGCCAGTTTTCAGGGAGTTAAATAACAACTCATGAGAGTTGTCTCATGAACTGCATATTTCTGTCTGTAGTGCCACAGCCCTGAGGGCCTATGGACTTCACGCTTTTCACTATGAATGGTCATGTCCGAAATCTGCTGGAGTGGCCAGTACTTCCTTCTACTGAGTTCTGCTCTTTCGTCTTTCTCTCCTTTTAAAGAAAAACACCCCATCATGTAAACAGAATTCTGGTAGTCTTTTGTGTTCCCTAACCAAAACCTGTGTCAGAGGACGCCTAGTGGGCAAGGTCTGGGATGGAGGGAGGGTTGTTCCAAGGTGGTGACAGTCTGCGGGCACTGGGGAGAGAGGGAAGCACAGTGGGCACGTGAATAGAAAGGCTTTTCCTCCTGAAGGCAAGACCTATGTGTAGAGTCTTGAGGAAAGCCCCAGACTCATCCTCTGAAGAGAAGTGGGTGACAGGAGTAACACATCACAGCTATAGATCACTGCTGTGCAAAGCCAGCAAAAGTGTTTTTATTCTTGAATTGCTTCAGTGAGTTTCACAATTTGATCATTTTACGGTTGCCAAAAATTATCTTCAATAACACAGAATATTCAAGGTTTTATCTCTGACTGCAGTTAAGGGCTGAAGTTCCCAGCACCATGGGAGAGATCGTGTTCTTATTGAGGCTGATGGTTTGCAAAAGGAGCTCTGGAAGGGACAAAAAAAAAGGTGGGAGGGTGGGGAGATGGGAGGTCATCTAAACTTTTTGTCATAACAAGAATTGGTTTGTGTTTTGCCTTTGAGGCTGAGTGGGGTGATAAGAGCAGACAAGCAAAGAAAGGAGCATTCAGAGAACTATACCACTTTATCTGAGGTTTCTGTGTTGCTAGTGAATTTGTATCTCTGAATACACTCTTCTTTCTTTGTTCAACTGTTCCTGTTCTCATCCCCTCTACTGCTCTCCTTTTTCCAGGGTATGTTTCCCCCCTTCCTTTATGTAATACCCGTGTAGCCTTTCTGTTTCTTTTTGTCTTCTCCCCAGTATGGGAAGGACATTGCCTCTACTACACTGTTCTTATTTTCTTGTGTCTTTCTCACTGCCCTTAGCTCTTGTTTTGTTTGTTGCAAGTTCTCGAAGGTCCACTGTTCACTTTAACACTTAACCACTGGTGAAACCTTGCTCTTTGGTCTTTCAATGCTCCTGTAGTAAATAGACAGTAGGAATTTTGTCTACTTTGCATCTGTGTTCATCAATGAGAGTTTGCTGCTGCAGTTTCTTTGCCATTCAAAGCCATAGTTTGCTCCAGGATGCTTATTGTTTCTCACTTAAAGATTTTTACTCAACTTTGAATGTGATCAGTGTCTCTGAATAGTTGCTAGAAAAAGTTAAAAAAACGAACCAAAAAAACCAAACAACCAAACTCACCTGCCAAACAAAAGCAAAACACACCGCCAGAAGTGAAAAGGAAAATACAGGGCAAGGAAAGTGTTCAGATTTTTTCTTAAGGATTGTTTTCAATTAAAAAGCCGAAACTAAAACAACACACTTGTTCATCAGGCCTTAAAGAGCTGTGACTGTAGACAGTGTATATTCGTATTGTACCATAATAGTTGTGGCTTAAACACCCCGTTTCACTGCCATGCTGCCTACCGGTTTTATTAGTGTGGAGTGATAGGCAAGTCCTTGCAACTTTGTTTGCTGCTTAGTGACTTGCAGAGGAAGACTTGAGCTGGCACTGCCAACAGTTACAGATGCTGGGGGGGAAAAGAGGTGTTCTGAATTCAATATAACTGATTTTGGATTTTCTCTCGCTACTCACTCTGATTTTTGATCATAAATTTGTCATCACTGTCTCTCTTGTAGCTTTGCCAATTTGAGAATTCACCCTCATGGATTAGTATTGGTGGATCTGCAGAGCTRCAATGACCATGTGAAAGGAAGAGAGGAAGTTGATCAGGTATGAGTGCTGCTTATCTTACTACAATTACCTAACTGCATGTGGAGCCTCTTCTTTTTTCAGGTCTGTCAAAGTATACCTTTGTATAAGATTAAAAATATTACAGTCAGTTCAAACCTGAATGTTTACAGATGAGGAGCAGTAACACCTGTTGAAGCTGCATACACATCAGTGCATGCATGCACACACCCTTTAGCGAGTACTGGGCCTTGTGTTCTTTGTAAAAGTTGTAAAGGCACAGCAGCCTCGGCTAGGGCTTGGATCTCTTCAGGTATCCAGGGCAGTGAGGGAGAGAATGAGATGCTCAATCTGCAGCCTGGTGTATTAGTGTGTGACTTCTTTTTCTTCTCTATTCTGAGAAGAAAAGCCTCTATTCGCAATCTTTTACCCCATGGAGAAAAAGAACTTCCATCTTCTCTGATGCGAAGGCTCTGAACATTAGATATTGTAGGGGAATAGGCCACTGCTTTAACAGGAATGAAGCCTTAAAGGGTTCTCATGTTCCATCTTTGGCTGTGCTGTCCTGGAGAACAGCTAAATGCAGTGATGACAGCTGCTGTAATGTGCACATTCTTGCTAGCAACCGGGCTAGGGAGGCCAGCTAGTTACTCATGGGCTTCTAATGTTACGTTTCAAAGCCTTTCAGTGCAGGTGCTATTTTTTTGTTGCCTTCCAGGTAGACTAATTTAACAGATATTTTGCATTAAGTGATCATTTAAAAATTCGACCTCTCGTTTGCTATTTTTTCCAGCTTCTAAACAAAGTAGAAGAAAGAATGAAAGAATTGTTTCACGGTAATATAAAAAGGGTGAAACGGTAAGTTCATACTTCTACTTCTGTATGTGGCTTTTGTGCATAGTTACTAAAAATAATAAGCAAGTAATGCTTTGCTGTACTGCAGTGAACAGCGTTGAGTATGAATGTATGCATGGGATATTTTTTTAGTTTGTTGCAATGGTTGCATGAAATAGTGGGAGAAGACGCAACCAAGAAGCAGGAGCAGACTGCTCTGGAAGGGCTGGGGAGCCAAAGGTGGCAGGGGAATAGGGCAGGGCATAAACTGTATCCTATGGGCCTCATCCCACAGCTCATGGAGAAGGTGAGCTGGTGATGGTGACCAGGGTCAGACCCAGCCCTGTGGCTGCCAGGCTGGGCTGTAGTACTGAGGCAGCTTTGAAGGCAAGCTGGGTGTCAAGGGTTGGTGAAAGACTTGGGCAGGTGGGGTTGGAGCTGCAATGCAGCTTGGGCACAGGCACCAGGGGTGAGGGTTAGAGCTAAAATGAAGCTCGAGCCCATAGAGGAGACCCTGCCCTGACAAGGTTTCCTGCAGCTCTTTCTCTCCCAGCTCTGCCTCTGCTGTGCTTCATGGTGCTCACTGTGGGCATGTGTGGTTTAGGGATCTGCCAAGAAGATAGAAATGTTTTGTAGCAAATTCTTATATTACACCTTAAGGGTGAAGGCTTTGCAAGCCCTCTGTCAGTTTGGATTATGTAAAGTCAAGGCTGTATGTTAAACTTTGGGGACTCAAATTGTGGCTGGTGGCCTGCTGCTGAAATAGCTTCTGTGCTGGACTTGGCTCGTTGTTGTCTCTGTAGTGGCTGTCTGGCAGTGACTGATATCTTGCAGCCAGGGAGCACTTACTGTAGGCATGCACTGGTGAAAGGTGCAGCGGGTGCTCAAAGGAACATAGAAGTGAAAATGGGTTAAGAAATGTAAAAAGCAAATGTAAAATCAGCTAGGTTCAGTAAAGCCAGGGAGCAAACTACAAAACGGGAAAACAACAGCAGTACTGTAGCAGAAAGTTAAGTCTGAAGGTTATGTGAGACCACCAGTAAAATGGTTGTAATTTGAAAGGTGATATTGTGTCTTGCATGTTGTTATTTCTGTTTAACAGTTGTATGTAAAACACAAAGAGGTGGTTATTTTGCTTTACTTCAACCTGATAAAGCCTCAGAAGGTGAACAAACATAGATGATCTTGTATATGTGTTTGTGGGGCAGAAGCTGTCTGAGGATAATTTGTGGCTGAAAAATGATACTGAGTGTTTTGTGGAATCCCTGTGATGGGTCAGGACATCTGCCTGAAGTGATCTAGATCATTTGGTTACCTTAATACAGGAAGATGAACCTCCTAGATACACTCCTAGAACAGTGTATCTAGCTTGGATCTTGTCACACACCCCTCAAAATCTTTGTTTATTTTTGGGTTGGCTTTTTAAAAATTTGTTTTGCATCCTTTTGGTGTTCGCTGCAGTAGGATGAATGTAGCTGGGKAAGTTTTTCGTGCCTTTTTGTTTGGAGGCGAGGAAAGGTCGCTCTTGCTCTCACCGTGTGCTGCCATCTGGCGGCTCGCTGAGGGTAGGAAGTATTTCTGGAATGTTGACTGGGAATCACTAGGGAATTTAAAAGAAGCTTGTCTGTGTCAGGTTTTCTGCTGCATCCTTATCTGGAAAAAAACGCCTTAACTCTTCGAAGTGTGTGTGGGAAATCTGGTGAACTCTGTGCCTGCACATTTTGCCTGAATGCAATTGCTTTCATCATTCACTGTCGTTTCAAATGTAGTTTGTCTTTACAGGTGAAATACTGATTTGAACTGAGATACTTCTCTGTGGAATTAAAAAAAACCCTAAACCCCACAAACAACAAACCCAAAACAATCTTTGTAGATGCTTGACCCACTTTTAAAAAGTAATGCAGGCTGTTGGCTGATATCAAGAATTGTGCTTATGCACTGCAGGGTGACCCAACTCAGTTTGAAATACTGTAATAGTTCAGTTTTTGTTCCTCTATGTATTAAAATGTGTCCCAGTACAACTTCAGAAGGATGGGATCCACTTAATCTCAAAGAAATGTCATTCTTAACTGAACTGAAGATGGGAAGAGGTTTTGTCATGTTTTTTTGCCTGCATTCTGCTTTTGTATTGTATTAATTTCTAGTCATAAGCTGATTCCTCTACAGGGGCTTGTATGTTATGTAAACTTCTCTTAGAAGAGAGAGAAATTCACAGGTACTTTGTAGAAGTTGTACATAAAGAAGAACCATTTATATTGTCCGTGCCATAGCAAGTTATGTATATTTAGCATATGGCTGGTGGGTTTCTTACATCTGTTGAGTGTTAAATGTGGCAAGTTTTCTTAGATGCCTCTTGTAAATATTATTTATTATAATCCACAAGATGTTTAAAGTGGACTTTTTTTTAAAGGAAATAAACATTCCAAATGTTTTGTAGTCTCTTTGTATTATTTCTTTCTAGGTTGCCAGCCATTTTGAGAGGAGGTGTCATTGATAGATACTGGCCCACAGCTGATGGCCGCCTGGTGGAGTATGACATAGATGAAGTTGTTTATGATGAAGATTCACCTTTTCAGAATATTAAAATTCTGCATTCAAAACAGTTTGGGAATATTCTTATTCTCAGTGGGGATGTTAGTAAGTATCATCTCATTTAAGGATCTCTGCTGTGAAAATGTCAGAAGTGGTGTTTTCTATACTGCTATGACAGTTTTTAATAGATGACTAAGAATCATGGTTCTGATCCTGAAAACTACATTTATGCATGTACACATTTATCTGTTCCTGTATATTACGTATGTTAATCAGGCTGAGCAGTGTAAAATGTAGAGTGAAAAAAAAGTAAGGAGCAAGTTGGTGTCTTTGCTGTGGAAGGTGGCACAGAATAGAAGATGATGTTCTATAGCACAGCTTGCTCTGCTCCATTCTTTTATATGAGCTTTTCCCCTTTTGTTGCCAGTCCAGCCTCCTGAGAGCTTCTCTTCAACAGTAAAACAAGCTACTTTGTCAGTCTTGAAAACACAGTGGAGTTCTAAAGAAATAAGAAGAAGTGGGAGCTGGCATGTGTGTATGTGTATAATCCTGCTGCTCCCTTGATTATTACCTAAGGGAATTTCCTGCGTGGTGAGATACAGGACAGCTGTATCTCAAACCATTGAGCTGCTTTGTTGGTGAACATCTTTTGATTCTTCTTCACAATGCCTAGCTGAACTCTTAAGTTAATCAACGTAGTGACCCAACCTTTATGTGAGGTTTTTTTRTATTTGGTACTTTGTGCCTGCTGACCTTTGTATTTTTGAAAGTGAACTTAGGAGAAGGTGGGCTGCTATTCTTTAAAGCTGGAGACTGCTGCTTGCTAGAAAATCTAGGCAACAAGTAGTATGCTCTGTAAAATCTCCCAGTGCTTTGTTGAAAAGTACTGACTGTGGTAAATGAAGAATGTGGCTGCCTAGGGATAGAATACCTAATTTCACTCTAATGGCAGAGTAATTAAGAAATTGAACTATAGCTTTTTGAAATCATCAGAAGTACCTTTAACAATTCAATTAGCTTTCTGCAACTGTCAAGGGGCCTTCTGTGCAGATGGCAGCTGAAAAGCACTGTTACTGAATTCATTAGCAAGGTATTTTCTAATCTAGATAGAATTGTATTAGAAATCAACAAACTGGATATTCAATACTTCTTGCCAGAAATTTTCATTAGAGTTTAATATGGAAATGAGGTTTTGTTTGAACATTGTCACAATGTGCCTTGCAGAAAGGGAAGTATGCCATTACTTATTTCCTTTCCATGGCATTTAATAATAATGTTTTGTCTCATTTTGTTATTGTGCACTTAAAAGCAAGGTGGTGATTGCCAGGCAGAGTGATAGGATGTGCCACGATGTGCTGCTGCACAAAGATTGGCCCTTGTAGCACAGATCTCTTGTAACAAAACTTGGGAGTGTTATTGTCTGCTTTGAAGCTAATGCTGGTGGAAGGTAAGCTGCAGGGCCCTTCAGCACCTGGGTGTTAATGGTCATGTTTGTTTCTGTGCAGGAATCCACTGGTGTTCATCTAGGTTGCTCTTTTTAGCTGAGGTCCACAGTGTATTTTCAAAAATTTCCAGATCTGTCTCTTGCAGGACAAGTCTGAGGTAAAAACCCACAGAAGTATCAAGTGAGCACATCAAGTTTTAAAGGCTGACAGTTTTGCTCTACTACTTTGCTTCTCTTGGCACACAGTACTTCCTAAGGCTGAGGTGGGCATTGCTGGGTTCACATGAAGAACTAGAGAAATCTTGTGTGGGATTCTGAGGACGGTCTCATTACTTGGACTGTCTCTGGGAGCTAGGTTGTTTCTGTAGGTGCTCCTGCTTTGGTCTGTATTGTATCACTTTTGGATTAATACCAGTTAATGAGAGGAACTGAAGATGTAATATTTCTGTTCAATTCTTTCTCTTACTTCCCTTCAGATCTGGCTGAAAGTGACCTGGCATATACTCGAGCCATAATGGGCAGTGGAAAGGAAGACTACACTGGGAAAGAAGTGCTAATCCTAGGGGGTGGTGATGGAGGTATACTATATGAGATAGTCAAACTGAAGCCAAAGATGGTTACCATGGTAGAGATATCCTTTGACAAATGGCCCATCATTCGTTTCAGCCTGAGTTTTCTGCTGATACCTTAGCACTGAGCATAGTTAACTGTCAGGTTCTGATTTGCGTGAGCAGATAGGGTCTAAAATGAAATTTCTTTTTGTCAGTTGAGAGACCCAGTGACTACGTATTTGTGCATTATTACAAAAAACCTGCTTTCAGGTTCCCAATCCACACTATAATAACTCTTTGACTAGCAGTTTACATAAACCTGGAAAGAAAAGCTTCTATCATCAGACTGCTGCTTTCTCTAATAACAGAAGACGGGTGTGTCAAGTCTGTGGTTTGGGCTCAACTCTGCCTACTTGAGTTCTTCTATTTTCCTAAAGAAAGCTATAAAAAAATAGTGCCTAGAAGCAAAAAAGTTTAGTCAATAGGAATGTCAGGACTTGATGAACTGTATTGATGAATTGACCAACCTTGTTTTAAAAATACCAATACAAATCAAGTTTTCAACATTCTGTAGTTCAGATAGTTTGTAATGTAAACCACTGTTAGCCATATGAARTGTTGATCATCCTAGATTTTGGGATCCCTTTGCTACAACTAAAAATAATTGTTTTAAAAATGTAGGTTAAAATACTAACCTAATTTAATTTTATGGAGTTTTTAATAGTCCTACAGTTCACACTTCAGGCTTTCACAGTAAYGATACCTTAAGGTATCAAAAATACTTGTTAAAACCAAGAATAAGCACTTCCTAAGCATCTGAGTCTGGCGGGCAATACAAAAGGTTGGCTATTGCAATATATATACCMATAGACCCATCTTATTATTCCTCTGTGAATGGCACCTTTTTGAGAATTTGTTTCTGAAGAAATAAAAACTGTTACCTCTATTTCTGAAATGTATTATGCCTTAACAAGCTTCAAACATTGACCAAATGGTGATTGACGGGTGTAAAAAATACATGCGTAAAACATGTGGAGATGTCTTAGACAATCTGAAAGGAGAGTGCTACCAGGTAATGTTTTGTTTTTCTTTCATTAGAGGTAGTATTTCACATGCACTTAGACCTAGTCTGGAAGACTGCTATGGCAAAGTTTTGGGGACAAGCTTTCTGACTTAAGCTTGGGAAGCAGTTTTTCCTTTTGTATGACACCTGCAAATTTTAATAGCTGGAATTTGTGTTGGAAGTAATAAGAGTATCAAAGTATTTTAACTCTCCATCTTCAGATTTCTAACATTAATTACATAGTAGCTTTTAAGGAATGTGAAATTGGGGAATGTTTGCTATAGCTTAAAAATGAAGAGGAAATTGCAGTAAGAATGTAGTGTTTAATACAGTGGTTCCTCAAATTCCTTAAATTGTTAAAAAGATCGAAGAAATGTATTTGTTAGTTGTTCTGTACTGTTGAAAATAGCTGAATTTGTAATACACATTTAACAATTGCTTTTAATTTGCAGGCAAAATCTCGTAGTATTACACTGCTATTATATTAAAAATGAAAAAAAAMCCCCAACAAATGTCATGCATTCCTTGAGGTCTTTATGTGCTGCATCTGACAGACCTTACAAATGAGCCCAGGAGTAATCTGACATCTTTCTCTTTTCATTACTGGTCCTTAGATGCTGTCACAGATACTAACTTACAGGACTGAGCTGAAAAAACACACATGACAAATTAACAGAGAAGTCACATGCTACTCTGTGGGAGTCTGTGGCCCTTTGTTCAAATCCCTTATTTTACTGGTATGTTGGGCCTGCTAACTGTTGTCACCATTTGGTAGGAAGAGCAGTGGTCACCCAACAATCAGTAACAGATGTAGGAAATTCCGTCCTGGAGTGCCTGTGTTGTCACTGTCAAAATTCCTACAGCAGTTCCTCCTTTCTATATGACATAAAAAGTTGAAAATGGAGCCTAAAATTAAACATGTATTTAATTTTGTATTTCTTTCCCTCTTAATTCCTGTGAATCCACATTTGTTCCTTTTACCTGGTCAGTGTTAGGGTATTTCAGGACAGGCTACAGTGTTTCATTCTTATAGGTTCTAATTGAAGACTGTATTCCTGTACTGAAGAGGTATGCCAAAGAAGGAAGAATGTTTGATTATGTAATTAACGATCTGACAGCTGTTCCAATCTCCACATCTCCAGAAGAAGGTAAATATTCGAATTTATTTTTGTAAACTTCTGAGAATTTTCAACAATTCTGTCCTTCTGCTTCATAATAGTTTGCAGCAAAAATGCTTTCACTTTTTCCTTTTTAATAGCAAATCTGAGAGGAAAAGAGACATCTGTTCTCTTTTGAATTTTTTTGAATGTTAGAAAAGACTAGCAAGTGCCTAGGACTTAAATCTCTTATTCCAGAATAATATGAACTCATGTAGTTCTTGAGAAAGTATTTGGAGTTCATACTCCAGTAAATTTTCCTCACTTTATAATTTCTTGGAAATGTCTAGAAGATTCCAGTGAGGAAAAATAACAATACTTCTGCTGTCATTGCCATGACATATGGTTTGTGTTTGGTTTTTTTTTAAGCAGGCCTTTTTTTTCCCCCTATTTTTTATTTTGTAAAGACTTTTCCAAGTTTTGAATATGTAATAAATGAGCAAGCCAGTAATGTGCTGTTCTGTTTTTCAATCMTTCTCTGTATGCAGATTCCACATGGGAATTTCTGCGGCTGATTCTTGATCTCTCAATGAAAGTCCTGAAACAAGATGGAAAATACTTCACACAGGTATGATATCTGGATGCAACAAAGTACTGCTTTATATGTGTTGCAATTTGCGTTTTTTCAGTTAAAAAAAAAAGACGAAACTAACAAAAATTAACTACAAGCTGGTTTCCTCCCTTTAATGACTTACCAGGCATTTTTGCATGAAAGTTAGGTTTTGCTAACTGACCTTTTTTTCATTATTTCAGCTGAATTTGTAGCGCTTTTGTCGTGAGTTTAAAAGCATAATTTTAAGACTCAGCAAGGCATACTACAGAATATTTCAACTAAACAATTCTTGGAAAGGCAGAACAGATGTACTTTATAAGCAGATCCATGGTTTTTAGGCTAATGTCTCCAATTGTGGAGTGTAGGAAATGAAAATTTGTCATCTGGAAGAATTTGACATTGGTGCAATGGGACGAGAAAATTAGTATAGCCACCTCATAGATMATAGGATTGCAGTATACCTTTCAACTGAAAACACTTCATATAATCCTGAGTTTGGAATGCCACAAAGCTGTGTGCAGTTGTACAAGAATGTGACAGGAGCCAGCAGATGGTTCAGTGAAGTCTGAGTCTCTGAAGTTGTATTTCTTTTGTCCTGCTCATAAACTAGTCTTCTGATGTATGGAGCATCTCAATACTGCATTTCGTAATTAGTATCCTTCAGGTCTAAAATGTAAAGAAACTGTAATTTTACTATAAAATTGTGCAGGTTTATAAAGAAACACAAAACTTGCGGGCTGAGGTTTTTGGCAATTCTAATGTGCTGCTCTATTTTAAAATGCTATGGTTGTATGGGCAAGAGAAATTATCTTGTGGTTGAAATATCAGATATGATTACCATGGTGGTACCACACTGTAAATCTTAATGGCTTTTCTTTCCTGTTTTTAATGGAAATATTTATGGCAGACTTTGATATCAAAGGGACACTAAATCTTTTGTAACAGAGCAAGCCATTGTGTTGCAGTTGCCGTACTTGTAGCRTACCCAGAGAGTCAAGCTGGCTCTTGAATGGGGGTAAATGTATGTCTGAGGACATACAGGTTTTGTCAGACTTTGCAGAAGGACTCTTGAGAAGAAGCTTGTGCTGCAAGCTGGAATGATGGCTGTGCTGTAGCCAGAGGACAGGGAGGTGTTTTCTGTCTGCTGAAACCAGTGGAGGAGGTGGAGACTGCTGCAGCCCTGCTGCCTGTCCTGCCCTGATGGGAGGAGATAGGTCAGTTCTCCAGCATCTCTGCTGGCACAGAAAGAGAGCACAGCAGTGCTGAACCAGCCCTGGTGGGTTTAGGATGTTGTGAAACTATGCAATATTATGTTTCATGGTCCCAAAACAACAAGGTGGGACATGGCGGCATGGGAAGGAAACAATATGAAAATTGAAGTGCTTAAATTTGCACTTGGGGCTTCGTGGCTAATGGGTAGCTAGTGAAAGGACTGGAGTATAGCAGTGTTGTCTAGCAACTTAGTCTTTCTGAAGGTGTTGAAAAAAGGACAACTAATAGTGRGGCAGACAGCTATGAGAGCTTTTGCTACATCTGCTGATCTACTACCCAGCCCAATTGGTGGTCTTTGTGGCCTCTTCCCAGTTGGGCTTGAAAAAAACGAAATAATTCTCTGTAAATAAGGAATAACCCTCTCTATTCAGTTTGCATGGCCAGATTTTGGCAGTGGGGGGGGAGTGGGGAGGGCTCCCCCATGTCCAGCAGAGCCAATGCTGGCTGGCTCCAGGATGGACCCACTGCTGGCCAAGGCTGAGCACATCAGTGACTGTCATAGTGCCTGTGGGATAACAGATTTTTGAAGGGCCAAAAGTTGCTGCACAAGAGCAGTTGCAGTCAGAGAGAGAAGTGAGGATGTGAGAGAAACAGCCCTGCAGAGACATGAAGGTCAGTGGAGAAGTAGGGGCAAGAGGTGCTCCGGGTGCTGGAGCTGAGATTCCCCTGTAGCCCCTGATGAAGACCATGGTGCAGTAGGCTGTGCTTCTCCAGCCCATGAAGCTCGACAAAGGAGCACATATCTACCTCTAGCCCCTGGAGGAMCCCATGCCAGAGCATGTGGATACAAACAGGAGGTTGTGATCCCATGGGAAGGTTTGTGACCCACTGGAGCAGGTTTGCTGGTAGAACTTGTGACTTTGCGGAGGACCCATGTTGGAACAGCCTGTTCCTGAAAGGACTGCACCCTATGGAAGGGGACCATGCTGGAGCAGTTAGTGAGAAACTGCAGCCTGTGGGAGGGACTCATGTTGGAGACATTCATGGAGGACTGTGTCCTGTGGGAGGGACCCCMCACTGGAGCAGCAGAAACAACATGGGATGAAGTGACCACAGTCCCCATTCCCCATCCCCCAGCAGTGCGGTGGGCAGGACRTAGAGAATTTGGGAGTAAAGTTAACCTTGGGGAGGAGAGAGGGGTAGGGGAAGGTGCTTTTAAGATTTGGTTTTATTTCTCATTATCCTACTCTGATGAGGAAATTAATTGCATTTATTACCAAAGTCAAATCTGTTTTGCCTGTGACAGTAATTGGTCAGTGACTTCTCCCTGTCCTTATCTCAACCCACAAGCATTTTGTTATATTGTCTCTCCTCTGTCCAGCTGAGCAGGAGAGTGTCTTTTGTGAGCACCTGGTATCCAGCCAGGGTCAGCCCACCACACCTTCAGAAAATTCAGTAGTCAGGATGAACAGACTATCAGGATGCTTTAAATAAAATTGGCTGTCTGTAAATTTGTTTAAATTAGGTTTTGAATTAAACTAATTGAAGCTGGCTACCCAAAGAATTGGGTTAGACTATGGACAGAAGTTCAAACATGATCATTACCAACTTTGGCAGCTTAGTCACACACTGGGAACTCAAAAATTATTTTGAATGCTCTGCCGTGTTAGCTGTTTAATGCCAGGGGKTTTTAGCTCTGTGTATTAACATTGGAAATCTAAGTTACTCTTACTCCAACTGTCTACTTCCAGGATGCTTAACTTATGTAGCAGGCCTTGCTGAAGAAATCACGTGCCTTTTAAGGCAGTTGTGTTTTTAAAATGCAGGACTCTGTGTGCCCTCCAGCCCCTTCTTTGCATTTTGGTTTTCTAAAACAAAGAATCTTAAATATCATTAAGAAAAGTGACTGGGAGAATGTCCACTTACTTTTTAGAGCCTCATCTTTGCTATGATGAGGAAATGTTTCATGGGAAGGATGTGGCAAAAGGATTGTTGTCCTGTTGGCTACTGTCCAGTTGCTTCTTCTGCCTTGGCATTATGTTGTACTAACATTGGAAGTTTCTGTCCTCTGTAATTTATAGCCTGTCCTCTGATAGTTGCACCTTGAACAGAGTCATGGGCATCTGGTTAGGATGTAATTTATTTCAGTGCTTGAAAAATGCTTTACCCAGACATGGAATTGTAGTCACAGAATGCCAGCCTTTCACATGCTGTGCTGCTGCCTGTGTCAATGCCCCTGCTGGGAAAAATAAAGGGAAATGCTCATTCCCTCTTCATTGAGCTCTGCACAAGTTTTAGAAAATGTTCTGGTCTGCACATGARTGGTCAGGGGGCAGGGCCTAGTGCTGTCTAACTCTAGATGGATATAATTTATCTGAGATCATGAAAAGAATTATTTTCAGCATGTTACTCTAACATACCTGGTGGTTCCTTCAGGATACCTTGGTGATCCTCGTGGTCTCCAAATGCTGGTGCAGAATGTCCTGTCACCACTAGGTGGAGGCAGGTAACCGGTATTGCCTGGCAGCTTTTTAACATTTATAGAGATTCTGCCTGTGGAAGGTTTTTCAGACTATTTATTTGTATTCCTAGGGGATATAAGAGCTTATGTGGCCAATTTTAGGATGCAGGAGGGACTTTTTCTTTGTTTCAGCTATGGAAAGATATAAAAGGGCAGTTAAAGGATGTTATTTTCTGCTGCTTTAAGTTTGTGCCTGAGTGTATTTGGGGAAAAATGCCTCTACATGCATTATGGCTCTATGCATCCACAAATAGTAATCACACCTAGAACAAAAACTTGTTTGAATAGCAGTTCTGCTTTACATGTCCTTGCTTTTCTAGCTGCGTCATCCATATTGAGCCTACATAGGGCCTGGACAGAGATAGCACCTAGGGCACCTAGCCTGCAGGGTTTGCAGCCCTGTCTGTACGTTTAAGACTTGAAGCTTGGTTGTGAGAACTTACTGTGAAACATAATCCTGCCACTCTGAAGTTCAAGGGTCATGTGGCATACTCTTATTTCCATTCTTCCTTTTTCTTCTGAAGCTGATGCTTTGAATTGGTTAATGATATAGTATGGGTCCATGCCTGTGAGGTGCTCCATGTTATCTTCTCTAAGGAGAGCCAGTAACAGGTTCACAGCCATCACAGTGGGGAGAAGTGAGAGTTGGTGAGGATGTAAGACCTGGGTGTATTGTGAGGTCCAGTTGCATGTCAAATATATCTTCCCAGCAACTTGTTTCTGAACACGTTGTGTTTTTACAGTATTGGACCTCCTAAAAGCCAGAATGATTTTTAGATGGCCCATGTGATTTCTTTCGAGTGAGTATGTATACTTATAGATATCAGCACGATATGTTTGTGGCTTTTGTTTTTCTGAACCTTCACTCTCTTGTTGCATGTGAGGATTGTCTCCTCACTCAAAGTAGCATGTGAGGATTGTCCCAACAGCTGTGCTCTGTCAGATGCAGAGACTGATTGTAAGGTTGTCTCTGAGCGTCAGTGGATTATGTGCAGCTAAGAAATGCCTTTTTTCTGTGCTAAGTTTTTGTTCTGTTGATCTAATCTTTTGAGGTTGAGAAGGCTATCATTTTCAGCCTGTTTATGAAGTGGAACCTTTAAAAATACCTCTGAACAGGAATTTTGTCTTCCTGGTTGGGGTCATTCAGCCCAGGCAGGATAGCAGCTCAGACCACTTACAGGTTCCAGTAAACAGCACTGACCCTGGTACAGGGGATCATGTGTCTCCCACATGAACATGTGGCCCTTCACTAAGTTGTCTCTTCCTGGCCACTCTCTTGTACAGCCCTCTAAATGTCCAGACAACCATCATGTTGCTCCATACTTAGACTCCTTTTTTTGGCTGCTATGTGGGCGTTCTAATTAGCACTTCCAAGGAGGGAGCAAGATTCTCCATGGCTGAACCATGAAAGGAGGCTCAAGGTTGGGTGTATGTCCTTGTGTGAGCCTCTGTGATTTCTTGGTAGTTTGAGAGACTTTCAAGGACAGAYGCTTTTGTTTCCTTTTGTTACTGAGAGTTCAGTTTTAAACTAATTGATCTTTTGGCCAGTGGAGGTACCTRCAGTCAGGTTTGCCTCCATTATCTCCTTAACAGCCATCCCTGTCCACCAAAACTCAAGCCTAGCTCTGATGCCAGCTGTTTCACACTCTGTGTCTTACTGTTTACTAGTCTCTCTGAAGTGGGGAAGGATAAAACCCAACCCTGGCCATKTTAAATTCTGGCGCATTATTGCAAAACAAAAATAGAAACCCATGTTGAAAGTAAAAATTAAACTTCTCTGGCATGCAGTCACAGACAAAGATGTCCAGTGACAATGACATGTAGGGTAAGACACGGAAGATATGGGCAAGTATGGAAAAGGGACCCTTCCACCTGCTTTCAGGTCACTGGTTTACTTTCTAATGGTTGAAAGAAGCATAATGGCCTAAGTTCAGCCTGTAACCAGTTGATGGACAAATTCCCTTTATAGGTGGACAAAGTTAACTGGAACTTATGGGGTTAATTTAAACAATTTCTCTTTTGCTACTTATTTTAAGGAATATTTTTTATGCCCAGAAATGTATTTGTTATTTAAGTTTGTTGTGCATTGTGCTGTAAAAACCTAGAAACTAAATCCATGGAACTACAGAATGAGTTCCATGAGAGCCCAGAAAAATTGATGTTGGGAGACATGCGTGAGCTGTTGAAATAAATGCAAGCACTGAGCAGGCTCAGGATGCAAAGGCTGTGATTCGGGAGTCATCAGTCTTTAACAAGATCTTATACATAGAGATTGGTTAATCTCAAAGTTAAAACTATCTCAAATATTTTTGTATCTGAGAGATGCTTCTTAAGGGGTAAAAAAAAAAAATTAGCATTCTCCTAGTTCTTGCCTGTCAAATTGTTTGACATGGAACAGAGATTAAGAAAGGGGGGGTGGGCAGAGGACTTTGGTAGGGTTTTGTGTATGTTGAAATTTTGACTGAACCGTGTGGGAGAGAAAAAGTGATTTTGTTTATTTCCTTTGGAAAAAGTGTAATTGGTGAATCATCAGCTTTAAACCTTATTAAACAGCACTCAATATTGGCTATTGTTCACGTTATATGATGTCTGTTCAGAACAAACAGTGCATTGCTCTACCACACAACTCTTCATTAGGGAGGGGGAGTTAAAATGAAGATGGGTTATTAGACTGATCTCTGTATTGCATTCTGGGCTTGGTTCCTTGCGGTATTTTAGTGATACAAGAATATCTTAAGTGTGATTGACATTGTTATTAACACTGTAGTCTTGGTTGATAAAGCTGGTTGCTTTTGAAAGAAAGTTGTTAATAATAGTGACTTTTCAATAATTTTATTGAAATAAGCCTTAAGTCTTGTAGATTACATTTTTTGAATTCTTAACTTTGTGTTGAGTAAAGCCAGATAGTTATAAAAAATAATAACTGTACAGAACTATAAAATCCTGTAGTGTGTCTTCAGAAGAAAAAGGTAGATAGAAGAGCCAGGTGGGTTATCTGAACCTTTAGGCAAGATCTTCATTTGGAGATTAGGGAGTTGTCAGTTTGAAAAGTAAAAATTGTTTGTTGGCACGTTCATTGTTCCTGTAATTTGTTTTCCATGGTGTCTGCAGTGATTTGTCCTTTGCTAGAGAAGGGAGAAATGATGAAATACTGAAGCTGCAGTCTGGGAAAGTGGATCCTTTTCTATCGCTGTGTATCCTATTCAACTTCYTACCTAATAGCGGTGTGCTCTGTAAATTACCTAGCAGTTTTTCTATTTGTGACTCAAATTACACACACAGGTTGTTTTTTAGTTTTCTTTTGCATTCAGTCTGATGTTGAAACAAAATTATATGTTTGGTAAAGGGTGGCTGAACCAAAAAAAACCTGCCACAATCCCCTGGGTAATAACAGGTTACTAAACACGTACTACAGCAGTCTGTTCATTGTTGTGCCTGGTTAGTGTTAGTCTTCTACCTTTTTACAAATCTAATTTGTTTTCTGATACCCAAACYCAAATATGAAAAATTCAGTATAAAGATTGTCACCTTCCTTTACCAAATAAACAAGTACAGGTTTGTCTATGCAATATGATCAAAATTATAATCAAACATGTTTTTTGCAAGTGCTTTTGAAAGAGAGCTTTCAAAACCATGATTTTTAAAAGGCTATAGAATCATAGAATAGAATAAAATCATAGGATATTCTGAGATGGAAGGTACCCACAGGAATTATCAAAGTCCAGCTCCTGGCCCTGTACAGGACAACCCCAAGAATCACACACTGTGCCTGAGAGCATTGTTAAGATGTCGTGTAAAGATTCTTGTAAGTTGATGTTTTCTTTTCCATTTGTGAAAACTTGAGCACAATGCAAAAAATAAATTGAGCAGGATGAAAAAATTCAGGGTAAGATTAGTGGGATGAATTCTCTTTTTACTTCCTCTGGATATAGAAATGTTTAAAATACATTGTGAAAAAATCCTACCAATAAAAAGTAGGAGAAATAGTATAAATCCCAAAGTCAGAATGTAGATTTTACACTTTGGTTCTAGATATCATCTGATATTGTTACACGGAAACAGCAATGTAGATGGAGCTGTTTAGAAATACTGATGTCAAATGCAGTCTCTGCTTGTTTTGGCCTCTGCCTGTTGTACATTGTTCTAAAGAGCACAGATTGTACTTGTTGTTCAAACTCATCTTCATTCCTTGCTTTGTGAAAATTGACTTTCAGTTGCATCTGTGTGCATGTAATTACTTTAAGGCCATTTTTAAGAAATGGCCTTTTTGTCCACCAAAAAGCAGAAGTTACACAATTAAATGAGTCTCTTGAAGACTGTTTTCTTGGATTTAAAAGCTCCACAGTGTGTTAGGAGAGCAACACACGTGTGAGATATAGGTAGTCAGACACTTTGGAAGCAGTGAGTAAGTCCTTGGTTATTGGGGTCCTCATTTCAAGTTAGAGGTCTTAAAATATTAAATAAGCTGTGACTGTAAGGGATATAGATATCTCTTTTTTTTTATTAGATTTTGCTTTTTTTGGTTAGACCATATGCATTCTCTCACAGTCAGGTGCAGGTTACACACATTATCAAAGGGCAGGAAGGGACAAGATACTTCATTCAATAATCAGGAAAAAAATTCAAAAATTGTGTGTGTGTGCACACAAACATTTCCTGAAGTCATTCAGATTAGCAGGAACATCCTACCATTCTGTAGGTGGAGGCTGCTGCTTTAGACTCTTTTTCTTTCTAGTGAAGTTTGGGGCTTCTAAAGATGAAAGGCAGTACTCTGCTCAGAAGTGCTTATGCTTGGAAGGCTTTTGGCCTGTCCATTCAGGAACAGAAAGTCTTCTAGAAACTAAGAAAGTGGCTGTATTGGTAAATGACCTTCCCTTATTTTTTGATGTAACTAGATCTTTTTCTGCCTAATACGTAACTTCTGTGCATTGTGTTTCTTGCCATCATTTTGTGGGGCTTTGGCTCTTGTGCTGGATTATTAGGAACTGTGTATTCATTAACATGAAAACTTCTTCTCTTTATCTTCTGTGGCAAACATTCCTCCATTAGAGGTGGTAAAATGTGTGGGGAAGCCAAGGATTTTTATATTGAGAGTAACTCTGGAAAGTGCTGGTCAAGCCTTCTGTTTCTACTGATCAGAAATCAGAAAAGGAAAGCAGGCCTTGTACTAGATCAAGGTAAAAGGCATTTCTACTACACGCTAGTAAACGCAGCCATTAGGGGAAGATGGGAACACACATCTCCTGAAGATGTCTCATGCTGCCCCATATATGGCCAGATTCGCACATGCTGTGTGGCCAGTGTAGATTCATCATCGTTGTATAAGTTGCTGTTGATGTAGAGTGTTACAGTATAGTTGGTTTATCATGTTTGGGGCCTCTAGGTTGAGCTGAAGGTTTCTCAGGAAAGTGGTGGAGGTAGAAGAGCACAAATCAATTCATCTGGCTGTCAGTGTGCCAAGGGCCATTAACAGTATCTCCACCTTGACCACAAGCACAGAATGTGGTATCTCTGTGCTGTGCCACAGCAGCAGTACACTTATATTTGGTGAGTCTTCATTTGATGCCGGGTACCTGGAAAAAAAAAAAGCTGAGTAATTTGTAGACCACACAGTGGTGACTGTATTCAACTTCACTTAATTTTAAAAATTAGTGTCCAAATATCTCGTATTTGCCACACTCTTCCTAAGACCATTGTATTTAAGGTTGTAAAGTACTTGCTAATCTACTCAGTTATGTAGGCAAGAAACTTCACAAAGTTGTTTTTAATTGAATTAACACAGGTAACTTTTATTGCTTCGGGTAGTTGGTGTTGGTTCAGTCTGGTGTTCTGTAAGCTCACTGTTACAGCTAAATCTTCAAACCTGTTCATGTATAAGGAGAATTCACTCTTCTGATTAGAGCTTTCTCCATATGGGCATCCCAGCTATACAGTGCAGTAACTTCTGCTTCTTATTAGTACTTAGATTGGGACGAGGTAGTGCTTACAACTAGGAGTTGTTGGGGGGCATTTTTTGTTCCGTTAGTTTTTGGGGGAGGTTGGTTGTTTGTGGTTGGGTTTTTTTTTTTTAACTTCTCACTCTGTTATCCTTGAAATGTGTTTGTATTCCAAGAATTATATGTTTGGGTAATATTGTTACACCCCTAAGACAAAAAAAATCATAGTAATCACTTCTTTTTCAGAAGCATGACATGTGGAAACTCAAGACAATGTAGCCTGCAGCCAGAGAACTTATGTATAATCTGATTTATTTTGTCATATTGGTTTGTGGAAGAATCTGTTTAAAATTAATTTGCTATAGTTTTTTTAATGGTGCCTTTAAACATTGCAAGATCTAGGCAATGTTAAATAACTGAGAAAATCTGGATGTTGTAATACTGTTTATTAATACATTTAAGCAATCATAAAGAAAATGGTTATGGAGTAGATGTTATAGGTAAACAACACATGGTGGTCTGCTTTAACTCAAAGCCCCTAGCATAATGGTTGCTTCTGCTAATGAGAATATAGATAATCCCCCCCATCCTTACCCTTTCTTGAAAGGATACAAATTGTTGTTTGCTGTAGGCAGAATGAAGACAAGCTGTTCGGTATTTGCCTGGTAAATACTAAATATTATGAACAGCATGTATCTGGTTTTGAAGTATGTGGGAGCCTTGCAGTAATGTCAAAATGTGTATATTCATCTGAAATTTTGCTGATTTGCTTGATTGTGACTGGGACTTTTTTTTTTATTGTTTCAGGGAAACTGTATCAATCTGACTGATGCCTTGACTCTGTATGAAGAACAGCTTAGCAGGCTTTATTGTCCTGTGGAGTTTTCAAAAGAAACTGTGTGCGTTCCCTCCTACATGGAATTGTATCCTTAAACACTGAGAGAGACTGCAGAGTGTGCATTAATAAATCAAGCAAGCCTAGATGGGGTGGAGGTAATAAAGTCAAGCAAGAAGGCAGTTCTGATTTAAACTATTAATGGGTTTTTTTGTAGTAAATGAACTACTGCAGTTTTATTTTGAGGATAATTGTAGGAATTATTTTCTAAAGGTGCCATAAATTCATAGCTGGTGAAATGATCAGCACCTTTCATGAACAGACTGTAGGATAAATGTAGGATAAACTGTATGATAAGGGGAATGCTGCCTGGGGGTTCTGACATGGCTGTATTTCTTTCTTTTTTCTTTTACAAAAATAAGAAATTAACTTCATACAGGTTACCATGATCCAGATCTTTAAATATTGTCTGATAGATCTATTCTTGAACATGCAGCTCAGACTTGATTTTTAAGCCTGGGTGATGGAGAGGTGATTCCTAACAATCATTMCTAGTTAGTGTTACTGAGAAAAGTACTCCTAGTGGAGGGGTATGCATATTTCTCAGCAACATCCTATTCCTAAAAATAATCCTTCAGAATTTCTTCAAATTGTGGGTAGAAGCAAATTATACAAGGAGCTAGAAGTTTAAACTTCAAGCCCTTAAGAGGGGCATTTTGATCTGCTCTAAGGTGGTTCTGCTGGCTGCATTTGCCTTGAGTGTTTACTGTTCTTGTGTGATCTCCCCAGAAGTGTTTTCTGCAGGGTGATGCCTGCTGTGGCTGTCTCTCTTGACGGGAAACATATTTCCAGGATCTGCTTATTCATAATACATTAAGCATGTGATACTGCCACAGCCTTTTTTCTGTTCTGTGTGTTCATTTTGCCTCCCTTCTGTGTCTCTAATCCCAGTACTGTTCAGTGCTGCAGCCTCCACCCTGACTCCATACTGTCTATAACCAGCTCCTCCTGCTTCTCATTGTCAGCTCCCTGTGAAACTCAGATTTGACCTCACATTTTCAAGACAAAAAAAGCATGAAGAAGGATATAAAGATACTTGTCCTTATATCTTAGCAGTTTCAGAAAACCTGGTTATTTTTGCCTTTACAACTGCCAGGCCTTAATGCAACATGTATATGATTTGAAATAGGCATCCTTGAACTGCTGGGTCAAAAAGAATCCAGGGAGATTTCACTTTTGAGTGCTTTACCTACCCTTTGTGAGCTACCAGAAGTTTGCAGAATTTAAATATAAGTGAGAAGAACTACATCTATTTTAACTGTGTACTACAAATGTGCCCTTTTTTTCCCTTAACTGCTTATTCTCTCCAGATGGGTATTCTACACGATTTGGAAGAAACAAACTGACATCTGAACATCAAGATTATTTGAGATTATCCTAAATGTACATGCTGCATGGAGCGTATAGGCCTGCCACATGCTGCATATTGGCATCTTGAACCTTTAAATTATATGCTGTAGATGATCCTGAAACTTAGTCATGCTATTGATTGTGAATTCTTTAAATGTTTTTTTATTATTATTTTAATTTAAAAGCAAATGGAAAATGTATATTTTGACGAGCTAGGGTGTTATTTTTGAAAGTCAACTTAAAGATGAATAAGCAGCAAAACTATATAGCTGCGGACTGCACTGAACCTTTAGAATGTGATCGTTTTTATTTTTTTGTAGATCTTCACAAACTGATTAAAAAAAGACATCTTTAGCATTTCATCCCTGAAGGGTGGTCCATGGAGTTTTTGTTGCTTTTGTTTTTCCAACAGATTTTTCATCTATGGTGCTTTTTAAAGATGGGAGAGATATTTTGTGCGGTTTTGGGTTTTGTTTGGTTTATTTTAATGAACGCTGCAGTGCTTCCATATAGAGAAGGGCATAACTGAAAAGAAAAAAGTCTTCTGAGAGAATACCCCAGATCCTTCAGTGCAAAGGGAAGAAAGCTAGTCTTAATTTTTTTTTATTTACCCTAGTTTCATTCATCATTGCTGTAATCTCCGCTGCAGAAGAATCTTTGACCTTTCACCTCCTGAAATTCTTTACCTGTTGCCATATTGATTATTTGGATTCTGATACGGATTAAACAGTAGATATGTACTGTAGAAGCATGAAGGTCAAAGCTGGATTTTTATTCCACCACAGTGCAAGACACTGAGTGTAATGAGGTTCTTGTGGCCATGTACTCTCCCCAGCCTTATGGGAAGCACTAGATTTTTGAAGTAAAGGTTGGCTTAGAGCATGAAAAAATGCGGGTGTGATCTACCTTCGTGTGCTCCTGTACTGAATGTTTTCAGGCAAGTATTTGTGTGCTTCAGTAGGGTAAGTCCTTGTTGTATTGCCACAGATTGCCTGTGTTGCATGAGGCTCTCGCTCAGTTGGACTCACTTGCRGTGAAGAAATCAGTGGAAGCTGGGTTGCATTGTAGTTGTGTTCTGAAAGAGAAAGCATTTTTCTTTAGCGGTTTCTTATGTTGTCAAAAGCTATATTTCTGTAAGAATTTGCTGTGTATTGACTAAAAGGGTTCAGTTTTTAAAAATCCCACTTGAAAGAAGGTAGGAAGGATATGGATATGGTTATTCTGTGCATTTCTGTGCTTTTCCAAGATAGAATAAAAAGTGCTCTGTTTTCCTAAACAATCTAATCCTGAACAATTATGTTTTTTTCATTCAACACCTAATTATCAACATTTTCTTAGTTTTATTGGAGAGCTATTGATTTACCTCCACAAGATACTGTTGATGAAAACAAAACAAACAAAAGCTGTCCTTACTCTATGTTCTTAAACCATACATAAAGAAGAATTTTAYTGCATCTCATATATATAAACTGTTCATAGAATCTGAGTAGCCTATGCAGAATTCTAGACTGATACTGGAAAATTTGYGAAAATTTGCTTTTTGTTTGATCTATAATTGGTCTAAAATGATGAAATGTTTTTAGTTTGGAGAGCCAATAGAAGCGTTTTTCAGTATTACTATTTTAAATTATTGCTGTTAATGTTAATTCTCTAATATATATGGGGCACAGTTCTTCCATAGCCTACAGCTTGTGCATCCCTAATACTCCCAAAGAGCAGAGCTTCCCTCTAAACAGGACAAAAGTGTCTYACACTTCCCCTGGGTGTTTTRGCTCTGTTGTAGGCATCCCAGAAAATACCTTGATGTTATTACCTAAAACCTAGTAGAACCCCTTCATTTATGATATGGGGCTGCAATCAGTATATTGTCTAGCTGCAGAGGAATGCAGATGTCCTGCAAACAGGTGTATCCATAACTTTGCAAGCATGAATATTTCCAGTGATTCTTAGTGTGATTACTCATGTAGGTGAAATGAAGCAGACAGGCATTTACTGGGATGGAGCTCAGAGCATCTGTGTTCCCGGGTGAGCTTGGCAGATGTAGAAATCAGTCACAACAAGTGAGGGTGGTTTGGTTTTTAGCAAGGAAACTTGTGAACTGGAAGATGACTTAATCTGCTCGCTGTACCAGGGCTTGTATTTCCCTTTAGCATCGCTGCACAGGGAGCTGCAGAGTGTGCAGGGATGTTCTGTAAAGATTCCCAGAATGACCAGGAGACCTGAATTGCATATTAATAGGTGAGAGGCAGCAGTGCTTGCAAACTTTTCAGCTGGTAGAGTATGAAGAGAGTTAGAAGTAGTATCTTTTTTAACTTTATTTAATGTAGTGTTTTTGAAGTGATAGATGCAGTATAAAGCAATTCAGCAAACTGAACATTATATGTTTTTAAGTTGCTGAATTGGTTCTGAGCAAATATGTACACACTGTTGGTCTTTATTTATTTCTTGCTGTAGTGTAGATTTTTTTTTAAAAGAAAAACAAATTTCTGTGTTAGAATTTTGAAATGCAGACTGCTATAGCTGATAAGTTCCATGTTTTAAGGCCAGTTGGGAAGTAGCTATGATTGCTGCACTATGTATGCAAACAGTTCCCAAGATATGGTTACCATTAGAGGTTTCTTAATTATTCTTTGCGCTAAATGCTGCTTCCACCTAGGAGTTATTGATTGATTTGATAGTCGTTTGTGCAAGAAGACTGCTGGCATTGTATCTACTGCATCAGTGCAGTGCACATGTTAAAATAAAGGTACGCTATTATTACCTGTGTGTTTGAATTGTTAACTCCATTGTGGATTCAGTGTGGACAGAATGAATGAGTATGATGCTTAGCATTGTTCCTCTTTTTTCCTTGTCACATAACAAACAAAGGTACTTCCTGGTCGTTTTATGGAGTATCTTTTCTGTCTCAGATTAATGAATCCAGTTGTTTCCATATAATAAATGCTCAGATAAGATACTCCGTAGTATGGAACAGCACACTGAGATTTGTAATGTGGGGAATCACTTGAATGATATTTGCCTAGAGAGTTAATTTTTGGTACAGTGTTTTGGATRTGAATTCTTTGGAGGTCTCTAAGTTTAAGTTTGAGTTTTTCTGCTGAAGTGGTAAGTTGGCTTTGGGTGACAGCATGACTCATTGCGTGGCACAGAGAAAAGACAGGCTTAGGAGAAGTCAGTGTGACATTGAGAATGATAGAAACTTTGGCACAGAAGTTTAAGGAAGAGGGAGAAGGGCGTGAACAGGATGGGCACATCAAAGAGGTTGCTAATATTTCTGAATCATACTCCAGAGTAATGTCATACAGTGAAAGAAAAACATGACTTCCAAAAAATAATAGATTTACTTAAATTCCAGCTAACTGTAAAGAAGAATTATTAACATTTGCATTACATAAAGTGATAGCAGAAGGCTCTGTAGCTGCAGAAAAAAAGGGGGAATGCTTAACTTTCTGGGGAAAAAAGTCTTACATAGAGACTGAGGGTAGAATAAAGAGTAATTTTRGAGCGCCTGCGTGCACGACAGGGAAGATAGGTGTCTTGCTTTTTTATTTTTGCTGTTCAAGAGTTTGAGGTGTTGACAGCTTGCTGGAGGGAACAAGGCGAGGGGATGGGTGAGAGGAAGAGAACTCAATTTCTTATTTTAATTGAGGTATAGGAGACTGCAGATGATGTTGCCTTTGGGTAATAGGAGGAAGCTGACAAACTGTGCCCACAGAGAGGAGTGGTTGGAGTCATTAGAGATGCTGAGGGAGCAAGTGAGAGAACTAGCAAAGTAAGCAAGTGCTGCAGTGATTARTAATAGCACTGAGCAACTTAGAAGTGCCTATTTGAAATGTGGAATGCTTTAGGAAGCAAGGAAGGAGAAATGTGGAATGGGAACTGGGAGGATGTGAAGAAGTTCATACAGTGGTCATACATTGCAGTGATCTTGAACTTCAGAGGTAGAAGTGGAGAAGGTAGAAAGGAGAAAAAGAAGAGTCTGAAATGCACTTCATAGTGCAAGTGTGATGAGGAGTATTCCTGTGCTGTGTTGAGGGGCGAAAGAATGCAGATGCAAGAGCCATTAAGATGGAAAGGAACCGGGGGAATGAGCCAGGAGGAGGAACCAAGAAACAGGACAGCACCACAGATGTGCTGTGGGGATGTGGGAACACATCTGGACATAGAAAAAGAATGTCAGTTACACTGTCCAGCCTGTCCTCTGATGGTATTGGGTGAAGAAGGAAGAGAGGTTGGAAACATTTGGGTTTGTTCTGTTGTTTTGGTTTTTTTTTTTTTTTAACTGAGTAATGAGTGCAAGATGTCTTCTAAGTATTTTAGAAGGAAAAGAGCTTAACTGCTGGAAATTAAATGAAGACTAAAAGGAAACTTCAGATTAAGGAGTGTTTAAGGGTAGACTGATTACTGAAGCAAGTAAATGCAAGCTTCATGGAGCCCAGAGGAAAGGCAACTGTGGGATTTAACTCRTGGGTTGTCATTGAGAGCATGGAAGGGTGGAAGGCAGAAGCACACTAGTGGTGTCTCTGCTGTCTTCAACTCATGGAACTGGAACAACTGATCAGAACTGGCAAATGTATGATAATGATCAAAAGGCACTGCTACAGCCATCTGACTTCAATGTGCCATGACAATTTTGTGTGTTACTGGAGAGGATGTGTCATGACCTCAGTGATGAATGCACACCACAGTGTGCCATCTTGCCTGTGCAGCACCCAAGGACAAAAGTATTTTATTGATGTACAGTCGAAACATGTTTGTGTGACTTCTTTGTATAGACACAGAAAAGCACCGATGGAATAAAACAATAGTTTTAGTAAATGAGAATAACAAAGATGAGCATGTACAGCTCTRTGAAGCCTTTTGTTCTGGTAGCTGCTAATGTTATCTAACACTTCCCCATTTAACTTTGGGTAATTATCAAAATTGATGCTTTTGATTTTTAAAAGCTATTTTATTTATTCCATGCTGTGCCTTGATTCTGCTCTGAACTTTCACACTGGGACATCCTGTGAAATTACTTCCTAATGATTGGCATCTCTTGTAACACTTAGGTGTTTTCAACTGTGTTTTATAACCACTGGTTAGTTATTTGGGGTGGAAGGATGACAGRTTTTTTTCAGGAAACAAATTTCTGACAACTCATTGTTTAAAATCCCGAGGAAGACTGACAGAATTAATTATAGGAACATGCATTGACTTCTGTTTTTAGAAAGGACAGAATACAGTTAGAAATTTTACCTGTGTCTTGAAGTAAAATGTTTCTACTACCATTATAAAATTCCTGCTGTATATATAACAGTTAAATACCAGGGAAAAGGAAGATATCTGCTGGCAGTTCCTGGAGCTGGCTCGCAGACAGCCACGTGTTTTAAGTTACAGTCAAGATGCACTTAATAGAATCATGAAGATAATCAAGTCCAACCGTTAACCTAGCACTGCCAACACTAAACCATGTCGCTAAGTGCCATATCTACTGCAGGCATGGTGACTCAACTGCTTCCCTGGACAGCCTGTTCCACTGCTTGACAACCCTTTCAGTGTAGAAAATTTTTCTTAATAGCTAGTGTAAACCTCCCATGGCACTACGTGAAGCCCTTGGCTCTTGTCCCAGTGCTTGTTACTTKGGAGAAAAGAGTGACCCTCACCTCACTACACCCTCCTTTCAGGTAGTTACACAGAGCAATAAGGTTGCCCAAGTCTCTTTTCTCAAGACTAGACAAACCCTTTTGCCTCAACTACTCCTCATATGGTTTGTGCTCTAGGTGTCCCATTAAGGGAACCACCAAGGGCCTTTAGAGGCCATTGAGTTACTCTACTTTTGATTGTCAGATCTTCACCCACAGCTGGAGCCTCACTCACCTCTGGATGTAGTTTGGTGGCTGCTGGGAGACAGCCCTATGTGCATAGATCCCTTATTTCCTGCTTTCCTTTCTGCACTCCTCCTCTGAAGTGGGAGTATTGCCTCTGTCTCCCAGGCAGCTGAGAAGGTCACTCGTGGTGCAGGTGAATGGGTGTCTTTGGCCCAGGTGTCTGTGCCTGGCAGCAGTGGAGCTGCAGGAGKGGCCTGGGTGAGAAGAGGCAAAAAGCTGCATTGTGGAGTTGGGAGCAGCCCTGCGACCCGCAAGGGTAGAGGAGGAGGGGAGAAAGTGCTCCAGGTGCCAGAGGAGAGATTCCCCTCCTGCCCTGGGCAGGACTCCAGAGTAGCAGGGACTTCCCTGCAGTACTTGGAGGGGACTGTGCCAGAGGGATCGACACTGCTGTCTACAGGACCTGCACTGGAGCACATGGATATGTCCTGAAGAAACTAGAGCCCTGCTGGCGGGAGGTTGATCCTGAAGGACTGTGGCCCTGGGGAGAGATCCCACTCTGGAGCAGGGGAAAAGTGTGAGGAAGATGGAGCAGCAGAGTAGAGTTGGTGGTAGTGACTGAGCACGGTCCCTGCTGCCTTGTGCCCCTTGGGGGAGTGGGGCAAGGAAGTGGCAGGAGTGAGTTTGAGGCCAAGAAAAAAGACAGGGTGTGAGAAATGTTTTCTCTTTAATCTTTGTTGCTCGCTTCCCTGCATTTTTAATTTGCAACAAATTCAACCAATTTTCTGCAAGTCTCTCTTGGTAACTGGTAAAATGATGAATGGAATGGAATAATTCAGCTGGAAAGAACAGCTAGAGCTAAAAGAAACCTCTGGTCTTACTTGCTGACCACTTCAGAGTGACCAAAAGTTAAAGCATGTTGTTAAAGGGCATTGCCCAAATGCCTTTTAAATGCTGACAAGTTTGAGGCATCCACCCCCTCTCCAGGAAGCCTGTAGGATTGAAATTTTTYTTAGCCCTCCTTTGGTTGTTAATGCACTTATACGGTCATATCTCCTGGAGCCCTGATGAGTTTAGTACAGATGTGGCATACTGTGTTTTCATTATGCAYATTTTTTGTTGTCCCAGACACTTGGGTGTGAGCTGTGAACTGCTGAAGGTACCTCAAAGGCAGAAGGCTGACCCAAGCTAGCCCAAAACCTTACAGTGCAGGGGAGATGGAGCTGGCAACTGCTGGACACTTACGGGTACCAAACCACTTATCCTATCATGTCCATGGACTTTTGCATCAAACCCGCCCAGACTGTCACTTGCATGTCTAACAGTGCAAAACATCGGGTGATGGTGTCACATTCCAGCACCCCCCTTGATGATCTATACCAGTTCTGACAAAAATTAGCTATCCTTAACACAGAGATGCCTTACAGCTGCTGTAGAGCCCAGGCCATACGTGAGATGTGGAGATGTTGCTTCTGAGTGCAATCCAAAGCCATCAACATGCAGAATGGGTAGTGACTGTGCTTGTCCACCCTGCCCTGTGTGCACACAGTGAGGCCTTTTCGCTGTGTTGGTGGCCAGGTTGCTGTGGATGCTGTTTGCCCTTGGGCAGTAAGGATAGAACAGTGCAGGAACACTGGATACATTAGGCCAACTGAGCTGTGAGGTGTAGTGCTTGCCCAGAGCCTCCCTTCTGGAAGTGCCAGACACAGGAGACATGGGAGACAGAGCTGCAGAACAGGGAGAGGGACAAAACAGACTGGTGGCTGTGGGCACACCACTGTTTTCACCACAAGGGAAGTCTGCAGCCCACAGCCTGTCTGTGGGTTCCCTGCTGGTAGTGAGTGGGTGAGACAGTGGACAATGGTCCCCTGGATTCCTCTGGAGAACCACATGCAAGCTGCAGAAATGCCTCCCTGGAATACCTTCAACCTTTAACAAAAGGGTGATACATCAGATGTAAGTGACTGGGAAAGCAAACAAGAGAGGAATTTAGTGCTCCTCTAGGTAAGTAGGGCAAGAGACAGCCTTGTTAAAACKGCGGAGTCTGAACTGTCTTCAAATTACTGACTGCATAGCCTGAAGGCACGAAAATRTTAACAACTTTTGAAACTTTGGGAACAATGAGAGAGGTTGTTCTCTTGAGCTAAAGCGTCGAACTATTGCCAGAGCCTCTCAATTGTAGTGTTTGTCTTTAGTCTATGGGTCATGTTAGAACTGTTAAGAGTGTGCTCATACTAGAGACCTAACACTTAGATTTGCTGACACCAGAAGGTATAGTCCCTCATGKCCCTGTTTTTCTAAACTATTTCTAGATGTGCTGCAAATGCATATGAATATGCAGAGATACATGGAAATTTAATTAGCTGGAACTTCTCAAGGATAAAAAAGTATTTCAGACTTTCTTGACTGGAGAGTTTTCTAAAATCTATCCAACCCAGTTCCCTCAACACTACACTCTCAGTGCTTTGGCCTCACCCTGTTACATCCTCTGCCGTGAGACTTGCAGGGAGCTCGCCCATGGCCATGTGACAAACCAATTGGGTCGAAAACAAGCAAGTAGAGACATTAAAGGAAGATGGGAAACTGATGCCACTCAGCCACACTGCTGAAATGAATGGATGAAAAAGCAGTCTGTGTTTGAAATGCACCTGTCTGGTTCCTCGTGTTGCCAGACCAGCTCTTGTGCTGGCAGACCTCAGTGGTGGGCGGGAATCGGAACTGGTGGTGGGGTGGGGGAGCAAGTGCCGCCAGGGTGGGATATGGGAGAAATGTTTAATGTAAAGGCTGCAGAGCATCATGGTTGATTTTATGTCTGCTTTAGAAATACAGAGAAGAATTGTTAAGGGAGTTACCCTTGGTTTTTTTCTTGTCTTTCTGTAATCCAATCAGTTGAATCACTTACTGGTCCCTCCGAACTAGATTTTGTGGCATGATTTCGGTCATCCAGATGTTGCAAATAGTTTTAACTTTTGGGAGCACATAAAAGGTGGTCCAATGGCTTTGATTTAGTGGGAATTAAGAGCTTAATCTGTGTTGGTACTCCGCTGTCGGTGTATATTTGTAGGGGCTTGTGCTGCTTTCAATTACTTGTTGCCATTCATACCTTCAAAACTTTTAAATAAAATTTTGTCTATGTCAGTAATTTGGCTCTCCCAGTTGATTTTGGTTACATGGACTGATTTTGTTCTGTTTTCTGAGGCTAGATTGAAAACATGATAATGCTACTGAAGTTTTAGATATAAGGAATTTGTTTTAAAGAATGTGTGGACAGCACCCATTTCGTGCAAYCTGATCTTCATGGCTGTTTGATCTACTTTGCTCTGTTCTTTAAAAAGAAAGAAATGTGAGACCCACTATTTAATTTTATTTTTACTACAAGCAAACCCAGCAAAGTAGTTTTAGATGCATGTGTAGAAGGAGTGCTATCATATGCTGTAACAAAGGTAAGTACCTGTTCAGAGAGCTACAGCTGCAAGGTTACTGTGTGGGCCATGGTGATTTTGTTCATACAGATGTGCTTCTCTGTACTGAACATGTGTTATTTGGGAGAGCAGAACAACGTGGGCTATGTCTGCATCATGCTTGTGACTTGGCTTTCCAGGACCTGCTTGGCTGTCTGGTGGCAGTGGGTGAATCATTTTTCCGGTGAACAGCAGCTTTCCTGAGTATTTAGTTGGTACAAATGGTACTCACATACATCTGAACTTCAGACACACTAAAATACGTTTTATGTCATGCTGATCAAAATACATTTGAGTAGCTTTATATGTTTTATAGTACATCCAGATTCATGCAACAGTGGATGAGTTTCATTCAGTATTTTATTTAACTTAAAATAGCACTTTATGGTTGTTTTATGTCCAGATATAGGGAAGAAAAATATATGGTTAGAATAAAAGTAGCAAGCCATAAATGTTTTTATGAAATGAAAATACCTCAATACCCCTTAAGACCACATTTTCCAAATACAAAAGYCGTAGTGCCCTAAGAAAACGTAGTCATGGCATCACAATATGAAAAACACACTCCTATCCATCTGATTGACTCAAAGTGCAATGAGCTGCATATGCATCATTCCTGATAACCTGTTCTGGTGCTCTGAAAGGTGTGAGCAGTGACTGCAAAGGGAATGAATTTATTTCAGCAATGGTCAGCATCTTGGTAGAAAGCAGGAACACGACACTGCATTTTTTCAGACTGCCTTTCCAGAGAAAGTTAGGAAAGGCCTGTGTAAGAGGACCAGGTCTTAGGCTCGAGGAGGCATAAGAAAGACCCGTGAGGAAATGGAGGCCTTCCACTCAAAAGAGGTGGTATCCGGGCCTATRTGAGCACATCCTGCCGTGCAGCACACTGCGACGCGGACCCCAGTCAAGATAAAAGCAAGAACTAGAGACGTTTATTAAAGGAGTATATAGCCTTTTATTGTATTTCTACTAATTATTTCATTCTACTTCATTATATCATGCGTTTCTCCAGCCAATAGAATACCCAATCACACATCCTTCGACCAACAGAAAAATTGATCACGCGTCTGCTGTCCGATTAGATTACTGATCACGCGCCTTAGCACATATGGCAACTTTTACGTAAAAAATGCTTGTTTGATAGTAAGGGATGTTTCTACATACTATTGCTTGCTACATGCAAGAAACAATGTTACCTTCTCCTTGCCTTGACTAAACAGGTCTTTGTTTTCTTAAACCAAGCGACCTTTGTTCCCTTCTAACCAAGAAGCCTTTGTTTTAGCTCCACACTGCCTGGCTACAGCACACCTTGGATCCTGATCTCTCTGGTGCCCCTGACACACTGCAATTCTCATGAAGGTCTTACCAGTGTTCCTCTGTCCCCAGCTGCCCTGAACATGGTGGGGGCTGTACCCAGATCTGAAGTCAAGGAAGGTTTGGGAAGCTAGTAGGAAATTCTCTTGTGTRTCTTAGTCCAGGTGTAGTCTGGCTGTGAGTGCTTCCTCTCTGGTTTGGGGAGATGGAATACACCCCTACAGGTTCTTATTTTCTCTCATTAATTGCTGCTTCAAAAGCCATGATACTCCTAACTTTTTTTAGAAACTTACTGCCTGCCTGCAGACTAGCTTAAATAAAGCATCTGCTGTGAGTATGATCTGGCCAATCTTATTTCTGTTTGTAGTCCAAATTGCAGGACACTTATCATGTCTATCACTTTTTTATTAAGAGCACGATCTTCATGAAAGTTTTACTTGAATATTATTGTAAAGTTGGATAATGAATCTCCCCTTTCAGTTATCCAGTTCAACCAAGGGAGAGGCTGATCATGTTTGCAGTAATTTCAAAGAACTATCAGCAGAAATAGCAGAAAATTATTAAAGTCCTGTGAATTTATCAACGTCTTTTAGTGGACTAAGATTCTGTCAGTTTCTTGGGAAGTGCATATTGAAGAAGCTAAGGAAACTTTTTCAGAAGAGTGTGATTCTTTCTGCAAGCTTTATAACAGGACTTACCTTTGGTCAGCATGATTTTCCTTCCCTGTAAACAAGCTTGGTCACGACTATTTTTGGCATTGTTATTAGCTTTGATAACAGTGTTGCTAATTTCTTTGCACAGTTATTTAAATACCTAGGAGTAGCTAGTTAGAGCAATACTGAGGCCCTTTCATCAGTTTCCCTAATCCAGCTACTTGTTCTTCGGTTAGTGAAAATTTGTGGGGAGCAATACCACATAATGATCCAGCTTTTGATCTCTAACAAGTAGCTTGAGTATGTTTGACAGCACAGAAGTCCTTATTCTGATGCTTGCTTTGCCTTCCACYTTCTCCTCGGAGTAGATAAAAATAGTGACAGTGTATTCCCACTGATTTTTTTCATCATGCAGTCTCTCAGCAGCTGCAGGCTCACGACTTTCTTTGTCAGAGCTTCCCTTCAAATTTTCATTCTTCCGTTTATTCATTTTTTGGCCTGTGATGGCCGAGAAGGCCACATTGTGGATGTCTTCAGCAATCTATAATAATATAACTCTGGCTCTTTGGATCCCCTTAAAAGCTGCAACCATATTTTCTAATGCTATTTTAACTTTACTGCTAAATTTCTATTCCGTTTTTGCCTTTTACATAGGCATGGCTGTTTTTCTCTAATTATTCTGCTCAGAGCAGAAATAATGTTTGACATTTTGCTGAAACCCTTTTCAGATGTGTGCTCTCCTCATGCAAATTTTTTACAGTCATAGAAATTGAAACTAACTAATGCAAAACACCTACTTTCCTATTCCAGTGTGTGCAGACAAGTCACAAAAGAACAAAATCACTACATGTTTTTTTGGTCCTAGATAAGTCCTCTACCCAAGCATTGCAATAAGCTTTAAGTTCATACACTAATCATTTCAAATTTAGTGAAAAACTGGAACACTGGCTTTGAGAAATACATATGAATACAGCAAATAGTCCATGTGAGTGTCAGAAGGTTTTACTGGAAGTTTTTCCTTTTGTTTTTAATCATATTTGGTTATAAATCCATAAAGATGTAAGGCAGTGACAGATCTCTGTATGTTCTGTAGCCTTGTGTTTATAGGGAAAGAGACAACCAAGCTTTATTTGAAATAGAGATGTTGGAAACTTCAGGGAAGGGCTGTCAGAGACATACCAATTTGACTGGTAAAGATAATTATAACTGGTGCCTAACTGTTCGATTTTTGAGAATTTCTGCAACTTCAGGAAAGCAAATGTTTGGTCGTGATGATCCTGTCCCATGGGGCCTCGTGCTGTGGTTTCAACCTGATCTGGCTCTGGTCTCCTGTTTCCTGAGAACTTGCTGACTAAATATATTTAAAGTCTCGTGAGGGGCTGCTGTTCATCATTCTTAGATATGTACACAGTTGCTAGAGTTGCACCAAGATATGGACAAGAACAGACAATATCTAGAAATACTTCCACTGAATTGGTGCACACAAAATCTCATCTTGTCAAGGGGCATTTTATTTAGGATGTCATTTTTCATGGGGGATTTTTCTGGCTTTTAGCTGTGGGCAAAGTTAAGTTTAATCTCATTTTGAGATAAGGAAGAAGAAAAAGAATTCAATTGAGTAAAATGCTTTAAAATAAAACTAACTTCAGGAAGATGGTAAGCTGATTGTAGCAATAAATGGGAAGAGTGGGATCGGGTTTTTCAGGTTTGTTTTTTTTGTTTTGCCTCGCTGTTTTCTTCTGAAAACAGAGGTTATGCAGTTGTGCTTTCCTGACTCTCTGCCCCCTTTCTCCCATCCAGCCTTGCTTAGTAACACTGGACCTTGTCAGCCAACTTCAGTCAAATTTGACAGAGGGGATTTGGGTTCAAAGATACTAAATTCTGGCAAGACTTTGCCTGGGTGAAAAGGTCTCTGGTTTCTGCTACCAGCCCTTGGTAGGTACATTTGTTGTACAGAGGGCTGTGACCCCACAGCCCTTGTGTGAGAAGGGCTTTCACCAGAGCTGGTGCCTGATGGGACTGCTGAGCTCTACTGCCTCTGGGGTAGAGCACTCAGTGGAGTTTTTGCTTCACTTTTTCCGGTTTCCTACAAAAGTTAGCACAAGCAAGTAGATAGAAGTGACAGAGTGCCTGTTACCTGTTCAGTGGTACCTCTGTGGAACAATTGCTCTGCTCCTGGCTGCAGCTGTCTCTGAGCTCTGTTGCTGCCAAAGACAGATTTGTGCTGCTGGAGATCCAAGTGGGAGAGCAGGCAGGAGCCATTGCTTTTGCAGAGGCAGTCGTGCTTCTCCGAGAGACAGGAGGTCACAGTAGAGGGATCTCTTTGGTAGATGCTGAAAGCAGCCACATGTGGGGCTCATGGCTCTCCTCTTTGAATTTAAAATGCCTGGGAATGTATGTCTCATTATGCACCTGAAAATTCATCCATGGGACACAAACTCATTGGTAACCTTGCTTCCATTCTTCATATAAATAGACTTTGACAGCTGTTAGCAAACAGCTGGACAAAGCAAAGTAAGTGGGTAAAGCTCTGGTGGCCTGATGCTGTATTTTAAGGAAACAAAAGATGTTTGTGTCCTGTCTACACCCCTACACCTACAGCTGTGGCCATTGGAAAAGTGATATTTCCCAGCAATGTATTTTTTGGTTCCTTTACAGCCTATGTTCACAGATGATATGAAAAAAGCAAAAATTTGCTCTGAGTCAYCCCAAGGTACCTTATGTATTTCTCAATCTCCAACTAAGATGCCTTTCTGCAGCYCATGTCAGCGTGCACCCTTGTTTAACCTGTGCACGGGATGACAGATGGGAAGGACGCCCGTGTGAGGGCTCTGTGTAAACACACTCTCGCTGTAGTGCGAATGTGGTCTTTAGGAGAAGAAGTGTTTTGTTTAGCTATAATTTAATGTGCTTCTTGAAGAAAAATTGCTGGAAGACCTAAAGCAGTTCTTTCTGCTTGAGAACATACGCATTGTTTCATTACAGTGCCTTTTCAAAGCAGCTCTAAACAAACTTGCAAACTTGAGTGGCTTAACTTTAATCATCCCAGATGTTGGGTTTCATAGTCAGTTGCTGTTTGGGTTAGATATAAGCACCTTTTGGTCAGAGAATGCAATGTTTCCTGCAGCAGGGACAAATTTTTCATGGAGTAATGAGAATAGCTTAGCCTACTTGGAACTGAAAAAGAAAAGAAAATTGATTTGTGGTATTAAGTGTTGGAGGACAAAGTTTTCTGGTTTGCAGGGTGTTCTCTCCATGCAGTTGCAGTTAGAGTTAGTGGAAAAGCTTGCCACCAGCAGTGTTTGGAGCCCTGCAAATCCTGTTGGCTCAGTATTGACTCCTAATTAATGACCCACATTCTCACAGATGCACTGAGGCCTTCTGTGATGTGGCTGTACCAGTGGAAAACAATGGAGTCATTTATTTCCAGCTGTATCTGTCACATGAATAAAGGACAYGAAGTAGTGCCAGAGTGTGGTTTCTGTTGGCTGCAGCACAGAAATTTGGCAGCTTTTGTAGCCAAGGGASTGTAATTTATAAAATTCAGAGATCTGATGACAACTGGTCAAGCTGTCTTCAAATGTAACATGTTGGGCTTTTCTCAAGCACGTTTTGTGTATGTAAAGCCCAGTTCTGGCTACAACAGCTGCATAGTTTGAAAAAACARTTTAAGGCACAGGATGGAACCCTTGAAATGGGATGGAATACAGCCTTTACTCTGAGCCATGCTAATTAATCTCTTTCAATGAAGCCAGCATATACCTCTGCTTCTCTGATGAAGCCATCAGCTTCCATCAGCATGGTGGTGGCTCTGTTCTTCTTTTTGCCATGGGCTAAACATGCTCAATAGTACTTCACCAAAGCTGTGATGCTGTGATTGCGGACTGCTTCTGTTAACCTCTACTTGCACTAAAGTAATCCATCAGGCACTTCCCAGATAGGGCAAGTCTTTAGCGTGCACCACAAGGACAGTGTCTTCTGAGGAAATGTCTGTACAAATGCATTGGTGTAACCTAATATGTTTTACATGTGTTATATTGAGTTTTACATGTAAAACTGAACTGGATTTTTTTTCTGCTTGTATAAAAAATATGAGTGATTGTTTTAATGTTTTGAAGTTATCTAAATGCCAGAAAGACTAAATATTTTACACTGCTCAGGCTCATTGCAAGCAGGTTCTTAAGCAAGCTTGGGCTGACCATGTGCTGGCCTCAGGCTGTTTTGCTGTTCCAGACACTCAGCAACACCTATGTAACTGCTTTTGACTGTTCCAGTGAAAACTGGGCAATAGGTGCGATTTCAAATAATCAAACCTCAATAAATAGGAACTTCCTCGAATCAGGATATTTGAGGAGAAGCTGACATGGTACTGTTGATTTTAGCTCTGATCAAGTGGTCTTGTCTGACTCTGGCACAATGGATGGAAGTGAGAATTGTGTCTGCTTGTGGCAGAGCAGGATAACGCACGTGTGCGCGTGTTCCTGGGTGTTCATCAGCATGCACACACACATGCTTATGTACACAGACGGACCTTTCCTGGAAGCTGGGACACTTGCTGTGGTTCAGCCCAGAGCATGTTCCAGAGGGTTTGCTAGCTCTGGCGTATGACCATGGATGGAATTGTTTGTGCATTGCCCTGGCTTTGTTATAAGTGCCAGAGTGATCCCATTGTTTCAGTGGGATCTTGGTCAGAGGCAATTCTGAGTGAATGAAGAGTTAGTTATTACTTTTTTCCCCCCCTATGTCTGTTCAACGCTTTATGAATGTTTAGCAGAGTCTTTGCAGAGCCTCATTAAGTGCCTTATTGGGCTGCAATGGCCAGGAGTGCTGTTAGCAGTTCCAGCAGCAAGCATGGCCATGTGTCCTGTGCCTGCCAAAGAGCTTCTGGACTCAGGATGAGCAAGGCAACTAAATCCTAGAACGCTCATCAGAGACCCGAATTAAATTCCACAGGTTTCTGCCACAGATCATCAGTATCAGGAACTTATTCACATGTGCTCTGTGCACCTTTTCAAACACTGCCAGAAATGGACCTCTGCAGCTGTTGCCTGCAGCTGTTTATGGTTTAGCTCTAATTTCATAGTTCTGTACATGCTGCAGAAACCAAGATGGGTTATTGACTACAGCCAGGCTCTACAGACAGAGGGAAGGACACTTATATTATGCCACATGTAAATAAAGCCACAAACCCAACCATGGAAAAGTCATTCTGTTGCTGACAGCTGATTTGTGACTTTTCTCACCACAAGGATCATGTGCTGCTTGGGGTTGACTCTCCAGAAGACTCCTGTAGTTGGAGCTTGCTGTTGGATTTTGTTGGGCTAGCTCCATATTCCAATAGTCCTCACCCTCTCTTTGGATGTTTGGGAGAGAGGAATGAATTGTCCAGCCTCTCCCTCTTATCTGCCTCCCTGTATCCCATTTCCCTCTTTCCCCCACCCACATTGCCAAAGAGAAATAACTGGTTGCTGCTTTGTGCTTTTGAAAGAAAAATCCTGCTAGTTAAAGACTGATAGAGCATGATGTTCAGCACATACTAGTATTTCTCAAGGCAGCAAAACTTGAAAGTTAAAAATTATGGGGGAATTGAGTAGGCATTGATAATTCAGTGTTGCTTGGGGGGATATAAAAAACTAACGGTCAGTATGAATTGGTCTAATAGCTCAGCATTTGTGTTAGGGGTTCAGCAGGAGAACCATCAGGCAACCAACAGCAAATGCTTGTCAAAAGGTCCTTTTGAGATCTGCTCAGCGTTCGGATCATGGACGCATTGATTAAGTGCTGAGATCACACCATGTCCATGCATTTTCTGTGTCAATACCCTGCCCTTTTGGCAGCCCCTTTGAGATCATGGTGATTTCTGGTATGAAGACTCAGCTGCACCAACATCACTTAAACAYCTTCTCAAACCTGTGCTGGTAACAGTCTTGTGCTGGGTGTTGTTTATAASCAGGGATCTGCTTACACCCATGGAGTCAGTAATGCATGAGAGGGAATTTTTTTATGGGAGGCATGTGGTCTTCCTCATTTCATGGCATCATTTCCCTGTTCTTCCTCAGCTGATGGGTGTCAAAAATCATGGGTTATATGCAGGACAGGTAGGCAGCTGAAAAGGAACAAATGCTTTTTTCCTGTTCTGCACCGAGCAGAGACGAGAACGTCCTATTAGAGCTTCCTGGTGAAGAAGGCCAGGAATAAGAACTGAGGGAATTCTGTTTGCAGGACCCCAGAGAGGCTGTAGAGGGGGTTGAGGAGCAAGGATTTCTGGACCTTCAAACTCTTCTAGATAGACTGGACTTTCCCTTTATGTCCACATGACATCCAGGACAACATGTGTGCAGGTGCTCACACGGAAAAAGTGTTCACTCTCCAAACTGATGGCTGACATCACACACATTTTGTGACATATATATGTCTTTCTTCTCTCTACATGTGTAGCTTTTTGTCAGGATGGTTGGGGGCTTAGATAAGAACTTGTAAGACCATGTAAAAGTAATTCGGGCACATAAATTATTGTTGAGAGCATGAGCAGGGTGCTGCCTCTCCCTGCACCCTTATATTTTGTATGAGAGTCCAGCTGTGGAGAAAGCAAGAGCTCCTCAGAGGGCTGAATGTCACACTCAGCTCAGAGAATTCACCCTGAAATGACAAATATTGTTACTTGATGAATGGGGAATGTTTTGCACATGGAGAGAGGATTACCAAGTTTACATCATTGAGAAATCCACATAAATAAGACCTTTTTTTTTTTTATTTTATTCCCCACCAACTTAAAGTGCCAAACAGATACTTTTCCACTAACCTTGGTACCTATAGTACTTGACTTGGAAGCGTTGGCTAATCTCTTAAAATGTATTGTGTATGAGCAAGGACTGAAATATCTTGCCTGGAAAAAGACAGATCTAGCCTTTAGAGCAGGACCATTCTGTAGGTTGTGCTGATTATTGCTTTGTGCTGCTTGACTGTGATTTTTGGCATGCCGTGTCACATACCAAATTCCCRAAATAAAATGCTACATGATATTCTAAGGGTTCTTAGGAAGCTTTAAAAAGGGATTTGTCTGCTGAGTGGGTACCTCCTCTGGTGAAGCCAAATGATGCAGCAGCAACGGTTTAAAAGGAGAAAACTTTAGTCAGCAGATAATTAGTCTTTTTAAAGAAGTGCAAGGGGAAAAAAAGAAAACCTTCAGTCAGACTTATGTTTGTAGAAGTTGTCAGCAATCCTGCTTTGATTGGAAAGGGTTTACAGCTCTTTGAATAGTTAAAACATCTGTTCAGCGACGTTGTGAAATGCTCGTGTTCGGAGCCCCTGATAAGGGGRACTGCTGAGTGATTGGCTCGTAGAGGCTCTACAGGCAGCAAGGGCTGCACGAGCAGTGGCCACTGCTTGCCTTTCCTCCTCCTGGGCAAAGGAAAACGTGGGAGACAGCTACTATTTCACACGTGGTTTTGCTTTGAGAGGGAGAGAGCAGGAAGTGCCTAGGAAATGGTTCATAACAGAAACCTGGAGTTTTAAATAGGAGAGAGGAGGAGGAGGAGGAGGAGGAGGAGGAGAGCTCATGGGCACAGTTTGTGAACAGTTGAAACACTGACACAACAGCAGCAGGGGGAAGCCAGACTTCTGCGAGAGCAAGCACGTCCCAAGCTATCCCGATGGAAGGAGAGACAGTGCCCGAGGCCAGCGGAGCAGCCAGCAAAGCCACACGGATCGCCCTCGGTGTCTTCGTGAGTGGCACTGTCGTGCTTGGCACCGCGCTCTTCTTGGGTAAGTGTTGACACTGACCTGAACAAAACCCTCCCCAGCCTGTCTGCTTGGTGCATCACAATGTGCTTTGGTGAAAATCTCAGTCTCTTCTTTCCCCCAGTTTATATTTACCCTGAAAGGGATGTGTGTCAGTAAAGGAGTTCTTGTTGTGGGAATGCTAGAGCTGGAAGATGCAATGTGAGCTCATGTAACTTTTTGAATGATGAATTTGACTTTGGATACTCAGTTAAATGTGTTCTATCCAGAACTGGGTTCTTTCTTAGGACAGGGAGAAACGGGTGGGATTTTGCTGATTTCGGGTTCACAGGTTGTGACCGATGTGCAGTAATATTCTCTGTTTCCTGAAAACAAATCTGTCATGCATACATTTTATGGAATCTTTTGGGTTTTCCTTCATTTGGTTTTCATTTAGGGCTGGACTAAAATTCCTGTAGAAAGCTTCGATAATGCATATGCATGCACATTTTTTAGATCTTTATGTTCTACGACGGATTGCAAAGTCCTCTTTGCAAAAGTCATAACGAGTGCGTCTAGGATGAAGTTAAAACGTTTTGATCAGATATATAAGCTGTAACTAGATGCAATAGAGAAGGAATTAGTTTTTCCTCTCCCAGATTCAGAATTATCTGTAGATTGGTTTTGTTGGAATATCACTTGAAAGCATATGCCTACACTTCTAAAACGATGTGAAGAAATGTAAATGTATCCAGAAACGCCAAGAAGAGAAGAGCAAGCAGTGTTGTATCCTGTAAGAACTTTGCAGAGTTGGGTCCTCTTTTGGAATAATTCAGCCCAACTTTTCATTTCTTTGGACCAATACAGATTTCTCTAAGCTGGAGGAAACCTTGCCTCTAAGCACATCTTTTGCTTTCCTCCAAACCTTTATGATCTTGCGATCTTGTTTGAAAGGTCTGCTTTGTTTATAATCACAACAGAAAAAACAATGCCAGGTTTTCTACAGAATATTTAAAGCACCAGGCTCACTCTCGGTTAGAGTTTTTCTGCTCTAGAACAAATTCTGCAACGTTTGCAGGCAAATAACTTCTGTGTTAGCAATCCCATTCAATTCAACAAAACTCTTTACAATCATGAGAATCTTCACCTTTCTAGATGAAAAAAAAAGTTTTTCACTTATAGAATGCAGCATAAATACCAGGGAGTAATAATGGAGAGACCTTATTTCTTTTTGTTTGCACTAGATTGTTTGTTTACTGCTTAGAGCAATAAAAACATTATACATTTGCCACCAGAAATTCTCAGAGATAAAAGTGCTTTATCCATAGGCCAGGTGTGAAAATTCAAGCAAATATATTAATTCTTACAGACAGTTTTCCAAGTGTGCCTGTGGCRTGTTCTGTAGCCAGAGATTCAGTGTCAAAAGTTTCATTGGCATAGCTGCTAAGAAAATAAAAATGCTGGCCTTGGGTCAACCACAATGATTTTCGGATTTGTTTGGAAATTGTCTGAAATTTTCAACCTTAAGAACAAAGGAAAAAAAAGTTAAATTGTTTTGGTTTAACATTTTGTCAATTAGATGTTTCCACGTTTCATTGTGACACTGTATTTTGTTTCTAAGTTTGAGCTTAACTCTTTTTTAGTTTTATTAAACTGTAGAAATGGAGATCATTATTTCTGGCCATGTGAAACATTTTAGGCACCTCAAGATGTTATTTTTTTCTTCAGTTTTCATTTAATCTGCAAAACTTGCTGTTTCTGGTACACCTGAAATCAATTTTCCAGCCTGTGGAGTGAAATGTAGCCTTCTCCCACTTCTCGTTTCTTCTTCTCAGAGTTCCTACAACTCTAAGAAGGATGTAGGAGAATCAGATATTGTTATTTACTGTTCCTTGCTGTGACTTCACTGTGACTTCAGCAGGGAGCTACCAGGGCAATGGCTCAGCATCGCTGGGGTCCTGCCTGTGACAGCCTGGTCGGAGTGGGGACTGCAGCAGGGCAGGAGCCACCTCCTCCAGTTCCCTTGGGTGAGAAGTCAGGCAGCTTTGAACCTCAATTTGAGAGCCTCTCTTCCTGAYTTGGTAGTCCTTTAGACTTCTCAGATTATAGGAACATTCACATCATTCACATTATTTGCCATCTGCACATTTGTATGCCTTTTCCCTCACAGATTTTTTTTTAACTTAACTGTGGTGTGTACCTGCTTAAGAATCTGGAAACTGGTTTATAAAGGAAGAACACTGACGGTTATAACCACGACTGTCAATAATAATGTAATGATTAGTTCTCTTAACAATAAAAAGGCAAGGAAACAAAACTATGCAAAGATTTTTTTCCATCAAAATTACCTGTTAATTGAAAGGGAAATGTTACTGTCAAAGATTTTCTTTTTAAAATTTGTTCTAATGTTAAAGATGTAAGTGGAATAAAACAAGTTGAAATGGTATTTTGCTTTTGTTTTATAAGTACCAAAAATACAAGGGCTACTTCAGATTAAGAATGAAATGATGTCTGGGATTTTCCCTCCTTTCTCTGCTTTGTTAAGAAAAAAAGTCCAACAAACTTTCAAGACCTGGATGCATTCTAAAATGCTAAATTCAAACCAGGGAAAATGGTGAGTTGGGAAGAGTGCAACATTTAATTAATAGGAACATTATCCATTATTTGTAGTTCATATTTGTAGTGGCTCAAAATCATATTCTGGAGACCTCCACTTCTCTATTTTCTGCTGTTCTTCAATATTCCAATTACAATGCTTGTACGCCTCAAAATCTCCTGTATTTCTTGGCTAATTTACAACGGTGGTTGAGGTGTTGTGTTTCACTGAGCCAATGCAAGCTTTGGAAAAGCTGTCCAGAAATAGTTTCACATTCTCATTTTCTAAGAAACTTTGATTGAAATCCAGCTATTTCTGTCGTTAATTGTCATTAAAACTATGAGTTTGGAAGAGATGAAACAGCTTTATGTTCAATTCTAGCTTTAGGATTTTTTATAATAAAATTTTCCTGGGCTGAAACGCCATTTCACATTTTCCTATCGCTTTTGAACAATATRTAACTACAGGAGAAATTGCTTTATAACTGTCATCACTGCTAAAGCTGTGATACCATAATATATTCCGTTGTAGGGTTCTTTGTTCAATGTTATTTGCTTTTTTTATTTTTTGCCGTGGACTGTTATTAAGATAATGGATATAATGAGACATTTCTTTATGCCTACTGAGCACATCCAGGGAGTGCTATTTCACCTACCCCTTGGGATTCTCCCTTCCTTATCCCAAGTATCAATTATCTGCATATTTGCTGCTCAACAGCAGTGTCTGAAATTAGCAATTCTTGTGCTTAAATTTCAGTGGCAGTTGTAATACACATTTTTAAAAATGAGCAAAATTAAGTGACAATTTCATAGTTCTTCTCAGCAAGGTGTTTGGAAGCAAATGCAGTTACAATACTTTTGGGAGACAATTCAGACAGAAACTGAGTTGTGCCTTACAAGGCACAGCTGTCCTTATGCCCATTACAATCTGCTTTATTTCAGGCTGGAATAAGGAGACGCTGGAAGCATCCCGTCAGCACTGGGTTGTGCTGGGCGGTGGAGTGCTGCAGCTCAGGGGGAGCTGTGGAAATCCCTGCAGAGGGTGGTGAGACAGCTCCGTGTTGCATTTCCAGCTGTGAAAGGCACAGCCTGGTCTGTTGGAAGATGTCTCTGCCCGTGTTGGTGTTGGAATTAGAGAATCTTTAAGGTCCCTTCCGACCTGAGCCATTCCACCCTCCTGTGTTTCCAGGCTCTGGAGGATGATAACAACAATTCTGAATTGTTTGTATCGTGGTGGTTGTCACTGTCACAGTGAGTAGGGCTGAAGTGATGCTACTCTAGGCACTGTGCAGAGACAGCCCTTGCCTGGTGCTGCCTGTGAGCAAAGAGGGAGAAAAGAAAGCAGGACCAGGAGAGAAAAATTATTTGCACAAGCTGCAGTATTTACTTAATATACATTCAAAGTGCTCTGAATCAATGTGGTCAGAGGTGCACCGGGACCAGAGGCTGCCCTGGCATTTGGATGACTGAGTACACATTTGGCTGCAATTGTCAAAATTCGTTGCAAATGATCTCATTATGGTTTTCCATTTTGCAGTTAGCCAAGGTCTTATAAAGTTTCATCCGAAGCAACAGTACTGTTTGACTGCAGAATGCATTGAAGCTGGTAAGCAGCAATTTTATCCTCTCAATTATATCATGATTATAGTATGTTAATGAGATATTTATACCATTTAATTTTTTACCATTATACATTTTACTCACAAAGCTTAATTAATGAGGGAGAAAGAACAACACCACCAAACTTTTTAAAAAGTCACTTTTTAAGTTGCTTCAGTTTTGTTTATTTTGTGCAATTAAAATTCATGTTTTAATTTGGTCTAATGCTAGTTTAACCAGGTTGACTCAAAGTTTCCCATAGGGGTTATTTTTCTTTTTTTTTTTTTATAGGAAACAAAATGTTGAGTGACTGAACCTTCAGGTATATTTTGTTGCTTCCTTTCCAGTAGTCAGAAGACTAGCAAGTGAATTGTTAAACACAGAGATGCTTTTGTACCAAATCTGGCACAGACTTTATATGGTTTTAAATTTAAAAGAGGGTAGATTCAGACTAGTTATATGGAAGAAATTTTTTATGGTGAGGGTGTGAAACACTGACACAGGYCACCCAGAGAAGTTGTGGATGCCCCATTCTGGAAGTGTTCAAGCTTGGGTTGGGTGGGACTATGAGCAACCTGGTCTAGTTGAAGATGTCCCTGCTTATTGCAGAAGGTTGGACTAGGTGACCTTTAAGGGTTCTATCCAACCCAAACTATTATATGACTTTGGGTACTCAAAAGCTACTGAGTCTCTGGCTTGACAGACTGATCTCTCTCTTAGCACCTCTCTTTCACCTGCCATAGAAACCAGTGGGGAAGCAGTCACAAAATGGAGCTGAAAATACTACAGTTATCTTTTCCAATGTATGGTAGATGAGAATTTGATTTGTTTTCTTGTGCAGCTAGTCAGCTAGAGGTAAACAGTGCATAATTACTGAAAAGCTAATCACAATCTACTTAATATGTATTGCTACTAAATTCATCAGGCAATTAATTCCATCATGGCAACAGTGGAGAGCCTGTCTTCAGGTGTCTGGCTCCAGCAGTTCGTGTTCATGTAGTGCTAAGTTCAGTCGTCATTGCTGTATGGCACTCAAGAAGATTCATTGCAGATATTTTGTCTTTTTTGTTTGTTTGTTTCTCATTAATCATCATTTCTGGACTGTAGCCTCGTGTAATTCTCTGCTTWGGAAAAAGTGTTCCACAAAATCTATGTGGTGTCTCTTTTACAGCTGCTGGCATCCTGAGCAAGATAAATCAATCCGTAGATCCGTGTGAGAACTTCTATCGATTTGCATGTGATGGCTGGATAAATAACAACCCTATTCCTGAAGATATGTCCAACTATGGTGTTTATCCCTGGCTGCGACACAATGTGGACCTCAAACTAAAGGGTAAATATGGCATTTCTGAAAGTGTTTGGTTGGTTTGTCACTGTAGCTTGTTAATTGGCTGGGTTTGAAACGACCAAAAGTCTCCACACTTCTGATCACTGGGTAACATCCAACAGCCCAACTTGATGTTCTCTTTTAAGTGTATTTTTGTTGATCTTATTGAAAATCACACTGAGAGATACTGAATTATAACACAAACAGAATTTGGGAGGAAGAACAGAACTGCTGGAAATTCCACCAGTTAAGAACAGAGGGGTGAAATGATACTCATTGTAYCAAAAGGAAAAGAGGAGGGGGTTTAGCCCTTTCCCCCTTGCAGTAGATGGTTAGACCACAGTGCAGGAGCACAGCACAGCGTGTGAGAATGTCCCAAAATCAGGCAATCATCCATCCAGTCCAGCAGACTGTCTCTAACTGTGGCCACCACCAGGAAATCATATAATAAGGCCAAACCAGAGTGATGTTTTCCAGTACACTTACCTAGCTCTTGGCAGAGGCAATTCCCAGACTTCCGGAGACGGAGGTTGTTTGGGTATTGGGTTTCCTCCACGTTGCCATTCAGGCTGCCCCTGAAGTACCTGAGCTATCATCAGTGAAACAGAAAGCTGCTTAAGAATGTGTTTCTGGAGTTAAAAACAGCCCCAGGGTGGAAATGTCTAGGAAGAGAGTTATTTTAATTTGCATGTGACTTGACTTCGCKCTATACTCTGCAGCGTGGCCACCTCACCAGGAAGCCCTGCAGACCAGCTGGGCAGAAAGGGTGATGATTACTGTTAGGTAGGAAAATCCAGCCAGATTCTTACAATCTTCACCCGAAATGAGTCATACAAAAGAAGGGAGACGTGCAAGATTTAATGTTGTTGGTGTTGTGCTTGAGCATTGCCTGCTTTGGGCACATAATTGACCTATTAGTTGACATAAGAGCCTGCCTCGAGCTCACCTCAGAACAGAGGTAATTTTAGGATGTTCTGCTTAAATATAGCACTTATTTTTCTTTGGATTTAGTATGTGTGTGTGTAGGCACCAATGCTCTTCTCCACTTGCTTTCTTCAGTCATATTGTATTCAATTTTCACATCATTAAGTATTTTAAAAGCTGCATTTGGTTTCAGAATACGAGTTTGGGTTTTCAGCATAAGATATGATCTCAAGACTTCTGTTTAAAGTCTGCTGAAGATGTCACAATCAAAGGAAAAAAAATATTGCCAGAGCCTGTTTTAAGTTGTGCTTTGCATTCTAATTGTTCTGTTGCCAGAATTGGTCTGTATTAGATAACAGCACATCCTGCATGAACCATAGCCACAAAGAGGCCAGTCCTAATTGAATATAGTGTAGCAAGCTGTGACTGTCATCCTTAATTTCCTCTCTTTACAGATCCTAATCAAGGACATCATACTAAGCCAGATTTTAATTTGGTTTTCTTTCTGCAGTCCCTTTAGAAGTTGCTGATCCATAGCTAGAAAAACACAAGACAACGAAAGAAACATCCAAGTGAGAAGTATTTGCTTAATGCAAACTCTATATAAAATAAAGGSTGTATAATTCTTTAATAGGAGGCCTAAACTTCTTCTTGGCATGGAGCAGGGACAAAGACGTGAAACACTGGTTGGTGTTCAGGAGTGTTTTTAATATAGCATTTGCTATCTTCTCCTTAACGTTTTACTTAATAAGCTTTCCAAAATAAATTCTTTGTAATTAAAAAAGGAAAAAGGAAAGTGTGGGTAGCTGAAATAACATGCATAACTTCAGCCTCTAGGTATATTTGTGTTTGCACTTGAGTTATTTCAATAAATTAGCTCAACATTGAGTTATTAGTTTGTGTGTGACCACAACCTTGCTAAGCAAAAGTTTTAGCAAGAGGAAGAACTCTTGCATAGAGAAACAATTATGGGGGCTGACCAGACCTTGGAAGCCAATTTAATCTCTTCTTCCTCAAGAACTCTAGTAGAATTTTATACCTGATGGTAAATGTCCCTGTTTGACACTCAGTAGATTAAAAAAGCCCCAGTCTTTAAAGAGCTGGTTATTATGCAAGTTCTATGTTCTGAAATACTTATCATATTAAAGAAAACTATTAATCTTAGAGTGATAACACGGCTTGCCCAGAAAGACACATTTTTCATATTTGATTTTCTTTGATGGTGTGATATAGATGGAAGCATTTATTCAGGCTATATATTAAAAAATTGTTGCTTAAAATAAATTATTTGAACATCTAATCTCTTTTCTGGTCCCTGAATGTTCCTGAGCCTGTTTCTGTTCCTGAGAAAGGGATTTTGGGCAAAGACCTGTTACACAGGTTGCACAAGTGTATCTTCCAGTATTCTGGAGGCTTCATTTTTTTTGTTCAGGGACAATTGCTACAGAAGATGTTCCAGTTGATAATGGGTAGCAAGTGTAAGAATTAATTTTGTCTTACCAAAAAAAGGTAGGTGTAGCTGTGTAATGTACTGAGCCCTGCATTAGGTATTAGTGGGTTTGAGAAAAAAGTATTTTTTTTCTATTTCTTTTGGGTTTGGTGTTTTGTGTTTTTGTTGTTGKKGTTGGGGTTTTGTTGTTGGTGGTTTGGTTTGGTTTTTTTGTTTGGTTAGTTTGGTCTTTTGAGGTTACAGACACACAGGAGCAAACAATTTTGCAGGTGTCAGCTTCAAAAATGGGTAGAACATTTTCTGTATCAGTGAAGGTTTTTTTGTGCTTCAATAGGGAATTCCAATGAGAGGAAATGGCAGTGGTCAATGGAAAATAGCTAAGAACTACTGGGTGGTAGATTTTTTGCCTGCATATCTCTGGTTGATTGAAGGATCAGGATTAGAAATGTTTATTTTGAGGTTCTTCAAGATCTGCAAAATGTAATATGATAGTTACAAATACTTATTTTTTTAAGACTTGGGTTTATAATGGGGTAGGAATATACTCCCCATATAATATATGCTTCCCTGGGTTTCTCTGGCTTAAGATGCATTCAAACTAAAATCATATCATCATTTTCTCTTTAATTTCTTTTTCATGCATTTTTTGAGGGTCACTTGGATTTATTTTTCTGCTCTCAGAGGAGCCCACAGACCACATATGTAACTCACTTTGATCTCCTGGCTATACAAAATAAATAAATTTCTAGCCAGGAGAAAGTAGTGGTAGGTCTTTCCTTGGACATGACCTACAGCAGGATTTCAGGCGCTGCGGAGGAATGTAAAGAAGATAATTGTAGAGAGCCAAAAATATCTCAAAAGCAGACACTTGTGGTTTGGGTTATGACTCAAATCCAGGTAAGGGATGTAAAATTTAGGTTAAAATTTGTTATAGAACTGTCCTGGAGAGGACTGAAGTACTGCTACTTCCTGTCAACCATTCCTGACTGGACCAGATTGTCCCTGAGTTGAAGCCAGCCTTTCCATTGCAGATACACCACAGGCACGTTAAAAAGTGCCTCTTGCTGGTTAAGAGCAAACACTCCTAGTGCCCAATAGGCCTCTGATGAGGAAGCTCTTGGAGTCCTTCGAAATGGAAAGAATGGTTTGGCTGTGGCCTGTGTCGTATGAACAAAAGCTGTCTTGAACTGCAACAGTTTCAGCCTTATGTCAGGTCAACATCGCAGTGACTCTGTGAGTTAATAAACGTTTGTSCACTTACCATAATATTTCCTGCAAAGCTATTTGTATTCCTGATGAATTTTTTTCGTTTTGATTCGACGACTTCCGTTAAGGTTTTCAGAGCGCTTTCGTGTTACCACTGAAGTGCAAGTGGCTTTTCGTGAACGCTTCAGAGCTGAAAGTCTGAGGCGAGTAAATCAGTGCTTATTACCTGTGACGAAAGTTGGTTGTGAACCAGACAGCTTCCTTTCCTTTCTCTGAAGTCTGCAGAACAATAGTGTACAGCTGGGTTATTTTTTTTTTTTTCTCTGAGTGACCATGCAGGAAGCAATAAATTAAAATAAAAACAACAAAACAAAACTACACAAACATTCCTAAGCCTCAGCAATGCAAAGGAGCTGATTTAAATTATGTGAATAATTTGTGAACATGTCTTCCAGGCCTTTTAAATTTAATTTATGACTGTGGAAACCAGCTTACAAATTAAGTCTCCATAGTGTTCCTGGCCCAGTGAGACACCTACTTCGGGCTGATTTGCTGTGCTAAGCTTTGTAGCGTGGCTGGTTTCTGAATGTCAGTCAGTCTAAAATGAGGAATTTCCAATGTGGTAAACAGAAAGAAATTGAGGCCTTTTAGGAGGATATGGTGTGTGGGTTTTTAAAGAACATGAGACAGACAGCAAACAAAATATCTTGGCAGCGTAGGCAACTTTTCCCAAGATAATCTGCAATGATTTTCTTTGGAAAATAAATTCTTCATAAGTAAAACCAGTAAGTAAAAATATCTCAGTTTGGAAATTTATACRGTTTGACTATAGGATATGCTTTCAGACTGATCCCAGAAGCTGGTGTTGAGCAGTTGTTGTCACTGTTGTGTGCTTACTGTCCTGCACAAAAACCCTGTGCCACAGGGCTCCTTTAGGGCTGTTGTTTTTTCTCCCACCGTTTAACTGGTGCTCAGTTGGGACCACTGGGATAGTTTGGATGTGTCCCATGAATTTTGTAATGTAGTTGCTGACACTCATCCCCAGGTTTCTGTATTAGGTGACCTGTCTTTTGTGATTTGTTTCCTTTAAAGGTAGTTAGTTGAGAGCTGTCCCAAGTAAGAGGGAGAATACCAGCAATAATTAAAATAAAAGAGGATATTTCTAGTTTTGTCTCCAATGCCTTGTTGGATAGCTGCTCTTGAATAACAAGATAACAAGCTGCAAATAGCAACAGCACTTAATGTTGTTTTGCTTGGTCTTTTCTGCAATAAATTGGTCTCTTTTCAATGGTACAGACACTTTTCTTTCAGTGGTCCAGATCTTTCGTGTAATGGCTTATTTATCTGAATGTAAGAAAAAACATAAGTGGCACAAGTCAGGTAAATTTCTCTGGGAAAGATGTTAAGAGCTTTTTGGTAAAATGAGGTACCTAAGTCAAAAGTGGAGAAGTCAGGACTTTTTCCAGGCTTTGTGGCTGCTCAAAATGAAAGTTGTGTTTGTAATGGGTGATTTTGGAAAACCATGAGTACAGTGAGGAGACAATTTTGGTTCCTAAATGAGGTTTAAAGGCAGCACAGCAACTGAGCCACAGGATTCCCACAGCATCTCCCTGRTTTGGAGACTAGAATGGCATCCTCCTCCTCTGAGCCCTCAGCTAGAACCAGAGTGGGGCATCCTGCTCATTGCTCTTCCACATGTGGCACAATATTTCCCCTCGATTTACAGTGAACCTCTAATTTGGAAGATATCATTCATATCTGTAGATACTGAATTTCAAAATTTTTGAGGACAGTATTTGGGTGGGTAATTTTACAGAATGAGGATTCATACCTTGGAAGTCACAGCAATCCATGACATCTGATTCCCTTCTTCTGACAAAAAGAAAATCCACAAGTACATGTTGAAAGTATTATTATAATGAAGTAAATGTAATGCTGCCATGTAGTACAGAGCTCCACCTATATTGTAACAATTGGGAAACTTGCAATCTTCTGGTTTAAATGTGATCTAAGCTCTCCTGCCTAACATTAAAATGACGTGTTATCCCTACAGCATTTTACTGAGAGGCCAGAGAGATGGGCAGGGAAGGGGGAAATACTACTAAAAAGAGTAAGATTTATTATTTAAATTAAATTTATGAACAGAGGCTCTTGCATCCCCATAAAACGATTTTTGGTTTAGTTGCAGTTCGTGTAGTTATGTTGACTTTTGGAGGAACTCACATGATGGGCTTATCTTTTGATATACAAACTCAGAGAGTTTACAAAATGCTGGAACTGTAAACAAACAGCATTTCCGTTTAGGAAATGTGCTGTGTGTTGGGGCACTGAACAGCATTAGGAAGCGTTTATATAAGCACAGCTGTGTGAATGCTATTTCCATGAGAACTTCCACATTGCTAAAATGGACATTCAAGGAAAGAATTGAGGAATTTCTTTTCAAGGGATAAGGGGGAACCCCAGAATGTCAGTATATTAGTTGGGTGTACTTGTGTAAATACAGCATCCTTTCATGAAGTTGGCGTTTGGGAATATTTGTTTGATTTACTTGATTTATGTTCCTTGGGAACTAGAACATGTATGAATTGATTAACTACTAGATCTTCATGAATTCCTGTGGARATACATATTAATTACATCCTCGTTAATGCAAAATTAGTTCATAATGATTAAATGTTCCATCAGAACATCAGAAGAATTAATAATGATGGKCTGGTTCTAGTCACTGGTCTATCCATGGTGAGATGGACACTGCCATCAAGAACTAGGCTGATGGACGTTAGCTGTATCAAATACAAAATGTATTTCCCTGAATTGATAACAGGTGTGTTGATCATGTTTAAATGCCTTTTAAAAAACCCCCTGAAACAAACAAACAAACACCCCCCCACAAACTAACCAACCAACCCTCTCCCCCCAGCTCACAAAATAAAACAAGGGGTGGAGAAGATGCAGTTTATCAAGAGAAGGCAGGCCTAGATTAGGGCATCAGCTCCATAAAGACCATTCTGAGGAATGAGCTCATGGAGCTGCAGAATACAGTGGTGGCTTTTGTCAAAGAAAAAAAGTTAGTGGTTTGAAAATATGGAAACTATTATAATTAAGGCATATCTGAGGCTGTGTAAACCAGCACAAGGCCTTCCAAAAGTGACTAATGGCCCCAGGTATTGACATCTTGGGTGCTTCTGCCTTACAAAGAGGTGGGAATATATAATACAGCAGGTGTAGGGCAATCTAAGAGGTGTCCAGTGCTCTGCATTATTTCATATTCCTGTGTGAACAAGGAGCTTGCCATTATAAAAGTTGCTTTGAATGATTATTTCCAGCATTTATGTGGTCCAGTGAGATGATTCTGGTGACCCGATTATTTGCAATGGGGAACTGAGAGAAAAAAGGTAAGAAGGTAGTAGAAGGCTGGTTAAGAAGGGAATGCAAAAGACATGAAAGTGGAAATAAAGTATATTTTGGAAAAATTTAAAATCTGCGTTATAAGCACCAGAAAGGTGTATTGACTTGCTGTTTTATTTTACTTTAGACTCAAAGTGGAAAGCTTTAATTAGACAAGGATAGTTTTAGCATATGGAGAAAGATTTTTTGCAAGCCTTTAATGCCAGTTTGATTTCCCACATATATATTTAGCAAACAGTAGGGAAATCTGGACTATAATTCGTTAGAAACTCAAAATAGGTATTTATAAAATTCAATGACATATATTTTGTACTGCATAAGGCTTGGACTGCTTCCCTTCCTGTCCTCTGAAACTGAGAATTGTTTAGAGCCATCAAGGGACAAAGAAAAGGAAGAAGAGCCTTAATGTCAGTGACAATTTAACAATTATTTAATGTATTTACAGTGGTGAAAAATTTTTTCATTGCTTTTTTTTTCATTTGTTTGTAAGGGACTATAAATTCTGTCTTTAGACAGTGTATTTTCTTATTTTGGACTTCTGGAAACAAGTTTTTATTTGAAAACCAATCATTTGCAGTTCACTTCTAATAAAGCGTCTGGTGGGGAAGAGGACTCCAGACTGCACATGTCAGACTGTTCACAGGGCACCTGAAGCAGCAAGAAGCACTGCAGAGCAATTAGCAGAACTGGTAGTTTACTAAAAATAAATACATTGAGGTTAGCTCATATTTTAGCAAGGCTGCAGAAACCAAATATTGCTATCAATTGCTAATAGAGGAGATGAGTTGTTTTGTACACTAAAGTTGCATATCAGGAGATATTCTCAGCAGAACTTGTGTTTTAAAGGAATTTAATGAGGCCTTGAAATTATGAATTCGAGGTTGGGTTACAGGGGTGTCAGAAGGGAGCTGGAAGCAAGCATCCGAGGTTTGTCTCTGTGGTATTTTCCAGGAAGGCAGGATCTTACTTTACTCTTCTTCCAAGACTTCCAAGTGCAAAGCAGCTCTGAAATGGAAGCTGGGCAGGTGCATTCGTGTGGGAGTTTGACCTGTGCTAATAAACATTTTAAGRGGGATAAAGTTGTACTGAAACATTAAATGTTGTGTCCTACAGCAGGAAATGTCCATGTCTTTTTCAGGAGTGTGCTCTGAGAGAACAGATTTAACTCCAAGAATAATCTTGGCTTGATGTTCCTTGGCTTCTTGTTCCTAAGAAATATGTACAGCTTGAAATGTCAGTCAAGTCTGTCGCTTTCTTTTAGAACATATATATATATATATATATATAATATATATATATATACATATACATATAGATGTATAATATATTCTTCACTCTCCACTCTATACCCCACTCCAGCTATAAGGGTCAGTTTTTCAAACTGATAATAAAAATACATGTATCAGATTTTCTTCTTTGACTATTTTGTAGCCTGGACTGTTGCAGTCTATTAAATTCATACTTTCATGTGGAAAGAAAGGAATGTTACCATTGGTTGAGTGATCTCAGCAGTGTTGTGTATAATTTTAGATGCTGTGGCCAGTGTTTTTATTTTGGGGTAGAACATTGTGCCCCTCATAGGCACAATGAAACTTGTCACTGCCAGTTCTCCTTCACTTTGGGCTCTGAAAAAAAGGAACTGGAAACCTGATACTCTAAATGGATGTCAGCTGACCCCAAACCATTCTGAAATGATCACCCTTGGAACACGTAGGCTCACATTACTTAAGACTGTACACTTGTCTAGCTGTGATTTCCGTAACAGCAACATGGTTCTAAAGTCTTTTGTGTGCCCTTTGGCATCCTGGCCAAATCTTTGCTGTGTGAACTATGTTGAACTTGACTTCCTAAATCCAGTGTGCTGAGAGTTTGAAGAAAGGGTGATGCCTTCACGGCATATTTGGAGTCCTTAGAGAATCCCAGTGGCACGAGTGCAGTTGGATACTTGGGGTTTAGAGGTTACTCTTCAGGAACTCTTACCATAGCTCTTAAGGGTGAAGAAAATATGGGAATTGAGGGTTAGACATTCTTAAGGCGGACTAGATTAATCATAATTATCTTATAGTTCAGGGACCTCAGGGAATGCATGCAAGTGTTGTGTGTTTGGTTTGATTGCTAAACTCTAGCCAAAGTTTGAGTAGGTTTTTCTGTACTTTTAAGCAGTAATTCCTCACAGAACATCCCTAAAACAGATCAGAGGATCTTCTGCRAATTTCCGAAAGATAATTTGGGTTTTGTTTCTTCACAGAGGTAGCACACAATAGGGAGGGAGCTAACTTATGGAGGAAACAAAGCTTGTCACTGATAGCTGGAGATGGGTGAACAGCTCTTTTAATTATTCTCCTCAACAGTACGGAAACCCAGTCGCTATAGCTGTAGAGAACAGTGAGGGGAGGGTGAAGACCAGAGTCTTTATTGCTCAAGAATTGAAAGATAAATTCTCTGTCATCAGGTATTTGCAAATAAACCCACTGAATGAGTAGGCCCTTGGGCTGCTTTCTGAGTCTTATCCCCAAAAGAATGCATTAAAAGTTGCTTTCAGTTTAGTACTGAGCATCATTTGGGCAATGCCAAGCAATTCCCACTGTCACTGAAATTAAAGGGACAGAGGGACATTCACCACCTCCAGAGGATCAAGCTCTTTGAGTGTCAGGATCAAGTTCAGCAAGGTTTATGCTCATAAAGGAGCACTATTCCAATCAGTAGGACTTTGACATGAATCAGATAAGGAGGAATCTGTGGCTCACTTTCTTTATYTGCAACAATGGAGAACGGCTGTGTCTCCTTGGTCCGTCATGTCTGAAAGTGCTTTGAGATCCATATCTAAATGTATGGAGTGCAATTCCAGGAGTAACCATTAGATTATATCCTACGACTTTTCTTGTGTCACAGACAGTTACATTACCCATATAATGCAGCTCAGTAGCTTGCACTGGGGTAAAACATAATTCACTTTGGGGTAAAGTTTATCTTTCAAAAATGCATCAAGTCTTGAAAATGTTAAGAAGCAGAGAAGCCACTATCTCCTCTGGTTGGTGATTCCAGTGGTTAATCACTGTCACTGCTGAATTTGTCTTCAACAGTTGGCTTTCTTTGTGCCTTTTGTCAATAGACTAAAGACCTCTCTGGCACCAAGCATTTTCTAATGGTACTTTCATACTGTGATCCCATCACCCCTTCACATCTCTTGTGAGAAAAATCATGTTCCCTTATTGCATGCTTTTTTTTGTCCCTCCCTTCTATTTCTCAAGCCACACCCTACAAAGAAAAACCCCGATTGTTTTGGTGTTTTTCTGCCCTCTGTCCAGCTGTCCAACATTGTTTTTACAACTCAGACAGCCAAAGGGCAGGTCGTGTTGCAGTCTGTCTCACCAGCCTGTGTGCAACACTAGGATCATCTCCCCACTTCGATACTTCTCTGGTTTTGCAGTCCAAGACTGCTCTTTGTTCTAGCATTGCCCTGGGAGTTAATGCTGAAATATTTGTCTGCTTCTAGCTTTTCACTCTTCCAGGGTTACAACTTTCCAGGAAATGGGATGTTCCTTGGGGTTCTTGTATAATTTTTGTTTTGTTTAAAGTCCAAGCATATTCCCTGTGGGATGTTTGCACATGGAGTTGTTTTTCTTCAAGATACAAAGCATTATAATATACTTCAGATAATTGTCAGATATCACTGTGCAAACACTTGAGTTTGCATTTTCCACATAGACCAAATGTTTGTAAAAGGATAAGGACAAAAACTAATGGAAAAAATGCTACTATCTTTACTAGCACAATGTTTTCTCCATATCTAGGGTTAGAAAGTGCAGAGAAAACTTGTATTTTTCTCACTAGAATAGGAAATAAACCTCATGAATAACATAGTATTTCTCAGGATTTCAAATCAACTATATATATATAAAACGGTCTGATAGGGTACAGAATATATACAATCTGATCAGGACACTGATAAATTGAATCAATATTTCTAATCTGAATAAATGGCATGCATGCTTCTTTTCTCTGCACATCTGGCTTTACAATCCCTTTTTCATGGACTCCAAGCCAGAAGAGGGAAAGGTACAGGATTTCTTGGTGCCATGAATAAAATATGGTGGTTGAAAACCAAAGTGAAGCTGTGCAAGACAGTGGGCTGGAAAACCAACAGGGGCTGGAAATAGAAAGTAAGATTAAAGGTAACACTTAGCCACAGAACTATCCTTAGCAGCTTCAGAATAGTATGCAGTTAAATAAACACACACACAGAGCTTACTTTGTAATGTGCCTTGCTCTCACTTTTAACAGCAGATGATTGCTATTTACTGGAGGGTAGTGAACCACAGGAAGCTGGCCTTTTTTAGCCCTCTTGCCCTGGAAAAAAACTATGCGAAGGCAACTCAACATAAACTCTCTTCCTTCCCTTCCCAGCTCCCACCCTGAGCTGCGGCTTTTTTCCTTGACTGTGCATCTGAGCATCTCCAGGTCAGGCTAGGGAGGACCACTCCCTGCTATGGAGTGTTTTGTTTGTGCTGGTGATGATGAGACTTTGTATTTTGTACAAGAGTCAGGGACTGCAATGATGCCTGACCTGGGGTGACAGAAGTTGAAGAACTTTGACTGCAATGGGAACATCTGCACCCTCAGCCCCTTCATAGAAGAAGGAGAATGATGAAGCCATTTGCAGCCTCAGAAAGTCTGGGATATTGTGAACACCTTTAGTCAGTTTCTGATTGTGCAAGTTGTAGCTGCTTAATGAGATGAGTTATGTTTATTACAGCGCTGTGCAGTGGAATTGCCAATAGGTTTTGACACTTGCCATAACTATGTTTTATGTGAAGGGAAACATAAATCTTACATCTGGGCATCTTGTGCATAGGGAAACATGAACAATGAGGTGCTGAGGTCAGTGATAGAAGCCAAGATCTTTTTTTATCCCAAACAGAATGGCTTTGGAAATAATTTAAAAGTGAAGAAAGCAAAAGATGTAACTGAAGAAGAGCTGCTTTGCTAGAAAAGCCATTCAAACATGTAGTTGATATTTGGCTGAGGAAATGGGTTCCAAACTGTATGGCTGGTTCACTATGCTTGTCCTGGTGATTTTTGGTTATGATATTCTGCTTTGCAGGCAGGCTAGTGGTATAACTCAGTAGCAGCAATAAACTTTTAAATTGTGGTTGATGTTAATAACAATTCTGTGGGGTTTTTTTCAGATGGTTGCAAATCAGCTTAGATTGTGGGGTTTTTTTTTAACCTCTGCAAATGGATTGTTATTCCRTGTCTAGTGCTGCATCATTCAATTGAGAGATGACAAATAAGCTATTATTTTAAGGGCATTTTTTCAATATTGTTGGAGTGATGTATATTTTCTAGTCTGATTAAAACTATTTATTCCTAAAAATTCTTCTTAAGAGGTAAATGTTTGGTGTCCTAAAATGGAAGATTGCTTTAAGGAATTAGAGCTAATTTGAAACAAGAAAATGGAGGGAAAAAAGTAAAAAGAAAGAAAGCTGCAAGAACAAGCTCAATGTCCTTTTCAGTGCTAAGTGAGCTRTTTTAGTCAAAATGTTGGTAGCCCTGATCTTCCTGACTAGGTCGAAGTTTAAGAAAACTGTGCTTAAGAAAAGCCTACTAGACTGAACTTCCCAGTGGATTTGTATGAATACACACAATTGCTTAGTGAGGGGTGAGAGCAGGAGCTTGGAAAGGCCAAGTAGGGAACTAAACAGCAGCTCTGTGGTATCCTATGAGGCTCAGCATTAACTGATCTATGGTGGTCTTTCTCTTCCTATCCCTTGAAAGACTTTACAGGTTTTGCTTATCTTTTGTCCAAACAGAAAATATCTGAAGCTATTGCAGTTTTTCAAGGTGGAAAGACAGTCCTCCCACACAGCTATAGTTCGGGTGAATTTTTTCAGAGGGTCTGAATTTGCTCTCTGTGTGTCACTGGCTGGCATTTCCCTTACTGTAGATGAGAACCTGAAATCCATGTCACGTGTCACGAGATGAAGCACTGTTCAGAGAGTGCAGGATGGCCCTGGGGCAGGTTTGTTCAGCTTGCAGAGTCCTCGGAGAGCAGGGACTGAGCTGCTGCCCTCCAAAATCCTGCCCTGCAGAGCACAGCGTGCATCGACCCACACAAACAGCTCTGCTCTGTACAGGGCGGGTTTGTCAGAGCCTGCAGCTGCAGCCAGGCTACTCACAGGACCCAATATCGCTAATTTAAAGATAGCTTGATGGGCCCGCATTGATTGCAATCGCAGTAGTGACTTTCTTTCCTTGAATAAGGAGCCTCTAGACAGACTAATTGATTACATATATTTTTGATCAATACGCTGTGCTTCTTGCCTTTTCCTGCTATTCATCTTTAAGACTTTAAATACTCAAGGACATGTGAAATCCATAAGTATTTGTGAGCTAAATWAGAAGCAAATTTCTAAGTCTTTTATTTGAATTTTATACTAACTAACACAGAACTCATGTGGATGTGAGCAGTGCTCCAAGTTTGAGCTTCTAAATCTTTCTGAAAACTTGAGATTAAGCCTGAGAAACCTCCATTGCCTAAAGAGCATCCATGGATCACATCCCCTGTTTCAGTGTCCACAGGATTCAACCATCTTAAGTCTTCCATGTTTGATCACTGGATTTTATGTTATCAGAACCACAAATTGCCTTCATAAAAGAATTCTGAGTAAATTGGCAGCACCTACCTCACCTCACCTCACTCTCTGCAATAGTGCAGGGTGTGTCACAGCTTCATTCTGTCACACAATGAGATGGTTTGATGGGAAAACACCAGGTCTGATTTTAACACAATTTGATGCAGATGTATTTCTAGAGTTGATTTTATTGGCTCTTATCCTCTGTATCTCTCTTGAGCTTTAGCCATTTGATTTTATTAGTTTCAAAATTTCATGGTTGTACAGCTCACTGGCAAAGACAGAAATTATTGTAATGGCTTTAATAGGAGTGTATTTTTTCATCCTTAGTTTTATGGAGGCTTCATTTATCATTTCTTTAAAAATGCTGTTTTAAAAACGTGAAGAGGTCTGATTATTCTGCTAAGAATTGTGCACRCTGAAGATATGTGCCAGTGATTTGCATTATATGGTATTTAACAAATTGGGGAATATTTGAGGATTTGAAACCAAAGCAAATTGGGAATCCTCTCCAGAAGTATTTTTAGGGAAAAATCTTATTCATGACTAAAAGGGAATGATCTCATTAAATCTCTTAAGGGTCGAAGCAAATAAGTTGGGCAACAGGATTTTTGGGGTTTTGTTTGTTTTTTTAAGGAGAAAAGGGATTGGAGGAAGAGAACAAGTGGCATTTTCTCATCACTATGGTATTTTTTGACTCATAAACAGTTTGAAGTGTGCATTATGGTCCCCTGAGCGCTCACATGAACTCGAGCAGGGAATATCTAAGAGGTGCAGCATGGCTGGTTCCTCAAGGTGCTATGGAAATTCTGGGAAAYGAGTGCCTTAAAATCCCAGCTCAAGCAGTGACCTCCTAATACTGAGTGAAGCTGTGCAAACCCAGGCCATTCTCAGCTGTAGAACCCAGCAGTCTCACCCAACTTTTGCCTCCCAGGAGAGGAGGGGTTGCAGGGTGGACTCTGGCAGGCTGCTGGAAAAGGCAGGGGTGGAGAGCGAGCAGCTGCCACCCGTTTGCAGGAGGATGCTGCTTTCGGGTGGCAGCACCACCACCTTGACAGTACTCTGCATGTCCCCAGCCAGTACTGGCAGAGCAATAATGCTGCACTGAGCTCGATTCAGCTCTCTGTGGGAGCTCTTTGGTCTTGCCATGGCTGGTGTTAAGAAGTCMCAGTGGTTCTCTGCCTTGGCAAGCCTCTGGGACTCTGGTGTTGCACTTTGTTCCCCCTTTTGTGTGGGTCATGGTGCTTAGGACACTTGTACTCTGCTGCCTCTGCTCATTTGAAACCCAGAGCACTGGGTGGTACTGTGGTACAGAGAAGAGAGTCTTGAATTTTTCAAGGCTTTTTGTCTCTGGCTGAGCACACAACAGGAGGGACTTGGCACCAGCAAAACCACTCTCCAGTGGTCCCAGTAACAAGAAGGTGCAGGACCTGCTTGGGTCTTGCAAAGCCAGATGAGGTCCCACAGAGTCTGCCAGCCCTGTTTCTGTGCTGTGCTCAAGTATTACCCTGCTTCTCTTGGACGTGGAAGTGCTTGTGCTGTGCAGCACCTGAGCCGACAGATCTCTCTGAAGCTCAGCTGCCTGTGTGTTTAGCCACAATACTTTGTATCTGCAGCTGCATCGTGGCTGATTTRCAGCTTGGATAACACAGTTTGAGGTAGCTGAGAGGGGACTGCTGAGATTCAGGTGCACTTTTCGTGCTGTTTCCCTTCCATAACATAATGTGAGGAATGCAGGGACTGTAGAGAGATGACAGCTTAGAAAAGCTAGTTTGGCTTTCGGGCACTGAGAACGTTTATTCYTATATTGTGATGTGAGTGTGTACATAGTGCAGCTTTACAAATAGTAGCTGGACACTTGGCTTTCTGGGTCATTAATGACACTGAGGTTGTGTGTGTTTGACAGACAATGGGGCAGTTCTCTGCTGCTTTCTTCAGCAGCAGCAGCAGCAGAGCTGGCAAAAGCGAACACCAGTGGTCTTGCTCCTGGGATCCTGTGCCCTTCTCTGCTAGACTCTGATTTCATAATGTACCAGCACCAGAATCTGAGCCACTTGAAAGAATTCCTGACTCCCTGCCCTGTGTGCTGGTTCCTACCCTCAGTCCACAAGTGCCTGTCCCCTCAGTTTGCTGAGGGTAGCTGGTTGTGAGGACAAGTAATAAGCAGCGTCTGTCACCTGGCTTTAAATCAGTCGTCTTAAAAATAAATAAATAAAAAATCCTGCTCTGTTGGGGATTGAAAAAGGTATAATTGTGTCTGTGCTATTGCCTAAGAAAATACACACAAAGCATTAAACAATTGCTATGATTAAAGCAAATGCTGAAACAGGCAAACAGTGTCTACATTTTCCAAAGTATTGAAAAAAAAATTTGTTTTTTCAGCGTTGCTTGAGAAACCCATCAGCAAAAGACGAGACAGTGAAGCTGTACAGAAGGCCAAGATCCTTTATGCATCCTGCATGAATGAGAGTAAGTGGGTTGATTTGAGAAGGACATATGTGCTTTTCGAGAGTTTACAAAGGCAGGCTGTTCATCTCTCTGCTGAGCTCTATGAAGCTCTGTGCAGATGCATGGATTTTGCTGATATGGATTCAACTGAATGCAGAGGGTCTTTTACACATTTCTGAAGCTGGCTATTGAGGCTGAGGTACACCCACGCACAAGCAGTCAGATTTAGAGAGAYTTCTGCCTATCAGGGAACTATGCAGAGGTATTTATATGTGCCAAAGAAAGTTAAACTGTGCCCCAGGGTTGTGGGGTTAGTGCCTGGGGTTAGTAAATCAGAGGAGCCCTCTGATGAAATTCCCATACGGATACTTTCAAAAGCCTGTTGCTCGGCACCTCCTACATTTTTCTAAATCTATTTAATCAAAACGCTACCCCAGGGCTGGGTATAGACAGCCCTGGACTCTTTAGYTTTGAGTTGTCTGCATGTCAAGCAAGTTATGATGGGGAGCCCTTTAGCCATGTTTGCAGAGTGYTTTTCCTCAGCTTGTAAATGCTGCTGTAAGGTGATGTACACCGATTTGGGACACATCACTACCCTTAGGTAGCTGCATAGGTGAAAGAAGGGTCAGAAGTGCCCTTTGTCCTTCTGACTCTTTCAGGCTTTATTTCTTGCAAGSTTTTCTTCCAGCATGGCCCAAGTGTGACTGCCAGCAACTGAGACAGCCTGCCCTGCAGCCTTAATGCCCAGATGCTGCCCCTCTAGCTTTGATTATGCACAATAACCCTCCCCTCCCCAGAAACAGTGAAGTTTCTATGATAACTCCTAAGCAAGGAGTGGTTTTTTAATTTACTTAATTCCAGCCTTAATTTGTTCCCTTGCCTTTTTGTGATTTGCTTCTTGCTTCTCCTATTCTTGATACAGACAAACAGGGTTGGACTTTTATGCTGCTGTGCTCACAGGCAGAGCAGAGGCTTTGGGTTTCAGCTATTGTGATTGTCTTGTCTAGAAATCAATCGATGCCAATAAATCTTTGTCTTGTGTGGCTGCTGCTGGACTTGAATTGTGTGGAATGTAATTGTTGTCACACTTTGACATTTCAGATAAGATTGAAAAAGCCGATGTGAAACCCCTGCTAAGTATGCTGAAGCATTCACCTTTCCGCTGGCCTGTGTTGGAATCCAACATTGGACCCGAAGGACTGTGGTCAGAAAGGAGGTTCAGCTTAGTCCAAGCCTTGGCAACTCTTCGTGGCCAATACAGCAGCTCTGTCTTCATCCGCTTGTATGTGGCTTCTGACGACAAAATCTCCAGTCGCTACATCCTGAAGGTACAATACAGAGCATCTCATAGGTTACTTTGCTTGGTATTCTATGGTCTCTTTTTCTAAAACATGTTCAYATGCCAAATGTTTACACTTGACTGTTGTTGGTATCACCTACCGACTTACAGATGTACGTAGGTGCCAATCGATGGGAATGTAGAAGCCACTGGCAACCATGTGCTATTGAAAAGTATTTCTGTACAGGTTGTTTGCTTCTTTCAAATGGAAAAAAAAAATGTTCCCAGTAGACCTGTGTCCAGGGTCCATGTGCATGCGAATAAGAGGTCGATACATAATTCCGTGTGCTGCTTATGACTCATCAGTTGCAGGAAGAATGTTTTTTTCTTAGTGAGAACGACGAATGATTCATCAGTAGCAGATATTCTGAACTTGAGATATTTTCTTGAGATGGAAACACATAATGCTGTTGCTTATACAGCACCTTACAGCACAGATGTATCCCAAGCACTTTTAAACCTGAAATACAGAATTTACCTCCTTCCTCAAATGCTATTGCTTTTAGACCAAAGCATTGCCAATTTGTTGACAGCGCATGGCATTACACAACAATTTAGTAAGAAAAAGACTCAAGAAATGTTGCCTCCCTGTAGTCTGACAAAACTCCAGAGAAAATTGTATAACTATGGCAAGATGAGTGCCTGGGCCAAATGCATTGTTGTTTAAGAACTACAGATGGGTAGCCAGAGCAGACCATCACTCTGTGGCTACAACAAAATAGTTTATGAAAGCAAGAGAGAAGGAGCAAATAGGAAAGTTATGATGGAATTCATCACAGCAAAATAGGATCTATGATCCTTATTTTGCTAGCATCTTGGCTGKCTGTAGGTATGTTGCCAAGAATATGTTATATTTAGGGATCAAGCAACAGTTAACTGTGTTGGTACTGGAGTGGATGTCAATTCCAAGTCAGTTCTTCTATATATCTTTTCACTGAGGCATTTATAACTGGTATAGAGTTGAAGGGTAACTTTTCCCCATCTCTAGGACATTTTCCTGGATAGTCAAAAGCAGATCAACGGTTTGCTCTATTAAACATGTCATTCTGCTAAGATGCTGTTCAGGTCCTGTCAGGTTTTCTTTGGCTGGAGACTTGTTTGAAAGAACTGAAGCAGTAGAATCGGGGACATGTTTAGTTAGGTGTCTCCTGTCATAATATTTCAGTTCAAGTCACCTGTCAGCAAACGGCTGGGCAGGGATATCCTTACTGCTTGTCTTGGAAAAGAATTATAACCTTCACTCACTATGTTTAGTGGCACCTAACGGTTAAGTATCTAAATAACTGAAGCACTACATGCTATGAATAATACATTATTCCCTAGGATATTCTGTTGTTAATTTGATTAAGACCTTGTTCTGCAGAATGCATCAGCCAGTGTTCTACTTTGTCCATGTTTTAACAAATACCCAGGAGTGTAGATGTACCACACAGTATTTCAATCTGCTTGTGAAAATGACTTTATTGCAAAATTCTTTTTGTTCAGCATTGCAAAATCATCAATGGGTTATAAAAAAAGTGGAAACTCCAAATAAAACTTTGTTCAGCATTCAACATTATCTTTTTTTTTTTCTTGAGTGCTGAAGAAGTTAGTTAACTGTCTTGTTTATTTCTCATATTTGTGCTTTCTTGGTTCAATGTGTTGTCAAATCTAGTTGTTAGGCCCAGGAAACTTGGATGAGCATTTAATGTAACAGGAAACTTGGATGAGCATTTAATGTAACAGTCACATAGTTGAAATTCACCAAATAATCTGAAGTTAACTATTGCAAAGATACATGTGCAAAAAGCATGAGGGCATATTGTTTTTGCTTCATTATGCTGAGGAAAGAAAGCGATACTGTTTTTCAAAGAATGAGAGTTGCACTGAGTATCACAATTACTCCTTTTTGAGGATGATTTGTTTTATTTGTTTATGGTATATTTTAAAGGTTGTGAACATCAGCTAGTAAAGGAAAATATTACATTTATTCATTCATTTTAAATTCTAAGTTTTGGTTATCTGTTACATTTTTATAAAAGTAGAAAATTTGAAGTATAAATGGCTTAACCTAAAGAATTTAGATTAAAAAAGACTTAAGTGAAATTTCATGAATAAATACAATCTCTCTTCACTAGGCTTATCTTTTAAAAACAATTGCAGTGTCAAAACAAAAATTTTAGAACATCAAAGCAGTTGTTTCTGCTCCAATCAGTATTTTATTCAGAGTTTGGAAGCTGGTTGAATGAAGTTTTCAGCTTTGGCTTGCATACCCTAACTTACTTGATCACACTGAAAAGTTCTGGGGAATCTCAGTTCCCAGTAATAATTACAAAATATACACTTCATAGTAAGTTTTTCCTGGTTAGGAATTTGAAACAGTATGCAAATATTCCCATGTAGATATTTCCCTCAAAACGTTAAGTACAGATCTCAAATTTTCAGGCCTAGTTCCAATATTAGGGTGACTGTAGACCAGCAAATCTTGATCCATGTTTAGATGAAAAAGATAAGTGAAGGTCAAAGATCCACCTGGACCTACCAGACACCTTTAGTTAATGTACTGGAGACATAACCATATCCTGTGCATGCAATCCTGGCTGGTATCCAGCTGTTTCAGTTCATCCATTCAAAAAGCTAAATTCTTTCCTGTAGGTGGCTTAAATATTGCAGGGGGCATCTGAGGCTCCCCAGATCACAGTAATGTGATTTTGTTAATATCTGTCAGCACAGCCTAACATTTGGCTGTTGTTTTGAAATCCTGTGGAACTTAGGCTGGTGCAGTGTGTTAGGTATTAGATATTTGTACACATCTACCATAATTGCCAGAAAAACATGAACCCTTCCAAGGCTGCTTATCAGTTTACCTTTGAATCTCGTGAATTTAGCTGTTAAATGTTACTTCTTGTTTTTAACAGCTTGATCAAGCAAGCCTCTCTCTGTCATCTCGAGAGGATTACCTAGAAAATACCACAGAAGCCAAATCTGTAAGTATTATCAGCTGAAAATTAGAGCCACCGTTTTTCTTCTCATCTTCTTTCATTGTTGGTTTTGTTTTGTTGAGCTCCAAACTGAGAAAGGGTTGTGCTTCGTTTGGATTTGGGATTTGCAGGGTATCCATCAGAAAACACCACCTCTACCACAAACACTCTTGCAAAGTTTCCTAAATGAAGCTTGCACTTGTGTACAAGTACTTCTGTCCTATGGTTACCATACGATTTGGCCTAAAATACTGGTGTACTGGTGTAATCCATTTGTAAAACCTGAAAGTTGTCAGTCTAATCCAGAAGTGTCATTTACATTCCCTGAGATTCGTGCTCCCTGAACCACAGCAGGCATCTCTGTCTGTCACACACAGTATTTTTACACTGTTACTTTCTCCTAACTTGCTTGGCATTCAAGGTAAGGAAAGCACAAGCTTGGTTGCTAAGCCATGAATATTGTACTTCTTGCTATAGCTGGGCATTTCTGATCTACTGCTACAGCTCTGCTCAAGAGCAAATCCAGTTGTCCTTTCACTCTTTTTGTTTCTTTACAGTACCGAGATGCCTTTTTGCAGTTCATGGTTGATACAGCAGTGCTGCTGGGTGCAAATGCTTCCCGAGCTGAATCTGATATGAAATCAGTTCTAAGACTGGAAGTTAAGATAGCAGAGGTTGGTAATCTAATGCAATCCTTTTTCAAAATGGAAAGCCATTATATCAACAGCATTAGCAACAGTGACTTTTAGAAGCAGAAGGAAAGGAGCAGATCCTGATGAAGAAAGAATGAGTAATATTTCTCCCTTAGTTAATTGTTATTATTATAAAATTGATTATTTTATTCTCAGGGAAAAAAAACTTAGCCAAATACCCTTGGTGTTTTAATTTGTAATGTCAGCCAGGCTCACTAGAGACGAGCCTGGGGGTGCCATGGCAATGTTTAAGGGATGGTGACTAGCGAGGTCCTTTGGTTTGCCATCTCAGTGGAGGTGGGGGGTGGAGATCCATATGGAAGCAAAGATACAGGGGTTGTTGATGTGTTAGAAACCTGGAAGTGCCTGAGAATGGTCCCATAGGAATTAGGGCTTCTTCTCCCAAAAAGGTGATGAGATCAATACCCCAGCTGAAGTGCATCTACACCAATCCACTGGTACCCATTGTGCAGCTGGGAAAATATGATATAGCTCAAGACCTTACATGTCTTTTCCAACCTAAGTGATTCTATGATTGTCTAGGTTTGAAGCTGGGTAGAATCTGAGTTCCTGCTGTTCACCCATGTTGAGAATATGTTACCCTGTTGTTTAAGAAGCAGACTGTGCTGATTCTCTGTGGAACAGTCTAAAAGCAGTGCAAGACTGAGGTGCGATATTGGAGCTCGGTGGTGAGAGAGGGTGTTTATGGTAGCACCAGCCTTAGCTCCTGAGCTGCTTTCCTGGGGTAGTCTGGGAGAGTGGATCAGAAAGTCATGAGTTTTAATTTAGGGGATAAACTGAATTTAGTAAAGTTATGCATCTTTAAATCTGGTATGGGATCCTGACATTTCCTTAGCGACGTTTTTGCCCCCTTGTGGAGTTTAATTTACACCTTAGGATTATTGCAGGTTGAAGGGGTGTGTTGGCTTCTTTACATCCCCGTTTCAGTACGGCTACTACAGCAATCCCACTCAGGGGAGCTGCAAGTCCACTATCATTTCAACCTCTGCTAAAGCTAGGGAGAAGAATTGCCTTCAGTGTTGGGAAACCACCAAAAGTAAGGGCTACAAACTTGACACTGGTTTGCAGAACTGCTAGCTGAGCTGAATATTCCTTCATATTGGAAAGGAAAGAAGCTTTCCCTGTGAAGTGATGGTCTCCTGTTAACACAGAAGCCTGTTGCACAGGACAGGTGATGCAGCAGAAGACTTTTATCTGAGTTCTGCTGTTGCAATCTACAGGAGGAAAGGCAATGATACTTCTTAATCGTGTGTTTGTGCAGAAGTGAGGGCCACCCACAATAGCAGCCAATCAGTGTTTCCATCTCTCTGCTGAAAGAGATGAAATGTTGTCAAACATTTAAATAAAGCCCAATATTCAGCTTCAGTAATTTAGCATGGAAGGACTAATGTGCAAATACTTCCTTTTGACCCAGTAGACTTGAAAAACAGTAAATATTTCTTCTGTTTATCAGTGATGGCATAAGAAGATGCATCGTTAGCTCTGGCAGCTCTAATGCTTTGCTTAAGAATTGTCTTACAGAGCATTAATCCACAAAGTATGTAAGTGGAGCTGCCGTATAAGATGGCATGGATCACGTAATAACCCTCAGGATCAGTACTGCACATGGTTATGCAACAAGCCGTGTTTGCTCATGGTTTCTTTTAGTATGAATAATCCTCCTATTATCTGTCCAGATATTGAGCATGAATCCAGGGACATGGATTGTTGCGTAATTCCTAACGAGCATAATGATTTTATATATATATAAACATCTTACCATGATGGAAGTAGTCCTGTTTGTCACTGAAGGTTTTACTGTGTCCTGTGTTCCTCTTCATTTTTTTATGTAAATGTATATAATGGAGAACTTCTGTGCTCAGGAAGAGGCAGCAAGGATACTTTGAATATAGGAAGGAGGGACATGCTTTGAGAGAGCTTGTTGTGTACAACGAAGACTTTTATTAGGTTTGAATCACTGCAGAAAGAGAGGAAGTTTTGAGAGGAAGAGAGTAAATGGGTTCAAAAAGAGTTTAAAGATTTGTCAGATAAATGAAATTTGCAGAAATGGAGAAGAAAGTAATTTTTTTTCCTGTGTGGCTTGAGCAATAGTAAAACCACAGACACTCACTTGAGAATTTTGGTTGGAGAACTGCCAGCTGCCTGGTTAGTCTGGCATCGATCTCTGTCCTTTAGACTGCACAGAGTACAGCCTGTCGTGTAGGATTTACCTTAGAGCGGGGCTGGAATTGCCATCTGGAATTTTTCTTTCTCTTGAACACTGACAAAATTTTAAGCTATATCTTGTACTTGGTTTGTTTTTCTATTATGAACCATAGGGCCATCTTGGAGTCTGCATGTCCTTCTTGTCAGTTATAAAAGGATTTACTTTATATTTAGGATTTCTTTTGCTGTATCCTTGGACTTTGACACTACAGAGGAACTTGAGATCTGACTCCTCTGGTCACCCAGATGAGAGGCCTGGCTGGGAATGCTTTGATTCATGCCTGCCCTATATACTCAGGTTTCCTGCTATGGAAATCAGAATGATGGGCTGAAATGAGGAGAAACTTGTGTGTATCTGGGTCTTCCCTCAGGTGGAGTAAGGCCATAGCAAGAACATGTTGAAATCCAAGACATGAGRTGCACTTTGAGTTATGAAGATGCACCTATCTCAGATTTGACCTATTAAACCCTATAGTTTGGAGCTGGCTTCTACCTGATGTGAAGGGATGAATAAGTATTAATGGTCAAGGTGTACTTTTAACTCTTAAAAATAACATGTCTTTCCTTAGCATAATCAGAGCTGAAATTGGACTTACATGTTCAAAGAAGACATGCAGCTCATTACATTTCCCAGTAATGAGTTAAACTTAAAAGGAACTATGTTCCATATCTTCTAGTTAAATGCAATCCTCAGAAAGGGAAGTTAATGCCATAAATGCTTGGAAAACAGGTGGTGAGATATTTCTGCACTGGATTATGAAGGGCAGTAATGACGTAAGAGCAGGCCCCTGCAAGATAATCCTTGTTTTGATGGTTTTGTGTTTTTTTTTCTCTTCACCAGATCATGATTCCGTATGAAAATCGGACAAGTGAGGTGATGTACAACAAAATGAACATATCAGAGCTTAGTGCCATGATTCCACAGGTTGGTTGGGGATAATTGAAAAATTATCCTTTTAATGTCTGTCCTGCRTAATTAAAACTGTCTTTAGTGTTCAGAGCAGCATGTCAAAGGAATATCATTAGGAATGTGTGTGCTCATTTACAGCATATATTCTTTTAAAAACAGTTCCAACTTTAATGAGGATTGAAAACATATGTAATGACAAAGTGCAATAGTTTCTAAGGTTTTAATAAGTAAAGCTTTGAAACCATTAGTTTTAAAGTTGTAACTTAGTTAATAAATCATCTCTCTTCATAATCTGCTTTAACCAGCCTTCTCCTTGTCATTGCAGTTTGACTGGCTGGGATACATCAAGAAGGTGATTGACACCAAACTCTATCCTGAGCTTAAAGATATAGGTCCTTCAGAAAATGTGATTGTCCGTGTTCCCCAGTACTTCAAAGATTTATTCGGGATACTAGAAAATGAAAGGAAAAAGTAAGGATCCTATGATGGTTTCACCCACACTTATAAGGGTACATCAAATGCTGGGCTTTTCCTATTATTTGTCATGACTTTCAGCTATTCTTGGAATCAAGTCTCTACGCAAATGGTCTGTTTGGTTTTGTCTGAATGAGGATATAGATATTACCTTGAGTGCAGCAGGAGAATTTTCAGTTTCAACACCTTTTTTCTATGGATATCACAGGTTGCAGTAAAGCTGCTCTTTCCAGAAGCATTCAGCATCTCTTACTTGTGTAGGGTCTTGTATCTTGTGAAATCATTCATACCTGTAGAATAAAGCTGTAAAACRCAGGTAGCTCAGATTAACCATCATAGATGTGCTTTGCACAGGGAAGCAAGACAGCTTTGGGCAGTGATGAAAAAGCAAGCGACATCCCATTTGAAACATCCTTATTGATGACATCTAAGGGATTTCTGTGATAATTTGTTCTCTGAGGCATGTTGCTGAACTTAAAAAAAAAAATTGTTAAATTGTTGTCTCCAAATATCAATCTTTGTTGATTGTACAATATGGCCAAGACTAAATATATTTCAGGGAAAAAAAGGACAAATATTATTCTTATATGGTTGCTCTGTCTCTAGTGATGGAATGCTTATATTAAGTCATAGCACCTGTAAAAATACACACAAATCAAACAGTAAGAAAAATAAAAATTACTGATCTGCCTACAGATCATCAGATATCCTTTCTTTATAAAATTTCAGACAAATAGCATTAGTGCTACCAATCTTAATCTACTGAAGAAAGTTTTTTAAATTATTTGTGCTGTCCATGCTTTCCAACTCAAAGTTAGTTACATCAGTGGGGATAAATGTGTGATTTAGAGGATGYACATCTAGCAAGATAACAGAGAATTAGTTATTCCCCGTGTAGAAATACACTTACATGCAATCATACTCTATAACTGCAGAGTAAATACCTGGAGACTTTTTCCCTTACTTTCTTATTCAGGGAAAATCTGCATATTCAAGAGAAGTTAAGCCAGCCTGTGTGTGATGGCAGAAGGAGGCTGGAGTAATGACCAGAAATAATTGCAACGCCTGTCTTTAGCAAAGCTCAATGCCAGGTTTCTGACTCCCCCAGGCTGGGGGAGAGGGTGGGCAGAAGCAGTGTCTCATTTCCAGTATAATCCCACTGCATATGTTATAACTGTTAATGACTTGGGCATTTTCTGCCTAGTCTTACCCTCAGAAACTTGCATCATAAAACGTTAGAAATGGCAAATCGTGCTAAACTGAACCCAAGCAGGCTTCAAATTCTTGTATGTAAAATGTATCCCAACAGCCCAGGCATGATAACCAAGATCATGTTTATCTATTAGGTGGTAATGTTCATTACTTTAAATGTCAGAGTCTGCTCCAGAGGGAACCTTGTTATCTGGCCTGAGAAAATTAGGAAATCATCTTAAATGTGAACTCCTAACAATGAGGTCTCAACMTTTCCCTGTAGGGTGAACTGTGAAAGCTTAACAAGGATATTTTCTTTTAGGTAATCTCACTTGTCATTCTCCATATGATAATTTACAGGTTAAATAAATGTAAACAACATGAATTTGATTTGTTACTGTAAATAACCAGACAAATGAAATTCCTAGTAAAGCATTCCAAAATTTTAGATTTTCTTCAGTGTTCATAATGTGAATTATCGTCATTTCAGGAGATGGAGTGTCATTAGGAAAAGCAGGTACTTTCACTAAGTTCATATTCTTTTCAGTTACAAATCTGTCCCTAAATTATACTTTTATTCCAGTACTTTGTGTGTCGTCTTCCCAGATGAGCACCTTGCTAGCCTGGGTGCTATTCAAAATGTCACAAAAAGATGGCTCATGCCCCAGTGATCTGGTAAAGTACTCCATGAAGTTTGTTTCGGGTGGAGGAAAGAATGAAGTGAAAATTAAATCTGTCTACAGGAGCAGCTCTCTATGCTGGAGGTGGCAAGTTGTATGGACTCACAATCATTGTGTTAAAAATTTCTCCCTTGGAGAGCCTGCTGAGCAATCTTGAACTGTGAAATCATTCACATGGCAATATTACCAGAAGACAGCACACTGGCATGGTATAGAGTGAATTTAGTAGAATTTTACTTGACTGCATGTGGTCAAGTTACTGTGTGGAGCTTGAAACAGGTGCAGCAGTGTGGTTCAGAGGTCGGTCTGAAGTTCCCAAGCCAGGGCAGTGCTGTGACTCCAGCCCAGGAGCATGGCTCTTCACAGCAAGCTGCCCAAAAGCCTGAGCAACTAGCTTGCAGAAATTTCCATCAGCTCTGGAACAGCTAGCCCAAGTCATGTCAGGTGCTGAAGAAACTCACACCTTCTTCATAAGAGATCTTCGGGGATTCCTTCAGTTTTTTCGTATACCAATTAATTTTTAATGGGGTTTATATCTATTAGAGGAAGAAGAGGTGTGTGAATGTAGCTGTGATATAAATGAGCAATGGCAGAGCTCCAGTACAGCTGTGCCATGTGAGGCGGGAGGTAGAAGTGTGCTGGCACCAATTAGTTTATATCCCTTCCCTGTTACTAGTGTGCTGGTGCTTTATGTGAGCTGTAAATAGGATAGTGTAAATTGCATCCTTTCTGGAGATCTTTGCAGCTGTTGAAAGAAGCAGCTTTATTGTTCTCATAGATATCAGAATGGAGAATTAGTCTCATAGAATCACAGAATGGTTTGGGTTGGAAGGGACCTTACAGATTATCTAGTTTCAAGACCCCTGCCACAGGCAGGGACATCCCCTAGACCAGGTTGCTCAAAGCCCCATTGTGATGACCACCCTTAAGGGGAAGGCCAGCCTGCCCTTGGACACTTCCAGGGACAGGGCATCCACAGCTTCTCTGGGCAACCTTTTCAGTGCCTCATCACACTCACAGTGAAGAATTTCCTTCTAATATCTGATAAATCTATCCTTTTTCAGTATTAAGCCATTCCCTCTTGTCCTATTACTACATGTCCTTGTAAAATGTCCCTCTCCAGCTTTCTTGTAGGCTCCCTTTCCTTTGTCTTACCTTCCCCTATCTTTGCAGTACGGGACTATTAATTGAGAAGTACTCAAATTCATATAGCATGTGAAGAACTTTCTTTAGAGAGGGATGGAGGCACTAGATCACTTTTCTGGTCCTAGCCTGCTTCTGAAAAATTAGAGAGAGAAGTTACAATAATTTGTCCTGAACTAGTGCCTCTAGCAATAGAGGCAAAACTTTTTCAGTACTTTTAATTTGATTAGTGACTCAATTCTGAATACAATTTTCTAAAATATCTAAAATTTGTGAAAGAGATCTTTTTCTTAAAATGCTAATTAATTTGTCCCCCTATCTCATATTAAATCTGTCCTCTTTAATTGCTACCATGTCTGTTGATTAAAATACTGCAAACTCACAGAATTTTACATAGCAACCTACTTTATTCTCAGACAGAACAGAAAGTACTTTAGTAAATATTCATAAGCACTGCTATAATTTTAACTGTCCCAGCAAACAAGCTCTCTACCACTTCCTTTGGGATGTGTGTCACAATAAGGGTCATACTGGTTAAGAGTGAGCCTACACTTTCTGTAACAGGCATTTGGAAGTTAAAATAGAGGACTATGTACTGTACTCTTCTGAAAGGTTACAACAACAAATACTCTGGTCTCATTGAAAGAGCAGACAGGATTTTTATGTTTTATTTGTGTTTTGGATTTTGCTCCATGTGTAGAGGTTAACTTCCCTGAGCCTCAGTGAACTTATTTGTGAAACTGGGATGAAAATCACCCCAAGATATGCACCATAGTAATTTCATAGGCAAAAAGTGTCAGGTTTTAAGCCAACTGAAGATAACCAAATGATTCGAAGTTTGCATAGTTAGTGCAAAAGATAAAATAAATCCCCCAAATAGGTGAAAGAATTCAGATAAATTACTATTTTATTCTGTTTTGAAAAACAAGCTAGATTGCACTGCCCCTCAAACATGCAACAACAAAGCCCCTCAGCCTTTCCCCCTATTGCCCACCCCCCATAAATAAACATACCTCTGCACTTTCAAATGAAATCTCCCTGTTGTTTTATGCATCAGTGGATTCTGTTGTGGCTACAATCAGGAATTATGGTCTCATCAGACAGCTTGGCTTTAGCACATATAAGCCTTTTGCTTCCCAAATTAAAACAAGCCTCAAGTAATTATATTTCCTACGACTGTCATCTGCCTTCATTACTTATACCAGACACAAACATTTCTGAATTCTTATTGATACTATTGTCTTTCAATAAGTCACCTTTTTGAGACTCTGCCTTTAAAATTTCAGTCGTTCATTCACTACCAATTTGAGAGAGGTTCCCCAACTCAAATGTAAGGATGAACATCACTGTGTGAGAACAGGAAGCACACAGAAGAGAGAATTTATTTTCTTTAGTAGTGATTAAGTGATTAGATTTTAGTAGTGATTAAGTACCAAATGGTAATACATTGTTGGTTTATGACAGTGATCTATTTAGCTGAGGTTTTTTTACCTTAGACTTTTGATCAAAATTAAATCTTTAACATTTTAATCTGTAGGACTTGCATAAGTGCTGTTTTAGATACACAGAGTGGTTGCTGCAGGAGTAGGGGTGTTCTCCAGCTCTGCTGAAAGACCTGAGGCAGAGAGTGGTGAGGTTTCTGGAGTTCGAGCCATTTACCAAAACAATGAGAGCTGAGTGCTTTTAGGGTGCTTCACTTGCCATTAAGTGAGAAAATTCCACATTGTCAGAAATGTGTTAAGGGAAAAATCTGTACTTTTTGGCATTTCGTAGGTTGAAATGAATTTTTAATGACCCTAAGCATTATCCCAAAATGGTTTGATCATCTAAGCAGACCTAGCTATTTTGGCTTTTGTAACATGTACTGTCTTATAAATGTACATAATTCATGCTAAAAAAGCATTTTCAGATATGTTTTACGATTACTGTGGGCATTTAGGTGCACTATGTAATACATCTGTGTACTAAAAAAGGGAATATACCCAGTGTCAGAGATGCAACAATGCATCTTGAGCTGAAGGCTTTGTGTGGGTGGACTGGAGCTTGGTTAGAGGCAAAACTGAAGTTATGTCTCAAGCAAATGCCGCTGTCAGGACAACATGCCCACAAAGTGTGTTTATAAACTGTTATGATTCAGAGGAGGGCACTGCATGGATGTGTCTCCGAGCAAAGCTAATGGAGCGACACTGTAGCAACAGCTGCATTGCCCCACACCTACGGCAATGGGAGACTGCAGAAATGGGATTTTTGGAGATGGGGGAGTTGTTCAGACAGTCCATAACAGCATCTTCATTTGCAAATAGGCAATTTTCCTGCCTATGGAGAAGTCTATGGCCTGCCAAAAATGTTATGTATATCCCAGTGGGGAGCAAATAACATTCGAATATCCACAGCTTTGAAGCAATGACTATCTTTGAAAAATATGTCATGTACAAAAGAAGACAAGAATAATATGTGTAGGCCATTACTGGACTTGTTTTGAGACTGTTTGGAGTCGAATTGCATATTTTAGCATGCACCTTTAGCTCATACAGCCACTGTTGAACATGGAGAGAGATCAATCTAGGCTGGATAAATCCTCCGGTCAGGTGCCTGAAGTTTTAGAAAAGAGGCATGGATGTCAGATCTCTTGGGAATTTTAAACAAGCTCTTCCTGGATCTCTCAGCCTCATTCTTATAAGATTTTTGTTACTGAGACTTCTCTTTTTTGCTATTTCAATTATCCATCTGACAAAATAGGAATGGTAATGCTTTAATAACTCTGTGAATAGCAGAAGTTTTCGAAGCATATTGATAACTTCTAATGAAAGATACAAATGTGAGATAGTGACCGTGTATATGGGATGGACTGTTATCTATTCTGTTACCATTTATGTGCCCTACTAATGAGGGGAGATAACATTCACTTTGATCTACAAAAGAAAAAACAGTTATCTCTGGATAGAATTTCTATGCTACTATTATTATAACACAGTTCTTGCCACTTCTAAGGAAAATGAAAGCTGCCTTTTGGAAAAACGTTACCTAGAAGTGACATACGAGTTGACGGACCTGTTATAAATAATCGCTGGAAGATGGTTATCATGGTGCAATTATTTATTAAATGGCTGCAATCATACAGATTCTCCTGTGTTATTGGGATTTATCAATTTGGCCATCACTCATTAATTTTCAAGGTGAAATTTCCACCATTCAGTTAAAATGTTTGTAGAGATATTTCTGAGTGCTTTGTGGTACATCATAYGTGTTTACATGTCTGATAAAAATATGTCTGATTTAACAGGACTCTGGCCAACTACCTGGTGTGGAGGATGGTTTATTCAAGGTTATTTAACCTCAGCAGACGTTTTCAGTATCGGTGGCTGGAATTTTCCCGGGTAAGTTGTGCTTTCATAGCATTTACAAGGGTACTAGTGTTGACACTGTTGGTTTCCCCTACAGTTTCTTATACCTTTGCAGAACACAAAACGTTTTCCATACTGGATAAACTTCTTGAAAAAACTTCTTTTTTTTTTTTGTTGGAGACTCTCTCTTAAACAATTGACATACATATTTTTGTATATGACACTAAGACAGAAATGTCTTTTAGGTGATGTTAAAGAGGTTTTGCAACCTCCCCTTCAAAAACCTTACTCTTCTTTTGCAGAAACTTGAAAGCTGGAATGTTTTTGCATTAGGTTATGTGGGCTGTGACCTGTGCTATTCCTGCAGGCCAAACACTTTTCACCAAAATCTAAAATTTTGAAAAAACCTAGTGTTTGCCCTTGTGTGAATACAGCTCTAGTAAAACAGAAGTCTAGGGTTTCGATTTTTTTAAGCTTGCTCAAAGCTCTCTGCTGCTCTAATGCCAGCATCACATGAGCTCTAGCACGTGGACACACCAGCCATTTCCACAGAGATGATCAGGTGCCTTCCAGCATGGGATTGCAGAAGAACCAGAAAACTGCCATGAGCTCTGAGAGCAGAACTAGTTATCTATTAAGTAATATAGACATTTATGTCAAACAGATGTATCTGATTAAGTGAATCCTGAATAGAAAGCCACCTTGCTAATCCTGTGGGCAGYGTGAGGGCTCTTTAAGTAAACCAAGGGCGAAACTGAAACTGCACAGTGCTTTGTCTTGTTTCCAAGCCACTTCCGATGGTGAACTTTGTTTGCCATTATGAAAACTGGCTGACAAAAGGAGGCTGGCATGATGCTGGCAGTGAAGTGATGCAGGAGGTGTAGGTGTTCTGTCCTCCCTGGTGAGGCATGCAGGTGACTAACTGAAGCACCTATAATGTCTTTCCTTGAGTAGTGGTGGAACAGATCTGAGTTGATCACATACCTAAATATAAACTCCAATAGCTTGATGGAGACTACAATGGAAAGGCAGACTCTTATGCTTCTGAGATCATATTCAAATTAGTCTTGTTAAAGATGCTATTTTCTTCATGTAAAACATGAGAAACCGGCTGTCAGAACCACAGTGACAAGTTTGTAAGTGTGTCCCCTCCTGGGACATTCCTTGCTAGTCAGGTAAAATAGATTGATGCTGGCTATCAGCCAGTCTGCAGCATAAAACTGATTTACATTGAGTTGTATAATGGCCAGAAAAATTCCTGAAAGGAAACATTAAGATTTGGATACTGTGCATTTTAATATGGTAACTTAGCTGCTGTCACTTCTCTGGGTACGTAGAAGCTTAGGGAGAAATCTAATTCAGTTGATTCAGTGCTTATTAATAATCTCATCAAGGCTGTCACAGAATCACAGAATGGATCATGTTGGAAGGGACCACAGAGGGTCATCTCGTTCAACCTCCCTGCTTAAAYAGGGCCGTCCCAGAGGACATGGCACAGGATTGTGTCCAGATGGTTCTGGAATATCCCCAGTGAGGGAGACTCCACATCCTCTCTGGGCAATCTGTTCCAGCAATCAGTCACTGCACAGGAAAGAAGTTCCTCCTCATGTTCAGGTGGAATTTCCTGTGCATCAGTTTCTGCCTCTTGTCCTATTGCTCGACATCACCAAGAAGAGCCTGGCTCTGCTTGACACCTTCCCTTAAGAAACTTATAGGCATTGATGAGGCTCCCTGTCAGTTGTCTCTTCTTCAGGCTGAACAGGCTCAACTCCCTCAGTTCTCTACTCATTACAGAGGTGCTCCAGTCCCTTCATCCTTGTTGCCTTCCACTGGACCTGCTCCAGGAGCTCTTGTCCTGTGGAATCCATAACTGGACACAGCACTCCAGATACACCTCACTGGGGCTGAGTAGAGGGATAGGATCACCTCCCTGACCTGCTGGCAATGCTCTCTCTAATGCACCCCAGGATCCCATTGCCCTTCTTGGCCCCCAGGGCACTGCTGGCTCATGCATGGCTTGTTGTCCACCAGGACCCCCAGGTCCTTCTCCTCAGAGCTGCTTTCCAGCAGGTCAGCTCCCAGCCTGTGCTGGTGCCTGGGGTTGTCCTTCCCCAGGTGCAGGACCCTGCGTTTGCCTTTGCTGAATTCCAGGCAGCTCCTCTCTGCCCATCTCTCCAGCCTGTCGAGGTCCCTCTGAAGGGCTGCACAGCTCTCGGGGGTATTGGCCACTCCTCCCAGCTTTGTGTTGTCAGTGAACTCCCTGAGGAGGCACCTGCCCCTTCATCCAAATTATTGATGAATAAGTCAAAGGATACTTTGACTTTGACATGGATAATGGCCATGTAAATGGTTATGAAAGCTTACGGCACAGTAAAGGCAGTGAGTCAGCAGCTCACTCCTATTATCTGCCCCTGGCACCTGGAGATGGAGTGTTAGTTAAGCACGGTAAATGGCTGTAGCTGATAGTTAATAGCTGAAGTTAAGYGAAGTAAACAGCTCAGTGGAACAGACTTCACAGGTCAATAGAAAGGATGTGAGGAATGGAGTCCAAGGCAAAGGCTTTGTTCAATAGATTTGTCCAGTCAGAGGATGGATTTGTCCAGTCAGAGGTCCTTTTTATGGCAGTCCTCATAAAGAGGACCCACCAACCTCTTGCCAGGTAAGTGAACAAAACATTGAATGACTATTGAAAAGATATGACCATGAGATAAATCAGTGACCCTTAAAGGAAAGTACGTATTTTATACATTCATTGTTTCATTAATTCCGTCAACCTCAACCCTCATAAGCACAGTATTTTTTTTCACCAGGTTCTCATTTTCTATTGGTGGCTTTTATACCTCACATGTTGAAATCTTGGCATCAAGACCTTAAAATCTTTGCAAGGAGAAGGAAAAATACATGGTGAAACTTCAAAAAAACCTTCAGGTTTAGAAATAGGACAAACCTGCTGACTATAGAGAAAGTGCTTTGAGTACCACATCAGCACTATCAGCAGCTCCTCTGCAGTGGCACTTTGAGACCTTGTAAATGTGTAGTGGCACCTGGGGAAGAGGTCGGTTAATTGTGTCGTGAAGCTCTGAATTGACTGGGAGGGCTTGAAACCTGCTATTTATAGTCACTGTTACTACCTGAAGTACTGTGGTTTAGAGTGGTACATTAATATTAGGAGGATCATTTGAGGGAGTTGTTGTTGGCTGTTGTAACATAAATATCAATAAACCAGCTGTGAGATATAATCTATTCCTCTCAGCTCTATTTTTATTGGTCTCACAGCCTGTGCTGCCTTTATGTCCTCCTTACAGTCAAGCCTCCCTCAAAATAATGATAATTATTATGCTGTAATAATAGTATGTCACAGTCTAAAAGCCAGCTCTGTCTCCTGACTATTTCTATGGCTGATGCATACTCAGAGCTTTTGGAAGGAATTTCAGGCTCTAATGACTAATCCCATAACTCCTCTTCTTCCCCCTGCATCAGGAAAAATCTCCATTGTGGGTTTTCTATGACTCCAGAGAGAAATTTTCTTCTCTCTTTTTTCCTTTTATCTTTTGAGCATTGTATTAAGTATGAAGGTTGAAGAATTTGGAAAATTGGAGTTGATTTTCAAATTTGGCTCTGTTTAGAAAAAATATCAGCTTATTATGTATTGGTTTGACTAATAGGGTTTTCTTATAGAAGCAGTGTACTCTCTGCCATTGAAAATCTATTACTGCACATACAGTATTAATAAAAAGCATTTGGAAAGGCAATTCACTGGTGTATTTAAGTGTGAGTCATTGATTAAGCTTAATTACAGACAATATGATAGGGAAAATCAATCTTTGAACTACCAAAATACCTCACCTTCAATAGCTGAGGGTTAAGCTGCTCTGGAATTTTCCAATGAAATCTTTTCCTATTGGAAAAAGGCAAATCCAAACCCTGGATATTTAATCTTGTGCTCAAAAGAGGAGAATAATGGGAAAAAGAAGGGGCTCAGAAACTCCAAAATCAGTGCTTAAGACGCTTGTATAAATTGTGAGAGGCCAAAATCTCTATCCCACCTGATCTGGTCTGATGCTGACGACTGCACTCTGCTTTTCCACAGCTGGCAGGTGTTAGCTACTGGGCTGGGATTGTGCTTGTTCTCTGCGGAAAAGCTTAAGAAGTTACTTAAGTGGAAAGGAAACATTTTGAACCTTGAAAATAACAAAAGTTTCTGAAATCAGCAGTCCTTTATTGCTTATATGGACCCTTCTTGTATCTTGTTGTGTGTAGGGTTTTTTTACATGAACTACACCTTGACAAGCAAATGTGATGTTAACTGGGTAAGAACCCACGGTAACAACATTCTTCCTGTGAGAAACAGAAATGAAGACAGCAAATGTTCTTGAGTTCTGTTTTGCCTTGTTCATTGTGTGTTCACCATTCTTGACTATGTTTCCTTTGAAGCTCATTTATGGTGATGCAGGGACATCATCAGGGCCTTAAAATGTGTCTTTAATGCCCATTCCTTTAGTAAATATGCAAGTTGTTCTACCAACTTCTTTTTTGGGAGGACAAACATGTATTCAGTGTTTTTGATTATTCAAACCTGTTTGGGTTTGTGAAAGCTTTGGGAAAGGAACTGAAAGCAATTTTATAYAAACTGTGGCAAAAGTAGCTGGACAGGTAAATGAGGAAAGGTGTGGACATGTACCAACCTATGTTAGATGCCATTAGCTCATGGCAGTGGAGGGCTCTGCAGGAGGTGTTTCATAAGGACAAACCCAATTTTCATGAGGACAGTCTCCCTAGGCTTCTCACCTTGTCAGTGGCGAGAGAAACTTTTTCAGGAGGTATCTCACAGCAGGGATTTTCTAGAGGAAATTGTCTCTCTACTTAATAGAGAAAAAATACCAATACCAAGAGTAGTCCAAAGTTAGTGCTAACGCTCCAAGCCTAGCCTCTCTAAGTCGTTATTACCATTGTACTGTTCTGAAGTTTAAAATCTAACAGCTATTTTGTGGTGTTCAGAAGATTTGTCGTAGCACTGGATGAAAATAGAAGTAACTGTAAAGTATCATTATTGTTTCCTTTTGGTGACTATTTGTCAAATATGCTTTAGACTATACTGTATGTGGGTTCTTCTCAAACAGTATGATGTTATGGCCTACTACATGCCCCTGTCAACAGGTGATCCATGGGACTACAAATCTGCTGCCTCAGTGGGATAAGTGTGTGGACCTTGTTGAAAACGCTCTGCCCTACGTTGTGGGTAAGATGTTTGTGAATGCTCATTTTCAAGAGGACAAGAAAGACATGGTGAGTCCCTCTGTCTAGAAACTTTCAATTAGTGGCTTCCTCCTCACAAATTGCCTCTGATGTTAGGAAAAAGTTTAAAAAGAGATAAGATTCTTAATAATGTTTTAATTGAATTAGAGAAAAAAATCAAAAGGACAAGGAGAAAATTGAATGAACTTGAAGAAGTGTTACCTTTCTGTACATCTGGGCACTGCCCATTCTTTCCCTCTGTGGCCCTTCAGACACAGCCAGTTCAAAACCAGGCTGAATGCCATTAATTTGTGTAAATAATGACAGCCAGGCTGTGCAGGAACAGAGTGAGGGGTATTGATGAGAAATGGTTTAGTATAGCTAGTGTAACTCATTACAGTAAAGATTTTACTGACTAGTTAAAAATCTGGTCAAGATTTCTCTGCTTTAGGACGATCCTTTGAAAGCTGTGACTGTGCTACACCTGTAATCGAAGCAAGAAACATGGAACCGATGCCTGGCCCAAATTAAGGCAGGCTTAGAAGACATAGTGAGAGTTTATATTTGTGATTCAAATATTTTTTGCTGACCAGTGAAAGGAAGTATTATTCCAAACCATTGAGTCAAGAGGGATGTTCATCCTCATTCGAAAACTTCAAAGTTAGCTACATTATCACTTCTCTTAATAACGTATTCAATTAATTACCTTTCACAATAATTTGTGACTTATTTTTAGTTCATGTTTTTCTTACAAGGTTTTCCAATATCTGCTTTTACAGCCATTGATTTTCCAACAATAATCAGTTTTAAATGAACTGATTTAGTCATTGAACTTAGCTCTCTGTACAGGAGAGGCACAGCCATTTAGGAAATGTGAAATAGCACCCTGTGCTGGGAGCAACAGCTCTGTGATAGCCCTGCACTGCCCTGCCTCAGTAGCCCAAGTTTACCTATTTGACTTTGTCTATTTTGACTGCTTTCTCAGAGAAGGATTCCATTTTAGAAAGCACACACTTATTTAGCTTGTCCAAATCTTTGTCATCTGTTTCCCTTTCAGGCTTTGCATTTCTTTTGCTATTTACCTCCAGCTTGAGTTTCCTCTCTGAGATCCAGCTTTTCAATCCCCTGCTTCTTGATCCAGTTTGTAACGTGCTATTTGGCCATTTAGTGGCAAAAATATGTCAGGGATMTACAGTGTGTTAGCCTGCACAGGATAAGTGGGAAGAGTAGGAGTATAAGAAATGTACAGTTTATGGGGGGGGATGGACACTCTTTCATGTTTGTATATGTGAGGCAAAATTACGGGAAGCAGAAAGAGCAGAGAATGGCTTTCTGTTGAAATGTGACCTAATTAGAATGTTTCTTAGTGTGCACATTTCTTTTAGACCAAAGCTTTGGAAAACTATCAAGTCTGAATTCACAGTAGCATCCGTAGTGAGAAATGCATATAAAATTCATAGTTTAGGTCACAACACTCAGCCTTGATATGAACTACCCATGGAGACAAAATTACATACAGGTGAAATTCATTGCATTCCATTTAGAAGTGTGCTTTTCAAGTTAATAGTTTGTGGTGTTATCATTTTCATTTCACCGGTTTTCAGTTCTATTTCTCATTCTTAAGCAGTAAGAAAGCATGTGAGTAAAGCACTCTTATTTGTACAGTTTGGGGTTTTTTCCTTTTTTTTTTTTTTTTTGGCTTATGGCATATATCTGTCTATGATAAGCAAATCCTGAGTTACAGATAATATGGATTCTTTCCCCCCCCGTTTTGTGATTGATGTTTCATACCTTAGATACTTCTCTTCTTTTATCAAGAAAGACATTATTTGTGTCTAAATATAGTACTGCTTCTAACTCAGAGTGCCTGCAGTGTTTCTTACAGATACGCCTGAGCAGTTTCAGTAATAACTTTGATAGCAGGAATAGGTTTCTGCCCCTGCCCCCTGCAGCTACAGCTGCTGCATAAAGTCTAAGTATACACCAGGGCCCATCTGCAGAGCTTTTTGAACCTGTAACCTCCAAATACAGGGAGTTCACCTCATTAGTGCACTAAGTTAATTGAGTCAGTGCTCTGTCATCAATATCTTTAAGTTACCTTMTTTCCTGGGAAATTCACGGTTTACTGTGAATGTTTACTCTTTAGTCATATTTAATGCTAGACCTGTTCCAGTTGACCCATATTGCCTCTAAAAGTAAGAAAATGTTTTTTGAAGAGTAAGAAAAAATTAATAATCCAAGGAACTTTGCTATATTTTTTCTGACTGCACCACAAATAAAGGACAGTTCCAGATTAAAATGTACACCTGATATATTAATGACAATTTAGCTAAAGGTACTGTTGTTTTCCAGGGTTTAGTCCCCACTTTTAACAACATTTCAGAGCCATTAGATTTATAGAATGAGATTATATAAATGTCAGCTACTTGACATTTTCATTATTTTTAGATGTAATATAACTGATAACACAGAGTTCCAATAAGTCTTCATTTAATGGTTATCTATCATGTCTTGTGCTATCTCAACCCTGGTTTGTGCTAAAAGACTCAGGCAATGGCTGGATCCCCCTCATTGCCTCACTCTCCCAGTATTCCCCATGGCTGTCTCTCATGAGGTTCATCTGTTGATGTAAATTGAGGTAGCTGGTTGCATACACCTTTCTGGGCTGCCAGGCAGATGCATAGGAATGAGGGCTCTTTAGACTCATATGATGCATATCTTAGCCATTAGAGTTCTTGTGTTCTGTCATTTCAGGATTTTCTTAGTGTGCAGACTCACTAAACAGTGCTATTATTATTTATTTTTTACTTGCTTGTGRTGTGGTCATGGCTTTGTAGAGGTGCTTTCTGAAGAAGCAGCTGAGCTGAGGTGTTTGTGGGTTTTCCCAGCTTTGCACAGATCCAAGCTGTCACTGGTGGTTCAGGACCACAGAAGCAGTTAAGGCTGCTCAGTGGTCTGAGCCAGCGCCTCCATCCCTGCAGTAAGTAAAGGGTAGCAATGCTTCACAAATGCAGATAAATACAGGCTAAATACCTGGATACTGCTTTGTATTTGGATCAGGATGCTATCAGCCCAAATTCAGTTCTTTGGCAGTATTAATAAGGCATGTCTCAGTCTGACAGAAACCAAACAAGGCAACAGATGTTCTCTCTGCAGAAAAGGCTGTATTTGTGCAAATGCCTTGCAGCTGGCTCCTTCTGCATGGGCCAGTGATCTAGAACCTAAGGGYCAGAAATCTCCCCAAATGACTGCAAGTCTCTCAGTGGTTTTTATGATTTCAAGATGGGTATTCTCACAAATATGACATGAAATGATCAGCGTTGAGCACATTGTGTGGCACACCTGAAGGGAAAGAACATAGAAAGGAACTTGCCTTCAGAAGTATCTCACTACTGGGGAAAGCAGAAATTAGCCTTCAAGAAAGGACAGCAGATACCATCTGATTTGGAATAATTTGTGGTCTAACCAAATCTACCACTCTTACATACACAAAACCTTTTCTTATAATCATGATATATTTTACTGGGGAGAGATTTACTAAATGTTTTGCAGATGGAGGAGTTGACTGAAGGAATTCGCTGGGCTTTTATTGACATGTTAGAAAAGGAAAATGACTGGATGGACTCTGAAACAAAAAGAAAAGCTCATGAGAAGGTAATAAATATAAATGTTGAATGAGTAAAATCCTGTTACGGTAAAGATTTGCCTTGAGTGATAATAGTATGTCATGGACTGTATTTGCAGTTCCAGCTACTTATTCATTGTTTTGTTTGTGCAGGGACATGTGCCACAGTTGTTTTTCTGGAAGCTGAGCCAGCTGAGCTCCTGCTTCTCTGCACAAGTTATTTTTGTTACCTTGTTCTTCTTCCCTTGCAGCCATCTTTCCCCATCTGGCTCTGGCTCTGGCTGTTGTAGACTATGAGCTTATTTCAGATTTGGCTCTACAGTGGCTTTTCTTAACAAGGTCTTCATCTTGACTGGGATATCAGGGACACACCAATCTACAAACAGAAAACGGTGTTTAAAACATTTGGGCCAGCTGAGGGTGTCTGCTGTGAAGATGGAAGATCCAGCCTAGAAGGGGATATGAGAATAATCCAGGTTTCCTACTTTTTCCAGTGTAATGGTGGGAGGCCTAGCTTGAAAGCTGTCTTTTGAGAGTGTAATGGCCATCTCAGCTGAACATCCATTTCCTGATAGAGTAATGCCAGTTATGAAGTGTTATAATCAAGGATGGCATTACTGGTCCTGAGTGCTTTCAGATAAAGTGACAATAAAATCAGGAGGTAAAGGTGAAGGCAGGAGGATGTACTCAAAACCTCCTTTTCACTCTATTCCCGCATTTACAGCATATGATGTGTGGAAAGGAAGATTGTCCAAATGCAGAGCTCTGTCCCCAGAGCAGCAACTGGGAGAGGCATTCAAAAAGACCAGTGGAAGGCACTGTGTAGGTCTGTGTCCTTATCTGTTGAGGCAATGGGATATCAGTGAATTAGCAAGCACCCTCTTTGAATAAACTGACAGGCAAGTGCAGCTGAACTGTTCCTGCTCTCTGTGCTTGAATAAAAATGGCAGTGTTTTGATTTAAAAGCAAACATGGCCTTCAAAGTTTTTCAGTAATTCTAATGAAAAGGCTGTTGAGCCACTTTATCATTGCAAGATTTAAATTCCATATGCAGCCCATTTACATTTTATACAGCAGTGTTCTTCATATATGTGCAAATGAAATAGAGCTGCATAAATGCACCAATAAACTCTATAGCAAGAGAACAATAGTAAAATGACATTTATTTCCTGCTAACCTAGTGGTAAATGGGCTGCAGTTATTACTTCTTACTGGCTGTTATGCTTGGTTTTTTACTGGATGTACCAGTAGAATTATAATGATCTGCAATTTAGATATTTGTTAAAATTGATGCAAAATAAGGGCAGGAAAATTTTCTAATGATTTCCTTAGTAAAGATATTTCTATATAACAACCTGCCTAATGATTTTGTTCAAAATTTGTTACCTGCCTTTTAGCAGGGAAACAATACAAACATTGTCAAAACCTAATGAACTTCCTACAAAAGCTCGCCCCTTCCCATTTTAAGGAGGGTTTTCACTAGGAGGCAGGTTAGGTCTTTGGTAGGTAGAGATGGCTGTTTCCCTCTGTTGACACATTTTGGAAGCTTATTGCATTTTACTACTSATTTAGGCATGTCATTGAAGGTTCTGAAGTTAGTGGGATGAGTCTGGGCTGAACAATGCATGACAAACTAAACTCCATAAGTACAACAAAAAAAATACCACAAGCCATAGTACTGCCAAGTGAATAGCCAATGGTTTAAATCCATTCTCACTGAATTGAACAGCCATTTCATAGTTTGCTGACACAGGAACCAGGTCAAGCTTGTAAGACACAGGCGTTATGTAATGCCTTAGACACTGCAGCAACAATTATGTGGTAGGACTGACGACTACAAGTTTAAGTTYAGATTCCCAGAAATAGATGCTTGGCTGGAAGGAAAGAGTCTAGAGAGACATTTGGTAGATTTCCAGACATGGAGTGTATGCATATTTATTAAATATTATTTATTGTTAATGATAGCTATTCTATTTGTCCTGGAACACTTGGATGAGCATGTTTTTAATTCAAGAAATAGATTCATTACATGTAGGGTCAGATAATTCACTGGGGAAATCTAAGGTTTATAATACAACAGAACCTTCAAAATCTGTTACACTGTTCTAATTAAATCTCATGAGCCTAGCACTTTCTGCTGTTACTTTTTCAATACTTTAAGCTTTAATAAAGCAGCACAGACAGCATGAATTTTATGATGGAGATTGGGTGGTTGGTTGGTTAAAAAAAAACCTCACAGTATTACTTTATTATAGAGATCTGTAAAAGTTGCATTTCTTTGTCAATAAATGCCATCCACATGCTGGATTCTGCACCTAGGATGGAATAACACCAGGCACCAAGTATAAACTGGGAGAGCAGAGAGTTGAGGGCAGCTGTGTTCAGCACTGGTGTGGCCTCACCTGCAGTGCTGTGTGTGGTTCTGGGCCCCCCCCYTAAGAAGAATCTGAAGGTCCTTTAATGCATCCAAGGGAGGGCAACAAGAGTGGTGAAAGGGCTGGAAGGAAAGTCCTGTGAGGAACAGCTAGGGACTTTGGGGCTGTCTGGTTTGGAGAAAAGGAGGCTGAGGGGCCACCTCTACAGCTTCCTGAGGTGGGGAGGTGGAGAGGGAGGTGCTGATCTCATCTCCCTGGGGTCCTGCGGCAGCATATGAGGGAATTGTTCAGAGCTGCTTCATCAGGGGAGGTTGGCCTGGACATTAGGAAGCATTTCTTTATGGAAAAGGTGATCAAACACTAGAACAGACTTCCTGGAGAGACAGTGGATGGCCTGGTGTCTAAGAAGCATTTGGACAATGCCCTTAACAACCTGCTTTATCTTTTGCTCAGCCCTGAAGTGGTCAGGCTGTTGGACAAGATGTTCCTTCTAGGTCCCTTCCAACCAAAATTGTCTATAATCTATTCTATGGTATCAATTAAGTAAAGAAAGAAAGCTATTGGTTAAGTAAAGAATGTCTTGGTTTTTTATATTTTCATCAGTAACTGTCACATTGTCCCTTATAGTAGTGCAGACTGGAGCTCTTGCCCTAAGTTCCATGGCAGAACCATATCCTGCATGGAAATGACTGAGTCAGATATTTTGCTCTTCCTCTGTACTTTTAATCTCATTGCTTTCTTGAAAAGTTTGAAYGCTCTGAAAAGAAATGAACTGCAGAAGCATGGTGGTGGTTTTGTTTACTGGGCCTGCTCCATGTGGTCATTTTAATTTGCACTTAGTTTTTCTTTAATTCCAGGCATATTTGGTTCATTAACAAATTTTTTACTCATTTCCTGAAAGAAGAATAAGGTCAATGTGGGATCTGGGTATCTGGACAGTGAGCCAGAGAGCCTTGTGGTGATTGTATCTTTAGATGACAACACTGTAATGTGAAGGACATGGCAGTTTAGAAAAAGAATTAATTGCAAATCCTCTCTGTGATTCAGATGCTCACTGTTTCGTGTGTTTTCTGCTTCCTATTTTCTGACTGATGCCCACCTTTCTTTTGCACTTGGCTGAGGCCAAATTTGTATACCTTGCTGTCAGCCTGATGATTTGCCATCAAAGGAACCATCGACCTCCAAAGGACTTACAAAAGATCGTCTGGTAGAAACAATTCTTGAATTTTGCTCTAGGCAGCTTGTCAGCTCCATCTAATCACTCCATCTGTAACTCTCTTTGTGTCTGTCCTGTTGTTCGAAGTTACTCAAAGGGGACACTACTAATCAAATGAGTCAAACCATGTTAAAAGGATCCAATCTACTACTCCATGTGACATAAGGAACAATTGTCTTGCAGYCTTGATATCTGAGAATCATCCCTGTAGCCCTTGTATACTTTGGGAGTTAAGGTTTGACATCACTTTTGTAATAAAACAATATAATGTGATAACATCTCATAATTTACCTCTCTCCTCCCTCCGTTCCTTTCTTTCTGAGATGGAAACATGAATTTAAACCAGATCATCTGAAAGCCAGTCTCACAAAAAAGGTTTCTCACAGGGTTAGGTGACTCTGCCTTCACGTGCAGTTCTCACCTGGCTCTCTGGATGGAGCTCACGCTGCTTCCAAAGGAGCTCTGAGGCAGAGGGAAGCGCTCGGCTCTGTGCTCTGATGCTGTTTTTTGTCCTGTCCTTCCTCCTCTGCTCTATTCAARCCTTGCTTTATTGTACTATATTTGACTCTCATCTCAAATTTTCTCSAAGTATGCCTGTTAACCCCCCGAATTTTCAATAGACTTCTCTGACAAACAAACAAAAAAACCRCCAAAAGGCCCCAGTTCTTGCCCTTTTAGAGTCTCCCTTTTGTAAGGGACATTACATTGAGCCCTCATTTGGAGAACAGAGAAATTATTCAATTGATTGTAGCTCCAATGGTGGGTCTGGCAACATCTTCAAGTGCCTGTTCCGTGAGTTAGCGATGGCCAGGTCGCAGCCTCTGAGAAGGATTGCCGGGGTGGAGAGAGAGAAGGGAGAGCCTTTTGTTTCCCTTCCAATGAAGGTGCAGATTGCAGCCGGCTCTGGCAGCCAAAGGGTATTGACAGCTGTGTTTTGGCATGGTGGGCCACAGGGAAAAGGGAGAACCCGCAACTGAACCTCCACTGACATAACTTGTGTGATGAGGKCTCACATCTTTAAAGTGGTAATTTATTGCTTCTGCTCTTCAAAGGATAATTCAGTGGAAGATCATCACTGACATGTTAAATTATTCCCAGTCCTAGGCAGGAACCATTATTTTATTAATCACTATTTTTCCTTCCTAAAATRCCCTTTGTGATTGGGTTTAACTGGAGGCTTGAAAAAAAGACTTTTTTTCTGAAAGTTTGCAATTCTCTTGTAAAATATCCTGTTAGGCTATGGCACAGGAATAACTTCCTATTTGGAAGGTTTTTTTTTTTTTTTTGCCTTGCAGTACTATTTTTAAAGCATGCATGATAAGCCAAAAAAGAGTTTGTTTTTCCTCTAGTAAGATTTTTCTGTAACATTATTAACCTCCTTGGGTCGTGGAGCACAAATCCCAAGGTCACTGTGCAATCATTTGCCTGCTGAACTTGCCTGCTGCTTTGCTTTATTTCCAAGGAAGCTGTATACGCAACATTTGTTTTCTCCACATCTCTCTGAGTCTGAAGACTGAGTCAAGAGGAGCACAGGAAAATACAAGGACAGTGCCGAGCTATAGGTGGCTCTCTCGGGCAGTGTTGGGTACCTCTGTTTAGCCTACAGGGCTTGTTCTACTGCTTCAGAGAGCTATAGAAAACTTCCCTAGACAAGGCAGTGTAATTTGGGCCAATAGCCCTTAGGAAATCAAGAGCCATCTGTACAAGCCCTGATGCAACAAAGTATAGGTAGTTAAAAGCAGGTAGGTGTCCRTGGGTTATCCCACTGAAGCCAGTCGTTTCTCAGCTGGAACTTACTGGCTGTATCCAGCCCTGCAGTCAATCGCCTGATCCCCTGCCTCCTTTCCCAGTTCTCCATGGTCTCTCTCTTCACATTTGGGTGATTTTGCTCTGACCATGACAGCCGCACTGCTCAGACCAGAGTCCAGAGCCTGCTTCGGACAGTGGCCAAGCAGTAGCAGATGTTCAGAGATGAACCTAAGGACAGGGCGAGCATAAAGGGACACATTCCTGCTATCCTTCCCTGGCCTCTGACAATCTGCAGCTCGGCTGCTTCCTGAGCCAGAAGTGGTGTCTTTGTATTTGTTCATATTTTCCTGCTGTGAGTTTGTCCAAAGACTTTTTAAACCCACAACAATTTTTATCATCCGCGACTTCCCAAGGCAATGAGTTCCACTGCCTCACTGTGCTCTGTGGGAGAAAGCATCTTTTTTTTTGCTTGTCTGAAAAATGTCACCTTCTTCCCCTGCGTTATGGTAGTGCAGAAACCAGAGAATCATCATTGTCTGTTCTGTTCTTGTGCTCACTCTTGCTTCTGTATAACCTTGGCACAGCAATACATTCTGGGAGAATGGAGCCTCCTGCTTTTCTTCATGTAGCCTGTCTGAGGCATGCACTGGATACAGTTCTGTAAAATAACATTTCATTGAGATCTGAGAAATGCCCAGACAGAAAGGCCAGGGACTACAGCTTCAGGAGCTGAAATTAATCTTACTTAATGCCATGCTAATTTTGCACAAAGATGACAAATCATCCAACCTTGAGAGTGGTTACTGGGTGCTCTGCAAAAATTAAAAATGTCTTTTGTGTCTTGTGGGTTCTGTGGACCCATCCTACTCAAAACGATGCAAAAATATGACAGAAGAACCAGCCCTGAGACCCAGTGCCTCTCTAATTTCAAGTGGGCTTTTTTCTGGAATGAAGGCCAGCACAAACTGACAGAGCACTTGCTAAAACAGAGGGATGGAGTTTCAAAATTAAAGCTTGCAAGACACCTTTTACAAGTTCCTTTAAGATGACTTTATATCTTTGTTTCGGGGATCTCAGAGAACTTCACAAAGTGTAAGAYTGCTTCAGAGCACTCATAGAAACTGCCAGACACTTCAGAAGAAGTAAGAAAAGAGGGAGAAATTTCCAAAGGCTCTAATTGCAGTTAGACACCTCATTCCTGTTCAAAAGCCAATAGGGGTGACTGCTGACTTCCTAATTTACTGGTTTTACTAGAAAGTTTGATTCAGATATTCTTGAAACAACCTTGTCGTTTCTAAACCGGAAAGCGTATGCTTGTTRAGTGCCAATTAAGTCTTAGCCACGCTTCTCCATTGTGGAAGTGAGCATTCTGAAATTAGGGTACCCTCTGTCTGGATGCAAAAAATTTAAGGTCCTGCTTGTATGGCAGTAGTTGCACTGCAGGGGGCAATGAGCAAGTCTCCTTAAAAGGCTGAAGTGTGTTGAAGTTCAAAAAAGGGCAGAGTCACATTTTAAATCTTTTCCTACATGTCTGCAATTCCCTTATGAATTAAATATATCACCAGGGGTTTATCTTCCTGGTTTAAAACATCTTTCACAGAATCACAGAACAGGTCAGGTTGGAAGGACCACAGTGGGTCATCTGGTCCAACCTCCCTGCTCAAGCAGGGTCCTTCTAGAGCACATTCCAGATTGTGCCCARATGGTGCTGGAGTATCCCCAGTGAGGGAGACTCCACACCCTCTCTGGGCAATCTCTTCCAGTGCTAGATCACCCACACAGTACAGAAGTTCTTCCTCATGTTCAGGTGGAACTTCCTGGGCATCAGTTTCTGCCCATTGCCTCTTGTCCCATTGCTTGGCCACCACCAAGAAGAWCCTCCGAAAGGCTCCATCCTCTGACACCTCCCCTTCAGATACTTCTAGAGAGTGATGAGGTCCCCTCTCAGTCATCTCTTCTCGAGGCTGAACAGCCCCATCTTTATTCTACCATGTGCATGGGCATATGAAAAGAAGGGGACAACTCAATAGGAAGTTGGAAGGGAAGTTGATGCTGCCCAGAAATGATGTAAAGGATTTGAAAAGTTTGCTCTGCACACCTAGTTTGGAATTTGGTCAGGATTTTGAGGCTAGCACTCCTGCACCATCCCTGAGACAGGTGTTTGGAAAATGCCAATTTTTAGAGTAACATTTTTTCACCTGGAAGAAACAGAGAATGGTACCTTCCTTCTAGTTCCATGCTTTTCTCTGAATAAAAATAGGTCTTCACTTTCTATCAGATTAACATCCCTGTTTCTTTCTTGTTCTTTTTACATCAAATATTTATTTCTCATCACAAACTTTTATTTTTGAACTCCAGGAATAATCTATCACATCCTGATTTTAATTTAACCTTCTCAGGAGGACTGGGCTTTCCTGTTCAGTGACCACAGGAGATGTTCTTCTCCATTGGCCAGAGTTGAAACTAATAGCCATGGCATGTTTGCTTATCTCTTATCTCTGGGGTTAGATTGCTGCTGTCAGCTTCTCCCTTGTTATCTGGCTGCTGCTACTGCTCACTCAGTTGTGCAGGGATGTCAGTTCCATTAATAACCTGAGCACCGTGCAAACAGATAGTGGAAAACAGGTGAAGGGAGAGGAAATTGTATTTAACCCTGATCTCACAGCTGTCATTTTTCAGACTCTGCCACRACTACATAAGGCCAGAATGGGTGTGTGACATCAAAACACTTGTGACAAATCTCATGTTTGAAATAGGAGGGAGACAGATGGACAGGGACCAGGGTGAATCTGAAGGTTTTGTGGCAGAAACACAACATGAAAGCATTGGTATGCTAAATGACAGAGTAATTCCTCCAAAGACCAAGAGATTCTCCACCACTTCTGGAATTCTTGGACAGTTTAAGCTTTAACTTACATTATCTTTTTTTTTTTTTTAAACAAGTAAACCTGTCCGCTGTAGAGGTACAGTTACAAAGGCAATGTAGTCCCCAAGCTCAGCAGTAGCAGATATTGAGGTACAGGAGACCCATTCTCTGCATAGAGGAGTCTACACGGGCATGCTCAGGTATGCGCTTGGCATTCCCTCCCTATTTCCAATGAAAGTGCATTTCCTGGCTGTGGGGATCTCCATGTGCTGTATATGCCCACCTCACCACCRGGAGAGAGCTGCCTGCTGGCTGGGAGCAGGCGAGGAGCTCGGCAGGGCAGGGCTGTGGGCTGGGATTCTGCCATGGACCCTCAGTGTTGGCACGGAGCTGTGCACGACCAGGAGCGTAAACCAGCAGCACTTCCACTTGCTCGGGTATGGTACCAGTCAGTGGGGTCTGAAGCAAAGTTGTGAAGTGTCAGATGGCTTCAGGTACTGGTATTGCTGGAGTTTACTTGTAAATAAGCCTTACCACAAGGAGCTCCTCAGACTCAGGGATTTGTTCCTTTGGTGGCCTTTCAGAAGCCAGGATGCCGTGCCTAAGAATAAAGGCTTCCTTGGCTGCCTTCATTTGTGAGGGAGCTGTGATACGGCTTGTGCTCGGTTTTCTGCATATGTGGTGAGCTTCAGCAATGTGAAAATACATAGGTAGAATTTATTTAAAAATAAAAATATGTAAAGATTTGGAATAGAGAGGAGTTTGGTCTCGAGTAGAGAGTAGAGCATTTCCTGCATGCAGTTTTTTTCTGTGTTCTGCAGCCTACATTTTTGTCCATGTATGCATCTGCTTTCCCCCCATATATCACAAGGCGTGGACAACTGATAGTGACATGCTTGTTTCTACACTGCTGGTTGGGGTCCCTGTTCAAGCAAAAGGAATTTCTCCTCATAGATAAAACATGAAAGTCCTGAGTAATACTCGTGTTTAAGTTCTCAGTCACCATTTCAGTTTGAGTAGTGTTAAAAGGAGTCTCTGCCATGTCTGGTGTCAGTAGTATCTGGACTGCAGCTGAAGCTCACTTGTGAAATGAGAAATGAAAAGGGAATTTTTCACATGCTATTCTTCATTAAAAAAAAATGCTCTGCAACCTTTGCTTAACCTTGAAAATGTTAAATGAATGTAAACTGATGCAAGCAGAGGCTAAGGTCAGAAGTTGTCCCTTTCTGGAACAGGTTATTTTGAGTTTTGCATAAAACTGAAAAAGAAACGCTGTGGTTAATCACATCCCATAGAGTCATGATGGAGAGAGAGCTTCCTTGCCCTTTCCCGGTCCCCAGGGCTGCCCCTCTCTCAGTGTTTGGTGCCAGAGATCTCAGCACACTGGGTTTTTTGGGTCCTGGGACTTTCATTTTGCCAGCACACTGGTTTTTGTTAAGCCTTCTGCTTGCCCAGAGCTAAAACAAAAACAGCAGAAGAGATTTTTGCAGCAAGGTGGAGGTATTTCTAGCAAGAAGTGGGAGTCTGGGTCAACTGATGAGGTGTTCTGGGAGTGAGCAGTGAAATGGGTCCAGGAAGGAGTTGCTATATAAAATGCAACATAATAATTTCTGCAGCTCACCAATATGACAAAGCCCAGCCAAAGGTGGCTCTTTTTTTTTTTTTTTCCTTTTCTTTTTTTTCTTTTTTTTTCTTTTTTAGTGCTATTGCAAATCCTTAGGATTCTGGTGCAAAAAATTTGCAGTAAAGATATCTAAAGTCATTTCAAAACACAAAGAGAATTTTGTGTTGAGGGAGTGTGTTTGGTTTTAGTTTTTCTGTTTTAAGACACAATCRTATTGGAAAACATAGAGCTGCCTGAAAGTAAAGGCAGGAGGAGCATGGTTTTCCAAACTGCTAAGCGTGAGTCCAAGCTTAGCTTGGCATGAGCCCTGTCAAAGGCAGCTTAGCAGCATGTACCATGGGGTGTATCTATCTATCTATCCATCCATCCATCCATCCATCCATCCATCCATCCATCCATCCATCCATCTATATCTCCCAGCATGATACTAATGGTAGTCTGTGTCTTCAGACCACACCCAGTTGCTTCTGGCTTGTTTGAAGTGCAGCTGGAGGAGCTCCCAGCTGTCCACACCCCACCGTGTAGCCATGCCCTAAGTAACCCACAGGTGTGTGGAGGGGAATCCAGGGCAGAAATCCCCATGTGGAGCTGACCTGTCACTGCTGGCGTGATGTCACAGCTGAGTCTTTTTGCTTATCTGGGCATCATCCGTTCTTCTGGTCCATGGGCACCATTCCAACTCCACCGAGATTCCAAAGACCCTTAAAACTCATCAAGGTGCTTTGGACAGGAATGGTGAGGCGTTAAACACATCCTGTGCCAGGAACTTGGTTGTGCTGGTCTGCAGTATCAGTGTTCTTATGTCTTCAAAGATGAAGATATTTCCTGTGTGTCACAAAGAAAAGTATTTCAGAGCTGTGGGTCTGTTCATGAAGGACAGAATTTATGACTCTCATATATAATATTCTGTGTATAACATAATGTAATCATACTAATTGTCATACAGAGGTTACAAATGGAAAATGGAATTAAAAATAAAATGGAAAAAGAAATTTTTTTTTCTTAACAAAGTTAAAGCAAAGCTGGCAGCAGAATAAGTTTGGAACCAAGATGTTAGGAGAAAATACAAGTAGGTCTATTAATTTTAGTGCTGCATTGAACTGAGGAGTTATGCTTATGGAAATATCACCAGTCAATTAGTATGTTTATATAAGTAAAACTGAAATAAAGATGCTGATTTCACACTTTGTCTTAGTCCAGTTCTATTGCTAAAAAAAAAAATTAATGTGGTATTAGTTTAAACTGAAAAGTTAATTCCAGTGAAACTTTCATCACAGTGCTTGAATCAATGACTGAGTCTTTGTATTCCAGAGAGACAGAAGGGATTTAGGACAGTAAAGAGTGGCACTGATGTACATTGTTGCTTTTTTGGACTCTTTTGTCCATGGTTGTCCTACTAAACTTCTGGATGCTTTTATCTTTATAGTTAGTAATAATAATATTGTCTTGCTAAATAGTAGTTTTTAAGACTGAACATAAAATCCCAACTAACAGTTTTTTGTTTAGGCATTGCTGTGTCCCTTTTCCTCTCTGTTTCCTAGGATTATAATGTATGGTAAGGCTTTTTTAAGTGTACCAAGTAGTATTTTTTTGTCTGTAAGTTTTCTCTTAGTGAGGCTTTGGTTTCAAAGGATCATTCAGAAGAAGAGGTAACTAATGTACCACATAACCCTTCTCCACTTTCCCACATTGTGTGTCCCTAGCACTTGTCTTTTGCAAGTTCCAGAACTTGCTGKGTCTCTCACATGGGTGAGTGATTCAGCTCAGTGATCTGGTGGAAAATTAGCTGGGGAAAAGCTTGGTTAGATTTCTGCTGTGTTAGTGAAGAGCTAAGCAGTCTCACAGAAAGATGTGTCAAGGAGCTGAGGCAGCCTTTGGAGGCTGTGGGTGCAGGCAGCACGAGGGCTATGGACAGAGATGAGAGGAGCAGGGAAGAAGAGCAAGGACTAGCACATTTTTTTTCATTTGGCAGCACAAAGCTGTTAAATGGACTCAGCTACTTTTGAAACCACAATGTGTATTTAACTAAAAGCAATTTCATGTGTGCATGGRTGTCATTATTCATATAAATCACTTGATTATTTCTTTTATTTTGTTTTAACCTTGGCCTCAAGCTATTACAAAAAGGGAATGATAGCTGTATTTTCTGTCTTGATTTTTTAATCAATTATTTTAGAGCATTCAAAACAATTATTGTAATAAAGAGGGGATGGTTATGGTGCAGTGTGAGGTGGTGGTATGTGAATTATTATTAAATGAAACACCAGCTCTTGAAAAGTCTACAATTTCTATTATTGCAACATGCAAATAGAAAAGGACAGTTAAGCCAAGTTTTAAAAATAAATAGTGATAATCTATATTCTTGAGTATGGATTAGACAGTTCACTGCAGATCAAGTACTGTTAAAAATTGTCATTTCAGGCCAAGTGTTCATGTTTGAGTTGCCACTTCACTTTCCATTGTAGTTGACAATGTGAAAATCCCTGACATTTCATTTTCCCACAGAGGAAATACTGTGCATCATTAGGGTGAGCCCAATCCATCTCTCACTTGAGTCAATGAGTCACTTCCTACTGAGGGTTCACTTCCATCTGTAGGATTGGGTTTTAGCCTTGTCATGGAACTTTTCTGTGTTTTGCCAAGATCCATCACTATTTTTCTATATGTAAAACCTAGATAGATGCAGTGATATTTATGCAGCAGTTTTACCAGATGGCTCTTGAATCATCTGTTTTCAATGAAATATGAAAAGACCGGGCACATACATAAAGGCTGAATTAATCTTTGTAATTAAATGGAACATTACTTTGCCGTGAATGATTTTAGCTTTCAGAATGTATTTCATGCTAATTTTTCAGTGAACTGTAATTGTATTAATTTTTTGTATATTTAGAAGCTTGAAAATGATCTTCACAAACTTATTGTGAGTTGATATACAGAAGATCTGTGTCAGACTCATAAAACTTTGTCTTGATTATATTTCGTTTTGTTTTCTCTTTACAGTAAGTACAATATGTCAGTATTTAGTGTCGTATGAAATATCCGAGTGGTAAAAAAGGCTCTCAGAAGGTTCACATGCTTGGTTGTCAAGTGAGAATTTGAATAGACTGGAAATTGGGTTGCTTTGGAGCACTGAAACACATGCGTGCATTCCCACGTTGGCAGATTAAGTCGAGAGTGAAAGCTYGTTTATTATTTTGTCTCTGTCATAAACTGACTTGCAATGCTCTCAGTGTGACAGAAWGACACTCTGATGGCAAAACCCCAGCTGTGTTAGAGTCCATGGGGAAACTCCCATGTGCAARGAGTGGTGGAGGGAGTAGCCCCACGCTGAGTCCCCTGCCTCAGAGCCTGTTCTCTGGCTGCTGGGATAGAAAAGAGTCCTCATGACTCTCCAAAGCACACTGCTGCTGTGTCACCCMCTGCGAGAGCCCCTCGCCTGCCATGGCAGGAGAGCAGCCCTGCATGATGAGTTTTCTTAATTTACCCAACAGCCCAACATAGGCTTAGTGCTTAATGATGGCTGGGAGAAGTACCCCATCGCCTCTTCTTCCTGTACACATGGCTGTTTAATATGCAAATTAGAGAAAGGAATCAAATGAGCCTTTAAACCATAAAAAGTTGTGCATGGTATATTTACGGTGGATTCATGTGCAATTGCCACATGGCCRCTTCCCGTACATTTGTCACATTTCGTTTGACACCCCTGTGCATGCCTCCTGGAATGCTGGTCTCTTAAACATACTTTTAATCTTCTCAAGGGGAAAATGCTGACATCATTACCAAAGAGCAAGCAAGTTGTGCAAGAGTTTTCCACTTTCTTGAGCTGTATAAATAAGGAGTTTCCAAACTGCCCTTATATACTACACAAGTGAASAGAAAAGATAGGCACAGAAACAAGACTTCCAACATGGAAATTTAGAAACCCACACTCAATATGGTACTTTCTAACCTGTCAGTTGTGTAAATAATTTGGGCTATGTGCTCGGCTCAGCCGAACAGGTTTGCCCCCRATGCAAAGCCGCTGGGAGGAATCCCAGTTGGAGGGATTCCCAAGGACTTCAGAGGCCTTCTTATGTCCTCTTGTGGGTTTTGCTTTGCCTATAAGAAAGAGCTTCCCCAGCCTGGAGCCACACATCCTTCACTGTCAGCATCAGCTTATTTTTTCTATTGTATTATTGTCTTATTTTCTCAGATTTCTAAACCACATCTATTGTGGTAAGAACTTTTAAGTAACAAATGCAATAAAATAACATGTTCTCGTTATCGATCGATCKATCTATCTACCTCATGAAATACAGACAGCTTTAGATATTGACCAAGCATCGAAGTACTAGAAGCAGCATTACCTTTTCAGTTTGCTTTCAAAAATCTCGAGACAAACTCTATTATTTACTAGAGTTTTATACAGCCTTTATTAAAAAAAAATCTCTGTAGTGTCTGACTATTTTATTCTCATGCTTAGAAATCTCAACCTCACGACATCAGTTGTGAAAGTCACAAAGGAAGTGATGAACTCACGCAGAACATTTGAGATTTGCTGGACTTGTTTAAGCAGCTGACTTAGTAGAAATTAAAATTGATGAGTTTTGCTCTTTCCTTTTTCAAGGCTAGTTTTAACTAGGATTTAAATATGGGAAATGGTAAAGGAAATTTTCTGATTCCTCACAAAGTTCAGTCAATTGGACCTGGCAACACCACCAGGAAAAAAATTAGACACTCTTGATTACGTACAAACTTGCAGATGAATCATGCTCCCTGCSCAGCTTTTTATTCTCCCCCCTCCACTGCATTTAAAATATCTTGAAGGACTGCTGAACCTTCTGGAAAACTGAGAAAACATTCTGTCGAGAGTTAATTTGGCTCATTTCATATTTTCYGTTCAGCATTTTTCTTCCATTGTTTTTTTTATTACTAGGGCAATTTGCATGACAATGGGATCTTTCTTGTTTAAGAGATCATCTGCTCCTGCTGCTAATTTCCTACCTGAAGTTGTTATCTTCTGTTTGTGACATCTTAATTATCTCAAYCACAACTAATTTTGATGTCACAAATGGAGGATTATGACTTTGGGTTGGAAGTGAGATTGAGAAATTGAAGAAGTTTGAAGAAGGAAAAAGGCCTTTCTTCTTGAAAAATAAAAGAGGAGATAGAATGATTTTGGTTAAATGGAGGCAGTCCTCCATTGCCTTTGTTCTTAAAGTAGTGGAACAGCTGTTTTTAAGTCTTGCTGTCATAGGAGGCCCTGCTGTATTGAGACACTGTGAAGTGGGAGAAGRAGGAAAGGATATGTGGAAGAAGGGGAATCGTCCCTTGAGCAGTCACCCCCTGCAGCAAGAAAGAAGTAGAAATCATTGAACTCCAGAGAGGTCCAGGCTCTGCTCAGAGAGAGAAGAATGCAGGGTTGGTATGGTTGCAGTTGGTTTAAAGGACAATTAATTTATTGCATTTCATATCTTGCAATATTCATTTGAGATTTGACATCTGAGTTTGATGAAAAAATTTCCAGAAGAGCACCTTTTGAGAGGTGGAAGGAATTCCAAAGACTTGTGGAGGAATTACAGTCGCCATCGTGAAAACATAAAAAGGGAAAGTTCTGTGCTATCTTAGTCCATCATGGCCTTTATATATTCCATGGACTCGTCCCATTTCACTTCTTGGTGTGTCATCTTATCTTTGTGTATACGTTTGCTTTTCTTCTGGGAACTTGTTTCCACAGAGATTTGRGGTGTCTGGGTGGCCTGCTGGTGTTTTTGTGAGGACATTTCTAAGGCTGTTTGTACACTCACACCATGATTTACAAAGTGGAAATACTMATCTTCAGCTACTATCACTTCACATCAGAGTGTTTACACAGATTGTGCATAAATACTGGGACCAAATCACGAACGAAAGAGGATTAAWAAAAAGCGAAGTGCCTTATTTTAACACCTTTACTGACATCAGGGAAAGGGCAAAGACTGCAAAGTAAAGAGGCGACACTGGAGAACTAAGCAAAGATCAGTTCTGTGGTTTTAGGAAAGTACAGTGTCCTTCAGGAAAGGACCCATCCTCAGGTCCAAACAGAAGTGGCCCTCAGTGGAAATACACCAGTCTGTGCTTGCTGGGACCAAGGGTCACTCACATCTGTGCATCAAATCAGTTTTAGCAGTCGGATGGTACCAGCTGCTGTGCCATAGCGAAATGGGCCGTTTCCTGTTGTCCTTCGGAAAACATTGTGCAAACAGGCATTTGACCATCTGATTAACACAGAACCCAGTAGGGAAAATCAGCTGTTGAGATTTTGCACTCAAACACATTGCTGTAAGTACGCAAAAGCTCTGCGGGCAGCAATAGACCCACTGTGATAATCTGACAACAGAATCTGGACCCTCTGCGTTGTGATGCCGAGCTCATTTGTGGCACCAAGTTTACCTTGTAGGCAAGTTGTTTTGAAGTTAAATTAGGATGGCTCCAGGGAAGCATAATAATACAAAGTGGAAACAGAGCAGGGGAAAAAAAAGAAGCTGTATGCTGAGAAGTGGTTTTATCTGTCAAAACTGTTTTTTCTCTTTTTCTTTTTCAAAGGCAAAAGCAGTTATGGCGAAAGTTGGTTACCCTCAGTTTATAATGAATGACACATATATTAATGAAGACATCAAAACAGTAAGTGTCGGACTTGCAGCTTTCTTCATTTACATAATGCAGCCATTCTTTGCTCTGTTTTGCTGCTGTCTAAAATCAAAGCTAGTCTTTTGTTTGGCATGCACCTGGAATTGTGCTGGCCTGGTTATTTTTATTTTATTTTTGAAGTAAGTGTGCTAGCTCTAAATTGTGTCTAAATTGTCAATGCCATTGTATCTAAGTGGGATCATGAGGGCTGCTGGGAGTAAAATGTGCCTGTGTGCAAAGGACCTTCCTGCTCTTAAGCATTTTAAAGGTTAAACATGCACTGTAATAATTTTGCATTTACTTATAAAAATGGAACAAAACAAAAACATTTCTTCTCAAAATAATGGTCTTCAAAAATACTAATGCGTTTTACCTCAGAATGTCACAATTTCTGATGCCCTGTATAAGCTCTCCTCATCCCTCTAGGCTATGAATTTTATTTGATTRTTGCTTATAATCGTGCATATGCATTCTAACCAATGTATAGGCCTATTGTGCTGCCTGCTGGACAAGAATACTGTGGGGAGACTCCTTCATGCCCCAGTATCTGTTCAGCCTAACTAAGGCAGGACGGCAAATGATTAATAATAATATATTTTACCATTTTCCAACTGTGGCATGCATGTGGTGAATTGTATTACTGAAAGKCACAGGCAAAACAGAAACGTAAGTTCAATCCTGAACCAGTAAAATACAAGAGCGATCATCACCTTTGCTGGAGCACATGAACAAACACTAAACAGAGGTGTAATTTATTGAAGAAACTTTGGAGAACCAGCTCTACCAGCCTAGTCCTTGTTCATGGAAGGTGTAGGCGGAGAGGCTGCTGTGAAGACAGTGTAATGAGACAGAGCAGGTGACCAACTTTCTCTCTCAGTGTATGGAATTATTTGCTCAGATAAGTGGCAACGTCTGGTGAAAAATACTTGTTAATCACGGTTGCAAAACTACAGTTCACATCTGAAATGCAACTTCCTCACAAATCCTAGAATTGTTTTAAACTGATGACAGGGATTTATAAACTATTAACATCCCTCTTCCTTGCCTGGTTAGTTGTATGTGTGTGTGTCAATGCTATTAGATTTGGAAGCTTATGGAAGCATGGAGCCCTATGGCTGTAAATATTGAATGTGAGAAAGCAGTGGGAGAACCCTCAGAAGGCACAGAATATGAAGCATTTGTTATAAAATGTAAAGCAAACTGAAAAAGGGGACTTTGTTACGTTGTTGGAAGTAGTTTTAAAATGCACTTTTAAAAACAAAAGAAAGCCTACTTCCTCCTGGAAAAGAGGCTCTCTTTATAATAGCCATAGGAATATGCAGTCTGCAATCCATTGTTGGGTGCTTATGATTCCTTCAGCACCATTCTCCACAGTGAAGAGCTTTTCCAGTGTTCCAGACCCTTGTGTAGATCTGTTCAACAACTGTTTTTTAACTGAGCTCATAAAATATTTATTCTTCCTACCAAGTGTGAAAATTTTACTTGCTTTGATAATTGCTAAAAATTTAGGTGATTATCTCATATAAAATAAAAGTTCTGCTTGTTTTATGTCAGCTTTTGTTTCTTTGGACATGCTTTTAAAATGCTTGTGCTTTATCTATACAGCTGAAGTTTACAGAGAGTGATTTTTTTGGCAATGTATTGCAAGCTCGCAAATACGCAGCGCAATCTGATTTCTACTGGCTTAGAAAAGAAGTTCCAAAAACAGAGTGAGTAGACAAAAGGCAAATTTACATAATCTTCTAAAATATTTTAATTTATATTGTTTAATTTACATAATAAATACTGTTACATATTAAGTTTTAATAGAATTATGTACACACCAACATGTTATGATACAAAAAGCCTATGGGCAAACTACCCTGTTATGCAGAAACTCCTGTGGATTTTTTTCTGGTAAGTTCTAGGTATCCCTGTTCATATGCACAGTAGTCACATGCTTGCAGCTTAAACTTAATTTAATGAAAAAAGGGGTAATTGAATCACAATTAAAAATGGATTATGTCTCTTGGTCACAGTTAGAGTTTGAAATGGTACAGCAGGGATTTATGAAATAAATTTTGTAGGAATGAAACCATTAGTAAGAGATAATATTATTAGTTATACAAATCAGCATTGTTAGTTACCTGCTGTTGATAGCAATGATACAGAATAAAACATAATTTAATCTAAATATGTTATTTTATTTATTTGTAAACATGAGAGTGCAGATTGTGTCACAAACTGCCATAAAATACATGAGAGAATCATTCTCTTTTCTTAYTGGTGGGTAATCAAATCCTTAAAATGCAAATTAAAACCTAAGCAGAACTTAATTAGTCTAATCATGCTGCTCGAAAATGACTCCTTCTACACACAGACTTTGAAATCAATGCTGCTGCTTAGCTCCTGCGGTGGGATTTCCTTAGGACTCCTGGAAGTCCTGCTCAAACTGGACCACACCTTGTTCCGGGGCTGGCTCCGTGCTGTCCGTGAGGCAGGTGGAGGATGGCAGCAGGACAGACACAGGCTCACAGGCTGTTCCTGGTTAGAGTGTTGTCATTTGGCCCCGTGTGTTCAAGGAGTTATTTATAGCTTAGTTTTAATAGTGAATTTTACCTTCCCATCACAGTTTGCTCTGACATTGCACTGGTTAATCCCAGGGGATGGTTTTAGGGTTTTTCCTGGATGTCAGGACTAGACCATGATGGTATGTTCCCTTCAGAGTAACAATTCCGTGAGAGCAGTGAAACAACTCTCGCCTGTCTATGGCAATGGTGATCAGCAACCTCCTCCTCATGGCCAGCCTTGGGGCAGCACTAAAGCAGAACCTGTAGATCCTTGGCACGATGGGAAAACTCCCCTGTAAGGAAGTCAATTGGCAGGTAGTCCCTGACTCAAGGACTATAGTCTGAGAGCTGTCACATGGGAATGCTTAAAAAATGAAAGTTTTATCCGATTGCCCACTACAAGGTTGAACACTTTCTCATGCCTGTCTTTACCATCTTATTTCCAGGACTATGTAATAGCCACCCACCTCACCACCTTTGTCGTGCTTTTCTTGTCACCCCTCAGGGCACATTCTGGCCTGGGGGCTGCCAGTTTGATTTCTGGTCTCTTCCCTTTGTTAGCACAGCTATTTGCTCTGCCTTCTGCAGGGCTGGAAGTAATCTCCACCTGAGCCCTGGCAGGGAGGAATAATTAGGGTTCCTGCTGGGAGATTATTCTGTCTCTGCAACTGTTCAGTGATAGAAAAGGGCTCTGCAAGTGGTGTCACTCTGCCTGCTGAGGGACACCAAGGCACAAAGAGTCATTGCTGCCTCCAGTAATTTTTTTTAAAATTTATTAAAATCAACCAATAACTCCCACTCACCAGTCTGAGGCAAATCAGACCTGGCCTCAAAAATATCAACCACTTTTTAGCCACTTACCACTTCTAAACTATCACACTCCACTGCTTTCTGATGCTTTTGCCTCTCTTCTTTTCTTTCTCTCTTTTTTTCTGTTTTTGTTTTTTAAACTTTATATTTCACAGAGCTACACAGAACTTTTGATGAAGCTTTGTGCTATGTTGATAGCTAATTACCCTTGGGTTTTTGCTTCTATTTGCTTCGTTTCTTCTTTTCCCTAGTTTAGTAGCTTTTAGCATAACATTTATATTTAGAGATAGATATTATAAGATCATCAAAGTTGTGGACCGAAAAAGATAAATACGAAAATGAGTGTTTAAGGAAATAAAATAAAAGTTAGTAAAGTAATATTACACCCAAAAGGTAAAACATATTCTTTTAGCAGTCCGTCCATGTTTCTCAGCAATATTATTCCAAACTGGAATCACTTTCCTCAGCTAAATGGGAAATTAAAATGATGGTTCACTTAAAGCACCAGGGAAAGACCATCAGGGGATGGACAGAGGAGAGGGGAAATCAAAGACAAGGGAGTTGGATAAAAAAAGGGAGAATGTGGATATCAAAGTGGGAATGAATTATTTTGGAAATTCAAGTTTTTTAATCCATAAAAAAAGGAAAAAAACCTAAAGCAGGAGTAGTTATTGAAATTCTTTGTTCTGCTCCCTCTGTCCCTGGCATTTATCTGCCTGATGGATGAAGGGAGCATGGAGGAACTCAGGTTCAATGAGACATTGCAGGTTCAATGAGACATTGCTCAGGGCATGGATGGGGGACATGCCCAGCCCTACTGGTATCAAAAATCTGTGACAAGGCATTGGGGTGCTGGAGTTGCCTGTTCTGCCAACCCTGGGGCCAGGCTCGCCTGAGGGCTCTACGGCTGTGCAAGGTGTTACCTGTCCTCAGTGCCAGCTGCCATCCTCACAGCTGGCTGGGGGATGACTGTCATCTTCACAGCTGCCTCTATCAAAGAAGAAAAAAGGTGCTCAGGTATCAGCAGAGAGACATAGGAAAGGGTTTTGTGCAGGAGCTGAGGAATGTGATGCACAGACCAGCACAGGTTAGATGGAGAGGGCTCAGGGGAGGAGGTGAGGCAGGAAAGGGCAGTGTGGGAGGATGGGCACCAGGTGTGAGGAGAATTATTATAACCCAGGTGAGACACAGCTGGAGCAGAGGGAAGTGAAAGGCAGTAGGGGGGGAAGTGATGGCCATGTGGAAGGGAGAAATTAAGGAGAGTCAGGGTTTTGGTTGCATTTGCTTATCCATCCATGGTGCCATGCATGTTTATACACAGAAATATACACATGCATGCATGTATTTATATACAAACACACACCCCTGCACCTTTCTATCAGTGATTGAATCTGTCCCTTTTAACACTGGTATCATACTTGCAAATAACCAGGCATCAGAGGACTTCTTGGGCACACCCCTTCGTTATTCTTCATCTTTCTCCTTTGAAGTCAGGATATAATCTAAGATTTTTAGACCTGGCCAAATCTTTCTCCATTTTTCACTCGACTTTCAGTGCTGGGAATGTAGACATCTGGTGTCCCTATAAGAGGACACAAAGGAGGTATGCTATGAGAGGATTCCTGGGTCTCCTCCAGGACCTATTCCTGTTTTCTCAAGCACACACTATTGTGTGTAAGACCTTGCTCTTGGTTTCCCACAAGGGAGGGCAGCTCTGAGAGGTTCTGGGTTGGATACCATTAAGGACAGTGTAAAAGCTCCTCCTTAAGAAAGGGAAAAGGAGCCATGAAAAACACTGGCAGGCTCTTGTCTGTTGGAGAGACACTGCTGGAGAGCTCAGAAATCGTGTGGCTGGGACCTGCCCTGGAGAGAAGAGACTGGAAAGGAGCCTCCTGGAGCCTTTTCCTGGTCTTTGAACCTCGTTTTAAGCTGTGATGTGGCACTGAAGGCTGGGCCCAGCCTTATCATCCCAGTTTCTTGCCCGTCCCTAAGGGAGATAGATGGCAGCCTGGCCTAGGATGTTAATCTTCTGTTTCTCCATGGGAAAATGCATGAAAGAGATTAACAATGAGAAGAGGAAATACACTTTTGAAAGTCACCTTGAAGGTTGCCTCCCATTTAGGGGTTTGTCTTCATAGTATTTTCTTGGGAAGACATTTTCCAGCTTCCAGCAATTTTGTACAGCTTTTCACTTCTAACCAGCTTAAGTGTGTTGTACATTCACAAGTTCATTTTCTTTATTTATATGATTATTTATTTTTTATTTCTTACTTTGGATGTTGAGCAGCAAACTGAGTGATTTCTTCTAACTCAAAAAGTTGAGAGAACAAATTTTGAATTCAGTTTGTCCTTTACAGAGAATTAAATAAATTAATAAGCTTTTTCCCGTATTGTAAATGTTCCCAGTCACCCTCATCATGACTGGCAATGTAGCACATCATACTCTTAACTCAGAAGGGAAGATACCACAGAAAAAATTGTAGCCTAAAGAAACACAAACTAAGAGAGTATCTGCCCCACTTGCTATCTCAGTGTATGTTTCATGTTTTACTTCTACAAGGGAAATCTCAGACTTACAACTGTCAGCTCTGCAGCATTAGGTTTTGACTGCTGCGGTAGTAGATAGGTAATGCTACAGGACATCATTCAAAGCTGTCCCTTTTTCACATGCTTATAGCAATGAAAACAGTGTGAACAGTTCTAGAATTTTTATTTATTTACTTTGTAATTAATAAAAGCCTGGAATGTGTTATGTCTTCCCTTTTTTCCTATCCTTCTGTTAGTAGATAAAATGCACTGAAATTGTAACCAGACCTAGAGCAAATGCCCAGGCAACCTGACTTCAAAAAGGAATGAGAGAGTATTTCTAAATTTGCTTCACCTTAAAATTTGACAGTGACTGCTATTTATTACACACCCTCATATGGAAATTTGTGTGTTATTAGTTAAGGACTGTCCCCAGAGGTTCAGTCATTTCAAGGAGCTCACTGAAAGAGCATGGCAGATGAGAAGTTGGTCTGCTAGTCTGAATGGAACAAGTCTTGGTTATTTCTACTCTTTCGTGGAAAATACTTCCTAAATCTTTTCGAGAGTGGCTCAGAATTTACAACAAATGCTGGAATGGAAAGATGCTCCTTGCCAAATGTCAAATATGAAATACTCTGCTTGTTACAAGAGAACTCTCATTCTCCCTGACTCCTCAGTATGGCTGCTAAGTCTCTTCTTCCTAACTGCTTAAAAACATAACAAACTTCATACGGGGTCATTCTCGAGGCTCTGTCACGAAAGAGCAATCTGGCAAGAACTTAGTGCAGTTTTCCAGTGAGAAAATCAAGGCTGCTCTCAGTCTTTGGCTCATACTAAGCTCAGGAAACAGGATGGGCTCTGCTATTGCAGTGGTGGATCGTGAAAAAAGCAGCAGTCTCAGGGTGGGCATGCTGTGATATGTCTTAGTCTACAAGCTACAAGTCTATGAGTTCATAGGTATGAAGGTATGGCCAGAGGATGGTGTGATGTCCTCCCTCTACTGTGGACCAAATGTCAACAGCATCCACTGCTGCTCTTGGGCAGAGTGAGGTGTCCTGTGGGGACGAGCACCTGCACCACCAGCTCCTCACCCAATAAAAATGGGTGCAAACTTGTGCTGTTAGTGAGGTGTCCCTTACCAGTGAAGAGCTCTTTGACCACTGCTGCTGGTGGTTCCTCTCTGCAGCTAGCTGTGGTAAGCCCCCCCAAAAAAATGTTGAGAAGGCCAAAGCACTTCAGTCTGTTTTGAAGTATCTGTTATATGTCTCATGCCCTTGATCCTCTAACTGAAATAAAAGGCTTGGAGGAAATCACAAATAGGGAGGATTTGCTGACCCAGAAGCCTTTTTCATGCTTAAAAGTTGCTGTTTGAGAGAACAGGGCCATTGTAAGTGGAACAAGCCAACAGGATGAGGTGCAAGTCACAACACTATGTGTCTTTGTTCAAACTTACAGTACAATCTGAATTGAAGTGTTGACTATTTCAGATGGGTTCTCTCCTTGTTAAAGAAGGGACAGTCCTCCAGGTTTACTGCTAAGCCTGGAGAGCAGGTCCCAAGGCATAAATGGCAGGCTTGCATCCTTCAAAACAGTTCAGCTGATTGCTGCTGTGAACAAACATAAAATTGAAATGTAGTTAATTAAGCCCCTAATTTTTTTCTTTATCCCCTCACCATACACATTCTTTCTTCAATTTTCCATTATCTCACTACATTACCTCTAACATTTAATCTCCTTATTAGGGAGAAAGCAGAAAACACACCAGAAAACAGCCTCCCCCTGCTCCTCCCCTTCACAATCTCCTAATAAACACAACAGGGAGAGTTATCTGTGAAAATTAGAGCCTATAATGTGACGAATGTTTAAAATATGTACGTGACATCACTCTTTTAGCCTTCATTGATTAGTTTTTCTAGTTGATGCATTGCAAAATAAGCTGCTCAGCTTGGAGAATAAAACAAGCAGTTAAATTTATTGACAAAAGACAAAATGCTGCCATTTTAAAACTCTCCCCTTTGTTACATGGTTTACAGGAGGACATTAGTTCTCAGAAAAACAGTCGGGATCTGCAGATGACTCACTCATTTATGGGGCTATTTTAAAGCACAGATCGTGTATACAATTGCCACCGATATCACACATTTTCCATGCTCTGATAGATCTTCCTTTGTCTCACTCTTTGTTTTGCAGCTCCTATCTCTTCTCTTTGAAAGAAATTTTCCAAAGCAATTACATTGCATTCATGTGGCTTTACAAAACTTTTGAGTAATGCATTTCCAAAGACATCAGCACATTCCTGTTTGGACATTTACTAGAGTTACTTTTAATTTATTATGAATTAACCACTAATTCTCATCATCTTTACTACTTTTATCTCAGTTTTTCCTCATAAAATCATAAAGTGAAATCTTGGGTTCACTGAACTCAGGGTTTCCTCTGATGGGATTTGGATCTTGTTGAAGTCAGTTGAGGTTTTCGATTCATACAGTTGAAGCCACTGCCAATATATATGAGTTTAAGCTAAGGAGATTCATTTGCTATTCATAGGATTGTAGAATATCCTGAGTTGGAAAGGACCCACAAGGATCATCGAGGTCCAACTCCTCTTAAAATCTAGGGTTTCCTCTGGTATATATGAGAAGTCAAACCATAAGAAGAAATACCTGGCAAGAGCATTTGTTTACGAGCACACTGATGCTTCTGTAGGGTACAGAATATGAAGCWGTTTATTTTGAATTTACATTCCAAGAAAGTACCTCCTCATGTTGCTGGCATAATCCTAATTGTTCAAGGAGTTGTTCAGCAAAGCCTCTAAAGCCACTTCGCTCGTTTCACAATGCACTCCCCTAATTTCAACAGGGAGTTTCTCCACACGTGTTTGAAAGACACCCCAGGCAGTTTCACAGCTGCTGTCAATGTTGGAGCCTCTGCTGGGTGAACTTTGGTTCATCTGCATGGCAGACCTCACAAGCACAGTGGTCACTTAGATATTAAACAGATTAGGTAATAGAAAGATTAAAAATCACTCCTGTTGAACATTCATTGACTGTACACACCAAGTTATTAAACAAGAGATTTCAATGTTCTAGAAAGTGTAGGTAGCATGTGCTGAAATGGAGAAATACTTAAACTTTAATGTATCTTAAGTCCTTAATGTTTTTACTTCCTTCTACTGAGTTAAATTTTTATCTTTGCTCCTTTTATTCATAAAGATGAGTAACTATACTGATAGATGGTTTCCTTTGCTCTTACTACAGGTGGTTTACAAGCCCAACTACAGTAAATGCTTTTTATAGTGCATCTACCAACCAGATCAGTGAGTATCTGACTTCTGAGCCTCGTTATAATAACCTGTTTGGGAATGTATGTATCAAGCTTCAGATAATAGCTATACCAATTGTGTTGTTTGTGACTGAAAATTAAAAGTTCAAACCTGGTAATTCAGCTGTGAGGCTTAAGGGAGAGGATAGTTCTAGAAAACCTAGAGCTCCCACGAACTGGAATTACTGTTACTCAGTGAGTTACCCTGTGTCAGCTGAGATGCAGTGACCTTGTGTGTGTGTACTCTGTCCATTGCAAATGATAGCTTAAATCACTTTTATTAAAGCTTAATGTTTCTGTCTTCCGTTTTCTGTAGCAAAAACTTGTGTACATATACCTCCATAAATATACAGTGACAGCAATTCTGTCCTCTAGTATTAACAGATATGTAGCAATAATTGTGACTAGAGGAGACTGTGATAGAGACCAAAAAACCTGAAAAGGGTGTCCAGTGGATTTCTTCAATACCCTCAAGGAAAAGGAGTGGTATCTGTAGCTAACTTATAATTCTTACCTGTGTAGTTTGATAAAATTACTTTGTCTGTACAGTACTACCTGACTTATACTAATTTTAGTTACTGGTTGTTTTTAGATAGCATATATTCTAATGTGGAAACAAATTAGGTAAAAGAGCTGAGTTTTCCAAAAATGTGGTATGAGTTTGGATGTTCATTTCTGTTTGCTTTAATGGGACTTTGATTTGAAATTTTCTAATGGGCTTTAAAATTCTACACCAGTATTTCTGTGTACAACAGTGTTACCTCTACCCTGTGCTTCTCTTTGCTCTTATTAGCTTTGCATGTTAAACCAGCCTTCTCGTTCTGTGCCACTGGGGCCTGGAAGGTGGCTGCCACCACTTCTGTGGTCTAGGTCCCCAGAGACAGCAGTATCAAAAATTGCTGTGTGATTCCCCCTTTTCCTCCTGAATCTCTTTTGGTTTCAGAGAGAAAGGCACAAAATTAATGTATCACACTGAAGAGAGTGCAGCAGAGGACTGGCAATCTGAGTCTGCTGGTATTTGCTCCTACCAATTTCTGTAAACAATTTTGCCTTCAGACCACTCCCTTAAATTCCTTTGTGTCTAAGTGATCTCATTTGCAAAGTGTGTATAATAATTAGGYGATTCTTTTGATTAAAATTAGTTCTAGATTTAGATAGCTCTGCCTTAATTAGAGGGCTGCCCTCATTAGGCAGTCACATTTGTGTTGATCATCTGAGGGAGCCCTTGGCTGAGCTGGCCACAGCTCTGAGGTAYCCCTGGAGCATTCCAGCTGCTCTTCCTCCAGCCACCTCTGCTGCTGGGGAGGTTCTGTGTGAGTGGAGGGGAAGCCTGGTCAGAGCAAAATGAGAGCCATTGCTGTTATACCTTCTTTAATATTGGCTCGTCTCAAGTTTCAGCAGAGCTCAGCTCTCTCGCCCTCTCTGCCATGGCACATTAGAGAAAACTGTAACGAGAGGCTGGAGCCACTGAAAATTTCACTCTGGCTGTGTCTAGTGGTGTCAGGAGGCAGAGAGGTGTCAAACATAACCCATCAGTCATGGCTGTAGAGACGATTGTATTTTCTATCATAACTGCTGACCTTCTTGTTCTGCTGGCAAGTGACCTGGAAGTTTGGACAGTGCTACTCACCCTCAGTCTTCTTAGGACTGTTTCGAGGAGGAAAAGGATTTAGGTGGTTCTTTCTCAATAAAACCATCTCCTACCTGAGAGAAAGGTACAAATATAATCATGCTCTAAAAATGATGTGCAACAGGAGGGAAGATTCAAAGAATCTGTCTTCCGCTGCTGGCTGGAATGTTTTTATGGGAGAAGAAGACCTGTGAGGTGTGGGAGGAACATTCTCAGGCCTGAATTTGCTGATAAATATTTGACACATCACTACTGASTTCCCATTAATGCTGCTGGGAAAGAACTGCTCTGTTGGAGACTGGAGCTTGCAAGCCCATGCATATTCATATAGTGTGATGTATTTCCTGGGCAGATCTCACATCCAGTATTTACTACCTTAGTGCTTTGCAGCTGTGTTTTCAGCAGTAATCCATACAAAGTTCTAATGGGGCTGGTCACATGCTACAAGAACTGTGGCATTTTTAAAGGCTCGGTTAAACAACAGAAAAAAAGTTCTACAAATCAGAGTCATTTGAGAATAAGAATTAAGCTTGAACTCTAGCAAGTTAAATGTAAAATTGTGATACAGCAAGCCCACAAAGATTTTGAGGATCAACTTTCTAGGAGCATAAGAACCAATAATAAAGCCTTTTTGTCAAATACACTGAAAGAGGAGAGTCTCTAAGGCATAAAAATAAGATAATCCTTTGCACTGGAAGAGTTTGGGAAGTTCTAATCCTGGAACTTTTTCTTATGAGAGGTAAGTCCCAGAAAGTGTTTAAAATTTAGCGTCAACAGAAGGCACTTTAGAAGAAACTCCTACAATGAACTGTGACAATTATAAGGATCAGATAATATTCTCCCAGGTATTTCAAAGGAACTTAGACAAGAAATTTCCAAACAACCAGCTTTGATGTATAGCTTATCATTTATAGTGCCCTCAGCACAAGAAGAATAGGTGTGGCAAGTGTCAAATCCTTTCTTTCGAAAGACAGTTCAGAGGGATCTGCATAAAAAGTCATTTTAGCCTCTATATAAGGAATCTGGTTGTGACCACAACATGATTGAATAGAGAATGAATAAGCATACGATATAATGGTGAAGAGTGAACACGAGAACATGAGATGTTTTTTGCTTTTTCTTTTAGAAAAAAATCATGCTTTCTTAATCTACTAGAGTTTTCTTTAAATTCAGAAAGCAAGTAAGTATGCTTGATATACTGTGTTTTTTTCCCAAGAACACTTTTGATGAGGTTCTTTCCCAATGCTAATAACTAGAAGTTGTCATGGGACAAGAAAGAAGGCCCTTTCATAAATTAATGACTGATTAGAGATAAGAAAAGGAGGTAGGGACCAATTACTTGTTGGCAAAATAGTTGCAGGGGGTGTTGTGAGGATCTATGCTACTCCCTGCATTAGTAGATGATCCAAAAAAGAGGGAGTTCTGTGCTGTACAAAASTACAGAGGCATATAAACTCAGTCCAGGAGGACAGGTCCTTTGGCTGCTGGAAAGTAGGAATATGTACTAGTGGAAGAATTACCTCCCAGGTAGGTGCCTGACAGTCTTTCCCTTCACATCTACTACTGATCACGGCTGGAAATAAGTGAATGGACCAGATACTCTCTTTGTCTGCTTGAGCGCCCCAGCTCTTCAGTAAGCAAACTGCACTTTAGTGTCTTCAAGGCCCATCTATTTTTGCTCTTTGTAAGTGAGTTTACTAAGAAGACTTCTCTTACTGAGAAATAAGAATTTTAAAATGCATAATAGAATTTGATTATGGAAAGCAGTTTCTACATTAACTGGAAGATACTTGGTTCCAAAAGTTGATTCTAAAAATTAGGGCCATTAGTTTGGAAATGGAAATGGAAATGTACTGTGTGATGATATCAACATAACCAGAGCAACTCCTAACTTGATTAGTCACTGAAGGCTTCTTGAAAAAGTATAGAGAAAAAGCAGTCTCAGTGCCTTGGCCTGTAGATTCTGAAAAGGAGCCATCACCAGGTACCTGCAGAGGTGGAAGGGAATGTCCTGGTCAGTTCTAAGCTTTAGGCAGCTGCTTTTGCTTTCTGTGCTCAGAGCACAGGGAGGTCTCTGACACGCTCGTGATGGAAGGATCACAAATTCTTCTCTCTCTGTAATCTGTATCACTGACATAAGCATTAAAAAATCCATACAAGTCCATGTCATCTTCATATACAGGCAAGCTGTTAGTGGTTTTAACTTGACTACTTGACTACTCAATTACTTGGAAGAAAAGATCTTTTCTCACTAAAAGTGAAAATTAATAGAGAATAGAAACTAGATGATTAGAAAAAATATTAGCTTTGGGAGAATACAGCAAATCTTACAGATGCAGTAGAGGTACCAAATTTTGCTCTACTTTAGTGGAAACAGCCTTATGTTTGCTGTTGCTTCATTTCATTTTCATTACTAAACTATTGATAGCTTGAATGACCAATCATTCTGTTAATATCTCCAAAGGAAAAATAAGTAGCTGTATCAGGGTAAGATGTGCCACGAAGAGTAGAGTTTAAAAATATGGTACATATCATTTATCTTAATATTATACAAGTTTACTCCTGATGTTCTATTTATGTGAGTTCTATTTATTTGTTTCCTCTTTTCCCATAATTCAAAGTATCTTAGATTTACCACTGTGCATGTTTATAATGGTTGTTAATAATTTTTTAATCCTAGTTTGGATAATTTTTCAATTTTCTATGCATTTGCTCATCAATTTCCCATTAATTATAGGTACTTAACAAGAACAACAGGTACGTGTCTTTGCCTTTAGAGTCCCAAAATATATCTAAGTACACTTCATATCATCTAAGCAGCATGAATACTATCTTTTTAATTATTATAATTGGAACACCAAAAACATATTCCTAAAGGATTAGTTTATTCTAATGCACTCTAGAGCAGTCAACAAATATGTGCTGAAAATAGACACAAGTGATGATCAAAGTATGCCAGCATACTTCTATTCAAGAAATGGTTTTATTTCATCACAGCACTAAAATATTGGCCCTTGAATATGTTAAGGATAGAAGGGAACTGTTCATCAGACATTTGGTGTGCTTAGTTTTTTTTCAAAGTGTAAATATGTATGCCTCTAGGATATATAAAAACAGTAACATTTATGGGTTGTGAACAGTAATGAAAGGGAGATTTACAGTGAACTGAGGCAAATATAAGCAACACATTCATGAGGTGTAAGCTTGAATAGATGCACTGGATAATTAACTAATGTTGATATTATCTCTGTAAGTTTATATCCATGCTCTGTCATTTGTGCTGGTACTGCAGTTCTCTAGTGAAAGTCAAGAGGCCTCTTTAGAGAGTGGCTTCAATACATGTTACAGGAAGGAGATTTAATCTACAACAGAATTTAAAAATTGCATTCAAATTAACATCCATAGAGAAAACCACAGATGAGAGCTCATATTAGCCAGTATCATCTTTACAGGAAGCATCATGCAGATAGTGATGCTGGCAGCTTGCTGATGCTGTGAGTTGCAAGGGAGAGCTCTTATCTTGCCTGGAGCCAGGGAAGTGCTGGCAAACAGTACCTGGTGCCGTGGCCAGGGCAGGACAAGGGTACTGCACGTGGGGGCATTTTCTCTTCCCTTAAGAACTGGACTAATTGGAAGGTTATTGATGAAGTCGTTTCCAGTGTGCCGTTAGTTTCCAGGAGGTTAATGAACACAACGGGTTTGGACTGAACACTTTCTGAGACCTGTTATTAAGTAAGATTTAAATGTTCATAAGTGAACCCCCGTTCTCAATTTTCCCTATTTACTAATGACCAGTATTCTCTTTTATTTAATTATGGTCATAGGTGAGATGATGCATGATCCTTACATCCATTCTTTATTTTTTATTCCTGAAATTCTTATCTATGAATGTAAAAAATAGAAGAACTTTTCCTTTGTTACTTCTCCTCCCACCTCCTGTTCCCTCGCCCCAGGGAATCCACTGAGGTTTTTTCCCTTAGAAAAGAAAGATTAAAGTTTCTTGTAAAACAGATGTTTTCGCATTTCCTACTCCCTTAGCACACAGTTTCTTGGCGCCTCATAAAACCACCTCATGTTTCTCCTCACGTTGCCCCACCGAGGCTGGGAAATACCAGGTTCTCTCTTTCGAGAGCAGCAAAGAGATTTATGTCAGTTGAAGTAGAAACTGAGCCAAGAATTGAACCAGAGGCTGCTGAGTCCTCTGCTTTAAGACCATCACTTCCCTGTATCTCTTTAATGAATTTTTTCATTAAGTTCTTAATAAAATTAAGCTTTGTATTCATGCATAGCGTGGAACAGTTACTGTGCTTTACACAGTTGATATTTTCTATCTTTACACAATTTTGTTTTCTATCCTCTTTGTCCACAAGATAAAGCCTGAAATTAAGTGTAAAATTCATGTCCGTGTTGTGACAGAGAGTTTGATCCCTGTCATCTGCATATAGATGCTCAAAACTGTCTGGGGTGCTCTATAGTGTCTGGTATGTTTCCTCATGTGTGTTGAATCAGAGGTAACACTTGCAGGAGCTCCTTGCCATCAAGACTGACAGCTAGAGCGCAAAGAGGACATGGAAACCATCACTGGGATGACATTCAGTTGTTCATACAGAAGGCTGTGAACCATTTTAAACAAAAGCATCCCGCCCTTTGTTCTGTTATAGACAACTAACCAACACCCTAAGCTGTCTTCACGTTTAATTCCTCATGTGAATTCAATATCCTTTGACTACTTACCAGCAGTTAGTCTTCTGCTTAGATCTTGTCCCTCTAAAACTCTACATCTGAATTCATTCAGTGACGCTTGGAAAAACAAGTTACAGCTTTTGAACACATCTGAGAATTGCCAGTTCAACAATTGGCAGAATACCCTGTATATCCCACAGTTCAGCACAGCTGTCTCCCATATCCGTTACTTACATATGGGATTCACCAGCCTGTCAGAAGTTGCTTTGAACAAACCAACCTCATTATTGGAAGCTGTAAATTCACTAACTTGGAATAAGGCTTCACTAGATCTTGCCTTGCACAATTAAAAACATCATGCAATACGACTAAATAACGTATTTGAACAATAAAATTTGAATTCATATTTAGATTTGGACTCCAAATTTCCTCATGATTTGGTGAGTCATCTCATGTGCTTTTCATTTACTTCATCCATTATTGGTCTGCATTATTTCAGGGAATTATCAGATCAAATGTGGTTACTTGTGAACTTCTTGGTGAACTAGCAATATTACACTGAGTGTAAGGGTATTCATCTGCAAAGTGTGTATAGTAATACCATGAAGGTATTAGCTGGTAAATGGATTTATTAATGGCAGTAAAGCCCCTGTGAAATTGGAGAAGGAAAAAAAAAAAACCTTCAAATTTTTAATACATTCTAACAAGCTTTACCGMACCTTGCTGCAGAGAGATGCTGAAAATGATATCATGGATAAAATGAGGCTAGAAAACCTCATTTACATTAAAAGTAGTCCTGTGCAGGCAGAGTGCTGTCAAAGCTTCAAGATCAGCATAAATTCAGAGTGAAATGTTTGAAGGAAGCCAGATATACTCCACTGCTTGAAGTGCCCCTGCATTCCAGAGCAGTAAGGTGAGTAAGGGGAAAGTTGAACAGTCACTGTCCAAGGGTTCAGACAAAGGGGTTTGGAAAGCCAAAGCCTCTCTGGAGATGAATCTGGCAAGGGATGTGAAAAAACGTTTATGCAAGTGTAGCTGCAGCAGCAGAAAGTTGAGGGAAAATGTGTGCTGATTGAGGGCAGGGGACCTGTTAACAAAGGAGATTTACCCTCTGTGGAGGAGGAGTTGCTCATGGAATATTTTAACAGAGTGGGCAAACACAAGCCCATGGGCTCTGACAGGGTGCACCTGCAAGCTGAGTGATATCAGCTGAAGAAGAGTTGAGACCACTCTTGCTTATCTCTCAAAGGTGAGGGTGACTGGGAGAGGTTCTTGAGAACTGGAAGAAAGCAAATGTCACTCCTATCTTCAAGAAGGAAGATCGAGGGAACTACAAGCTAGCCAGCCTCACGTCAGTGCCCGTGTACATGATAAAGTAAATCCTGGGAACAGTTTCCTTGACCACCTCTTTACAATAAGGAGAGAGATGTGAATGTGATTTATTCTTTAGCAAGCATTTCAGCACTGTCTCCCTTAACATTCTCCAACACAAGCTGCTGAAGAATGGGCTACTCAAGTGGATAGTCAGGTGCACTGAAAACTGCTTGGACTGCTGGGTTTAAAGGGCTGTGATCAGAACAGCTGGGCTCTAGCATGTTGTGATCAGTGGCACAAAGTCCATCTGAGGATAATCTAGCCTGGCTGTCCCACCTTGCCACCAGCAGGGTGCATGGATGTAGGGTACCAGTGCTGTTCTGTGACAGCCTGAACTCAGCTGTCCATGGACCAGTGCTCTTGTGGCATGTGACACCAATGTCTCTCTCTGATGCACCTGATCTCAGATCTCAGAAATGCTGCAGCCCAATGACATTGCTCCAAATTTAGGTAGGCTGTAAGAAGGTAGTCAAAGCAGATTCTGCAAGTCCAGGTCTTAGTTATGGCAGATAGATTTGTGTGGGGTGTGTAGTAAGACAGCACGTTTTCTTTCTGTATGCTGTTGTTCAGTAATGGCCTTGAGTGTAGCTGCATTAGCAAAATAGTGTACAAAGAAAGAGACTGCCAGCCTGTATCTCTTTTCTGGGGCTGTGTAGAGGGAGAAAGCTTTAAAAGATGCACTACAGACTAAATTTGTGGTCAAGTGTTAGCTCAAAATACATTCCCAGTGCCTGCATCCATTCCTTAAGATGTGAAATTCCCTTAAGTCTGTCTGTCTTACTCCTTCAGATCAGTCCTTTGCTTGCTTGAACTCCAGTGGTATATGAGTAACCACATTAGTATTTATTGCAGCTGCAGCCTACTATGAGCTCTCTCCGTTTCGTCATTAATTCTTTTAGGTGCAATATGCCAAGCAAAAGAAGAAACAGACTTCCCAAGGGAATTGCCTAAATTGAGGGATTCAAACCAGCACAAAATAAGAAACTGCCTGGTGATCTATCTCCTGTTACAATTTCAAGGACATTCTAGGTCTAAGACATTGTTATCCTTGCTCCCTCCAAGGATGATGTAGTTGTTGCTTGCCTGAGGGTGACATTGCATAAAAAGGGATGCCACGTGCTGCCAGCTCCAAATCTGTTCCTTCTGGTGTTGCAGTAGTGGACAAGCACCCTCCCTCCCTCAGTGCTGCTGATCTCTGGAGAATGGGACCCATTTGCTTTACTAGCTGCCCAAGAATCTCTTTCAAAACTAGATTTATTTTTTTCTTAAAAAAAAAATTCTACTGGTAGTAATRTATTACAAATATATAAAAATAGTATAGTTCCAAATATATAAAAATAGTTTCCTGAGGTTTTCTGAAATGTGTATTACATTCTACTGGCTTCTGACTCCCTGAGCTTCCTTTAGTGCAATCGAACTACAGAGGTGTTTCAAATATGTTCAGAAGCAGAAACCTCTGCTTCAAACAGCACTTTGCTCAGTGATATCTTACCTAAAATGGATCCTGGCTCTGAGTAAAATAATTACCAACCTGTTGTATGGATTCAGGATTGGAGCTTCTTACCATTCCTTCACATGACTTGGTCAGTGAAAACTCTCTCCTGGCTTAACTCACAGCTGACTGTGTTCCAGCAACATTCCATGAAGACACATTTAGTGTAGCTGGATAAGGCTGAGTGAAGAGTTGCACCTAGTTTGCTGTAAATAATGTATATTGCCTCTACTGCAGACAAGTGCATATTCACTACACAAGTCTATACCTGGACAAAATAATTGCAGCTCCTTAGAGGATCTTGACAGCCTCTTGGTGCAGTGACAGGCACCCAGGATTGTCATCATTAAGCATGATTTGTGGAGTGACTGTGCTGCCTTGGTTCATACCATCTTCAGTATGGGCTCATTTGTTCATTTTGGCCACCTGTTTATTTGTCATCCTGGAATTAAAAATAGACATGTGACTTGGAATTTGAGGAACAATTTTGATTTCTATGTGAAACATCAGTAGATCATCACTCACTAGACCGTCTCCATTGACAGGTTTTTGGCAACTGGTTAGCCTACCAGAAGCAGCCAGGTAATATCTGTAGCTAGACTGGCCCTAGAGCCTTAATAGTCTATAGCTTTCCTTTACTGAAGTGCCTAAGTATGTTTATTTACCTTTGATTTTCATAGAATAAATAGAACTGGGCTTACATTTTATCACTTTCATGTTTCTTGCTGCACTGAAGCCTCACTGAGCTAACACTATTTGAATTCTTGTTGCATTTCACCTATATATTGCCTGTTGACCTGTCAGCATGTCTGTGGGTAATCCAACATTCTTCACAGGAAACATGAGGTGTTTTTTTCACAGGAACACATGTACTCAGACAAACATGCAGGTACACTCTACTGCCTCTATAAGATCCTCTCTATTGCGTTCTGAAACTACCACCTGAGGGAAAGCTCCTCTTGCAAAAACTTCTGAAACCAAACAAATGAGGTCATAAAATCTAAACCCTTGGGCATTGTGACGACTATTCAGCTGTATTGAATCGACTTCATGATTTTTTAAAATTTTCTATTTCTTTTGCTATTGCAGGATTCCCAGCAGGAGAACTACAAAAGCCTTTCTTTTGGGGAACAGAGTATCCTAGGTAAGTCCTGCACCAGGGAACGTCCCACACCTGGAAATGAGAAAAAACAGGGAAAGGTGTTGCAATTACACATAGGCAAAGAACCGGTTGTGGAGAAGAAGGCTATCATGCTGAAGGCAACCAATAGGTTGTGCTAAGGAAAACTGTGTTCTTCTATAGGGCAAACTTGGCCCTTGGGTTGTGTGTTCTCTCCTGCTCTATCCTGCTTTCACTACTGAAAGAGCTGACTTTGAGAAGTGCTGCTTTGTGCCGTACTTTTTCTCACTCTTGGGAGCCGTAAGTGTTGCTGTTGTCTTAAACTGATGACTAATTTCTCACAGGAATCGCTAATTAAGTGCACCCAAGTGGAAGTGTTTCAATGCTACAGCATGCAGATGCAGCAGTGTGCACATGGCAGGTATTAAAAGGAATTGTAAATCAGGTAACTAGCACTTCCTGAACAGAAGTGAATACCCTGAGCAGCCAATTATTATCAGTTTATTGTTCAACTTCTGCTAATATCTAAGATTAGCAGTGGGCCCTTGTCTGTGCCTGTCGAGGTGCATGGGAATATCTCCATGTGCATAAGAGATTGCCTGAGATTGCCTGAGCAGGCTCATGTGCCAGTGAAGCTGAGGAAGGGTAATTATAGGTCACATAAATTTAATTTTGAAAAATCACTCCTTTTGTGCAATTCAATAGCTTTCTATTTTAGGGCAGGATAAGACCATGAAAAGTTTCTGACGGCAGTTTCTGAAAGTTATTTTGCAGTTATATAAAGCCAGTTACTGGTGAAACATATCCTTAATAAATCTTTGTTTAAAAAAATCAAACTTTTCAAACATTTTGTGTTTGCCATCTTCCAATATGGATTGTGTCCTTGTAAACAGGAATTTTGGCAATATATGTAGAAAGACACATTCAATTTAGGAACAAATTAATTTGCATTCAAAGAGAATTCTTATGGACCAGGTGACTTTGTAAGTGGTAATTGGGGATAGAAGAAAGTCTTTTCTTGTTAATTTGAACTCATTTTCTGTCATAGTTACTGCAAACCTGTTTCCAGCTTTGCTTTCTGAAGAGATTTCTCTGTATTCTGACCTTCTGCCATAGTGATAAAATTGTGGTTCTTTCAAAGTATTATAGTTTGCTCATTTCTCTTCTTTAAAGGTTACCTTAGCTTAAATTGGTTTTGCTTGAGTACATATCAAAATGAAATTTAGTAAACAAATGTAGCTGCTTTATATCAGACAACAGATTGCTTTTGTCCTTGAAATATTCTGGATGTTTTCCGTCTGCTTAGAAGAAACAGTACATGGCAGTGGAACAGATAAACCACCAAAAAGTCACCAGTGCTTGCTGGAAAACTGGCTTAGCAAATATTTAACATTTAGTGGCATTTTAGTGTCCAGTTTCAGCACAACCATCAAAAACCAGTTACATCTATTTGCGTACAGGGAAACTTAGTTATCACTTTTACTTCTCAGTACATGAAATAAAATAATATTCAAATGCCATCATTCACAGTTATGAACCTTCACTGCCAGATCTATTGAAATAGAGACTTCAAACTACCCGACCTGGTAGCTTCCTTAAAGTTCTCTGAGCCTCTCCAGTCCCAGAAAGTTTCCCTTTAGCATGGTACCTGCTGGGCAGCAACTTATCCCCTCCAGCTCTGTCCAGCTCTGCCCAGAAGGGAAATGCATGGAGAGAGCTGGGAAAATTTCTGGAAAAAAATGTTTTTGAGCTGGACAAAACGCTGGAGGGGGTTCACAGATTCAAAGGCTAAAATTCACCTTAAACTTTGCTCCATCTTTTGGAGCTAGGGAAGGCTGTAGGAGTGCCAGAATACCAGCCTGTTCTTTGCCCCTGTCACTTGAGGTGACTGAAAACCTTACAGGAAAAATAAGATGAATTTAGTAATAGAGCTTGGTTCTTGATCTCTTTGCATGTTTTGTGCCATTATTTTTATACTTCTCCAGCTGCAAAAAATCCTGTATAACCTCTTTACTTCAGATATGGAAAACAAGTCTTACACAGTGCATTTATTATGGGTAATTTTCACTGTGTGCTACGCAAGATTACAAACTTGTCACACAAAAGGATGATATTTCCATTGCTGAAATGTGTCATTCTAACCTGAATTTTTTAGAGAAGGTTTGTAACAGTACTTGGGCTAAAAAACAGTAGGGAAGATTTTAACACATGCAAGGTACCCTTCAGCAGAGAAAAAACCAAAGTGAAGTATTTTCATGGGAGCAGAGGGAATTAAATGATATAACACTTTTTGGGGATGACTGAGATGAGCAATTAGTGTACTATGGATCATTAGGTTCAATAATAACATGTTATTTCAAAACCCTCTGTCTTTTTTCTATTTCAGTACAATGTGTTACAAATACTATCAGACAGTTTGAATATAGCATCTCAGTAACTGAAGTAATTAAAATCACAAAAACCAACTTAACAAATGAAAGATGCATTTAGTAGATCACCTACCCCCATGCTATCCACTGCATTTGGTGTAAAAAAGCCCTGAGSCTTTCCCTTTTTCATCCCTGTTTCTCCCAGAGACATGTTTATTTGGATATAAGAAGGAAGATATAGTTAATTGTCAATCCRGAACACAAAATATTTCTCTTTATTCTGTTTCCCTAGTGCATTAGATCTGAATGTGTATCATGTCCTGTTTCAGGGCAGGTGCAAGGAAAGTGCATGGCTTGAACCTGAATGAAGATCTGTTAATGCTTTTCAAAGTCTAGTCTTTGTTTCAGAATAGTTACATCTATAACATTTTCCTGTTCCCGCTCAGAATATACACAATGCAGTCAGCTGAAGGAGACATTTTGGAGCTCATACGATGCTAATAAGGGATTTGGTTTGAAGAGTGAACCATCACAATGCTTTCAAAGTTTTAGATTAAATGCTGCTTTTAAACAAGAGTTTAACATTAAGACTTTCAACATCTTTAAGTCAAAATTGTGTAGGTGTGATTTTTAGACCYATATTCCCCCACCTGCTCACTCTTATTTTTAAATAAATAATGATCCTTCCTGAGGTCTTTTGTCCATTAATGTTCATGAGTGTGAACACTTTCTGAGGAAACTGCTTCTTTGTGTTACAGGTCATTAAGTTATGGTGCTATAGGAGTAATTGTTGGCCACGAGTTTACTCATGGGTTTGATAGCAATGGTGAGTATTTGACTGTACGTTGATAACTTTTTCATTTACAGGGTGGACAGATTGGAAAGCTGACTTGTACATGCTTTAGCATTTTTATTATTTTGGTTATTTTAACGGTGCTGAGTTGTGTGAAAAAATTATGAACTTGTATCTATTACATTTGTTTACATAGAATCTTGCTTGTCTGAACTGGATTTTTGGCAAGAAGTGCCACAAGTTGGATTCTTTCTGTTTGTCTTGAATGGAAACTAAATCAGCAACAGATTCAGAAAGTCGTAACAGGGGAGAGTGAAAAGGGCAAATGACAACTTCTGATTGATACAAATTACTTTCAAGAAAACTTTTCATTTCAGTTTTGACATTTTTTCAAAAGACAGTTACAAAAGTTTTAAAATACAATACTGGAACAAGAGCGGTACAGAAAAGTGTTGTGAAATATTAAAATAAAATTTAAAAAACCRAAAGAGAGAGGGGAAAAAGAAGAATGGTCTGAAAATGTCAGTCCAATTGTCCTGACAAGGTGGGTGGAGTGGGGCATTACCACTATCTGGCTTTGACTGTCTCTGTAAACTGCTTTCAAAAATTGGGCTCCTGAGAGAAAGTGAGGGGAGGCAGGGAGCAGAGAGGTGCAGAGAGAGAAACATGAACCTTCTACTCCTCCAGGGTGCAATTTTGAGTTTGCTTATGTTGTGTTACATTGAATACCTTTTAAAAAAAAAAGAAAACATAAAAAGAAAACCTRGTATCCTGGTATCCTGTTGGCACTGCTCTACAACATTTTGTGTCAGCAAACACTCAGAATGGAGACATTTTTCTTCATAAACTCCCACCTCGTGTGGATGAGAATCAAATCTCTGTCTTGTCTCCTGCCAGTCAGAAAGGAACTTAAGATTTTATTCCCTAAGCAAACCCCTACTTCTTGCCAGGCTCTTGCCTTCCAAATATAGAAATAAATACATCTCTAGGGAATTTGTCATGTTGAACAAGACAACACACAGGGAAAAAAAAAAAAAAAGAAAGACAAAATGAAAGAAAACACCTTCAGTACTTGGTATCATGTCTATGTTGCTCCTTACCTCTCCCTCCTGCAGTTGCAAAGAAGAATCAAATCACAGAGCAAGGCTGCATCCACATGGACAGCTAAACATGCTCCCAGAAAAGACCAAACATATCTTGTGTCTGACTGGCTGGATCGTGATGGAGATTAGATACTCTCCCACTAATGACAGGGAGCAGAGACCCGAGGCTGAAACTTCCACGAGCCTTTGCTGTGACCATGGGCCTGGGGAATGGGATGTATGTACTCTCCTTGTTTCCATGAGCAGAGTTCAAGTGTTCTGGTTTTGCTCCAAAATCAAAAGTGGAAACTTTAGAATTTTACATGAAATGGATTGGTTTCCTGATCAAGTGTAGAATTAACAATAAATTGGTTATCATCACAGTTTCAGAATCAAAGACATATGGACCGAGGATGAAAAATACAGTTATACTTGCAAGAAAGCTAAATGCCTCTTACACTATGTAAATATAAAATGCATATAGAACTCATTAGTCATTACTATCTTTTTCTGCAAATGGAAATTATGAGAATAAATAGAATGCCAGTTTTTCACTGCTGATTTGAGCGGGGTCAAGATTTTGCTCACTGATCCTATCCATTTTGCACACACACTTACATGAGAACATTTGCCTCTCACTTCTGTGCAGGTGATAGATTCCTAAATTGGAAGTTTTCTTCTGCAAAAACATTTGTTTTCTTTCTTTCCTTTTGAGGCCGGAAATATGACAAAAATGGAAATTTAGACCCTTGGTGGACAACCGACTCTGAAGAAAARTTTAAAGAGAAAACAAAATGTATGATTAACCAATACAACAATTACTACTGGAAGCAAGCTGGCTTACATGTATGTAAACCACCAGTGACTGAAAACAGTGGTACATTGGGGGTTTGGGTTGCTGTGCTTTTTTTTTTTTTATAAGTTCTCTTTTTATAAATCCCAACGTATTGGGATATTGGGCTACCAACTTCATTTCTCACAACAAATGATTTTTTGAGGTGAATAATTGTGTTAAAAATTGTCTGTCAGGTTTGATTAGTCCAGTCAAATACCACTACCCACACTCTGGTGACAGGGTTAAACCATTTCTCCCCATCACATCATTCTGGAATCAGAGGAAGAGGATGAAGCCACTCAGCAAGGCTGGCCTCATTATTGTGAGCAYGTTAAATGTCTTCTGAAGATGAGGTCTGTAATGAAAACTGAGCAGTCACTCTTTTAGAAAGAATATAATAGCATGTTTTATAGATTCCTTTAACAATTCTTCCTGTTATTTATTGCAGCTATAAAATGGATGCATAAACCCTACTTTATTTCAGATTCAACTCTTGCTATTTCTTCCATGCATGCTCACAGACCCCATTTGTATGTTTAATCAAGGGAATATGACAGCAGTAGCTCCTAGAAAAGGATTGAGAAAGAAAGTGCAAGGGAATGGTTTCTGTTTCATTGTCTATAAGAGGTATGGTCTTCCCTGAAAATGTGCATATTATGTAAGTGTCCAAAATGAGGATAAATAGGATAAATCCCAGACCCTCAGAAATCAATAGCTGAAATTCCAGTAATGTTGTCTGGGACATGATGTTAATCTTAGTTTTCAGGATAAACCACATATTCCAGTCCCCACTCAATTCTATCACCTCTACTTACATTTTAGACACACTACTAAATCTTTCCCTTTTAAGAATAGAGAGGTCACATGAAATGCTTATCAATAATTTTGGCACTTTTCCCGGGCTGTTTGGGCTGGTCTCAGAGACGACAAAGCCATGTTGTGGTCCAGTCTGAAGTCCAGCAACTCAGACTTGAAGTACTTCATATGAGCTAACTTACAAATAAAAACTCTCAGGCTTATTCCTGAATATCTGTAGGGCAAAAACTGACACCACAAAAATGCCACTCTAAGAAGATCATTAAAACCTTCCCCAAGGATGTGGCTGAGCCCTTCCCCTGCCTCTGCCATTGGCTTGGCTATCCCCTTTACCTACCTGCCTCTTCAGATGAGGTAGGTCTGAATTTCCTCTCCAGTGTAGCTACTGTTTTTGAAGTCCATGGATGGKCTCACTAGAGAGATCCTGTTACCCACAGCCTTGTCATCCCATTCCTCCTATTTCCACAGGATAACCACAAGCACTTTTTAGATGATAGAAGAATTTTCCAATTTTCTGCCATATTTTATAGCTTTTGTATGAAGAGCTATGCAAGCAAAGACCTTTTTTTTTATTATCATTTTTGCCTGTCATTTACATCAATATTCTGCAGAGTTTTTACCCTTGTATGAATATTTTTCATGGATCAAGAAACCTATTTATTCTTCTTACTTCTCATCTGGTATACAATAAAAATGTCTCCAGAAAAGAAGCATAATGAAAGAAATAGTGGATATAGAAATAGCTTCAGAGTGCAGTAATCGCATAAAGTCATCTCATCAAATAAAGGGCTTATCATGGCCCCTGAGCCCTGCCKCAAACTGTCTGCACAGAGTGGTCTCAAGTACCTGATCCAGAGCTGCCTGAGATCAGCAGAAAGACTTCTTCCACTCAGTAAAATGACCTGTGGCCCAAGTGCCAATTTAGGTTACTCTCATCTTATGCTCTAAATCAGTCTCCTTTACCAGCCCACTGCAAGGAGAACGTGTGAGTAAGGCCAGGAAAAYAGGCAGGTGGCGTGTGTGCACATTCCCTGGTGTCCCAGCACCTTTCCTCCTAAAAGCTTCTCTCTCACCTCCATCTCCTGCCTCCTGACAGGAGGGGTGAGCCGACAGGAAAGGGCTGCACTTTCTTCTATAGCTCCCATTTCTCCTTTATTACACCCTTGGGTGTAACATTGTACGCAAGGCCTCAGGCAGGAYGCCCTGAGTCCAATCTGGGTGCTCATCTGCACTGAGTGTGGGGCTGTGCACAGGTACCTGGTGATCCCCTTGGTCTTTTTATCTCTTCTCCTCCATTGTCCCCTCATTTGCCATCCTGAAACTGAGTCCTGATGCCAACCCCACTCTACTGATCCCTGTGGCACGGGGGAGCCGATGGCTGCAGCCRGCACTGACCTTCAGCGCCCTGCTCAAAACTCTGCTCAATTATCTTGTTTATTCGAGGCATTGGAGAGAGTAAAACTGCTTAATTACAAATACAGTTGGTAACACAGAGACCTTAGGTGAGTAGAGATAATGCTACTCCAGCAGAAATTAAGATTTCTTCATAATGTTATTGCACTTGGCAATGCCAGGAGACTGGTTTTCTCACAAAGTTTATATAGTGCTGCTTCCTGCAATATATTCCTGTTGCTATTGCTCCTGCTCTTGGAATCAATACCCAGGAGAAGCAACAGGAATCTCCTTTGCAGATATTTTTAGAGCACTAAATATGGTATCAATTTTGATCCGGTCTCTGACAGTTATTTTTAATTATGCTTCTTTATGTTATGACTTAGAAGCTATTTTAGCATACCAGTAGTATATTAAGAGTTCTGTAGAGAAATAAATATAACCTTTTAGATAAAAGTTTAAGAAAAGGGCTACTGGTCTCTCATGTAACCAGATATAAATAGTCCTTAGGGAAAATTACTGATGCTCAGATCAAAGATCAGGGACTAGATTCTTGAGTGCATTCTATCTACTACATTTTGTGATACAGAGATCTAGGACCAGAGCCAGAATAACTCATCACAGAAAATTGTTTACTGACAGTTTTCACATTGAAACCCAGTTTTCTTAACCAAAGTTATGATGGTTGTAATTGACCGAGGTTGTTCTTGCCTTGTTTTACTTTTTCCCCTGTTTTTGAAGTTGATCAAGTAGCAAGTTCAGAAATGGGTCAAATGACTGATGTTCTTTCATTCTGCCAAGGTGAAAGGGAAGAGAACTTTGGCAGAAAACATTGCAGATAATGGAGGTTTGCGAGAAGCTTTCAGGGTAAGTAAATGAAAAATATCTGAAACATAGTATTAGTAACAAAAAATAGAAAGAAGAAAAAAGCTATGGTTATCTTCATGTTGCTGAAAGGCACTTAGTATCTCTTTCTCATCAGGCATACAGGAAATGGATTACAGAAAAGAGGGGAGGAGAAGAAGAGCCTTTACTGCCAGGCCTTGAGTTCACACACAACCAGCTTTTCTTTCTGAGTTATGCCCATGTGAGTAGTACAAATGTGTTTAGTCCCCGTCTATTAACCTGAACCATGTGAAGTGTAGAGATGAGCCTGCTTTGTTTCAACAATCTGCATCACCCAAACACAGACTTTTAAGAGTACAAGTAGAAACTTCTCCCAGAACTATTATTTCTTTTTCTTTTCCTCCTTGTCCTCATCTATCCATGGTGCCAGAACTGCTGAAATTATTCTTGGTTTTGTATAGTGTGGTCACAGCAGCTTGCTTTCTTCTTGCTGCTTCCCTCCACTAAAAGCGTTTTCCTGCATGTATTGGCTCCTCAGTCTCCTTCAATTTTAACTTCCCAGACTCCTGGTTCTTGCAATACACAGCAGTTTCTGACTGCTTCCACCACAAACTCCTGTTAAAAATGTGCCACCACCATTTGTTCCTGTGTACGTTTTTCAAGGAAACTAAGCAGCAGTGAAGAGAGTCTTAGTTTATTTTTTCCTATCTGTACACTAAATATGTTGTAACAAAACTTTGATAAGGGATGTGAGTTTTTTAGAAAGAYAGGAAGAACAAGGGAGAGGATCAGAAATTATTTATTTGGTTAAACAAATTGGGACAAACACCCTACATGAGAAGTAAAAGTTGGGCTATAAAACTTTGCCCACCAGATGAAGGAATGAATCATCCCGAACTGAAAAAATGACCCAATGCAAACAGTCCAGCCTGGAAATCATTTCTCTGCTGAGAGTCAGTGTAGCAGTCCATGGGCCTATGGCTGTTTCAGTTTGACAATACTGAGCGAAGAAAACATTCCACTTTGGTCATTTATGCTGAATTAAGTTTTACCCTGTGACAGTTTTTATCCAAGGAAAGTTTAAAGCTGTAGGGGACATCTGAGAGTCTTGCCGGACCACCGCAGGAATCTTGTGTCCAGTGGTCCCTCACAGGGGAGGCACACGCACAGTGAGAGCAGTGCATGCAAGGTACCCTCAAGCTCAGCCTATTTCCACAGAGCTCAAGACACTCAACAGACTTATTTAAACTGTCAGAGCTGTCTTCAGCCCAACAGAATTGCACTGAAGTCCACTGAAATCCTATGGGCTATCTGGCTTAAAGGATTTTGTCGATAGGAATATTCAAGGTAGAGACTCAGGTAAAGTAGGGGCAATTTAAAGGAGATTTTTCATGCCATGGATACAGCATAAGAGGGATTATTCAGTTGTGCAAATATACTATCTACCCTGTGTTGTGGTCAGTTACAATTGGGTTAAGTATCTTATCAGTAATAGGGAATTGGGAACGACTGATGGAAACGTGGAAAATGTGTAATTTCAAAAGAAACTGACATTCCAACACGGAATAAATGTGTCAGACAATATAGCTGCTATTCTAGAGATGATAAGCATCATTATGTGTACCTTTTATACACATTACATAGCACTGAGATGAAGAAGTCTGTTTGGTAATTATTAAGGTGAGAGATGCTGCAGCACAAGCTGAAAGGCAAGCTACCATTGTAGAGAACTTCAAAAAAAGAACTAGTAAAGTGGTTGTGATTAGATGATGGGAAAGAGTGGGTAGAGAAAAACAGTGGGTGGAGACTGGATCCATTAGGGGATTTGAAAAACAAGAGAATATACCAACAGAAAACTGAGGTTAGCAAAGGTGAAACAAAGTAGGGATTTATGGTGTCTTTCCATTTTATGCATTCTAGAAGTAACAGACATCTTAAGAACAGTAACATTACATTTTGCTGTACTTGCAAGTCATCCCAAATAATGTGTCTGTTTCTGTTTTTTTATTTTTTATTAGGTAAGGTGCAACTCCTTTAGACCAGAAGCTGCGAGGGAGCAAATACTTACTGGAGCTCACAGCCCTCCTCAGTTCAGGTAGTGCAAATAAGGCATTTCCTTGGTGTACACACAGAATCCATCACTGCAGAACAGAATGGCAGAAATTTAGCATTTTAAGAGGGGGCTAAGAGCAAACACAAAATTGGACTGTGCTCTTGGTTTAGATTGAAATTGAACTGGTTTTATTAGCTTATCTTTCACTATTACAAATGCTTTTCTGTAAAACTGAGGAGCTTGCATCTACCTTCAAAAGCATTTGAACCAGAACACACTCTGATCCCTGTGATGTCCTGTAATCATGGCCTGAGTACCTTAAATGCCTCATCTATCACTTTCTTTCCCTAAGCAATTCTAGCTTAGAAAACAGTGAATATTAGGAAGGTCCTTGATTTAATCTGCCTGAGTTCATCTAAAGCATCTAAGTGACTACCTTGAGTTATATTGATAATGCAAAGCAAAATGTGCCCTGTAAGTTCAGTTCAAGACCAAACTCTTCTGTTGGCCTTCAAGTGACACTTTTTTTGAAGGAGCTGTGACAGTCCAGCCATAACAGAGGGACTCTGTCTTTGCCAAAAGCCTTCGCTGACCACAGACACTCATGAACTACAGGAAGGACAGATTGGGAAAGGAGGGAAGTTTTAAAGACTACATAAGAATTAGGAAGCCAGAGTTTATCTCTCTTCTTCTTCACAGAGTTTGTGTGACCCAGAACAAGTTGTTTTTGTTGGAATTCATGTTGGTTGCATTTAGTTAACTAAAAATTGTGTGTTTGCCCTCCRTCAAGTACTACATTACTTCTTTATTTGGAGGAAAGATGTTAACTCCACAAGCTGATTCATACAATACAGTGGATTAGTTGCCTTCTAGAGTTTTCTACTGCTTTCTGTTGACTAGAAAGAGTGTTATACCACCTAGCAAGGGTAAAAGTGGTGCAGTGTGCAAATCTACTTGCCTTTTAACCATTCAAAATACATCACGACAATGAGGACAGGAGTATYAGGCTGACTTTCAGCCTACAGAGATATTCTTTGCATAATTCCTACCCTTTTAAAGATTTTGTTAAAATAAACATCTCTTGTCTTTTAAAGTCCTTAGGTTTATTTACCTATTATATTTATATTCTGAATCATTACATAGCTACATTCCTATCAGATGGTGCAAATCACAAAATATACAGGGAATTCTAGGGATAGAGTATTCATTAGGAAAACTCCTGAAGGCATCAGGTTATGAAAGAAAATTTCAGAGAAGTTTAGATTAATTTGAGATCTAGAAAATATAGACAAAACATTTGCTTAGGTTTTATGTGAGATACTGAGAACTGACTTCTGTTTCAGAACTGAAGAAAAGCACTGGTGCTTGTCTTCTCTTGCAAATCATATCAGCTGGATTAACAAATTATCWTATCTATTTCTCCCAACTTGGTTTCATTTACATCCCAAGACCATTATGAGTATAACTGCAATACAGCTAGTTCCAACWCTGACAGCTCTTTCTGTCCAAAAAGCTCAAGCAGCCCTTTTAAAAGTAATTATAAAAGGTAACTATAAAAATGATAGAAATTAGCAACACGTATCTTGAGCATAGGTGTGTGCATCTGAACTACTCATACCAGGTTCTCTTCACAATCAAAAAGGAAAAGGCGTTTTAGAAGTAAATATATATACAAAAAATAATCTTTCAGCAGGTAATAAATTTAAATTACTTAGACTTTGCAAGTACATCTTTCTATTGATTACTAAGGGAGCCCAGGGTGACCTGCTCAGGGAAAGGTGTCTCTAGTATAATTCAGTGGGATGAAATCCAGACAGCCCACTCTGATTTCACAGTTAATGTGTGGCAATATCAAACCATGGGCAGAAAAGTGATGTGCATGCACACATAAAGATGGATGAATTCTGGGTTTATTTCTTTTTAATTGGCAGATTTTCAGTATTAGCATGTGTCTTTGCTATTTTTGAATGCCAGTTTCAGATTGAAATCCCTGGTATGGCAGGCAGAACTCCCACCAACATCAGCAGCAGTTCTGCATGACCAGTTCTTGCTGTTCTGGTCCCTGAATATGTATCTGCAATATTTTTACAGTAAAGCTGTACATCTGATTTGAAGTCTAACCTCATTTGGTAATCCTCCCTACAAAACTGACCTTTAGATATTTTTGTGCCAGATGACTGCAAATTTTCTTACTCACAGAAAGTCTAATCAATGTAATAAGAATGTTTTCTACCATGCTGAGCTACACCAAGAAGCTGATTGCCTGCAATATAGAAAAATCCCTCCTCACTGCACAACAAAGATGAAGGAAAGGTATACAATTAATACCACAGTAGATACTTTTCTGCTCTTAACTCAAGAAACTCTTTAACACYATTGCAAGTTTCAGGTTAGTAAATTCCAAGATAGTTAAAAGCATAGGAAAAAGCAGCAAACAACACAATGACAATCTAGCAATGGTAAAATAATAGTTTCTGATTGCATCAAATAATACAGACATGAAAGCAGGAGCCAAGGATGACTGCATACAGAGAGAGAGCTCTTCCCCTATGCCTGAAGGTGCCAGTCTGGGATGCAGACACATTGTCCAGCTTGTGTGGGGCAGGGATRTGCCGCTCCTTCAGTATCACACCACCTGTGGTGGAAACAAGATGGCTTGGGAGCTGGTCAGGGCAGAAGGCTCAGAAAATGTATTTCCAAAATATCAGAGGAGTTGAGATGTTCACAGGTATAAGGCTGAGGTGCCCAACAAGAGGGTGTAACTGCCCCCTCAGGCTGCAAAGTCCCAGGGACTGTGTGTGTCTGTGTGTGTGTGTGTGTGTGTGTGTGTTTGTGTGTGTGTGCATAGGTGGGCAGAGCGTGTTGTTACAAGAATCTGGAGCCACATGAAACCTCTGCCAGCACAGTCCTAGGGTGTGCTTACATCCTCCTGCTGCACCACAGCCGTCTGGCAGGGCTGGAGCAAGGATTCCACCGTGCAAGGCTACTGCTGATGTCCCACCTCTGCTGCCAAGGGTCACATTAGAAAATTGTTCTAAAGGATATAGTGTCACAAAATGCATTTGTTTTTCATTAAGTTTCTAGCAAAGCAAGATGCTTCTCAAAGCATCAAACAAAATAAGATTGTCTTCATATTAACTGCACCTGGGAGCGCTTCTCCCGAACCTTTTGCTTTTATTTGTGGAAAAAGGTATCTGAAAGCCTGAAAATTCAACCTGCAGTGAACACACTGAAACACTTGCAGGGCCTGTAGTGTTTAATAGAAGGCAACCTGCATGTCCGTCCCTTTTCTCTTTGCAGAGTTATCGGAGCCATGAGCAACTTCGAAGAGTTCCGTAAAGCTTTCAATTGCCCAGCGAACACGACGATGAACCGCGGGGCAGAATCCTGCCGGCTCTGGTAGATGTCCCTGCCAGGCCCAAGAGGAGACTGCAATGAGAACTGCTCAAGCCCCTTGCTAGAGTTTCAGAACAATGGTCTGAAATCTGGAGAGGTGTTACTTCAAATGCATCTTCCTCATCCACRCCAATGACCGGCACGGATCTAATCACTCCTTATTTAGAGCCTAGAAGCATTCCAAATAGAAGAGGTTTTCTTTACCGATGATAATAAAAAGTAACTCCTCTAATCCATAAAACTACTCCTGCTCATCTGCAGTTGCATTGCTGTTGATGGATAACTGCCATTATCAATTCCAATTCCTGATTTATAGTTGAGCAAGAGGTAAATGCTAAAATCCAGTTTTAATCTATTGCTCTGCAGGGGTTCTGTGCAGAATGCTCCCACACAAAATTTATTCTTTCTGGATGAAGAAATTCATGAGACCTGCTATAAAGCCGGCTCTGATCTGCTGTGTGATACTGCATTTTCATAACTTAAGCTGTCACAGCCCAGCATGCCATAAATGATGTTGCATGATGTAAAGACACAAGACTTTATATAAATTCAGTTTAATATGTCAGATTARTGCCTCGGGTTTTGGAATAGTTTCAAGCTGAGAAAGTACCTCATGATATCCATCTGCTAGGACTAAAACATAAAGGATACTTGTCAGATCGTGGCCTCTTCTAATTTTAGAACAGCTTATGATAAAAATCAATGCATGGTGAAAATCAGAGGCTCTCAGAGGGAATTCCTAGCACCATGATACTCATAAATATTGCAGCATTTATTCCAGTTTACACTGTAGGCAGTTTTTTCCCAGGAGATGATTTTTACCTTGTGCTGAGGATAGCTTCATTCACATTTATTTTTTTAAGCCAGAAATACTATACCAGTTTTAAATGATCGATTTTCTAGTGTCTGGGTCTTACAGGGAATTGTAAGTAGTGTGCATGTTTGCCCTCATGTTCTGAATGGGGCAGGATGACATGTGATTTTAAGGAGAGAAGAGTATGTGACAGGAAAACTGATTTTTCTGGATAAAAAGAGCAGTTTAGAAGTAGAGGACTTACAGTAAAAATATAAGCCGGTTGAGTTTTCAATTTGATTTTTAAGAATATTCATGAAAAGATATTTTATTGCAGCAGAAAAACTTTAACACATAACTATTACTGGGGTGGGGGCACACACAACTCTTTCTTTCCTAACAGAAAGGTACTTATATAAGTGGTATATATTTATACCTTGTGCATTATTTCATTTTTACATGGTAGAATTATTTCAAAAGGAGTTTCTTGAGACTGATTTAATTACTGCAAATCCATATTGGTCTCTGTGTGTATATACTTTTATATATATATGCAAAATATAGTTTTTTTATATGCTTAAATTTTATTTCATTAGTATATAAATATTAGTAAGATAAGCTTTTTTTACAAAGATTGGCCAAATCTTTTTAGATAAGGACTGGGTTGGATGGTCACATCCAGAGGGTTGTGGTCAACAGCTCAGAGTCCCAATGGACATCAGTGACAAGCGGTGGCCCTCAGGGGTCTGTACAGGGACCAGTGCCACTTAATGTATTCATTAATGACATAGACAGAGGGATCAAGTGCACCCTCAGCAAGTTTGCAGATGACACCAAACTCAGTGGGGTGGTTGCCACATCTGAAGGATGGGATGGCATCCAGCGACAAGCTCAAGAAGTGGCCCATGGGAATCTCATGGGGTTTAACAAGACCAAGTGCAAGGGGCTGCACCCAGGTCAGAGCAATCCCTTTTATCAATACAGGCTGGGGATGAACAGATCGAGAGCAGCCCTGCCCAGAGGGACTTGGGGGTACTGGTGGGTGAGAGGCTGAACATGACCCAGCCATGTGCACTTGGAGCCCAGAAAAGCAACTCTGTCCTGGGCTGCATCCAGAGCAGTGTGGGGAGCAGGTCTAGGGAGGGGAGAGGAGACCACCAATATGATCAGAGGGATGGAGCACCTCTCCAATGAGGAAAGGCTGAGAGAACTGGGATTGGTCAGCCTGGAGAAGAGAAGGCTTTGGGGTGATCTAATTGCAGCCTTCCAGTACCTGAAGGGAACTACAAGAAAGATGGAGAGAGACTATTTATAGGAGCATGTAGTGACAGGACAAGGGGGAATGGTTTCAAACTGAGAGTCATTTTGGATTAGATACTAGGAGGAAGTTCTTTACTGTGAGGGTAGTGAGGCACTGGAACAGGTTGCCCAGAGAAGTTGTGGATGCGTCATCACTGGAAATGTTCAAGGCSATGTTGGATGGGGCTCTCTGAAACCYGGTGGAAGTGCAAGGTGTCCCTGCCCATGGCAGGGGGTTAGAATTAGACGACCTTTAAGGCCCCTTACAACCCAAATCATTCTATGATTCTATGATTGTCCAACAGTCATAGTGGAGGAAGGTTTACTGAAGCTAAGTAACTGAAGCACATGGGGTTATTTTCCTGTGTGTCTTTAGAAAGGAGGGGGACATAATGGAAACATAATTTGTGGAAAAAGCATCTCAAACTACCTTCCAGAGTGAAGGAAGCAGACATTCCTGACCTCAGGGCTCTGTTACCACTTTCTAGAAACAAAATATTATGATTTGGGACCAGAAAATTCTTTTATCAATTTTTCCCTGAAAAAGTCAAAGTTTTCTGAAGAGGAAAGCATTTTTCCTTCTTTCCTTCATGCCAGCTCTGTTCCTGAGTTCTATGAGTTACAGTTTATAATTTGAATTGCGACTACTAAATCTTTTTCCTGGAGGTATTTTTCACATAAATTGTGATGGCAATATTTTCGTAGAGCTTTTCCTCAAACAAGCAGGTATGGGTCTTTAGCAAAAGGATACTATTTGCCTACTAATGGGAAAGTTCCTTAGCAACTTGAGTACTGTACTGACTGCATTTCTGTGCTCATAYGAGCACTGACATGACTTGATCTTGGCTGTTTTGGATCAACAGCACAAAGTTCAGGGTTGACATCCTGGCCCCATTAAAGGTAGTACCAACATGGTTGTCCTCAGAAAAGTCAGGACATCAACTCAAGCACTTATCTGAATTTTCTAAATTACCGGACTATGGAAAGATGGTTTCACAACTTTTGACTTCGGGTTTTCTAATTTTATCTCTCAAATCAGAGTAGCATTTGCAAGAACTCCTCTCTCATGGTTATTTTTCAGRGGGACAGATTCTGTCATTTTGTGGTTTATGAAGTTGTTTCTCTGTACTGGAGAGCAATTTTTTCTAAAATGTCTGACGGTTCTTGCCTTCAATGTCACTCTTCCTGCTCCTTGCTAGGGTCAGGTCTTTCGTGTTTYATACCAAGGATTTTTGAACTGTGGTATGCATATTCCCAACAGCACAGGAACCACTGCAAACTCTTTCATCCTCTCTAGGACATCTCCTGCAGCAGGCAGGGGGGCAGGTTCTGGGCTGGGGGGATATAGGGAGCTGGAGGTTTTGGGGGCAATGCACTAGGAGAGAGGAAGAGAGGGTATGACCAGATTTTGTACCCTGATTTTGGCAGTTGAGAGGGCACACTGCCAGGAAAGCCAGAAGTCCTTGCTGCTGACTGGCACATTCATCAGTAGTATCCTAGTTTGGGRAAGCCTTGTGCTGACTCAGGTTCTCAGTGCTTGGGGTTTAGGTGTTGCCTATGTCCACACAAGGATCGTGGCCTGCCGCACTGGCTGCTTTTTACCTCAAACCAAACAGCTGATCATGCAATTTACAGTTCACTTTGGATAAGCTACTTAGGTACCACTTGGAAAGCAAACCAGAAGGTAATTAAACAAGTTCTTAAAACTTTTATCATCAAAGACAGCCAAGACATTAGTGATGGTTTGTGAGGGCTCTTCCCATTGCCTCTGTTTTATCAGACCACCTGGCTGTGCTATRTTCTTGTACTGTGCCTCCTGGGTCTGTGCCAGCAGTGCCTTCCTGTGTTGTTCTCAGGTTCACTTATTAAATCTATGCAAACAGGTCCTTCATCATATATGTTCTTTTCCCTGAGCTTTAAAATTGTTACTTTGCTTAATTGTTGGTAATATTGTGAAATGTTTCTTCCTCTTGGCTCAGTAATCCTCTTTCAGTGACCAGGAGGGGAAGGGTTACCTATGAATGAAATATTTTTACCTTTATAAATTTGAAGAGATATTTTTCTACTGTGTAGACATAAAGAAACAACCTCTACTCCTGTTCCATGTCCCCTTCTTCAGGTCCTAGAAATATGGAAACCTTCTATTCTAGTCTAGTCTATTCTGTTCTTTCTTTTTTTTGATTAAGCCTGAAATGCTAAAACACCAACTGGTACACTGTATTTCCACTGATCATATTGTGGAAGATTTAGCTTTACACACGAGTAGCTCTCTGATAAGGCAGCTGTGCTATTCACCTGTGTAAACTGCTTAGGTACATAAATGATGTCCAAACTGGGTCTGGACACTGAAGGACCAAAAAGTCAGCTGCATTATAAAACTCTGCCTCATGCTGTGTGCAGGGGTACTTCACTATTCTTTAGGTAGGAATACTATCATGACACCAATTGGTTGAATTATTTATAAAATAATCAGGTGGGTTTGCATATAACTTTTCATTGAGTATTATTCAATTACAGGCTTGGAAGTATATCTCATAACAATGTTTTTTATATATATATATATGCATATATACATGTATATGTCTCCAGAGAAATGTTAAAAGCCTGACAACTCAAGAGGCAGAAGTGATTTAAAAGGTCTTTTGTGTTTAAGWCTTTTAAAGTGAATTTTTATTTACTGGTCAGTCTATTGTACATTTGAATTTTTCTACTTGTGTAGTACATTAATTGCCTGTTTTAAAGACAGTTGTGTTAGCCAATAAAGCAAAAGTGATGAAGAATTTTCGAATGCTTGCAGTATGGCAAAATCTGCTTGGCTTGGCATTGTCCAACTCAACAATGTTAATTCTATAATATAGAGTCTTAATAAACTGTAATAAACAGCATAATGATGTGGCCCCAGGTTCTCAAGACTACTTTTACTGCTTGACAGGCTAAGAAGGACCTCCTGTCTCAGAAAGTTGGGTAGCAGTGTCAGCAGAGTTTATTAAGCTCCACTTGCTCTCATTACCCTGCTGGAGGCAATTAAACTCAACGTATGATGAGCTATTGTGGGCGAGGGCTGGATGCTGTAAACATTGCAGAAGAGCAGACAGCAGAGCTGTCCCCACCAGAAGCCACTGGAGCAAAAGAAAGAATGAGAAAAGATCCACCTGCCTGTCAGCCTCACTCTTTTCCTCTTCCCCAAGTCCATGCCGTGCCTGAGTTTAAACTTCAGCTCAGCACACCATGGACTTCATGAGCCTGACCGAGCACTTTTTCAAGGGCTGTTCGGGCACAGGGACGGTGCCAAGGCCTTACACATCACCAGCGTGGCTCTTCTGGGCTAAGTGCCCCATTTCCTGGGCTCTGTCCAATTTCCTGATGCAGCTTGGGTGGCCATAAGCACTGGTACTGGCCCCCTTCGAGGCAGCACCAAGCCCGTGAGCATCAAGGAGCAATTGTCCCTGGTGGGGACAATGGGTGATGTTGGTGTTGCTGCATCTTTTGGATGATGCTCTGTGGTGACACAGCCCCTCGAAGGCCACAGCTCCGTGCAGGCAGCTCTCCACACAGCTCTTGTGTTTGGGGTAGCAGGGTGTCTTCAAAAGCCTGCATCAGTTGTGTCACCTACTTTACAGTGCAGCCTTACAACATTTCTGTGGGCAAAAGCAAAGGTTTCTGTGCAGGAAGATGAATTAACAAAGCAAAGGTTGGGGTCAGAGCGCAAAACCAGCCTCAGCACAAGGGAGATGTCTTGCTTGACTCTCAGGGGTTTATCAGCACCTTGGAAAGATGGTTTAACAATGTCTACAGAGTGCCCTGAGGAATTCAGGGTTTAACTGCTGCGGCAAGAGCCTGCTTCACTAATCAGACAATTTAATCCCATTTAAAGTGTAATATATATTAATAAAAAAGAAAAGAAATTAAAGATACCCGAGGGATTCACCAGCACAGCATTATATTTTATTAAATATAACATCAAAGTTGGAAGTTACTGAGAATCAAGATAATGTGTTACACTAAATGGTGATCAAAGAAAGAGATATAATGATATAATTTTAATCATCCATAAGCACCAAAGCTGCAACAGCTTTATGTATGAGGTTAGACACATACACAGATGCATATATTATCTGTGGTTGTGAACTTAGATGCACATTTTAAAAAATGTCTCTAAAAATTTCATCACAGCCATATCTACTGTCCAAGCTGGTGAAAAAGTGACCTGCTTAACAAAGCTTGGGGGAAGGCTTCAAAAGGCATTTTAAACTTTTTCTACCACAAAATTTATTTAACATACCAGCGCTGCTGTAAGCAATGACTAATGTGGTTGTTTTATACGGACAATGCATAGTCCTCTTCTGAAATGTGAGTAGCAGATACTGAAGTACAGGAATCTGAAAAAATATGATGTCACATCCTCTTCAACACTAAGAGAGTATTTGGGCAAAACAAGAAAAAAAAATTATGTTCTCAAATACAACAATTAGGGAAACATGAACATATGAATTTATGCCATGATATTAAATAAGAAATGAAAAGCTCTTGTAGGAAATGAAGTTGCCAAACTGGGTCAGGGGAATGGTTTACAACTTGGCAGATTATTTCTGCTGGGAGAAAAACCTGAGCGCAGTTCTGCCTCTGTGACTTCCTGGGGCGTGTGTGTGTGTCACAGCTCAGTCCTTTGGTGGGGGTCACAACGCCATGTCTTCTCAGAGTCACACCAATCAGCCCTGGGGCTTGAGGGGCTATTTGCTTTCTTTTGGGTGTCTGGAGCACCCAAAYAGGCTGTGTCTGCAATTCTGCCACKGATTTCTAGTTTTACACATCTTTTTTTGTTCTTTTCACCAAAGCAAACATATCATATGAATCAACCACTCTCCATATCATAGCGTTTTAAATGAATAAAGGGGTGCTTTTATAGGTCCGTGCTGCAAAACAATGCAGTGCTGATGCATCTCAAAAACATCTGTGTGTTTTGTGGAGCAGGGCTGCTCTTCATCAGACAACACATATGCTTTCATGTCATTCTGCTAGAACAGGGCTTCCGGGCTTTGCACTGGAGAGGAGAGCAAAATATGAAGTGACCTCTGAATAGGACGACAAAGAGAAATTAGAAACTCTTTAGTGTTGTAAATCAGTAAAAGATTTTACAAAGCATTAGTACAAGTACTGCTATCAATTATTTTTTATATATAGATAGATATAGATATGGGCACAGCGCAGGAATCCTGGAAGTCTGTGCTATGTGAGTGTATATAAAAATGTCAGAAATATGAACTATTTTTTTAAAAATTGAGTCTCAGGGTACAGCTCTGACCTCGGTGAGTTCATTGAGTGATTAATGTCTATGGGGCCAACATTTTACTCCATCTGGATAATAGCACTTAAAGTTTGCTGATTTAAAACTATTTGGGCTGCACATTTTCTTCTAGACAGAAAGAAATTTCTAACCTCTGGTATTTTCAGAATCTGCCTTGTCCTCAGTCACAGTCCTGTCCACAGGACTGACTCTGTTTTTGCTCTTGTTTAGCAGGTACTCCATTTTCATATTTTTAAACATTTCAAGAGCCACTTTATCACTGTTTCAGAATTGCAAAGTAGCTTTTTCAACTTGCCTTTTCCAGATAAGGTTCTATTAATCACTACAATAAACTCGACATGTTCTATTGAACTAAGTGTAGGCTTATTTATGACACTGAGGTCAGAAATATTTTTGTCTCCGTAAATGTTTTTTCGTCTCTCATAAATGTTTTTGTCTCCATGATAAGGCAGAAATGTTTTGTGTTACTGGAGTGGCAGGGGAAGCAGTCAATGACCGTGGAAAGGTCAGTGATGTCGGAGTGCAGAGTGGCTGGGGAGGAGGTGGCTGGTTCATTGCAAGCACATAAACCTGCTCAGCAAAAAGAAAGTCTGTGCTTGTCTGTGTACCTTGCATTGGAAGGGAACCACCCAACAAAACAAAGAAATCTACTGTCCTCACCAAGAAGTTAAAGTATATTGCTTGGAAAAGTCAAAAAAGTGGGAAAACTCAAGCCATAATGGTGACTGAGGCCAGTAGTAAAAGCATTTGCATCTTGCTTGTGCAAACTCCAGCTATGTTACAGCTCTGGGCATCTGCAGAACTGCCTCTGCCTGCAGCTGTGTCTTCGCCTTTGTTTTGAGATGACTCAAATGGCTGGATGGGCTGAGAGAGGAACAAAACTCACCACTGTGGGGAGGGCAGTGCAGGAGGAGGGCTTGGAAACAGGGCACCCCCCACAGAGGAACTATAGAATCATTTAGGCTGGAAAAGATTGGTTAAGCTACACTGCCAAGTCCATCACTAAACCATGTTCCTAAATGCTACATCCACACATCCTTTAAATACCTCCAGCGAYGGTGACTCAACCACCTCCCTGGGAAGTCACCAGAGGCTCCAGGGTACAATGCACCTCTTCACAGTGTTAGGCATGACCCCCTTCAGCTAAACCTCCTTCCTCCTTAGGGAAGCCTGCCTGTGGAAAACCTAATGAAATGGGCAGGAGGGAGGGACTTGGCCCAGAGAGGTCTGTTTAAGCAGCTGGGCACACCTTGGTTTGCACAAGCACTGACACAGGAACAGGTGTGCCACCTCCCCAGCTGCCAGGGTTCATGCATTGATGCACTCCAGGCTCATGCACTCCTGCAGGGTTCATGCCAGGGTTCGTGCATTCCCCCTTCCCATGTGCAGGTGTAAATGTGTGTGTCCACACAGTGAATGCATGAGTGTGGTGTGTGCAGAGCACACACACACCCCACCATGAGCTTGTCCTCATCCTCCCTCCTCCAGCCAGGCAAATCACTGCCAAGCAGGAGTGGGAAGCAATGAGTGTGCTCCCTTCCCAAGCCACTCCAAATGGGTTAATTTCCTGGAAGATATAGCTTGCAGCAGCAGCATGTGGCAGCACTACCTCATCCCAGGCTTAGACAGTGGAAAGGCGTCAGGTCATTTTAGAGATAATACAGGAACATTCCTCCTCCTAGCCTGGGTTGAAGTAAAATGTCATGGTCTGACTTCAGCTTAATAATTATTTTAGCTCTTCAGTGCATGATAGAAGGGCAAAATATGGAACTCTCCTTTAGTGAACACTCTCATTCTTTCAGCTGGGTTTTCCTTTGTTCTGCCTGAGTTCAGTGACAGCCGGCAGCTCAAACCTGCTTGCACAGTAGTCCTTGCACGAACAACATGTGTTGAGGCAATCACTGTGTCTGTATTCAGCATGCTTATTCAGCTTTGTTTTAATAAATCCAGCAAGAGACTTTCAGAGGCAATGAAGGGAAAAGAATAATTTGGAAACAAAGCTGTTGAAAAGAATACAATGCACATGCAATAGAGAAGAGTGTGATTTTGGAGGTCTGTGCAGCTGTTTTATTTCTTTAGGGGATTTTAATCAACCTGATTACACGGGGAAGCAAAGGCATTTTAAAACCAGTGTGGTGATAATCAGTCAGGAGAGAAAACAAAGCGGCATTTTCCCTTTCTCGTATCCATTGCTTTTGTTTTCTCCCTTTCATATGATTTTACAAGTTAAAGTGTCATATTACTCCATTTTAATTAAAAAACTATCCATGCTTGGGTTTTACTAGAGAAGCAATTTCAGTCTTTGTCCACTATATCATTTAATCAAAGATATCCTAAATGCTTTCAAGATTGCCATGGCTGCACCAATCCGATTGCCATCAGTATAATGGCTTTCCCAGTGGATTGGAAACAAAATTGTAATTGGCCATGAGCCCATCCTTTCAAGTGGGATTAGTAGCTCTGCTTCAGTCTTCCGCTAAATGTCAGGGTCTGATGTTCTTGTCTTCCTCCTTCTGTACTTACTACTGCAAAGCAACCCTCCAGTGCCATCTTTAGAGTTGAGCTATACAGGCACAGCCAAGGGAAGGAGTGTGGAGCTGCACTGCTGCAGAACACCACCTTTCTGTGTCACCAGGAGCAACTGGTGTCTGGTTAAAACTGGGGGTGACCCTACTCCCTTCCTTACAAAAAAGAAGTGTATATGTGTAGCGGGAACTTGCCACTTGTCACTCCTAAAGGCTTTTAGATGGATTTGTCCAACATCCTCCTCCTACCTATATCTCTCCCCAAGGGTGTGCATATCGGGACCCTTAAGCAAAGCACCAGCAGCGTTCTCCCTGCCTCAGCAGCCATCTTTTGCATATCCCACCTGGAGGCACGAGGCTTGGTCCCCCTCTCACCTTTCAGCACTGCCAACTCACACAGCACTTCCCACAGACCACCCGTAAGCAGGGCCTTTCACTACAGTACAGACACTGAGTGGCTTCCCCATGGTGCACCAGAGGATCAAAGGGCCTTCAGGCACACTGCTGTGAGCAAAGGAGCACAGAAACCCTGAGAGATGTGGGACTTCACGTGCTGCTTTGCTCTCTACCTGCTTTTATTGGGAAAGAATATTTGGTGCCTTCTGTCCTCAACTCAGAGCTCTCCCTGTACACACTATTTTTGCTCTGCTCTATGTTAGATGAAGAACTCTACATCAAAATTTAGCCTTGTCTTTTCTGTCAATAATAATGGTTCCCTAACTAGTTTTTTCAACCCTTCCCCAGTGTCAAAACTTTTCAGAGCCTAACTTTTAGTGGACTGGTGTTTGCAAAGTTATTCCAATGTTCACATTGCCAAAAGCAAAGGAAGTCCCAAAGAGGAATGCTTAAGTTGGGTGGGGGAAGTCCTACATGAGCATGGAGAACACAGGCACACTGTTCCCCTTCTCCCAGCCCTCTACCATGTCCAGGTCACTGGCAGCAGATCCGGCAGCACCAAAGCACCTGACTCCTGAACAGCTTCCAGGACAAAGGAATGCCCAAGGGATGCTTTAGCTGGAGAGAGATGATGTCACACATGAAGATATGGGCTTCCAAAATGGCTGATCCGAGTTTGATGTCTGCTGTGGAAAGCTTTCGTTTTAAGGCATTTCCAGATCAGTTTGTTGGACTGGTGTTATATTAGGTGACAGATCAGGAAACAAAGACAGATCAGGTGGAATTGAAGGTGACAGGTCCTTCTTTTGGGGTGATTGAATGAAATGTTCTTGGTGTCAAGAGTACAGTGGGGGAGGCTTCAAAAGAAAGAACAGAAACACTGAATGTCTCCTCATCAAAGTTAAATTTCCCGGTAGTTCAGAGGGTAGATATAGAGTGCCCAAGATTTGCCTGGTTCTGCTGGTGCAAAGAGTGGATATCACCAGCAAATACAACTATTTAGAAGGAAAATTTCCTCCTGAAAAGAGTTGGCTTTAATATACGTGAATGTAAAAATAATTTCCAGATACTTCTTGCAGGAATTAACTAACTATGATTATGTGGTACAGGAACTGGAAGACCCCTGCTCTCTGTGACAGGATGACAAGTAAGAGGTATGATTCAGGTGTAGTAAAACAGAGAAGTGACATTGTGATAGAGATCTTGAATGTTCAAATGCAAGAGGGCATCAGACAAAATACCACATGCAATGAGAAATGGAAAGGTGATTCCCAAGCTGATGTGGGGAGAGGCTGCAGGAGCTAAAAAAAATGCAGGACATAGGAAATCAAGATGATAACAGTCGTATCATCCCAGAAGAGCATTTAAAAGGGGCAATGTACAACAGTGCAAGAGGGGATGTATAAATGGACGACTTGAAAGCAATGTACTATTTGTCATTTTAACTTGGAATACAGCTGAAGACCTGCTTCCCCAGATCCCTGTCACAAAAAGAGAAGTGTGCCTGAAGGCAGGGACAGAAGGAGAAGCCAGGCTGGATCTGGGCATTAATATACCAAGCAGCAGATGCGTGACTAGGTGTGTGCTTTGTTTTAGTGGAAAATGAAGCGAAATTGGAACTCTTTCCTTGTGCATCATTGCAAAAAGTTCAAAAGAAAAAGAGATAAAACATTTGCCATCAAAGGCAAGAGGAGATAATTTTGGCAAGACAGCTGATATGAATTCTACTCTTAGCTCTATAGTGACAACCTCAGGCTGGAAAGTCACTTGAAAAAAATGACAAGAGTCCAATCCTCCTTTGATAGTCATGGTTTTCTCTTCCTGCTATTTTCATACCTGATATATTTAATGAGAAAATGTCACAAATTTCTCGTAGCAAAGACAGTGAATGTGTCGAACCCTCCATGAGCTACAGCATAGTCCACATGAAATATGAAAATTAACACCCAGCAGCAAACTAAAAGTTCTACAGAAAAGATTGAGAACACATTACATCTTCTCTTAGGGTTTTTATATTTACACGTTGGAAGCATTGTAGTTTTTCATTGTGAAGACTAAGAGGACACTCTTACTGTTTTCCAAAATTTTGTTTGCACCAAGATTCTCCTAGGAAGTCCTCAGGGAGCAAGGATTTGCAGGACACAGTGCTTTGTCCCTTGAGTGTGTGCTCAACCATGGATTTTTAATTTTTTTTTTTTTGAGCTGTCTTTCATCTTTCCGAACAATGATGTTTCTTGACAGAAGTGGTAGCACTCCCAATCATCTCAATTCAATTCTGGGCAGCTTAATTAATAAAGTGCTTATCTTAATGCCCCATGGAAAAAAAAACCCAAAAGTTTTCCAAGTGAAAATAGATATAATGTGCTGACAGAATGTTAAAATACAAGTGGTAATTACTGTGCATTGGGAGTTAAAAATATAGAGCAAGAGCCAGAGTTTGGGAAAGGATTTGAGTTGCACAGTAACAAAAGAGAACAATGATTTTTCTTTCTCTGATGTCTCTTATAAGATGAATTTTCTATGAGCTGTTTTCTTGGAGGATTTGAAATCTTCCATGGAGGGTTGGCATCTGGAAATTGTCCCTTTCCATCTGGTTGCTGCTTTCAAGTCTTGAAAGATTTAGATGCATTTGGCTAGTTCCCTTGTGTGAATGGCTCCAGTGAGTTCTTCCTCAGAGTTTTTCTTACCACCAATGGGATAAATTTATCTAATTTACCGTAATATAAGAAAACAGAGAGATACCAGAAGAGCAGCTGGAATTTAAATTAGCAAGGGATGTGAAGGACAACAAGGACTTCTATAACAGAATCGAAAAAGGAAAACTAAAGAAATTGTGAGCCTGCTACGCAGTACAGCTAGAGGCTGAGGGACAAAGGACATGGAAAAGGTAGAGACATGGAAAAGTGCCTTTTTGCCTCTTTTTGCTGTGGAAGACTGCCTTCAGCCCTTTCCTGCTCTCGAAGCTGTTTGCAGAGTCTGTGGAGTGCAGCAATACCCAGAGGAGAGGAAGATGGAGTAAGGAAGCACTCAAGCAAGTTGGGCATATACCAGCCAGATGGACCAGATGGAATGTCTCTAGGAGCACCAGAGGAAAGGGCCAACATCACCATGTGGCTGCTCTACAGCAGCTTTGGAAGGGCATGACAAAGTTTATGGAGTGAGTCCTCTTGGAGGTTCTGTCCAGGTCCTTGAATGACAAAAGGGCGATTGGGAACAGCCTGCATGGAGTCACCAGCAGCATATTGTGCCTGATGGAACTGATTGCCTTCTGTGACGAGACAGATGACTCACAATGAGGAGACAGTAGTGGATGTTGTATATTTTGACTTCAGCAAAGCCTTTGGTGTGGTTTCCCRTAGTATCTTGATAGCCGAATGAGTGAGATATGTTTGGCTAAGTGGATAATAAGCAATAAGGTGAATGGATAATTGCCTGGACTATGGGTCTTAAAGGATTTTAATCAACAGTAGAACGTGCAGCGGGTTGATGGTCACTGTGATGGTTTTCAGTGATTCATATTTGGGACAGGACTGCTTTATGTCTTTAAATTACTTGGCTGATAGGACAGCCTGTACTACTCAGAAAATTCTCAACTGACACCAAGTTGTGTAGAGGGAGATCTTGCTAGACTGGAGCAATGCATTGACAGGGCCCTCATGAAGTTCAGCAAAGGGAAGTGCAAAGTTCTGCACCTGGGAAAGGAGAATCCTTGCAACTGGATGTGAGCACCTTTTGTGAGCAAGATCAGCATTTCACGGGTGATAACTGTTTCCAGAGTGAGCCAGACTAACGTGGCACATCAAATGCTCCAGAGCTTTGAGAGCAGTTCAACTCCAGACCCAAACAATGCCTTTGAGAAAGGGCAGGTGGTTCTTTCAGCTGTTCTCCCTATTACAAACAGTAATTCCTGAAAAAATCACACAGTAAACAACCTTAAGAGACGGCTTACTTAGTGAAGTTAATCTTTAGCGCTGTCACTTGAAGAGCAATGATTTTTAAACTGACTTTGAATAAACAGTTTGTGTGACTATTGTGAACYGACTGTATTCAGTGGCTTGCTCACCATAGCTCCAGCTCAGGTTCTTTTCTAGTATGTCCAGTGAGACACCCAGTCGTGCTCAGTGGCCTAAATATATGGTGCTGGTCCTCTTCTTTGACAGGAAGCTCTAATTAGAACTGCATTTCTCCACAAAATGCATTTTCTTTAATTGCAGAATAAAATTAATTAATTTGGGGAATTCATTTTCATGATAACAAGTAATATTTCTGCATGTTRTTATCTAGAAAATTGCTGGCACCACCATGTCACAGGCTAGTTTTTCCCAGTTGTGCCTTGCAAAATTCTTTTTTGAAGGAGGCTGCTAATGCACTCCGGCCATTACCACATACCTAATAATTGCAAAGGACATAACTACCTTCAGGATTCAGGATTTTCATTAGTAAAATTGCTATTCTCAGAATTCTGAAAGGGCTGTGTCAAATGGAATCCTAGAATGCTTCTCCACAAACCCATTTTTATCTGCAAGCTCACAATACTGTTTCTGTCTCTGCTGACATATATTGATTCTAAGTTTTAACGACACAGATAATGGCTTTGCTAATGGCACAGTAAGTATCACAATTTACATCAGCTATAAATCATCGAGTATCTCAAGAGCATATAATCTACCATGAATGAGCTGAGTCATAAATTGTGTGCCTGTTACATTTGTGTCAGTCCAGCAAACCTATATCACTTATCTTTCCCCAGCCTACACATTTCAAAGTGCTACAGGGAAAGAAAAAAAAGACAACAGATAACTCTAGAAATTGATTTTCAGACATGTAACAACACATCCAAGAAAGGTCAGCAAGTAAACTCCTTCTTGGGGTTGTTGGCAAAATAAAGTAAAATTGACACAAACTAAAAAACAAACAAACAAACAAAAGGATGACAGCAAATTCATCTATCTGCCCTCTGGCTTTCAAATACACCTGTGGCCTCATCACTCAGGAGGAAAGACATGAAGCCCAGAGCACCACACACATGGACAATGCATTAAACTGGACTTTTTGTCCTTCATCACGAGCAGGTGGTTTTGCCTTCAGAAGTGGTGTGGCACTTTCCCAGCCTGCTGTGGAGTAGTTCTTCATGGGCAGCCAAGGAGTTAATTTAAATGATGCTCTCTCTGCTCCCTGTCAGGAAGATGAGCCTTCCTGGCCAGGGCAGAGGGCAGAGTGACCTGCTGCTGCAGGGGACACAAATGCAGTCTCAATTTTACATAACTGCTTTAAAAAATTTAAGCTGTCATGCTTCAAGACACAAGGACTTGACTGAATGTAGGGAGCAACCCTTGGCCAGTTTTCCAATAATCTCTGTCCTGACTGCCGTGCATTTTATCTGTGTCTGACATTGACAAATGCAGTGGTTGCAAAAGCCTTCAGTAAAAGGAAAAGATTGAGGTAGGGAAGCAAATTAACACAAAGTTTAGCCTCAAGCTGTTCTCTGCTAAATGTTTTCCTGGCATTCTTTCTGCTGGGGCGGTGCTGCTTTGGGACTCAGGACTGTCTCTGTGATGTGCTCTGCCATGTGGGCTTTTTAAATTAGTTGATATCTGGTCAGACTCTGGTTTTCTCTCCCATGAGCACCAGTAGTTGTGAATAGTGCACTTGTCAGGGTTTCTCTTCAGACTTTCCAAAGTTGTGCCTAAATTTGTCTCAGTAGGTAGACTATATCACGTCAAAGAAGTCACACTGGGCTCTTACGTAGTTTAGCTTGGGGGAAAACAGATCAGCCTGCTGGATAGTTTATCAGGTTTGCAAAAATGAATTGCTCCCTTTTTGTGGGTTTATATAGGGTCTTTCTGGAATTAGCAATGCAAATCTGGTTTTGCTGATCACAGAATCATAGATTGGTTTGGGTTGGAAGGGACCTTACAGATCACCCAGTTCCAATCCCCCTCCCCAGGGATGGCATCCACTAGATCAGGTTGCCCAGAGCCCTGCCCAGCCTGGCCTCTATCAGAAACAGCGGCAGAACCAAGCCTGACTGCAGGAGATGCAAAAACRTTTGACACGAATAACAAGAAGTGAGTCTACAGAACAGGCAGCTGCAGTACTGCCTTTTAGMATAGCTTGAATGGCAAGCTGGTTCCATGCAGAGTATTTTTAGATGTTTTGATATCTCTCTTAGGCCAGGAAAACCCAAGAGATCGGCCTACCTGTGCTGCAGAAAGGTTTTCAGCTAATTGTGGAGATACTTGTTCCAGTTAGCAGGCTATACCATGCATATAGCTAACACTAASCTTGATAGGAACTGAGCTAAGATATTTTGCAGAATAGGTGTTTACAAATAACAGTTATATCCCTTGATYATTGCAAGTATCTCATTTTATCTGGAAATATTTCTAATGGAAGTTGGTGCTGTTASCATAGACTGTGCATATGAAAAATCTGCAAATAAAAACACTGAGATAAATTAAATTGTTGAATCCYGAAACAATTGGCTAATTTTGTGCAATGTCCTTTTCTAAGACCCAGCAAAGCCATGAGAACCCCAAGCTACCCTGATTTCCTCAAAGTCATCGTAAGATCCTTTGCTATTCTGAGCAGAGAAGCACAAGCCAGCATATGGAATTGTCTTATTTTATGCAATGCAGAAAATTAAGCAAAAATATTATTCTGAAGACAACAGTAAGCACAAACCCTATTAAATTCCCTTCACATTGGACCTGTGCAGTCATTTCTCTGGTGCTGAAGACGTTTCATAGGAGGTTTTTGGGTTTTTTTTACTTAAACTGTCCCTATATAAAGCCTGCTGTCAAGCACAGGTTTCCTGGAAACAACAATTACTAACTAGAATGCCTTCACATTCACAACTATGTCATGTCAGAGTTTTCTGCCCTGCTGTGTATGTTCCATTTTAGAGTTATAACCCATTTTCTTTTAAGTGAATAATATATGATCTTTAATATTTCAGTAGTCCCTCACACTGTAAAATAAAGTACACTTTCAAATGTTTTACTCTTAAATAATACTACAATTAGTATATGTTTCATTACAAAGTTTCTCAAGAACTTTCCTACTCCTCTTCCTAAGGAGCATTCAGTCAAATTCAGTTATTCTGGGGCTGGAACATGAGAACTGCTGTGATAAGTTTATGATGCAGTGTGCTTGCCAAGGAATGGGAGCATCCTAGCTCCATAGAAAGCCATAGATAATTAAGTAGAACTGGTCTCTCCACAAAATGTTATTCATCTATGAAACATTGTACAGAATTTTCTTCTTTCTTTGATGAACATTTGGAAAGAACTAAAATCTTTTTTATTTTTTTTTTCTTCAGCAAGATTGTTTTAGGTAGAGGCTATATTTCAATAAAACATTTTCATAAAGAAAATACAAAAAGCTTTTGTAATTGTTGCCACTCCTTTTTGTTTCATCTTCAAAGTCAAATATTTTGCTTTGGGCCTTTACCCAAAGATTGCTCTTATAAATAATAGATGCTATCCTATTTGTTAAATGCTATTTTTATGTTCTTTCTATTTCAGCAAATCCTGCCCTTTTCTAATATTAAGAAATCTACATGGTTGGTATCTAAAAATATTTTTCAGCATAAGAAAAATTATCTTCCCCTTCCTTTACTCATCTGTTCTTGACTAAAGTTTATGGGTACATTTCAGCTGAAAAGAAATTAATACCATGATTGGGACTCCCCTGATATCACTGCAAAGAGCTGTAGGTGGGAGGAGGGAAGAAGAGAAAGCAATGATTGCCTCTCTATAAATAGAGTATTCTCTGCACATCACTGATTCTGCACAGATGTCTGTCAATGGCATAGATGCTACTTCAGAAATTACTTAAACAGCTGCATTCCAGGCAGAGAGGAGACAATTAACAAATGGATTTGGGCTGCAGAAACATTTAGTTTGGTGACAGATGTTTGGATACAATCTAACTTTTTATTTATGGAATAAATGCTCTTAATCTGATTTCCTTCTATTATTTGCCAGAAGAACATAAGTAATTATTTTCCAGGTGAATATGTTTATATCACAATCTAAGAGTCAATAATTTATAATTTTACTAGGAGAAAATAGATGCCCTTGAAGGACTATTTGACTAACCACAGACCTTGTCTCTGGGCAAAGGACAAGCACAATATTTGATGAGGGAATATATAAAATCTGAAACAGAGGGGCTACTTTCCAAGAAGAAGACAGACTTCTCAGGGAGAGCTTTTCTAGGATTGTGTTGGTCCACCCCTTTCAAATGTCCCTTATGGGGATGTATACTTAATTTTTCAAGTTTCCAAACCCAAAGTAAATTTSTTTCTGGAAATTCACTGGTAAATTAGTGAGTCCTAGATTGTTATATAAACACTTTTGCCTAGAAAATAATTCTTTATGTAATAATAAACTACTGGATAACGTGGGAGAACACGAGGCAAACTTGATATCCAGGATTATGCAGTCAGATTAGGTAACATACTGATGCCTCCTTGTCTTAAAATCTTCGCATCCTTAATGATTCCCTGGATAACTTTCAGACTTTGATAACGAGTGCCACCATATACTGTTTAAATCCAGTTGCTCAGAAATATAATGGATAAAGGTTTACCTTGCTTGGTAGTTACTTCTCATCTCAGTTACCGAGACAAACCTGGAGGACTCCTAAAGGGACTAGGATTGCATTACTTATTTTTGCAGCTATTTGTCTGAAATATTTTCCCCTTTTTGACCAGCTTTGCTAAATAATCTATGTGGCTGTTCCAGATCAGCTGTCATTAACAGTGGACTGGGGTGAAGGAGACAAGGCAAGGGGAACTGGAAAGGCATTTCAGGGAGTGTGGGGAGGGAAGCAAGTGCAATGGGAAGGAACCRGCTGCTGAGATTTGAAGCATGTGGTATGTGGTACGTGTTAGCATGGAACAAAATACATGCAGGGAGCTAATGGAGCTGGTGTAGTCTCTCAGAGGAGATAATTTAAGGATGCTGGATATTTTAACTACCTTTTTTAAAGCCTGGAATAATTTGGTTCTAATTTCTGAGCAGGGACTTGCAGCCCACACAGCAGTAAGTCTTGATAATTATTAATTATATGTTTTTCCTCTGTTCTCTATGACCTTGTTTGTAAAAGCTGTGTGGTAAAACTAGAATATTAAGAGGTTTATGGGCTCTGGCATGCCACCTAGCTGGAAAAGAGGAAAATATTTAAAGAAGAAAAGGATAACACAAAGTATAACCTTAAATTTGCACCCTTTCAGAAGGCACTGAAATGCGGAGTGCACTCATCCAGTGCACGCGACCACTGAAAGAGTGAGTAGGTGATTTTCTGGTTTAGCTACAATTAAAATTTACACACTCTCCCTTCTCACAGTCTGATCTAAAATGGCATCAGGCAGCAAAGGAATATGGCAAGGTACCCACGGAAGGAATTCTAGCTTGAAAATCTGCCTTAGCTTCATCCCAGCAGAGACCCAGATACCATGGGTTTGGCTCAAGCATCAGGGTGTACCACAAAAGGGAAGACTCAAGTACCATGAGGAACCCAAATTAAATCTGAAGAGGAGAAGCTTTGGTATGAAGTTTTTATTTCTACTTCCTTCTCCATTATCTTGTAAGAAGCTGCACTACCCTCCTACTACAAGATCACTGTGTTCCTCTCCAAATGTGCATGTTAGTCTAAAAATCCAGCCTTCTGTAAAGGTAACACTTTTGTTGTTTTTTATGTTGTACTTACTTAAAGAAATGCTACCATCTGATCTTCCTCCACTTGCCTGACTCTCCCCAAAATAATTTTTTTCCCATTAGAAATAATGAAGCAACCTGACTTGCAATAGGAGAAAAGTGTTCTGGAAAACATGAAAGCAGCCTGTTTGCCCCAGTTACAGAGAAGTATAATTGGACCTGGATTTCAAGATGCTGAAGAGATACATATTGCTTTTGACTCCTCTGAAAAATCAATTGGCCTTCAATTCTTGACACACTCAGAAGAAAATATTTCCTTATTAGCTCTGTCTTGGTTTTCTTCCACAGGTTTGGAACATAATGTCATTCTCTGCACGGTAGCTCATACAGTAAGGGAATTATTGCAGTGTTGTTGGGAAGAGGCCCTGAGAAGTTCAGACACTATAAAGCCAGTGTCCACTCACACTTTACTTTTAACATTATCACACAACACAAGCACAGAACATCTCAAATTAAGTTAGAAATCTCAAACCTTTTATCTCCTGCCCTTTTGACTAACAATGTAATGTGTTTCTCAGCTCTTTAAATTGCAGAAAGTGGTCTCACTAGAGTAGCAAACTTCTGTGATAAAGATTTATGCACAATTATGACTAGTAAGAGAGGAAAAAGAAAGACAATTTTATGAAAGCATAGATATCTGCTGCAAAAGGCAGATTGGCTGGGAAAGTTAGGGCAATAATAGCACACCCTTTCTTGCCTGAATAATATTTAAAATACATCACTGCTTGCAGTGTGATGAGTGCTGGAAAGAGGTTACAGCTGGCTCTCAGTGCTGCTTGGAAAATGGAAGAGATGATGAATTTTGCTGTCATCTTGCCTTGTCTTTGTGCTATCCGCATTTGCTTCATCTCTCATTTGCGCTTTTTTGGTAAATCCATAGATGTATTCTCTCTGAGATAAAGAACCGCCTTTTTGCCTGACTGGGCTCTCTAGTGAATATGGAAGCAATGTATTGCAAGACAGCAGTGGCTCAGCTCCTCTTGGTGAGGACTAGAAGCTGAATCTGGTCAGCAGAACCCCTGACATTCAGATTAAGTGCTGCCAAGATTTGCTGTCTGGGAAAGACTTGAAATAGATCGCACCTGGGCCATTAATTTTATTTCACAAATGAAGTAGCTAGCTAATGTGAGAAAATAAAGGTTGGGTAAAAATAGGAGGAGAAAAGATCATTACTGTGCCCACCTGCTGCCAGTCCACTGGGAGGCATCAACACCAGACACACAGCTCCTGCAGCTTGTGAGCACATTGAGGGCAAAAGCAGAAGCACAGGAGGGAACTGCTGCCAAGGAGAAGCAACAGAGTCTTGAAACTACTTTTGGTGTCACCAATGGTTTGGCCCTCAGTCCTCAGGAGAGCAACAATAATTAGTGGAGTCTGTGTGGACAGGCTTTAGAGAGTTGGAAATCCCAGGGAGAGCCATTTTCCAGTCAGAAATACTCACTCCACAACACAAAATCAGGTCTGATTGTGTGTACTTCCGGATGAGCTCCAACAGGGACTGCAGAGACACAGCTGCTTTACCCTTTATGGTGCTTGCAGGAACACAGACCAYCTGGAGCATCAGGTCTGCTCTTCCACTCCTTTATTTTTAGGGCCAGCCATCACTCCTTTCTTTAATAGCTGCTCAAGTCTCAAGTGATTCACATTTGCTTGTCTTCCTCTCAATTTAGTTAGATGAAAATTTAGAAGCCCAGGTGCAACTTAGGCAAAAAAAAGTAATTAATGCACCATTACTTTATTTGTAATCCCTACACCCAGTGTTACACTTCCAATTAAATATTCTTATCAAATACATAAGTGCTAGAAAGGTTAGCATGGGGTTATGTAAACAAAGCAGCTGGCCCAAAGGAAGATTTACCCTGTTGTCATTTGTTATCATAGGGAATTTTTTCCATTAAATTGAGCATGCAGCAAGAGAAATGACCACATCAATGAACGAAAATTCCTCAGCAAAGGGAAAACACCCACAAATACAACATATAACAACCTCTTTACACAGTGCACACCTCAGACTGCAGTCACCTGGAATCAGATGTATTTTGGACACTGTGCCCCAGGTTATTACATTTCCAGTGTATGTCAGGGATATTACTGGTGCTTTAAATCTTGGGCTTTTTATAGCAATATTGTACAGAATCACAGAATCACATACCTGTCACCTGACAGTGTAGGAACACACAGAGCTAAGGATAATAAGATCTCCTCTTAATGTTCTCTTCAGATCCTAAAACTTTAGTGATTTTTTTTTTTTTTACTAAAATTAATGCATTTCTTCTTTTGTAGTTACAGTGCCTGTAACTACAGCTGTCCACAGCAGTCATCTGCAGCAGAAGAATAAGGGTTATTCAGCTTTAATGTGTGACTCAGCTATGAGAAATTGGGTGTCTTTAACCAAGTTGATGCCAATGAAAATCTACTTTTAAAATAAGCCATTTACATCAGTGAAGAAAGATGGCAGTGTAGTGAGAACATATTGTCTGGCACAACCAGACCCTATTAGGTCTGGCTATAGGCTTCCAATGGTATTATGAGCAAGACAGCTAATCACTCAGTGCCTCTGTTCCTCAGCTATATAATAAAGGTGATAATTCTTTGCCAGGCTATTCCTTTTTTCTTGTCTCTTCAAGGCATAGACAGCACTGTGTAGGAGCATCTTACAGGGTATTATTTTTATATCCATAGTACCTTCAAATATGAAATGTAGGCTAAAGTATCTGGTTTGGTTGCTATTACTACAATAAAATAAAGGTTGTTTTAGATTTAGCAAGGGCTTCAACACAGAATACAACTGCTAAGTGAGCCATCTATTTAGAATGACTTTTGGATTAATATACATCAGGTGTTAAGTAATTCAAACTTTTCAATGAACTGTGATGGCATTCTGCTAACCAAGGGTAAAATCTCCAAGTGCTACCTTTGTAAGGTTTCCTGCGTGCTTAGAATGTTTTAGCATATGGCTCCTGATGCATTAATTTTGGAAATGCAAAGCATGGAGGGTACTGGGGGTTTTTTTGCCGAAAAAGAGAAATTCCATTTCTAAGCACAGAAAGAAAATATAATGTTCAAAGCTACTGCTTTGAACTGCATGGCAGCACTCAGTCTCACTCACGTTTATCACCATTTGCCACCCCACTGTAACTGAGACTGTGCAGGGAATTTTTCCTCCACTGGTGGGCTAGCAGGGCACATGCTGGATGAAGCAGCTGGGTAAAGGGCAGCTGTTCTGCAGTGTTGAAACATCCAAACAGGAAGGAAGGCAGAAAGGGGAGATGCACAGAAGTGTAAAGTGAAGGCCATGAAGTGCAGCCCATCCCACTGCAGGCAGCAGCAGCAGCAGTGAGTGGGGAGAGGCATCAGCAGGAGGATGCAGGGAGGTGCAGTGGCCCTGGGAGGGATGCTGCCATCACCAGAGACTGAAGCACTGGGCAGGGCAGAGAGCTTATGAGAACACTTTGACCTGCTTGTGTTACACAGGTAAYGTGTTTTGGAAGTGTCACATTGCCTGAAGTCTTTCAGGGCCTTTTGGACATATTCACAACCAGCTCCACTGTGTGTTTCCCCTGGCTGCTTTTCTTTCACACTTTCCTACTCCATTGCTCAATTTGATACACTGACAGGGATTTGTGCCACAGGGAAAGTGTGGCCTGATTGTATTTTCTGTTGGCTCATTATATTGAAGTCTTCTCTGGGTCAGGCAGACTCATGGCACATCTTGCCAAAAGCAGGGGAGGAGATGGGAGAGGCTTTCACACCTGCAGGGGCCCTGGAGACATGCATGGACACAGACTATGTGGTTCTTTCAAACAGAGGGATGGGTAGGATGGCTGTTCAGTTCCCAACTTTATTAACTAGCTTTTATTACACCAGAAATGCTTTTTAGCTTTGTAAACCTTTTTACTTTGGCCTGGATGTTTGTGTATTAACTTGGAAGATTCAACAAATTCCAGTCTGTGCTTGTGAGGTTTCAATCACCACACTGTCCTGAACCTTGACCTTTTTTCTTGCAGCTCATAAATGAAGACCTTTCTGTTCTCTGCAGGACCACAACCRTGTTTTTTAAGGCAGCATATTGCTTCTTTTTCTTCGCTGCTCCTGCAGTTGTTTTGTAAAAGACAAGATGCCTTTGCAGTGAGCCACAGGGAGGCACATTTTCTTCCTAGATGCAGCTTTAACCTGCAAGATCCAAGCAACAAATGCCATGTTTTGTATAATTGTGGGGAAGTGGGTGTAACTAATGATCAATACCAAGAATTGAACCATTTCCCCCCTTGGCAAATTATCAATAAAAGGCCTGGGTTTTAATGATTTGTCTCTTGTTCCAAAATAATCAATCAGGGAAGAGACTGTAAATTAGTCACAGTGGATTCACCAAGAAGGTATGGATGCTGATGGCTGGAAATTTTACAGACAGGGCGAAGGTAGTGCAAGAGCCTTTGGGACGATCAAGTGAACAGCCATGGCAGGGTGCTGCCAGGAGCTGGCCACTGGGGAAATGCCAGCCGGATGAATTTTAAATCCTGCCTGCAAGGCTGTCTGCACGGGGCAGTGGCGTGGCCTCACCACATGTTCAGTGACAGAGAACCTGCCAGTGCTTTCTGGTAGAGTAGAGCAGAGAACAGCATCGCTGCTCTCCTAGTACTTGCCTGGGGACTTAATTATGGTGTTGATGTCAAATTACCTTTTGCATGTGCCTGCAGACCTAATTGGTCTGGATTTCCTTGCTGCATGGGGTTTGATATGCCTGGTACATTGGGGAACACCTGTCCCAGAGCCTTCCCACGGGATCTGCACACTCCTAAAGTGTGGAGGTGGCTGAGCCTGCAGCAGGGGATGCTGCAGTGTTTGGGCCAGCCACAGGTGAAACCGATGGGCCAGAGRGCCCCAGAGCCATAGAGGTCCAGTGAAGGGACAGCTCCGAAGTCTGGGATCTGCCCATGGGTTGTGGTGAAGGAGAAGGTCTCTCCATCAGACCCTGCCAGGTTATATTAATCTGCCCCTGTTTGGTTGGCCTGTAGGCCTGTCCACTCCTTGTTCCCTTATAAGGTTTGGTTCTAGAGTGTTCTCCCTTACTCAGGCATCCCATTTATCCCTGTCCCCTACTCCTCTCCTCGTTTGCCTCTATTGGTTGAAGTTGTATTACTCCGCCTTCTCTCCACCCCCTGACCCTCAACCCATTGGTCCCTGTTGTCTCTCCACCCCCACTGCCCCTGGAATAAAACCCTGAMCCCTCCATTGTTCTGAGTTCTCTCCTTCCCTGACGATTCATGGAATAAACCTATTTCGTGGAACACATAAGGAGAACCCCTTCGACTCTTTGCCTCTGACTCAGTACGCCTTTGTGTGTGTGTGTGCACTGTCAAACATGTCAAGGCACCGCCGGACATGCACCAYGCTTTTGGGAAGACTGCGGGACCCCAGCATCCATCCAGTTTATTACAACAAATGGCGCCCAATGTGCGGCACACTGAGGACAGTCTCTGAAGGCATGTGCCCCTCCGGTGTAGCTGCTACCCCAAAGGAAGATCTATGTTTTATTAGGTCTTGCCTGAGAGGCGGCCGACAACTATYGCTTTGTCCCCCCTTTTGCTGTATTCAGCTGGGGCCGGAGCGATCTGCAGGGTTTTTTGCAGTCCACACAAGCTGACAGCTTTTTACCACAGGCAGTTTCACAGAGGCAGCAGCGAAGGCAAAAGGAACGAGAGAGACGGACTCTCTGTAACCATATTCCAAGTTTTATTTGTCTCTGCCCAGGAGGACAGGGTGCATATCTTGAAGGGGGTTAGCAGAGAGACAATTTCCCGCTCTGTCTCTGCTGCTTTAAGGGGTATGGATAACAGTGTGTACCAATGAGAGTAGAGATACATGAGAGAAAACCAATGAAACATCTTCAGAGGAAGAACAAATTCAAACTGACTAATGACAATACAGTTAGAGAGAATTTCAAACCAAGCCGACCTGTTACAAAGCTTAAAACTCTGTGAGGAGGAGAAACCTAAAGTGACAGCATCTAAGAAATATTGCTCTGGGGCAAACTGCCTTTTTGATAACTAAGGCTGGAGCACCGCAACAGACAACCCTCTCAAGGCACCTAGGAGGTGACTGGAGGACCGGCCAGGACTTAAGGACCCCTCTGAGAGAGTTTTTTTTTGGCCCAGTTGGTGAGTGTGAAAAATATCGGATCTTTTTTCTGTTTTTTTGTTAATCCTTTTCCTCCCGGTGGTGGGAAGAGTTTTCTGGGTGTGATGGGTAGTGGGTTAACCCGTCCCCAGAGGGAGGTTTTTAACCAAATTGAGCAAGCCCTTACGCGAGAAACTTTTTGTTTTTCGAAGGGAGACTTCAAATGTTTTGTTCTTTGGTTATTTAAATATTTTCCTAGTATTTCCTGTGATGCAATTTTGTTTGTCATTATCATAGTGTATGTTAAAGGTATTAGGAAACGTTTGGGTTTCTGTTAACCCCCAGTTAAAAGACCTTTCCCCACTTCCCTCTCCCTGTGTTCCTCAACCCTTTTCCCCGTCYCAGGAGAGACCGCAAGACGAATCCTGCCCAAGGGCACAGGGCTGCTACCGTCTCCCTGACGTCCCCCAGTCCCCTCTCTCCCCTTCTCGAGATGGGACCGCGCACCCCATCTCGGGCTCTCCCCTAACCCCCCTACCTGTAACCACTTACCCGGTTTTGTCTCCCCCTCTTTTTCCCCAAAATGGCATTGACCGCGTGGTGGCCCAAAATGGTGCCGACCACGTGGCACCAGCCATTCCACCACCTTGTGACCTGTCGCTTCCTTTCCCTGCGCACGTTACCGTGTCGGGTCTCTCCTACCACGCGTCGATGGGCATGCCTGTGTTGGACCCTTCCCCTTCCATCGGGAATCCCATGCTTTCTGCAAATGCCGCTTCCCCACCCTCTCCATCGGTGGCTCCACCCCTGGGAACCAACCCTCTCCTGGTTCCCACGCTACCRGAACTGGAGGGGYGTGTGGTTGCAGCCAGAAGGGCGCCATTTTGGCATTCCCCGCCTCTCAACACCAGGCAGCTCCAGTGAAAAGGTTGAAGAACCCTAGGCGAAAGAGGGGGAGGAAACATAGGAAGAAGCGGGATCTTATTCCACAGCTAAAAAACTGGAAAGTTTGTGGATGGGGGTCAAAAAACTATTCAGAAGAAAAAGTCATAGAAAATATCCAGCTGTTTGCAGAATGCCTGCGACGAAATTGCCAAACCTGCAACGGATTGCTAAGGTCTGTGGTGTGCCCAGTGTGGAACTGTCCAACTTGCCGATACCACCACCGGCAGCACTCAGGGTTCAGGAAACAGAACATGAAACGATTTCAGGCAGCGATATCAAACACCAAGCCACACAGCACCGTAAGGAATGCGAAACGACCCTGTGCGAACCCCAAACGGCCYGCTCGGCGCCACCACTGCCACCACTGCTCCAGTCAAACCCATCCCGCGCCGCCGCCACACAGCGCTGCCGCACCCACAATGCGTCCGTGTACAGCATCGCGCCCAGCCGCAGCAGCCGTGCGCCCCGCGCCGCCACCGCCACCTGCAGCGTCTAGCTCACGGCCCACACCCGCGGCGGCGGCGGCGGGCAGAAGCTGTCTCAGCAAAAGCAAGCAGGTCGGCACCGGCCGCACGCCGCACGCCTGGCGGCCATTCATCGCTGCCGTCGCTGCCGCGGAACGAAGGGAGAAACACAGAGATGGACAGAAGGAAGTAACACCGCCAGTAACACCGCCTCCTCGACTGCTGACACCGCCATGTTCGCCGCCGCCTCCCACAGTCACCGTTCGCAGCTAGCCAGCACCGGCATTGTGCGTCACCAATGCCACCGCCTGCTCCAACGCACTGTACTGCCAGCACAGCCAGCCGGCACCCACCATGAAAAAGGCACTCACCGTGGTCCGGAGCCACTCCCCGCTGCCCATGGCACCCGCCGACAACAGCAGCTGACCAGCCACCAACAATGTGCCAAGTGAAACATCGGCAACGCGCGTCTCCAGCACCGTCGCCGTACCACCAGCACAGCCAGTCAGCGCCTGCCGACGATCGCTACCCGCGCTACTGGCCCAGAGCCTGGCCTGAACAGCAGTCTCTACATGCGGGCCTCACRCAGCCATCCAGCTGCTGCCGCTGGCCCATTGCCATTCCACCAGAACGACTTGTCACCCTGCGGCCAGACTCGCGGAGTGATAAGTCTTTCCTGTCTTGTATCCTTCCGAATTTTATTTTTATCCCTTCACTATCATTTCATTTTCCCAAGTTTCTTTATATACTACCTCACCCCCTGTTTCTCCCACACCTCTGGTCCCTTATTACCTTTCCCCTTTCCTAAATAAATAACAAATTAAGCAAGTGCCGCCTGAAGGCGACATCGGCGCAAGTCGACAAACCACTCGAACATCTAACTTRTGCCTCCTCCAGGCAGTTTAAACCCCAAGCCATTAACCTCTCTTGTCTCTTCCCTCATGTGTTTTCCTACCTCATAATCCTTTTATCTATCCTATACCCCATACCTATATTATGTTTATGTTAAGAAGAGGGGGAGTAGGAGAACAGAGAGTTAAGGGAAAACTATTTTATAATTTATTAACGATTTTGTTTTATGAGCCCACAGAAAAGCCTAACCCAACCCCCACATATCGCCAGAATGAACCACCTCCACTTCCTTCGAGTCTGCTGGGTCTGCTGGACCACCAGAGCAGCTGGCAACGTTGCGTGAATTGTCCCGTTTAAGTCACCTCAGCCAGAGGCTTATGTCTGGATTGAAAGTGACCTGTCATCACACAATCAGAGCATCCACGTGACAATGATAAAAGAACTGAAGACTGAAGGAAGAATGGACTGACTTGGTGGACTTTTGGGACAGCTGGGGCTGGGAGGCTGGGAAACATCATTGCTTAAAACCGGACTATAGATTATTCTAATAATTTTATTGCTTTATGTATTTTTGGTTGCCCAAAAGGTGTTTGGTCAGGTCTGTGGGAAAGGCCGCCTTCTTCTTTCTAAACAAAGAAGGGTGAGATGTGGAGGTGGCTGAGCCTGCAGCAGGGGATGCTGCAGTGTTTGGGCCAGCCACAGGTGAAACCGATGGGCCAGAGGGCCCCAGAGCCATAGAGGTCCAGTGAAGGGACGGCTCTGAAGTCTGGGATCTGCCCATGGTTTGTGGTGAAGGAGAAGGTCTCTCCATCAGGCCTTGCCAGGTTATATTAATCTGCCCCTGTTTGGTTGGCCTGTAGGCCTGTCCACTCCTTGTTCCCTTATAAGGTTTGGTTCTAGAGTGTTCTCCCTTACTCAGGCATCCCATTTATCCCTGTCCCCTACTCCTCCCCTCATTTGCCCCTATTGTTTGAAGTTGTACTACCCTGCCTTCTCTCCGTCCCCTGACCCTCAACCCATTGGTCCCTGTTGTCTCTCCACCCCCACTGCCCCTGGAATAAAACCCTGAACCCTCCATTGTTCTGAGTTCTCTCCTTCCCTGACGATTCATGGAATAAACCTATTTCGTGGAACGCATAGGAAGAACCCCTTCGACTCTTTGCCTCTGACTAAGTACGCCTGTCTGTGTGTGTGTGTGTGCGTGTGTGTGTGCACCGCCGAACGCGTCAGGCACGGCCAGACATGCGCCACGCTTTTGGGAAGACTGAAGGACCCCAACATCCATCTCGTTTATTACTACACTAAAGAAGCAGTCTGGCTTTTCCTGGAAAGCTCATGATCCCRAAGAGTATCTAAAATGTCTAAATATCTAAAATATCTCTGCATCCTCTTTTTTAAATGCAAGCAGCACTTTAACCTAAACACAAAAGTGTCCTTTTGGTTTACATTTGTGCTAAAAATGCCTTACAGATCAATACTTACAGGGTGTTCTGGTGAGAAGCCACCTTCTGCCTGACTATCCATCTTCAGCCTCTCTTCAGGTCCATTCAAGCCTGATAGAAATACCTAGGAACACTGCCAATCTTTATCTATGTGACTTTTCACCAAAATGGTAGCTTTCCTCTTTGGGTGTGGCTCTTCCTCACCATACAGTAGGTTTAAAGTTCATGATAGTTGTTGGGCTTGGAAGTCCCCAAGAGCTGTATTTCAGGGATTTGAGATGTCCCACATGGCATGAGGCATCTGTGGGCCAGCTGCTGGTACCATCTTGCACAGCCTCAGCTGAGTGTGGGCACTTGGAGCTGGTGGGGACTGCAAGAGCTGTGTAGCAGAGCTGCGGCTTTCAGTGCAGAAAGCTTTCTGATTGATAAGGATTGTCATTTCTGTGCAAGTTCTCTTTAAGTGTCTTTTTAGCATTCCCCTGGGTTTTAAAAGGTTTTAAGGTTATTCACCTGACCAAGATCAAGCTGCTGGTTCCATGTCTTTGCTGAATGTAGCTGTGCAGTCCTGCAGATAAATACCTGACTCCTCCAGCCGGGTAGGTTATCCCTCCATGTCTAATCTGTCACAAAAGATTTGTGTTTGAAAGCAAAATAACAGTTTTCTTACTATATTTTTTATTACCGTAAATCTGTCAAAGGGAAGCAGCTGGAGCAGAGCTCTACATCCTGAGGGAAAAGAAGAAAAAATATTGTTTTGATGGGAAACTCAGCTAAATCGTTTAAATTAAGAATTACTGACACTGTGGCTGCTGGAGGTGCAAATGGAACACCTAACTGCTTGAAACAAGAGTCTGGGAAAAGTCAGAGAAGTTGTGCAAAAAAGTAGTTGTGCATAATACTCTGTCTTCTCTGGTGCTTTCTGACCTAAGATTTTCCTCAGTAAAACACCATGGGGTATTGTATGGTGAGGAAATGGTCGATTTACTGTTGAACCATAGGGCTGGAGTTTGAAGAAGCAGTGGGCAGGATAAAACTGAGAAGGAAGTTGAGGCTCAAGTTTCAGATTGTTTTATCCGATGCTTCCGTGTGTGGCCTCACAGCCAGGAAGCCTCAGCCTCACAGAGCAGCACCTGTTTCAGCAGTGAACAAGAACTGCCTTAGTCGTCCAAGGACACCAAGAAGGCTCTGGGATGGAGTATGTCCATGTCAGGTTGCAGGAGTGTCCCAAACCAGTGAATTAGCTAGRCCTGATGCCTTTCCTGACATCAGATACCAAGGGGCCTGGCCATCCACCTCATGACTCACAAGATGCATTCAAACGATGGTGTGAAGTACTACCAAGATTAACTCAGAGATGAGCATGAAAGCAAAAGCACTGAACATCTCACAGCAATGCTCACACCAGAGGCTGAGCAAAGCCAGGACCATGGTCTCTCCCTGCAGGTGCAGGGAAGACTGCGGAAGCTGGCTGGAGAGGGAGGTGAGGAAGCCAAGGAGCTGGTGGCAAGGAGGTCCTGGGATGACTGCGCCACTGAGGTGTGTACCTTTAGTTCACACCAGCTGCCTTGAGTTACATGGGGATCTCTAACTTCCCAGTGCTCCACCAGATATCTCCCGGGAACCCTCCTTGGGGCTGCTTCACGCAATGGCTGGAGCACCYGGGTGCCTGCTGTGTCAGGGATCGGCGCAGTTTTGCTTCTGGGTTACAGWGAGCTGGACAAAAGGAAAACAGTGACCCTGGTAAATGACATCAGCCAGATGTTTTCAGAGATTGTTCTCCAGCCCCAGACACTGAGAAAGATGGAGAGCACAGGGGTGCCCCTAAGCCATGTCTACACTATGCAGGAGGGCAGGGTGGCTTTGGGACACAGTGGGGCACACATACACTGTTGCTATTTCTGCTGCTGCCGGGAGAAGCACCTGCACCAGGGGAGCATGAGAGACCTTGCTACAGCAACAGGACCTGCCCCACAGAATTGGGAGACCTGCCTGAGCTTAGCTCCCCTCACTGCATTCCCAGGTAATGCAAAGACTGGAGGGAGTTACTTCTTTTCCCCAAGCAATTTCTTTCTAGTAACAGATCTTACATCCATTCAGACCTTTCGAGAGCTGCTTTACTGCATAAGCAGGTTCCTGGAAGACCACCAAACTCTTTCTAAGGAAAGACATGAAGGTCTGGACAAATTGGTGAAGATGGTGGTAGAAAATGATGCTGCACTTCCCTGCAGAAGGCTCTTTCCCTCCTGAGCAAAGACCAATGTACTGAGCTATAAGGGGAATCCACTGCAGCAATTTCCATCAAAGTTAAACTCCAAATATGGAGTTAGACGTTCACCTTCGCCATGTAACTAAATAGAGACATCACAAGGACTTCAGCAGAGACAGCATCCTAACTTTAAAGACAAAAAGGTGGATGCAAAACCCTTGTGTGTGAAATGGCAATATTGATTGCTGACTTGATGTGAGGGAGCACACAAGCAGTATGACTTAACAAGTGTGTACATGCCTCACTATTTATGATAATTAAAGTTTGAAGGTCAAAGTGTGTCTTAGATGCAATTTGCTGCATTGATCTTAAAGCTCTTTACATAAAGAGTATTTATACATTACAGGAAACTTTCCCTTACTCCTGCATGTGCAGCCTGGTTGATAGTGGGAGCTCTGCTCATGTATCCTGAGTGAACACAACCCACCTTTGAATGCCATCCCAAGCATGCCAGCCATGACCTAGGAAATGTGAGATTATTATAACCCCYCAAATGAGTTTGCAGTAATTACTCAAAGGCAATAAACTATTTCTTTATGAAAAGAACACAAGACATTAAAAATTTCATTAATGACAGCTTCACATTTCTTTGAAGTCACTATGATTAGAGAGACATAATGTAATATTGCCCTGCATTATGAAATTGCTTAGATTTCAGTTTCTCCTTCACTGGTCACAAAACCCAATCTAATATGTTTTTTTTTTTCCCCTCCTATAAATTTACCCTATCCAGTGCAGTGCCTCCAAGGCACACATTTCATTTTTATTAGCTGGGCAGTGTGAGTCATGCTATTAATTGGTATCAGTAGCAACACATCACCAGAYTGTCCTTTGCTGCACAGCCTATATTTAGAAAGGGAATGAGACTGCTGCTGGGTTATATAATGATGCAGCTATTTATAGATCTCCATTATACCTAGAGAGCACCGTCCTGCCATCTGAGCTGAGAGCAGCCAGGCTGACAGAGGTGTGATTATAGATTTGTCATCTTCTCTACCTTTGCCCCAGACACATTTGCAATTTTGTTTACCTGCCATTGTTTCTGTTTACTCCACCTGCAGTAAAAGTACATGTAAAATCCTGTGTTCAGGAAAAAAAAAACCCAACATTTTAGAACCTGTTATTACTTGTGGAATGGTAAAACAGTCACAATGCAAAAAAAMCCCCTATATTTTCATTTACCTTCCATGAACCTAGCCAAATGGAGATGCCTTAAGAATATATCCATATTTCTAGTAGCACTGCACTCAAATTTTCAGATTCTGAGGTTTTTTCACTTTTTCTCTTTTTTTCTTTTACACTGATTTTTAGTGGCTATGAGTAGAAAAAGCAATGAAAAACATATGACTTATTGTTGTGCCTGAGCAAACATAAGGATGGGGGAGGCAAGCATTTGTGCTGGAGGTAGAAAAGTGTTTTTTGCTGTATCTAGCACGTCTCACAGCAAAATACTGATTCAGTCCTGCACAGTTCAGATGAAATACATTTTCAGGCAAGTAGTTGCAAAGCAGATATTAACAATTTAAGGTGAGCTACAAAGAAAAGGCTCAGGGCACGGTCTGCATGTTTCCACACTTGAGGCATTTTAGACCTTGGAAGTTCACTTGTAAATTGTCTAGCACTGTAATTTTACTCATAGAATAGTAAATAGACCAGATTCCTGCCCTGGCCTCTTGGTGCCCACAGCACCCCAAACAGAAGSCTCTGCCCTGGCAGGAACTGCTGAAGCAATTATCTCACTGCTGCATTCAGCTCACACCAAGGCACGGTGTCATTCCACAGTAGGCTCTGGCTGTGGGACAGCATTAGGCTTGGAGCAGGTACAAAACCAGGAGGAGTGCCAGGTGCACCAGAAAGTCGTGCTGCCATCCAGAGGGATTTCGACAGAGGGGAGAAATGGGCTGTCAGGAACCTCGTGAAGTTTACTCAGGGAAAGTGTCGAGTCCTGCCTCTGGGGAGGAAAAACCCCAGGCACCAGGATGTGCCAGGGGCTGTCTGGCTCAGAAGCATCTTTGCAGAGAAGGATGAGGGAGGGGGTCCTGGTGGACACCAGCTTTGTCAGAAGCCAGCAATGTCCCTACCTACAACAAACACCAACAACACCCAGGGCTGCACTAGGCAGAGTGTCACTAGCAGGTCCWGGAAAGTGACTCAGCCCTGGTGAGACACATCTGGACTGATGGGGTTGAACTTGTCCATCTCTAGAAGTGTTCTCCCACATCAGCCTGCTTGCAGACTCAGGAAGGCTGTTCCTCAGCTGCAGAATCACTACCTTGGTCTTTAAGGTCCCTTCCAACACAAGCCTTTCTATGATCCCATACCTGTTGAACAGGACAGTGTCAGCACGGGGCAGTGGGTGCCAGGCACTGCTTGCTGGAGGAATCCCTGTCATCAGACAGGGTAAGGTATTTCAGAATGGATCTGTGGGACAAGTACTAAGAGCAGAGGCACCAAAGGTAGTCTGGTTTTCAGCTGCTGTCAAATGCCTGCCTCCAACAGGGATGCAACACATACTCTGGAGTTGTGCAGCTTCCTATCAGTAAAGCAGATACTTGTCCTGCTGTGTAATAACTCACCAGTTAAAGCTCTCCACCAGGCTGTGGGAGATTAGGATCTGTCCCTTCCTCTGCTCCCAGGAATTTTTAGCCTTGGGGCACAAGTGAGGGCTGCTCAGGGTCCTGCTGGTTGAAGCCCAATTGCACACAAACACTCAGGAGAGACCAGTGACAAGCTGTGGTAGTGGCTAAAAGTGATCAGCTCCTAGATGGAGAAGTCAAATGCATTTTCTTCCAGCTCCCTGATTTTCCATGCATTTGTTTCTTCCCCAGCCCATGGAGGTCCACGCACCAGAGCAGAGCACAGGGAATCCCAGAGCAGCCAGTCCAGGTGTGTTTGTGCAGTTGATTGTAACTGTGCTTGGCAGGGTATGAAGTCCAGCTGCTGCTTTTTAGCTGCTGTGTGCAGGCTGGGTTCTGTGGAGCCGGGAGCRGGGACAAGGCAAGCAGTGAATACACCAGGGTCTGCATCTGGCAGCAAATGTGCTGATGTCTAATCAGACAAGAACTTTTCTGTCTCCTTTTCTCTTTTTGGTCTTCTCTTTCTTTTCTTATCTTCTCCTCTTCTCTCATCAGGGTGTTAAATGTGTCTCTTTTAACCCTATTGAGATACCAAATGYTCACGGAGCTGGCAAAAGTGGAAGCCTTATCAAAAGCTACCTTTGGAAGCTCTGTCAAAGTTGATTGAAATTCGCTACTGACTCAACAGCTTTCAGAGAAATACAGTCACAGGCACACAGTGCAATCACATAAACATTAAGAAACCAAGATTAAAAATATTTCCTCATAGTACCAAAATAGTTTATCTATGTACCTATAGTACTATTACCTAGTACCTATACCTGGGGGTTGTTTTTGCTAGATTTGCAACAGTCCATGTCATCACATTGTGTCATCACAGGCCACTGTTTAGAGCAAGCACAATAGTGCCAGCCTATACCATCATGTGCTCTTTAAAGTGCTTAAAATACTAACCATCAGACATCAGCCTCTTCATTGCAATTATAAGCAGCTTGTTTCTGCAAATTGTGATAGGTAACGATACAAAACCTGGTGAAATAGCACACATTTCGTTCCTGGCCAGGGTTGCAATTCTCTCAGGCCCCAGGATTTATTAAATTCCCTCATCCCTTTTAGCTTGTACATGCAATGCATGCATAAGTATCACAAGAGAATTACAATAAAAAGGGGGGCACCGTCAATCTGATGGCCATTAGAATATGGTCACTGACCAAATCCCTTAATATACTGAGTTACTGCTGTTGGCTTTAAATACACTTTGGAGAGGATTAACTGCAAAGCATGTTAAACCAAGGGCATATCTCTCATCCTCAGCTGCCACAAATGGGATGTAAGCTTTGCATACAGAAGAAAGGAGAAGCATTTTGACAGCTGGAGATGCTTATCTTTCCATGCCACAGGGAAGGCTGGACAAGATGCTGTCTGCCACCTTTCCAGGCTGACATTATCTACACATCAGCAAAGGTGCTGAATGTCAGTCTGTGGTAACTGGGGAGCACTTGCTTCCATATGCAGAGGAGCTTGCCACCACAYAACAACGCCAGATAATGTTTTTTGAAGTGGGGCAGGGGAAGGAAGGCACAAAGCATGCATTCAGAATGCACACCATCCTCACAAATTAATTTGAGGACTGTTTATTAAAACATGCAATAATATTGCAAATGCCTATGTTAGCTGGAAATTATTATCTATCATATTTTATTAATCCATTGATATTTAACTTACTCTGAGCCTCTTGTTAAAATATGGAGTTTGATTTATTGTGGCAGGTATTGAATAGTAAAAAAATACCTTTTCTCCCACAATGACAGTAGGTCAAACCGCCGTGGAAGACAAGAGCTGTTGCTGAAATGTAACAGCTTTTTGATGTTCTGGAAGCAATTCAGGCCAACCTGTCCTGACTGGAGGTGGAACAAGCCCTAGCTGTCAAGCCATTGAGGACAGGGTGGGTGCCATTTTGTCAACACTTGATGCATCTTTGAGGTCCAGAATGCCATTCTGTTTGGAGAAGAAGCTTTTCCAGATCCTACAGAGAGGTTCTCAGAATGTCGTAACTTAAAAGCTATAATACTGCCACAGGATATTATTTTGGTGCAATATTACTCTGTGGACCCTGCTTGCATGTTGTGCTGTGTCCTAACAGTTATGTCCTCCTGTGGTACAGGGCACTGCTCACACTTCTTGGTCAGGGAATCCCTTCACCAGCAAATATATGCCTTCTCTATCCTGGAAGTCTCTTCCAACAGGGATGCTCATGCAGCACAGTTCTCAGTTTTTCCTCCTCTCTGTAAATGTCAGTGTGAGAGTCCTGAGGCCAGGCTTCAGCGAGGTCATGTAAGGAGTAACCTCCAAAACTTCTTTTTCTGCTGCTGCATAATGAAACTAGGGATACTAATGACACAGGGTAAGAGCAGGTAAGTGGGATCTGAGCTCTCTAGCCCTGTGGTTTACTCAGTCAGTCACTTGAGGAGAAAAACAGTCAGATGTTGCTCCCAGTTACAGGGCCCGATGACGCATTTTTGCAATCCACAATTAACTGTCCCCTTTCTCTGCCAAATGAACAAATAAATTGAAAAAAAAAAAAAAACCAAGCCCCACAATCCAGGATGAGAAACCAGATCCTTTCTCCCATGGGAGTGCTCACCACATTCATCTATTGTAAGGACCTTCCTGTCCCAGGACCTTTCCATGCACAGCTGTGCATAGCAATTGCTTTGAAGAGCAAAGTCACTTTTACCAGCCTCACCAAGTATTTAAGGAGACTGGACCTTATTCAGCTGTCTACCCACCTTCTGCACAGGTAGGTATATTCCCAGCTCTATTCCCATGTGAACAGAGGCATGTACACTCCAGAGTAGGAATTTGGGTGTATTATTGTGTTTAGAGTGCAATTCATAGAATCATTTAGGTTGGGAAAAACTCTTAAGATCATTGAGTCCAACCATTAACCCAGAAGCGCCAAGTCCAGCACTAAACCATGTCTCTAAGCACTATGCCTACACATTTTTTGACCATTTCCAGGAATGTATTCCCAGCACTTTCCTGGGCAGCCTGTTAACATGCTTGCCCACTCTTTCAGTGTAGAAATTTTTCCTAATAATTTCAATACAACCATACTGTCAATACACTTAACTGACCCAGGACAGCTATTGACTAGGCCAAATGTTGGTATCTGTTGTAGGAGAACCTCCTTGACCCTGCTGACTGGACTGACTGGAGTCATGGTTCATGTACCTAAATGCAGCAAATTATTATTGAATTATTTTGGTGTCACATCCCGTCTGCTTCCAGGAGGCTGAGGTCTTCCCTAAGCCCCACGTGACATCAGCCAGGCCTGTATGGGTGTCTTGGCTACCCTTCAGTGTCTCAAGTGGCACCAGGATGTGATGCTGGGGAGCTGAACTGGAACCTGACTTCCCACTGCTTACAATCAGGGTCTGGGCAATTTGTTCCACCTTGACACTTCACAGACCACTCTCAGCCTTAGGCATCACACCCTGCCAGCAAGATCTCACTGCCAGTTTCTCACTGGCAAACTCTTGGTAACTTCCCTCTCAGACTGTAGGTTTTTGGCTCCTGGTGTCCTCAGCTGGCACTCAGACCACACAGGTATCTGAACTTCAGGTTTTAGCTTTGGCTCACAGAGTTATGGAGTTACAGCAGCAAGAGGAAAAAGAAAAAGCTTCAACTCTCTATGAGAGCAGGACTTGAGTTGTGGGGCAGGCAAGGATGAATAGGGCAGTGCACAAGGTGTGGCAGTGAGGTCTCATTGCTTTACTAAGCAGATGTCTCAGCAGACCTGCTTTTCTTTAATCACTGCTGAGTGTATTCTCAGTGTAAGGTCTACAAATGATCCTTCAAATGTATAAACAATTTTTTTTTTTAATACACACATTATAAACAATTTTTTTTGTTTAATAGGTAGTAAAATAGTGATTGCTCATYCTTGCTTAAGTGCTGGCAGGAGCTTAAGTAATTGGGAATAGTTGGTATAAAGGGTGTGAGGTCAGGATCCTTTGAGATTTTAAAGTATTTCATTCAGTTTTTTAACTAGTCCTAGTACACTGTCTCTCCCTGCCCCCAATTAGTGGGCTTTGTATTTCAGGATCCTGCTGTGCATAAAAGTTCTGCTTTACCTAAAGGAAAATAAAACTTCCCTTTAGCAGATATAATGCCTTTCAAAGCAAATTGGTTTCACTATATTTGGAAGCCCATATGTGCTGAAAAAAATCCTTTGACTGAGCAGAGTTACTCAAAGCCCATAAAATGAACATACAGTAAATGTTCATGAGCTCAAACCAGGGAGCTGTTTCCTTGAACTGCAGGAGACATAGCACAACTGTAGAACATTGTTTTCTCCTTTCCTTCACTTTTTGTTCATTACTATTCAAAGCAGGTGCTATCTAATGGTAGAAACAAGTTTTCTAGCTATATCCCTGATGTGCTGAGGCCTGAGCAGCAGGACTCAGCCTGAGTGGACTTACAAGATGGATCCTGGGCATTGTGTGACTAACACCATCAGTATTATTTAGCTAAAAATAGATGACAAAGATGCTTATGCTTGCTGTTTAACAACAAACCAGCACATAACTTTGTGTAGTTATCTGCAAGAAATGTATCATTTTAAGAAACTTTCCCAACTGAAATGAATAGAGGCTTGTTTATAGGGTATTTTAGGGGAAAACCCTCCCAGCCAGGGCCTGGGCTCTGGCCAAGCCATGACCCTGGCTGGTCGGGAAGTGCCATCAGACCCAGGCGTTCTGTGCTAAAAATATGATCAAGTCACTTCGACTTGCTGATTTGGGCCTATAAAAGCTGGACCCCCTTTTGGGAGAGCCTGAGACCTCACCTATGGGTGGACACACCGCATAGGATTTCCCAATTGCCGGGAAGGGTTCTCCAGGTCTTYGCTGCGAAACAGGGCTCCCAGCGGCTGTGGACTCTGGATGATGGTAACTATTTAGGCAATTGGCGATGTATCTTTCTAAATCACTCTCCTTTCTCTCATATAGTAAAGATTAGGTGCATTACCTTGCTTATTTTCACTTGTTGCTAATAAGCTCATCATTTTGTTACATGTATCATTTTGCTGCTGTGTTGCCTTATTATTTCTAGTAAAATAAGACCATTCTTTCTACTGGTGTCTGTGTCCTTTTAAAACATCCCCATCAATTTGCAAAACAATCCCTTCTGAGGTGTTTACAAAATTGATACAATGCAAATTAAGCAAATTCTGAGGCCTCTCTCAGCGGCTATCTGGCTTTAAAGACTCCTGTTATACTGCAGAGCTGATTCAGAAGCAGCCTGTCCTTGTGTGGCACTGGGTTTGGGGCACTCCTTGGGTGCATATCTATGCCTCATGTTTTGCTTGAACCTTAGGAGACCAAGGAGAGCCCAAGGAGAACCCTGGGCCATTGAGCTTCAGAGAACCGCCAGAGCTGGACCCTGGCACCACTGATGAGCTCTTGGATCCCTTACAGTGAAAGCATTTCCCAGAGCTGCAGCTGTGTGGGTGTCTGTTCTCAACATCTCAGGGACTAGAAGATAGGCAAGGGCTGAGTTACCCTGGGATAGGAGAGCTCCCTGAGAGCCCTGCCTGAATTGTCATGCATTGTGCATCTCAGCCTGGGGAGAAGCTGCCCTCCTGCCCAGATACAGAGGGAGATGGAGAGCCTTCTATTTTGGAGACAGAGAAATGAGAGAGTGTGATTTCTCAAGGGAGACTTCTTAATGATAAAATCTTTACAAGGCACATCAAGACTGCTCCTTTGCAGAGACAAGGAGCCAGCTTGTGAGCCACACAATATGATGATAAGACAACATCCCATCTTCAGCCCACATTTTCTCCTGCCTCCAGAAGCATTCTAGTTCTTCTGTACACTGCTCTTTGACTGAGAAAGTGAATCACAACACCTTCCTCCTTGGCTTCTAGGATAATTTATTGCTGATACCAGGGAAAACTCAGCTGCTGATGCCCTGCCCTTGCATGTCCCTATCCCCCTGAATTATTGCCTGAGTTGCTGAGACAAGCTCTCCTCCCTTGCAGTCCAAACAGGACTTTCTTACCAGCAAGCTACAGCTGAAGCTGTATGGCTTTCCTTTCTCATTTCTTCTGGAGCTGGTAAGGGACAAATATGGGTGAGCTGACAGCTCTGACTAGCTCCTGAGAGAAGAAAAGCTGAATAAGCTGCAGGGGAGCAGTGATATTTTGTCTTTGCAGGACTTCAGCAGCCAGAGTAAGTAAGAATACTGCCCTGGAAGGGTAAGTTAAACCTGGGATAGCTGGGGAGGTTTAGCTGTCACAACCATCTGCCTCGCCTCTCTCCTGGAAGCTGCCTCTCCAGCTGAATGATTCATGAACCACCTCAATTTACAGCTTGGCATAGTCAAAGGAATTAAAATTAATGTGCACTGGCTTTGATACATTAAGCTGTAAGTGCAGCATTGCAGGGACAGACACACGCCCCAGTCAGGGTCTGCCTGATGTAAGCAGGGATACTCGCCTCTGCAAGGAGTGCAAGATGGTTCCTGTAAAGAAGAATCTTGTCAGCTTTCCACCCATGCCAAATATGTGCCAATAACTTTACTATCCTCAAGCTATTTTTCCTGTGCCCTCTCCAAACATAGTGTTTTCTCAAAAAGAGAAAAAAAGAGGGGGATTGTAGGAAATATTTTTAGATTATTTGATTCTAAACTTGTTTCCTGAGCAAGACTTGTATATTTTTTCTGTTTCTTTCTGAAATGTTTTAAGATCCTAAGTTGCAAATGTATCTGAATGTAATACCTCTGAAGAGAGACGACAAAAGAGGACTTAAGAACTCTGAAAACCCACCAAAGTAATAAAAGCTTTCTTTGACAAGTTAAAAAGATAAAACCAAACAAACATTAACAACCAAAGAAAGTCTCTTAAGTGAATTGCATTTATATCCAGCTGGTGTTGTGAATGATTCAAGGACAGATTCAAGTCCCGTTGCCCTGTTTTCCTTCCTCCTCCTCCTTCCCTCATTCACTTCTCTCCTTGCTGCCCAGATATGCACGCTATGCCCTCTGCAAGCCAAGTGTGAAATAGCTGCCTTCAGTCATGTGTGACCTGCATCAGCCCTCCAGGAGTGTGGAGGGGAGGGAGTTTTTCCTCCTGATTGTTGAATGCCCAGGATCCTAGGCAAGACAGCTAGATTGTTCAGTTTTCTGTGTGTGTGAGGCCCACAAGTTCCCTCATACAAGTACTCAGAATTACACCATCAGGGCCTTTGAGTTGCATCTGCTCTGCCCCAGAGCCAACTGCACAATTTTACAGTGATGGTAAATGTTTCAAGGCTGGGGGAGCTGGAGCAGAAAATCCCCTGGGGATCACTGACGGCCAGCACCTTGCCCTCTGCAGCTCGTGTCCTCCCATAGTTTGTTCAGGATAAAGTAGAAAAGAAGGAATCCACATCTCCCCAGTATGAAATAACAATCTCTTTTTAGTGTCATGTGCATGTCTGAACCATCTAAAACACACCACCTATTTTATCCTTTTGTAGGCCTCTGGCGTACAATTGCTGTGATTGCGAGGACAGGGTTATTTCTTGCTTAGGAGTGATTTTTCTAAAAAAGAAAGCGGTGGTAGCTCTCCTGTTACCTATTGCTGCTCCCCAGAATGTGAGCTTTGCTAATATAAGCCCAATCTTGCAGTGACAGGGAGCTGAAGCAGCCCAACACCGCACACATGAAACGGAAAAGTAAATGGAAAATGCAGCTTTGCTTTTATCAGCTTGCAGACAGCTGGATCTTTTTTGTCTTGGCTAGCAGAAGAACCTCACCTCTCTTCTGCCACAAGAGATCTGGAGGCTAAGAATAGACACAGCAGGTTCCTCAGATAGGCTTTGGTGGTGTCTCTTGAGAAAGAACGGGCAATCACCGGTGCGTCAAGTTAAGAATCTGAGAGAAAGACAGCCCAGGAAGCACAGGGCGAGCATATCGACAAACTGCCTTGTTCAGCATTTCTTCAGGTGCCACCTGTTGCTGGAGAGGTTTTGCTTTTCCCTCCTGTGCCTGATTGCATCAGCGTGCGACGCTTCCCTTGCTACTTCCTTCCTCCTCTTCCTCGAAACAGAAAAGAACAATAAAGTTTAAAGCCAAGCTTATCAGGCATGCAGGGTTGGGTTAGCCTACAAAAATAAAAATTTCATGGTGCCCGGGAGATAGACACAGCGAAAAGGGGAGCACTTCAACAGCAGTGGTGGTGCAGTGCTGTGAGCATTCGGCATGTGTTACTTTGACCCCAGTGATCATCACAAGTCTCCTGCAACAGAGCTGAGACCATCATCACGCTCATCTGGGGCTGCTGTCCCAGGTTTATAGCTGGTTTAAACAAGAAGTCCAGTTATGCTTCACTCAGCTGCGGAACACCTAGCTGATAGGTGTTCCACAATTGAATGAAAAAGGTGGAAAAAATTTCATTGTTTAAAAAAATAGCTGATGCCAGTTTTCACAGGAATGATCATGAGCCTACAGGCCACTTTCAGAGCTGTGCTGCTGAGAGCAGTGTGTAAAGACCAGCTTGTGGCTCTTGTGAAAGAGTAGTGGCTACTTTGTCTTCTTTTTCACCAGCATAGTGGCAACCACACATTTTTGAAGGATAATAAATGAAATTATAGCTTGACTTCACAAGAGCAAGGTGAGAATGGTCAGTAGTTTGCTTTTCCATAGGCACGTTGCCTAGGAAACATCAGCCTGTGCCAGCTGTACGTTAGTAAAGACAGATTAACTTTGTCTGTGAGGAAGCATGTCAAGAAAATGCTTCTAAAAGGCAGGGGGTGCAGGGAGACAGAGCCACATCCTGCAGCCTGTCCTTGCTCTCCTGGCAGTCAAGGCATATCCCTTACCAACAGTCAGAGCTGCCAAAGGACCTTGGGATGTTCCTGGCACTCACTGGTACACAAATTGCTAAATTAAGGTGATCCAAACTTCTCTTTGTCTTTGGTGCAATTCTAGAGGCACAGGACACACATGGAGAAYAACTGAGATGGATCTACCCGCACCATGGTGCGGTGCACGGTGGGGGATCTGAGGATGGCACTGACCCTGCTCCAAAACACCTGAATAGATACAGAAATAATCCTTGAAACACTTCCCTGAGGCAGAGAGATGGCATCATTAAAGAATGAGAGGTGACAGAATCAGATAGTAATAAAGATCCTGTCAATACCAAGACAGCAAGGAGACAAGAGAATAAAAGCTTTAAGGGAAACAGGGCAGCTCTCAGGAGGCAGGGAAGAAAACCAAGGAAACCTCTTTCCTCCAAAGGTACAAGAGCTGTAATTAAAAGCATACAGAAAACAAAGCACAGCAGTTCGGAAACATGTTGAAGTTGAGGTGACATTGTCAATAGAGGAGGAGATAAGCCACCTTTTGTTCTTTCACAAAAGCTGTCAGAAAGCTACCAGGTGAATCAGGAAATAATTTTCAATATGAGAAAACTTGAAAAAAAAAAAAAAGAGTTTGTACAAAAACCCATGGAAAACTGGAACTAGTGAATGAAGGACTTCAATACGAGCTGAAAAAAACTAGATGGCAAAGCTAGCTAAAATCTAGTGGCATGCGTAATGCCAGGTACAATATCGATTTCCTGGGAAGATAGGGTCAAGAACGGGTGACTCTTATAATTTCAGAATAAATACTCTTTTCCATCCAGCACTACAATCACTGTTGCATCTCTGCATTTCCCATAAGTGCAAATACAATAATTCTATAAAGCCCATTTCTCTTTGCTGCTCAGAAGCACTTTTCCCCTGCTTTTTAATGTTTTTTGGTGTGTTATAGTTGTACATACATGTAATAGAAAATGAAAGATTGAGGTGCTGTTAGAAAAATGAAGGTTCAGAAGTGAAGTTTTTAAATCCCAGGAAGACCTGGGCATCTTCTAGCACTATGTCTCTAGCACTGTGTCTGCGTTCTGCAGCAATACCAAACAGTCTCTGCTAGTTGACACTTCCACTGGAATTTTGCTTTGTGGCTTGCCAAGGAAGACATTACCAAGCAGCTAAAGCCAGTCCAACAGAAAGATCCTCAAAACCTCACGGAAAATTAAAAATAGAGACAGAAGACACTACCTACTCTCTGTCTTTTCTCCCGGCAGGATTTCATGATCAATTTGTCTAACCTACTCTTTATAGTCCTCCGGTGGTGGAGCAATTGGCTGTCCTTTTCATCAGGAAACATAAGCCTATGTTTATCCTAAATTTCCCTTGCTGCTGTTTAAACTCACTGCTGCTTTTCCTAGCCCTGACAGGGAGAAGGAAAAAAGCATTTTTTGGTTTGAATCTATGTCTTGATCATATAGCCAAAAATAATTATCAACTCTCTTTTCAGCCTTCTCTTTCTTGAAAAAAAACCCCTCAAACATCTCATGTACAGCATCCACAGCCAGTGCTCAGTAGATCCCCCCAAGAGATCCCGCAGGTTTACTGATGTGTGCTGGATATCACTAACACTGAGTACAGCCAAGATCTTCCCAGTGCTAAATAAAATGGGGAGATTATTCACCCAGCTACATGGGTTTGTTTATCTATTTTCTCCCAAGTCTGATCGTGTTTTTTTCCTGCAGGAGGGCAATGACCTTTGACTGCAGCTGGTAATGACTGGAAGTGTTCTAGCCCAAGGTGCACTGTTGTTGGGGTTACGCTCCTTGGGAGCTGTGGGCTGGTATCAGAGAAAAAACCCAGCCAGAGCTTTCTCTGCACTAAACAAAGTCTTCTCCCAAGGTCACTGATTGCTTCTGTCAATCCGTATCATTCACCTTGAATACTAATGCAAGAGACAGTATGATTTTATGAACTTGTCCTATAATTGCTCCTATTAGCCCAGGATTCTTGACCTCCTGGACTTCAGGGGATGCTTGGATTTTAAAAAAATAAACTATTTCTGCTATCATTATAATCTCATGTTGCAGTCCTGGTTATGTTAGGCAGTCAGAGATGATCTTCAGGCCATGGACTGACTCAGCAATGAGTGCAGAAGATGCTCTGAGAAGGTGAAGTCTCTAGAGGAGTTTTTTTAAGTGATTCTACCTTCCTACTTGCACAACTCACACCTGAGCGCACCGTGGGAAGAAGGGATCAATCAGCACCTATTAAGGCTGAAATAAAGATGGAACCTGCAATATGAATAGTTCATATTATCCATATTGGCAGATATGGCCCCTTCTGGGGAACTCCATTTCACTCCAGACTGAGTCTTTGCAACAAAGATCTGGTTGAATATGCATATTTCTGGATTATCTGGAAGGTCCTGAAAACATCCTAGGAGCAAATGGACTCTGTGTGTGTGGGCAAGGAGTTTAGCTGTGTCATGGGCATCAGTGGAGAGTCCTTTGTACTTGTGAAGGTCATTTAACTTTCAGCAGTTCCTATCCAAATGCAGCAACAGTGGAAATTCCCTTTCTAGGGAATGGTTTAAAAAGTGATCCTTTAAAGAGCTCCATGCAGATTCTCTGCTGGTATAAGCTGATACAGAGCCACTCCAGCAACTGCACTATTGAGAGTGGTAATGAGGTTTCTCTTCTGTTTCATTCTGTAACTTTACACAAGGTGTCACAGCACCTGACAGAAGTACAAGCTTTTACCAGGCTATGTGTCCTTTCCTGGAATATCTCTGACAGGCTAAGGCTATCTGCAGCGTTTTGCCCAGCTCATTTTGGAAGGATATTTGTCACCTGGCTCTTCCAACAGCAAAAGTTTCTCCTGTTACTCCAGATATTGCCTTGCAGCTAGTGATGTTTCTAGTCAAACAAATTGGCACACCCAGTTTAACCTGGCATTGCTGCTGTCTTCATAGGTACCCCATTTGTTCACTTTCTATGTTAAACAAGTCAGTTCTCCAAAATATCATTCATATATTCATTTTCCCAACACATGCAGGGTATACAGATCGGCTGCAAAATGCTCTCCTGACACCAGCTTGTTATTTTTCCCAAAAAATAAGAGTTACTTACTACATAACACATAGACACATGTCTAGTAACACCTCTGGAACAGAGAACAAGGAACTCTTCCCTTGTTACAGACAAAAAGACCTTTCATGGGCTACAGACTAACACATACTTCAGTTAAGTGAGAATGGACGTGCTGGGTAAGAACAAAAGGCCATTCAGCTCTTTTTGAATATGTCCAAGAAAAGATTGTAAGAAATGAGAAATATGCTGTGAGGATTTTACACAATGTATTTTCTCAGCTCTCAGCAACCCCTGGCTTAGGGAAAATAGTAAGAAGTTGCAAATGTTCAGAAGACAGTAATAAGGAGGGGAGGACTGGAGGAGGGCACACAAACAAAAAGGAACATAGTAGGGGTCATTTGTAATGAAGACATAGGCTGCATGCAGCCCTTGGGAAGATGAGTTTTCACACTTGTAATGGACAGTAAAATCATATCTGAATAAAACATGGGAGGTGTTAGCAACTGAAAGGCATCTCTTTGACAATTACTGTCTCCTCTGGCTGGCTACTACAGACCCGAGGAGGGACAGGAACTGTGTGTCCTGGGTTAGTCATATATTCTATTACCACCCACAAAAGCTGGATAAATTCACAGTTACACATCTGGTCCCTGAGGGACTCCTTATCTCAACTGAGATAAGCACTTGGGCTGACAGCAAGCACCACCCATCCTGATTATCTAATCTCAGCTAATGGCCCATTACACCACCCATCCTGGATAATGGCCCGATTTTGGACTTGGTAAAAATAGAATGTCAGAAAACCACGAAGATCATCCAAACTCATAAGGCTCATCTGAGCTCAGAAACCATAAGGACCATCCGAGCTCATCACCAAAGCAACCAATAGAACATAGAACATCGGGAAAATCCTCTTCCATTGTGGAAGTCACCGCCCCTGGAGGAGGTGCCAGCCAAGAAACACAACATAAAACACGGGTTTGGGATGGGAGAAAACACTCGACTCGACTCTCGACTCGACTCGACTCGACTAGACTAGACTCCACTCCACTCCTCGGGACTGGACTCAACTGGACTCCACTCCACTGCTCTGCTGGACTGGACTGCCAGGACTGGACTACCAGGCCTTTCTGCAGGACCAGTGCCTAACTGGACTACACAGCTACCACCCTGGTCAACAGGGTGTCAGGTTGTACCGTGACTGTCGGTTTGTTTAGGCTGGTGTTTCTGTATTCCTGCATTTATTTTAATCTTTTTTATTAAAATTGTAATTTTGACCGAAAATCTCTCGAGGTATTTTGTGTGGGGTTAATTTCCCCTGCGGGTTCACAGTCAAGTCAGGACACTGTGGATTACAGGTAACAAAATTTCTTAAAGAAGGGCTGAACTTTGTTGGACTTAATGTATAAGAACAGATGTAATGAGCAGAGTGTCTGTCATCCTGTGGAGGAAAAGGAGAGAAAGAGGAAGGAGAAAAGTGGGTTTAGCAATTGGCATGAATCAATCAGCGTGACTCTAAATGCTTTGACAATGCTCTGGTGGAGCTCTCCTGAGTCACTCATGTAGGTAAGAAGCAGGGTTAGTGACTGAGGTTGTATAAAGAGATAAAATACTGATAATTGTACAGATTGATAGTTATAACTGTTATTTTCTGACAAGGAAGGAGACCCATGCATCTGTCAGTTTGTTCAGAGGTGTTACCGTCAACTATACATAGGATCTGACTTTAGGATGTGGAGGATGTTGGCTTCAGCAGAGCTCTGCCGAGAGTATTGACTGGCAAACAAACAGAAGCAGTTTTAAATTGAGGCTGGAGATTCTGTTCAGAATAGAGTGAATAATCCAAGCTGCTTTTCTGCAGCAGAAATCCTGACTGGTTTGCTTCTGAAATTCCCAGTACTTTGTGACCTGAGGGTGTTGAGACATATAAAAACTGAAAGTGATGGGGCAGTTTATCCTCTGAATTTGCCTGAATGTGAGGGAAAGTCTCAAACCAGAGTGAAAATCATTCATTCACAGGAATGTGTGTTGAATTCACTTTTTYAAATTCTGTTTTTAATAGACAATGCTGCCATTTATTGATTAGAAAGGAGCATATCACCTATTACTCCTTGACATCCCRTAACTCCAGGACACTCAACCATTTCTGCATTAACACGAACATATTGAAGAAATATTCCAAAACAAGACTTTTTGGATGATTTCCCAAAAACTCCAAATAAAATCATAATGTTCTTTGAGTTATCATAAGCATTGATTTCTCCTTAATTTTAAATGGACACACTATGACAATAAAGCATTTTAACTTCACTTGTTCAATAGCAATATTTTTATAGAGAAGTCTCTAATTAGCTTGTGTGTTTTCCATTTTCTGCTTAATGGTGATAAATGACATTTAATTCAGGCAAAAATTAACATCACTGTAGAATTATGCTGAAGAAACCACTATTTTACATTTGAACTTCACTAGTTTCTTCTCAATGAGATCAAATATATTTCTGTCTGACATACCGGGTCCCATCTCAAGTAAATTCACATGCATTGAGTTTCAGGGAGAAAATGCTAACAGTTTTACTGTTCCCATACTCAATTTGACTGGGGCAAATAACTGAATTTTTACAGGAAAAGGTTGGATTTAGAGTAAATCTTTGTTTCTGAGTGGTGATAAAGGAAAGACTGATGTGATTATCACACTTCATAGTGTTTAGGGAAAATAATGATGCATCTGTCTCTTTGATGGATTCTCATTCTAGCCAAAGCTGGCAATACAGAATCCTGGGGATTCTATTGCAATTTTTATTTTCCAAAAATTCTTTCCCAGTAAACAATTCTTTATTGTGAGAATGATATACAAAATTTATCAGGCATGTGCGGGAGAACACGTGTTTATATGTGTGTATCAAAGAGCAATTTTGGATTAAAAAAACCAGGCACATTACCTATAGACTATAAATCCATTAAAATGAAATTCTAGGCCCTTTGCCTGCAAAATGGGTAAAAATAACTCAACAGACCACCTTGAGAAGCACTTGGAAGTCAGAGTTTTATGTGTCTCATGGAGGGGACCATGTTCTACTGTGCTGTGGTATGGCAGACCAAAAAGCAATTGATTTCAGCAATCACCACAGTCACTCTAGGCTATTCATACTGATTTAAAATTTGACATATTTTAATCTTTCCCTTCACGTTCAAGTAGGCTGTGGGTTATGGAAGGTGAAGATACTAGAATTTTTGAGAAGTTAAAGGAGTTTCGGAAAAATAAGATTGCAGAAGGATAAAGCAGTTGAAGATTTTCAGACAAGCAAATCAGTGTATGTTTGGATTAAAACTGTTCTCACTGAAATCATTAACATTGCTAATTAAATTGTCACTTTTAGATTACATGATTAATGGTTGATGGAGATGAATGGGAAAAGTCACACCTCTCCAGTCTTTTGTTCCAGGCTTTTTAAGATTTCCTTCATAACCACAGAAGTTAGTATCCACTTCCACGAGCAGCAGCAGTAGTATGGTCTGGATTCCTTAGCTTTGCATTTGCAGTCAAATGCTCTAATATTGAACAGGGTTTGAGAGTCTTTGCATGTTTGGGGGCACTGGAGCCCTCCAAGCAGGCTCCTCCAGCTTGGCTCCTCTGCTACCTGGGCAGTGGGCAGTGCATGCCAAAGCCTTGTCATCTATGGAGTCATTTAGAGCTTCTCTCTCTCTGTAAGCCAGCCACTGATTTTCAGGAAATTGGTAAAAACACATTGTTTTTTATATGGCTGTCCTTATGTTAAATTTGGACACTGTCCCAAGTCTAAAATTTATCAGAATCAAGTAAATAGATATTTAATATACTTAGATGCACACAAGAAACTGTTTTCTCAGCAAGCAGGGTAGATAACAGACCATCTCTTCAGGTAGGATCAATGCCTGCATACACCATTTTCTTCCAGCTGAGACTTAGGGCTTTATCTGTTTCCTGCCAAAGGTTTTGACACTGGATGATAAACTCATCACTGCCAGACAGAGGCAGCCCTGCCTTGGGGACAGTGGAGTGCATGCCAGCTTTGTAACCTTCGATATCACCTTTCTTGGTGCTTTTTCGAGTTTTGTTCGGTATTCAGGGTTGTAAAACTCCTTCTCCCCGGGTGCACCCGCTGCTTAGTGCCTGTGTCTTGTTATTTCAGTTTGCTGCTAACCTTTGGCATCCCCTCCTCCCCTTTTTCTATAAAACCTATGGAACGAATCAGATAATTGGGAAAGAACTGACTACAGTGCTGACTCACACCCATCAATAGTTCTTTTAACAAACTTGTAAATGGAGGRTGAGTATTACTGCTGATGGTCCACAAGGAACAAAATAACTCTGCTTGATATTCAGATCCACAGCTAAACAGAAGTGGCAGTGGGCACAAACCAAGATACTTCCATTTGCAAATTGACTCAACTAATGCAGAGTACTTACAAAAAAAGAATGCCATTTTAAAGCTACTTCTTAGGCACTATGAGAACTTAAGCAAAAAATCTGCATATATCTCACTGCAAAATGCTCTCACAAGCAAAAAGGGTCAGTGTAAAGATCCTTGAGCTTTCTCTGTGAAAGTCAGTCACTTTTCAGTCACTGTGAAGAGGAGGTGAAAATGACCTCTTGCCTTCAACATGGGAAGTGAAATTTCCTCACTTTTAGACATGCATTCCCCAAAGAAAAATGAAGTAATGTGATAGTCAGAGCAGCAACATTTAACATTTAAGCCTCGTTGAATTCACAGCTGCTGCACTCAGTATCTGCTCTTACACACACCAGGCAAGAGGGCTGGGTGACACTGCGTGTTCACAGCAGCTGCCAGGCTGGGGGGAAATCTGCCTTTCCTGTTTAGCAGAAAAGACTGAAAAACAGAGTTTTCCGTGTTTTTTCCCTCAGGCCTAGGTTTAGACTTCACCTCAGGTCAACCAGAAGCTACCTGTTACCCTCTGGGAGAGTGAATATTTTTATCTTCTTTCTTATAGTTTTTCTTTTTAAAGAGTGAGGTGGTGGAAGTCCTTTCCAGCAGTGGCTGGAGACCACCCTGAGCAGCACTGGGCTGCTCAGTGTTCAGACCCACTGCTGGCTAAACATCCCGCCCGGGTGGGGGAAGCAGAGGAAGGAAAGAGAGAGAAAATAACTCTACCATCAGTAATTTAATGCCTGCCTGCCATTAATCCTTCTCAGAGCAGTGAGGACTTTTCTTCTCACAGAGAGATTCTGGCAGGCACACCAGCTTTGTGTCTGTGGATACAATGTCAGGTTACTTCAGGGACCAGCACAGTGTTTTTAGGACTTAGCTAGCTGCGTACTTGCTGTGTAATTTAGGATGAGGGGGGAATTTCTTGAGTGGCAAAATGCCAAATATAGAAACTTAAAAGTTTCTGTAAAGGTTTTTGTTTATTTATTAACTCTGTTACTGTTAAGTATGTTGACTCTGTCTGACTTTTACCAACTGTTGCTCCAGGTGAAATAAAATCACAGGAGTCCCATATTCATGTGTTTTCAGATAGGTTTAGATATCCCATGGATAATTACATTATTCCTATTAACTTGAAGGAAATGTAAAAATGAGAAGCACATACTCACACGAGATGCTATTAATTAGGTCAGATATAATCTACTACCTAATAAGATACTTTAGACTTTGAACATAGCTTCTGTTTTATTCAGAGCTTTAGACACTCATTTCAGTGTACTAAATACAGGTGATTACTTTGATATTATAGGACTAGGAGTGGCCCCAGAACACGATCAGTTCCAGCAGACAGTCTGGATGGCACCACATCATTATTGCTGCCCTATAAAAAATGGAACCCAGGTGTTGAATAGCACCATGAAAGACTTGGGATTAAGAATGATAGGTTTGATCAGGCTGGGACTGGTTGCAACTTGAATCAAAGCTATTTGTTAAACAGGGAATTTTGTAATGGGAAATCAAGTGACAGAAGTTTGCAACATGCCTTCTCTTCTTCCTTGGGTTTTTTATCTAACATTTTTAATCATGATTGTGGACTATATTAAGCAATAATTCATTATGGACCCAATCCAAAGACCATTTAAGTCAATGAAGGTAATCCCATGTAATTCAGAAACTACCATTCACTGCAAAGGGCTCTGGATCAGCTCTAGCAACTATAAAGTCTGCTCTGGAAAAGCTCCTTCCCAGACTGTATAGTAGCTCTGTATCAGCGTGACCAGCAAATCAATACAGGAAATTTCAGGGTTTTTTCCTCTGCTTTGATTAAGAGTGCCACGTAAATTTTCCCATCTGCACTTCATTAGATATGTTAAGATGAGCAGCTGTGATCCCCAGGGTTGACTAGGATATCATAATAACCACATCCAATGGTCTGCTAAGTGGCAAAATGAGTCAATCCTTTACTCCTTTCACACTGCACCTGGAAAGCTCGCATGGCTATGGAAATTATTTTTTCCCTATTAAATAAGGCCCATACATTCACAGACACCATTAAAATGGTGCTACTGCAGATGTTTACAAGATACAAGGTGATGTAGAGATCCTTAAGGTCCTCCACAGGAATCCAAGTCAAACAACCAAATAAAAAAAAGAAGGTGAAAGGTCAGCTCTTCATGTCATTTCATTGGAAAGAAAAATAAAATTAAATGCTATAACCAATAAATATTTAAGCCAGTTGAAATGTCCAACAAATGAAAACAAAAAAGCTGGCCTAGGCTGAAATTAAGCCCTTTGCTCCTTTCCCCACCATATTGCACACTAGCCCTTGTTGAACTGCCTTTTTTATATTTCCACATCTTTTATTCTTCACCACCTTCTCTACTGTGTCTCCCTTCATCTGCACATCATGCCTAATTCATCCTTGGCTGCATATGCATTCATCCAGCAAGAGGTCAAGCCCTCAGCCTGCTCCTTGGGACAGAAAGGTTTATCTTTTTTTGGATAGGAGGTAGATGCACACATCTTTTTTCCAAACAAAGAATAAATAGACAACTGAACCTTTAAAAGAGTGATGCATTTTAGAGGACAACTCCTGACTAATTTGGGCTTTAAATAAAAAAATACATTAAAAACCTGAAATTTACTTTAGAGACATGTTAATACAATTTTGAGGGGTTTCTTCTTTAATTTTAGTGGATCTAAACAGAATTCACAATGATCCTTGACAGAAGAGACTGTCACCTACTATGTGGCTATTCACCAGCCTGTCCAGTAAAGCCCAGAACAACCATTTAAATATCATTCTAAGAAACCAGTTGGTTTCAGAGGAGAAACTGATCTGAATAGTAAGTTGCGAGGACCAAATTATGGTCAGACAGTGGAAGAGAGCTCTGTGGGGCAAATGATACCTTTTATGCATCTGTGCATGTTAACTGATGAGCTATGTGGCACAAAAAATGTGTCTTCCCCTTTTTAGTTTGTTCTTGGTAAGACAGTCTATAGTCTTGCAGGTCTTCATGTGCTTTTGCAACATAAAGTTTAAAAAAAATCTGAAATAATATTTTTGAGTGTATTGTAGAACTTCAGGGGTAGTTTTATACAATATTGCTCAGCTCTGTAAATTTGACTGCAGACTTAACATTTTGGATCCGTTCCTTCTTCAGCGCTAAAGGAGATTGAAGTACTTAAGAAGTTTATATATAAATATGAGGCTTGGAAATCTCTGCCCTTAGAAGAACTTCTTCAGTGCTGGGGGAGGCTGTTTATTTCCTTTTTTGTACATACAGCCATGGACTCCCCCTGAAGACTTGGTGCCAACTGTAAATAGTTCCTTTCTTGCACAAAATCCAGCAGTAAAGAGGATACTGGTAGTTACAGATTTCACCTAAAAAAATGCATTTTTGCCTCCTCTGAGTAACAGACAGAATTTGGTCTTAACTCCTGTGAAGTTAGTGGAATATGGGCCTGGGTATCCCACATCCCAGTATTATTTAGTCTGTCACCATGAACCACGGGAACACCTGACTGGCCTGTGTTTCCAGTAGGGTCCAATGCTGCAGATGCTCAAACACAACTGTTACTAAAGAAAGCCTCATTTGTAGCCCATCTCCTGGAATGAGGCTTGTTTCAAGTATGGCAAATGGGAGATATTTATGCTGGTGGGAAATATCAATGGGACCAGGGACGGCTGAGTAGGATCTAATTCTATACATTTGGACTTTTCTAAATTTTCAGTTTGGCAGTCAAATATATTTTTAGATGTTTTCTAGGGTAATTAACCTTTGCATTATCCATACTCCAGCACTATTTAAGATGTCAAAAAAGAATAAACTGAAGCCAATCAGTAATATAGGAGACCAAAACACACAGCAGGTAAACAGAAATCTGAGAGGACCACGCTGGAGGGACAGTTCAGGTACCAAGATGTTTTACCCAGTGTCTAGGGGCCAGATCTACAAATACCCATTTTTATATGCCTCTGATATTTCCAATGAATCGTATTTTGTGTTGCTTGCATGACTGGACAGTGCAGCTCAGACACAGAAGGGGATGAACACCTTCTTGAATTGCTGGAACCCCTGTAAATGAGTTATGTCAGTGAAATTGGGAGTCCCAGAGAGCTTATGGAATCCCCATCCTCCAAAGTGTTCAAGACTAGGCTGGATGGGGCTCTGAGTAACCTGATCTGGTGAAAGATTCCCTGCCAATGGCAGAGGGGTTGGAACAAGATGGTCTTAAAATCTCTTCCAACCCAAACCATTCTATGACTCTATGAATTGTATGTGATCTGCTACAGGGCAATAGGCAGTCACCACTGGATCCTGCCAAATCCAGTTTTCTGAAACTGTCAGACTGAACTGCAGATGTGCATGAAGGAATCCATGATGTGCAGCCAGTCATTATAGGATAACTCTGTTTGAGCTTCTATATGTCCACAAATTTCAGAAAAAAATATTAAAAAATTATGCATGTAGACAGAATCTGTGTTAGAGCCTGGGTGCATCCCACATAATGTTGTGTTACTCCACAGCAATTCAGTAGTTCTGAATGTACTTGTACAGCAGCAGAAGTCTCACAAAGTGTTCCTATTAACTAAAATACATTTTCTGTTATCTGACATAAAAGGAGAGACTTCCTCCAAATTATCTTCACTTTTGATAAAACACCTTGCAGCCTTCAATAAGGTGCAGAATAATAGAAAATTCACAGCCAGTTCAAAATCAGAGACCATTAACTGAGACTGATTTCCCAGAATAGCTGAGAGAGCAATCACTCCTCCTGGATATTCACGGACAAGGAAGCTTTCATGGAGAAAGAGATTGTCAAATCATTGAAGAAGGAACGGATGGGATATGGGCAGATTAAATTTGAACTGTGCACTTCCAACTTTGAAATAACAATATGGGTCCTGGATGTGGCTCATCCCAATATGGGGATCCAGGAGCCAAGTTGACTTATCTCTCATGGATGCAGTTTAATTTTTTTTTGCAGCTAAGTGTCACTGGCTAATGAAAATATATTGGCACAATCCTTGCAGGTTATTGTTCCATGTGGCTGTACTTCTTAGCTGTGAATTTGTAAGCAGGTCATGGCTGAAACCAATATGAATGCACTCAGCTATTTAAATATTCAAAATATATCATGCTATATTTATTGGAAACAAAGTCTGACAAGATTATGTGTATACTAGGAACCGATAATGAAACATGGCATTGCATTGGCACTGGCAGTGTCAGCAACAGAGAAATTACAAACCTTAAATATTTATATAGTAAAATGAAATGCAGCTATTAATGCTTCCAAGAAGCATGCACTGCAGTGCTATAGATAGACATGAACGATAGAGTTTTAGAATATCTCTAACAGAACAATTTATCATTTTTTGCAGAATAGTTCCATGTCTGTGGAAACATGGTCTTAAAGAAATTAGAAAAAGTGTTGCAAAGAACCAACAAGGCCTGAACACGAAAAATGGATGTTCCTAAGGGCTTAAATACACAATGGAAAGTGAATGTCATAAGTAATCCATTTTTCTGGATTGTTGATTTATTCATGTTGATTTAAAAACGGTAAGTGTGCATATTTCTTTAAATTGCTTTGGAAGCCAATGATATTTATGGTCCTTCAAGAGATCATATACTTATTTTCTTTTCATTAATTTAATTCTTTGAAAAACTACCACTTCGATGTTTATTATTTTTGGTGTGAGAAGACAAGGAATAAACAGAGCAGCCCTTAAACATAGAGTTAATGGTGCTTAATCTCAGTTGCTTTTTTATTGTCATTGCTGGAAGAAATCCTGAAGTTCTGTGTAGAGCATGAAAAAGGAACCCTGGGAGGACTTAGGATCCGAGCCTATTATCCCATTTCCTTCAGCAGCCTGATGGAGCAAAGCTTCCTGGTGCAGTTCCCAACTTCATCGACTGATAAACCCAAGGACTACAGTAGGGCTGAGATTTCTCTTTACTTATTCCCAAATGGGATGAAAACACGGTGATTTCTGCCCAGTGATAAGAAAAACCTGCTTTATTGCAACACCAAATTTAGTAATTTAAAGTCCTGGACAGCCATGCATATTGATTTGGATTGTTTTCAGTTGTCTTGTCCAAGGTGCTGGTGTAAAATTAGAATACTTATTTCGAGACAAGAAGGACTAAGGATGTGGTTTGGAGCACTGTGCTTCAGTTTCTGTTTTCTACATTTATTTTTTGATTGTTGTTTAGTGTAAGCTCACTCAAACCAACCGGAAGGGTGAGCTGGGAAAAGGTCTCTTCCCTCCTAAGCGAGTGATGGCCACAGACCAATTGCCCACTGGAGCTGCCTTCCTTTTCTCTTACCCTGCACAGGCTGGTACTGGGAGAATATCCAGCTGAGACCCAGCCCAGAAAAATGAAGCAGTGCTCAGTCTGAGGCCAGAAGAGATCCTTCAACATCTCACCATCCCACCAGGTGAACGTCAGCATCAGCTCAGACAAGGATGGAACTGAGTACCACTGTGATAGTCTCAGGCTTCATCGTCTTAAATTGCTGGAGAAGCACAAACTTGGTGATACAGGTATGACAGAGCTTTTAGTGATTGTTGCCTCCTTAGCTCAGCTTCAGCAGAAGCATCCATGTGGCAACGAGGATGAATATCAGAATCTAAGTATTTGTTATGAACAATATATGCAAAATGCTATTTTTAGCCCATTACTGTATCTCTTGAGTCCGAAAAATCATTGACAAAAGAAGAGGATGCATTGTGCAAGGTCGTTTTGTCACTTGTCATGCATTTGACAAAATGTGTCTTTTGTATTGCATTTCATCAGGACGGGCATCAGACCCTTTCTGAAGGCTATGGAAGAATAAATCTTGCAAGCTGCAAACAGACAATGCACCCACACTTGTGCTACATGGTCCTGAGGCTGTCCAGGCACTGGGACCCCATGCTGGCAGAGGGGAAGGGCACAGTTTGATCTGTGGATTTTAAGACAAGCATGGTTTCTGAGCTCTGACTTACTAGAAAATGTACTGATATGATGTTGTATGTCTCACAGGCCACCAAACAGCTGCTGGGACCTGTGTAAATGCAGTGATTCTCAGGTCTTCAAAGTTTAAGGCAGGCCTARAAGGTTATTTAAAAGTAAAGGGACTTGTATTGAGCTTCATAACCTCTGAGCAGAATTTAGTCTGTCATTAAAGCCCTATCCTTTTTTTCAACTGTCAGCTTCAAGGCTTGGAAAAAAATACAGACTCCTTTCCCTATACAGGCATGGAAATGATATTGCTAAACTTAGTGCCTGTGGCATCACATACAAAGAAACAGGAGCTCAGGTTAATAGAACTCTATAGTGCCTAAATTGCACATTCTGCTTCTTATCTTGCAAATAATGTGGCAGGTTACTTTGGTTCATCTTGGTGGATGACGACCATTTACAATTCCAAGTGTGGATGCTCCTTAGAAGGGGAAATAGTCATTCTGCATTTCCTCCTCAAAGCTGCTGTTTAGCACGGGAAATATCATAGTACTAAAACCCCCTGAATTAGTATCACAAATATACTTCTAGAAAATTTGGCTGTTTCCAAATTTTAGGCTTAACCATCCCTTAGCATTCACATTTGAACCCAGGTAATGGGTATTTTTCAGCCTGGATCTGTCTCCACTGTTCGCTCTTCTACAATATGAGTGATCAACTTGATTAAACTAAGCATCAAGTAGAGAAATCCAAGGAATTCAGATGAGTTCATGGTCAGAAAATACCACAGCACTCAAACAAAAAAGTGCAGTAATTATTTCTATTGCACAAAAGAGCATAAGTCTTGCACTCTAACTTTAGTAAATGGGAAGACCCAGGCAATAAGGAAAAATATATTTGCATTATGCATATTCTTCATGTGTAAAAGACTCTCTGTGGGAAATACTGTGGTAGAACTGGTCATGAATACTTTAATGTCTTTAGGGAATTTGCAGTCAAATGTCTTTTCCATTTTAAGAAAAATCCTTCTTGGTCAAATGTGCCCCAGGGGATTTGCCTGATCCTGGACTGGGGTTTCCTTTTTGCCATTAAAGTGAAATATCAAATTACAATTTACAAGTAAATTTGCAGTCTATAGTGATAGCAATATATCATCCAATACAGATAAGCATTTCCAGAGCTCAGGGAAACAGCTCTCTGCATTCTTAAATGTCTGAATATTTCAAATACAAGAGTGTCAGCAACAGCATTTTAACTGTGCTTTCTAATGGGCAGTGGCAGGAGGAAGTGGAAGGATATTTCACATCCCACATTTCACATCACAGCAAAATTCAGAACAAGCAATGGAGCATTCATGCATATTTTAAGACTTGCCATTACTCTGCAGAGAATTTAGTTTATTAAGTAATGGTTCATTGCAAGAAAAGTTACAATATTTCATATCAGATGTTGTTTTTCTCCAGAATTTTTCCGTGTTTTTTTGGTCATGGTGGTGTGGGCTTTTTGTTTGTTTGTTTGTTTGTTTGTGCGGTTTTTGTTGGGTGGGGGGGGCTTGGGGGGGAAATGTGGACACACACAAACAAACCCAAACCTTTGTTCAAATTGGATCAGGACATTTTCAAAGGAAAAAAAAAAATTCAGATAAATATAATCTTAAAATCTAGGTAATATTTAATCAGACAGCATATTTCAAAATAGTACTGCATATACATATGTACAAAACCAAATGATTTATACTTTTACTTTGATGATGAAAATTAATAGATTATTAACATGTTGTTTATCAATGAGAGAAAAAATACAGTGATCAATATAAAGGGATAAGAAGAGTTTTATAGGTCATTTTATTATACAGTGTTATAACTTTGACAGGCATAATGAATATTCATTTGCTTTACTGCCCAATGCCATGGATGAACATGCCAAAAAAAAGGGCAAAGAATAGAAAACTCAAGATGAATTTTCTATTCTTTGCCTCATGGTATTTTGTAAATATACCTATCTTATGATGCGCCTCTCTCATTTCTCTTACTGTTGAAGAGCTGATCTCTCTCTCTCTCCAGTTTTATAAGGATTAACAGCATCCCCACTACCTGGTGCTGGTAGCTTTATTGTGGCACTACAGTATTTACAGCATCTGGTGACTGTAATTTAATGTTGTACAGAGGGCAATAATTCCCTGTTCTGCTGAGCTTKTTTGTCAAAACATGATGCTTTAACCCAATTTTGATGCATTCAGAGGAGAGGAAGAAGACATACACACAGCAATGCTTGTGTAAGGAGCTGAACAGAACTGTGTGACAATGACACTGAAGCACTTCCTTGCCTTAATGTGTCCTTGTGTTTTTCATCTGTGAGTGATTTAATTCCGTAAAGAGACTTTCTAAACCCTTGCTTACTAGGATGGTTGGCTTAAGCTTGGTTCCAGGATATGATTGTAACAACACTCCAAACCCACAAAAATCCCTCAGTCTAGATCTTGAGTGACTCTGGACCATTTTAAAATGGCTTAGACGCTTTGAGCTAAATTTTTAGTGGTATTTATGGAGCTCTGTGATGTCTCTTAGTCAAACTATTCGATGGTGATCTGCTTGTATTCTCTTTGTCAGCTCCTACTGCTTCTGCTTCCAACACACACCTTTGCTTTCCCCAAGCAGCACCTGCCAGGGACAGTTTTCCCAGCCCTCACTAATCAACAAAATTTAACAAAGCTGACAATGAGTAATAAACATTTACATAACACCAGATTTCAAACCCATTATGAGCACAACAGCTTTCTAACTGAGCTTTTACCAATTGCCTGAGAGCTTTTCAGGGACACTGCCTGCACATCTCTTGGAGATTTCCCATTCTGCCCCCTTGGGCAGAGGCAGAGCCATTTCTGCCACAGTGACACAAACCACACTCATGCACATTAGTTTTCTGTGGGTTTGGGTTTGTTTGGCTGCTTTGTTGGTTTGGGTTTTTTATTGTATTCTTTTGTTCAGTTGGTTTATTTTTTTGGTTTTCAGCTGAATAGTTTTGTGGTCTTTTAGCACTTGACACTCCTAAGGAAAATATTCTCCTTATCCCCTTCCTTTCAGGAGCTGGAGCAAGTTGAGTATTATTTTTTTTTTTTTTTTTGTATTACACTCATCAGCAATAGCAAGGCATGTGTCACAAGGAACCATTTGGGAATAGCATGGTAGTTTTTATGTGTGGATTAGTAATAAAGGTACACATTGCCTTATGTTTTTTTTAGCAATGTGAGGTTTCAAAGCAAACTGATGAATTCTATGTGGCTTTCTATAAAGCAATTCCTCATCCTCTCTTGAGTTTCATCTATTTACTTTCCTCTGTGCTGTCTAGCATAAAAGCATCTTTGGGGTTGAACAAACTCAAGCAAATTTTACTCTTAGCTGTTTTGCAAAGAGACAGATAAAAAATTAGCAGCCCGGAACATGCTATGAATGATACATTTCAAATATCTTTCCAGATCAATCATGTCTCTTGTATACTTTGGACACACAAGACAACACAAAAAGATAATCTAAGTCTCTCAACTTCTTGGCATATTTCTATTTGTTTCTTTATAATCTGCTCCTGAAACTCATAAAAATTCAATAATAAGGGTCAGTTCTTGCTGCTTGATCATCTTATTCCTCTTCTTTCTGGCAATAGTAGTCTGTGAAGAAAACTTTAAACCCAAGATTCATCTAAAAATAAAGATGAATCAAACCTTTCAGCATTAGCACCTTTATTTTGCTCCTGTTAAAGGGGCTTAGGTAACTTGTTTTCTTTCTGTCTCCTTGAAACCTCAGCATAGCTTTCACTAGCACTTCCTTATGACTCATCTAATTCAGAAATTGGTTATGACATGTTGCATTGCATCAGTTAAAATAACTTCTCCCTACTGAAGAAGCAGGACTCCGGGTGCAGAAAGAAATGTGCAAATATGCAGGCATGCTCTTCTATTAGGTAATACTTTAATTTATAGAGTTTACATTTTCATCACAGTTGCTGGCTAATGAATCATTTGGAAACCAGACATACTTTGCTTGAATCAATATCATTGTTGCAAATATCCACCTACTAATACAGCCAGTAATTTTCAGGGGATGCAATGTTCATGACTGATTTGCTTTGCATGCTGAGGCCAGTTATCTATGCTAAATGCCATGGTTTCCTTCTTATGAGTAAAAGATCAAAATGTTTTAAGCAGAACCATAAAGAATAATGAACTTTAGGTATCAGATTTGGATCGCTAACCACATTTTGGTAAAGTAGACTACTGAGACATACTAGCCCATGACAGTGGTACAAATACTTGTGATTAATCAGTATTTTAAGCTTTGTTAGTCAGAGAGAGCTGAGGTCTTATTCATGAGGACATGCACACATAAATTCTTTCATAATTTACCACTTATGATAGTTTTAAACCATAAAGTCATGGTAAAGAAACAAACTAGCTCTTTGCAGGATGTCTCTCTCATTTAGTGGATTAAAACAGATTCTGTTCACTTAAGAGCAGTTATTCAGCATTTTGTTTTCCCTTTATTGCTCAGTGCATATTCCACACCATATTTATCATACACAATGCTGTCTTACTTTCAAGACAGATCTACTCAAGTCCTCAAAGCTTTTCTATGGCTTTGACACCCAGTTTTGAAGCCCAATAGAAGTTTCCATAGGCCCTTAACTCTTCTTTATGAAAGATTTCCACCTATGTCGCCCCAAAATAACAAGAGATACAAATCATCCTGTAGAATTGACTTCTGCTTGTAATTATTTCCCAATCTTTTAGTATTTGTGCCATCTGAAAACAGTACCAGCAACAATTCAGGCTTTTTTCCATGTCCTAGGTGAGAATATTGAACAGCACCAAGCTAAAAGCAGAACTTTGGGTGATTTGACTGTTACCAATCCTTTTGGGTGGTGATTTCCTTTTTTCAGTAAATCCTGTAATTTGATATGTATCATTCAGTCAATTTAACTATCCATTTAAAAAAGGTTACATTTTATTTCATGTAATGCTATTATTTTAAGCAAATATTATTAGATCAAACGCTTTTAGAAATCTGTTGATATCTATCCTTTCTACCAATTAAGAACCCCGACAGAGAATTTCTTGAAAAGTATTGTCTTTGAAAACCGAATTATAAGCTACAATTTTTATTGAGATTCTTGTCAGTGATGACATAAGCATAATTGAAAAAAAAAATTCAAATAAAATTTAAACTATAAAAGGTGTGAAAATGAAGTTCAAAAACTATTGAAATATTTACTTTTAGTTTTTTCTCCATACCCCTCTAAAAGTTATTTTCTAGTGCTATTTTCCCAGAAAAAATTGACTTTTTCTGTTCTTTCACAACCAGCTAAAATGGAGGATTTATGATCAATTTTGAGACATTTTATGAAAAAACTCCAAAGTATCCATGAAAAAATAGGCAATTTTGCCACAAAAGGTCAAACAAGAAAAGATAATTGATCTACCCAATTATGCAGTAACAGACGTGTTCAAAAAAGTAATTTGCAAGTCTCCTCTAAGTATTATTGGTTGCTAGGGCTCACCTAGTTTATCAAGAACTGACTCAGATGAAGGAAAACAGCAATTTTCAGTCTCCTAAGATATTCTGAGATGCCATTTGCTTGGGTTTTTTCTGACATGAATGTACACAGTAGGCCTTGTGCAATATCTGTCTGGAACCTTTAGACTCAAGGTCAAGATTGATTGAATCTCAACTCTGGGTTGCTCAAGATCCCCAAGACTGCAGTGCCTGACCTGGGCCCTGAGAAGGAGTGGGAAGTCTTTTCCATATTACAGAAATGGTGCCTGTCTGCCTGCTCCTGAGACCTCAGCCCTTATCCTTACCTGCCTCTTTCCAGCCAGAGAAAACCCTACCATTCCTATGCTTCCAAGAGTGGTCACGCCAGCCCCCTTGGCAAGGCACATGGAGAAAGGGGAGCAGTAGCAGCAGCCTACTGGTTTATGGGACATGCAGTGAGAAGCTTAGAGAAGTGATGGCCTTCTTCCATTGGTTTATGTGCCTGCTATATCCTACTGGCACTTTTACTGCCCCAGTGGCATCACCAGCTGTAACAGGAACACAGGAACTATGATTATATCCTCCTAAATCTGATTTGTAGTGGCTAAATCCAATTCTATTTAATTTGAAGATTTTATCTGAGCTTTTACTTGCTATCCAGAGACTCAAGGAGCAGAAAATGGCTTACCATTAATTATGAATATCTGTGAGAAACAGAAATCCAATGACAAACTGTGCTGCCAACCCCTCCCCAATCCCTAGTACACATTGGTCATGCTTATTTTGTTCCCACTGAGTGGTTTGTCTGTCAGACTCCTATCAGCTTCTTTTATGATCACTTTTGAGTTTATATTATTTTTGATTAGCTCATGTTTTAGATCATTAGTTCAACAAATAACCTGTAGCCTGGTGACAGATAATCTGTGTTGAGTGAGCATCATTCAACCGAGTCCTGACAGTTCGCTCTGATTTAGTTTTTAATAGTCATTTTAAACACTTTAAATAAAAAGTTAAATGAACATGAAAATTGTTCTCAGTTTCAAATTTTGTATATCCATCATCTATTAGACACCCACTCTGGGCTCCATCATGCTAATCAATCATTTTGGGCAAGTTATTACATTTGCATTACATAAAGAGGTAAACACACTTTCATTTTTCAAGTGCTATTGTACCTGTTATTCTTTCTTGTATGCACAGCCAATGACCATAGGAATAGGTTAATACCAATTTCTGCTAAAAAATTGACCTTTGAATGCCATTAATTTATTGGGTTTTAAGTTTCCATACAGTTTAAGTTGCACAAATGGATTTTAAATCACCTATTGACCTATGCTTCTCCTCTAAAGTCCTCCAATTTTCTGGGAAAGAATTGGATTTGGGGCAGTAGAGTCTTAATGGAAAGCCATTGTTTGGGTATTGCCCAAAAGTGCTAACACAATGTCCTCCATCAGCACAGATGGCCTATGGAGGAAAAACAGCTAATGATAACATTGGAGAAATTGTTGTCTTATTATGGAAGTTAAAAAAATCTGAATAGATATGTACAGACTTGTAACTTTGTGCTCTATAGTCTCTTAGCAAAACTGAGAGGAAAGAATAGAAGGAATACTGAGGTACAGGGTGATATTCCCTGCCTCTAAGGCTGCCTGACACTAAGGTCCATGTCCTGATTATAGAATCATAGAACAATTTAGAGTGGAAAAAACCTGTAAGATGATTGAGTGCAACCACTAACCTGAAAATGCCCAGTCCACCACAAAACCGTGTCGCCAAGTGCCACATCTACTCATCTTTTAAATACCTCCAGGAAGGGTGACTCAACCATTTTCCTGGGCAGCCTGTTCTAATGGATGACAACTCTTTCCATCAAGATATTTTTCCTAATATCCAAACTAAACCTCCCTTGGGGCAAAGTGAGGCCATTTTCTCTCGTCCTATGGCTTGTGACTTGGGAGGAGAGACTAATACCCACCTCAGCACGGCTTCCTTTCAGGTAGTTGTAGAGAACAAAAAGCTCCCCCTTGAGCCTCCTTTCCTCCAGGATAAACACCCCCAGCTCCCTCAGCTGCTCTTCATCAGACTTGTGCTTCAGATCCTTCACCAGCTCCACTCTCCTTCTCTGGACGCCCTCCAGAATCTCAATGTCTTTCTTGCAATGAGGGGCCCAAAACTGAACACAGGATTCAAGATGTGGCCTCACCAGTGCCAGGTACAGGGGGAAAATCACCCCCCTGGTCCTGCTGGCCACACTATTCCTGATACAGGCCAGGATGCTATCGGCCTTCTTGGCCACCAGCTGGCTCATGTTCAGCTGGCTGTTGAACAGCACTCCCAGGTCCTTTTCTATGGGACACCTTTCCATCTACTCTTCCCCAAGCCTGGAGCATTGCTTGGGGTTGTTGAGACCCAAGTGCAGGACACAGCACGTGGCCTTGTTGAATCGTACACAATTGCCCTCAGCCCATTGATCCAGTCTGTACAGATCCCTGGCTACACTGTACACACAAGTACAGCTTTCCTTAAACAGTGTTGTTTTTCCCACTTGAATTGCACATCAGCTAAGGGCACAGCTTAGCATGTGTTAGTAGGACTGCCATGAATGAGTGCAGTATTGAAAGGTCATTCACTCAACCATTCAATGAGCCCTCAGTTCACGTCAAGAGACTGATGGCAAAGATGCAACCGAGAGTAAGTGATCACTACTTTGTAATGCTTGCTGTCGTGCTGTGCCATTCCCGAAACTGCCATAGTCCAGAAAATAAGAAAAAGAAGAAAATTTCTCAGAAGCAGAACAAAACCTCTCCAAATTGAAAAAAGATATTTTGATGTCATTGCAGTCATTGTCTCCAGACAATTTTATTTTATTTTCTTGGAGATTTTTATAATGCTGCTCGTTTGTGCAAGTTAACACTGTAATTTCAGGAAAGTGGCATAATATTGAGCTGAAGATTTTGAAAGCCTTAAAAGGTTGCATCTTAAGAACAGTATACTCACTGGAGTTTGTTTTATTTGAAAGCTTGACTTTTTAACAGAAGTTATTTCTCAGCCTTGCCTTAAAATGTATGAGTTGTGCATGATTAGTGGATTCATATACATTTTCCTCGAATAATCTTTGTTCTCCTAAACCTGCAGAGCGAATTTAGTGGCTTTTCAGTGCTAAAAGACCAAAGAGCTCTCTTTCTTCCCCATTTCCTTTCATTGTTTTTTACTATCAGTGAAAGTGGAAGACAAACCATTAGAGGTGGCAAATCTCCCTGTGAGGCATATTTAGTTTAAGATGTATTTTTCTTGCAAGAAGGACACAGAAAAACATCTTCTGAGAGACATTTGAAGAAGGAATTAAGCAATCCTGTTGTAAATCACCAAAGGCAAGTGCAATTTTTTGAAAATTCCACAGGAGAAGTGGTATATACATGCAAAAATTTCTTGTTGAACTCCAAGCTCAACAGCATTCTCTGCTCCAGCTCGAAAAATGACAAGGGCATGCCCCAAATTCACACAGTTACAAAGTGAATGTGCTTAGGCAAAACACTTTTCTTTTTCTGAGTGGAGGAAATTTGTTGTGTGTGTCAGATTTTGAATGCTCAAGGGATACCAGTCATGATATCCATTATTATCAGCCAATAAATCCTTTTGTTACTCCTCAGGGAATTTCAGCAAAAGGATGGAGAACTATTCTGACAGAGGGAATGCCTCAATGCAATGAAAAAATGTTTGAATTACCAGCCTCCTGGCCACTGCACCATATGGGAAGCACTACTTGGGAAATAGTTGTCTAATTTAGCCGTATGTTACATAAATTAAGTCAATGATCACGGGTTAAATATCAAATTACATATGATGTAATATTTAGCAACACCCAGACTAAGAAAGACTGGTTAAAAAGTAAATAGTCATAATGTCCAAGTATGTGATACAAACCCACTACATTTATATTTAGGCATCTAATGATGGAAAATTTGCAGAAATGGCATAACGTGTTCTGCTCTCACTGGCAAAATCTGACTGGAGAACAGAGTGCAGAAGGAATTCAATGTATTACATCAACTGGACATGTATTAGGTAATTTTTCAAACTGTATTCTGTTTTATGCCTTAATTAGATACCTAAACATCAATGTCTACATTAAGTATTTTCAAAGTTTCTATTGCATGTCAAGAAATTCAGCTTTTTCTTGGGAAATCAAGTGCAGTGATCGTTTCTTCTTTAAAAAAATTAAAAAATAGACAAGTGATTCTAGATGAATGCTAGGTACAAGACAAGACACTTTCTAAAGGAAAACAAATTGATAACCCAGGAAGTGTGACTGTCTGTCTTACAGAAAACACTTTTCTGGTTTATCAGGTCCTGATACAAGAGCTCCAAAATTCTGCACATCTGATCTTGCTTTAAGTCATGTGTAGATTTAAAAATTCCTTGGTAATATTTTACATGTTACCAAGAAGCATGAGGCAAAGTAGCTCAAACCCCTATCTTCAAACAGATTCTGATCTCACACTGACTTTGTATCACTAGAGCACTGTTGGTATCAATTATATTACTTTGCTGATTTGTACTGATACGAATTCAATCAGGAAGACTCACGATAAGTAGATTGTGAATGACTGGATATCATGTGCTCTCCCTTTTGCTTTTGGCTAGAGGTACTAAATCAATTTTCTAAAGTGCCATATATCTTTATAACTGTGGATTTTTGTCTCCATTAGCTCCAATTATTCTTGTTTCCCTGCCTGTCATTTTTCATGAATGCTTCACAAACATTATTGCAGTGGCAAATTACCACTGCCCTTTCTTGACTTCAAAATTAGCGTAAATGTTTATGGCATTGTTATACAGTGGTACTGTGATAAAATCTGAATGTTAACATAGGCAGGGAGATACTGCACCAGGCAGGTAATTGCAGCCTGAAGCCAGAGTTCAGAGCATGTCTGAACAGAGCACGTTCAGAACACCTTGGAAGTGTTCCCTCAGTGCCAGGGCCATCAAAACTGAAAGCCGTTGGGAGGTTGAATGGATTCATAGACAAGAGATAAATTAACAAAAATACCTGTTGTCTTCTTCATATTTGACTGAAAAAAGAGGTGAAAGAAAGTGCCAAGAATGGAGAATAAGAGTCTTTGGATAAAACTATTGAAGAGATATTCACTGGCCATCTCCCAGTCCTCTGTGGTCTTTACTGGTATGAGTTGATTGACTCATTGCTGCCTATTGATTTTGATCTTTCAAGTTTTTTTCTGATTCATTACTCCAGCTGACTGTTGTTCCTCATTTATAGTTAACTTTTGGTCTGTTCAGTGTGTCTTCCCCTGCCAAACACTTTTGTTTCACTTCTGCTTGTGCTCACACCTTCCTGTAATGTCAGTTGAATTTGTGAGAGACTTTTGCCCTGAGGGAGGCTCATGACACTAGATGGATCTCTTCTGCCATGCAAATCTTGTATCACACTTTCTGATTTTGGCATTTAGATAACACCCTCAGAGTGGTGCTGGTTTTGTACCTAATGAAGTAAGCACCAGAAGAAATACCCCTGTGCTGGTCAGGGACCAGAGCAGCAGCTCTAGACCTGACTTGGAGAGACTGCAAAATGGTCATGGCCAGCCTCACACATATTTTTTTAATTTGCACTAGCAGTGTCTGGTATTCTGCTAGAGACTTGCTAGAGTCCAGGTTTTTTTTCTAGATACTCATCTGCTAGACTGGAGATTAAATCTCCACAGTTTCCATCTCTTGTCATAAAAAGTGTGAGACACMAAGAGATCAGTCCTTTTACCAAGGAAGGAGGCTTCCCACTACACTTAGTGCTCCAGAAGATGATTTAGAAAGCACAAAAGAAAATCTGTAGACACAGATTCTTTCCAGCTTGGTACTCAAACAGAGATAGCTGCAGGCAAGCCACAGAGAGAGCTGTGTGGAAGCCCACGTGGGCTTATCCTCAGTCTCAAGCAGAAGTGGTCTAGCCAGGCATGCAGCACTGATACAAAACTGGCAGAAGAGCTAACTTTCTGCTGTTCAAAGTCTCCAAAATGCATAAACTATCTGACAGAAATAAAACCAAATACTCCACAGCAGTGCTTAAAAATTGGGGGGGTGGGGGGGGACCCACTTTACACTTATGACATTGAAGCAGATGGGTCCCATTCTCTGAAAAGGTGTTCATGTTTATGAGCTGACCTTGAACTCAGTGCACYCTCTTGCAAAAGCATCCATTCAGTGACTTCAGTTCCCCATCTGGGCTGTGGGAATGAATAATCCTCCCTCTTTTCCTCAGTGTCATGTGCCAGCCAAAGGAGCTTATGAAAGAAAATAAATACATAAACATTCAAGCATACATAAAAGAATAGAAGTTTTATTATCACAGAGCCAACTGTAGCTTCACATGGCTCAAACAGTAAAAGTCCTCTGGTGAAATCCTGAGAGTCTGCTGCCAAATTCTTCTGTATGTTCAATAGTTGCAGTGGGATTTCCAGGCTCAGCCCGAGTGTGATTGCCTGGCACAGGTACCATTTCTTCCCATGCCTGTTTAATGATGATACCCAGGCCCTTCAGCCTGAAAGGCTCAAATATTCGTGTCTCATCACTGCAAAGAGGAACAAGCACAAACAAAAAAAAGATTCATGCAGGAACCCTGAAAAGCTGCAGGGTATCCTCCCTGGTATAAATGACATTTCTGGTGATTCCACTTGCAGCAGTTTTTATTTTTGATGTCAAGGATATACCTTACGCCCTGAATTTCTTTTGACAGCAGGAGGAGCAATATCACCATGTTTCCCTTAGGGCCATCACTTAATCACCATTCAGAAAGCAATTCTTCTTGYGTCAGGTCTGAGGCCATTGCAAGAAACGCTTGGAGCAACAGAATTCGAGATACAAAAAATGTAAAATAGAGGGCAACCCCCGAGTGCAAGGAGCCCGTGTGAACTGAAGAGCTGGAGGATGTTGTTTAAATCCATGATGTTAAATCTGGCAGACCCACCTACATCTGGTCAGCCCTTCAGACCTACTGCTCAGGGGGCTCTGCACTACCCTTAACATGTGGGATGAGTAGATCTCAGCTGTGGGGCAGGTATGCATCCGTCTCATCAAGACCCTGGCCAAGACCTTTATGGGCATAACAAATTATAAGCCAAAATYCTTTTTTTGTGTGTGTGTGCATGATATTCCCCCTGCAGATTTCCCATTTTAATGGAGATGGTGAGACTTGTTGCAGGTGGATGAAACCTCAGAAAATAGCCCTCAGAGCTGCAGTTCCCTCAAGATCCACGTAACAGCAGACTTCGGAAATATGTCCCCCTTCTCCAGAGAAACATGGAAATGGGTATCACCAGCACTGTGGGAGGCACTCACTTTGAGAAGGAGCCCCKGCAAAGGAGTTAGTTAATAAAGCTCCTGGCATTTGTCAGAGTTTATGAGGGTGGTGTTTTCTGTTGCAGCTGAACCAAAACTGCACCTGTAATTTATTTAACCCTCCGAGAATGGCTGTTGATGGGCAGGAAAGAAGAAAGGCCTGTAGGTAGTTCAAATGGGCAGTAAAAAGGAAAGGATAATTCTCATAAACTTCTGCTGGTAAACACATAATTCAGACCTGAAGCTCATTTCCAGGTCTTTCATAATTCAGAAAATTCCCATATTGGAGACTTTGAGCTAAGACAAGTGTCTTGCACTTATGTATTTTTAGCATACAGTGAAAGCATTTGAGCTGAAAACCAGAAAATCTGAGAAACCAGAAATGCAACAGAAATGCCAGAGGGCACACTGTTTAACCACCTTGTAAAAGCAAGAAAAGAACTACTACCTAACTTCTGTATTATTTGTTTTAATTCAAACACTAAATAAAACCCATTGATTTATGGTTCAGGTAGTCCACTTGTTCTTCCTTAAAGCAGACGCTTCCAGGAACAGATTTATAAAAAAGTCTAATCATTACAATTCTCTGAATCCTTGCAGTTTCTGATCTATTAGTAATCTTGGCTGTGCAATGGGAAGTACATTCTATCTGTAGTTAATGACCTTTGGTTCCTGCTGTGATAAAAACTACAGGAAAAATCAGTGCTACCCATTCATGCCTAATATTTGCACAAATCGCCTTTGCCTGGAAAGGAAATGCCTCTTTATTTTGTTTTGTGCTTCCCTGACTTCTTCAGGAAATGAGGAATACTGCCTTTTCTGGCAGCACCAATTAAGTAAGCAGGTTTGTGGAAAATTACACAGCATCCTACATTTTTAATCCAGTTGCATGAAGCTATAGTCCTGTGGTGATCCCCAGCATGTGTCTGCTGTTTTGTAAGAGCAGAGAGTGGCAGAGCTGATCTGCTAGAGGCACTATATATGATAATTGCATACAGGTTAAGTGTTTTGCAAATTAGCAGTGCTTCATCATCCACTTTCTTTTTATTGCCCGTTCAGGTTGGCATACAGAGCGTGCTGAAGGTGACTTGCCTAATCTGCAGCAGCTGGAACATCCTGCCATCCCCACAAAATCATTACCTGTCATTTTCAAATGCAGCTTATGGAGACGGCTGTTCCATCAGAAGCGACACACGGCACCATGGATTTTGTCAAGGAGCAGGCTTCTCCGGGGCTTTATGTGAATCACTCCCTKAAAGAGCATCTGGGCTTAGGAGGCCCGTTTCAGATTCAGGGGTTTCTCTCTGGACTTCTGAAATCCACCTCCATCCTTCCCCAGGCCCCCCCAGCACAGCCGTGCTGAGAATCGCCTCTATGCACTGGTGGGAAAACCCATACAGGGGCCCTTCTGGCTGACATTTCCCTGCACTGTCAGTGTGCATTTCAGGGAGCTAATACAAGATGTGTGCTTTCTCTAGGTGTCTAAGGTAACAGAAAGAGATTATGTTAAGTGCTTAGTAAGAGGCATTTTCCATTTGCAGCATCCAACTTTGTTTAGCTGTAATGCATGAAAAAATCGACCCACGTGGGTCTTAATCTAGCCATTTAATTGTACCCCTGAAGTGTGAATGTGATGAGCATCACGGATTTTGGCACTGTTGACATTTCTTTTAAGCAGATGACAGCTTGAAAGGATGGGAGAGTATCCTTTTATCACTGCAGCAGATAAATATGTTACTGAGTGATGGAAACAGCTTTACACACTGGCAAGTGACAGAAAAGAAAGTGGTGGGGAAAAAGGCACAAAAGGCAAGACAAATTTAAATAAACAATGAAGCGGAAAACATACAAGTGTTCTTAAAGCCTCTCTGATGAATTCACACTGTGAATAACTGGTGCAGTTGACCAACAATTGTCGGTGAGAAAATTACAAGACTCTTAAAGCTTCCTCAGAAACGTCTTTAAAACAATGAATCTTGGATATATACAGTGGTAAAACTGAAGGGAGACAAGGACCTTTGGTAAAGCACAAGAAGGGTGGCTGCAACAGGGCAGGCTCTGATGTTYCAAATTATTTCCTCTCCCATATCAATATTTTAATAAAGCATTTTGTTTGTTGGCCTGAGAGTCTCAGTCCTTTTGGCCAGCCAGTATAGTGCTTTCTGAGATAGCAAGAACTAGGAATTTTCTAGAAACAGACTTCTTTCATGGTCAGAAGCAATATTTTCCAAAAGTGGGCTGTGGTAGAAGTGGACAGGAATGAGTAAGGAAAAGCTCTGGATGAGGATCACCAGGACTGTAGAAAATAGGGAACCTGTGATTTTAAGTCTTGGGTTGCTGTGGGAAATTGCCAAAGGAATATTTTTCTGAAAATCTTTAAGATTTTCAGCAACACATTTTGTCATTGACAATACGTTTTCTCATGCCCCCATATGTAGTTACCACCTAGTGAGAAACTTGGTGGAGACTCTAAAGCATGGAAGGCACAGGCACCTATTGAGTCACCTGAAATCAAGCAGCTGAATTTCCATATTTATCAACCTAGATAAGCAAAAAACGCTGGCAGCTCAGGAAGATCTTTGGCTGAGAATCCACTGTAACCTTTCATATCTGAGGTTCTGTAATTGCTGATTGTTTCCTTGTTGTGTACTTTCAGGGTGCAAAACAGAGTTTAAATGCAGATCATGCTAATTCAATCACATGCAAGCACTTGTCTAGCATATTTGTATGTTAGCTTACCASTGGCTATCAACTATGTGTCAGATAACTTGGCAGAGTGAGAAAATCTATTACTCATGGAGCAATAGGCTTCCAAGAAGCATTAACATGGGACCCTAAAAACAGTAAATGTGAAAAACGCTGTCAGCATCTAAGAAAGCTTTTGGGGCTTTTTTGGTAAGTTTGTTTGAGGAACTGATAAATCTAAGGACACAATTATTGCAAATGTAAATTAATTTCTTCACCCATTTTATGAATATTTTATTTCTCCCTACCCCCTACAAAAAAAGCCCCTAATACTGCCTTTGGAGAGAGAAACAGAAATGCAAACAACATTAATCTATCAGGCATGTAATGGGAGGGGATCTTTCTTCTCTCTTGCCACAAATAATAAATCATAGAAGTTTTGGAAACCTAATTATGTCACTGAGGAAACACTAACATGACAATATGAATGTTTTCTTCAAGCTAACATGATTTTGTGAAACCATTATTTTATTTAAAAAGTACTGCAGAACTCAACTAAGGTCTATTTTTAAAATGATAGATTAAACAGAAAATTTGTAATTAAATACTATCCTGGTTGCTTTACCACAAAAAAGACAAAAGACCAAATGTCAATTTGAAATTAAACTCATATAGAAGCTGAGCAAACAATAAAGGATGCATCACTAAGCAAATTATAGCAGTGCGAGATATCCTGATTATCTTTTACTTMTTGTTGTTAAACCACTGGGCAAATGCAACTCTGTCATACTGTGCTTCGTGACAACACTTTTGAAGAACTTAAGGCAATAAAAGCATGTAAGTTTATGCTCAGTACGTATCCACAAAGACTTAATGGCTGCTTAATACAGATTTGAAGCAGTTGCAAAAAGGGTCTCAGCATTGCGATACTCAGTGCTGCAAACCCTTAACTTCCTGCACTCCAGACCAGGAGCCAGTGATGCTGTGCCAGCCCATCTAAGGATGCACTTCCTTCCTGCTTAGTGCTCTCCTGGTATCCACAACACCCAGTTGACCAAGCAAGGAGATCCTTAAACCAGTCCAAAGAGAAAACTAAGAGAAGCTGACTGCTGGAAATTGTGAGACTGACTTTCAAATGTGGGCATTGTCTTCAGAACTGCCTCAAACTCTCTCCTGTGCAGACAGGCTCAGGACCACCACCACAACAGGTGGGCATGCTCCTGCCTCCCAAGCCCAGCTGCCTCTGCCAAGCGGGACTGAAGGCCAGAAATCACCTCTTTCAKGCAGGTCCTAAGCATATAAGAGCAGATCTGCTCTGTTTTCTTGGTCCTCTGCAGCATAGCTTCCATCCTTAACTTTTTTACCAGAGGAGGAAAGAGTGATGCTTTCTTTTCACCACGGAAGCATATCTATACCAGTAGCAAATTAGATACCACAAGTGTAGGTTTCAATTCTTTTCAGGGCCAGGATAAATAAGAATTTGTATCACTTGACTTCTAAGAAAGTGCCCTTGCAGCAAACCTAACACAAAATAAAAGAATCTGCTGCCTCTGCCTCCTATTTTTCCTCTGAGTAAATGGAAGGCTGCCAGTGTTGTTTAGATGTTATTTGAGTATGCCAAATAAGCCAGGCTCTTCAGCAGACTGTGGTGGGGGCACCTGTCAAATAGGTAGGTGGGCTTTTGGCTCAGTGCACCCAAGATGGTGACGTTTGTCAGTGCATGCAGTAATAAAACTCCAGGTAAGTGAGCTTGCTATGGAAAACTAGGAAACTGCCATTAASTGCCTTAAGAAAAGTGATTAGGGTTTTCTTGGATCAAGCTGTTCGAGTAAGGTGTGCTACCTCTAAGTCATACTTGGTGTGACAATAGTGATTTTAGATCTCACCCTGAAAGTTTTGCTGTAGCAGGGAGAAGACCGGTACTGGAGAAAACCTGAGGCTGCTGAGTCCTGAATCATATTCTAAACTGGAACAAAAACCCTTTGGAAGTTACTAGACCTTCTTCTTTATGTTAGGAGATAAAACATATACAAAATATGTAGGGACATACACCTCTGTGTGGAGTTTAGGAGCAATAATGGAAAAGACTTAAAGCTCAAGTTGAAAAGAAGTCTTGTGCAGTTAAGGATTTTAATTTTCTTTGTCTTTCTCTCTTTTTAAAATTATTTTTTGTGAACTGTTAAAAACCTTAAAATGGAGGTACAACTCCCTGGGCAGAATATTTTAAGTCTGTTCACGATATATGCGATTCTCTTTGTTTCCTTCCAGGGATATACAGTGCTCCCTCTTCCAGGGCTCCAGAGAACACCAGTACCAATCCTTTCAAAGAGCTCCCTGTAGCCTTCCTCCTCAATTTTTCCAGATTCTCTTAGCCAGAGGCACCTTTTTTTTCTGCATTCCTGTTGTTTTTATGACAGATATATTCAGATACATTTTTCATTTTCTCTTACATAGAGCTACAGTTTGAGACCCTAAGGGCTTCCAAGTAAAATGCAAAAATAGCATGAGAACGAAGCTTCCAGACAGTCTTTCTTCAATCTGGGTAGAAACAGCAAGATTTTTAGCTCATTAGTCTACCTTTTCAAAGTCTTCTCTTTTTTTTGGAAGTGTTTTTGCGACATAATCTGGATTTTTAAAATTAGTTTTTCATTCCTGTCTTTGAAAAAATCCTGTCCATCAGTGATTCAAGTGTAAATAGTGGACTCTATTTGAGGGGGTGGAAAACAACAAGACTTTTGAAGTTTTGATGTAATTAATTCCTGTTCTACTGCTTGCTGGTAGATCAGGGACCCGAACTGACAGCCCAACTTTCCTCATGGTCTCAGCACCTCCCGCTATTTGCAGGCACTGCTGTGACTCCCTCCATTCCTCCTCAGCTCCTCTCCAGCTTCCCTGCTCTTAGCACCAGGACTCCCCTTTAATGCCTCTCTAAGAGATACTGCACTGTCCAGTTGAATCCTTATTTACTATTTTGTCTGGTATCCTTTTTACAAATCCTCCAAAAAAACCCCTAACTTCAGGCTTTGTCTTCCTGGGTCTCCTACCCTTATCTGCACTGAACACCTTCCCAGCACACCTTCCCAGCTTACAGAGACCTTTCAGGCTTGAATTAATCTTTTCCTCTGTCTGGGTTTCCACTTGCACACTTTCCTCATAGTGTACCTTGGGAAGATTTTCTTTTCTGGCTTCATTTAGCACAGAGGGATGTGATGTTTAGAGAGGAAGGAGGCCTGTGCAGCAGTTTTTTAAGCATGGATCAGAGCATTTAATGAAGGTAAATCATGAGAGAAAGAAAGAGCAGGCATCACCAGTCAAACAAGCTGAAAAATCTAAAGAAATGCTGCCTTTCTCCTTAAGCTCTTCCTTCTACATAGAACAGATAGCCCAATCTCAAAAATAAACCTCAGAAATAAAGAGAATTGCAAGAGCTCTGAAGACAAATCCTCCTCCTTACGAATGTATACAGAGCTGAGGTGACAGAGGGTGAGGCACAGGGAGCTGTGGGGGCAGCACAGGCACCATGGTGACAAATGAGGTGGCGCTTGCTGGATGCCAAAATGATTCCCCTTGTCACAGCATTTGCCAGAGATCGGGAGGCAGATGTGCCCCAAACCGATGTTTCCCGGGGACAGAGAATGAGACATTTATAAAACATTGGAAATACCTGAACATCTGAAAAAAAGAAGGTTTGTCTGGGGGRAGTAAAGCCGAACAGAAGCTGCCTCTGTGCTGAATTTCCTTCAGCTCAGACTCTGACAGGTGCTGTGGTAGCACAGGTAGTTCCTTCCACGTGCCTCRCCAACACAGAGACAGCGCGCAAGGGTTTGTGCTCTAAAGTAAACGTGGGGAAAAACAGGTCGCTTTTCATTCTTACAATACTGCCACAGTTACTACTACTACTAACATAACAATAAAATAGGTCTATCCCAGTCAGAATCACCAGATGATTTTTAAACCAGGAAAGTCTCTTGCATATAAAATGTCACAGAAACTCTCAATAATGGTGTGGGTAGCTTTCCTGACTATCTGCTGCCAACAAAAATGCAAATATGATCACTGCATTGAATTCAATCCTGGAAAACTGCTAAAATGCCAAAAAGAAGTGGGCTTTTGCCTAATGACTGAAAGTTTTAGTCCTTCCTCCAAGTAATGAGTCTGGCAGTATTAGAGTAATGTGCTTCATATCCTTTGAAAAATAAACATTTCTGGTTTAGATACAATCTAAATGAGCTTGGAATTAAAATAATTCTTCTTTGGCTTCAAATTAGATGGATTGGCCATGTCTGAGCATTACTGCTGCTTAATTTAAGCTGACATATTGGCCTGGCATTTCCATTTTTAATGTGGGAAGCTGTGTTTATAAATAAGACCTTTCATCTCAGGGACAGCAGTTTCAACTTTTTGAAAACTAGCAGAGATCTATTTAAATGGTGTCTTGCACACTGCTCAGGCTGGGTACGCTGAGAACATGTAAATTTGTCTTACTTATGATAAACAGACCCACGAATAACTTCCAAAAACTTCCAGGTTTTGCCTYCTGCAGCTCTTCCTGCCATGAAGCATTCAACATAAAGTATTTCTTGGACGCTTTGATAGCACTGAGAAAGGTGTGTATTTGATTAACATCTTTCAAAATATTTCTGGCCTGACACTTTCATGTCATGTCCTGTTAATGAGGTATATGCATCATACCAACATTTTTCCTCCCCAGTTACAAAACCAAAAGTTATTCTGAACAGTGCAGGAAATGTAGCCTGGAGATATTTCTAGGCCCATCTCTTCCAATTTTCTGATAGTATCTATAAGATTGTTGCTACTTTGGCCACCAGGAACTGAAGCAGAGCAGTGGGTGGGTTCTATCTGCCTTCCTTGAGGGGTAACTTTGAAGCATTAGAGAATCGAGCTCAGCACAAATACAGAAACCAGGGCCACTTCCATTCCAAAAGTCATCCCACATTTTACACATTAGTGTGGAAGTTAAGAGCACTAACCGAGAAAACAAAGCACGTTAGTCTCAAACCCTGCCCAGGCTGAGAGTATCTCCCAGAAGATGCTCCTCTGTACCACAAAGGTACAGGCCRAGCTGCGGTGAGGACAGATGGAATTTTTATCTGATCAAATTCTAGTGGAATCTGACGGAAAGAGACCATCCCAGGCCCATCTGCTCCTGAACAAGGGGACTTACTGCTAGGATAGAGCTGTACACGGAGCAGCAGGGTGCCCAGAGCTTGACTGTGCCTCAGGCATGGAAGACTTTTCTCATGAAGCAAAAGTGAACTCACACATTTCATGAGACTCACAATGACACTGACCCCAGTAACCAATAGTCAGCACCAACATCAGAAGAAAACAAATCGCTTGTTCCTGCAGTTCTCAAGTAACACCTCTCTGCTTGAAACAAGTGCAGTTGTGGTTGACCAACAACTCAAAAGTACATTCAAAAAACACCATTGAAATGTACATTCCTTGGGAGAGMAGAGTAGAAAGTAATCTTAGGCAGAAACCAGTTATTCTTTTAGGTTGATAAGCCCTTTCCTAGCAGTTGGTCAGCAGAGATAAGCAGGAACTGTATCCAAATCACAATTGCAAAATAGCCATCCCTGCACACCAAACATTTTCAGCACTTGCTGATGAGAATTTTGCTATTTGGGGACCCCCTTTTAAAATGAAGTAGCCCAATTACTCAGCATGCTGGAAATGCAACCACGTGGGAGCGCATGGGATGGGAGAGCTGGGCTATAAAACAGAAGGTGATTGGTCAGAGGATATAATTTTATGCTGTGTACTGGAGCCCACAGCAAGCATGCCACATGTTCGAGCACGTTGAAGGGCTGCTTTAGATCTGGAGTGAGCACTTTGACAATCTGAGAATCAGCAGGTAACTTTGTGACTGGGAAAAGCTGGCTGGCAGCTTATTGTCTTCCAAGGCTGGGGAAAACCGGTTGCRAAGATGCCGTGTCCAGGGTTATTCTTGTTTTAGTGAGGAGGGGATCTCCCATTTTTCCTCTGTGCTTATATTAGCCCCTTGCATGTAAAACATTGAAACTGTGGCTCCACTGCGAGGTAGCTGCAAAGTTGCTGAGGGTTTTTCACAGCCACTTTCAGCAGCCTCCACAAGAGGACCATACAAAGTTCAGCTAAAGCCAAACTGCCACAAAACATCCARTAAAGACCTCTCTTTCTGTAATGTGCAGGCAGTAGCAATGAGACCCTGAATCAAGTTAAGGCTGTGCTGAGGAACAAAATTGCTGCTGTCAGTTATTTGCAGTTAAAGCACAAGTACAGCAGGTGGAAATACCAACTGCTTTTACAGTGCCCTAATGACCATGAGTCAAGAGCATTATTTATTTTTGGTGAAAAACCACAGCATGAATCCAGCGAGGTAAAGCACTGTCACTGTCACCAGTCACCACCTGCTTTTCCCTGCTAACCTGCCTGCCCTCAGGGAGGCCCAAAAGCAAATCTCAAGGGATGAGGGTCTCTAAATCTGTGAGCAGCACTGAGCTGCCCTGATAAGCTCTGTACTGTGCTAGTGCCTCTGCATTGTCAGCCACCATCCTCCCCTACCTCCTTCCTTGGTGGCATCAAGCAGATGGATGTAAAAAACTAGACCAAATATTTTATATTATTTTTAATGTCCACAAAAAGGAACTTGATAAATTAGACTGTTAGATTTTGCTTGTAGCAGCTAAACAATCTCATAAAAGCTGGAGAGCTAATGAACTGTGCTTCTGTCACTGAACTGAACTGGTATACGATTTCATTTTCCCATACATTCAAAAACTATATAACTATCAGGGTTTCTTCTCAAAAAATGTTTGAAAGACCGCTGATGTATTTACAAGTGTCTATTCTTCTATTCTTCACATTATTTTTTCCTTTCTAATATGCGCTAGGATTCCTCTTGACCTTTTAAATTTTAAAATTTGTCTATAGATCGTATTAATTTGAATCTAATTATTTTGATAGAACTCCTCTAATGTCTGCTGTCAATTCACTTATGAGTTGCATTCACAGAGTACAAAAAGAAGGTATGCAGCAAATTACTTCTAATTTTTTCAGTATCCTAAAATGTGGAAGAATTCTTAAAATTCATCAGACTTGGGCCAGGGATAAGAATTCCTTCAGGCTTGAAATTTCAGACTGGCTTCCTAATAATGTTATATTCATAATGTAGAGTTTAATTATTATATGCAATGAGATATTCAGAAGATTTTCACTTTTATGGAGCTGCTAAAACCGTAGTTACAGTTAATTAATAGTACAATAATCAACCAGTCTCTATGTCTGGGTCAGATTTCTGTGACATAAATGTAGTCCTGCAAAATCCATATCTGAGCTTTGTGTAGTTACTTGGACTGTCTTCACAGCTTTTAGGAGAGGAGGTGACCAGACTGTGCTCAGGTAGACCCTGAAGCTGGTTACCGCCTTTGGGATGTCCATCTCCCTGGCTGGGGACAGAGCTGGTTTAGCCCAGGTRCCTCGCTTTTAGGTAGCTGAAGTTAGGTAAGAAGGACTTCCACCTCCATCTCTTGGGATTAACGCAGCCTTTTTTGGGGAGGGAATAGAGTATTATCTTTATTTTGGTAATTTCTAGTTATGTTAAGCCTTATGGAATTATACACAACTAAAGCTTCAGAACAGAGCATTAATCCCATGACAAAAATTCCATTAATGAGACTTTGAAGCAATTAATATAATTCTGATCTATGCTTCCTATAATTCCTTGCCCCATGCCTGTCTTCCCTGTGGAAGACTGCTTCAAGATATTGCTTTTTCAGATGATATACCCATAAACATAGGAATATGCATACTAGTAGGGTTATCATTCCTATTAGTAATATGTACGGTTTAAACTGTTCGTGGAGAAAGGGCATTCCTAAACTTTTTTATAGGTCTGCGTCATGCAGTTAAAGAAGTGTATTTGAAGAGATTTATAACTGACAATCATTCCCAATATGTGTATGGTATACCATTGGGTTGGATTCTTAGTTTATTTATCTTTATTAGAAGTCATGTCTCGGTAACACTGCAATCCAAATTTTTGATCCTCAGACAGGGATATCTTGAAAGTACCTACGACTTCTTGAAACTGGGTCCCTTGAGTCCGCAATACAGTGATACACCAAAAAAAGAGTCAGGACTGAAAAACTTGCCCTAGTTTTTTTGTGGTTATATCAGGTTATATACAAAAAGTTAATTTAATCATAGTGCTTTCATAAGTATTTCAAATGGCTATTCTGAATACATGTTCCAGAGAGGTATTTGGAATGTAGGATCCCATGAGGCCTGCAGCAGTAAGACTATTAAGTATCTGCGTATAATCTATGAAAAGATCAAAGGGTAAGATGAAAAGAATAAAAATATGGCCGTGTTTGATGCTCACGCAGTCTGCCAAATATCACAAACTGAAACTGAGAATTGATCTGAAATATAATGTTTGAAGAGTACCAAGGATTACAGAGCCTTGTGAGCAGCGGTGAGAGCATCTGGAGCACAGATAACTTTTTCATCTATCCTCYCAAAAGTCAAATGGAAGGGGTTTGAAAGGGACAGTCAAATCTGGCAAATCAGCAAATGGTTACGGGACTGGTGCCACAGCCACAKGTTCGCCTGCTTGGATAGTGGGACTTGCTTTGAGAAGCCTGGTCTGCTGAGGACTGATGGGGCCCATCTGCCAGAGAAGGGGAAAAGCATCTTCAGTCATAGGCTTGCTGAGCTGGGGAAGAGGCTTTAAACTACAGCTGCTGGGGAGGAGAAGCCTCGATCCATCCCACTCCCACCAGTCTGATGCCAGGGCCAGCAAGAAACACCCAGAGCCTGGAAAGGACTTACAGGTCAGGAGGAGAGCATCTGAAGAGCAGCACCAAGAAATTCCAGCCACTCCAGCCAGTAATTCAGCTTCACTGAGAATCATAGAAGCATAAAATCATTAATGTTGGAAAAGACTCCAAAATCTTTGGGTCTAACCTTTGATACCACCTTATCAACTAAACCATAGCACCAAGTGCTACATCCAGTTGTTTCTTGAATGCTTCCAGGGGTAGTGACGCCACCACCTCCCTCCACCGTCCATTCCAATGCTTAACAACCCTTTCAGTGAAGAAATTCTTCCTGATGTCCAACTTCAACATCCCCTGCTGCAGTTTGAGGCCATTTCCTCTTGTCCTGTCRCTGTTTGCCTGGGAGAAGGGTCCAACCCCCACCTGGCCACAACCTCCTTTCAGGGAGTTGTAGAGAGTGATAAGGTCTCCCCTGAGTCTCCTTTTCTCCAGGTTTAACACCTCGACCCCCCATCAGCCACTCCTCATATGACTCACTCTCCAGACCCTTCACCAACTTTGTTGCCCTCGTCGAGGGCCCATCTTAAATGTCTCTATGGAAAYGCACAAAACACAGGGAGTAAACAAGAGGAGTTGGAGTTGTGCACACCCCTGCAAGGCTGTGATCCTATTGGCATCACAGAGACGTGGTGGGACGGATCCTGTGATGGGAGTGTTGGAATAGAAGGATACAGGCATTTTAGGAAGGACAGGCAGGGAGACAGGGAGCGGGTGTATCCCTCTATGCAAATGAGCAGCTGAAGTACACAGAGCTCTGCCTGCAGGCGGATGAGGAGCCGGCTGAGAGAGCAGGGATCAGGATTAAAGGGAGGGCAGGGACAGGTGACATTACAGTGGGGACCTGCAACAGGCTGCCTACCAGGAAGACTGAGTGGATGAGGCCCTCAATAGACAGACAGGAGCAGCCTCATGTTCACAAGCCCTGGTCCCCACGGGGAATTTCAGCCACGCCAATATCAGTTGGAAGGACAACACAGCAGGGCATAGTCAGTCCAGGAAGTTCCTGGAATGCACTAATGATAAGCTCCTTCTCCAAGTGACACAGGAGCCACTGAGGAGAGGTTCTGTGCTGGACCTTGTTCTCACAAACGAGGGGCTGGTGAGGAATGTGAGGCCCAAGGGCAGCCTGGGCTGCAGTGACCATGGAATGGTGGAGTTGGAGACCCTTAGGGCAGTGAGAAGGTGCTCAGCAAGCTCACTACCCTGGGCTTCAGAAGATAGACTTCAGTCTCTTCAAGGATCTGCTTGGCAGAATACCATGGGATAAAACCCCGGAGGGAAGAGGGGCCAAGGGAAGCTGGATAATATTCAAAGATCGCCTTTTCCAAGCTCAGGAGAGATGCATCCCAACAAAGAGGAAGACAGGCAAAACACCAAGAGGCCTGAGTGGATGAGCAAGGAAACTCTGGACAAACTCAAACACAGAAAGGAAGCCTACAGAGGGTGGAGGCAAGGGCAGGTAGCCTGGGAGGAATACAGAGAAAKTGTCCAAGCATCCAGGGATCAGGTTAGGAAAGTTAAAGTCCTGGTAGAATTAAATCTGGCCAGGGATGTCAAAGGCAACAAGAAAAGCTTCTATAGGGACATCAGTGATAAAAGGAAGACTAGGGAATGTGAGCCCTCTCTGGAAGGAAACAGGAGACCTTGTTACCTGGGATGTGGAGGAGACTGAGGCACTCTGACTTTTTTGCCTCATTCCTCATCAGCAAGCTCTCCAGCCACACCACCCRAGTCACAAAAGGCAAAGGCAGGGACTGGGAGAAGGTAGAGCTGCCCACCACAGGAGAAGATCAGGTTTGAGACCACCAAAGGAAGCTGAAGCTGCACAAATCATGAGACCTGATAAGACAAATCCGTGGGTCCTGAGAGAACTGGTGGATGAAGTTGCTAAGGCAACTCATATTTGAGAAGTCATGGCACTCCAGTGAAGTTCCCACTGACTGGAAAAGGGGAAACATAACCCCCATTTTTAAAAAGGGAAAAAAGGAAGATCTGGGTAACTACAGGCCAGTCAGTCACCTCTGTGCTTGGCAAGATCATGGAGCTAATCTGCCTGGAAATTATGCTAAGGCACATCAAAATTATGAAGGTGATTGATGACAGCCAACATGGCCTCACTAAGGCATACTTAGGACATGTACCTAATTTCTAAGTAATAAAAAATGTTAGGCAATATTTTTTATTTCAAATAACCACCTACTATTCCAGCTGCAGCCATATCATTCAGTTCCTAAATTCTGTTCTGTAGCAGAATCATTTTCCTTATCTTTAAATACAACTCTATTCAGAGGACATAGCCTGCAAAAACTATGCCTTATTTGTGAAATTGTTGCTATACTCTAATCAATTAAGATCTTAATGTGTAGGCTTTTTAGCTAGTTTTGACAGAAGAAAAACATTTAGAATTCAGATTGTGGTTTTAGTAACTGTAGCATCAACTGTGAAATGAAAATCAGGGTGTTTTTTTTTTTTTAATAATTCAGAGGTTCTTTTTTATGAATGAAAGAAATTGCAGTCCTAAAAAAGTCAAAGCATGTAATCAGAACTTGTAAAATATTCCATTCTGTTTTATGACATCTCAACTCCAATCAAATAAACAGAGCCAGAAAGAACCGGAGACTTGATTGACTGTTTAAAGGAAAAGCTGTCAGTCTGATTACAGGCAAGTGAACAGACACTTTACTAAATGTAAACTGCATTTAATTTTATTATGCAAGCAGCTTTAATAACGTCACAAATAAGTTATGCAAACTGAAATACTGGGTGCAATTGCATACAGATTTCTGATACTGAGTGGGGGCTGAGGATCATAGCTATTTTCAGTTTAAGTTTTCTAAATTTTTAGGAAGCAAAAAGTAATTAAAAATGAGTGAGCATCAGAGGAAAAAACCCCACACTATGTTGTTTCAAACAAAAGTGGTAGAGCTTTCAAGTAGGTCTGTAACAGCAGATTCTTGCAGTACTGTGAAGAAATGCCCTTATGGTTCTTCTATTCAAAAATTTGCATCATTTTTCTACTACCTTCTTCTGGTTTCATTTCTCAAGTGTAAACAATTTTGAAGTTCMAAATGACTCATTAAGTGTGGTGGATGTTTGACGCTAAGGTTTTTTGGAGGTCTACCCACAGAAGGAAGCAAGACATGAACCATTTTGTAGAATCATTGAATAATTTAGGACTGAAAAGACTTTGAAGGCCATTGAGTAGGACTGTAAACACAGCACTGCCAAGTGCACCACTAAGCCCTGTTCCCAAACACCACATCTACATGTCTTTTAAATACTTTCATGGGTGGTGATTCCATCACTTCCCTGAGCAGCCTGTTCCAGTGCTTGATAACTCTTTTGGTGGTGAAGAAATTTTTCCTGATATCCAATCTATATCTCCCCTGGAGCAACCTGAGGGCATTTCCTATCATCCTCTCTGGTTAGGAGAAATCATTCTTTTTCCTCACCTTGCTGCCCAGGGGAGACAGTTCAAACCAGACCCAGCTGAGGACTTCTGAAAATGCTGGGATATCCAGCTGTTGTAAACCGCAGTGGGCTTTGCAGCAGCAGCAATAGCTCTGCATTGCTGTGTGTCGAGGGGATCAGACTTCAGCTGGGTTCTCCCACAGCCCGTGAGACCTTGGCTGGCCAAGCTGGAGAGCCCATCTCTCCCTGCTTATTTCTTCCTCCTGACCCTCCCAACACCACAGATGGTTATAGACCTGGAGCTGCTCCAAGAATGTGCAACTGGGGTAAATGTGCAATTACAGCATTTGGTGCATGTCAGACMAAACCCAGGAGGGAAAGTGAGATGGGGAGACAGGCAGGGGTAGCTGCTACATGATTCCCAGTAGGAGAGCAGCACAGCTCCCTATCTGAGCACTTGTTCCCAATGCGAGATGGAGGGAAAAACTGTTGGAGGGCTTGTAGGTTTCACCCAGGGAGCCTGTAGTAAAACACAACAGTCCCAAAGCAGTAGAGGGCACATTCTCATAGCAATAATATGTCCAACACAAAGCAATTCTGTAGCAGGCTTTGTTGTATTGGCTTTAAAAAAAAAAAAAAGAAAATTTAGTCACTGGAGGGGAAGCTGGCAAAGCCTGGAGATCAGCGATCACAATCTGATTGCATTCACTGTGGAAAAACAGAGAATAAGGGTTAGTTTTCTCAAGCTGAGGGAAATGATGAGAAGTGATTCTTTTCTGACTGGCAATCGTTTTTTTCTTGCTTCTCAGAGGACTCTTTAGAAACCTATATTAGATGATTAAAAAGCCATGGATGTACAGTTGAAAAGATGTAATGTTTTTCTAAAAGCTCCTTTAAGTTCAGTAGCAAAATGAAGGTGATAAGTTGAGTAACAAATATTGCAAAGAGAAATGGAAGGAATAGACAGCAGTCAGTGTAAATTCAGGGTAAGCTTTTGGAGCACAGAAAAATGGTAACAGAAGTCAAAAAGGAAGAACTTTGAAAAAGATACACTTGAATGGCAGTGTGAATGGTGGTATGGAATTAAAACAACTATTTTAGGAGAAAAAGAAATCTTAGTGATACTAAATATACCTGTCATGAAGAATAGTGATAGCACAGCTAGTAATGAAGGAAAATAGTAGAGTTTTCAATAAATAATAATAAATTTTTGTTTGGAAGGAAACGGAAGCTCACTTATTCATGAAAACACAAGATGTGTTTATTATTCAAAAGGCACTAAAAAATAAGATGTTATTTCCATCTGCCAGCTATTTTTAAACTAGCTGGCCTGAGTAAGTATCAGCATAGGCAAGGAGATGTGTGATGGATGTACCTACCTTCAGCACTGTTAATTCATAGTGCTTAACAAAATTCCATGCAGTAAATGTGGAGTGCCTGTTGCAGGCAGCTGAAGAGTGCAGTTATTCTGACTTCAKCCCCAAATATAAAAATTAATTAATAATGATCAGACCAATGAATGTCACTCAACACAATTTGACTGCAACAAGACTTGGCAAAAAACCCCTGATTTCATTCTTCAGTGAGTTTAATTCCTACCTAACTGCTGTACTGTATATACATAATAGATGTAATGGATGTATTTTTATTTATCATCTCACACACACACATCCCAGTTGAGAAACTGGCACTTTACAATATCAATAACCTTACACTAAACTGTTTTAAGATCTCAAAGGGCAATCCATGAGGGCATCTCTTAAGTGGTTTTCACCAAAATTAATGCCAAGTGATACTCTTCATCATTTCCATTTGTGTCTAGAAATAAATATAAAATCATTCCTAATACAATTTGGCTTAAGCCTACATACAGGAATTTATCTAATGATGTCTACAGCAACGAGGGCAGAGCAGCAACAGAGAATGCTCTCAACAGACCATAAGTTGAGTCCAAATCATTATAACAAGCCAAAAGGAAAGATGTATGTGTTGGAACATGGGGGGCAGGCCATTCAAAGAGACTAAGACCCTCTGTCCCAGCACAAGGCACTTCTAAAAGATTTATGTATCTTAAATGAGAAACTGAATATTATTACAGAAGGTAAAAGTTGTGGTGCTTATATTTTAGAGGAAATTAAAATTATTTGGGACCACAAAAATTATTAAAATAATTGAAAATTATAAGGTTAAATTAAATCAAATTAGATTTCATTAAAATTATTAAAATATCTCACAGTCAAAACTTAAGGAGTTTGTTTATCTTGTCAAAGAGAGGACTGGGAAATGACATGAGTTGATTGCCTTGCTGGGGAAAGATGCAAAAGGACTCAACTTTAGCAAAGATCAGCACCTGGAGAGGCAATGGTTGAATATCGAGGTCATCCACAGCCAGGTGAGAAATAAAACACAAAATTCTAAAAATGACAGGCCTCGACCACTGGAGCAAGATATTAGAGGAATAAATTTGATAACCACAAGTCAGGATTAAGTGGTTTTCTGGAAGCTGTGCTTCAATAAACCAGGAGTAACTGATCTCTAGGCAGGGATAATGGGACCAATATTAAGCCTTTTTGTGCAGATCATCAGGCTGCTTGTTTACAGGTTCCCCTCTAATCTTAAACACTAAAACCTGGCAAGACAAAAGATAAGTGTCAGAAGAATAAATGCTGAAAGAATTAGCRGATGTTTAAAGCATGTAAATTACAGAGATGATACTGAGAATCACTCCATCTTGGGTAAATACCAGCATAATTTTGATTCTGCAAAGATCTTAAGCATGGTTATGATTTTATGTGGGTGTTTTAAGTCCTCAGTGTTTCAATAGAATTTAAGCATCTGTTCAGCTCGATCAAAGTTTCACCTGAATATCTAAGGCTGTGAAATTTCCCTTTTCAATATTAAAGTGCGCCTTCTGCCCAATTTATCATTTGTCACTGATTATAACTGATTTCCACTGTCTTTAAAGAAAGGGGAACTGGGCTGAATCATATGTTTATAGTAAACTAAACCTCTCTGGAGCACAGAAATTATTAAAACAGAGATTTGTCTGAGCAGTCAAATAAGACTGATATAATGGCAAGAGATCAGACTTGGAAAAGAGGTTTTGTGAACTTGCTTGAATCTCTGTAGCATGAAAGACCATGAGAAAACCTGAAAACTTGTACTTAATGTCATGCTGTTTCAATACGCCCCACAACATATTCAATGTACATTGGGGCAGAGCCACAAATACTGTCTTTCTGTCTATATCAGGCACATTTGGTCTTTGATAAAACAATTCCTCCATCATCCTCATTCTCAGTTTCTCTATATTGAAACTCATCCTTAGTGAGGTATTCTTATCAATGACAGTGGAGAGCGCTGGTTTATACTGATTGGTGGTCTAGTCTTTTCGTCCAGAAACACAGGGTAAACATTTCAAAAGTTTCTCATTTTGGCCTCCAGAGGTCATCAAGACCTTTACCTTGGAGTGCAGTGTGTGCAGAGCGAGGGTTGCTGGAAAAATCCCGTTGATAGCTTCAGTGACTCATCAGTCTTGTTATGGACCAGAATGAAAAATGAGAAGATATATTCCAAAAATATACTGTGTGGAAGAAAAAGGAGAAAAAGAAAAAGATAAGAAAGGACGAGGAAGAGGAGGAGGGGAAGGAGGAGAAGAAGAAGAAGAAGAAGAAAAGGAAGAACAAGAACAAGAGAAAAAAGAAGGGAGAAGGAAGAAAGATAAAAGGAAAGAGGAAAAGAAACCTAACCAATTAATTACAGACTTTTAAATCCATGTTAAAGATTTCCTCAGTTATTTTATTTCCAAAGTGGTCCCCAAATGTGTGTAGGGAATGCTCATCAGTTGCCTGGCACAACACAGAGTAGTCTTTGACCGTGTGGGAATCAAACTGAGATCTCAAGCAGTCAGATAGAAAAGTCCAGATGTCTTGTAGAGAATTATTTCACTCATTTGGAGGCAAAATGCCAGGCTGTGCAAGTTAGGTAATTTCTCTGCCCCAGCGTAGCGATGGAGGAGAAGATGTGAGCACACCTGTGCCTGCCRAACCTTGTAGGTGGCCACATTGCTCCTGTCACCTCCTCCCTGTCCAAGCTGACACAGGAAGCTGGGTTGTGCTGGAGAGGCTGGGGAATGCCCTAGCCCCTCCCCTGCAGTGGGGAAGAGATTTTGGCAAACAGTTGTTCAGTAGCAGTCTGGAATCAATAATTACYGGACTCAATAAAGTCCTTAGCAGTTCTGTTTGTGAAGTTAATATGTGTGTAAAGYACCAATTTGCCTCTGAGAACTGCCTCAATCTCTCTGGAAATTTGGCAGAATATACTCAGAAAGTACATTACATTTATTCTTAATTAAGAAATTCCAAGAAAGTATTTAACCTGTGATCTCAAAAGGAAATGTGAAGGTAGTTAATGGGAATGGAAATCTAGTCTGAATCTGCAGAGAAGCTTTTTTATGTAAAAGGATCCAGTGGAATGTATCTATGTGGTACGGAAATCTTTGAGGGACTATGCAATGGCAAATGAAATCCAGGCTATCAGGCTACTTATAAATTCAATATCTTTGTTTCAATGTTCCTTACAATGTCGTTCATCATGTCGTTACTTAAATTCTTTCTACATAATCCCTAGTTATCAGTCACAAACTGCCTCACACTTCAGCCCTGCTAATAATATCATTCCCAGGATGTCACTAGTCSATGTTTCCTTTTCATGCAGACATACTTCTCAATATAACAAAATCAAAGGAGTGCTGAAAAAAGCCCCCCAATGTGTGATATGATAATGTATAGCAAGGTTAATTGCTGGAACTGGAGAGAGACTTGCAGAAAGCTAGAGTGTCCTAGAGAAAGTACTTCCATTTATTCACAAGTTTCTGCAGTTCTACCATCCTATGGTTTCTACAGCTTCTTAATAAGATGCCTAAGATTTTTTAACAGGTTTTGAAAAATAATGGGCAAGATTTCTAGAATAGCAGTATCTATTAAGAGGTTGCAGGATGTAAAGTAGCATGTTATTACCTTGAGATGATTACATATCTCTCTTTCAACATATTTGTCAGCTTCAATTTTTCTTTTCATTTCAAATTTCTGCCATTTAATTATCAAGGAGACTGTCACAGAATGGAGAAAATTCCAGGTGTATGCAAAGCACTGGATTCCTTTGTACATGAGAGGTAAAAGTCAGGGCTGTTTAGATGGAAAGAAATCTCAATAATCTAGAGACAACAAGGAATGTCTGATACTTTCATAACAGTGCATTTATTCCTGTCAAATTTATGAGAACACATTAGCATACTTCAATGGAGATGATAGGTTTTCTTGGTTGCTTTTACAGACAATTTAGTCTGTTCTCAAACTCAGAAGTGCTTTAAATGTCTTGTGTTGAGGTCTTGTCATCTTTACATGGTTTAGTGGTGGACTGGGCAGACCTGGGTTAAGGGCTGGACTCGATGGTCTTAAAAGTCTTTTCCAGCCTAAATGATTCTTTGGTTTTATGATCAGCATTATCAGTAAGCAAAACCTGGCTATTTATTCTTTGTTTGGCTTGTGTGATATTCAACAACACAAAGAACAGCAAGAGTAAACACAAGACACTATATTTTCTCTCTATAAAATGGCAGCATATGTTATGTTTTAGCTCGTTCCTTTCCTAGTTTTCATTCTTTGGGATACATTACTKGCTTTCTTTCTTATGTGAGAAACTAATTCCAGATCAATGCCTCAGAGTACCTGCTCCTACTTTGGAAAAACATAAAACAGAGATGGGAAAAAGCCTAGAAGACTTGCAGTTCATCTTATTATCAACTTCAAGCACAGTAATGGCACTCAACCTGCACGTCCTGGGCAATAGAACACAATGGCAGCCAGGGAAACCCACTGAAATATCTGAGAAGTGGAATTTGATTTCATACTATGTCAGTGATATGGTGGCATTCTCTCCTATAAATCAGTAACAAAATCAAAATTAACTGCTCCAGGAATAGGTGCAGCGATGATGCAATTTTTTAAGCCCTGTGTGTATCCAGTCTATGTTATCTGATATGAAACTGAAATTTCTCATTTGAATGTTATTATGCTTTTGTAACAGACCAGGGTGTTTGGTGGCCACAGAAGAGGAAACCTATTCCACTCTCCAGAATTAATGCATGTGGAATATAAAATCACTTTTAATAATATAGATTTTGAGATCTGCAGTATCAATTTATGCTGGAAGAGGTGGTTCCACCAGAATTCAGATGAGTCACTTTCTCGGGGAAACACGAAGAAACTTTCTTTGTCAGAAGTTTTTTCTTCACATTCAATTTAATATGTGATCAAGCAGAGAATGTGTAATAGGCTGCTTTTGGTGTTCTGCACCATGCTTACTGTACGTGCTTATTGGCTTTGGGAGATCAGCCAGAGCAGCTATCAGAGTGCCTATCTTGTTATGTCATCCCTAAAATGCTCTTGTACAACACACTCTTGTTCCTGATAACTTCTGTAATGTTTGAAGTGTTGCAATTTATTCATTGAATATAATCTCCCAATGACTTAAGAAGGTGACCTGMAAATAAAGCTTTGTGTAGATCTATTGGTAAGAGTCTGGTATTTTTCAAAAATGCTAAAATCAAGTAAAAAAGTATCTTACATTCTTAAAGGGAGCACTATGCATAAATGAGATCCCCCTGGAACTGATAGATAAGATTTAAAACATCCTGAGGAATTCTCTATTTCTTCATTTAAAATCTTGGTATATTTTCTTGGAGATTGTACTGACAAGCACAGAAAATACATGCACATTAGGACTGGGAAGGCATATTTCATGAACAATAAACTCCATCAACACAACTTACTGCCGTACCCTGGGTTGATAGCTTAAGAACTCAGTAAAATACTCTGACAGGTTAAATAAGTGGTAATGGCATCATTATAGCTTTGATGGTCCAAGAATGCAAGGGAGGAAAATGTGCAGGGAGCAGTATAGGCATTACCACAGCCCTTGGAAAAAGCAGTTTTATTTCTCACCTCAGAGGAATGTGCTCCCTGCAAGGAGGTCCCTTTTCACCAGTGAGGTGGGGGCCACAGGTGCTCTGCAAAGAGCACACACAGCAGCACCTGAGGGCCTGGCTCCRCACCTGTGACTTTTTGGTGACTTGTGGTGTACGGCTGATTTGTGGAGATAATTGTGTCAGCCCATGGGGGTTGATAATTACCACATTATTGCTGCTCCTTTTCATTGTGGTGTCTCAAAGGACGGTGCCGGTGTAAGAGGAAAGACTGGTGATTAATGGCTTTATCTTGAAGTCAAGGAGTGAAACCAGACTTTCAGTCCTCACAATTGGGAGGTCACCTATATGCTCCAGGAATTCAGCAGTTACTAATTAACTGAACAACATAATTAAGTAAACTTAGAACAAATGTTCTCCACTCTACTTAGTTGAAAGATTTCAGCTTCTATTTCAGACTGAAAGAAGATCATTTGTGCTGGAAAGCCTGACCAATATCACTTCTGTTTACAAAACTTTTGAACTTATTTTATAACATTTATGGAGTTATGTTAAAATAATTCTTTATTATATGTTTGTGAATTTGGCTTGTTTTCCTAGGACTCATGTTTCTTCCTGATGATTTCTGCACTCACAGAATTACGCACTCCAAAACACAGAGAAAATAACCAAGACAATGAAGAGTTTGTTTAAACTACCAYATCAAAGAAGTATGTAGCTAAGACCTCTTAAGGCAAGACATTAATAAAATCCGTTCAGCAAGTACAAAACAGTAACTCCATCACCATGATCAAAGCGTTCTCRTGAAGCCCGCAATCAAGTGAACACAATACTGGGAAATAAGAACCCATTTTTTGGAAAAAAAGTCACTTTTAAAAGGAGAAAATTCATTGTATGTGTACTTGTAAATGAATTATGCCCTTTTAGGTGCTTACAGAGCCTTCATCTCTTGAAGGGGTAATGTAATTAAAGTTAACCTGTGACCAAAAGCTGAAAATGTACTTTTGGATGGGAAGATAAAACAGTCATCTGCAATGTACAATATATCGAACTGGATAACAGCATTTGCTTCAAAGCTCAAGGACACCTCAGCATCTATAATTAGAAGGGCTCTCAAAGGGCATAGACAGATTCTTTCAATTGAGATAGGTGACACTTCTTTTAAAACAGCCCCACAACATGAAAGTCTGACTTCTTTTTAACCTTTCAAGGAAAGTAAGTGAAAGACGAGTACAGTCAGCTCTGCTTTTGACTTTACCATCTCAAAGCAGATATACATCAGTAAAAAGTCAAATGGTGCAGCCAATATCTGTATTTGCCTTTTAAACTGTAGTTTTGAAATCTAGTGCTGACTGAAGGAGGTTTCCAACGTTAATTTATTGAGGTGTCTGAGCTTTTATAATCATTCTGGAATTAYTTCCTCTCTGTTCTTGAGTGTGCCAATAAAGATTTCCTCTTTTTTTTTTCCTCTCCAAACTGAGATATAACCCCCTCATATCATAAAACTGATGGACTACAACAGAAGCTAATCCTGACCTTGAAGGAGGCACCTTACAAAAGGAACCACCTATTTATTTAGAGGAGGGTCCAAGAGGCTTTTTGTCCTTCCTAAACACTGAAGGGTGAGTGGTGAACATCAAGGCTTGAATGCTGTGCATAAAAAGCAGYATTAGAATTTCACATATTTTCCTCCTTTTCTTAAGTATTTTAAGGTTCTTCTGTATCTGGATAATTAAGATTCTCAAGGCAATACCCCCTGTATGACTCAGATACTGGAAGTATCTGTGAGTCTGTAATGGGAACTGCATCTTCACACAATACAGTGAAATAGAATAACTTCAAAAAGTTCACTATTTTGATTATTGAAGTATCACCTCAGCATCACCTGCAGTACAGCTACTGTGGTACAAGAAATACATTCATTGGCTCTAAGGGGCATATTATGCTATAAAGTTAATCTGAACCAAGTTCCCCCAGAAACACAGAGTGAAATCCTACCTCACTTCCTGGAGGTGGACTGATTTAAAAGCATAAAAGAGATAAAGCTGTTTYAATATTAAGCTGTTGCTATGCTTTTATTAATTAAACTGATGTTATGAACTTCATATAATAATTCGTGTTGATTTTATATRTTAGTCCTGCTTGAAGCTTGTACATTGTGCTGCAGCATACTGATGGGACAAAGGCAGCTTTGGCTAGCATCCAGGAGACTGCAATCTTCAAAAAATGTTTTTCTTAGTATGAATCAATATGAAGTAGATTCTGTCTAGAACAGTAGAACCCTAAAGTGGCAGTGTTGTATCCCCAACGGTCTGAGAGCGTGTGCAAAGCCAGGCTTCTGAGGAAAAAGCAAAACCAGTCCTTGGGCAAGGCAGGCAGGCTTYTGGCACAACAGCCCTTCTTTCGGGAACACTGGCTCCTCTTCAAATCTGAAATAGAAGCCACAACCCAGCTGCTATTTAAAGGTTGAGAGCAATTGCTCTGAATTTAGTTTAATTCCATCAATCAATTAGACAAATCTGAAAGGAAACGCAATTGGTATCTGGGGAACGGAGCAGAATTTTAGCAAGGAAAGAAGTGATAAGGTCACTGTCTCCCATGGGACAGAGAAAGAGAAAGACCACTGATTACCACCTGTGGAACATGCAGATGCAGACTGACATAAATTAAATTCTAGTAATTATCAGAGCATGCTAATATTAAACTGTACKAACTAGAAATCACTTGAATTAGCATATGATTAGCAAACAAACTATTTTATTTGTGTAATGCAAGAAGCTGGTTCTGTGATTCTAGGGGGGTTGCTAAATCTCACCATTCTTTTCCAGCCAGTTGTACACACAGATGGAATTAGCCTTCAGTATCCAACATATTAGAAAGAATTTTTTTTTCACCTACATCCATGCTATAGGGGCAACATTCAATTATCCCCATCAGCCCAAAATCCAACTGGATTTCAACTACATCAGTACAAATGTCTGCCCAGGTGTTAGGATGATGCAAAGAGGTGCTGGCTGGGGTTTGCCTTGTGCAGCTTGGTGCCAGACAGTGAGAAGGAAGACTCACTCTCCGTCAGATCAGCCCAGACCCAGGGGATCCTGTGTGGCACTCACTGCCATGCTCAAAGTTGCAAATGATGGTCTGCGGGTGAGATGCAGAAAGCATGGTCCCTCTGAAGACCCTAAAGTAAGGACAGCAATCCCTGACAGGTCCTGTGACTCTGTCACAGAATGGACATGGGTTGGTAACATGCTATGCAGCTGGAGAAAAATTTGTCAGACTTCAGCTTACACCAGGTTAAGATACTTTTTGAACATAGACCTCCTGCRTTAAGTCGAGATTCACCACAAGAGCAATATAAAGGCTGGATGTTTTTACAAACCAGTTTGAAATTGTTTTGCAGTAATGAAATGGGTAGGAAAAATGGTAACAATATGAAAAGAGTTTTTTGTTCCAAGGAAGCAAAAGTAAGGTAATGATAAAACCACTGTTCAGTTTTGCACRCAGGTCTTTTTTCACTCACAGACGTGAAAATTCTTTAGAGCAGGAAATCATAATGAGAAAATGAAAAACACACTAGGCCAGCTTTAAAAGTCAGTTTTAATTGCAGAAATATCATCTTTAATTGTAGAAATAGCCTGAACTCTGAGGACAAGTAGTATGATCTATCTTTTGCTCTCAAAGTACTTACTTAAATTCAAAAAGAGAGGTGATTAAAGGCACATGTGAATTAGTCATTAGACTCTCTAAGAACATTTCTTGTCTGTGCTGCAAAGGAAGAAAGGATTTTTTTAATGGAAGTGAAATAACACCAAGTCCCAAGATGTCACGTGAAGAGATCTTTAATAGTTAGGATGACTCCTGGTTCAACAAGACAARCTGGCCAGGGTCATTACAGATGGGGTGGACAAACTACTAGACAGGAGAAACAGATCACGCCTTGCCAGTGATTTATACAACTATTTGTTAGCAGACTGAATTCATGAGAGTTTTTTTCTTCATTCTGGAAAGGCTATAAACAACTCCTGTGCAAATACAACCTTGACCAACTTATTCTGAAAGGCAGTGGGCTTAACAAGCTACCTGTGGCATGAGGTCATATCCCTAACCATGTCAGAGTTGACTTCCTGCAGCATCTTCCATTATCCATCTGTCAAAAAAGTAGGAGCCCTCAGCTTCTTGAGAGACAGATACAAAACTCTTAATTTCACCAGCAGTAGCCACAAGCAGTGGAAAACCTTTTTCTGGATCCTTCCTGAGCACTTCACTCCCTTACTTTGGCTTAGCACTGTGTTAAGAAAGAGCCAAGACACAGAGAAATATGCTTGTTTTAAGATGGTTGGAGAAACCGGAGCTGAGCGTGTTTTTCCAGAAGCTGACCTTAACCAGATCTTGTCCCACCACTGGCTATGTTAAAAGGTCAGAGAAGAAGGACTAACRATGCCTCCACCTTCATCATCCTGGGACCTCATTTAAGGAATGATCCACRGGCAGGAACAGAGGCTGGATGCTCTAACCTCCAACCTCTGTGTCATCCAGGCAGGCTGTGTGCCAGGAGCAGAGGTCAGGCAAAAACACCTTCTTGCTGCTGAGGGGAGTCTTGCCAGGAATTTCAGCAGCAGCTTTCAAGAAGGATGCCAACGAACAAGTCTGAATACCAATGATTTCCCGGGCTAGTGACTCACTCCAAGCAATGAGCATCCTGGTGTGAAGAGCTGTGGCACCACCCCAGGAAACCAGTGACTGCCTGGGGCACTGCGTGCTTGGGTTGTGTTTATGCGGCAGCTGAAATCGCTGTGCTGGGGGTAACCACGCCATTTGTTCTGGRTGACTTGTTAAAGCAATTTTCTGCTTCTAACAACACTCCTGAGTGGTCACGGGAACCCAGTGCCACCATGTGGCACCTTGGCCAGGAAACCACACTAGTGCCTTCCCTGGRCACGTGGTGGACAGATGGAGATCCCCACTGCTCTGTCACTGTATATGTGGGAGGAAGGGAGGGTCTCCCTGGCCTCTCCTCTTGTCCTGCCAGCCCCTTTTACCCAACTAAATCTGAACTTCCAGTGGCAGCTGGGTCCACACCCTCCATCTGTTTGGTGCCCTATCCTCACCAGACCCTATAGATCCTGATGTGGCCTCCAGAGAGACAGACCTATTACCATGAGCTCTCCTGGCAGAGGGTGATGAATTGAACTCACCCTGAATTTTAGCCCTCTGCTACTCTTTAGCACACTGCCCAAGAGAAGCAAAAACCACTTACATGTTACTTATTCTTCCTAAATTCATTCTTGAGAACAGCTGAGGAATTAYGGTTGAAATATTTCAAAAAACCCTACCTAAGGCAGAGGCAAGCATAGCAAATTTCAGCTTGAGCAGTTCTGTGTAGTGATAAAGCAATGAAAATAGAGCTAATGGCAAATACTAAGCAGCCTTAGCCACAGGCAGTTTTACTAGCTCCAGCAGGAATGTGTGGTGTTTTTCCCATAAATACTGCATTGAAGTGCTGTATCTCTCACTCTGCTTCTGTTTAGCTAGCAGCAAAACCCTAAGCAAACTTTTCTGTATGCACAACCCTAATTGAAAACAAAGTAAATTAAATGAATTCTAAGCAGTGCCAATAATAGCTACTAGTTATTTTGCAGTAAAAATACCAATATTTTATCAGTTTTTAATAACTGTGTTTTCCTGCTGTGTGCAATGACAAGAAACTTCTTCCAGTAACAACACAGTTTTYCCCATGAAATTATTCAGCAGGCCTCAAATGAGCAATATATTAAAAACATGCTGAACAAAATTACTGAAATGTAATTGTGCTGCAAAGAAACAGATAAAAAGGAGGGTCTATTTCAATTTCCGTTTGGTGACTTTGCCTTAATCTCATTCCTGGTGAAACACTTCTGCAAGAGTTTCCATTCAATAACTTTCACCACCACTGACAAATGGAAAGGAAGATATAGTGCTGGGTAGCATGAAACGATTTCTAGGGAAAACATTATACACTATATATGATCTTCTTTTATGTTTTTAATTTATAAAAATAATTTGCAATTTTTTTTAGCCTCCTCRTTACCTGAAAAAAATATTTAAACCATTTATAAAATTGCTCTGCATCTCTAAATGCAAGTATCCTGAATTTGCAATTAGACTTTTCAGTCTAAATTATGATCACATAATAAGTTTGTCTAGGATAGTTCTATTCAAATATTCTTTGAAAAGCTAAAGYTGCACATAAAAAATGAAAGGTTAGTTCTTCAGCTGGCCTGTACTCTCACTCCAGTGCCTGGATTAATGGGACACTTCATGTGCCCTTATGTTTTATGAGATTTGTCAGCTAAACAAGAGTTAACAACATTTTCCGCAAGCAGCTATCCAGGAACAAAATCCTTAAGTTTCATTTGCAGAGAAAGCAAAAAAAGCAGTGCTGTTGTTGAGCCTGCACTGACGTGTTCCCAGCTGGGGCCACTGAGCCGCTCGCTCAGGGCTCTCCCTTTGCAGAACACCAGGAGGGCCCATTAGTGCAGGGGATGCCTTCAGTACAGTCTGGCTGGGGAAGGGGTCTTTCATCTTCAGTGATTCAGGAGTTTGTAAAATATTAGAATCACCATCCTGGAGTTTATTTAAATCTATCTTTTTCTTTAACAGTGCAGTGAAAAGAGTTCCTTTGGTTGCTGCTGAACAGAAATACTGAGAAAAATAAAGTCAAGAGTGTTGAAAGGTTTTGCAGCGACAAAGAATTTCCTGAGAATTCRGAGAATTTTAAAGAAAGAATAAATTATTTCTGGTTTATTGAATATTCCTCAGATACTAATTAAATGTCAATTCAGCCCCAAACTGTCTTTCTCCTTCATGGTACCCTGGCTTATTCAGAAGCTAAATGATCTTATTGTCTCTCCTGGTGAGTCCACATCACACAAGAGAACGGAGAGTTATGCAACTCCCATGTGGTAACATGCTGATGGAGAAACAGCTTTTTATGCCAAAATCATTCTTACAGAACTTGCCCATCCAATTCTAATTAGAAGCTGGAAAATTTTAATGAAAGAAAACCATGAATATTTTAAAGACAATAGCCTGCTGGTAAAGTATTTCAATTCAGCTCTTCTTCTTCTCTCTTTTTGCCTACCCTCCAGCCTTTGCCAGTGCCTCTCTTGGGGGACTCAGAGATGCACAAATTGTAGTCTCTCCTCCAAGCATTGGCTCTGATTTCCTCCCAGCCAACTGTGGTCAAAAGACTTGCTGGGGAGAAAAGCTCCYTCTTGCAGAACAGTATTTGTGAGGACTTGCCAGAACAACCAGGCTTATCCCTCACCACTCCATAGTCACTGGCATGGATTTCTAGTGAGCCATTGCTGCCAAAATAATCCGAAATGGTAGCTTACATCCAGAGCTACACAAAGTATTTTCACTTCAGTGACAATGCCCCTAATTTTATCGGTTATTTCCATGGTAAATATTATGCAGCATGGCTAGAGTTTGCAGTCATGACCAAATGCTGTTTTCATAGGTGATATTAGTGTGTAAGGCTGAAACTGTAAGTGCACAGGCATGTTGGACATCTCAAGGCACAGGTAGCAGCTAGGGAGATTTATTAACTTGGCTCAATATGGTAGGCACCTAACTTCCATACAAATTACTAAAGTTAGGTACTTAGCCTGCTTGGCTGATTTGATATACACTCATCAATGTGTGCCTACATTGGCAGATCTCTAGATACCTTTAAAACCTAGTGCATTAAACCATAAATCTCCTTACAACCACTTGAACTTTGTTTGTGCTAGGACTACCTCCTGAAGGATATGTAGGCATCTGTCTGCCCCCTCACCCCTTGAAAGCCATGTGGAACTATATATATATATATATCTCATTCTGTAGCCTGGAGAGTCTGGGCTCTTGCACATGAATCAGATCAGAAATCGGAGCCTCTTTATTAAACTATATCTGGGTTTTCTCATTTAAAGAAAACAGACTACAAAAAATACTCCAATATTCTGACATCCTAGCAGAAAATTAGCTTGAATGCACAGAAGTATATAGTTATAAATAAAAGTCAAGAAAGAAAGAGGATTGCATTAAACACCAAAGTGATCATGAGCAGTAACAGTTTCTTTAGGCTCTTTTAACCACATTTTCCCATTCTAGTTTCCATTTGTTAATTTAAAACAAGTGTGTATTTTCTCCACTTGAGGGGTTTTTTTAGCTGTAATGATCGCCATGGTTATCACAAAGACAATTTAAATGTTAGGAATGCACAAAATTGACTTTTAGTGGGTCATTCCAGAATATACTTAAAACTCCTGAAGCCTATGGATAACAAATCTGGTTAATGAAACCCCTCCAGTCAGTCATATTTATTTCATGGGTTTGTTCATCTGGATGGTTAAGACTCTAACAGTTAGGGCACATTCCTGAGAGATGGAAATCTGCATCTGGCCATTAAACGGGCTTTATGTTTTACACCACAGAATCATTGTGGGTTGCAAACAAGAGCGGCTGCAATGCTGGGAATGGGCCTAGGAATCTCTCCTCCTCAGTGCCAGGCAGTTCCTTACAGAGGGGAGAATTTATTACTTCTGCCTCCTTCAGCTGTGCCTAATTTCCATTCAGTGTAGCTCAAAGTTTGAAGAGAAGAGTATTATACATACAGCTGGGGGGGAACCAGGCACTTGASTCAGGTTCCTAAAATACAGGCAGCCAGGATTTTTCTCCACTGGCCTCCAAARAGTGCCCAGCTGTCCCTCTGCTTAAGTCTGAGAACCTGAACATTTGCTTTAAGAGAACTCCCTCACAAGACACCTATAATTAAGGTGCAAGATTTACTTACAATCCTTTTAAGATTTGTCCTTAGCTGGCAGTCCTAACCGTTTGTGCAGACCCTGCTAGCAGTGCTTTCCTCTCCTCCTCCTCCTCCCCTGCCTGCCTCCAGCTCTGCCCCACTGCCATCCACATCTGTGTTCTTGGGCAGCACAGGCAGCAGCAGGACTTCCAGATGGGGAAACAAGCCAGCTCAAATCATCCCTACTGCAGGTATTCCCTGTTAGACCCCTTGCAGCTCTCCAAACTCATTCCTGATTGCCGTCTTTGCTTTTATTTTTTGTTAACAAAAACCATTAAGCTGGGAACACTGAAATCCCCACTGAGCCTTTTCCTTTTCCAGAACTGCCATATACAGCCTGGCACAGCTGTAATGAGAGTTTCAGAAACACAAAATCAAGCCAGTGTAGTAAATTCCCACTGGAAATGATCACTGACATCTATAAAGTTTAACATTATCCTCTGTCTAATATAAAATCCCCTGGCAGAAATGATGCAAACTTGCCTTCACTAAATGTGTTAGTGGAGATGGGGGATAACTCTTGCTAATAAATAGACTGTAAGTACTCCATAGTCTTCCTGCATGTGAAAAGAACAAAGGAATGGAAAAATAAAGGAAAAGGAAGAGGAAAGGAAAAGGAAGAGAAAGAGGAAAGAAAAAAGTGTTTTCCTGTTTTATTCAGGTTTCTGTTTGGTTTTTGTTTTACCCTCTCAAGACAAAGTAGAAACTGTACAATTACAAAATCATTTTCCATGCATCTTGCTGAAGGGGGCATCAGATGAACTCCAACTTTGAGACCCAACTGAGGGTTCATGCAGGCAAAACCTTCAAGTTATGTGAGTTCGGTGGTTGCCCTCTTGGCTTTCATGTGATCATGGCCAAGTCCCTTAACTCTGTGTTTCAGCCTCACTTTTGCTCTGGTAGTGATAACTAAAGCCAATTGGTTTTTGCAACCAAGTTTATTCACAGCAAAATCTGAAGATTGCTCAATAATTATTATTTTCCTATTTATTTTGCTCTTGGAGACGATAGAGATAAGGGAGAATTTTCCTCTGAGAAAAAATCCAACATACAGACTCAGACCAGATGACATTAACCAACCTGCTAGTAAAGCTTTGGCTCAATTTATGGGAACCGCAGTCCCTCGAGACTGCCATGGGCTCTGTTTGCCCAGGAGTGAACACCTCTGCAGACACAGCATGTGGGTCACAGTGGGCAGTCTGAGGAGCTGTGATTCACAGCAGCGGCCTGAGCACAGGCAGAGGCTCCAGGGGACTGAGGCCGACAAAAGGATTCATACAACCATTTTCATTGCAGGTGTAAAGACAAAACTTTCCAAATTCACGTAATTTATGTGTCTTCAGAATTTGTCATGCTGATTTGATTTTCTTGCCCAAACCAAAAGCCACACAGAAACATATAATTTTCAAGCAAAAAAACCTTTTCTTTTTCTCTTAATTTTCTCTTATACAACTTATTTCCTCTCCTTCTCCTACACCTGCAAAACTACGCTTTCTAAGGAAGGCCCTAATCCTGCATGTTATAGTATAGCAATGCTTTCCTCTTGGCTGGAGCTCAGAGAAGAGATGCCAAAATAAAAGAAAAAAGAAAGAAATATGGAATTACCCAAGTATTGAGTTTATCTCAAAAGGGAGAACAAGAGACATTAAACTTAAGAAAATCCAGGTGTATGGAACTAGCATATATTGCCTTAATTGAAACCCAGAAACATTCTAATTGTTAGAAAATGCTAATAAGCAAAACCACTGGTTCCTTAAATGAACATTTTACTAAATCACAGGCATTTAATTTCCTCTCATGCATTTCAATAGCACTCAGTGCCTGAAAATAAAGCACTAAAAGAAATGTGAAGATTCTGTTTACCAAAAAAAGATTTGTTGTGACAATTAGAGTTTCTTCAAAATGATATTTTAAAATATTATCCATCAGCTAAGCTCAGAGAAAGCACATAATTTGGCACTAATTTGCCTCTAGCTTGAAATACAGGGCACATTTCAGTGAAGTGTCTTCAGTAACCTTAGCAAGGGAATTTAAAGGAGCTCCTTGTATGACTAAGGGGATGGAAAGATCTGGCACTTTGGAAATCCCAGGGATGCAATATCCTTATATTTCTAATCAGAGCAACTTCATTAGTGCATTTTTTAAAGAACTGTAAGTGATTAACTGATAATTAACCAGTGGAATTGATTTCCGACCATCAGCCCACACACTGTTAGGGCCATTTGACTTAGGGACAGATAACTTGTCCGCAGTTTGGAAAAGCTAAATTGTTGAACAGAACTAAGTAATTTTGCCTAGAATTATTCTGGAAGCTTTAGGTTAGTTATCTATGTTTGATACGACCTCCATTTTATTCCTCTTACTGGGCAATTGGAATATTCCTGGTCTTTCTACTAAAACATCAGACTGGCCCTTGAGGTAAACTGAATTCCCAATCTGTCTATGAATTTTCTTGCGACAAATCATTCATGAGGACAACCTCATTTCTYATCTTTCATTCCTACTGAAAAAGATGTGGCAGTCACCTGGCCCCATGCAGCCATTTAGCCTTGGGAGCTATTCAGACACTGCAGCGAGAGACACCCCCATTTCATGAAGGGTAAGCATTAAGTATTCAGCTAATGGGACTTTTCAGTGAGTTCAGTGCAGGTGTGAGTTGGCATTCACTGTTTGCTAACCAGTCTTCCCTCTCCTCTGTCCACAAAACCATGATTGCACYGGCCCTGCTTTATTAGGAAAATTAGGTTATTAATGTATGGGGAAATGTATGCCCTGAGAATATTGGTACAGACAAAACGAACACGGACAGCTTAAARGGACGAGCTTTTGAGGAATCAAGTCTGTGTTTGGGCTGAGACTGCAGGTCCACAGAAATTAATGGCCCAAATAACTCCAAAAAAAGTATCTTTTTCATCTCAGTGGTCAAATTCAGTGCTTCAATGAAAACTCACTGAAGATACAGAAGGTGTTACACATTATTCCTCTATAAATGGAAGTTCAGCTCTTAGTCTTTTTACAAATCTAACACAAGTAACAACTTTGGAAGCTACACCAACAACTGGAAAACAAAACAATGAGAGTAGGTGCTTTGCTTTAGCAGAAAATGGGTGATAAATACAGCCTTGTGAACTGTGTAAGCCAGCCCAGTGAAAGTGTTACTGTGCAGAAGACTGGTAAAAGTCTCACAAAAGCATAGGAAAGATACATGTGAAACAGTACAGACATCTCAACTGTGCCAGGTTTATAGCACAATATATACAGTTTATAACTTATATTTCAGCAATATAAAATATATTTAATCAAATCTACAGAAAACTGTTATGAAGGAATGCTGTGTCTTTCTGACTCTACTTTTCAGCTGAGTATTTTGCTTCCACAGGTCACTTCCACATACAAGAAGCAACTGCTTTTTGTCAASCTTTACCCAAATTCTTTCCCATCCATTAAAATAATAAAAAAAAATTCAACTTCCCTCTTTTAGATTTACATAAGGTTTTTGGATCTCCTGAATAGGAATTGATGTCATCCAGGATGGCAGGCTGCTTAAAGGACACTGACACATGTGACATCCACAGAGACCATCCCCATTTCCTGGGAAGGCTGCCATAATTTCCTCAGTTGTCTTCATTTTCACTTTTCCATTTCTGCATGCTTTCTCACAGATGTGGGTATCTCAAGTACCTTGCTAAAGGACAAATCTTATAGATCTAGATTTATCTTACTTTTCTGTGAACAGTCATTCCCACCAGCTGTGCTTGCTCTTCTGCTGGATGATGCTGTCTCACAGCAGGCCCCAAAGTGCTTCAGCTCCATTAGGAGTTCAGCCACGCACAGGATCTGGGCATGAAATACTTGCCGAAATCTCTCCTACTCCTTCAGAACAACAAAAAAACCCCAAAACTAAAACAAAAAAAACCCAAACAAAACAATCCCCCAAGAAAAAACTTGCAGAGCTCTCTCATCAGCTACTTTAAGGCAGTGTCATTCTCCTAGGGTAACCCCAGATCCACCAGGCAAATTTGGATGCTCAAACATTTCTCTGCATGATTCTGAATATTTTATCTGTATTATAAGCAAAACTCTTTCTTTTAATGTTGACCTTTGTAATTTGACTTCTGTTCACTGTAAGTTCAAAACTGCTCCTTTGTTCAGGTAGGGAATTGCTTTTTCAAAGCAACACCCCGAGGCACACCAAAGTAACAAGGAAATTCAGCTGGCATGCTCCTCTCTGCACTCCTCGCTTGCCAACAGGAGTYAACAAAGTGCTGCTGCCAGGAGGCCACCTGAGATGAAGCACCTGTAGAAGCAATGCCCAGATTTATGGCAGTGCTGGTGCCTATGGGCTGCAATGTTTTTCTATATGTCCTCAAGCACCCGGAGTTTTGTCCCATCCCTGGGAGTTGTCAAGGCCAAGTTGGATGCAGCTTTGAGCAACCTGGTGTAGTAGGAGGTGTCCCTGCCCATGGCAGGGGGGTTGGACCCTAGATGGTCTTTAGGGCCCCTTCTACTCCAAAGCACTCTCTGGTTCTATGATTATCTGAAGGCTGTAGGTCCATCTGACATCCTTGGAGCATCATGGTTGTTTTTTTTTTCTATGGGTGACACAACTCAGCAAGGAGCCCACACTTCCAAAGCATCGAGGGAGGAGGCTCATGGTAAAGCAGGAACAATTTTGCTGACCTAACTTAACAGACAGTGCCATCAATCTGCCTGGAGAATTCTTTTAGGATGCCTGGCCCACAAAGATACAACACGTGAGAATTTTTCTAAGAGATTGATTTCACAAAAAGAATATACTCTGTGTATTTTTTTGGCAAACAAGGRATGAAAATTAAATCAGAGGAGTTTGATTAATTCTCATTCTGCCTAAAAAAAAACCCCACCCAAAACTAAACAGACAACAAAAACCACAGAAAAAAATAGGGAAAGTAAAATTCTTACGCAAATAATTTAATAAATATGAAAGAYTATATTTGTGCTTAGCAAACACCCAAGGACTAGGTATATTTTACATACTGATCAGGAATCCTATCTGTGTTTGGGGTCCAGAGAGGATCTAACTGTGCACTGTTGATGAAAGGGTGAAAGAATCTGAGAGTAAAAGAAACATATACAAAGTGGGAAATGAGATTTACGTGTGAAAGTCAGAGCCAGAGTCTTGGCCTTTCAAGCAAATTGCATTTGKGGGAAAAAAATACATCYCAATCCCCTGTTCACACAAAATTCAGTAGATTTCTACTCATATACATGGGGACCTGCTTACATAAACTCCTGTAAGGAACATGAACACAGAATAATAAGAATAATAGATTTCTATTCTTAGTATTGAATCACTAATAATGAAGGAAATCAGTGCAGTGCAATTTCTTTTTCAAATACAATACAGTGGTGTCAACAAACACCATTCCAAACTCATCATGAATTTTTCTGCCAATGGCTGCGTGGGGAGAGACAACATCTATTTTCATTCCATGTACAATTCTTAAAAACAACATTGGTARTTGTATGATTCAGAAATACTGAGTCTTGGAGCAGTTATTTTTCCCAGTGCTTCAGAATAATGCTTTAAAATCCCAACAGAAAGTCCCCATACAAATGTAGGGGTCCCATTGTATATGGCATCAGTAAATGTCTATGGTCTAACATTCTCTGTGCTCTCCAACAGAAGCTTTCCCAGTTTATCTGCCCTGGAAGTTGTCTCTGCTTCCAGTAGACTCCTCTTCTCTGGCACATGGTTCCCAGGTAGCATTAAAGCAGAAGGCATCAGGAAACTACTTCTGCTGCTTCCCCAGCCTCTGCTTAGCCTCCCAACACCATGCAAGCAGCCATTCAAGATTCTTGCTGTTCCTCTGGCTCCTCCTGTCTCTCCTGTTAGGATGTGTCATAAGGATGTACAGGTGTAGATCCTTGGCTTCCCCAGGGTACTGCCACTTGGGAACTTCCAACCCTCGTCATCAGGCTCTCACAAAGATCCCCACACTGCACCTCTTGGGAAAGCCCAGCTAGTACTCAAAAAGACCCCAATAGAGGACTTCTTTCAACAGCTTTTGAAAGTATCTTTGTTACTGGCTTTTTTTTTTTTTCTTTCTGTCTTTATTAACTTCACCTTCTAATTAGGTCCCATGAAGATACATCTCCTCATTTTACTTAAAAGGTTCATTGACCCTCTGGCGTACAGCTATAACCCGGTAACCTGTGAGTACAGTAATTAGGACATTATAAAACACTGAGTTCATCTGTACGCTTCACATTCAGAGGAAGAGACGTGTGCTGCGTTGCAAAGAGAGCTGGCTGAAGCAAGAGAAGCCCAAAGTGAAGCAAAAATTAATATTTTAAGAAAGAATGCTGGGATTATTCAYGGGAAGAAAAGATTGATTGGAGCAACAAACTTCAAGGAGAGTTGCTAAGGACAGCGCTCAATTTGCTTCAAGAAAGCTCCAGGAGCAGTAAGCAATAAAAAGCGAGCAGAAGGCAGGAGAGGGAAGGGCAGCAATCACTCATTGACTTTTGTAACACATTCCTACTGCAGCAGACTCACTCTAACAGAGCACATGATGAGAAACTAGTCAAGAGTCAGCTCCTGTCACGTGCTGCTCCTGGTGTGACCTGTGAGATGAAGATGGACCCAAACTGTCTTCACTACATTCATACAGTCACCTAACTCCACAAGGATATTCATGCAAATTCAACAGACTCAATTTAATCATCAAGGAAATTGCAGCATCTTTCCTAAAGTGTTTTTCTTGTGAAGACAACTGGCTCCTTCTATTCTTATTTACTATTACACTGTTTTTCAGCCAATAAAAGTAGAATGTGTCAAAACATCTGACAACACCAAACACCAAGAGACAGATGAAACTGCAGATACAWGCCGGTGTTATACATCACCGCAAGTACGAAGCAGGATTTCAAGCACTTGTTTCAGACATCCCTGAAAGTAATGGTTTATGAACCACATCCTGGGCTTTTTAATCATCACAGATATACTGCCTTCAACAGGAGTGCACTGTTAAATATACGGGTACTGATGCACAACATGATATACTAAAACAAGTGTAGTGTGCTTAGATCTATGTCAAAATAAAAAACAAATTAAGTGTATACATGGAATTGTACTTGTACCAATGAAGAATGTAGCTCATTAAATTGCTAGATTTAATGACAAGATTGTTAACATTCCAGAGATATCTGCAAAATCCTTTGGATCATCCTGGATTATCTCTTCAGCTATTCCTCTTACATAATTTTTAATTTCCTTGGCAGTTAATCCTGTTATGGAGGAGGTTTTGAACAAACACTTTAATTTTTGCAAATTGATTTCCATGATATCCCTTTTCCATTGTGCTCCTTCACCGTTGAAGCTCTGCAATAATATTATGTAATGGAGCCCACACATCACCCTTCCCTCTTTTATAAAACAGTCACATCACATCACGTACTTTTACAGGCACCTCAGAAGAATGATTTGCTGGTTCTAAAACCCACACACAATTCTTTTTTTTTCTTTTTTTTTTTTCCCACAGAGATCCTGATTTGCTTCTTCAACATCAGTTATTTATCCCTATAGCAGCCTGAAAAAATAGGCAACGTTAGTCACTCCTGTAAATCCTGAATAAGTGATGTTAACAATTACAGTTTACAAAACTGTTACTGGAGGAGACACCTCAAAGTTCATCAATGAAATAAAGTGCGCCYTAAAGTCTAGTGCTATTCCTATTAATCAAAGCTTTCCCACTTTACAGAAGCAGGCACACTTTGAGAGTATGTGTGTCTGGGGAACTCAGCTTGCTGTAATTCCGTAAACATTCATCTTCCCTGCAGAATCACGAAGCCAAAGGGATTMAATCAGGTATGGTATAAATTGGAGCAAAAACGCTGGGATCCAATCCAGTGACTTAGTGGCACACCTTCTRTTCTGCCAGTAGGTGCTGTGAAGCTGGTCCCTTAAAGCCTTTTATTTCACATTTGGCCAGCAGAAAGAGGAAAGGCCGGGGTGGTGCACAGACAAACTCTACTGCAAGTTCAAAAACCTTTCTCTGTGTTTTTGATTTATTTTTTTAGAAGATATAACACCATTACATCCATAGTGCACCTAATGGTTTGAAAGGAAGGAGTTTCTGGAAGAAACAGCTATCCTAATTTTACTCAGTATCTGACCATATACTTTCTCTCAAATATCATCTTTATCAACCATGCTTTGTTTTCACATTAGAAAAAAYGTTTTCTCTAGATGGTCATAATGAGATCCAGGTAGGTGTGGGATGATAATTTTGGCATTTTCTTGTTTAAAACACACTTTATGCCAATGATAAACAAACTTCAAAGGACACATTCCAGGCAAAGGCAATGTTTGCATGGATTCCAGGACTCCATCTCTCTCCAACAGGCTGCTACCCAGCCTTTCCACAATCAGCATAAGAACTCACATATGTTTCCATTTTGTTTCCATATTTTCCTTGTTGTGGACAAAAGACGTCCACGGGAAGCTTTAGAAAAATCTTCCATGAGAGATTAAGCAATGAAAGACATTTTCTCTGCTCAAACAGACTTGATCCCCAAACACTATAAAAAATTTTGCAAATAATTGGAACTATACGAGCCAACTCTCGTCTAAGCTGTCAGAAAAGATCGGAAGCACTTGCAAAGGACTAAGGGCATTTGGAAGCATGTCAGAGGGATTAAATAAGGAATAAGAATTGTGTGGGTCTTTGAAGGYGATGGCACAGAGAAGAAAAGAAGGGAGAGGAGAAGACAGCATAAATAATGTTTCAAAGCTGGAAGTGTCATAATCGGGTCAAAAGGGAAAAAAAGATGGCTTTAGCAATCCGTGTGCTTRTAGCTTGAAGGGAGATCAGAGAGCGTGTGTTATCACAGACACGGAAGGATGTAAAGGGATCTGGAGCAGAAGACGTAAAATTGTTTCAGTCCGAGTTTTCTCACTGTAGAGTTCAGAGCTTCGATGTCCTAGCCTTACTTGAGAGCATCACTATAAAAATATAAGCAGCATTCATACCCATTTCTGCTCCTCCTTTTTTTCCAATCACACATTTCATAGTTTAATAAGTCATCATGGTGGATGAAAAGCCTTTGGCTATATTTAAGCTGTTGGTCTATTTACACAGCAGGTGCAACAAAAAAAGCTGCCCTTGACGTTCTATTCTCCATTAGCCTTGCCAGCAAATGAAATCCGTACCGGTTTAGGAAAACATCACATTTTATATGGCTGTGGGTAGAGAAGGAGGAGAGGAAAAGGTAGCAACAACATTGTCTCTCTTTTAGTTTGGCATTCATGCCAGCTGCATTGCTTAGGCTTTGGGTTTTGGCATTTTCCCTTTAATCACATATCTCTATTAACACACGCATATTATGAGAAGACAATAAGGTTAGGTGTACAAAGCCAACTACTCAACACCAAAATTTGGGCTGTCTTCAAAAATCAGTATCAAGGCACGTAGAACTGAAGCAGCATCTTACAGAGCCACCTTGGGATAAAATCTCCCTGGCTAAAAAGTGTCAATATCCTGTATGAACCCCAGCTGCTGCCAGAGACAAGAAATGTGGTTGGACAGTGGGCTTTGCAAGTGYTTTCTGGCAACAGAGAAACAAATGTATGCCCTTGTCCTCTGGTCCTCTGGGTGTGGAGTGTTCAAAATCCTCGGGTCAGCCGCTCCCTCTCTCACCACTTTCCAGGCCTCTTATTTTCTGTTCTCCCCGCCCAAGCACCTCAGCCCTCTCTGCTCCGCTCCAATTCTTAGCCTGCTCTGACTTGTTTTTCCACTGCCCACTGGGGTGCTGCCACTTCACCTCCTGGCTCTCCCTCTGCTCCCCCCATCCCGGTATTCCCACCCTGTGTTGTGCCACTTCTTTTTGGTTTCTCATCACTAAGACTTGCACACAAGGATCCCCCTGGCCCACACAGGAAGCACCAGCTTCTCATTCCTGATCTACATTTCTAACCCCATCCCCATTCTTCCCTACCTTGTTCCCCACAATGATAGACACTCTTGACACTACACTTTCAAGGCAAACAATTTTTTTTTCCTTAATTTTATTATTGGAAACTGCTCTCCCACTTCCACTGAAATAGGGAAAAAGTCTTGAAAGGAAAAGGCTGCTTTTAGAGTAGTTCTCTCTCCCAGGAGAACCACTCCAGTCCCATGTTGTTCAGAAAATTTTGATATTTTTTAAGTTAGATCATCAGGGGAAAAAAAAAATCAACTGGAGCACACTAACTGAAATTCACTCAGCAAAAATGACCTCTTTCATAGCCCCTCCGGCCAACAGTAAACCATGCCCACGGACTCTGACCATAGATGAATTTGATGATAGGTGAACCCTCTTTTTTCTTTTTCCTTTTTTTTTAAAAAAAAAAAAAAAAAATGGAAACACAAACTTCTGTTTGTTCAGCATGTCTACAGTCCCACTTCTGGGAGCCAACATAGTCATACCAATATATCATTGTCACTGCTTGACAAACAGCTCCAGATTTATGGCAGGCACAGAACCCTAAAATAAACATATAACAAACAGTTCTGGGACCAGGAGAAGAAGTAATGCCTGATTTATTACAGATAAATTATAGCTGAATTTGCTAACAAACTAAGCTCTGACCAGTGCCTTCCCTTGGCTGAAACAGCCCAAACACCTATTTCACATGCGGCCTGCTTAGTGCAATTGGGGATGTGCTCATGTAAGTCTGTCCCTTACTGGTCCCCTTTTTTATCTTTTCCTAGTCACTTATCAACATCAAACCTGTTAGAAAATTGCCTAAGTCCTCTAGCCCCATGTAAAATTCAGCAAACCAGCTTGAAAGTCATTGGAGAAATTATACACATATGTGGATTCTTTTCACACAGACAATAGTGGGAACAATAAATCTTAGATCTGTGCGGGAAACTGATATTTTTTCATCATTTTCCAAGCATTTACATAATTTTCCTTTCTTAAACATGTCTATAATATCCATTGATTCATAACATCCATAGATCATACAGGTCTGTAGATCATTTGTAGGTCATAGAAATATAAAATTCAAATTATAATATGAGGGATCTGCAATAACATAGTGAGAAATAACTGTTTATAGAGGAATGTGTCAAAGCCAGCCTTTGATGTCTCTGACTGCTGATCCATGTTTATGCAGCAAAGGCGCACACACTGTGCTGGGGGGCACCTACGTCAGAAGCTTCTGGGTCAAGCAACTATAGATCTTTCAACTTAGCTTTCACCTTGTTTCTTAAATGTCTTAGTGAGAATATCCAATACAAAAAATCCTGGTCTATTGGATGTGATTTCTCCGTATTGCAGGAGGTATGTCCAAAATGATGGCACATTCCCATGGGCACAGTTTACACTACAGGGAACAAATGATTCCAGAAGTCAATGGCAGTGAAGACAAAGACCTCCTAATGTGAAGTATCAGAAGTGAAAATTAGTGGGGAAAGAAGCAAGTGGAAAATAAAGAACTGGTAAGACAGATAGAATAACCCCCAATCTCTGAATATCCTACAGCAATTTACACATCCTTCAGAAATGCAAAGTTTTTTGAATTAATGTGGTTATGTAGAATACATATTGCTATTTCACCAGCCTGTGTGAATAAAGATTTCAGGCCTAGGAAGAGTATGTTCTTTCAGGGTAGTCACTGATGACTGTTTGAATACTTGTTCTGTTTATCCTCTCCTTTCCTATCCTACCATGTCCTATTCTTCTTACATCATACTTATCATTGTATCTTGTCAAAATCTTTCAGCTGAATRTTACGTAACATGACTCAAAACTGTTACATGCAGTATTCTCAAATTTTCAGCAATTATTTTATTCTCTGGACAATCTTTTCTGGAAAATAAAAAAATTACAAATTCTTATTACACTGACTAATTTACATTTTTTTAAACAATTCAGATAGTTTCACAAAATATACAGTGAATCCTTGTGCTCCTGAAACTACAAGGGGATTTAATTAGACAGAAGGTAGCTCTTGGTGCTGGGGCTAGTAGAGTTAGCATCTCTACAGCCATTCTACAGCCAGAAAATCCCAGCTGGTAGTTTTTGGTGATTTTTGCAGATCAGACACCAACAAATGATTTTGAATGTTTCAATTGCCTTTTTGAAACATAACACAGGCCCCATTTGAGTGTACTTTTTCTTCTTGATTTCAAGAGAAAGTTCTTGGTGTAAACGTCTGAAAGTGGCTGTGGCCCTAAGCTCTAGTGACTGTAGGTTATACCTTGGAATTGTTTTTTTTTTTAATCAAAGGTATCTGAAAGCTGTCCCCTCCAGAACCAAAATGGCTTTGTGTACTTTTACTCTGAAGTGACTGCTAAGGACAAATGCCATCCACTTAAACTTCAATATTTGCTGTTGTTTTAGAGTTTCACAGCTGTGCAGCTCCTGACCCAAGTGTATTTGACCTGCAAGTCCTAATGACGCACAGCACAACGTGGTGTGACCTTGCAGAGCACACCTCAGGGTCCCAGCATTACAACAATGACACAGAAAGAGAGCTATGAAACTAAATAAAGAGCTCAAAGTTAAAATTTCTCTTTTAAGATCAATGAAAAGATTTTATTTGAAGAAGTTATGGCCCATTTCTGTTAATAATGAGGCTGCTGCCAGACAACCTAACAGAGATGTCCCCCCAGGCCATGGTATAGAACTAAAACCAAGTGAAAGAGACTACAATATATTAATTAATCAGTGGACTTCCAGCTTCTCATTAACAGTCCCCGCTGAAGTTTCAGTAATTCCTAAGCATTCCATAATAAAATAGAACCCACTTCAGGGATACAAGCAACAAAAGATTAATTCAGCAAACTTCTGACTGTAGTATGGGGATTGAGTTCTAATCCTAAATCTAGGGAGGATTAAGGAGGAAAATTCCATAAACACAGAGAGGCCAAGACAAAACCAACCAACCAAAAAACAATGAGGCAAGGCAAGGCAAATTTTATATTTTCTCACAAAAACTACAGGAGTTGGATTGCCTGATGCCATTAAGAGATTTTTCAAAGGAMTATGAATACTACCATCTGCAAATTAGTCTTTTGAGCTGTATATCCCCAAAAGGTTTGTTTTTGTTCTTTTTTTTTTTTTTTTTTAACACTTTGATTTAATACATATAAGGTAAAGGGTTTAGCTAGAGAAGAATCAAAACCTTTAAATCTGCCRAAACATGCTGAAGAGTCCATGTCTCTAGTCAGGTGCCAGCAAACCTGGGTTTCAATAATTTTGCATCTTATGAGGGACAAAGATTTCAGTTGTGTCGTGTCAATGCTGAAGTATGAACTTATTAGACTTGTTACCACTTATGAGACACCAGAAGATCTCCAAGTGGAGGAGTGGACAAGCAGAGGAGAATTTGGCTAAGATCAAATCCTTTGACATGTTCTTTCTGTAGCATAGTGTTGCTTAGTCATGAGGAAATGACACAGGTCAAGGAGTCCTCTTTTGGAGCCACATAAATACAGTTTTCTAAGAAATTTTATAGAACATTCAACTCCTGTACACTTCCCTAAAATGCGCTGTGTTCTTGGAAAGAAAAAAACCCAGAAAAGTACTTTTCGTTTCCCAAGAGTTCCACTTTTCATCTTCAGCATGGTGTTACAAGTTCATGAGGATAAAAMAAAACAGCAAAAGGCAAGGCAAAGCAGTAAGTCAGTCCAGCTTATTCTAATAAGGAATGTTACCGTTTCAGTCACCATCTGCCTAAATGGTTCCCCACTTCAAATTTTAGCACTATTAAGTTCCCAAGGGAAAAAAAAAAGTAACTGTAAAAATGTTAACATTAAAAAATCTACTCACTACAAGTAAGAATGCAATATTCTGGTAACTTTGAATTGTTTGTCTTAAGACAAAACAAAAAAGACTTATAGGCTTCAAAAGAAGCCTATAAGAAGGCTATAGAAAAATGTGTTTCAGCACAGGCTGAGTTTCTCCTTAATAAAAGTTACAGCTTTTTTTTTTTTTGGCTAAATTAAGTCAGGACAACCTAGAAGGGCTCTTCATCAGTTATTCTGCTAATAAAATGCTATCTATGCAAGGCAGTGAAGAGCTAAAGCAATCCAAAAGGTCACAAAGAAATACAAAGAAAAAACTCAATGACTGTACTAGAGTGGTCTTCTCAGCTGCACAATGTGAGTCTGCACATTCCTTTTCTGTATCTCAGTCTCAGTTCCAGGGATTTACTCAATGCATGGAAGTATGAAGACGAACAATGGCTTTTTTCACCTTTATAGAAATCAGCTCCACAACTGCAATGAGCAGATATTCTGCACGGTGCAATGATAGCAAGGGAGGTTTGAGTTTTAATTCTGCTGTGCCAAACAAAGAAGTTGCAAAACTTCCTATGGAAAGTGAGGAAACCATACTGTTTCTCAGTATGGGTGAAACAGAGGCTTATATTCAATATCTATTCTTATTTTTGCCCATATTTTAAAAGAATTTGTTAATTATTCTGCTTTAAGTCTGAAAAGAAATCAAGCTAGGAACAGTGTAGAAATATCTAACAGATTATCTGGGCTACCTACCTGAAATGGAGCATTATTGCATTATTGAACAATATACTCTTCAAAGAGATGGTGTCTTCAAGCAATAATGAATGTCTGAATCTGTCGAGCAAAAGGAAGAAATTATGCTTGATTAATAAATGTTCTTGACTGAGTAATTCAACAGAACAAGACATAGAACGGGAAAATATCTTAGTATTGTGTTAACAAGTTCTCAAAAATGCAGTGAGGGTAACATCTGTGAGCTGTAAAAAGTAGGAGGCAGAGAAATTACAAATGAGACAGATGCTGTCAGAGATGGAAAGACTCACCTGCAGGATAAATTATTCCATCTAACCATCTCTAGCTCAGGGACCTACAGCTCTCCCAAGGGCTCTGACTTTTTTTAGCTGGTTTAAAATCTTCCATTTTTTCTGTGGGTTGCACCACAGTGAACATACTATAACTCATTTATATTGAGGATAATTTGATTGGGGATTTTTGTTAAATTTGTTTTGTGTCAAATGAAAACCCCAGGGATATTTGCTGCATTAATGTACACAGTTAATAGCATTTTTTTACCAATTGAATGTCATTTTGTCAATTTGATAAAGATCAGTAAGACAACAACAAAGAAAGAAACCATGATTTTCAGACATGTCTGTTAACTCTTGGGGCTCTCCCACCCTCCTCAATACAGATGATGAACCRCAAGCAAATGGGGCTCACTGGTTGCTTCCTGGTAATCCCACTGCACAAACTTATTTTACATCACCTTTGGTATGAGAGACAATAAAATGCACAAGCAAATACTTCCATAAATTTGGCATTCCTATGATGAGAAATGTTTAGAAGTTCAAGATAATTCAACATTGGAAATACAAAGAAGAATGTGTAGTTAAGTTTGGGCCACTGATAGACTAGGTTTACCCGTATTCAGAACATTAATTTATAGGTATTTTATGTTAAGAGGAGGTAATCCACATTTTTTTAGTTATCTCTTTTTCAGTGAAATCTCTGTGCAAATCCGGAAGATTCCTCCCACAGTGACTTTGAACCATAAGTATGCTGACCTTTAAAAATCAACAACACTTTGTGGTTCCATTCTTATCTTTCCTCTCACTGACAACTACGATAAAATTGTTGGCAGACTGTCAATATCTCAGGCCACGGACTTCCAGTGAGTCACCAACTGTTCAGATACCTTGTTATTCACAGTCCAGCTTCTTCCTCAAGCCTCAAGGGACCGCTGGTGTGGGAAGTGCAAGATGTCAGTTGTGATTCTGGATCTGGCACCTTGATAGTAAAGCTATCCTGCCCTGAGCCCTATGGCAAGAGCAGCTGTATATCAAAGTGGCATTGAGTTTCACAGCTGCCAGAGTGGGCATTTCGCATACTAAACGCCTGTGCTGCTTTGGGGTCCCATACTTACGAAGGTTTTGCAGAGTATATTATTATATTAGTTTCACCCAAAGAGCAACAGAAAAGAGAGGAACAGACAAACATTTTGTGTTGCAGTCCCCACGATGAAGCCACATCCTTTCCCCCAGCTGTGGCAGTGCTGCTGCAGGAGTCCCACCGGGAGGGGCATAAGGAACAGGGAAGGCAAAGATCGCAGTGAAACAGGGCAGGGCTGCAGGAGGCCATGAGGTGCTGGACTGTAGGAGCTGGGKATCAGGGAATGAGACAGGCTTGGCAGGCTGTGTCTGGGACGAGTGAGAGGAAGAAGATGAGAATATGGGGATTTGTTTGGTGAGATGTCAGGCGAGTGGTCACACGTATGGCTCTGGTTTGGTTAGAGAAAAGAGGTGTCAGAAAGAGATATTTTCAGTATCAGCAAGAAGCTAGGTCTTAGGCAATATAAATCAAACCACAAATGSAGCTGCTGGCCATGATGACCTAATACAGATTCACACCTCTCTTCTAAATGTCTCTTGCTAGTTATTATGTCCCTCTTCTGCCCCAAGTCATTGCATTTTGTTACAATGAACATTGTAGCTTCTTTGGCTTCCTATGGAGATCTAGCAACCTGGTTGGTTTTTTTTCTTTTTAGTCAATTATGAAATCAAGACCAGCAGTGGGTAATTTTGTACAGTTGACTAAAAGACTCCCGATGTTTTTGCTTTTGACATGTATAAATGAATGTAACCACTTATCACCATCGAGAGGGACTACAGAGAGCATTCACTAGGAAAAAAAACAAGCAAAACTCTTGTTGAAAATCCTCCTTGGCAATTTTTATATTACATATTTGTGTCCTTACAGTATTTGAAGTAAATTTCTTTTTGTGATAGAGGCATGCATATAATCACATATAATCAGCTCAGTAAGAAAAGAAACACSGACTTCCTAGAGAAATACAATAGATTTTTCAGATCTTTGTTTCAAAGCACAGTAAAAGGTGTCAGAAAGCCCTCATACTTGAAAGTTTCTGGCCCAAGTCCAACCACTGCAGCTCAGGGCCATGTAGAATCATCTGCTGAGGTCAGAAAGAGCAGACGCATGCTTATGTGACAGTGGCTGAAACAGTAAACCCTGCTTCTCATCACACAGCTGCTTGCAGGTCTGCATGGGTTCCTGGTATTTTCAGTCCCTCAGTCAGAGCTACTTTGGTGTCTTCTCTGCCTGCAATCCTCATGTACCCCTTCAGACTGAGAGAAATAAGTACATGGATGGGGGCACTCTTCAAAGCAGAATGATCAGGAGTGTCTTTCTAATGGCTTCAAGTGGACTTGGAGTAGGCCTTGGTGCTAGTRCCTATTATCTGAGAAGAATAAAGCTTCGTGAAATTGGAACCTAGCTGTACAAAAATTGTGAGCCATCCTAGGAGCTGGCTACTATATCGATTCCAAAGATTAGAAGGTCTGCTCCTTTTTGTTTCTGAAAGGGAGACATCAAAGCTCTGTGGCGTATCAAGCATTGTCCATTAAATACGACAGAAAACTACCACCTGGTTCTACTTAAACTTCTAACAAATTGGGATCTTAAGCACAGAAAAGCCCTAAAATGCTGAAGCACACCACTGTCTCAGGGGCACTCAACAACAGTAAGGTGGAAGAGCCTAAAAATAGGGCCCACCTGTTTAAATCAGAGATGGCTGAAGACAGGTAGAGATGAGCAAAAGCCTGTGTAATTAAACCACAATGGAAGAAAAACTCATCCAGAGCCTTCAGAGATATTTGTTCCAGATTAACAATTCTGATTCCTGTGACCTTTAGGGGATGTCTGAACTCAGAGATCCGGAGGTGTTTCTTCTGTGGTGTGGACCTCACTCACCCTTTGTGAACTGAAGTTTCAACACATCACAGTCACTGGCAAAGCCTGTGCACAGCTGTTTCACCAACGGCAGATGGTGACGGTAGGACCACAACCCTAGAGCAGCGTGGGACAAAGAATGGATAGAAAAGCTTCAACTTGAGTTAGTTGTCTTGCATGACATAACTGCAGTTACCATTCTTTCAAGATTACTAGGCACAGTTTTTTTCTTTAAGTGTCTCATCTGAGGCTCTTTTCATTGTTCCTCTAACAAATTTCAGAATACCTATGTTTCTATTAATCTTCTATTAAAACATTTTTCATCTTTCATTTTATGATCTCACATTGGCTTTGCTTTGATAAAACATCTCTTCTGTTGAGGCACTTCTCTGTGATACTTGGATAGAACAGACTTTGAAACAAATTAGTCCTTGATTAGTCGCTGCCTGTTTCTCCTCTCTCTTTGCCTTTCTTCAACTTATCCCAAAATTTCACAGACAACACACATTCCAACTTAAAACTTGAATTCTTGAGATTAAAACATGTGCAGTGAGACTCACTACTTTTTATCTGAAATGGGGTAGACAGCAGGTAGTATTTAGTGCATTCCCTTTTTCTCTAAATTACTATCTGTATTTTTTTATGCAGTTGTTCTGTACCTTCGCCATATCTGTATTGAACAACACATTAGAAAAAGAGGGAAAAGGAGGATAAAATAGATTTTTTTGCCTCTCTGGTGTCATTTCTTTTCCCCATTGGTTTCTATGAAACGATCAAAGCCACCTACTGAGATACCAAGAAAAGGTTTAAAATACGTTTGTCCTCTGGTTTCCTCCTGCTCTGCCTGAGCCTCTTTTTCCCTTTGCCATTTACAGTATTGGTAGCTTCATTAGCAAGGCATTACAACAACCAAACTTGCCCTAATTCCCCAGGGAGTGTCCGCTCTCCCTGTCTTTAATTACCTATTTTGTTACTGCTGTACATCCAAACCAGGCCCTTTTCCGGCTAGTTTGACCTGGTCAAACAAACAAGAGCAGCCCTAACCTGACGGTATATCCTGGTTGAAGGAATCCTCACTTGGCACAGAGCCTCCCTAGTCATGTCTTTGCTCACACCATAGAGTTGCAAGATCATGGATGAAGACCAGGATCAGGGAGACAACTGCAGCTCATAATGCCTTGGCCATTTAGAGCTGGTTCCCAGTCATCTGTTGGACCTAAGAATCATGGACCTTAGCCAAAAGTGGTCTCCATGCCAGTCAAATTTAAGAAGAAGAAACAGATAGTCCAGGTTTGGGAGTGTGTGTACCTTGCTCTTCACGCCCCTCTTTTCCTTCTCACCACACAGGGACTGAAAGTTTTGACACTGCTGACAGGCTGGGCTCAGATTATCACATCACACTTACTCCAAAGAGTTGTAAAATTTCTGGCTTTTCTGTGCAGAAAAATGGATTTGGACGCACTCCCAAAACACTGAAGGAAAACATGCAAAGATAGATCATCTCAACATAGAAACCACGAGAACAATCATTCTCAGCTAGTGAAGGAAGCTGACAAAGGATTCATCAGCATCCTCTAGAAGCTCGGAAAAATCAAGAGCAAAGTATACTCTACCACCACAACATGTAGCTCTCCAGTGGATTTTCAAGAAACCAAGATGATGCTGAAAATAGAAGGACCTCCCAACAGCTTGTTTAGCACCAAGGAGGTACCAGTTCCCTTGGGAATCTGAATAAGAAATATGTAACTAGCTTATTGTGTAAAGAATACAAGTACTGTAAAAGGTGGTATCATGGCTTCTGCAAGTACCTTCTACACAGATCCACTGAATCACTGGAAATCTGCTCTATCCCAAAAAAGCCACTTCCCCTGCGTACAGCAAAGAAAATGTCATATTCTGTTAAAATCAGTTAGTTACTATAAATTTTTTTTAGCTGAGACAAAAAAAGGAACTGGAAAGAAAGCCACTATCTACAATCTTGGTACATTTAAATGTTTCCTCGATTTTGTAAACAAGGTTGAATTGACAGGTAAAATACCAATGTCCATTCTTTGTGCCTTTGAAAACAGCTGTCAAGGAAGATTAAAACCAACATTATTTCCCATCTAAAAATAAGCTCTGAAAAGCACTGTACTGCATGTATCTCTCAGTCATGCTTTGTTCCTTTTGCACTGCTCTGGCACAAATGGACTCTCAAACCAGCTGATAACACCAATCACCTTGCAGTGACAGATAAAAGAAGTCTCTTCTTGAGAAGACTGAGAACTCTTCTCACTGTTAGGTCTTGTTTGTCTTACCACTGGGAAAACAGATTACACCTCTGGACAGTGATTTCTGAACTCAGGAATGTGCAGGTGGCTCTGCTGCAATCACAACATGCTTCACGACGGGCAGAAAGTACAAGTGAGCCCAGCATCCCCCTTTCTGAAGGAAATTGCAGCAATTCCCAAATTCTAACTTCTTTTCCTATTAGCATCTGTAATGGACCAGATAGACCAGTTCTGCTTAACAAGTCTGGTCTTGACTACAATATCATTAAAATTAAGTGGCCTCTAGAACACCATTCTGCTTTACCCATAGTGATGCTCTGACTTGCAGAAGACAGGAGCAATTGTGAATTTGATCCTCTGTTTCAATGCAGAGTGCCCAACAGACATGTAGAAACCTTAGGCTACCATCAAAAATTTCTCCATAGCAGGGCAGCTGGCAGATAAATCTCTCATATGGCTATCCAGACAGACTCAGAAATAATGGAATTTAGGCAAATACTGGACAGCCTTATGTGTCCAGAGCAGAGGGACAGAATCCCCTCCCTTGACCTGCTGGCCATGCTTCTTTGGATGCAGCCCAAGACACAGTTGGCTTTCTGGGCTACAAATGCACATGGCTGAGTCATGTCCAACCTCTCACCCACCAGCACCCCCAAGTCCCTCTGGGCAGGGCTGCTCTCAATCAGTTCATCCCCCAGCCTGAATTGACACTGGGCATTGCACTCACCCAGGTGCAGAACCTTGTACTTGGTCTTGTTAAACTACATGAGATTCCCAAAGACAATTTTTTGAGCCTGTCCAGGTCCCATGGCATCCTGTACTTCAGGTGTGTCGACCACGCCACTGAGCTTGATGTCATCTGCAAACTTGCTGAGGGTGCCCTGATCCCTTTGTCTATGTCACTAATGAATACATTAGAGAGCACTGGTCCCMGTATGGACCCTTGAGGGGCACCACTTGTCACTGATGTCCACTGGGACTCCGAGCCATTGACCATGACCCTCTGGATGCGACAGTCCAACCACTTTCTTATGCACCAAACAATTCACCCATTGAGTCCAATTCTCTCCAATTTAGAGAGAAGGATGTTGTGGGGGACTGTGTCAAAGGCTTTGCAGAAGTCCAGATAAATGACATCTGTAGCTCTTTGTTCATTGATGTAGTCAGTCCATTATAAAAGGCCACTGGGCTGATCAGGAAGGACTTGCCCTTGGTGAAGCCCAAATCAACTCCCTGTTCTTCATGTGCCCTTTCATAGCTTCAAGGAGGATCTGTTCCATGATCTTCCCAGGCATAGAGGTGAGGCTGACATGCCAGTAGTTCCCAGGGTCCTCCTTTCCACCCCTTTTAAAGATGGGTACAGTGTTTCACTTTTTCCAGCCACCAGGGACTTTACCTGACTGCCACAACTTTTCAAATATCATGGACAGTGGCTTGGCAACTACATTAGCCAATTCCCTCAGGACTCTCGAATTCATCTCATCAGGTCCCATAGATTTACATACATTCAGGTTCCTCAGGTGACCACTCAGGTGCTCTCAAGCCTGATCTTTACTTACAGTGGGAGACACTTTTCCCTCCAGTCCCCATCCTGCTCTCCATCCACTTGAGGTGTGGGAAGAGAGATTGCCATTGAAGACTGAGGCAAAAACGTTGTTGAGTACCTCAGCCTTCTCCTCATCCACTGCTATCAGCTTACCAGCACTGTTTATCAGGGGAGTTCACCTTCTCTGACCCTCCTTTTCTGGTTAACACACCTGTAGAAGCCCTTCCTGCTACTCTTKGCACCCTTGCCAAGTTCAGTTTCAGCTTTGCCTTGGCCTTCCTCACCCCATCCCTACACGACCGAACTTCATCTCTGTCCTCTTCCCTGGTCACCTGTCCTTGTTTCCACTGCCTGTGCATTTGCTTCTTTTCCTTTCGTTTGACCAGCAATTCCCTACTCAGCTGACGCAACGGTGCTACATGGTACAGAATGTCGCGTCTCTCCCAAAAGCATCCCTCAGAGGAGTCCGTCCCTCTGTGGAGCCGTTCGGGCAGTGCCGCTTTTAACACACTCGCAGACACCCTAACACACTCAGGCAGAGGGGTGCCTGCAGTCACTCACGCACACACGCAGGATAGCTCACTGATGCAGCCGGAGGCAGAGAGTCAGGAGGGGCTCTTCTATGGCAGAAGGTTTATTGCACGTAGAGGGTCCACGGAAGAAAAGCACAGAACAAAGGAGGGTCCATGGTTATATACTCCAGGAAACAAGGGCGGAGAGAACATCAAGGGCCAATCAGGTGAGGGCCAGGGGGCGGAGAGAAGGTGGGGCTACATAACAACAACCAATGAGGGTAGGCAAGGGGAGGAGCAAGAGAACAGGGCCAATGGGGCGTCGAGTAAGGGAGAACTTGCTAGAACAGAACCTTATAAGGGAACAAAGAGTGACAGGCCTACAGGCCAACCAAGTAGGATAAATCAACATACTAYAGCTAGGTCTGATGGGCGAGACCTTCCTTCTCACCATAACCCAGGGGGAGACTTTAGACCTCGGAGCCTTCCCACCAGCAGTCTCCTACTGCATCAAGGTCCTCTGGCCCCATTGGCTCCTTGGTCACTCCCGTGGCTGGCCTTACCATCAGGCTCAGCCACAGCAACCCTCAGCCTTGCCGGTCTCTTGCCTTCCTTGACTGATTTCTTGCTCCTGGGGATTGCCAGCTCTATTGCTGTTTTCATAACTTTTTACATAGGAAAAAAGGTGCTATGAATTATACATTGTTGTGCTCCAGAGACCACTACCAATTCAACCTACAAACCTCAGTGCTCTCCATATTTGCATCTTCTGAAAGACTTTCTGAGCACAGTACGGGGTATTTGCAGTGTTTTGTGGCCACTTACAAGACTATCAGCTGCCAGATTCTTGCTGACACTGTGGGCTGAAAGAGAAGCAAAACCTCCAGCTCGCTGAAGCCCAGGACTGCTGACCTGGGTTAGGTGTGCTCCTCCTTGAAACACGTGGTGGTCAGTGAGCTGCCTTGACCTCAGCTGGTAACAGCGAGTGTCCCCTACAACTTAGTGATTGCACTAGAGGAAAGCTGGGGAAGGGAGGAGACTCCTGCTTCATGCTGGTCTCTTGGATAAGCACTACAGCTTCCTTCCTGCATGGACTTGGCAACAGCAGTCCCACTCATTTTCACGCTCCCAGAAGGTCAATGTCAGTCTACTCAGACCTTCTCAAACCTATTTTAATTTTGCTTGTGACAATTCTACTGAGGCCACATTTGGACAACAAGCGTGGACAGCAGTGAGTCAATAATTCTGCTGGGATGGCTGTCCCTCAGTGCTGCTACAAACCCTTCTGAACCACACTGCTCAGAACATGTGGAAATTATGTGCAGTCTTTCAGGAAGCTTTTCATTTGCTATTCACTTCCAGCAGCAGAAAAGCCTTTGTCAGCTTTCCATTTTAAACATCAAATCAAACTAAGTCTGAAGATTATTGTTTTCCTGTGCAAAATGAATGAATGAATAATTAATTGTAATGGGATTTATCTGGGTAGTTCCCATCCCTGAGGAATTAGATGGAGTCCTTGAGACTGAAAACAACTAATGAACACAGGATGTGCAGTCTCTGCATGAATATTTAGGATTATTCCACATCATATTCTGCCAATAATCCCACTGTTGCTAAAACACACATCCAAAGCTCATAAATTACGGCACATATGATGATGGTACATTTCAAATAATGCCAAAAATGTGAGCACCTTTAATTTCAATGGAACACCTGGCAACAATACACACCCAGCATGTATTACAGTAGCTGCAAGAGAGTCATTAGGATGGGATGCAAATATTTGAAATGAACAATGTACAAAATTTGGCAAGTGCTAATAGAACTATTAAAACACAGCCGAATAAAACAAGAGATGTTTACTGTTCCCCTCAATGCAAGGGTTTAACACTATTCAGACCCTGAAAATTAAGCTCTACATGTTGTTCAGGGAACACAGCAGTGTTACCACCCCTGTATTGCAAGCCAGCCTCTCTCAACCACATTCTCACCGCCCATACAAGTGTCTCAACATCATGCTTGCTCACTGCCCTATCAATTTATGGTGGGTACCTTGGGATAGAGCCAGTCTAAACCCAAGAAATAGAAAGGATAGGATTAATTTACAGTTAACTATCATCTCTCCATCCCTGCCCTTCTTCACTGCAGACTCCCCACTATTTTCCAGCAGTGACTCCTTTACAAAGACCCTCAGTCTGGAAACAGCTTGTTTTAATATAAAAAATCTTTTGTGGTTTTTGGTATCCTTGCTCAAATGTTAAAGGACATCCCCTTCATATGTGGACAGTGCATGGCCACACTGGGTTTATTCCAGTTCTTAGAGAACATATGTATCGATAACTCTTACGCAGAAGGATAAATTTGTTTCAGTGGCTTTTGCCAGCTGAATGAACTCAAATTCCCAGAACATCCTGGCTGTTTCTTCCCAGCTGTAGATGCTACAAAGCAAATCCTAGCAATTAATGAGTAAACTTCAAAAAGGCTTGAAGTTTCTTTCAATGGACAATCGAATCTTTGAAAAATTTTCTCAGTAATCAGTTCCCTGATGACATAAAACTGATCTGGAAATCTCACAAGCACTGTCATTGCAAGGTCAGCAATTCAAGCCTGTGATGCCACAAAGCCAGCTCATGATATCTTGAGGGCTGCTCCTGACAGTAGAAAATGAAGATGGATATAAAAGAAAAAAAGCATCTTAAAGTTGAACAGAAATAAAATTTCTCCATCTATTATGGAAACAGTGGCCCAAAAAAGCAGAGAGATCCAAGAAGTATCCCATCTGAGAGGAAGACCCTTCTGTTTGCATTCATAGTTTTGTAGGTACCAGAGAAATCAGAGAAGAAACTTGGAAGAAGTCTCAGAGATATGAAAAACTTCTGACAATTTTGTTCACATTCACAAACATAATCAGTGAGGAGACGATAATTCACAAATTCTGATATTCCTGTTGAATATGCTGAACATGCTGGAATTTACTCAGCTCTGACTTTCAGAACTGCTGCCTTTTGACTTTGAGATGAAAGCTTGGATAGGTCACTAAGTAACCCAGACTGGTTCGTCTGTTTTCCCCTGCCCTGTTTCTTACCACATCTCATGAAAGACATTAAATATACAGACTGTAAGGAATCAAAATACCAGACACTACTGCATACGTCTGCAGAAGTATCTCAGTGAATCTTCTGGAAAAAGGGAACGGATCCAAGCTGAATTTCTTAGTAATAAGAATTGCTAAATGTATTCAAGTCCTCTAGAAACTACTCTGTGGTCAAGAGCCTGGTGCTCCAGTTGCTGTTTTGGGGAGCCTAGGTGAAAGGAATGCTTCATGTGGGGACTAAGTCACCACCTTATGTGGTTCTCTCCCTAAGGCAGGTGTCCTAAATGCTGCTGCTGTTATTCTTTTGTGACAATTATGCTTTGTGTGAACAGGAACTTGTTTTATACAGTTCACTTATGCCCAGGAGGAGAAACATCACTGGTTTTGTGATCATTTCCAGAAGGAGTCTCCCTGAAGATGGCACATTTGGAAATGACATTATTTCATACTGCTGCATAGCAGCAATTGGCACCCCAGTCTATCAAAGACACTACTTGAGCAATAGAAAATATTAGCCAACATCGACAAGGAGAAACAGATTTCTATCCCAAAATGTACCTCTGCAGAGTACCTGTTGTATTGCATTTAATCTAATTTACTATAGGAGAGATGAACCCCCTTGCTGCAATCAAGCTATTTTTAAAAAGAGATTGGTGATTCAGCTGAATGGTGACTAAACCACTGACAAATTTCCCCTGTCAGCTTGTGTGTATAAAAAGATGCTTTGCTGGAATGTATCATCTGCAGATGCCACTATTTTGTTGGAGTGATTGGGGGTTTTCCAGTCAAACTATATTACTTTAATTTTTATTTAAAATTATATGCATATGAAGCTTTTAGCACATTTTAAAGAGACATCAGGTCATACAATTGATCTGCATTGGGTTTGCATGGCCAGGTTTTGGTCGCAGTTGGGGCTATAGGAGTGGCTTCTGTGGGCAGTTTCTAGAAGCTTTCCCCAAGTCCAACAGAGCCAATTCYAGCTGGCTACAAGATGGACCCACCACAGAAGTGAGAATATGTGAGAGGAACAGCCCTGCAGACACCAAGGTCAGTGCAGAAGGAGGGCAGGAGGTGTTCCAGGCACTGGTGCAGAGATTCCCCTACAGCCTGTGGTGAAGACCATGGTGAGGCAGCTGTGCCCCTGCAGCCCATGGAGCAGAGATCCACCTGCAGGCSCTGGAAGGGACCTATGCTGAAGCAGGTAGATGCCCAAAGGAGGCTGTCATGTGACCCCATGGGAAGCCCCAAAGACTCACGCTGGAGCAGTTGAGAGAGGACTGTCTCCCACAGAAGGGACCCCACAGTGGAGCAGGGGAAGAGTGAAGAGTATTCCCCCGGAGGAAGGAGGAGTGCCTGAGACAATGACTGACTGCAGCCTTCATTCTCCATCCCCTGAGCCACTGCATGGGAGGGAAGTAGAGAAAAACAGGACTGAAGTTAAGCCTGGAAAGAAGGGAGAAGCAGGGGAAGATGTTTCTAAGATTTGTGTTTATTTCTCATTATCCTACTCTGATTTAATTGGCAATAAATTAAACTAATTTCCCCAAGCCGAGTCTGTTTCGCCCGTGATGGTAACTGGTGAGTGATCTCTTCCCGTCCTTATCTCAACCCATGAGCCTTTCACTGTATTTTCTATGCCCTATCCAGCCGAGGAGGGGAGTGAGAGTGGCTTTGGTGGGTACCTGGTGTCCAACTAAGGTCAACCCACCACATGAGCCACAACAGAGAAAATATAAAACAGGTATTGTACATGATCATCGACAGAAACTGCTTGTTTAATTTACTTTCTATGAACTGAATGTATCTTCTGAAAGGACAAACAGAGATACACTCCCGCGAACAGAAAAGCAGAGTCATCCCCGATTCTGAATGTTAGTCTGCAACTCTAAAGATGCAGTTTAAGTTGCTTGCTCTCTACAAGCTGCTGCCTTTGGCAAGTGCACGATTACATCTATGGACTAGAGATGACTCTGACGCCTTCTACAGCTGTTCCTGCCTGCAAGCTGCCAGTTAATACAGCAGAATAAGGAGGGGAGAAGGTGAGTTCTTAATTTACATCAGCAGAGAGAAGAAATTAAATCCGTAAAGTAAACTAAACCGGAAATGAAGCTGAGGGACAACTATTACAGTCCCTTGAGTAGGGCACTTAATTACTCTATAGCTCCTTTGGAAACTGCCTTCTAGAGACTACAGCAGATGCTCATGCTCAGGACATTTATCAGGATGTAAGTTTGGAAATAYAATAATCCTGGCGGTTCACTAGTGGGTTTGCTTGGTCCTGAAAAACTGATTTCTTAGGAAATTACTTTTTAAGATCTACCTGTAGTTCTGTCTGGTTTCCCTCATGATTTACGAGACTAGATAACCTATTTTCTTGCCATGCTGAGAACAAGTCCTACAGAGCACAGATGAACATTTGTCCTTCTTTTCACCTTGATTTTAAAACCTCCYAGCTTATGTCAGGGAAACTTGTAACACATCTAATTAGCTATTTTGTTGATGCAGAGTTAAAGACAGTTTAGTAAATAGTCTGTCTATTATTTCTATCCTCATAAGTCAATAATGAAAATTATGTCGCTCAGAAGACAGCATATGCAAATAAATGTGCATGTGATAGACTGCAAGCAGAATTTGCTGGCATCTAATAGGTGTTTAATTGCTTTGGAGTGCTACTAAAAAGAAGCAATATTATTAGGACATTTTTCTTGCAAATGGGTTTTAGAAGCATATGGTCAGTGCTGCATAATTGTGGCGTTATAATTAAAACTAAATAGGTTAGAAATTACAAGGTAGAAGAAAAGAAAAGCACAGCAGCAAGGATATGTATGGCTAAACACAGATTAGTGTGTGGTGTGGGGTGCTTGTGGGTGCATCTAAACACTGTGCTCCAGCACTATGCCTGCCAGGAATTACCATTATGGCTTCAGAGGAACTGTGGTTGTCTAAGGAGGCCTCAGGGAAACAAATTCTTAGCTGGGGCTGGTGTGAGTACAAATTAACCAATTAAGGCACCTGTATCAATATAAGCATCCTGACTCATTGTTTAATGGGATAATTGGAATTCTGTAGAGGAAATAAAGTTGATTACAGGGATCAAACAGAGGTAAAGCTCTCTAAGCATTTGTCTCTCACTTGTGACAAGCTGTAGCTTAGGGGCCAGTGAATCTGTGATGAGGCTGCTGACGTGGAACAAACAGCAGTTTGGGGAGTTAAAGGTCAGGTCGTTACTTTTTATGCTTACAATAAAATTGTGTATATGCTTGTCTATGAAGAAATAGACAAAACTCTGCATGTTTAAGAATAAACATGAAGTCTATATTCCAAATTTTGTATGTATCTGAATTCCCAGATTGTCCTGGTTTTACCTGATGAATTGTTCTTGATATAATGCAATTCAGCAGATGATTTTCCCATCATTTTACAGGCATTTGTAAAATAGTTTGCAACAACTACAATCYTAGGTGTCTACTCCTTGGTTTTGAAGGGTAGATTTGCCCACCAAACCATATGATGAACAGATGGTGCAGGAGAAAAACTCAAAGAAATGAGGGGCTAGTTGGGTTCTTCAATCCAAGGAAATAAGATTCAGATGATTTACTCTCTATAAASAGAAGACAAACTGATCTCCAGAGAGAGGGAAGAAGGCAGGGGAAATTCATTGTATTCTCAGGAAGCAATCTTTCACAAAAGGTCAGCAGGTCTTACACCAGGTATGTTTGAAGAAGAAAATGAAAAGGCATCTGTGGCTTATTGTGTCCAAATGTATGATTTCCTTTGAAGGATTCAAAATATTTTCGTTCAGTGGAAACTGAGGCCTATATAGCTTCTCTTGTGTTTTTCTGAAGAGTAAGATGATTATTTGGGAGAAAAAACAAAAAAGAAAATCAAGTAAAATAAAAGACCTGGCATTATCTTCTCTTCACGTGTCAGATGAAAGTTTTGGGTGTACAAGACTTGCCATATTTCATCTGGGATATCAACAGAGAAACAATAAAGAACAACTAACTCTTTCTTTATTCATTCCCATTCTGCTATTTTTGTTTCTTTTTTTTTTTTTTTAACTTAAATCTGGCAGCCACCATTGGAGATGGAGTTAAACTGAAACTATTGCCTAAAAAACTGGAAGTATAGCATCCATTATCAAATATGGTTATATGGTGTCCAGAGTCCAAATACAGTTGGACTTGATGATCTYTAAGGTTTTTTCCAACCCACATGATTCTATGAGTTTTGTACATACTCTCTTGAGAACTACTGACTGTGTTCATGGATTGTGTGATTAGACCCAGGAGATTCCTCAAAAAAGGCTCAGGCTCAAGCCTGGGCCCTTTCTCATCTCTCACCTTGCACAGGATAAATTGTAGGCCTACTTGATCCAGCCTCTAGTTAAACCTGGACTGCCCTGCTTGCAAAGCCAGCTCTGCCCTCGGGACAATTTGTCATTCAACAATTTCACCAGTTTTTGGTCAGGATGTTTTTCTGCACTGGACCACTGTGATGATGTGTGTTTCTCCCTAAAATCTGTACAAATTACTGCTCTCCATGCTCAGGAGACACACTTGTGGGATGAAAGAGCAGACACCCACCTTAACCTCCTCTAGTGTGGTGTTCTCTAAAACAACGGGAAAAATTGTCATCCCTTGCCTTGAAGTTTTTATCTTTAATGGAGTAATTATTATACATAATACAGTATTCCACATACATGGAAATAGAGTAGAGTAGAGCACAGTAGAAATACTCTACTGGAAAACATATGCTGGAAAATTTACTGGATTTTCCATGTTTTCCAGTATATTTCCCTGTATTTACATTGCATTGTTTACTTTTTAATTCCTCCCCTTAATTTTTGTAGGGCACAGATCTTTAAGGGACTCCAGCTGTAATGAACTGTATCTCTCAGGATGCACACCTTCCATGGGATTCAGTTTTGGAACTGTAGTAGCAGCTGGGAACCATGAAATTGCATAAGGACCAGTACTACAACTCTCTTTAGGCTACAGAAATTTGCAAAGCAAAACTCTTCCATTTGAGGAATCTAAAAGAATTTCCTTTCAGCTGAAAATGTCCGACATTTCTGTTCCAATTTAATGGAATTCTGGCATTTCAAAATTTTGCCTAATTTTACATCAAAACCAAAGATGAAAAAGGATGGAAGTTCTCAATTCCATCATGACTGACACTGCGTAGAGCACAAAGCACACCATAGTGTTATTGAAACCAACAATAAAATAAATGAGTAATCTGTAAACTCCAGAACACACAATGAAATGAAACACAATGAAATGAAACACAATGAAACACATAATGAAACACAGAAGTCCATTAAATTTATTATTATTTTCTAGAATGAGAGTCTATCCACCTTATCAAACTTCTGTGATAAACTTTGCCCCTTCTGGGCCTGATGAATTTTGAAAATTGTACAAATGAAACAATTCTCACTCAGCATTAYACACACAGAAGAAAGGTGCATGCTGACCAAAAACCAGGACATGTAGAAATTCTTTAAATGAAACCACATTGAATGAGCAGTAGGATCCTTCCATAGAAGAAAATTACAAGAACAATCACATTAGGATAAAAAGGTGATGAAAAAATATGCACTTTCTATAAGCACATGGTGAAGATAGTGTCTCAGCAGATAAATTCTGATTTGAAATCTGTTTTATTGACCTGCAGCTTATGTAAGCAGGATGACTCAAAGGTAATTGACAAGAGAGAGGAAGAAGTGATATGTGGTTGTATGTGCCCTGAGTGGTCTTCTCACCACAACACATTCCAATACATGTATGTCTTGTAATTACATATTATATAAAATTCTTGCTGAATACAACTATAACAGCTTTCAGATATGTCTGTTCTGGAAGTGCTCACAAAAAAAAAATTACATCAAAATAAAAATAACGTATTCTGCTCTTGACATTTCATATAGTGTAAGGTAAAGTATACTCAATGCTGCCACTTGCAGCAACAAAGCCAACAACAGCAGCATGTGATTAAGACTCTGAAATCTCTCCTTTATCTGAGATTGCTTTCTGAAATCAAATTCAGGCAGAGAGAAAAGGAGAAACAAACAAGTTTACCGCAGCTCTGCAGTAGCAAATAATCAAGAGAACTACTTGAGGAACATAAAGTGAAGCACCAGATTCTTCAAATAATATGATAATTGAAAYACAGGTGTTGAATATCCAATTATGTGCAAATCTCTCAGAGAATGGAAAGGGCACAGAAGGGCTAGCCTGAGATGAACGACAATGCAGGGGGAAAAAAGAGCCTGTGTGTGAACTAGAGGACAAATCTATATCAACCTAAAATTTGTCATCAGCTATGTTGTACAGGTAGTCTGTTCAAACACATGACAAACGACACTGCTATTCATARAGCAGGCATAATGCAGGTTGCCACAATCTAAATTGTTACCAATACTGTCCCATGCACCAAGAAATGTTATGCATGCAGCTGTAGAGCACCACAGACTGAGGAAATTACAGCCAATACAGTAAAAATTATCTAACAGTTATGTGTAACTAACCTTTATGGTTTGTTGCAAAAAAAAGAAAAATAACATTGAGGATTTTAGCACCTCTCTTTGCAGTCCTACTGCATTTCAGGAAATGAGAAATATTTAATCTCTTCTTATAAGGAAGCAATATTTTGTTTTGACATCAGGTCTGGGCAGCAGATTCATCCAAATGCTCCACATCAGCCTTTGATTTGCACAGCTACGAAGAAAGGGTGCACCTTCAGCTTATTTGTAGCTCCACTCCTGTCTTTTTAAATATATTTTAAGAAGGGCACAGATTGTCTAGCCAATGAATTATACTGTATACATAAAAATAAGTGGATAATAATGTTCTGGCTTCTTCATACAGCTTCATGGAGAATTTTGGCTTCAGGCCAAACAACTGCAAAAGCAAAGCTTTTTCCCCTCAGCRTTTTAGCAAAGTGCACATAATACATCTTTAAGTAAATTAGTGCTATAACAGGTTTCCACTGATCCATCTTGAGAAGTCAAATGAGAACCAAAAATAGATCCTGTTTTCAATCTCCCTTGAGCAGCAAAATGATTTGAAATCCTTCCTTGCCACAGGAAACAAACAGATAAAAAACCCAAGTTTGGCAATGATTCAGTAAATATATGTGCCTATTCAGTATTTAAATTCAGGAGCCAAGGAACTCTTTATCAGAGAAGGACATGCCATATATCCAGCAATGGTAGGAAGCAAGTGTGACTCCAAGAAAAGCCCTTTCTCTGTAGTCAGATGCTTTGTGCCTTTTGCAATGGAAAACTCAACCCAGAGTACACAGCAGATGTCTAAGATACCTCTGCAGAGAGGTGCAGAACACCTAAACAGCCAAGTACCGTGAGTATACCTGTGTTTTAACGGACTGGCAAAGTATAGGTGGGAATGAGCAAACACTATTTATGGGAATAAACAGTACAGTACAGGCTAAACAATAAGATTGTAACTTCAACTTGAATTATGAAAAGGGGAACACCATCCTCCCCTTGGAAAATTCCTGCAGAATGGCAAAGACATTGAATCAGTAATAAACGCAGCAAGCATTTTAAAGCAGAAGAGCCCTTACCTTCAGGTTTGATAGGATTATAGGCAGTTTCTCAAGTAACTACTACTGGACTGGTCTAAGTAATTGTATTTTCAAAAATGGAAACAAGATGATCTCATTTGAAGGTTTAGTACTTCCTTAAAATATTTATGTAATAAAAGTGSTCCCTGGCAAGGAAATTTGRATGTGTTGAAGGAGAGGACAAAAAGTAAAAACAGTAGCTCAGCATTCAGCTCCAATTTTAGTACACACTTTTTCAAAGTATAAAAACATAGTGTATGATTTCATAGCTGTAGTTGAGATCAAATCCCTTAAAAAGATTTCACTGAGTGTAYTTGACTGGCATAAACCAGACCATCCCTAATTTTGCTAAAAACACATGCACGTCAAATTATTTTTCTTAATGCCTGTTAGTAGAATTGGCATCAAGCAACAAAAATTAATCACTTTTTGTGTCATTGCTGCTAATGTGATGTTCTGTTTGGTTTTCAGCAAGGCATATGTATAACACTCATCACTGGTGGCAGTGGCAGTGTAAGGAGGTAGCACGGTTATCATGACATCGAGCTAATTAAGACTAGCTTGAAGAAAGCAAGGGATCCCCTCCTCTCCAACTCTGTAGAACAAAAGGAAGGGGGAGAACAAGGGAAATATTATTAACATTTTATATAAGAAGTGCTTGATTTTGTTCTACGCATATGGAATTGCGTCTAAATGAACTGAAAGGAGAGAAGGGGAAAGTATTTCCTGGTCCTTAGAAAAATAAGAAATGGGTTGTTAATTGGCAAGTGTTTAAAGGGCTGGTTCTAATCAGGGTAAAATGGGCTTGTTTTTMCAACACTGGGTCTCACATCAAAACAACAAGAAACAATTGAAAAATCTCTGCTGAAGAAAGCAAGAGGAAGTGGGTTGTCACCAGCTGTTCAAAGACAAAATCCTGCAACAAATGTGTAGCAGCAGATGCCATGTGAAGCACAGGGAATGTAAATGCATATGAGTCATCACATAAGCTTACGGGGACAAGCTGCAGGCCAGATCCTGGGGGCAAAGATTTTTGTGGTTTTGTCCATTTCTCCACTTGCTTTGTACTTTGTTCAAGTACACAGTATATTTTTTTGGAAAGTGTCTTTAAGCCTGTTAAAAAGCCGTGAGCAGAAGGAGAGTATCTCACAGAAATATCATGCTTTGGGGCTATGTCATCAAAAAAGGAGATGGTCCAGCATCATTGTATGTCCAGCACGGAAAGGAGTTTAAAACATTTCTCCCTTTCCCTTCTTTTTTTAGGTTCATGATAATGATAAAAATTGTTAAAAGGAACATTTTTATAATTTCTAGCATTTCATTATTTGTTTTCCACTGCAGTTTCATAAATAACTGAACTGGCACACTGGGAAAGGATAGAAAATTGGCATAGTGGCAAAAATAGAAGAACTACCTGCTGTGTTTCACAGAGATAATCCCGAGGACCCCATCTCAGGTTCATTGCCCCTGGGCAGTGGGATAAGTCCTTGCAACAGTTAAAGTACGATGGAACTTGAAATGAAAGTGACAGAAGGATGCTCTCCCGGAGTTTTCAATAAAATCCTGTTCCTCTAAAAGAAATAGCAAGAAAGAGACAGAAGGAGGAGTCCCAGACTCAGCTCTTGCCTTAGCTGTCCCAACTGTACGTATTTAGGTATTCTCATACTCTATTCATTATAAAAAACACACTGATTTACACAATTCCATAATCTTATAAGAAAATAGGTCACTGGGGATTCTCAAATTTTCATCTGTTTAATTTCAAAATTCTCTTCTTGTTTTCCCCCAGCAGCACCAAGCTCTCACATGAAGAGGAAAAAAAAGGCACTAGCAGAAGACTTTGCATGGAGGCGGATCTACATTTTTACCCATTTTTATATTTCATACTACAATGTTCCACTGTGACAAAACCTGAGAATTCCCTCTTGCCAGTCAGCCTCAGGGCAGCCATTCCCAAYTTCTCTACTGCATTCATGCTGCTTGAGAACTCCAGAGCTGACTGGAATAGTGATTTCATTTTGTGAAAACATGATGATCTTTTGATATTAGATCATATTGRTATGTGATCTTTCCTGGCCCAAAGAAAACAAAAAACAACAACAAAAGAGAGAGAGGGGGTGAGGAGGACGGCCCTCAATAGCTGGTGGTGCAGACGTTTGGAACAGAAGGGGCACTGCAGGAGTATMAACCCAGTGGGAAAACAATGCCACTGAGCTGTGCTGGGTGATGATTTTCAGGCTCCATTGGGGTGACGCCATGAACCTGGTGGCAGCAGGCGTTCATGCTGAGCTTCTGCCATATATACCTGGGGACTCTACCAGTGTAGGGAGGGTCATAAGATTATAGTTCTCTTTGGGCTACTTTATCTGCAAAGCTACTCTTTAAGAAACAAAAAACTCAAATATATTTGTACCCGATCTCAGGAAGGAGGCTTGAGGACTGGACTTTCCCATATCTCACTGCAGAGCAGAGGTGGGAGCCAAGCATTAGYGAGTCCTCCTTCTGTACCTGGACAAATTTAGTAGAAAAGGAATAAAATGAGCTCCTATTGCCTTTCATCCCTTGCTTGTCAGACGTGGTTGAAAGAAACCGCTGGTGGCATTATACCTGATCCGAGCCAGATTTTTGTACAGGCTCATGATGCGTTCACCTCTCTAACTGAATTTCCCACGGTCCCACCATGGGAAGGGATGGGACAGCACGGGGGACCCTGATACACCTGCTTGTTCCTCAGCCCTGGCAGGTAAACGGTRACATGAATCTACAGCTCTTGGTGTTTTGCTCTTCAGTGATGAGAGCAGACCACAGAGCAGTTACTGTATTTCCAAGGGAAGGAAATCCAGCCCGACTTGGCTTCGTCATAAGTGATTAGATTTTATAGTGTGCTTATGTACTTCTCCTAATCAAATTAGCATGTTGGCTCAAAATCAGCCTAGCAGAAAACCTCTCATTTTCTTACCCATTCTGCTTCATTTATCACCTGGAATCATCGAAGTTTTGAGATTTTCTTTTCTCTCTGACTAGGCCCAGTTCTGCTTAGCTTATAAAATTTGAAACATTCATCGCCCAAGGTTGCAAGAGCAATGAATATTTATAATCCCATCTTCCCAGCACACTCAGAGGTGTCTCACAGTGTGACTTCACATTAGAAATGTCCCACCTGTGGGGATCACTCAGAAAAACACAGATTACAAATCTGTACAACATAGAACAAGGTCAATACCCAAATTATGGGAATTATCACCTTAAAAAAGGTTGCATATCTGATGATGCACTGCACCAACACTGATTTATAGGTGCTGTATTAGTGACTCTCCCCTGTGAAGACAGAATTTCAGCTATTAAGTTACGATGTTATTCCCTGGTTCTTTTTCTGAGGCTTCTCATGAATCAGCTGCAAATTGTGTAATGCACTCCTCTCACCATCTACAAAGGTAGCCCCTATCTCCAACAGCAAGAAATGAAAAAAGGGTTTCTCACCTGGTCTCAGAACACAGGGAAATATTATAGTTTAAAGAACATAGTGAGTAAGGACAAAACACAGGCAGGACTCCAATGATGCRAGCTGCTTAGAAAAACCTCAAGTAAAACTGCCTGACCCTGCAGGCATCTTCTGTTAATTCACTGCAAATATGTGTCTTTCTCTAGACTAAGGCCACACTTTAAAAAACCCAACCCCCATCCCATTCGTCTCCAAAAATGCAATTAAAGCTTAATGTTAATTCAGATTATTTTCCTATTCAAGACAGAGCTATGAGGATTACAGTCAGTTTTAACACTTGTCAGGAAAAAACGGTTCCTTCCACTTTGCAGACAGGCAATTAACGTTCAGCAGCAGCACTGAAATTAGAAACTATCTAGAGGCCATTTTAGGCCAAGAAAGTTTTGCCATTGATTTTAATGCATCAAGATATAACGTATCCTCCAGTATCCTGCCCTTTCCTATTTTTCCCAAACTTTGGGTGAACCATTAAATTGAAGCCTGCCCTGTAAATCCCATAAGCTATTAATGTAGTTCCCTTAGCTGGAAGATAGATTAATGACCTGAGACTTCTGTAGAATATTTGCTACTTCAGTGSAAATTAATATCATATTTTATCCTCATTTTATACTCACATCCAGCACTTCCTCCTGCAAAGGATACCAGAAGGAGCTGATTATTTAAATGCCAAGATTCTAAATCTTATCTTCAAATTTTTAATCAAACTGTTTAACATGAGTCTTAAATTGCTGCATTTCCATTTTTCATACTTCTCTCACCTCATTTTTCATGCTAACAACAAAGAAAAAGTTAAAAACTCAGATGTGTTTAGGAGGGKTTTTTTTAATACTAATAAAGTTTTTTAAATGCTTTATGTTTTTCAGGATCCTGTTCTCCTCCACACCTTGGGCTGGGACTAAATACAAATGTCTTTCACTTCACCCAGGTCTAAGTTCTCAGTATTAAAATAGATAGTTTTAAATTTTCTAGGTATTGTGTGCTATCCTGCAAATAATGATTTTATTTGCACCATCTTCTATCTAAAATACCAATTCTTCTTCTCTTATCTAAAATGCCAATTCTTCTTCCACTGCCTAAAGAACATTGTTTACTAAACACATTTCTCTGACACTGGATGCAATTTCTGGAGAAAGTAAAATCATGAAAACAAGAAAATGGCTTGAGACACATGTTTAGTTCTAGAACACTCCAGTCAGGCCTCCATTCTGTCGAAATTAAAATTTATGGCAAGATCTCCAATTCCTCAGGCAAGCACAGCAGGCTATTAGAGGAAATAAAAGAAGTGGCAGTGGGGGAAAAGACGAAGCTGTTTTCTCTTACTATTCCTTCTTGCCAGCACTTTAAAAAAGTTTGGTCTTTATCTGTAAACAGTAAAACTAGGTTGAAACTTCAAACTTACAGCAAAATTTTTCTTTATTTCTACACTTCAAACCCTCAATAATAACAGTACTAATAGTAAAAAGAAAAAATGTTATGGAAATCACAGAAAACAATCAGCAGTTTGGAATGAAATGATACATTTTATTTTCTGTCTATATTTGCTATTATAAAAAAATCTATGAAGAAAACATAATCCCTTTATAAAATCTTCATTGTTGAATCCTTATGCTCTGCTTTGGCACCAGCATCAGGTATCAAATCACAGGCACATCACAAATTTAACACAGACTTGCAACCACATTCACTTACACTTGGTCAAGCTGTCTTGTAAACTTCATTAGTTGGTATTGGGGATTGTTGTGGTCAAAACAGTTTTGGGGAGCACATTTCAGATACTCTCCCCTCTCTTGATTAGAAATATCCTTTATATCCAGTCTGAACATATTTAGAACTGACTACATCATTTGTAAGGGACCTACAAGGAACATTTCATTCAACTGCCTGACCACTTCAGGGCTGACCAAAAGGTAAAATGTTGTTAAAGGTGTTCTCCAAATGCCTCTTAAATGCTGACAGGCTTGGGACATCTACCACCTCTTTAGGAAGCCTGTTCCAGTGTTTGACCACTCTCTTGGCAAAGAAGTGCTTGCTAATGTCCAGTCTAAACCTGCCCTGGTGCTGGTCAGTAGTCCCTCCCGACTGTAGGAGTTGTATCTGCCAGGTTAGTGGTTTTTTTCTTCTCTTCTGCCATCCCATTTCCCAACTGTGCTAATTCCCACTGGACTTCAAAGCAGCTGATGCCCTCTAGTTCTCCTTCCTCCAACAGCTGATCTCTTCCTTGTTCCTGTATGCATGCTTCTGTGGATTCACCTTCCTGTGGATTGACTTTCCTGCCTATGGATCAACCTGCCATGTCTTCCTCTTTAACAAGGGTCTCTGAGTCTTCCTGTCTTCTCTTCTTACATAATTTCCTCAGTGGTCATCTGAATGTCACCATTTGTGTGACTGTGCTGCAAGTCCTCCCCTCCAGTTTGTGAAGGTACACTTGGCAGAAGGTTAGGCCATGCCCTGGGGTTCAGCTCAGTGAACTAAGCATGAAAAATTACTGGACATGGCAGAAAACAGAGCGAGAAGTTAACAAGTGTTACAGATAATACCATGGAGAATGACTAAACTTCACAGATGGTTAAGAGGGAGTGATGTGAAGATGGCCAAAATGGGAGGTTTAGATTGGCTATTAGGAAAACTTTCTGCACTGAAAGGGTTACTAAGCTTTGGAGCTGGTGGCCCAGGGAAGGTATTACCCTGGAGGTATCTGAAATATTTAAAAGCATAGATGTTGCATTTAGGGACATGGTTTAGTGTTAGGGTAATGGCTGGACTCCATGGCTGTTTCCAGCCTAAATGATTCTATGGTTCTGTGGGTTGTCCCATATAACGGAGGGGGGAACTAAAGACATTTCGAAGAGCAAACCCTTGCTGGGCCCCCAGGGACTGCTAAATGATTGCCTAGGTAACCCTATCACAAACACCAAGTTTGGATACAGAGGTAGCAAAAGAGACTTGTGAGGAAAACCTAATCAGGGTGCAAAATTATTTGACAGTGGGGGAGAAAGGGAGGTGATCAACGTAAGTGGCTGAACAGGCATAGGAAATGGAGGGGAGGGGAAGAAAAGGGGACAGCTGAGATGCTGTTGCTTGAGCTCTGCACCTGATCACCACAATTTATCATACCTTCTCATTCAACTTAACTCCTGTTTTCTGTGTAAGGTGTCGGCTTTGTCTACCATGGGAATTCTTGCACAGACCCTTTGTTTGAGAAATAGCTTTGAAGTTAGAAAAGAGAGATAAAAGGCTACAGAAGCAAGAGGGGTAGCAATGTAGGGAAAAAATTCAGAATGACAAACTCCCCCTGTCCTGGTTTCAGCTGGGACAGAGTTAATTTTCTTTCTAGTAGCTGGTACAGTGCTGTGTTTTAAATTCAGTGTGACAACAATGTTGATAACACACTGATGTTTTGGTTGTTGCTAAATAGTGTTTACCTTAAGTTAGGGACTTTTATGTGTCTCATGCTCTGCCAGTGAGGAGCTGCACAAAAGCTGGAAGGGAATTTAGCTAGGACAGCTGACCCAAACTGGTCAAAGGGATATTCCACACCATAGAGCATCACGCCCTGTGTATGAAATGGGGCAGTTACCCAGAAAGTGGTTGATTGCAGCTCAGGGATGGGCTGGGTACCAGTCAGCAGATGGTGAGCAATTGTGTATCACTTGTTTCTTTTAGGTTTTATCTCCCGCCCTCCCTCTTCTTTTTATTGCTATTATTGTTATATTTTATTTCATTTCATTTCAATTATGAAATTGTTCTTATCTCAACACATAAGTTTTACTTTTTCCCCCCCGATTCTACTTCCCATCCCACTTGAGGCAGGGTGGGGAGTGAGTGAGCAGCTGTGTGGGACCTAGTTGCCAGCTGGGGTTAAACCATGACACCCCCATAAAATCCTACTCAGACACTGCTGCCTATTGTTATTAGTTCACTGGTGCCCAAGTTGCTAAGCCTTTTGGCAGGGAAAATCAGAATGCACTTGACTCCACTCTGCTGTAGCCAGCATGCTTCCAGTGCCCACATAATTATTTTAATGCCAGCTCAAGTACCACTGCACTGCAGCACTGCCATACTTTGTCTCAGCGAGGAAGAGAGAGAGCTAAACAACTACACCTCCACTCAAAGCTTCCCCTTTTTTTGTCCTAGAGGTAACACTACAAGCAGCAATAGCAAAAAGAAATTAAAAGAAATAAATTGGCAATAGTATTGCCTCTGAGATCTCAGTAACTCTAACTGTAATAATCCAAATAAATTAGATGAATGGAAGACAGAAGATTTCACAAAAAACACTGACACCCAAGCTATCCTATCTACATTACTGACAAGGGGAAAAAAAGGGAAACTCACTAAACAAAACTCCAGAGGAAAAAAAAAATATAGTCTGTAAGTTTCAACCTTGATTTAATAATTGAAACATCATCTTCCCTAACATTACATGTGACATGCTGTGGCATGACTTCTCTGATGTGCCAAACTCACAGACAACTCCCTGGTTTATATGTTATTAGTCTGCTGACACCCTGTCTGTCTTAATTCTGCCATTTCCAAGTAGAAATAAAGCCACGTCTGTAAAACATGGTGTAGATACCCACGCATTGCACTTGTCTTTCCAATGGAGCCTTCCCAACAGATCAGTTTACAAAGGCCAACCCCATTTGGCTGGTACCATTCTCTTGAAATCTAAACTGTTTGAGAAGATAAATTATTGTTACTACATGCATAGCACCTGTCATATTTTACCCACTGAAATGTGCTATAAAATACATTTCCAGTGACTGTCAGGGAAGGAAGGATTCGCGTTGGCTGCCACTAGTGACAAGTCCCCTCCTCCATCCAGCCTTTTGCCTGAGTTGTGCAAGGCCCTCATGAAGATTTATCCACACCCTTGAAGTCAGACTTGAGGAGAACCTCGACCTGGGCGCTCGGGTGCTTCTACAAATTCTTTCAACTTTAACCTGTGAAATTGATGCTGTCTTTCGACTGTTAGCAATTAGCTCAGTGTGAGAGGATGACAAGGAGGAGACTCTGGGCTCTTGTTCAGCAATGATACTGCTGCTCTCAGTTTGTCAACCAGCCAGGGACAAACAGTTTGTTGTGCAAGTGTTTTCATTTTACTGAGCAGATCCCCAGTGCCACACTACAGCTGGCAAACAGCAGAAACAGAAGTAGCTCCATTAAAAGCATGTGCTGCACCAGCCTTCGATGGGACACACTTGCCTTGTTTGTCATTTTCACTCCGGCTTCCCCACATCACTTCCCCACACTCACTCTGGCTGCCCCACATCCTCACATCCCCACATTGCCACCACAACCTTAGGAATACCACGTTTGAAGGCTTTCAGCCTCCTGAAGAAAAAACACGTTTAGCATTCACACAGTGAGAAAGCTGTCTTTTCCAAAATGTTACATTTAAGATTGATTCAGAATCATAATGGAATGAGACCTCAGCTGAGAAAAGAGAGAAGACGAAGTTAATTAAAGTGCTGTCCAGCTGGAACTTGAAAATTCTTCAATCAAGGAAATATATCATACCCTGCCTCTTCCCATGTACATTGAAAAATCGCAGCTGCTGTGGATTTAATTAAAACTTAGACTTCGTTTTTAGTTAATACGCTTTACTTGATTCATTTTTATTCAGTCAAGATGCAAAGTTATGACCCTCATCATGAAAAAGAATGTTTTCTTACATTATGATAACCTATGTAATTTTTTGTTGGTTTTGAATTTAGGCAGTTTCTTATATTACCTGGGGAAACTTGGAGACAGAAACATTACTAGCTCAACAGGTTTATCTTTCCATTTGATTCAAAGGTGGAGTTTTTGCTTGGTCTGTTTTGCTTGATAAATTTTCATTGTTTCTCAACCACGGATTTCAAGTTAAATATCATATTTAGAGACAGATACTCAAAGATTGCACAAAACTCTTTCTCCATCAAAGCCCATAATCCACATTCCTTCACTAGTGAGGAACCATGCTGCAGCTAAACAAGTCCACCTTGAAGCAGCAGTGAACTTCATTTTAATGCCTCTGTGGTTCCCTCATCATCCTACATCATCTACCAGAAATACACCTGTAAATAATTTCAAAAATATTCAAACACATTTCTTCTCCCAGCTACAAGCACAACTCAGAGGCCTTTTGGCATCAAGAGCAGTAACAGTTATACCTGCATCCTTCAGCTGCAGTGCCACATTACGAATAAAGGATGAATTCCAAATCACTGCAGGGGTGGCTATGTCAACCTGCAGTTGCTCTGTCAGCAGAGGAGAGTGCCTTAAGGTGGTCCCACACGCCTATGGCATAGGTCCAAATCTGGTGGGCGTTGCACACTTCCATACAGTGTCACACCAACAGGGTTCTGCTGTTTTCAGAGGCCTTTTGAAGAGCTTGGATCAAGATGGGATGGAACATGGCCCAGGCTAATAAGATGCTCTAGACATTAGCTGATCTTGTTCTGGTATCTGCACTGCCTTCTCAGGCATGGGCGTTCTGAGGAGCCAAAAATGCGCCACATCGATCAGTTTTCACCATCTGAACATGCTCCCCACCACCTTCTATGCCCATGGATTGGATTCTCTTCTACAAATTGGAAATAAATCCTTCTGGCCTAATTGATAAATCAAATCTATGAGCTGAAGCCACTGCTTGACTGTCTGCCTCAGTGGCAGAAAATGGTAAAACAACCACATTACAGACTTACAGCCTGCCTTCAGTGACCAGCATTCAGCAGCAAAGGGATCATTTTACTCTTCTAACATAACAGCTCACCCAAACTSCTACAGAGATCCTGTGTTTCTTACTATAGTCTCTGTTAGGGCACTAGAGAGCAGGAGCAGTCACTGAGCCTCCTGAATCAACATAAAAACCAAGCAAGGTCTTTAAAAATGCGCATACTAAGAAGACTAAAGTTAAGGTGAAAACGTCCGCTTTAACCTGGAGAGGCAAATAACAAAATAGGTTTAAGGCTTGTAAGAATGGGATAAATGAAAGAAAAACTTGAATCCAGTAGTTAYCTGGGTTCCCACTGCGTGGTTGTGTAAGTACCATCTTTTCAACATGTAATCTGTAACCTGGGCAACCCAGATCTTTTTAAAGGGGGCAGGATTGGAAAATAAGGTCTCCACTACCTACAGCCTGAGATAACCATCACAAAATAGCATAGGCTTAGGCAGGGAGACATATCTGGTAGAAAGGAGATGAGGAGAGGCTGAGGAGGCTGCAGAAGGGTTAGAGTCAGGCAGTTGTGGAAAGGAAAATGCTCTCTGATGCCTACACACCTGCAACGTGCACCACTGCTCATTTACAGGGTCTGTTTCATTTTAAGTCTCCATTGTAGACCTAAGGGTTTCATAAATTAAAGTGTAGTTAGAAAAAACAGAAATAAGAATAAAAGCATTCTAAGAGAGATTTCCCTCCATCAGTGTTAGGATAGAAATGAGGAAAGATAACAAACAGCTGCTGCTCTCTGTGGATTTCTGTCCCACTCCCCACCTCAGCAGTTACAATCTTATGCCACATCAAAGATTCATAGAATATGGATTTAGATGTAAGAAAATTCTACCTAGATTTTAGAGAGACTATATTCTTCATATAAACAAGTTTTAGTATTTGTAGTTTTTCATTGTTTGATATCCTTTGCAAAAGGAAAGTAGAAAACCTCATGTTATTTCCTTGAATAAAAACCTTTCTTTGGATGTTTTCTTTCCTGTAGACAAACTCACCTAATGAAAGAATATGCAACACAAATTAATCCCCCAGTTTAACTTAAAACATGGTGGATAAATCCATAGAAAGCCTTATACAGTATTGATATACTTCTATTCAAGTTTTAGAAATGTGTTTCCATGTGTCTAGGATAAACCAGAAAAATAGATCAAAGACTCAGTTCACCTATTGATGTTTTAAAAAAAAAGAAAAAAAAAAGAAAAAAGAACCCCAAACACTAAATCCAGTAAGTGTGGGAGCTGAAATTAACAATTAGTCTTCCTGAAATTAATTTTTCACATTCATAGTAGTGCAGCAAAACTAAGTTTTAGGCATTGTGATAGAGAGACATATAATTGACACAGCCCCTTCTAGAGCAGAGTAGTGCTGACAAATACATATGGCATAAGAGAAAAGAAAATGTCGTAACACTCACTCAGCGAGACTCCAGGAAGATCCACCCAGAAAAATGCTTCTCTCTATAAATTGCCTACTGGAGCCTTTGAATTTTCAGTAGTCTTATTTCATGCTAGCCTGTTTTAATCAACAAAACGCAAGTAAATGTCTGTTTTAGAGACCCCAGAGACACACACTGATCGGTGATGGTGAAGCCCTCCCAGGCCTCCCAGACCCGGCTGCAGGAAGCAGAGGTGGGGCAGCAGCGCAGCCTCTGCATCGAGGGCACGCACAGAGCGGAGTCAGTGCCCCACCGCAATTCACAGCTCTGTAGGTTTAAATTAAGAACCACCATGCAAACCATAGCCTGAAAAATCAGTTCTACAACACACACACTCACCACTCACACTTGGACGAGTCTGAATTTACACCACAAACATTTGCCAAGTGTCTAGACAAGCACTGGTGCTGGTATTAGSTGAGTAAATTTGCAGTGAGTTCGCACAAGCTACAACAGAGCTGTGAACATCAGCCTAGAGAAGGCTAGAAAAGGTAACAGATTAATTGCATGGAGTCAATTCCATCAATTCCCATATTTAAGGTAACACAGTTGGTCAGGCATATCCACACAGGAAAATATTTCAAAAAAAGAACAAGAAACAAAGAGATGAGAAGATCTCTGTACACAATACCATGCAAGCCAATGTGTTAGGATAATGGCAAGCTCACATTCTACTTGCTTCAGTTTCCCATTCCTCATTGAATTAAGTAGCTAGAAAGGATGGATGATACCATGTGGAAGAAATAGGCAAATTAAAAGGAAAAAATGGGAGAAGTAAGAAGGAGAAGGGAGACAATCAAGAGAAGATGGAACAACTTTTGCCAATTCACTGACCTTGGTAAATTCTGTTGGATTTTTAAAAGATAATTTTTCCCTTTAGAAATACTCATCATTGGCCATATGCCTGGATGAGTCAAAAAGAAGACACATGAGCACTCAACAGACAGGGAGATTTAACATATYATCATTATTCTCAGGAATTTATTTCAGATAATGAATGTTCCAGAACAGAATTTTTTTCCTGTGGTCCAAATATTACAGAAAATATTTAGCTTAAACCAGTCTGCTAATGTATTCTCATTATAACCCTGTATCTTTGACAGTAATGATAGCAGCTAAAAATCCATTAAATAAACAATATAGGGAAAACTAGGTCATCATACTATGGAATGAAAAATGCAATCAGAGCTACTTTTAATAAATGCTCACACAGCATTTCTGTAGTTCTGTGTTTCTTATACAGAAGATTTGACGTTGCTAAGTATTCTATGTTGAATTTTTATTTCCAAAAGAAGTTATAAATTAAGCAGCCTATTGTGAGAGTAAGGTTATGATCACTGTACTATATGTCAAGTCATTCTTTCAGACTGTGTGCTAAAAATACAACTTTGTGAAAATCCCTGCTACTGCTAACAACCCTGTGAAGTTCTTTGAAGTGCAGTGTGGCTGTCAAATATGCCAGTTGCCGAGGGAGCTTCTCATGGTGCTGAAGAATGAAATATTTGATTTGTGAGTCAGGAAAAGTGGAATAGAGACGCGCTGACACAGAACTGAGCAGGTTCAATAGCCCGCTCACCAGTTCTTGAGTTGGGTACACAAATGTCAGATGCCAGAAGCAGATCAAAGTGCCCCAGGTCGCCGTGAGCTCTGTGTGGCACATTCAGAGCCATTAGAGAGTCTATCCATGCACTGCACTGCAACCACATGGAAGTCTTTGCAGAACAGAGGCGGGAATGCAGGAGGAGGCATTAAGAGGGAAACACAGGGAGACAAGTGTTCCGAAAGACAATCCGARCAAAAATCTATCAGAAGGACTTGTGGCTTGAGGCATCCTGCAAGCCTTTGGGTTGAATGCAGCATGTCTGACACACCCAGCCACACACTTTAGTTCTGCTCTTTGAGGAGGACATCTCACAGCCTCTCCCCCAGAGACAGAGTTTTTACAGAGTGAAAGAACAACGCCTCAAATGCTGGTTGTCAGGGCCAGTTCCTGGTCTTATGCATTATATGCAGCAACATCTGAACCCTTTGATTAGGACCCTGTTATGTTAACAACCACCCAACATACTGTGAAACCCCCACTCCAAACTCAAAWATACTAACATCATTCACACACCTTTGATTGTGCTAAGCGTTTTTTCAATATATCAGAAAATAAAAAAAGAATGAGCACATGAAGAACATTTAGTCTTTCTCACTTTCAAATTATAAATATGTCTCCTAACAAGGGACTGCATAATAAAACTATGTTAGAGGACTTTGAGTTCTCTTCTTCTTTTGCAACATAATTCAACGCATTTTTAGTTTCTTCATCTCTAAAGTAATAAAAGAAGTTGCTGTCACTCTGCTGACAAAAACCAGATTTCTCTTCTTATTCCCATTCTCCAGATACTTCCAGGTTTTGTCAAGTTGAATCTGAGCTAGTTTAGAGATTGTTATTGTTTTAATGTAATGGTTTCGCTCTTAAAAATCTGACACATTTATTTGAAGAAAATAGAAGAGTTTTACTTCTCTTTCTAATATCTGAATATTAAAAGTATTGCTGTATGCTTTAATTCTCCAAGGTTCAAATCTCATTGAAACAGTTTCTTACATTTTTCATTTAATTTCTATATTTACATATAAATTTGAATCTTTCTTACCAAATTCCTCCCAGCTTCTGAGAGAAAATAGGCATACGTGAAGATTGGCATGTGCTATACTGCTCAAAATCACTTTGCCGTGTTATTCCACCTGATGTACACGTCTGGTACATTATTTTTGGTATTGTCAAAAGAAACTGCTACCCTGGGGAGCAGTACTGTGGCTGAAGAGTTAATGAATTTTGCGAAAGATGAAGCACTGAATTCCACAAAATTGTAAATCCTACCACAGTTAATCTGAAAATGCATGCCAAGCATGTGCCAAGACACAAACACATGATTAAAGGAGAAAGCATCTATCTTCTTTTAACACTACCTAGATTTTATATCAGACCCCTAATGTTGTTTAAACCAAATATTAATATTTGACTATGAAAAGGGTGAGTTTGCTTTGTTTAAAAGTAGACATACATCCAAGGAAAGCTGAGAGAAATTACCGGCCTGTAGGGTTAGTCAGGAAGAGCATTGGTCACATCCTCAGTAATGCCTGGATGTCTGTGAAAGACATAAGAAATACTCAGAGTTTTTAGCAAGAAGAATCTCTGTACAGGTGTGCAGATTAACCTTATAATCTTGTAACAATTTCCACAGATCTTTCAATTTGTATGAACAATAACTTTTAAAGAATCTGTTAGAAATAATGAAGTCATGATGAAGTGCAAATAAGGAAAGTATGCCAAACCTCAGCCTGAGGTGGCTGGCAAGTAACAGAAACATTTTCACATGCTTAAACTAGCAGGAGAGTGGAATAATTGATTGGAAAATTTCAGAGGAAATAAACTTTCATTGGAAAATATAATTTGGTGCCCCGGGCGTTTCACTCRGAAAGTTCATTTGGTGTTCGAGCACTCCACTACAGACAATTCATGTCCAGGAGCAGGAGCACCATGTSTGTGCCCTGTCCAAGCTGGAAGCCTTGTCAGCTCATTAACTTGAGCTCTGTATCACATGAAGGCAGCTACCTGGCCCTCTGATCTGAGCAAGCCTTCCCAGACCAGTGTGGCACAGCCTAGTATTCCTAATCCGGGCACGCTTCCCTCACCCCAAGCTGCCTCCCCTTCAGTTGGATCTGCCTCCAGATCCAGAAAACAGATGAGCCCTCACTGCTGAGTCATTTAAAAGGACTCTCACATTCCCATGTACTATAGATAGTAAGACACACCTTATTAGAGGTCATTTGGAGCATTTCCTCAAACAAGAATCTCACTGTGCTTCCATCCTCTTGCAATTCATCAATGTTGATTTTTTTAAACCGGTGTCCATTGTATTTATTTTTTGATTTTTTCAATAGTTACATAGGATGTAATGATCCACTAATAGTTCATTAAGTGGTTCATTTATCTTGTTACAAACCAAACTAGGAAATCTCTAGGAAGCGTGGCCAGCAGGCCAAGGGAGGTAATTCTCCCCCTCTTATTCCATTCYCATGAGACTCCACCTGGAGTACTGAATCTGGTTCTGGGATCCCCAACATAAGGATGTGGACCTGTTAGAGTGAGTCCTGAGGAGGCCATGAAGATGATCAGAGGGCTGGAGCAYCTCTCCTATGAAAACACGCGAGAGAGTTGGGGTTGTTCAACCCTGCATACCTTGCAGCAGCCTTCCCATACCCAAAGGGGCCTACAGGAAAGGTGGAGAGCAACTTTTAACAAGGGCATGTAGTGATAGGACAAGGGGGAATGGCTTTAAGATGAAACAGAGTTGGTTTAGGTTAGATATTAGGAAGAAATTCTTTACCATGACGGTGGTGAGACACTGGAACAAGCTACCCGGAGCAGTGGTGGATGCCCCATCCCTGGAAGTGTGCAAGGCCAGGTTGGACCAGGCAACCTGGTCTACTGGAAGGCGTCCCCTGCCCATTGTAGAGGGGTTGGAACTAGATGATCTTTAAGGTCCCCTCCAACCCAAACCATTCAATGATTCTATGATCTCCAAACTGTTTTACAAGGGGTCATAGCCAGAGATTTATCACCTGCAGATCCGTATGCAGGACTAGTGTTTTCAAAATTCCTCCATTCCATAAATTTACAAGAGAAACTCACATCTTTTAAAACCAAAAGTGGAATCCACTGTACCTAGAGCCTGCAGGGCATGTGGCTATGTGGAGCACAGGTACTGACCTGCTCCTGTGCTAGATTGTCCCTGTGGTCCCCATTTGCCTGGCCCCTCTTCTTGCCACCCTCATTTCACAGCCAGAACAACCAGGTCTCAGTACTCCTGAGCGATACTGAATGATATTGCAACACAAACAAATATTAGCAGCAAGACTCTTTAAATCCTCTGAAAGGGAAACAAAGGAAGACACTGTTCACACCATTACACCCTCTGTACTATCACACTGTGAACCCGTCACTGTTCCTTGCTTCTTCATTAGGCACCAGGTTTTTTGGTATCAGTCTTTGGCCGGTTTTGGCTAGTGGCCACTCCTGGATATTTGCTAACTAACCCCACTAGAATCAGCCAAATGTTTCCAGCTTACAGAAAAGGACTATGCAGAGTGTTGGTGCAAGGCAATGCAGACATTTTAAGATCATAGTAATAGATATATTCGGTACTTCAGAGTACTCATGTTCACATACTGCTGCAGGTAATAAATACATTTTACTCTCACTAAAGAGGTGATAAGATTTTTCAGCGAAAAGCTGGAGATTATTAAAATGCTTTGAGATTAATTATTGCATTTATTCCATGGCTTTTTAAAACTGGTTTGTAAAGCTGAACGTGATAAAATTGCTTCAGAACACTCTATTGAAATCTACTACCTTTTCAAGAAAATCTATTACCTTTTCAAGGTTCTTCCTTGTCCAATAATTATTTGTTGAATTCAGCAGAAGTTAATTAGAAATGTCAGGATTTTTTTCCAGAAAAAACAAGGATTTGTTCTGGGAAATGAAAATATTTGCTGTAACTTCAAATTTCTTTAGAAAGGAAATGTCATACCTCCATTTCTTAACGACAAGAGCATATCTAGCCAATAGTAGTGACTCCTATATTACTTATTAGGGCRAAAAAATCAAAAAGAACTCACATATATCACTATTAGATCTTTTAAAATTCTTAGTTCAGGTATGTAAAACTGTATGTCTGTGACCAGGTGCCACAGACAGGTACATTTTACCCAGTGTAAAGCAGAAATTGTCACCGAGACCCAATTAAGAATTGCATCTGAGTGCACAAGGGAGCACTCACTCAACACCACATCCAACCCCAGCTTGTACTTGAGCAGCCTGTGGGACATTGGGAGGCCAGCAGCAAACTGCAGAGGGACAGGGAGGGGTGCCTTTGCTATTCCTTGCTCCCACATGCTTAGAGATCAATGACACTTCTGAGAGTTGGCATTAACAAGACTTGGCATCAGAACATTTTTTCTTCCTCTTGTTCCCCAAAATGATTCTGCGCTCTGGTCTTACACACACAAACATATGTCCTCATGCTGTGGAGTCAGTTTGTGAAGTCCAGGGAACATTCATCTTGGCTTAAGGAGAGAGAGAGGAGTAAAGAGCTCAGTTTTGTCATCCTCTGTTGAGGATGTAGACACGGGTGTCTACTTTGCAAGTTCTTCAACTGGGGCCAACAAACCTGCATGCAGAGTAGAGCACTAATCAGGTCAAATCAGATTAAATAAGGTTGGCAGATTCAGGTCATGCCAAAGGTAAAAATACCCATTATTATTCAGAAATAAAAAAGTAGATACCATAAAATAGGAAAAGACAATACATATTTGACAAAATTTTGGATGAAGAGACAAGCCTTGTAGATCTCAAGGAGCTAGCAAAGACTATTGCTATCACAAGCTCCACAGCTGGAAGGTCTCTGCTGCATCTCTCCTCTCAGTGGGAGCACTGAGACAACCAGAACAACCTGCCACAAAATCACTACCTGAGGAAGTACCACCCTCATGGATTTCTTTGATTTAGAAATTATTCCTGTGCTCTAGTCAGCCAGATAATTGTTTTACAAAAAGAATTACTAGTATCAGAACTTGAGCAGCTCTGAAATGTCCCTCGGCAAGCAAACAACTAACTCTTCCACCCACTCAGTACACCCCCACTTGTGAATTGCAATTAGCATTGCAAATGTCTTTCTCTTTTCAGAACTATCGATTGTGCTGTTAAATAGCAGCAGAGAGTTTAAATGCTTAGAAATCTGCTTTAGCTTCCACTCTCTGTCATCTATCTATCCATATATCTATCTATTCATTAAAAAAAAATACAATTCTATACAGCTACTACCATCACACAACCTTCTAGTTATGGGCAACGTATATTATACAATATTATTCCCACTCACCTTTCAAAAGCTTTATTTAATATGGTCTAAGTTTCTTCCCAAAATTTAGGGGAAATACTGCCACTGCACATCCCCCCTTACTCCCACTGTACATCCCCTCCTGAGCATACCCTATATCAAAATTTCATGCCTAGTTAAAGAACAGTATTTGGCCAACTCATCTCCTATGAGTCTCTTTGGGTTTTCTACTTAATACCTTGCTTTATTTGAACCTGGATACATAGATATGTATGGATGTGTTGGTCATAAGGAGGAAGAGAGAGAGTGAGGTATTAGATATATAGCTGCTCTTACATGCAGACATTGCTTGTAAGAGTGAACAGAAGACTGTATCATGATTGACAGGAGTTCAAAAAAAATTGCAACTGTGGGCAGTGAGCAAAACACCACATTGGTATGAGTATTCTTAATATGCCTCGTSCAACCCTGGTATAAACCCACCAATTTACCACGCACCGCAAGATGATGGTGAACATCCTCTACATAATCCTATGTAGGCCTAGTGGTGGAGCTGAGAGGTGAAGCAGAAAGACTAAGAAGCATTAAGACTCTGAGGAAGAGATTGAGCTGGAGCTGCACTCTGCCACACCTTAGACAAATGCACTCACCATCCACTTCACAAGAAGCTATGGATCCCCTGCCCTCTCACCACCAGGCAGAAGGTGGGGGACCTCAGAGATGGAGGGAAGTGGAAATGGGTTTCTGCTTGGGGGTACCAGGTGAATCCCCTCCCAACCTACCTCACCTCCACAGGTGCCCTTGTACAATAGGTATGAGGCCCCAGAATCTGAGGACCACAGAAATGAGAATGTGGATGAAGGTCCATCCAGGGGGGAGGGGTCACCTAGGGCAGGGCAGCCTATGCCCCACATCACAACCTCCTCTATTAAGAAAAAGAAGGTAAAGTAGTAAATACATGAAAAAATACTTGAAAAAAAATAGAAGGCAATGTCTTTTTGAGAGGAACAGAGGGCCCAATATGCCGACCAGAACCAACGTGCTGCTCATTGTCATCTTTGAAAGGTCCTGGCGATCAGGAGAAGTGCCTGAGAACTGGAAGAGAACAAATGTCACCTTAGTCTTCAAAAAGGGCAAGAAGAACCCAGGGAGCTACCTGCCAGTAAGCCTCACCTCAATCCCTGGAAAAGTAATGGAGCAGAGGRGAGAGCAGTGGATATTGTTTATCTCAACTTCAGCAGGGTTTTCGACACTGTCTCTCACAATATCCTCATAGAAAAACTCAGGAAGTGTGGACTGGATGAGTGGACAGCGAGGTGGATTGAGAACTGGCTGAATGGCAGATCCCAGAGGATCATAATCAGTGGCACAGGGTCTAGTTGGAGGTCTGTCACTAGTGGTGCCCCACCAAGGTTCAATACTGGGCCCAGTATTGTGTAACTGATTCATCAGTGACTTGGAGAAAAGGGCAGGTGCCTCCTCAGGGAGTTCACTGACAACACAAAGCTGGGAGGAGTGGCCAATACCCCCGAGAGCTGTGCAGCCCTTCAGAGGGACCTCGACAGGCTGGAGAGACGGGCAGAGAGGAACTGCCTGGAATTCAGCAAAGGCAAACGCAGAGTCCTGCACCTGGGGAAGGACAACCCCAGGCACCAGCACAGGCTGGGRKCYRACCTGCTGGAAAGCAGCTCTGAGGAGAAGGACCTGRGGGTCCTGGTGSACAACAARCYRTGYATGAGCCAGCAGTGCCCTGGGGGCCAAGAAGGGCAATGGGATCCTGGGGTGCATTAGGGAGAGCATTGCCAGCAGGTCGAGGGAGGTGATCCTATCCCTCTACTCAGCCCCAGTGAGGTGTATCTGGAGTGCTGTGTCCAGTTCTGGGCTTCTCAGGACAAGAGAGACCTGGAAGTCCTGGAACAGGTCCAGTGGAGGGTGACAARGATGATGAAGGGACTGGAGCATCTCTCTTACAAGGAAAGGCTGATGGAGTTGGGCCTGTTCAGCCCTGAAAAGAGACAACTGAGAGGGGACCTCATCAATGTTTAGAAGTATCTGAAGGGAGGGTGTCAAGAGGATCCAGGCATTTCTCAGGGTTGCCAAGCTTAGGACAAGAGGGAAYGGGCAGAAACTGATGCACAGGAAGTTCCACCTGAACATGACAAAGAACTTCCCTGTGCAGGTGACTGAGCACAGGAACAGATTGCTCAGAGAAGCTGTGGAGTCTCCCTCACTGGAGATATTCCAGAACTGTCTAGACACAATCTTGTGCCATATGCTCTGGGATGGCCCTGCTYGAACAGGGAGGTTGGACCAGATGAACTTCCAACCTTACCCATTCTGTGATTCTTTGAAATTTCTGTGGCACCACAAAAAGATTCACCATCTCTGTGTCCAGGAAGGGAGGAGTCGGAAAATTGCAATTCAAACAACTTCTGAGGCAGGAGGATGAGCAGGGTATGGAAAATCAACACATCAGAAGGGCTTTGTTTATCCCAGTCACAGACAAACTCAAACAAGGCTTCATTTGCATTTACACAAACAGCAAAGTGCGCTACAATAAGCTTCTCTAAATTGATTAGCCAGAGGAGGGGAAAGCAGACTTTCTTATTGAAACATGAAATTTTAGGATTTTTAGATTTTATTTAAAATRAGCCTTGAKAGAATTAGTAAAGTTAGTTAGAATAAGCGTAGTAGATAAGTTTAGCTGAAGTTAAAAGGTTAATAATTATTTAAGGAGCTAGACTTAGAATGAAGCTGATTAATTGTTTTTATTTTATATTTGTACAGCTGTGTTCATAATAAGAACCAGAAGACTCAGAGTACTAAGATCTAAGAGAAAAGTAGACAGATATTAATTTCTCCATTTAAAATGTCCATCCACGGATGGATGGAAAGGTACAAAGYGAACCCCCAAGGTCAAAACCATTGTGAAAACTCAAGGGGCGAAAAGTTCATAGCGAGGAAGACTATCAAAATTCATCCCCCTACTCAAAATACGCCCACCGACTCAAATCAAAGAGCAAACTACGCATGCTTAATGATATTTTAACTAATTATCATATGAAGTGGGAATGGSAGGTGTTTATGTTATGAATATGTATTTTTTATTTTTAATATTTAGAACTTTTGTAGATAAAAGAACTCTGTACTGTYCTGCAAATYGGTGCTGCRTCTTTGGGAAYGATCCCACGCGGCCCCYGGCYGAAAATAAAACATACCACTTTCTAACTTTAATTAGTTGGAGAGTTTTTGTCCGTAATATTTAATTTTTCATAAATCACTATCAAGTTGCTTTGAAGATTGATTTGCATGCAGGGGCACACTTGCACTGCGCAGGTATCACAGGAATGAGGTGATCCAGAGCAGGGGTATCTGCTCTACTCCAGAGGACTCCACCTCAGGAGAGCCCACAGAGCTATTCCTCAGCTGCAGCTACCAAGGCAGCTTCTCCTGAAGTGCTCAGCTACATCTTGGGGAACAGATTCGTTTTGGACACAAGTTTACCATGCTTAATTTGATGCTTTCATAGAACCAGCTCCATCTCCATAATCAAGAGCTTTTCTGTTAGCTTTCCTATTTTGATTTTAAGCTTGTCTAGCCACATTATTTTGACAAATTTAGAGTACATCAGCGTTAGGGATGTAATACATTCCAGTGATGTTACAGACAAGCCATATGCCAACTGAGACAAGTCTGGGAATCCATGGGGTCATGGTGAAGTGCTTAGGAACAAAGGGAAAAGCTTCATGGGGAGAGATTGTTCAGTGATTTCTGACACACAGTTTCAAGCTGAGGGAATTGTCTGCTTTGAAAATGCCTCACATCATCACATATGTCTCTTCTAATAAAAATATCAGGTAACCCTATGTTCCAGATATAAAGTACTTGCTTGCGTGCTTACTGACTGGACAATAGCAAATTCTTCATTAAAGCTGGTTTCTAGCTGTATCTCAGAAACTGAATGTTCATTTAAGTGAAAAGTGACCCTGAAACCATTGCTACTGAGCAATCTGACCTTATGTGAGAAAGTCTGTGCAAGTCATCAGACAGATTTCAATAATGTATCTGAAAGGTGAAAGATAAAAGCCCAACTACAGTTAGCTTGGCAAAAAGTGTTCTCACAGGAACATATTGCTCCGTCAACGCTGCCATTCATAGAAATGTAYCAGCTTTAGGCATGGTTTCTAAGATTCGGGGGAGTCTGGGGACCAGACAAAAATCCCTTCTTGAAAATGAGAATTTAAATTATTTCCTGAACTGAGGTGGACCGATCAACCCAGGTCAGAAGAGTGTAATCCCCCAGGAAAACTACCATCCATTCAGCTGGTCTGTATGAGAAGGGGAGCTTGAACTTGTGGCTCCTGCATGYCAACAAACTTTTGTAAGTAATTAGCTCAAGACCATTAGTTTCCTAATTGGTTAGCTATTCCTTCCATCTTATATCTGCAAATGAGAGGGTAAATTTTGCTGTAAGAGGAAACTCAGCTATAATGTTATTTCCTAAGGAGAGTAGTTTCAAAGTGTTTGTTTTTCTCTTGAGACCTGATGAGACAGAATCTACTTGTTTTAATCTTTATGAGTTCAGGAACTCAATGACCTTTTTATATATGTATATGAAAGTAAGACCATTCACCAGGCAGGTGGTCCCACACCCTTGCAGCTCTAAACTATAACTTTCCATTGGAACTGCATTTCACTGCTCTAGTTTCAGCACTTCTAGGTGAGCTACACTCCTCAGATTTCAGTCAAGGTAATTCCAGCTAGTGATAATTTTTATCACCCTACTTTTACATTGATTTATAGAAATTGCAATGAAAGATTGGGAAAAAAATCTGTTAGTGGTAAATTGCTTCTTTTTTTTAAAGCAAGCGAGTTACATTAAGCAAAAAAGACATTAAACTGCCACATTGTCATCGAACAGCAAGCTGAATTAGATTTGCTTATTTAAAAAAAAATCAGCAGAAATTAATTTATATTTCCTTAAATGTTGCATACGCGCAAATACTCTTAATGCTCCGAAAGCAGGCAGTTCAGTAAACCCACAGCAGTAAAACCTCAGCAGCATCTGAGTGGGAATACCACAGAAAAAGGAGTTATGGACACAAAATACGCTTGGACAGAAATCACCATTTCCCTGTACAATTACATAGTTTATTACAGCTGATTTTTCATGCAATTAGTAAATTAGATCAGGATGTTCTAAGTTTCTTTTTTCAGCAATGTGCAAAATATTAAAAGCAATAAAATAATAAATCCAGACATTTATACTGAAGTGCCTATGGGGCAAGTTGCCATATTTCAGGCTTACTAAGGACTTTATAGCCAAATCCCAAATTATGGGACTCTGACATAAAATGAATCCTTTTAGTGCAGCTGTGTTTATTTTAGTACAGAGTATGCCTATATTTGTGCTTTACTTCAGATCATGAATGTGCTTTTGAAGGCCGATCATTCAGTTGTTGCCACTTAGCATGCTTTGATTCATATGATGGAAAGGCCTCAGAGGATTCTTTTACAATTAACCAGATTCTTTTCAAATCAAATCAAACTGGAGGATGGGATTGAGAAACACATTTACTCTCCTCCAGCTGCTATGACCATTTTGTTCTTTGGACCAGAACAGAGCTAGTTTGAAGTAAAACTCACCTGAAATGGGAAAAAAATTGCCCTCATTGAGTCCTCAGCACCAGCTGGATCTCTTCCTATGGCACAGCCCCCAGAGACCTACAGTAAGCACCGAAAATTCCTTCCCATTCTTCATAAGGAAACAAAATCGCAGCCACAGTGGACTGTGGGTTTCCCAGGCAAGTGCTTTTGAGCCTCTGATGTACAAGTGAGATCATAAATTATGTAAGTACTAAAGARAAGTTTAACCTGATCTTTCCCGAATAGCAATTAACCTAAAATTATCCTACAAAAACACCAATGACATTTCAAATCAGGCTGGTGTATGTCATGAGAACAACATTGCTTATGTCACATCATATTCACTGGCTTACATGAAAACCCACAGAAACTGATATCTTCCTTTTGTCTTTATTTTAGACTGTAAGGCCACTAGCTTAGAGACCACAACATTGTGATAGGACAGTAGAAATCCCCATCCTGTTTATGACTTGTACTTGCTGCTGCTTATCAACTCAGCAACATCACCTCCCTGTGTATGTACTTCATGAAAGCCAAGTGTGCTGGTCCACACATTTGGCAATTAGGGATTTCCATCTTTAGTTAAGTTATGCACTGTTACTGAAGTGCCTCACAAGGACAGTCAGTCTTAGTAATACAAAACCTCTTCAATAGATAACGGCATTACTTCAATGTCAAGTACCTAGACTTGTTAAAATATTTTAAATTTAAATTTTAAATCAAACAATAAAAGTTGTACAAGATATTTTAAGTCAAGTATAAGCTCTTCTTCTACGATCTTAGACTTACCTATATCATTTGGTGATTTTATTTATGTTGTTTGAGGATAATAMATAGCAGGAGTTACAGCTAATTTCCACACAGCTAGATAATGATTAGTGCTCCCAAGGACAGAGCTCAGCTGAATGTCACCCCTTAACCCTGCGCCCCCTCAGAGAAGTTTAGTTGTTAACTCAGTCTCCAACAAGTACAAGTAGTATGTAGCACATACAAATTGCATAGTTATGTAATTATGCAAATGACACTTCCATGAAATATGTAATCCATAAGAGAAAAAATACCACTAAGTCTGGTGGAAGAGGGTTTCCTGCCTTTACAGTAACTAAATTTAGATGTCTAATCTAAACACCAAAGCAGCCATTATCTGATTCTGTTTATAATCTAAGCAGGGAATAATTGCACCTGTCTCTGCCGAGGAACAACATAATTTCCAAAGTAGTGGGTGGAAGCCAGTGATACACTGGGAGGGATCAGGAAATACATGAGCTGGATGGCGAAGTCTTTGATTCTGAATGGAAACAGAAGGAGACCTTGGCATATCAGGGTCAGCAGTTTTCTACCAGCCAGGACTTTGAGGACATGCTGTGTAGACCATATTTGAGTCCTTGCCCACACATAGCAGATCCACTTTTATACCTTGCCAACAGAACTATTTCACAGGCTTTCCTGGATCTGACACAAGGATAAAACCAATCTTGAGTTTCCTGAGTTCCCATTGCCTCCATTTTTATAAGGCTCTGTGACAGTTACTCCATTTTGACATTGCAAATGTACAGTTCACTTTGCTTTCATTGTGTCAGGCCATTCCTACTGGCATAGCAAGCTTTAAGAGGATGTCACTGGAGCGCTCTAGCAAAGCTCACCACACCAATACAATCCTCCAGGGTATTTCTAAAGGAACAGGGCACATTCCACTTTAATGCCAGGGCCAGCTTGGGAGCTGGTAATGCAAGAACCTGTAYGTAAGGGGCATCTTTCACTGGCCAGCAGCACAGGACTAACCCTGGGAAGTTGTAGGAATGTGAGAAGCAAATGGCAAAATGAACCAGTCTGAACACTGAATGTCCTCCAGGAGTTCTTAAGAATAGTGCAGCTGAGGCAGGACTTCTGACTGCCTGTCATTTAGCTTAAATCACAGCTGCTCCCTGACAACACTAGATCAATTTGCAATGCTTTGGAGATTCAGTGTGTATTTGCTTTGCTTACTTTCTCTTTATTTGGAGAATATAAATGAGGATAGAAAAAACACAAATTTTTCAGAGGAAATCTTGTTCCCAGGGCAGAGAGCAAGCTACTGGAATAGAAAAGCCTTTTCTTGATAAGGGATAGGGTGGTATTACAGAGCCATGAACAAAGCAGCACTATGTAAACCAAACTTAACGGAGCCTGATGGGCCAGTCAGGTGTATAAACCAGTAGACATCAGAAATCTGCTCACACAGAAGTGAKGGCACTGAAAAACTTTTCAGAGAATGCATTATTGCTGAAAGGCAGGCATAGAGTTTAATCCAGACTAGGACAAATGACTGCACTTTTGGTTTTCCGGTGAAGGAACCTGCTAGTGGTAAGGCAGGAGTTATTTCAAGCCGAGACATGCAGAAGCAGGGAGCAGAAGAAGTTGCTTACAAGAGGTAGGTGAAATTGCCAAAGAACATTAGGACTGGTTGGGAGCTAAGGTTGAAATAAGTAGCTGAGGGGCAGCTGAACGGCCATATCCCATGAGGAGAACTGGTCATGCTCATCTTACAGAGAAGATTCATATACTGAGGAATGACTTACCTTTTTTGAAAGTGCAAATGTTCACACAGTAACAGAAGAGCCCAAGATGTACATTTTCTACAGCAAGAGTGGAAAGCTTAGACCACTTTATCACAATTCTAAAAAAGAATTTGACATATTCTGTCTAAAGAGACTTTATGATGAATACTTAACATCTTTTGAAAGATGCAGTGTCAAACCACTAGAACTTCTAGAAAAAAAATGAGAGGTTCATGGAAATATCTGTTAAACTTCCTAGTTCTGCTAAGTGGATAAAGTGTAAGGAGAGCCTTATTTACACAGAGAAACCATGACAGGTGCAAAGCCAGCTTTCAGTAGTACGGGGGGAAAAAAGACATCTCAGTGGGAAACCAGAAAAAAGGCAAGAGGAAAAAAGGCAAGAGAAAATTACTTAGGACTCATCCACAGAGCACAAGAAGAAACTAAACTGAGGACCTTTGCAGCTAAACTCCAAAACTCAACACCTTTTGCTATTCTGAAGCTGAAACCATCACAACAGGTGCTGCAAATCCTGTCAATCTTCGTAGTGGTTTTGTGATGTGGGCAGATGGGCCCATTATAAAATCATCAGCTTGTACACAGCATTTCAGTAAAGCTTAGTTATAACCAGTATGTCTATTCYCATGTTTCAATTCCCACTTATTTCCTTCTTCGTAGTGGATGGAGCACAAACACAGAGACACAGCAATTAAATTGTCATTCACAAAGGCTGGAATTGAAGCACATCTTTCCAACAGGGACATCTATGCCTGCATTCACATTATTGCTAGATCCTTCACTGTTTCTTTTTCAGTGGTTTTACAGTTGCCTAATACTTAGATATTCAGTTAACTGCTCAAAAAACTCCAGGAAACGCGATATGAAAAAGAAAAAATAATTGAGAGAGTGGTACATTTGTCTGAGCAAATGCAGAGAAAGCCAAACTCCAGATGTCTGCATTCAGCTGCCTGGACATCAGACACAGACTGTCCAAAAGCCATGCACTTGCAGAGCAGGTAGAACTGCACGTCAGTTTGCCCATTGGAGCTGAGCACATTGCTCTGCCACCAAGCAAATGTGCTGATGCAGCATTTTGGCCAGCCCTGCCTCATGTCCCATCAGCCCTGGCAACAGAAGACTTGCCCAGTCTTGCTGTTCCCTGATGAAATTTAGCCCTGTGTAGCAAACCACCACAAATCATTATCTTAGTTTCATAAGCTATAATTAGAAGTTTCATTTCCCTTGCACTGACCTTCTGCTTTTGAGTACATTTTGCCTTTGTTGCTAGACAGGAATAGTCTTTTCCATATGTAACAGGTTTTCATTAATCCTTCTTACTGCAGTGYCCTTTCAAAATCACAGGCCCCAGCATATCTCCAATTAACACCTGGTGACAGTTGTTTTAAAATCTGTTTCTGCATGCAAGAGTTGACTGGCCAAAGAGGACAAAGATACTGGCACTGCAGCACAAATGAAGGTGGCAGGTCAGGTCCAGAGTGAACGACAACAGTGTCCTTCAGGCTAGGTAGGGAAGGGAAGGATAKGGCACACAGGCACACTGAAAATTGAGGGGCAGACGGGGAGTAAGAGATAGGAAAACATGGAGAAAGGACAGATGACCCTGAGGCTCATAAACCCTTCTGTATTTCTCGAGGCTTAGCAGCATTCAGCCAGAAGCAGCAGCTCACTTTATTTAAAAAGGCGCTATCTTGGCATTACAGAAATAGACTGGTCTCTGACTGGCATTACATTAATCTGCCTCACTATCACTGTTATAAGAAAACTCATCTCTATAGCTACATAGGGTATGGCTATAGATATGTAAAACACGGCTCCAGCAGAGCACGATCAGGGGCTCCTGCAGCAGCTGATTTTCTAACAGCAGTAGAGCCATGCCTGTATTTATCCGTCCCGCAGAGCTCTGTGCCCCGCTCCTCAGAAAAGCAGCCTTTGCCACATCCCGACATCACAGAGGTATTACAAGATCTGCTTGTTGGTGACAGCATTGAACATAATACCAGGTGCAGAACAAGAGATGGTATCAAGCAGTTGCTTAGTTATCTTCGCTTGCTCAAAATCTGTAAAATAACAATGATGAAGCTAATTAATTGGAGGAAATTAGTGCAGGTATCTGAACAAGGAAAAAGATTGTACAAAATTAAACAGAATGACTTTGGATGTGGTCGTATCTTTTTCTACCTTGCCGTGATAATTTATATTGAGTTACACATTTGACATCATGGGAAGAATTCAGTTTGGTGTGAAGACATTTACATGTAGGCATTCACATGCACATGCCTAAACTCTATTTTTAGTTAGTGAATGCTACGGAGCTCCTTAGAAAGAGCTCATTTGAACACCTGCCTGGGATTCAGATGCCTACATACAGACAACTCATGCTGTTTGGGTGCTGTGGAGCCCCCAGACCAGCCCCTAGCTCATGCTCCAGGGAGCGCTCCTGGAACCCTCTGGTATTGGCCAGTCTTGGGCAGACATCTGGGGAACCTCCGGGCACCCCAGAAGGGCCTCAGATTATCTGTGGGAAACTGGTAACTGTCCATAATGGCCTTGCTGAAATTATTTTGACTATATTGCGTTCAAGAAATGACTGGAGGTGGCACTTAGTGCCATGGTCTAGTTGACATGGTGATGTTCGGTCAAGGGATGAACTTGATGATTTCAGATGTCTTTTTCAACTTAATTCATYCTGTGGTTCTGTAATTTAAAATCATTTTCTGTATCTGTTTCCGTGAATACATAGCATGGTTTTGTGCTTAAATTTGTGTACACAAATAATGCTCTTGAAGGTAGATGGTCTCTATAAGCTGAAGTTCCAGTTATGCAAATAAGGTCATTTACTGTACCTTTATTAAATCCACGAACTTTTCCTTTGTTCAAAAAAAAATAAAGCAGCAAACAAAACCAAACAAAAACCCCAAAGAAGTCTGTCTTTGCACACAATTTATTTGTACTTCTGAGTTTTATAAATGAGCTTTCCACATGTGTCTTCATTAAGGTTTTAGTTCAGATCAGGAATGTATTGCCCAAGCCAAACCTCTCAGTTCTTCCCAATTACCATGCCTTGCTTTCCCTCTTGATTTACACTCTCAGTGTATGTTTCAGAATCTGTAGACTGAGATTGTAGACATGATGGGGGATTAAAAATTCGGTATTTGGAGAAAAATTCAACTACTGTTTTTCAAAAGCTGTGGTGAAACCAGAAATTAAGAAAGTAGGAAGCAGAGAGACCTTCCAAAGTAGCAAGAATCTTCAGAACRAAACACAGGTTTATCTCAGTGTTACTGTACAGGGAATCAGCAGCACACACAGTAGAGAATCAAGCAAGCAAACATCCAGATTAATACGTTAAATGAATCATGAAATATTAATGAATAAATAATGCATAGCATCTTGGTAGCTTTTTTTGGCAGAACTGTGAACTACATATAAATACAAAACATCAATTTTAATAGGACATTTGAAACATTTTGAAATATTCTTACAGTCATTGGTTTGGACATACTCAGGGTCYCATGCTTTATCTACCTGTAATATCACACTGAGACACCTGACATGGTATTTCCACTATCTTCACATCTGGGAAAATGAGGGGAACATATGTTAGTTTTACAAAGAGTAACAATATTTTTTCTCTTGGGGATGGGACAACAATCTCTTATTTTAAAAACTGACCTAAGCTATCTCCATTATTTATAGTCTCACTTTCAAGGCTGCAGAACCCACTGTTCAAGCATCACTGAAGGTCAAGAACTGCTGGAAAGAATTGTTAATTAATTTCAGTTCCAAATGAGGAGCATAGCAGGGAAACACGTTGAGAAACCACATAGCCTATCTTCTTGACTAAGGCTCTGGAGAGAGACTTGGGAAATTGAAAAAGAGCAGCAAACCGAGCCAAAATCTGATGTTTGTAATGTGGGCATCATTAAGTGACTTGACGTCATAGAGTCCAGACAATAATCAAGTTCTCAGTTCATGGGAGGAGCCCACAGAGGAGAAACACAAATACCTAAGGCAAAGCACTAAGGAGCCTCATGGTACTGTCTAGAAACACTGAAGGAGATGCATACTGGAAAAATGCAGAAGAGTGAATCTGATGAATCTTACACTGCAGGAGAGAGATTCTGTGGGAGAAAGGAAACAGAAAGGTAGCAACGCTGAAAAAAATCTAAGGAGTATACACAGGAAGAAGGATCAGAACTGCCATTCTGGTATTCAGTAACGACAAAAAAATAAACCTGAATTAACAGCCAGTGCAATTGCAGCTCTTTTATTAGATGCCTTGCTGTGTGCAGTCTGTAACACAAGAGTTTAGGAGCAGGAAGGCACCAGGGCCCCACTGGGGATCCCATGGGTTTACCAAATCGATCTGGAAGATGTCAGGGGTTGGGTGGCCCCTCCTGAGGGCATATTCTTGAAAGCACATCCCAAACACTCCCATATGGATACCTTCATGCCAGGATGAATTGGAAGGAATTCAGACAACAGCAAGACCAATGACAAAGAGCTGGAGGGAATGACTTCAAAGGAAAGATTAAATGAGTTAAAATATGCATAGCATGGCTAAGGAACCACTGCAGATCAGGAGACAGGGAATACAGTAACTACCAGCCATTCTTAGGTGGAGGTGTAAATGAAGAGGTCTATCATTGACAGTAAATAGGGAGGAGGAAGAATTTGTCATCTTATTAATATTCTTCTCCTTCAATTTTTTCTTGGTACATGGTAGCTTTACCATATCATCATGGACTGCCAGCAGCAGGAAAGACACAAGCACTGAAAAAAACCTTCTCTCTTACTAGTGCACTTTGAATTCTGTTTTATAATTCATTTCATTGCCTCCTCTCCTTTCTTACTGCTCTAGGCCAGGCTTATCATTACACAGGACTAAGGAACCAGTTCTCTCTGAAACCAAGAATATTTCAACAAGGCATGTTCAAAATAATTGATGAACATTTCCAGTACTGCTACAAGATTGCTCCTTCTTCTATGCCTTGTTACTGCAGGACCAAACAGTCCTGGAACTCCTTGGGCTCATATAATTTCAATGAAATAATAAATAATATCACAATTTTTCATTATAATTCTTCCTCCCATCTGTTTTCTGTTGTCATTGGTTTTGGTTTTTGTTTGGGTTTTTTCTGTTCTGTCTTTGGGGCACATGCAGAGACATCTGAAAACAGACACACCCAAGTCTCACCTCACAGAAGGAACAGACCTTGTCCTGGCATCAGTTCCCTGTTTAGGTAGATTGTAGGCAGTCAGGGAGGGCAGAGACTCCAACTGTGCTTTCTAGCAGCATGGAATTTGTGCCTAGAACAGTTATTTTCATATTATTCCAAAATAATCCAAATGCTAATTTTTAAACAGTCACCTTTGTACTGTTTTCCTTCTGTTAGTTCCTCCATTGCTAACTAATGATGGCAAGCTTTTCCCAGTAAGGATTTTTTTTCTAGCAAATCTTTCTAGGGTGTCACTGCCAGTATACCTTTTGTTCCTTCTCACTCTTTACTCCCTGGTGTAACATACAGCTCCTTTTGTGTTATCTTTAACATCAGAAGGTCAGTACCTAGGCTACCTATAATCATACAAGTGAATGTCGAGCACTGAGGAAGCTTTTCTTGGATCACGGAAACCTGGTATTCTTCCAGGCAGTAACATTAACCCCTCCTGAAATGAAAGACACTTGTTTTGCTAACAAGTGTTTTAAAAGTATGACTTCAGAGTCATCTCATCCTTTATGTTCAGCAGCCATTTGACCAAGAACTGAAAGAACTGAAAGAACTACCATTGAATCACAGAAGTTACAGCTGTGCAAAGCTCGCATACTGGGAGTTGCTTTGTCTCCTCTATGCTCCACTCTTTACATTATGGAAGAGCTTCCCCCACTACCATTTGCTTTCTTTTTCAGGTCATAAACTCATTTCCACTCATAATGCAAAAAAGGAGTAACACAAACCAGGGAGTGGAAAACTACATTCTGAACCAAAATAAGCCTGTGGAACTTATGACAGGTTGAAAATGTCTAAACTGAACAGCTTTCACTGCAGTTAGCAGCTTGAGTGGTATGAGAAAATTCATGGGAATCTATGGATTTTGATGAATTTCCCCATATAAAATTGGGTTTGAGTAAGCTGTTTATGGGAGTGGAATGGTGCATTTTTGGCAAAGAACCTCTGCATGATATGTATTTATACTTCTGTGCAACATCATGCATATATTACAACCAAAATTATATTTCACATTGCAATATTTTATATTGTCAAAAATGAGAATTTCTGGGGGTTTTATTTTATTTAGAAGTGAAAATAGATGGAATTCGATTTCTTTACAGGATCTGGTAAAAGTTTTTTTTCCCCTTCTTGTTTCTTTCCTGGTGAGCAAGCAATCAATTTTAAAAGGATAATCTTTTCTCAACCTTTGGCTATAGTTAACAATGCTACTTAGAGACAGCAGTTTGAAAAGTTACACTGTAATTGATGCAGCATGAAGTGAATCAAGAGGGCAAAGATGATACGCAGATATTAACATAATCTGGTCCTCACATTCCAGAGAAGTTCACATTCTTTCCCAGCATGTAATGTCCTTACAGAAAAATACTTCTACCTTCATAGCACAGTCCTTTCTTGGATGCACAAAGGACAGCTTTTACATCCTGAAAGACACTCTGTAGTCTTCCCTGCTGTCATAGCCTGGACACTTGGAGGAGAAAAAGACAAATGCCCAAGTTTTGGGGGTTTTTTATGCACAGAGAGCAGTCAGCCAACAGCAGCCTCCTCATGCAGCTGTTTCTACATCCATACAGAGCCAAAGGCATGAATAAACCTTTTAGCTTCCTAATAACATGTAAACATGCTCAAATCAGTTCTGCATTAGATTACTGATTCTCATTTATGTTACTGCCTGAAAACATTTGAGAGTGGCTCAGAGCATATTTTTTCCTTTTCTTTTTTTTTTTTTTTTTAATTTATTTAATTGTTTGAGTAAGTAGACATGAAAGGAAAATGGCAAGAGAGTTTGTTCTCTGAAGGGATGAATGCACTACTGGTTTTCCAGTGGGGCACTTTGTTTCCTCTCTACACCACTCACACTTGTGAAATTACAAAATTGCAGAATAAAGTCAAAGGTTTAGAAACCACTTTATTTGGGCTCATGATTAAGCTTTCAGGTGCCCTTTATTAACACAACCATTTTCCAAATCTGGCCATGCACTTGTGAGATGAACCAGTTTTGAAGTACCTCATTTGTCTGTGCTCCACCCAGAGCTAAGCAGTCACATCTGTGATATCTCACTCAAAATCAACACAGCGAGAGTTTCCTTTGCTGGTTCCAATAGTCTCTGCATTCAGCATGGGCACCAGGGTGTGAAGAGGAAGGGACAGAGGGAAACGAAAAAGGAGTAAAGAAATCAAAGCTGAAAAATACTTAATTAGAGTGTGGTTGGGTTCCTCCCTCAGCATCTCTGCTAGATTCCTACCTGGAGATTACACAGACAGTGAGAAAGCTCAGCAGCACTTCCCCATACCTCCAGCTGTACTCATATGGCACACAGGTACTGCAGTCACATGTGGCTATTTGCCAGCTCAACACGTCAGAGGAGATCCTAKAGGAACTCCTTCCTGACAGCTGTTTCTCAGAAATAGAGCCAGTGTTAATAACACAAACAGGCAGATGCAGTATTTGCTCGGCAYATCGGAAATGAGGCCACTTGCATTTAAGAGCTTATAAATGGATTTGGTTTTCTAATTTCAGGACCTACTTTGGGGGGAAAAGATCCTAATTCATCATATGGTTTTAATTTTTAACCTCTCTGTAGATGTGCAGATCTTTAATTTTCAGTTTTGTGTATACACACTATAATCTCTCTAAGCATAAATCAGTCAAATGGTCTTCCTGTATATAAATTTAGTATTCCCTGATCAATGTATCTTTCATATGCATGAAAGAACTACCCCACATGTTAATGCAGCCTACTACATTTCCCTGTTCTTTTATTCAGTGGTATTGGATTTTCTTTTTTTTTAAGCACTCATACTCCTTTGACAGTACAGAGCTGTCATGGTTCTGTCTCACAGGTTTCTATACATCAGAGACCAGCTTTAAAACTRTTTTGACAGGTTAAAAGCTGGGATTTTTCCAGGGACAGGATGGAAAGAAGCTGGAATGAGAGAAGTGAAAAAGAGTATTCCTTGACACCCCCTAATCTCCTCAGTGCAGATGGCACTGTCGTTTTCAAGTAGATTCTGTGCACAACAGCCATTGCAAAAGAGAGAGAGTTGGAATGCTGAAAATAGTCTTCTTGGGAGATATATACATATCTGTATGTGCATCTATCCAATATGCCCAGCTGTGAATGCATGAGCAGACAAATGAGCAAAGCTTACCTTCCCTCTTCCTCCCCCTGTCCATTCACTAAAATTAATTGTTCCCCAAGATGCTGTAGGCCACATTGTTAATTATTGTCTCTCTCCTCTGCACCTGAGGCATCACACTGGTTTAGAAAACAGCCTGCAAACAGATGGAGAGCTGCTGGAGATGAATCTGAAGGTATGTGAAAAAAAAGGATACAGACTTTATGATACTGCAAGCTCAGATGGTCTATTAATTTTCAATAATATTCTGGAAAGGAAGGAGGTCTCTACATGTTTTTAGGCTTAATTTGTTTTCAAAAAAGGAGTTACAAGAGCCAATTACTTTTATGGTTTCATCACAATCATTTATGCTTAAGGAATATTTATGGGAAAATATTCCAATCGTCCCTGCACCAGCCTTGCTGTTTCCTCGATAACCCTTCCCCCTGGCAGGCAGCTGTACGTGCACTGTGCCTGACAGTACCAAGGCTGGGTGTCTTGCAGACCACACAGAAATGTCAGCTTGAACTGGATGCTGCATGCAGCCTCTTGCCTGCTGCCTTACTGCCACTGGCTCATCCTCAACACCTACCCCAACAACATGCTCCTGTGATCATGTTGTCATAGAAAGCCACAGCAGCCTGGGGCAAAGCCGTCCCTTATGTGCCCAGCCTGCCTYCATCCCACTTGCATGAGCCAGTGTCCTGATGCAATCCCAATAAGAAAGCTCCACTCTTTGATCCAGCCTGGCAATTAACAAAAAGCCACTGCAGTTGTTGACATAAACTGGTTTTTCATCTTCCCAGGCTCAGGATCAAAGCTGGTACAACCATAACAATGAGGCAAGGATGTCTCTAATGGTGCTCAAAGCTGCCCTGTCCTGCAGAGAAGGGCACTGCAAAGGCACACAAAGCAAAGGCATCCAGACCTACCTGGGATGCACCATGCCAGCTTCAAAACAGGTAAAAGGGTTTCCCTTTCATAAGTACCTCAATGTGATCATTTTCTGCATAAAAGTACCCAAGAGAYGTATCTGAAAACCATAAGCTCTTCTAATAGAGCCATCTTACCCTCTTCTAAGGGAAAACTATTGCAGCACATAAGGAACAGCTGCAATTTCTAAATGGGGAAAAAAGCCTTTCAGACTTGGCTGGAAGTTCAGTTGTGCACATTAGCCAAATTACTTTAGAAAGGCAGTGGAAAAGTTATTAATAGATTTATCAAATGACTATCCAAAGGAATCTGGATATTTTAGCCAAGAAGCAAGCAAAAGTGAGTTAATTATATCACTACCAGATCTCTGATCCATACAGGAGTGAGGAAGAGAAAGTGATACTAACTATACAATGGCCACCCTTCCTTTTCCAGTGTTGGCATCGTGCATATTTTGTGGAGCAGAGTGTACTTGGTAGAGATTGGTACACAATTTGTCATGTGTTAAACACAATTTGTCATGCTGCTATATGAACRTGTAAAGGAACTCTGGAGCTTAAGTATGGTGTAATTTCCTCCAGTACCCAAATTCTGCATTGAAGTATTTTGCAATCCAGCAGAGATTTTCAACTGCCATCACTTTATGAAATGCTTTGTACAGAAACAACTAAATGCATAACGCATTGTATATGATACCATACATTCATCTGAGATTACTAGATCTACTCTCTCTCACTCTTAAAATAAACTCATCAAACATAATAATTATGACACAAGAGTCAGCCTGCATTATTATCACCTGCACAGTTTAATAAACAGTATATTGTTGCATGACCTTAGGATTCCTAGTCCACAATTGGAAGTGAAGGATTCTTAATTTACCTTTCCTCCTGTTCTGCAGATGGTGCAAAATGTGAAAATTTAAAGCCAGTAGGGTTGGATACTTCTCCAGCTCCCTCTCTCTCACTACAATTGACTCTGCAGAAGCAGTATCAAGGCCTCAGGCACTCCATCTGCCCCACTGGTAAGAGGTGAAGGTAAAGCTGGTTCTTGTTGAACTGGCTTCCCCCTCACTGGTTGTTATGAATGGATGATGTGGGTTAAATCAGTCCCTGCCTTTTGCCCAGGCCTTTGGCAGCAGGCAGTCACGTTATTGAGGATGGCCAGTATCCCAAGACGCACTCTCATTCATAAGTTCTTTAATAATGGCTGATTCAATCTATTATAGAATTAATTATTTATTAATAGACACAAAACAGACATAAGACTTAAAACAGACTATTACTACACAGAGATAAAACAAAAGGGATATTAATAAACACTGTGCCACCATCAGTAATAGGTTTAAATATGCCAATTACTAACTACACAAGGTAACAAGAGATTAATAAACACTGTGCCACCGTCAGTAATAGGGTTAAATATACCAATTGCTAACTTCACAGGGTAAACACTGTGCCACCATCAGTAATAGGTTTAAATATACCAATTGCTAACTACACAGGGTAACAAAACACTGTGCCACCATCAGTAATAGGCTCAAATATGCCAATTGCTAACTACACAGGGTAACAAGAGGTTTCACTAGTGAGTTATAATATGAATATACAGTGCACAATATAGATCAATACAATGACTAGACAAGGAATAGTAAAGTCTAGAAGCTTATATGACTTACCAAACCTGAATAGTATGGTGTGCTGAGGCTTCTTTCACTCAACTTCCAGAAGAGAAGAATTACTCAAAGCCAGCGTCCTGGCTTGAGGGGTCCAAATCCTCTCACACTTTGAGGTGTATAGAGGATTTTTTCCAACTTGTGTGAGGTAGAGCGAATCTTTCATACCTTGTAAAGTATGGTGTCTACGAGCTATAAAAATACCAACATAATCTCTCTTTACAGCAGTTGTTCACTGTCATATCAGCCTGGCGTCTATGCATCTGCAAGGCCATGGGAAAGGGAGAGATCCTTCTGGTTTATGCAAAAGAGCAGATAACCTTCTTGACCTGGGGACTGTCTCACCACAGTGGTGTAGAGGATCAGATGGGTAACGGGCGAGCGGTGGTGCTTAGCGAGAGCACTGCAGACTTCCAAAAAGCAGTGCTACAAAAAATACTAACATTTGATCTGGAAAGGACAATCTACTCCAACACTAGATTCCTTTCTTTCTGCATTGAATCTTTTATTTTGGACAACAGTTCTTTGGCAAAATGCAATTCTGTTTAATGAATCGCTTTCCCCAGCTGCCACTGTCATTGTACCAAAAATTCAGGGTGATTTATTTGACCTGTAGCAGAGGTGTAAGACTAAGACTTTAGCTCTTCTCCATTCTAACAGGAGTGTTTCCTCTGGTAGGAGCAGCTCATTGATGTGGGCTATTGACTATGGGTATGCACAACAGGAAAATGCCAGCATTTGGATACCAATCAGGTATTTGGGTACCTATCCTTTAAGGTTTGGAGGCTGGACTGGGAGCAAACTTGTCCAATGGTGATTATATATCATAGATTCCTCCCTGGATGTCATAGGCCCTAAGATGCTTCTTCCATTTCTGCCTTTTATGAGGGAAAATGAGAGAAGCTGTATGAAATCAATTCACACTCTCAAAATGGTGCTTTAGTCATGGGTCATACAATTAGCCACATCTGCAAAGCGGTACATTTGCTGATTACTACATCCTCACCTCCAACAACCCGGGCTAACTTTTAGTTGAAACACTTTGGTACATGGAAAAGATGTTGCTATTACACACTTAAATGCGAGGTATTGCAATGAACATACCAGTAAAGAAAAGTTTTTTTGTCTAGAAAAAAAAAAGGTTGTTGGTGAAAGTTCTGGTCTGTTCTGTATCATTTGTATCCCCTCTTACTGTTCCAAGATCTTTCTACTCTTTAGAGCCATATGATATTTCTGGTGAGAAGTATATTTCAGTCAGACTTTATCTGTTAACTTTTAACTCACACTTGGTAGAAAAACCTTTTACATCCCCACAAAATAAGATTTTGCCTCTAGCATCAATTATCATTCATCTGTCTCTTTAAGAAGCTGACAGATCTGTATTCTCCTTGCTCTCCTTTTTCATGCATCTTGAAAGATATTTACCTTTCTTTCACTTTGTGGCACCTCAACATCCTCCTCACTTCTAAAGATATTTGCTAACAAGGCTTTCAGACATTATCACCCCTTTTAAAAATCCAGCAATGACATCCATCCATGCAACCCGATTTAAAATTGTCTTAGCCAGCTCCTTTTCAAGCCTGACCCCTCAGTCTTCTGCTGCTAAGTAAAGTTACGATTTACCCAAGGACTACTTCTGTATGCACATAAGGCCTAGTACAGTTACATAAGTAAAATATGGTCAGCAGTCTTCCAGTTATGACAATTAACAATAGCAAGGCTTCAGCTAAAGTGCTGGTATTGACAAAACCCTGGGAGCTCTTAATAGACATCACAGATTTTGTTGTATGCCTCAAATGGATCATATAGGACACCCTTCTATACAAGCCTGCCAATGACTCTAGTGACCTTGCTGAGCTCACCAGGGAATGATCAGCCCAATGCAGAAAGGACAAAATAAAAAGCAAAACAAAACAACAACAAAAAAAATCCCCAAACATCAAGTTCTCTGTCATAGCAATTAGCAAAGCAATCTTTTGGGGGGATGATGTCAACACAGGCTGGCATCCACTCCTAGGAGAGGGAAAGAACAAAGTGAATGGCAGACAGGACTGAAATGTTTCAACGGAGAGGGAAGACTTGCTCTAAACTTCAAACAGGAGACAATGCTAAAAGAAAAGGAGAAAGGAAGACCATGAGAAAAGGCTACAAGGGATGAAAGAAAGCTAACATGAAGGGAAAGAAAAGCAAGCAGGGAGGATAAAGAGAGCTCCAGGAAGAAGCAGTTCTGCCAGGGGTTCATGGCAAAAGCCAAAACCAGTGCAGCTTTAGCAACGGTACTATAGTAAGAGAGGAGAGAAATCTGACCCAATGGTAGCCAAGAGAGGACCCAGAGGTACATAAAGCCTTCACTGAATGGAGGCACCATGAGCAAAAATATAAGGAAAAGAAGAAAATTTGCACTAATGTCTCATATATTCTCTCATAAAACCTGAACTTTTCACAAATCAGCACAGCCAACATAGCTGAACTACTTACAATACTTGCATGTAGTGCCTGCACCTGTCAATAAGAGTGATTTTTAATTTTCTGTGCATAGGTCCTGTAAAAAGTCACATCGTTTCTCTGTGATTTAGTTTCCCATCTTTAAAGCTGCCACCTCTGCTTCATTAAAGGAAAAGAGGCAATAAATTGACAAGGAAGAATATAAATAAAGAAGGACAAACCAGATGATTCAATGGCAACATCAGGCTCAGGTCCAGATTAAAAAAAAAGGCATATAAAACACTGAAGCAGTTAACGGATGTATTTTATAATAAAAACATAAGCGTCTTCCAAAACACATCTGAAAAGCAAACAGGACAATTCAAAGTATCAGGATGAAATTAATGTGCTCTCTTTGCAGTAGGCATTCACAGGCTCCGTTTCCCTGTTGCCTCCCATCCAGTAAGACTTTTCCCCCTTCTTTACTCTTCCTAATTGCAAGGTTTAAAGGACACCGAAGAGCACAGGAAGGGTTCATTAGAATTGCAAAGCATCGCCGCATACCATTTGCAGCAGGGCACCATTTATCTCTGTTGCCACACCATACTGTGAGGTGGCACCAAAACCCAGACACTGCAGTCCAGAGCTAGGGAATGCTAATCATCCTACATCAGACCCAAAACCATGCAGCATTCAAGGTTAACTGTGGCTGAGAACATCTGTTCAAGGCAATAAATGACTCCCAGTGGCAATTTGGAGTGGGCTTTATATTTTTGACATGGCCCGTCTCTTTCTGTTGGCCTGTAAGACCTGGGTCAAATCCTTGGCCATTCATTTCGATCCCTTGCATTAACATAACCATGCCTTCTGTCCCCTTCCTTCAATGAAGGGCACAACTACCTCTCCTCAGAACCTTTGAAGGCACCAGGTTGCCACCCATAGTAAATAAAGAACACGACCATGTCTCTCTTCGCTTAGCTGCAGTGAAATAACAATATAAATTACAACTCCTGCACACTCCTCAGCACAGTAGTCTATGCACAAATACCATCACACAGCTTAGCTAAAGGAATCTGTCCAGCCAGTTGCACAAGCTCACCTTAAAGTCATGTCCAGACCTGAGTTTAGTCTACCTCAGAAATTTCTACCTTTCCCTGAAGTTTACTTTAAAAATATTTCTATTTTAATGTCTTTCATGTTAAACACCACACATTACGTCCTGTCGTACAGCAAAAAGTAAGCAGAACTGGAAAAGGTACTCAGTCAGCACTACCCTGTGGTGCCAAAGAACAACTAAACTATGAGGTTGCCAGATCAGAGCCTGCACATTAAGTTACTTTGCATTTGGTCTAAGTCTGTAGTCCTGCTCACATGAAGTCAACAGCAAGCCTGCAGTTAATTGCAACAAAAGTAAGATGTATTTTAGGGAGCCACCATAAAGAGGTAGGCAGGATTATCTAATGACATATACGTATTTTACTAAATGTGTAACTTGTCAAGCTAATTAGTTACCCTGTAAATGAAAAGGTCAACCCTGCATAATATTTGCATCTCATCTTTCTGAGTCAAATTTCCTGTGCATGGTAGGTGGAAAGAAATAAATTCTACTGAAGTTGTGAACGGCTGATAGGAACACTTTGGCAGGTGGAGAAAAATTTGAAAAAAGCTGTTCAGGGCTGATCTGAAGCTAAGAGCATGGAATATGTCCATCAGAAAGATACCAATCCCATGGCCAGCAGCACCACATTGTACAATTTGTTTCAAATAGCTCTGCAGCCAAGCAACACATTGAAACTGTCACTCACACTTTTTTCACTGCTTCTGCCGCTTGTTACTAATCCATATATGCAAGTTGAGGAGAGACAAGGCTCATGAAATCACTCCACTGCACCAAGGCACTACTTTTGACCCCGAATTGCCATTCTCTAGAGAAGATTTACCTGACATCCCACACCACTGTGCGCACACTCCAGCTGTGTGCATATTCCCCCCTATTTCCACAGCTGGAGGACAAATGCATCTCAGTACAACTATTCTACACCTGCAGCTCACTAATTTTGAAGATCTCAGAGCCTTGCACATCTAAAGCAGCCCTCTTCTTTTCCAACATCTTTGTCATTTACATATATCTGAAGTATGCAAACTTGATACAAAAACAAATGCTTGAAGGTATTGACAAAGCCATTAGAAGGAGGTTAAAAGAAGAAGCAGCAGAAGCTTTCTTAGGAAATATGAAAGTGAAAAAAAACAGATCATTTCAGGGCAATCAGCAGATTAACCAGAACTTTGGACTTTTTTTTTCCTTTTCAATGAAAGAGCCAGCTTTGTGTTTCAGTCTGTAAACATCCTACGCCAGAAGAGGATCTTCAGAGACTCTTTGTCCTCGCTAAAGGGCTTTACTTAATGGGGTGTTACATGAAAAAGCATATCCGTCTTTCAGGAAAATGTGCCCTGCGGGCTCACTGAAACAGTGGCAATATCTAGAGGAAAAGAAAACCAGGATATGAAATATGTCCTGGCTATTGTAGGTTTAAATATATATTAAGTTACTCTGCCAGCACTGAAAACTCTGGCGTTATAAATTTCCCAGCAACATRTGTGCATTAAGTAGGTGTCAGGGGACCCTGCTTCCCTTCAGTGAGGAGCCACATCTTCCAAGCAGTGAATCCTGCTGTCAAAGGCTTGAATCTTCCTTGCAGAAGCTGCCCAAGCCAGCTCTGCGCTCACTCTCCAGACAGGCCCTCCCTCGCAGGGGAAGCCATAGCATTGTGGGGCCTGGGGCACATTCCCTGCCCATGGGCTGATCCTCTGCAGTAGTTCCACTGTGACTGACACATGAGCTGGGAATTTAAAGCCCTTACAGGTATATCACAAAGGGTTTCATCATTCTTCAAATGACAGATCACTTGGAACACCTGAGTCACGTCAGACTCTTTCCTTCGTGACCCAGGATAAGAATCTTACACCTCACTTAGCTGGCCTATATGCAAGAGGAACAAACGAATTGCCTAAGATACAATCTAAAGAAAGTTTAGCTAATAACTTGTATTTCAAAACCCTCTATTCCCCATGTGCTTGAACCAAAGTTTTAAATTCAGATGTACTTAAAGATGCCTTCTTTTTTTGCTGGTGCTGATAGAGGCTTATGGCCAGGTAGCACTAGGAATCAGCTAGTCTGTTATAAAGGAAGTGAACAGATATTCACATATAGGCTTCAGAGAAGACACCACACCCACATCCCCCATATCTTTCATCAGGCAGGATTTTCCGGAATCCAATATAGCAAAGAATATGGCACTCATGTTCACACTCCTCTACTCATGGTTCGCCTAAGAACTGCTTCCTTCTGGCACTGAGTCACCCATCTTACCTGTCAGAGGGGATAATTACTCCTCTGTGTTACATCAACTGAATTATCTAGAAAGGAAAAAACAAAATTTCCTGATTTTACTCATAACACTTGCACAAGAGAGATTTAAGATGCAGCAGTGAAATTTTAGATCTCTTTCCTAAATGATCCCAGCTAAAAACTCTCTCTCCTTTCTCATTTGATTTTGACTTGGTTCAAGAGTATCGGTCTTGTATGCAACTGTTGAAATCTTCTGGAACTATCAAAAACCCCACTATATGTACAGTTGTGGAGGTAATCTGGAAAGGTTTTGGTGTTTGGAAGGCAAACATTCTGTGTCAACTTTAGCACTTTATGAGCAATATGGAAACTATCAGTGATTACCTCAAGGGCCCAAGTACCTTTAAACCCAAATTACCCTTGAAGCCAGAAACCAAGAGTTCCATTTGGTACCTCTTCTACTGGTTCAGCTCTGTGCTGTGCTATTTTCACCGCATCAGTCCCAACTGCCCTATTCTTGAATCGCTTTTTGTCCTGCTCTTTAACATATAACTTGCTGTAGAAAGAGAAAATGTGAATAGTGGTGCAGACTTATTCTTAAAATAAATGCTCCCTTAATCAAAATTGGATGACTAACAAGCATAAAATTATGGCTCTAATACCACGTATAATCGTTTATCTCATTGCAAAAAGGCATACATCATTTGCATTGTGTTTTAGTAGTGTTTTATATCCACTTTACCATAATCTAAATGAGCATGCACAGCACAGACAAATGGAGATTCTAGCCCATCTTATGTATTTGCCTGGAGAGCATAATGACGTTTGTTGCAGTTGCTTTTAAAAATTGTGTTCCTATAAATAAACACATTATAATGTAAAGACAATGCAGTGGGCAAGCACACTGCCTGAGCAGTTTTAATTGTGAGATATACTTTCCACAAAGAAGGGATGTTTTTAAAATTTTTTTTTCTGGACAGCAATTTTAATAAACTATACTTGAAAGTTATATGAGCTATGGAATAAGTTTGTTAAAGAGAATTTAAACCTGTGGATACATCAGCTCAGCATGTGGGTACTGCCAACCACATTTACAGCTCAGACTAGATACTATTTTCGTCTGCCCACTCCTCATTATCTGGGAGGTACTTAACAGTCCAAGCCAGAGACTCAGATTTAAGCAACTTTAAAAACTTATAAAAATGGCAACCACCAAAGTATGTATTTCTTTCCTTGAAATTACTTCCGCACAAAGGCTGTAAGAAGCTTTCACTTCTCCATCTACAGCACCCCTCCTATTCCCAAAACCACCACAGCAGTGAAGTTCAATAATGCATAGTCCTTTAGGGACAGCAAGTAGGGCTTCACGTGACAATATCTGCAAGAGCTGATTCCCAGCTCCCATGTATGACTTTATATCCTTTTCTGACCTTGTAGATATGTGAGAAACTGGCACTTAAAGCTCTGACATTTTTATGAGAGACAAGCTGATCTTATACCTAATTTTAGAGAGCTTTATAAAGCTCTTTTTCCCTCTTCACAAGGATAACACACTCGGCACAGCTGATCTTGCTGTACAGAAGTATGAGGCTTTAAAAGCAGAAAGATATGCATACTAAAACACAWGGTAAAATTCTCTTCTGTATTCTTAAAATCATTTATCTGTGACATATGTGGCATGAAGATGAAAATATGATATGGTCTAAAGGCTTTATTGTTACTTCACTTGGACTGAACTGCATTGCTTATGCTCAATGCACCATTTGTGCAATATGCTTTTCTGATTCTGCTCACAACCTAAGGCTACCATCCAAAAATCAAAGGAGCAGTACAATCTTGACACAGATTAACCTCAAAAATAAATTATAGCTATATGAAAGAACTGTGACATTCTACCCAGAGATTATTTGGTCAAAGAATGGGAACATGACAGAGATGGTAAGAGGATGAATTGAAGATGTCCCTGCTCAGCGGAGGGGTGTTGGTCTAGATGACCTTTAAAGGTCCCTTCCAACCCAAACTATTCTATGATTTTACGATTCTATGAATGATCCTCACCAAAATAAAACAGACAGATGGATACTCTGCACAGCACATTAAAACCTTTAGAGTTCAGCAGAGTATCATTCCTCTTTTTCCATCAGTCTGTCTTGTATGGATTTAGCACTTGAGAGTAACTAGATTACATATAGGTACCTGGTACAAGTACGTTTATATGTGGAAATTAAGTATTCTATATTATTTATCTTGGTAGGCATTGTAAAGGTAGTTTATTATCTGTATGTCCAGCTCTTATTATTAACTGACATTCAGTGTTCTGCTGCTCAGGGTGGGCTTAATTGCTTTCCTCTACTACTTTAAATTTTACTCCTGCTTTCCAACCAGCATAATACTAAGAACATTATTTTGTCGTTACATAGTCATGTTTCCGCATTCATTTCATTCCTTTTTTTTTCTGCAAAATCTGCTCTCTTTCCAGTAACCCCCCTCTTGTATACCAGAGTGGTGTTCAGCTTTGACCACTAGTTCTGCCTCATTTGTTTCATCTCTTCTTACATAGTATTCCCCTTTAGCTGACATGCTTTATTTTTTTTCTCCTAAATTAATTTAAAATTCATTTCATCAGTCCTCAGTGTTTTTCTCAGCCTAGATTTTTAGAGTAATCAATTTTGTGTGTGTCTATATACGACATAGTGTCAAGAGACTCTTATGTCCTAGCAAAACATGTCCTTTAGTTTACTTTTCTTTGGCTATTCAGGACAGTCCACACAGAAATATTGCACATTCATCAAGTTTGATTGCCTGGTCTTTAAACAACAGCAATTGTTCTTTCCGTATTACACATTCACGGAATCACAGAATGTTCTGGGTTTGAAGGGACCCACAAGGATCATCAAGTGCAACTCTTAAGTGAACGGCCCATACAGGGATTGAACCCGCAACCTCAGCGTTATCAACACCATGCTCTAAACAACTGAGCTAATTCCATTGACTTCTCTCTCCAACTTTCTCCCAAAAATACAGAAACACTTCTACCCTCTTTCTGTCTTTTGATGTTTCCCTAGCTAGAAACATTTTAACAAGATGTGAAAAAAAAAAAAMCATTCCAAAGGCTTTTCTTCCTTTACCGTAATGATTTCTCTAGAATTTGTGAATATCATTCATCTAGATCAGGTACCTTGTCAAAATGTAATGGTTCCGTATACTTAACTGTGTGCTCCAGCATAATCATAAAGCCTTTAATACTTTCTGTGGGAAAATACATTTTCATCTTCCAGATGTGACCTTCAGCTTTTTTCAGAAATGCCTATACTATGGAAGAGAAAACACATTGAGTTCTCTGAAATACATTCTTTACTAACAATAGCTCTTATTCGTGTAGCTTTATGACCTTGCAAGCTAGATTTGACAGATAACTCTGTACATATTCTATGCTTATAAAACCATTTCTTTTTACCATATTAATGTCATTAATTAGCATTATTATTACCAACATTAAAGTCTAAATTTTGCTTATCATCAATTTATCATCAATATCTTCAACCTTCCTTGCAGCTACAAGAACTCTCTTTTTTTCATATGAAGTATTTCCTTCCTCCATAAGTAATTTTATTGAGTGTGAGGTAAACTCTGGGTTATCTGGTCCAAGCAGTCCAGCTTGCACTTGACATTCACATCCTTTTCACATACGTAAGTGTATACTTTGAAAGCTTTTACCTTCTGCCTCAGACCGTTGTACAGAACACAACCATCTGTAGCCATCTGTAATGACACATACAGAAAGGGGAAATTCTAAATTTGCTCCACACCACCAGACTTGTGCATGTTATGTTGGGTGCTACAAGAGGGAGGCAAAAGTTTGCAGGCCTAACAGCACTTCTAGCTGTGCAGAGCACTGGAGCAAGAGAATGCATTACATATTTGAGCCTGTTCATTCATGTAGTACAAACTGACAACACTGAAATTCTGTACTGTAGACAGAGCTTGGGCCAGTGTGTATATGTATGATACTACACACATGACAAAACTCAAACATTCCAATTCGTATTTTTCCCACGCTGCTCAGGTACGAAGCACCTGTCTGGTGCTCTCCAACATAAGCCTGTTGATAGATCCTTTGTTATTAGTTTTATATCATTTCACTAAATGTTCCCTGACAAATGTTTTGTAGATATGCAGAAAAAGAGAACCTGGGTGTATATATGTATCTGTGTGACATACAGGGTCTGGAGAAACAACCTACACAACCATCAACAATAAAATCATCAAAATACACAAGGAGACACTTGTTACTGTGAAAGTCTTACAACACGACACATCACGGCACAAGACAAGCATTTGACTATCTAAACTAAAATACATACACATTTATATAGATATGCTAGATAACTATCTTTGCATGGCTTTCTCCACAATTAGATTGTTACCTGAGCAGTAGCAAGTCCTTGTTTAAGACAAGTGCAATACAAGCTTGTTCATTCCAAGCAGTGCCATTCTGGGAGTCTATGCCAGTTTGCACTGATCCCATTTGCACCCCCCATCAGTTCACGATATTACCCTCATTATGTGTCTTTTACAGCTATTGTGCCTTTCATCTGCAGATCACTTGCCTTTCATGTACTGTCATCTCCACCTTTTTCCTTAGAAGAGTATTTCACTTTACTGCTTCTATACTTCAAGCCTGCAACTCTCCCCGCTTGCTTTGTCTAATTGGCTCTTAAAGCCTTTTTCACAATGAAGTAACTCATTAAATTGTTTTGATCAGTTTCCAAAATTTTCCTGAGGAAATGCATAATGTATAGGTTTGCATTATAATTTTCTTAGGTATTTCATTTATTGTGAAATAAATTGTGGAGCATTTTTGCATTCATTGGGACAGAGATGAAGCAAGCTTGGCTCAGTAGGGAAGCTGGCTAGGGAAACTATTTCCAAAGAGTCCTATACATCAGTCTATGACTAAGTAATACAATATAACTAAATTGTCCTTGAAGCATAGACTAGAGTCTTCCAAACCCATGGAAGTGATCTAACCATAACACTGCAAAATCAGGGTTACACTTACTCCTACTCCCACTCTGCAGCTCATTGAATCTTTAAATCTTTTATACAATCTGCCATATCTTCTGGGGCAGAGTTTGAAAATACTTGTCCTCCCCAACAGTCTATATGCTGGGGAACTTTCCAGGTCAGATTGTGCTTGTACTAGCAGAAAAAGGGACTGAAACAAGATGTCCTCTTGAAAAGGCTGAGGAGGAGGTGAGAGGAATCACCACCTACTTCTCCTCTGGTTCCCTTTTAAAAGAAAAGATTGATTCTTCTATGTGTTTTTCTCTGAAGAAGAGGATTAAGTTCCTACTTTCATGGCTGTAAATCATATGTGGAGAGAAATGTATGAAGAGAAGCACACAGTTAAGCATGTAAGCCTCCAAGAGGGTGGGGATTTAAAACATGAGTGAGTCCTCAGGGCTTTGCTATTGCTACCTCAGCTGGCTCACTGCTTAGTGTTGTGCCCAACACTATGGATCATACATTCTTTCTTTGCCATCATGTACAAAACCTACTACTGCAACTCAAGGCCAYAGATTCTGCCACAAGTCTCCAAATATTATGTGGTACAAAAGTCTTTGTTTGCCAAAAAACTTAAATGTCTGTAACTTTTCAGTAACTTCATTACTTCTTTTAAACACATAACACTGTATGCTGTTGATCATTCAGACACATGAAATGTTTCAGCAGCTGCAGGAGACCACGATATACATGCAGGTATATGAATACCAGCACCGTCAGGCAACATACTGATGTACTGTATTTAAATCCTTAATGTACCAACTGGCACCACACCTGGTAGGTGTGACCACTGATGTGTGCCTCACCTGCCTGCTTTTGTGCCTTACCATCCCATGTACAAGTCAGAAGTCAAGACTCCACCTGTTCTGTGTTTTCATGGCCTTGTTATAACTCTGAATTTCTGTTCTCTTCATCCACTGCTTCCCTCACCACAGCCAGGATACTGCTCCTTGTGCGATCCCTCTGCTGTAGGAGGGGCAGGGGAAAGGAGCAGGGCAGAGCTGCCGGGTGCACTGGGGTGGTTGGAAGTTGCAGGTCCTGCAAGAGTCCATGGTACAGGGTATTTCAGAAGGAGTAGAAGGAAGTGGAAGGCTTCAAGGTTCCTGACATCCTTATGCTGCAACTTGCAGTATGATTTACAGGTCATCTTCTCTCCCTAGTCAGATGAACCATCAGCTCCACAGTCCGCAAGACAGAGTGAGCTGTCAACTCTCCCCCTTCTACTGCTCCTCAAAACCTCAGAGAAGCCTTGTCCCAAGGCCCTAACAGAGCAACTGGGGTGATTCCCTCACACCACTGAGGGAGTCAGTCAGTGTGGGCTGAACACTGGTCCTGAACCCTCTGTGATCAAACCACCTAGCTCTGAACTTTGACAACCTGTGCTAATAAAGTTACTGAGTGATCACGACCATTTTCTGTTAACTTTTTTTTCACGTTTCACTTGCTAAAGAGGCAATTCTAGCTCCTGGAGCAAGCATTCCAAGTGAAACTCAGAAATATGACCTGGAAAGATCATATAAATGGGATTTTTCTCTGTCATCTCTCTATGCTTTTGATTATTCTTGACATTGTATAATGCTAAGTTATAAATAGACAGCATTTTGAAAATGTCATAATATCCTGAGTCTAATAAGAGAATACCAGAGCTGGAAAATATGCTTAAGAAATCAAGATTACATAGCAAACTCAAGAGGAAGTATTAAACTGTGCTTCACTGCAATGGAACTTAACTGCTACAAAAAAATGTGAACCGTGAGCTCAAGCTGGAAGCTACAATTGAAATGTAAACATTCCTTATTGAAAGCAGATGCCACATTAATAACAGCAACCACAAAAGCTGAAGACTTGTGGCATTACTGGATAGAGCAGTGATGCTTTTTCACCCTTTCGAGTGGATCTAATTCACATAATGTCCCCCAGCTAACCCAAATGTTCAAAGTCCTTGTACTTGATCCTTCAGTAGAGCATGAATTTGTTTTGGAATATTCTAGCTGAATTGGTTTCTTTTTCTCTCGCCTTTCTATCTCATATATAAATTATTCTCATCTCTTTTCAGGTTTTCTGTGTCTCAACTCTGCACAGTTAAGACAAAAGGGCTGGTACCACCGAATACATGACAAGTTTTTCCAATTCTCATAAACTAATTCAGAATATTTACTAAAAATCAAAATTATCTATTCTTGAACCTAAAGTAAAGAGCAATTTGTGCTTTGATTTGTATAGAACGCTTCGCTAACTATATCAATAGCTACAAATTCACCCCAGACTATGTGGAACAGAGTTTGGCCCCTAGAACATGCCTGAGAGTATTTCATGGGCTCAGCACCACTCTGCATCACCCCTCCAGGAGGCAGCAACCACTGACTTCTCTGGAGTCTGGGGATGGCCAAGAAGAGTCACAAACATGGCTAGAATTGTTTCTGACCAGTACTGAAGCATCACTGAAGTTATAATAATAAAACCATAGCAATAAGATGATATGTGCTGATGTAACTCTAGTGAAAATTTCAAAGAGTGATCTGCAAGATCAATAAAAATTAGACTCTTAACATAGTAAATAAAACAGTTTGGAAGTATTTCAGAAATTAATACAGGAAGCAGAAAAAATTACATACAACTAACGCAATTTCCATGGAGCTTTGCCCAAGTTGACATTTATTCCATTACACCACCCCATTCAAACTGTCCCTTGCTTAGATAGCTAAGGCAGCCAATGAAAACCCAATGAAAAATATCCTTTTTCACTCTAGAACCCTAGCTTCTTGATTATAATGAAGTGAAGCTAAGACTTTGGGTAATTAAAGGTGACTGGTAAGAAAAAACACTAGCGAACAGTAACTGGGATTGATGTAATCTGACAGTCAAAGCTGCACAAGGGCAAGGTCTGTCACACTGCCACTGCCCCATTGTGGAATTAACATCCACAGTAATAAGCACGACAACACGGGTCTTAAAAATTCTACAGCTGAGAATACAGAGGTTTTTTTCACCCGAACCAAGCAAAAATATTTGGCTGTAATTGCACAATGAGAGACAGAACACCCTTTGAAGTTTAAGAGCTACCTGCCTACTTAAAAGCTGTCTTCTAAGATACGTCATTTTTCTTCCAAGTGTGGCTGCTCTGTTCCACATGAACACAAATTCTCATTTCTGCTTTGTCATCTGTCAAGAAAATTGCAATCAATATCATTTTAATCCAACTCCTATATGTAGTGTTGAACCTTTTATTTGTCTCAATGAATAAAAAATTTGAACTGCAACTGTGCTCAGTGCTTTCTGAGAATCTGAAGAAAACCCTGGATTCTCCTTTTCACTTTTAAGCTTTGAATTATGGACCATCTAATCGCCTGGCAGCAACTGAAGTTCTTAAATTATAAACAGTGAATTATCTTCTTGCTTTTGTTATTAAAACAAAGAAGTAGACAAGTTTTGGAGATAATGAAAATTTAATATAATCAGTAAAAAGTCTATATAAATTGACATTCATATTTTCTTATTTTCTTTTTTTTTCCCTCCAGCTTTTTAAATTAACATTTCCTGGACTTGATTGCATTAATTCAGTTTTAGAAAAGACTGCCATGTTGGACAATTCCCCATGCATATGTACCAAACATTTACATTAACACTAACTGCAGTCATCAGAAGTTATGGGAAAGTTGTGTGTACCTACCTATGCAGAAGGTGAATTCCCACAATGCCAAAATCCTTAAATGCATACAGCAAAGGAAATTTTGCTGACTTTTTTTAAAAAATATAAACAACTGTCCTGTCATGATGCATATTTCTGCACCCAGAGTGACATTCTCTTTTGAAGAGTTTTAGCATCTGTAACAAGTAATATTTATAACAAGTGAAAAGTAGGTCTTGAGAAAATCAAGCTGACATTTAGAGAGCTACATTTGGTGCAACTMAAATTTACTGCAGCTGCAGTATAAATAATCTGAGCACTGCCAAAGATGAGCTACTTATGTCTGTATACACACAGAACACTCTAAAGTTCTCCACATTTAATTTCAAATAAAGGACGGTTTTACAGCTGATCAGTGCAGTACACATGATCTCAAGCATGACAAAGCCATGAAATCTGAAGCAACTTCCATCACAAAGAGCCTAAGAACACACCAATTTCTTCAAAACTATTCCACAGCCCTCTCCACTGAATCCAGCTGTAATGTGGGAAATTGGTGTAATTCCTTCTTAATTACATTGAATACCATTGGCAGATGAAATTTGTAGAAAGTTAGAGATGCAATGCTCTCTACAGCACTCTACATTTTTGATCGTGCTGGATAGAGGGGGCTGGGAGAATACAGGCAAAGATATAACTGAAATTTTATGACCAATTATTGCTACAAGAAGTATCTCTGTGCTAGCTTTTCACCAGATACTGCACGACAAGGTGCCTGTGGTGATCGTGGCAGGAAAGCCCGAGGGGTACAGAAGCCACAGAGCTCAGCTCCTGGGTGGGTTTGGAAGGGTTCCGGCCAGCACTGCGGCCCCCTCAGGGATGGCATGGGAGCCACGTCACTCACAGGGACTAGAGGCTTCACCCAGTAATTTTGGCTCAATGACAAACATGGGATGGAGGAAAAGGAGACATCTAGGACTCAGTTGGGCCAAGCCGGTATTGGAAGATTTTGACAGTTAGGGCACATTGGATTTAAGGAGGGATCTTGTCTTCCGTTTCTCCCTTAAACTCAGTTTTACTATCTCAAAGTGAGTTTTTACAAGAAGTTTATGGACTGTGGACTTTAAGGAAACATTTATGCTACTATAAGCTCAGGTATAAGGGAAACAATGGTATGCTGTTTCTTTAAAAAATGGCATTGTGCCATATCCATGCCTGCCTTTTCCACATTTCAGTGTTGTCTCACAAACAATATGGGCCGTGGCAAACTGAAAAAACAATAGGCTATAGAATAATGGTGGAAACGAAAACAGTGAACTCTGCTGACAAACCTTTATTCAGATGTTGTTTCTCATCATAAAAATCAAGTTCCTGTTTCCAAGCTTAAAAATTATATAATTCAGATGGTATTTTCAGGTATCTTTGCCTCTTTTCCTTTTTTTTTTCTTTTGCACAATTCTTAAACTCCTAAGAGTTGCCGTATCATTTTAATGACATATGAATAGTAATATATCAGATTTCATTGAGAATTATTCCGAACATTTAAAGAAATAATGGATAAGCTTGAAAGTGTTCCAGAATTATTTTTTTTTAAAAAGGCATGTGTTAATGTTTAATAGCATTTTTCCTGAAATCTGTAATTTTTAATTAATTAACTCCCTTTGAAATCTTTGAGTCATCTCATGAAGGAATAGAAATTCTATGTTAGATTTAGGAGACTAATCATGCAATCAAAGAACAATTTAATCCATATTCAGTGTGATCTCTACAGAAACAGAGTCAGACTTTAAAGTGTTCATTGCAACCTTTTCATGAACATTTTTACTTTTCAAGATAAATGACTCACTCATCCAGGAACATCACTGATTTTGCAGGAGTGTCATCATCTAAAACCAAGCCACTCAAAACCTCGTAAATTTATAGTTGAAGCTACAATTAAGAGTAACTTCTGATAGATTTAGGGAAAAATACGAAGTTACATTACACAAATGCCCTCAACCTTGTCCTGCAGAGATGATATTTAATAACTACATTTAAATATCTTATCCTATTAGGATCAATTGGATTTTTTAAAAATGTGTTTCTTCTTTTTGGCACCCTACAGAGAAGAGATAAGGTTGCTAAAGTACCATACCTATGCATTCCTTCCGCTGGCTTGGAACAACAGCTGCACATACCTGTGGGCATAATTTTGCAGCTAAGACATTAACCAATATATCTGTCAGTCAGGAAGACATATAAATGACTTAAGTTGCACCTGTAATTGAATGTGCCTATAAAGTGGGGGCCAAAACAAACCACAGACAGCAATTGAAAAATCTGTCCCTTCTGGCAGACCTGACATGACCTTGATCTCTCCTGTTGTATGACAATACCGTCACTCACACGATTGTTCTGAACTTGAAGGGGGTATTCTTGACTGACACCATTGGGGAAGTCAGAATCAGGCCCAGAGATTCTCAGATCACCAGATGGATTCCACAAGTGTGATGGCTTGCCCGGTCTCGTTCCCAATAGCATTTGTTACACCCACTGCCAATGGCAGCGTCTTACAAAATAAACTTCACTCTTCATGCCAAATTTTCAAGAGCAACAAATCATCCAACATCAAGCCGTGGCTGATACCCCATGGCCTGTCCCTCAATTTTATGATTTCTTACAATGGAGCCAAGGCATGGAACAGCATGAGGGTGAAATTTATCACAGCTTCCCTGTTCTAAGCACTGTCTGAATTGGAAAGAGGAGAGTATCACAGCCAACATAAACTTACTGGCACAAATGCAAAGCCTGCACCTGTCTGAATTTGCACAGAGAACACTCTGTGATTCCCTGCTGGAAATCAGCTGAGGATGGTTATGTGCCTATAGTGCAGATCATCTCTTCCACCTGGAAATGAAGAGCAATCTGGGGTCTGAACAGAGTCTGTGGCTTCAGGGCTGATCCTGTAAAGGTCGATCCATCAGATTTGCTCCTCTTCTGAGAGGGCTGCAGATCCAAAGGTTAGTCTTGTTAAGAAGAATATGGACTGAAATAGGTATGGTGGAGAGAGATCTTTTGCATGCTTTGCTTTTTTGTTTGTTTGTTTATAAGACAGTTTTCTCTCATTCTGTTTCTACACATTTGAAAAAAAATACAAAATCATAGAATGGTTTAGGGTGAAAGGGACCTGGCTTGAATTGCCTACAGCTCTGTAACACCTTGAAACAATGCATTCAACTGCTACAACTTGAGCCAAAGAGAGACAAAAAAAGACAGATACTAAATGGTGCTCTTTCTATTTATCGTAGAGACTGCCAGATATACAGATGACTGAAGCAAAGGCTACTGAGTTACTCTGCCTTTCTGGCTTTAGAAAATGTCAAAYTGGTTGACTTCTGCTGCATTATGCTAAGTAACATAAGTAAAAGAGCCCTCTTCTGTAATCCTGTAAGTGTGCCAATATCTTCTCTGCTACTCAGGTGTGAGATATGTGTACCTCTGAGGTGCAGGAAGTACTATATGCCATATTTTAAAGGTGAGATAATCTTTAATGCTGGGGGTAGAAAACTACTCACTTAAGGTAGAAAATCATGTCTGCATCAAAGTCACAGCTGCTGACTGACTTCTCTACACAGTGGCTACATGTAGCTGGGGCAGAAGAGGAACTTCTACATGCCTGACACCAGCAATACACTGTCCACACAAGCACATCTTCTAATGCAGCACAGCTCAGCATGCCTCAGCTCATCTTCTACATCCTTATCAGTCATTTCTAAACAACTTTCTTATCGCAACTACTTCTTCATATCATTTCTGGTTGCTGCAATGTTATGGCCCACAGGCAAACAAATTTTTTAGCTCATAATTTCACGCATTTCTAATTTATTGTCTCGCTTTAAATCTCCATTAAAATGAAAATAGAAGAAGGGAAAAAAACAAGACCTTTGCATGCTTGTTCACCAAGCAGCTTTCTTAGATTCTTACAGGTCTAATTATGATATGAAAACATGATTTCCAACTTTGCAGATGATACTAAATTGGAAGAGAATAAAAACAAATGAGGAATAATTAGGTAGTGCAGCCAGATATAAAAGAATTTAGATCATTTTATATTTCAGGAATAATAGATGGCAAATGCAGGGCTGTGCAAATAAATTGAGAATAATTAGCCTCACAGTGTGACATAAAAACTGGGACCTTGTTTAGAAAGACAAGAGGCTAAAACATGCTGAGAGAAATAAATTCTGAACTTTGAATGCAAAATTCACATCTAAGATTCCCTTACTCATGTGACTTGCTAGCAGTCTCTGTGGTACTCCCCTAAAAATAAGATAGAACTCAGTGTCAGTAAGAAAAACATCACCTGGCCTCTGGGAAAGGAAAGGCTACATGGCATAGTCTAAGAGGAACAATTCCTTCCACAGTAATTACACAGGACTGTATTGCCTAAATAATGGATCATAGGCCAAATTAAGTCTGCAGGACATCTCTGCCCAAACCAGTATCTTTCTCCAGCGGCAAAAAGAAAAAGAGTGGGGAGAATACACTAAGGAAACATTTTGTTTGCTTTGCTCGAATGTCCCTGCAGAAGAGGCACCTGACTCTGACTGCGGCAGAAATGCACTGCTTGTTTGGAAAGAGCTCTAGGCTGATCAGGAACAGTCATTTTTTATATCCTTGCATTATGTTATGTTCCTTAATGTATTCAGGCCTGAAGTTAGAAAAAGGTTTCCAACAGTTGAGCCGGGAGGTTCCAGAAGAGCTGTCAGTGGGAACAATGGTGGGAAGATACCTTGCTGGTTTTAAAATGTTGCTTCATGAACCATGACAGATTAAATGCTGAGATAGCAGGGATGGCAAGGGACATCACCCTAAGAGATTGCTGTGGTTTCCTACGCTGCTGCTTTCTGCTCTAGATACTGCTGCCTACTTCTCTGCTCTTGACTGAAACACAACCTGTCAAAAATGCACTCCCTCTTCTGCATATATCAGCACATTAATTTTCAGCAATGTGATATAGGATGTTCTTCTGTATCATTCCAAGAAAAAAAAGAGCATTTTTTCTCTCTTGAAGAGATGAAGATTTGTTCAGGAAACTGATTTTTTCTTTTATTGAGAGTTGTCTGTTCATTTTGAAGGTGGGTGAAGAAGGAAAATGGACAAATGCATGTGGGAATTAAGATCACTGCTGGTGAGTCACTACTGCAAGGATTACCAACTACAGGATATTTTCACTGAAAACAGAGTTAAATAGACATATCTAGAATGTTGACATCTAAAATCCATCATTAGTCTGTGGAATTTGAAAAGTTATTAGGCTGATCTGTTTGCCCACCTAGAGACGCCTTTATGGGGTGAAGATTTACCTGCATAGGTCTTCTTACGGTAAACTTTCAGCTTGTATAACAATAGCAAAATAGTAACAAAAGCTTCCTTGTTATGGCATTTATACATTTCTTTCTAGCCATGTTTTCTATGGAACAGACCTGAATTATTAGCCATCTATCAAGGGGTGGAAATGAAAGGACTTTCAAATCTTCCAAACGCAATGAAATGGTTTTCAGCATTTCAGCACTGAATGCCTGCATAATTTATGGCAGAGTGCACATAATTTCTGTGTATGGCTATACCTAACACGGGTGGCTCATTTCACATTTGAAATTCAATTCTGCCAGCTGACTAATTGATTCGTTTTCATAAACACTCTAAAATTTATAATAAGAACAATGCTTTGCTGTAAGATGCTGTTTTGGGGCTGTACCAAAACTAACTATGAATATTTACTTTCAACAAAAGTTAGTGGGACCAACAGTAAATAATGAAAACATAGTGATTTATAATTTCTTTTCACAATCCCTATTGTTACGTGAGATTCAGCAAAATTTCAAATCCTATAAACCACCCCCTTAAAGTACAGGTTATTATGTTATTCAAGCTCAGTTTTCTGTTCTCTGTCCCCTTCCCCCCATCCCTTCCAAGAGCCCTCCCTCTGCTGGGATCCCTCTGATTCTGTCTTGGGATGTGAGACAGTGAACAAGCTTCAGACATAAGCTTTGATAGCCACCATGTCCATGATCCTTCACCAGAAGAGTTGAATTAGGATGTTTGCGGGGATGGTGGGAAATAGTTTGATTCCAGAAAGAACAATAAATCATTCCAAAAACCCTTAAACATATATCCTGAAGTCACACTGGTTTCCAGCGCAAAGACCTAGTTTAAAACATACAAGGTCAGACTGTGGCAGCGTCCTCAGGAAGCGCTGCTGGGGACTGCCGCAGTTCAGTTCCCACGAGTCCCATTAGGTCAACTTGTGCGGTTGCAGCAGGAAAGATGGGATTAACATAAAGTATGGGAGGTGATTTATTAGTCCACTGCAACTCTTGCACGATCAGGCTTGGAGAGCAGCACCGGCACTGGTGATGGACAGTTCTACCAGCTCTAGAATTCTGGGAGCATAGCCCAGCCTTGTCACATCACCCTTCTTCCCAGCTGCAATACAGCAGCTCTCCTACTTTGACCATTAGTCTGTGGCACTGATACCTGGCATCTGGGGAAACAGGCAGGATGGGCCTCAGGTAGGTTCAGGATCAAAGATATTCACTTATAAATAACATCAGGTTTAGATTAGCATGATTTTAAGTGTATGAGAGGTAACTTAAAAGTTGTGACTATCATGGAGCRCTCTATGTCCCAGAGCTCTTTAATAGAGTTCAGGGACAAGCACACTTTCCCCTGAAACCCATCAGCTTCCCACCCTTCTTAGCTCTGTGCTATTGCCTTGAGCTGTTTTAGCCCCAGATGGGACAGGAACAGGCAGCAGAGCCAGATCTGCCCTCCAAAAGGGGTCTGTAGTCTACCATAGACAAAAGAGAGTCTACCACAGAAAACCTCGCTTCAAATCCATCACCTCTGCAAAAAAAGAGTCCTCAATCTGTCTCCCAGCGACTTAGGAAGCTGTCACTAGGAATCACAGCCGCTGGAAGTTGCTCCACTCCAGGATGCAAACACACTGTGAACCTGCAACCAGCGTGTAGCTCCCAGCGGGGCTGCGCCCGTGGCCACTGCTGCCATTGAACACTTGGACCGTGGCAGCAGCCAGAGGCCAAGAGCCCAGGGCCCCGTGCTTGGCACCGGGAACCCACAGCCTTGGCTGGCATCACACTGCCTCTCTGGCAAAATCTGGCTGTGCCCTCCTCTGCACCCTGGCTGTCTTCTTGCCCTTCTTTTTCTGCAGAAGATATGCACAGTTTGAGCTTTTTTTCTTGTCTCCAGGAAGTTTTCTTGGCCCAAGAATTAATCCTGACATTTAATTCAAGTATAATTTTGTTAGTGGTATATACATGAATACTTACTTTAGTTGTTGTTGTTGTTGTTGAGAAAAGCATCTCTGTATAAACAAAAATAAACACTATTAAAAAGTTAAAAACAGCCTGACTTGCTCTGCAGAATTTTCAATCCTCCAGGATTCAGCAAAAATAGAATGAAGTACTTACATCTTCAAAAAGCATTTAGCCAAGCACTCCATCAAAGGTTAAAGTGCAGCAATATGAAATAACTGAAAAGTTGGCTCACTGGGCTGCAAATTGGCCACGAAGAGGAAATGAATTTGAAGAGGAAAAGAATTTATAAGAGGTTGTGATAGAGATCAGGAGATCTTCAGCCTCTCAATATTATATTAACAACAGCACCAAAAGTTGCTGCTGTCAGTTCCTGATAGTAAATTCTAGTTAACAATAAGGAAAGAACAATACAATCAGAAACAGGAAAATGTAAAATATTCATGCATTGCAGTACTCATAAAACAACACATGAGAGAGAAAAACAGTCAAGAAAGGGATCACTATCTAATGGAAAATTGTTGCAGAATTACAAGGAAAACACTTCTGTTTCAGCAAAAAAACATCTATACTCAATTCAACTAAAAGTGCAGCTCCTGTAAATAAGACAAGCTAAATCACCTTAGAATTAGGCTCAGCTCTCAGGAAAGCTGAGGAAGTCTTAGGTATCTATATATATATGTGTGTGTGTGTGTGTGTGTGTATAATTAGTAAAATATAATCTAGATTACATTGAATTCAACACTTTTGTTAAAGAGTGAAAGCATGAATAGGCACATATGAATAGGCACACATTTATTCAGTACAAATTGTTCTAATCTGCAGTGTCTCATTGGTCATGTCTGTGGTTTGTCTCAAACCACATTCCCAAGTGTTTTCCACTCTTACTAGTTTTGTAGTCATCATAGGTGCTCTGTTTTATCAGTATGAGGTCCACCACAGGTCTGGGATAAACCAGCAAGTCGTGGCCACCACCGGCCCTGCATCACTAGAGATGCATCAGTGCAAGTTGTATGAGTAGAGAGTTAACCAGACACCACCATCACTAGCTCTAGTTTAAAAATAGGGGGGTTTTTTCCAAAATTCTTCACTTTTTCCTTCAAGCCCTATAGTTTGCTACACAAAACACAGAGGTGTTAAAGCAGACAAACTCACACCTTTCTCTAAGCAAAGGGTCAGGCTGGCCTTCCAGTTGTTGCCTCTCTGCTGATGCCATAGTGAAGTCTGAAACAAAGCATGAGATTTCAAAGTACTTTCTCACTTTAGCAAAGGAAAGGAAAACAAATAAAAGAAACCTTGTAATTTAAGTTTTATATCTAGCATTTGCTTTGCATGTGCCTTTCAAATACTCCCTGTGGGGCTGTGTCTCTAACCAGACACTCTTTCTGCAATTTTATCATTCAAAATTCCTGAGGAGTAAAATTGTGAATGAACATATAAATGTAATAAATTTCCTTCATCCTTTCACAGGATGCTGGTTCTTTCCTTGTTAGATGCCAATGCTATTTAAAGGAACTTCTGCAACTCTTTTTGTCTTTCTGAATTTCAAAGATTAGGGAAAAACATGTTGAAGAACAGTCTCTTTCAGATGTGTAACTTTTCCACACTCTGATGTTGGACAAATTTGGCTAGGAATGCAGACAAACACCGAGCTGGGAAGTAAGAACTGACAGGAGAGATTTTGTGTTGATACTGAACCAGTGGACTCAGAAGAATTATGGGTTGCTGAAATTTCAACATGACCAGTGAGGACATGACAAAAGGATTTTGAGAACCTCACAGAGAAGATGTCTGATGATACTAGGCTAAGGATAATATTAAACACGGGAGAAAATCTACACTGCTTCCTCAGAAGAAAAATTCCATCCTGTGCTCCTGAAAGGTAAAATATGCAAATGGCACCACTGAGTCAACAAGTACTGTAGTGGCTAAATCTTCACACAGAATCTGATGGATTTCTCCACTGTGAAAGGAATCCAAGCAAAAAGTCATGAAATTTCTTTCTAGGAATTGGTTCTAATAGTGCAGGTTACAAAGAGGCAGTGCTGCTTTCAAAAGGCTGTCTTATTCCACATTCTCTGCAGTAAAGTCATAGCTACTTTATCCCATAAAATATGATTCATGTCAGAACAATGRCAAATTTTTGGAAATCTATGATGCAGCGCCTGTATTAAATGTCTAGGCATGAAAACAAAAAAGGATGACAGAAATTTAAAGACACCAACTGTTTAACAAAATACACAATGAAATAATAACCATAAAGAGTATCTCCGTAATAAAAGTTCAAAATTAAAACCTTTTGATTGCTCTTGGTTCTGAAAATTGTGTTTACCTGAATAAACATAACTGTCTTTGAAGACCGGACTATCCTTCAGCAAGCATTATTTTCCTGTCAATCAATACTTTTCACTGCCATGCTATTTSAGTGTGGCCAGAGTTCTCTGGATACTTCATTACCAATGGCTTCCACTTGTCCTAGTGCCACTCCGTTTTTAAAAACCACGCACTTTGGGAATTATTAGTTTTCATAACTGAAGGTAATAATGAGAAAAAAATCACAGGGAAAGGAATGTGTCCACAGATCTCTTCACAAAGGGCACCATCACAGGATATAATAGTGAGACAAAGCAAAAGTTGAAGATAAATATTCCTTTTTCAGTTGACACATTCATTTTCCAGGCATCAGTCTAAGAACATTCATGTTAAAAGCAGTGGGAAATAGCCCGGAGAGATTAAGTGACTTCATCTTAATAGACGGTGTTTTGTAAGGATGAACTTTAGCAAAATCTTTGATACTTTTATGCCTTAAAATCATGGAATGAGGGGTTTCAATTTGCCTAGCTATGGAAAATCCCCAAACAACAAACTTCTTGAAAACAAAAGCTATTACAGGTCTTTTAGTTCAGAGTTTACCACACAGGACTGTTCTTTCAAGGGCAGTTTTCTTAATCCTTTCTCAAAGGTAGGTTTACATTTTTTCAGTGAAGGGCTTATAATTTTTCCTTTATTAGATTCATGGTCATCTGCATACATTGCATTGATATCTGATATCTGACTTCCTACTATTACAAGTAAACTTCAGAGGCAGACAAGAGAGACAGTGGGTTTGATGTCAGCTTTATTTTGGCCAGAACTAGATCCCCGCTTTCCACTGAAAGTCATGAATCCTTTACTATAAGCAAAACTTACATAAAAATAAAGATGTAAATTTCAACTGGATATGTAAAACCGAAAAGCAGAAAACTGTGAAGACAAACATAAGGCTATACATCACTAGGAGCCCCAATTTCTTTCTGATGTGCCATAATATCTCCTCTAATGTCATAGTTGAATGACCCCTACTGCAATATGCAGGTTTAAAAAAGTGGTTTCAATGGGCCAGGCCTTTAATTAACATGAATGGAAGTCACAGTCATCTAACTGCACTGAATGGAGCCCCTTTTCCTTCAACATTCCAAATACTGCAATTTTTAACTATATCTCCAAAAATCAGTGTTTTTTCTCAAGCTGCACATTACTTTCTCTGATTCTCATCACATATCTCCTTCCATCGTTACGTTCTTTTTCACCAAGGAGATCCCTAAAAATCTAAACAGAAATTTGGTGTCATCACTTATAAACTGTTTCCAGTACAGAAAAATAACAGAAAGTTGAATGAAGTCTTTCATGCACGTGTTAAACTATGAAAATATAAAGAAAAGAAGCAGTAGATTGAACATAATGASCAGAAAAAAAATCATAAAAGTAACTTCCAGTTCACTTGAGGCACATGGTTAACCACAAAATCAGGAGGTACAGAAAAAACTACAGCTTTRGAAAGAATCGCTCCCTCTTTCCAAATGCTGACATATATATCCAAGAACAGTGGCCATTTTTATGCTGAATCTACATCCACATGCATAGCATGACAGATAAAATTAACCTACAATGCTAGGCAAACAGAGTTAGTGCATGCTGATCTGAACAGAGACTTTCTGTTCTACTGGAAAACACCAGATTTGTTTTCATTATGACAGGAACAAAAGGAAAAGCTGAAYTTTATTTGTAAGAAAATAATTGGATAAACTAATATGTTCCACTGCAAAATGAGTATTTTTGTTCTGATTTTGATTTAATATTACGTTCAGACTGTAGGTTGTGAAAATAGGAAGTATTTTTAAATGAGAAACCACAGCAGTTCATTATGGATAAGACTGAAAATGCCATTTTCATCATTTTTCCTTAATTAGATTTTATTGAAAGTGACRTTTCACACAAAATTTTACTATTTATAAATAAAAATGCTTTTTCCAATGAGAAACATGTATTTTAGAAACCTCTCCAGTTTTTACTTCTACAACTGAGAAAATAATGTCCCCATGTTATCAGTCCACAGCACAACTTTTAAATGGTTGAAAATTTCATCAGAACCAAATCAAACCAAAATCCACTTAGGTGAAAAACACCTTGTTGGAGCTGACAGACTGTTAAAAGTGTAGATACYAGAGACAAGCCAGAAATTCAGTGCAAACTATGTGTCCTGTACATTGTATACACTGAATACCAGTAAGCAGATAACATTAGAGAATGAAGAGCAGTAAATGTCAAGGGCAGCAGATACAGAAAGAGGAAGGCAACAAATGCACTTAAGAAGTCATCAAGTGGAAGCAATGAAGAAGCATTCACACAAATACGCTACAATGTGAACAAAAATGGTGCTCTTAGAGGCTATTGCAGCAATACATTATGGGAAGGAAAAAGTCAGRGTATGCACCAAAACTGTAAGTGTAATCACTACAAACCAGGCCAAATAGGAAGRAAAACAGTCAAGGTATTTTATATTTTGCAGACAAGCTCTTATTCAGAAATCAATTTGGGGAACTAAAATTCTGCAGAGTCCCTAATTATGCTCAGTTTTGTATCCACCAGCAAAAAACAGGGCAAAAAAATCACTTTTAGCAAGAGATTAAAACAAGCAATGGCTCAAAMTATAAAGACCATGCACTTAGCCTTTATTCATACATACAAAATTAGTCCAAAACTAAGAAGTAGTCCAAAAAATACAAGCCATGAAGCTGATTAATCTCAAACTTAGAACATTTATTACGTCCTGTATTATGTGCACTTAGCCACCCAATACTAAAAATCACAATCCAGTAAAATGAAGGAAATGGTTGTACTTCAGACTGTCAGAAAATCCTGCTTGGAGAAGTCAGAGTTGAAAAACAGTATGTTGTTTAGTATCCTGATAAAGGAGATCACAGGTGARGAAGCCAAGGAGAACGGACTGGGGGGTCTGCAGGAGCAGAGTGGGCAAAGGGGGTCAACTTCAATGGATTTGCAACAAACAAGTTTTTCTTTACCATCTGTGGGACAAACCCTGACAACCTCACTGCTTTAGAGGATGGATAGAAAACATGCTTCATGCCCACTGGGTAGTAGGATGCCTCCTTTAGGAGGCAAAAATTGTTAAATTAGGTGACAAGGTTTTCCCAAGCCAARTTCCAGCACAAGAAAATATAACTGGAGGTACTCAGCCCCAGAGACCTGGAGTGCTCAGGCAAAGAAACACTCTTACCTCAGGTTTTAATTTTTATCTGATTTATATCAGAAAGAATATTTAATATCTCCCCTAATCACCTACATGCTCTGTAATGCTCACACATACAGAACACGCAGATTATGAGACAGACTAACACCTCTCTCCACTGAAATTACTGTAATAGCAAAGCCATTCTGCAAATGACAGTGTAAGTATCAGCTCAGATAATTCCGGAAAATTAATGCCCCAAATGAAATGCTTCCTCAGAGCTGAGGGAACACATTTTATTCTTTAGTCTTTTTACTCTTACTTTATATACATATATTGTTTACTACTCTGGACTATAATTTCTTTTTTTTTCCCTCCACTCTTCAGCATGAGGCCAGCACAGTCATTTAGCAGGCTTTAAAACCAAAAAGGATCTCAGAATCAGCTAACACRAATGCCGAGTGCTACGAAACAGAGAAAGGTGAACAGCTTGTAGAATGAGGTGGAGATCAGARGCATGCACTCAGTCCCCCATAACCTGGAAAAGGGGATGGGAAAGCCATACACATCTCCAGGAAGMAATTCATTCATCTTATGTGCCCTAAAATTGCTCTGCAGAGGTGCCACTCTCTCTCCACACTGATAGATGGAGGCCAAATTATTAGCATGGACTGAAGCACCTGATTCTTGAAGTCTTAGAATACATTAAAGAGAACCTACGCAAAAGACTATCTGCCTCTGCAGGACAGTGACAAGGAAGAAAAGCTTCACAGGACATTACCAGGAGAACAGTAAGGGTGGAATAACAAGGTGACTGGAACAGTAATACAAGCTTGCTGATTGTTTGCTTTTCAGTTTGCTTTTTTTTTGAGACCKAGAGAACTGTCTCCTTCCATTTATGCTACTAGTAAATTGATATTATTTACTACTAATAATAAACTTATTCTAAAAAACTTAGAGTTTGTATATGCCTCTCCTTGTATCAGGTTGTACAATTATTTAACAGAAAGGGCAAATTCTTTCCTTGGCCAGATCCTTGGAGGTTCCTTAGTCCACAGGGCACTAAACATAGGCTTTATCCATCATGTGGAAAACATCTATAATGTATTAAAGAAACTCCAAGAATCCTCTAAGAGRGTTGAATCTAAAACAAAATCAAGTAGGGGAAGAGTATGGAGCCTATATACCTCAAAGATGCTCTGAACTGCAGCACATTTTGGTCTGTGTCATACAATGCAAATAAAGAAAATTCACTTTTTCTCAATATACTACTTACTATACCCAGTTCTTCAATAACATCAATTTAAATTTATTATCTGTTTTCTGACCCACTTGATCTTTTTTATGCTTCAAGGCTGTGGTATCTGCCTTTGATACTTTATTATAGGGTTTTAATTGTTATACTAATTGTGGTAATTCATGTGTTGAGTTGTCTTTCTACTGAATTCAGACTCCAAGTCAATCTCATAAATGGATGAAATGAGAGCTCTGTTACTGAATTTACCTGGCTGCAGGACATCAAAAAATACTTTGCAGAAACTCAAGTTCCCAGTCTGCAAAAATTCTCATGATAATGGACAAATTGGTGGATAAGAAATTTACTGAATGGTGCCACTCAAAGTGTTGTGTCAATGGATCGATGTCCAAGGGGAGACCAGTGACAAGTGGTGTTCCTCAGGGGTCAGTATGGGGATCAGCACTGTTTAACATCATTGTCAGTGACATTGACAGTGGGGTTGAATGTGACCTCAGCAAGTCTGCCAACAATCCCAAACTGTGTGATGTGGTCAAGATGCTGTAGGGAAGGGATGTCATCCAGAGGGACCCTGACAGGCTTTAAAGATGGGCCCATGCGAACCTCATGAAGTTCAGCAAGGACAAATGCAAGATCCTGCAGCTGGGTCAGGACAACCCCAAGCACAAACACAGGCTGGGCAGAGAACAGATTAAGAATAGCCTTGGGGAGAAGGACTTGGGAGCGTTGGTAGATGAGAAGCTRGACGTGAACTGGCCATGTACCCTTGCAGCCCAGAAGGYCAACAATATCCTGGGCTGCATCCAAAGCACCATGGGCAGCAGGGCAAGGGAGGGGATTCTGCCCCTCTGCTCTGCTCTGCTCTGTTGAGACCCTGCCTGCAGTGCTGCCTCCAGCTCTGGGGCCCCCAACATAAGAAGGATGTGGACCTGCTGGAGTGAGTACAGAGGAGGGCCAAGAAGATGATCAAAAGACAGGCTGAGGGAGCTGGGGTTGTTAGCCTGGAGAAGAGAAGGCTCCAGCGAGACTTTCCAGCAGCCTCCCAATAAGTAAAGGSGCTAAAAGAGAGCTGGAGAGGGACTTTTCACAGGGACAGGTAGGGATAGGACAAGGGGGAATGGTTTCAAACTGAAAGAGAGCAGGTTTAGGTTAGACATCAGGAAAAAATTCTTCACTGTGAGGGTGGTGAGGGACTGGCACAGGTTGCCCAGAGAAGTTGCAGACATCCCATCCCTGGAAGTCTTCAAGGCCAGATTGGAGGGAGCCCTGAGCAACCTGGTCTAGAAGAAGATGCCCACGGCAGGGGGTTGGAATCAATCTATGATTTTATGATTTGMAGATTTGAGGATTCTATTCAGGGCTTGTCAATTATTAGCTCAAAGTTAGAGCTAGGAAAGAGATTTTGCTGGTTTTGGAATCCATAAGTCTGTCAGYTCCTTCTGACTCAACTGTTTGATAGAAACATATAACATTATAGTCAAAAAGAATTATAAGGACAAAATTAAAAGCAAATTAAGAAAAGATAGAAGATAGTCACAAGCTATTTTGCTGCTAAAACTACTAGAAAGCAAGTACTACTGCATCTTACCACTTAGACAATAATTTTCAGTTGTTTCTTATCTCCTTCTCTTTATTACAGTTTTCCTTGCATGCAATTACACTATTGCTTTAGTTAGGATCAAAAGTGAATCTTCTCTCCCCACTTGGGTTCAGAGAGGTCTCAGAGCAAGTAAATTAGTTTCCTAGTAGGGTTACTCATAGGTCAGTAATAATGGGGCCTTTTACATTTAACACTGTCTTGATAACCCAAGCATAACAAAGGTCATGCTTTGTTAGATAACAATGGGATGTGCAGGACTGAAAATACTGGGACACATTAAATGCAAGATGTTCTTGACAAACTCGAGAAACAGTCTGGAAAAATGCAGTTCACTAAGTGTAAATTCTAGTTCTAGATTAGTGTACACAAATACAACATGGGAAACAACTAACCATGGCAGCAGCCATTCTGGAAAAGATCTAGAGGATGCAAATAGAAAATGACTCAGCACTGATCTACTGCTATGAAAATTAATGCCCCTTTTGCCGGGAGCTTATACTCCTTACAAAAACAAGAGTATAACCTCYAAGTGGTACAAAATAATCCTCTTTCCTATTTTCTTCACCAGCCCTRGAGTCTCAGCAGATCTGATGTGTCAGGTGTTGGGTACCCTTTCAAGAAAGATGTCAACAATCAAAAGAGAACGCAAAGGAGAATGCTGAATAAGGTGGAAGAGATTTGATCTCTGAAAAAAAAAATTAAATTTGGAATTGTTTTATCTGGGGAAGAATGCTTGCAAGGCACAAAAGAAAATATGTTCTCTATGAATCAGAAGAAATACTAAGAGTTTAGATTGCAGCAAAGGGCTTTGACAAGTTTTTTATATCAGTTAAGCCAGTAGAATAACTTTTTCTGGAGGGTGTGAAAACCCTATCAGCAGTTTTAAGCACTGTTTGACGGAAACCATCAGAAATAYCACAGGTAGAGGGATCTTGGCTTGAAGCAAGAACCCCTAGTCCAGATGGCAGACACAGCTGAACTGAATAGCCTGCAGTCTGCCTGTTACATTTCATAATTTTGCTCTGCAGATAACAAAGAGATATACTAGGATTTAATACTTTGCAAATTCTACAAGAAGATACACATAAGCTTGGCTGGTTCAGAATTTCCACAAGGCATCRCACCTACTGTGTATGTACAGGCAATCTTAGATGGGAGAGAGACTTTCTGTGTAGGATGTGTGATCATCAGACAGCCCTGGTAGCACTAGTGCTCAGACACATTGCTGCATTAACACACTGCACGTGGTGGTGCTAATGAGGGGGAGCAATGTCCTGCTGACCTTCATCCTTCAGTCAGTGACCCCGCAGTGTCCTCCATCTGACTTTCACGTTGCTTTTGAGGGATGGTCAATCAGATCATTGCTCTTTTCCTCCTTCTCACTGTTTCACCTGACTCTCCCTCTCTATTTAATTTTTCTTTTGTTTTTCTATCCCATGCATCTCCTCCATTTATTCTACTTGTAGCATTTTTTCAGAGCCATGCCTCCTTTTTTCAACACAGTTTGCATCCATTCAGAATGTGCACGTGTTATTAGCTTCTCTTCAGCTCTTGCAGCTGGGGTTTCTTCTGTCCCTAAGGCCTTGTCAGAGATCCTCCCTTTAAGAGCCAAACATGGAAGGAGTTCACAATCAACACGGGCATGCCAACAACTCTGACTATCTCACTTAGAAAAACAATCCTGCTCTACATCAGTCACTTAGTTTTCTGTTGTTGGATTGTTGTATCTTATGAGCAAACATCTCCAACAGAAGTCATGGGGATAATCCAAAAGCACATCAAACCCACTATAATTCAGTACTGTTGGAAGAGGTGAGATTGAGTTCTTTGCCTGCTAGTGGCTTATGAAAGAACAATCCTTAAATATTATTTTATTTGAAAGACACCAGTTAATTCTGTATAATATACACTATTAGCAATTTATACACGTGCTTTGTTTAGGGAAATCTGAAGAATAAAACAGATTGCTGTTTCCATCAAAACACTTCAAGCTGGATTTAATGGTGCTGAAATGCTAATTGTGAATTGTATTTCAYATCATACACTGAAGACTAATTTAAAAAGAGGAAAACATATTATGGTAAATACCACAATGCATTCACTATGAGTCATCTAAGCATATGATGAACTGGAAGAGTACCAGCAGCACAACATAAAGCAGATGAATTTGAGCTAGAGGGAGTACAATACCTTGTGATCAGGCCTAGTATATGCTGAGAATATATACAGCTGCACATACACCATTAGGTTTCTGGCAAAGAAAACAATGTGAACATTTTTTGTCTCTCCCTCTTCTTTCCCCAGTGCAACCCTTCCAAATATATTTGCATTAAGTCACTAAGAAGCGAAATAAGCAGTCTTGTTTGTATGAAGAACAGGCAGCTTCAACATCAGTTCCCCATGCTCCACTGTGATGCTGACCATACTCATATTACACAGATGCTTGCTTTTAGCATCCTAATGAGAACWTTCAAGAATTCAATTACTATTAAATTAGCTTTACTGAATGTTATCAGAATGCTTCTGAGAGTTTTGTATTATCCTATCAGCACAGGAAGGAAGGAATMCCACACTGTCAATCCAATTATTTTTTCATGTACTTTTTACGAGGAGGGGAAGGGTCAAGCATACGATTTGTCTTTCTCAGGGAAAAAAGAAGGGAGATGACATCTTTGGGAATTCAGTGCCAGTTCCTTGTCACTTGAAGAAAGCCACTTTTGTCAAAGCCTCTCAGCCCTTTCAGTAACCACTGGCTTTTAGCAGTCACTGTAGCATTTCCAGAGATACTGGCTCCCTCTGAAACAGCTATCAAGTGGACAGGATCCTCATTATCCACAACACAGAGCCGGAATTCAAAAAACGCTAGTTTATTCTCTGCCTCTCATAACTGCAGATCTTCTCTGAGGTGAAAGAAGCTCTGAAAAAGCGCATTTGGCTACCTCCAGTTGGGTTTTGAAGCCCTGTCAGAAACCCGATGACTASGACTTTATGATTCTGAGATACCTGGGTGTGGAGGTGTGGTTGCTCACAGGGATACCTCTGCTTTCAGAAGAGAGGTCAGAACACTGGTCCCTAGTCCTTCCATCCGATAATAATTTATGTTTTCCACAGTACCGTGTAGCATTGTCCAAAGCAATATTACAGAGGGTAGTGTACTTCAGTTATAGTTCCATGGTAACATTACATGAATGTTAGATATATGTAAGTAGGCATTACATCGACACATTACATTTCTCTCAGCTTTCCTCCTTCACATCCCTGGATACTCATATTTTCCTCTAAAMTATGCACTAGAAAGCTCTTTGGTACCTTACTCTTTTGATTCCCACTCTGGTAGTTGTGTTTCCACAACTCTTTTCCGAGGATCAAGCATTAAGGGGCCGCCATTGGTTCAAAATTGTATTCTGTTTCCGCGATGTGTAACAACCCTGTTAAGAACTGAGCCAGAAACCAGAGTAGGGATTTTATATATAAATCCTCAGATGTCCCACTGTGCCCATCATTCATCAATAGCTCCGTCAACTGCCCTACTATTAGAAATAGATGACGCCAGCAGGGATCAAAGCACAAGGGACTCCGAGTGCATATTAACTGAATTAAATTGTCAATGTATTAAACTTCCATGAATTCACAGGTTGATTTTAGCTTGTTTAGAAACTAAACTTCAACTGGGTGGATACAAAAACACCCACATACAAATACATACCTCCAAAAAGAGGGAATCAATACTCTCAATACGTTGCAAATTTAAAAGAATCAAACACAATTAAAACCTGCTTAGCTTAGCAGTAATGCAGAAGAATATAATTATTTCTCTCAGTGCTTAGATTACCTTCTCTGTTAAAATCTTTTCTTCTGGAAAACTTTAGCTGTTCAGAGAGCATAAAGAACAGTAAATAAATATGCAGCAATAGTAATTTAGTTATTCGTATTACTGGAAAAATGGTTATATTTATCGCCTCAGCATACAAAGTGCCATGAGACTGCCTTTTCTTATTTATTGAACTAAGCCAGGAAACAATAACCATCCAAAAATGCCAAATCCCCAGGTACATGGACACCCAGCTAACTCATGTTGTGACTGCAAGCTGGAACATCCCTGTGCCATGCAGCCATAAGGGACCTCAGTGACACCGTAAGGTGACAAAACACAGCACTGTGCTCGTGGAACAGCAGCACTGCATGTTCCGTGCAGGAGGTGGCATGCAGAGGGTGGAGCGTTCTTCCAGCATAAGTCACGCCTGAGCCAGGCAGGTACCATCCCTGGGGGGAGGGCAGCAGATGTGCTCCTGTCTCTCATCCTTCAGAGCCGAGGCAGGAAGGACATATCCTGCTCATTTGCACTCCAAGACAGATATTCCCATGAGCCACCAGCTGTCACAGCACCAGGGGCTTCTGCTGGTGGAGGGCAACACACAGCAAAGGGCTGTCAGGCCCAGGCAGCTCGCGAGAGTAGGGCAGGGTTTTCCACTCAATTGTACAGAGACGAGGAGGCACCACAGAGGTGGGAGGCAGTGAACAGGCATCCACCCAGGCTGGCCTTGTCCTTGCACCCCCCTGAGAGGAGAGACCTCCCTGTCCTGCACTCATGGCCTTGCTGCCCACCTGMCTCCTGGACAAGCACATAGCTTGAAGAGCCAAGTGATCCAGATTGTACTTTTTTATTTCAAATGAGCCAAGTGGTGTTGACTAGCGTGGACCACACAAGCCATGCATCAGCAGCCTTTTTAATGCCAGAAGAGTAACCCACTTCAGCTGAACCACCGCAGAGAAGTCTCCCCACTGCCAGTAAATTGAAGAATTAGATAAGACACTGTGTTTTTAAAGCTGTGCAAAACCAGGACAGTTTCCCAGCAACTTTCCTTCATAGTTCTTGTATATTCATTTTTATCTGAGGTTCCAGACTAAACTTTGAAGGCTTTTTCAAAGTCAGACCTATGACTTTTTCCCGTGTTTATTTTTACCCAGCTGAGCTTCCACTGAATTCAATTTTAACGCATAAACTTGATCGAGAAGAGCTTTGGGGGGACCTTGCYACACATCTGAGAACAGGGGCTTCCAGCTTTCCCTCCTCCTCTGCTCCTCCAGGATAACTTGCAGCAGCACCACAAGCTGCTTTACCTCTCGTCACCTCACAGCAATAATCAATACAAACTAAAAAAGGCAAACAGTGCAGCTATTATTTGAGAAAGAAACTGCAAAGACACCCATGGTCTATGGTCTGTGGAGATGACTCATWCCACAGCACAATCTAATTCCAAAACAATTACAGCAAAATCAAAATCCTCACACAAAGGAGACAAACCACAAAGTCTGGACCTCTACTGAGCACATGACTCTATAAAGCTGACAAGACTGCAGAGACTGCACTGCCTCTTAACCATAAAGCACAACTGTCCATTTGCTTTAAACTCCTCCACGGAAAATTAAAGGTAAAGAAAACAGAATACAGGGGAGCATGGTTCAAATGTGAGTGSTTGTGCACCAAATTTGCTATTGCAGTTTAATTCAAAGAGAGAATTAGCATTCTTTTCCTCCACTGTAATTTAAAATAAATTACCCACTGACCAAAACCAATAGATTATCATATTAATTGGTATATTTTATGTTCATTATATTGTAAGGGAAAACCGCAATTTCTCTAAATATGTTCATTACTCAGAYAATTATCCAAAACAATTATGCAACACAATTACCCAAACAATTACTTAGGAGGRAAATTATCTCCAGATGCATCACAAGCTATTCTATGAAGTGCTCAATATTTATCGTTTTAGTTGTATTGGCTATGATTGATCAAATGAGTCATACATTGTTCTGTCAATTTTCCATTGGGAGAAAATACTTCTAGAGCAAATATCCACTAATTCTAACTTCAGATGGTGTAAATGTCACACACGTGAGCTCACGCTTTACATTCGTACTCTGTGGCAGAAAAACTTTGAACTAACCAAAATCTAATCCAGGCAAAATGTCACTTGACCATGTATTGCACTGCCTGTACTTGCTCTTGAAGAAACATTTTCTACCCGTAAAAAGCAAACTGGGCCAATTTCTGTGAAACAATCAGATGAAGAGTCAGATTCCTTCTCTTGATCTGAAACTAGTTACTAATTTGGTAGCAAGACTATTTAAAAAATCACAGTCTTCCACRTCAATGCAGAAAATTAAGTGGTAACTATTGTGGTCTCATACAGTACTGTGAATTCTCAATCATGCAAAAAAACCTTAAGCTTTTATTTTAGATTTGACTTCATGGGACTCTTGTTTTGCACTTAATCTAGATTATCTTTTATTATCTTTTCTTTGGATTTGGAATGAACCTAAGAATTCAAAGCACAACCACAGCCAGAGCAGGCAAAKTTTGCCTGTGTTTGTGGGCAAAAAGAATGGAAATGATAAACCAGGCCTCAGCATCTATTAACACCGAGTAAAAAATTTAACAGATTAGCTGTTTTATAACTAAAATATCAGGATATGCTACAAAAGCCCTAAGAAAACGTATGTCCTGAATCACCAGATTCTTGAGCAAGTTCACCACCAACTCATTATTTCTGTATCATTGCATTTCTAACTTCTTTTTTTGGAAGTTTCAAGGGTCATAATGTCAAGGCTCACTGAGGTCCAGTATGGTCTTTGAATTACTTTAAGCAGAAAAGTTTAAAAAGCCCACTAAGTACAACTCATTTTACTGTTTCAAAACACYGCATATTAAGATGTTCAGGTTCAATCATTACAAAGACTTGCCGTGGCTTACCCTGACAGCACATTCTTCAAAATATTCTTAGGCCTTATTTTCAGATGTTTTTCTCCTAGTTGGACAGATTTGACAGTACAGGTAGGCAACTAAGCCCTAGGGCTAGGCATGAGTTKCACTTCTTAAAAATATTTTATCTACAAAGAACAGCATACAAAAAGACAAGTTGCTCTGTGCTCTGCAGCTTCTATTGACTTTAAAACGCAAACTCATACTTCCTCCTTTGCTTTCATAGAAAAATTTAATTGGTGCCAAAGTGAAAGATCCCAGCATGACCTGTCTCCACTCTAAGCCACTCCAGCTGTGATTGTGAGCAAATTTGTACATTCAGACACTGCTGCAAGAGAGACCTTCCTAATAAGCTGAGGTTTTGCACTGATTGAGAAAAAAAAAGAAGTGCTTGGTTGGAAACAGGGAGAGCTGAGACGTGGCTTACTCCACCCTTAAAACAAAGCTTTAAAGGCCTCCATAAGGACCAAACGAAAACAGAATAAGGACTTGACTGTTTACTCCACACAGAAGGGTTAGTAAAGGTAATAGCACKAACAACTTGTGTAGGGTAAGTGTTAACCCATACTTTAGTAACCTGTATGGTATAGGCATTAGGATTGCAGTTCCTCACACATTTTTTCCACCTTTCTGATCAGAATCTCACTAGGGGTACAGCTTCTTTGCAGTCACTAGGTTTTTGACTGCACTGTGAGCAAGACTGAATTAGCTTTAAACCACTTGCTGCTGCCTATAATGAAAAGTGAGTCACTCAGCCTCAGCATAATGTGTTCACTACCCACCAGTGCAAGGTGGGCACSCTTTACCATAGAATCATAGAATGGTTTGGGTTGAAAGGCACCCTAAAGATTGCCTGGTTCCAATCTCCCTGCCATGGGCGGGGACAACTTTCACTAGACCAGGTTGCTCAGGACCCCACCCAGCCTGGCATTGAACACTGCCAGGGTTGGGGCATCCACAACTGCTATGGGCAACCCATTCCTGTGCATCACCACCCTCATTTGCTCCTCATATCTAATCTAAACCCTGTTTCAAGTAAAAACCATTGTCCATTGTCCATTGTCCCTGGAGCCTTCTCTTCTCTAGACTGATCAACTCCAACTCTCTCAGCCATTATGAACTACAGTGCTACTGGATGGGCAGCCCTTGTTTTCAGACACTGGCTTCTTTCCTCGGAGTGTTGCAAAGGGGATGGTCTGATTCAAGTGTACTGTACATGCCCATCACTGACATGACAACATCCACAGCCAACATATGTGTGGCAACCTGTTCCTCTTTCTGACATTGACTTTACAAAGCAGAATCCTTGCACATTAAAAGAAGAATTTAAACACACAAAAAAAAATTTAAGCAGTAGCTTGTCTGAGTGTGTTGAGCTAGGTATTAYGAAAAGAGTTTGACTATTTTTCAGAACTGTCAATGGATAACCATAGCATGCAGGTAAAGAGCAACAGTGTGAAGAAATTATTGGAAAGATAATGCCAGTCCTTTAAAACAGTACTTCAGATGAAGCTAAATGTGAACACAGGCTAAATGGTTTCAGTGTCCCAATGGTCTTCTTAGGAAAAACTGAAGTCTACTGAAAAAAGTCTCATGCTAGAAGAATTTTCACAACCTTGGGTACTTTTCTGCTTGTATTTTGAGTATCACAGACACATAACAAATATGTCACATGCACATCTGGACAGAGTAATGATTTCATCYAATTAAATATATTATTTTAAAGTTAGGAAAATAATGATCAAGAAAAATACATAAATAATAGAAACACCTTTAAAATTCTGTATCTTCATAATTAAAACATAAAACGCATGGTTTCCCATAACTTCAGCGTGAAGCAATTGAGCACCACCTCTGCATRCTCAGAGGAGTGCTTTCTGCAATCAGTGGAACTGGAAAGGACAGACAAAGCCAGAGGTAAAAGGCAGAGCTGGCATATGGGTATTGTTCTTTTCTTGKTTTTTTGTGCAACTGAATTGCTCCATATCCTGAGTTTGCCACGTTCACTCCTTTCCATCTCAGTCATAAGCAGAGTACCTCAAAAAGCTCCTCTTCCAGTATTGATACTACAAGGACGGATAAATCAAAATTTTAACTCTTAAGCAGAGGGTCTTCCCCCAGGTAGTCTGAAAGAAGGTTCAGCTTGGCACACTGGGAAGTAGTTCATTACCAAGAAAGAAACAAGGTCTTATTGAACTGCTATGCCATAAGAGAAGGTAAGGGAAAATAAACTGCAGGATGAGATCAGGACAACATCACTCAAATACAAATAATGGACAGAAGATTTAATGCCCTTTGGGATGTCATTATGGCTGAAATTTGTGATTCAATGAAGCATTAATTTGCCACTGACTGCAATGGGACTATGATTTAATTGTTTTCTCCCAATGTGTGGAGGACTCAGTTTTTGAAACTTCAGGCACAAATCTGGAATGAATGAGAGAAAGAAACTAGTCATAAATCAGAAAATGTAAACAGTAATTACAAACCAAGCATTTTTGAACGGAGAAATAGCCACATAGGTAAAGTCAATTAGACTACTTTTTGATAAGTCTAAAATGTTTTGCAGAGAAGCATTCATTTCAATGACATTTTAAAGAGGGTCCATGCCAATTTCAAAAGCAAAACAAAGAAGATAAAAAGGAATCAAAACACTTCCTTTCTCAGTTTGAAAACTGGCATTTTCATTCAAACATTTTCACCTAACAGAATTATAAGGCTGTGACTTTGTGCCAGTATGGAACAAAAATAGATGTACAACCTTCAAAAAATCATCATAAAATCAATCTCTTTCCTTTGACCTGCTCTCTAATTGTCTGGAATTATATCATATAGCTTAAGAAGCTGCCAAGAAATGTCCACAATTCAAAGGCATTACGAAAGTAAGCAAAAAATAAGGTAATTTTTTTTAAATGTAACCTCACTGATTCCGTAAAAATCTTGGCTTGATGGCCTCTTTAAATCACTTTTTTCCTTCATATGTGAAGCTATAAATCCCTTCTTGCTACTAKATGTTTGTGAATCACTAGTGATCTCAGATCCAACTGCCTCACTTTCAATTAGTAGAAAGAGTTGATATTTACCATGCTACCAAAAACTGAAAATATTTTCAGTTCCTATCTATTATTCCGTAGGTGAGAAGAGAATAGTTACTGCTGTTGGACAGGCTTTAACTGGAAGCTCATTGTTGCTTTCAAGAATATGTATTAACGGCAGGATGGGCACAGAGAAGGCAAATCCCCTTCTTCCTGGCAGACTGAATGTGTGATGTTGGCAGGTAGGAAATCGATGCTTCTTTGGTCTGGAAACCAATAATACGAAACTTATGATGGGCCTGAATTTTTTTCCAGTGGCTCTACACAACCAAACCTCGGCGTAGGGACTCCTGGAGTCCATTTCCAGAGCCAGATCTTTACTCTACACTGCTGTGCTACCCCTGCCTGGATGTGTAGAAATCCAGCGGAGGTAACATCTGGCACATCTCAGAAAGGTGAGGTGGAAACCAGCTAATTAGGAGCCTGTCACTAGAGGGCAATGCAGCACTATAGCTGTCCCATTCCTGCCACCGGTCTGTCCAGCCTGTTCTCCATGAGCCCCCTGCTCCCTGGGGTGCTCCAGGAGCACTGGGCAGCACCTCAGCCCGCCAGCAGCCCGTGGCAGGGAGCAGCAGCACCGACATGGTGCCTGTGGCTCTGCACATCGTGTGCGAACCAGCTACGGCTCTACTCTGTGAGTAAACGAGAACAACCTCGTCCTCAGTCTAGAGTAAGACACTGCTGAAATATAATCCATGTGATTAGGCAGAGAGATGTGGGATTTTGCAAAACCTATAATGCTTGGTGTGTAATTGGCAGGCCATTAACTAGGTCAGGGCACATCTGTACGTAACTGGACCTCCTGGCAAGGTCATACTGTAGGAGACAACAACAGAAGAGAGGCAAGAACTTGAGGAAAAATTGAGTATTCACATAAGACAGGTCCCATTTAAGACCAAAAATCACAACAGTTGTTAGGCATCCAAAACAGCACATATTCACAATTAGTTTTGTCCAGAGAGAGAGAGAAATGAAAGAAAACAACCAAGTTTTACATGGGCAGAGTCCAGAGGATATGTCAAATTTTGAACTTGGTGCTGAGGTGAAATAGGTTTGGCGCCACTATGTTACAAGAGTTTGGTCTAAGAGTCTCAGTATTTAAAGATGTTTATTTTCACAGAAATGGAAAAAATTCTCTTTTTAATTCAGATTAAAATTCTCTACCAAGTTATAAATCAAAAATTAACAACTTTATCTAGGTCAGGGCATTGAAGCTACATTAAAGTTTTATCCTCATTCACTAAATTTTAATTTTAATGTGGCACATCTGACAAGTCTTGTGGGACTACTTAGAATCCATTGACATCCTTCTGTCACTGGTATCAAAGCCTCACCTTTGAGACTCTTGTTTCCAGATACCTAGCTGTCACTGGATTATTTTGTCTCTGCAACGGTGTCTCAATTGATGGCTGTGCAGGCATTCACATGCATGTCCCACACATGTCAGCTAAAGCTCACACGCCACAGAAATAAACAGCTTTAGCTACAGAAACACAGGTTTCTACGTCATCACTTAAAGGTGAAGCTATAGCTCATTTTTTTTATCCCTTCCAGCCTTTCTAAAGTTACTAGAATTGGTTGCCTGTAAATTAAAACTCCCAAACAACTCTACAGTTTCATTTGCAAACAATGTTTTATTCCAGGAATGGCTATGAGAAGAAAAAATATTTTGCATATCTCTGCCATCATTTTTATGATTATTTATAGCAGAAATGTTGATGCACTATTTGATGAAACTGTCTGTGGATCTGGAAGACATGTAATTCTGGAGCAGAAACAGTACCACATGATTTATCTAGTCAATCAGTCCAGAGTTATGGAAGAAATTTACTGTTTCAGCTACTGTGGCCTTTGGCATTTGAGCAGTTACCAGCTTAAACACAGGCCTCTTCYTGAATAATAGTTATGACACTCATGGAATGTCAAAGTAAGTTCACAGATCATTTACTGGCAAAAATTCAGTACCAATATTTCAAAAATACCAGTGGTGAAATGTGTATCTATAAGGTAAATGCAAGTGGACTCATATCAACTTGTTGGAAATTAATTTGACCCAAGAAAAAAAACCCCAAACTTTTCTCCTGTTAGTATTCCCAAGCAGCAGCCAAGGTCTCAGACCTGCTGTTAGCATGGCTCTGACTCAATAGAAGAAATACCCTGTCAGTCTGGGCAGCCAGCTAATCCTGGGCTCGTGTGCAAGCGTACAGAGAAGGGAAAGATGTAGGACAGCAAGAGACATCCATAACACATGCAAAATTACAGCACGTGGCAGAATTACAAAGAGAGATTCTTTTCACTTGCACCTGTGTTCCATAGCATCTAGCCACTGCTGCTGCCTTGCTTACAGGTTTCCCCTGACACACTCAGGGGAAGCACAACTGTCCTTGTGTTTCACAAGACCCCACATGGAAGGTGTTGCTCTAGGTCTGAACTCACCAAAGTATTACATCACCCTGCACTTCTCATGGCAGTCCTGAAATTTTTTGCTGCTGGAGAGCTTTTAAATCTACTTCTTTCTTTTGTGATTAGCATATACACCAACTTTCAGGCTCCAGAGGCCTCTAACAAACATGGGACTGGGATGAAGAAAAGGAAGGATAAAACACACCCAATAATATATGTTGTATCTAATTAACGTAAGTTGGCAATGCTCTCACTGCATCTTTGACTTTCAATTCAGCATGCACTCCATTCTCTCCCAATCTGTTCACATCACTATGCACCAATCTTTTAACCTGAATTTACAGAAAATGCTAAATGTTTTACCTGTCACACAGTCACTTGAGGCTTCCTGCATTGTTTCCTCACTTCTCTCCTTCAGAATCACTGCCTAGTATGGGGAAATTATGTTTCATGTACTTTCTTCTGTAAGGAATAAAACTGTGAAGATAAAACTCCAAGAGTGCCAAGAAATGTTTGTGCCCATTAGAAATACTGGCCTGGTTCTACCTAGTCTGGCCTGGTCTTTGGATGGGAAGACTAAATAACGTGCCTCACAGCAATAAGGCACTGGTAATGTGTCTTAAGAGAAAAATTTGATTTTATTTACATGTGCTTGGTATTGACAATTGACCTTCCAGTTCAAATTTGAGGTGCTACTCCTGAACCCAGCTACAACCAAGTCTAGAGTATTTGTTCTTCTTGACATGTTAGGATTACATTTATTGAACTCCATCTTCGTTTTCAATTGAATGCTGATGCATAATCTTACCACTTATTAGCCTTATTTCTCCTTCTTGTTGCAGATCCTTAAGTTTTACAAGCACTATTCCTCCTTGAAAATAAAGCTCCTACTTGTTCGCTTTTTCATTTCCTTAGCCAGACTTCAGATTGCATTTTCCTGAACACCACAGCTATTTATCCAGAGGAAGGACTAAAGGACAGATTCCTTCTGACATTCTCAGCATGCTGCTGTGAAGACTTCTGGCTTCAAGGATCCATAATAATGGAAGATGAAAGCTTTTTAACAGTTCACCTTCTTGAGTAAATTACCAACACACAAAGTTCAAAATAGGTTCAAAATTCATATTCCCCTCCTCAGGAACTGACACCAATGAAAGCAAAGTAAGTGTATCAGGACCACTGAACACACATTTTTGCATTTACATACAGCAGAGAACAAAATTACTTTTTTCCAAAGGAGAAAAAAAAAGGTAAATAAAAAGGCCTTTTTATAGAGCCTAATTTCAAGGATATTTCAGGATCCATTCTCCATTGTGTTTATGTTTGGAATAATATCTTCAGGCACACAACTCAGCCAGTTCTGCAACTCGGCTTCATTTAATTACTTTATACATAACTCAAGATGGAAGTAAATTCTTTTCTTCTTACTTATACCTTACAGGAGAGGTAAATCCCTTCCTCTTTACACCTGCAGTCACTCATACTACTACACTTTGACACACAGAGTGGCTTGGTGGCTTTTAAACCTTCTGACAACAGCAAACCAAAAGAAACATTTTTTAAGCACGGCCATTCCTGTGGGTATTGGCAGGGGGAAACTCTAATTTACTTCAGTAAAACATGTGGGCCACAAGGAGTGCACTGAGCATTGCTACCACAGAGTCCCTGAAGCCATGAAACCATCCAAAGCACTCAGAACAGCTCAGGCATTTTGTTCCACTGACCCACATTCTCCACCAAGCCCTGCTCATTCAAATATGCTGTTTATGTTCCCCTAAGTCCCTATATCAGTTGATGCTTGCCACTGATTAGCATTCTCAAATACCAAGGATATTTCCTAATTCCAAATAGGTAAGGACCTCAGATGTTAAAGCAAGGGAGCACTTTGATGAATGCTGACCAATATATGCAAAAAAAGTGAAGAAAAAAGTCACCACTTTCTTTTAGACATCAGATATGGCACTTAGCACCAAGGAAAATCCCCCACCCAGTTTGTAACTGCCTAGTAGAAGTAAAAAAGGAACTCAAATAGTTTAAAACTTTACTGATCTGTCATAATACTAACAGTTTTCCAACTTTAAAAGGGCCCTGAATAGTACATAGGCCTGAAAGCAAAAACAAAATGAAAAAACTCCCCAAACTCCCTCATCTTCACATTAAGATGGATTTTTGCAATGAATGAATAAGTTCTTTCACTTTCAATTTAGGCCTACCCATCAACATGGCTGTTATTATTCACAGCAGCAAAGTCCTTGCCACACTACAGCAGAAATAATAGCTGCATCTCTTGGTTCTTTTTTCCCCAAGAATTCACAATGTTATTTAAATAAGTCTAGTATGCCATAGGTACAGCAAACAAGGCTGCTTTTAATGAAGGGCTATTTACATTTCTGTCCCAACTTTATATAACATGACTGGAATCTGCTTGTGCAAGAAAGGATCATTAACAGCATGCCATCTCCTCCCTGCATGCAAGGACTCATGACACCCTTGGACATTTTCAACATTCATGTTGACATCTATATTCTACCAAGAAGCACTATGTCATTTACTAAACAGCACAGGCAAGACAATATCCTTGATGTTTCCATAATACATGATGCAGTGTTTTCCTGAGAAAAGCAAAGCAAAGCAAGAAATAAATCTACTGCCAAGTAAGTCACGAACTGTGGAAAAGCCATCAGCTTCTTCATCTCTCCCTGTCCAAGACCTAGCACAATGGCATGCCACTGCCTGGCTTGTGACTGGGACTCTGATCCTGCTGCCACACAGCTAAAGCTGATTGAGATGTACCACCGGGTCTCCTCCCTTGCATGGCAGGGAAGTGAATTATAGCATCGAGTAAAGCTTTCCCTGATCTAATTCCCCAGTTCAGTCTTTCAAAGCGACATTAGTGAGATGCCCAGACCATGCGCTGTATGGTAAGAGCTGGGTGTCCATGCCCCCAGGGCCCACCTGACTGCTCACTCCATGCTTTCCATAGAGATATTTTTATTCAGAATCCAGAGGAGGTTCCTCTGAAAAACTATCTGAAACAAAGTTGTATGTGTGCTTTCCAGGTTACTTTTTGAAAAGAAATGCAAATATCTGCAGTGTTATTATTCACTCATTGAACAGCATAGAAAAATTAATTACAAGTGATACAAGTGGCAAAGAATCTTCACCCGTTTTGTAGACAGCCACAAAGTGTGTTTAGATTTCTCTAGCTGAACCTCTGTAGCATATTTGGTATTTCTACCAGATTATTTGGGATGTATCAACAATGCAACTATTAACATATAGCCTACCTTTCACAACAGTTGACAGCCAGCCATGATGGAAGATGTAGGTAGAGTCATCTTACTGTAATTTGGATCTGCTGAAAACCAAACAGAAAATTAAGGAACGAACTGGAAAAGGACCTTGATGTGAAGATCTCTGTTCAACCACCTCAAAAATAACTGTTTCTCTGGTTTCAGACATATTACTGGCTTATTTTTTCCCCATCTACGGAGTTCACCTTAAAGCCACCATTCAGAGCTGTTGCATTCAAGGGTAAGTGATCACTACATCAGAGAGGAAGTAGGCAAATGTTACACAGCTCAGGGAAAGGAAATCTACAGCATGCTCTTACCCACCAACCAGAAGCAATTTCGGAACACGCCAGGACTCAGAAGGAAAGGCTAAAATACAAGTAGGACMTGCATGGACAGGCTTTCATTGGTGCAGATGTTTTACCTTTTCACTGTCTTTTTGTGAAGAGATTATAAAATGCACCAGGTCCTGAAGAAGGTCTTGAAGCACGTAATGAGCCCAGCCAGGAGGCAAGAAGTTTCTTCAGGACCTGGTTTCCAACATGTGCCTAAACCTTATGGCTGCAACCCAGTGAACCAGTACAGGAGAGGCTCTGCCTCCAGCTGCACTGTAGAGGTGAAAGAAATAAAACATATCACCTAAGATGTAGGGCACCTGGAAGACTCTGAAGCTTTTTGCTCCTAACTTGCTGAGAGATAACCTTGCTGAGAAACAGGAAGGCCCTGCAGACTGCCTTTCATATTGTATATGCAGCTATCCTATACAGCCAAAACAAAGAACCCATTCTGAAGACCTACAAACCTCAAAATAATGCTCAAAATAAGAGACACACACCTAAATTCTACTGAAGTTAATATCATTTCGCAGATCGAATTTTGAACTTTATGAACTTTTATGATTGCTGAACTCAAGAGTTTCATAGTGACCCAATTAGGTGTTCCACGTAGAAAATATTTCAGCCTGCAGTGCTGTGAAGATGGGACCCCCTTTGAGCAATATTCCTTTTTAAAATAAAAATACATGCCCAAAAATCCATTATATTAAAAGGAATCCAAGTCCAAAAATCTTTTTAAAATCAAGCATGTGTTTAAAACTCTGCAACTTACATCATATTAGGGCTTAAAAAATAAACTGCTCATTCAACAAAAAGTAAGTTTATGTCACAGTTAGAACACAATAGCCAACCAGTAGTTTATTCAGAGTAACCACAAGTGATTTTTGTCTAAGAATGTCTTATTTCTATAAGTTTAACTATGTTATGCATCACCTAAATGCATCTATAACACTATTTCCCAAACTGTGACCATTTTACTCATTTCTACTACAATGCACAGATAAGTGGTTAGCTCCTCATTTCTCTGATTAAAGTAGGTAGCAAGAAGAGAGGTGTGAACAGTATGTTGCTAATGAAAAAATGTGGGTGCCAAGAATGAATTGCAATAATTGCAATATTTGATATTAATGAGATAAAGAAATTACTGACATACTTTCCCAGCTGCTCACTCAGTCACCATACTGATAGGTAAGCTGCTCGAGACTTATGTATGAGAGACTTAACACAGCTAATAACAAATTATAATGAATTCTGAACAAGGATATATGAAAATGACTGTGTCCACATGACATCTCTTACTGCAGGAGGAAAGGCTGAGTCAGCAGGAGGCTGGAGAGCTATAGTAATGAAATGAAAATGAGCTTTTCAACTCAAGGAACATCAGAGAGATGGAGTTCTAACTTCCAGTGAAAGCCAGCAGGCAGAGCATATAACCCACCTGGCCCTATACAAAGTGATACAGTAAGAAAAATGCAAGCCCCCCTCCCAGCACCATGCCTCGACTGGAACAGTGTACAGAAAATATATTTATTGCAGCTTTGCACCACATTATCTCCAGGGCTTCAAGCCTCTACTGCAGGGTAGGATAGTTAACTTTCCCATTAAAAATGGCAGGATAGGGCTGGAAGCTGAAGCAGAAGAGATTGTGTTTAATGAAATTTCACTGGGTCTTACACTTCAGTGGTGTATTAAGAACTAAAAGCTTTTAACCAAAACCTTGGACTCTTCTGCAGAATTCCGAATACAGAACTTGTGTTCCAGCTCAGCAAATGAATGATGCAGCAGTCTATCACTGCTGAGAAGTACTTTTTCCCAGGTGTCTGAATGCAACCCTTGGGGCTGTATTCCTCTACTTCAGTTTGAAAACCCCAGCTTCAGTGATACTTTAGCTGGGGACAGGAGTGTGCTTTTGAAGGGACTCTCCTGAGCATTTTTACTTCATTTTGCTTTTCACTGCAGGGCAATCTCAGCACACAGACTGTGTTCGTTTGGGATGAAACTAAACCGGGGTGCACCGAGTGTGCTCCATTGCTCGTGGGCACTCATTCAGCAGGATGGAAGTGCATCTTTAAGAAGGTGTTAGTGTGGATGTTGGGTCTCCTGCACTCTCTGCTCACCTCTGCAGGATCATCCTCCCCCGCTAATACGGGCACACAGCTGCACACCAAACATACACCACTACTGCCAACAGGTACATCCCAAATAGTAAGTTAGGAAAACAAAATCCTGAGATGGGAATTTCTTTAACTGAACATTGGAACAAATGGGTATTTGCAAAACTACCAACATAAACCCCTTTGTACAGCTTTACAGGGACAAGGAATATAAGAGTAACTATGGGACATATAGACTATACAAGTATATTGTACCTATGAAATGCTCCTCATCATTACTGCAAGCACTAGTCCTTGTATATTAGCCATGTAATTCTTGTCATGTTTTCTGTAGCATCATGACAGAGGCTACAGTTTCAGGAGGGATGTGGGGTGAAGGTGAATTAGTTTCCTATGCATTCAGATATTTTCATATTTTAATTTTCTCCCATAGAGAAGAGACAAAAAGACAGGCAGCTTTGAAGGAAAAACCTCTTAGATTTAAACATTCTTTCCTAAAATTCAGTATTTTCTTTGGAACATCATATTAGTCTTCCTAAAAAGAAGGTCTGACTAGTGAATAATAAATAAAATAAAAATATTTATTTCTTTAATAATGAAATATTGGAACATTGTATAAATTTCTTTCCTTTTTGTTGTTGTTGTTGTTATTACTTGATTTTCCATTTCACGGAACCAAAAAAGCAGCATGCATCTGTTGAATAATGATAATTCATATTCAAGCTGTGGTACCTAATTACAATGCATTTTTCATGGTACCATCACAGATTACCATGGCTGATTCTCGGTCAGTCATGACTTACTTAATTAGCAGGAACTTAACTATTGTATTTTTTGACTTTTCATGAATTGAATACGGTATGCCTTTCAACTCTTATGATCAAACATGCTCCCTTCCCAAGTATAGGATTAAAGCCATTATATTGACCAAATCACAAGCAGGCATCTTTTTGCTTTGCTCCACAAATGTAAAAATGAAAGCAATATTCACAAACCAAATGTATTACAGTGAATAAAAAACTGACTCACTCTTGGAAAAGCAAAACACAATGTATCTGAGGAACTTCACCCTAAAAAGCTTCATTCTTGAATAATTTTAAGAGTATTTTTAGATATTAGTGTAGGTGTAGGGGAAAAGCCTACATTGCTTTAAAGTCTGCCTTTTGTTTAAAACACCATTCCAAGAGATGATGTTATGCAATTAGAAAGAAGAAAGGAAAAGAGTCTAAAACCAAGTGATTCAACACAGTTATAGTAACAGAATTTCACACAGTCTGTACAAGGTCCTGTCTTAGAAAGCTTTAGAAATATTGAGGTATATAGTTTAGTAGATCTAGATTTATGTCCATATTAGATGAAAATATCAAAATAAATCTTCCTTTCCAAACAGGTTTAGACCAAATTATTCTCTTTACAAGTAAGTCTCAATCCGTATGCCTATATGACTGTCTTAAATACCACGTCCTGAAATAGAGGAATCTTGAATAGAGGTTTTTGCTGTCTGCCTTTGTGTCATACAGTGGGCACTGTATCAAAGAAAAATTCCATCTGTGTCTAGGAAAGAGGTTGAGCTGGTACCTGACAGGAAGGATACTCTCTACAAAAGAGGAATAATACAGCAAAGAAAAGCCAACATTTTTTCCACAAACCTTAAAGACAGAGAGAGTTTCTGAGGGAGAAAAGACTATTTATTTTCAATGCTACTTGCACTCCTTAGCCCTCTGCTTAGGACTGCCAAGAAACTTACACATACGGGGTGGCATCAATAGGACTTTCCAAACCAATGTCTTTTTTCTGAGGACAGTCATTAGCAGATACTCGGTGGGAGTGGAAGGACAGAGAAAGCACACAATCATGCTTTGTTCTCATATGCCCTCCTCACTTCTGGGAGTTTGGGGACCACCAAACTAGGTTACATCCACAACATGGTGCTTAATAGGTCAGCCACATTCTTCCCATTAATCTCTTGGACTGCTTTTTAACCCTGTTATATTTCGTACACTGACAAACTCAGGCTTCAGTTTATGGATGAATTCTTGGTGTGGTTTAAACAGCTTTTACAGGGTATCTTACCTTTAGACATGTGAGAAGCAGTTAAGGGAGAAAGGGGAAGAGGCTTTCTGATCATATTGGAAAATTTGTCCACTCTTCTCAGTGTGTACTTACCTGGATACCAACATCTGTGTTATTTAAAGTCTGTGTAAAGCAAGACTGTGTAAATTGTTGCCCTGGCTTCCAGCTGGAGCCTCTATTGCTATACATCATCCCCAAAACATGACCTTTATCTCACAGCAAGGCATGACTTCGCAAAATTTTTGCTTTTTGTAGCATAGGTCTGTCAAGAAAAGAAAATTCCACAACTAAACTAGAGATTATTGGGAAAATTCACTCCAGTGGGAGCTTGGGGTTACTCACTCAACATGGCAAACAGGCTACAAGTCAGATTTATTCCAATAGAGCCTGCATAACCCGGTGTCACCAGCTGAATGGAAGATTTAATGTCTTCTCATGTACCCAGACAGAAATCTTCACAGTACACCACAGATACTCTTATCAACTCCTAAGAAGGTGGTCTTTTAGGACAGCAGGACCTTAACAATGAGAAAAATAAAGCTTTTGAATTTTATTCCTTTTTTTTTTTTTTTTATCTGGCTAGGGAAGCTCAGTGCCTGTTTTTCAGTCCCATTCCTCTGCAGCTCAGTAGAGGTAACAGAAATGACAGGGTGGCAGGCAGGTAGGTTGGTCACATTAGTTCACATTCTAAATAAATAGCAAAGGCCTTTTCTTTCAGCAATTTATGCACTGACAGGGTGCATACTGAAGTCCAGAGTGCCACCTCTAAAGAATACTTCACCGTTAAGGATACAACAGATTCAAAGCTCAAAATTAAAGATTAAAATATTTTAGGTAATGACCACAAACATACATATTTAAACTTGGTTCCAAATGCAACAGGGCAGTTCTAAGGTCAGATCTTTTTTTTTTTTTTGCCAGGAATACTAGGAGTTGTGGGAAGATATCCAAGTATTTTAATGTTATCGGCTCATGATGTCTACTCACCTGTCAGGTGCTGCACCATATTTAGCAACTTCTGTCACCTCCATGTCAACATGTGTCATTGGATTGCCATTTTTGCCTATTCCTGAATACCCTGCAGCTGCTTCTCTGAAAGAGTGAGTCATCCAAAACTGTTAAATCTGAAAGCCAGTCTCGGTTTGGCTCCCAGCAAAATCAACACATATGACAAACCATCCACACTTGTGTGGAGGAGTTCAAGAGACTTGTAAGTGAGACCCTAAAGTGATGTGGGGAGGCAAAGATTCTAACACCTGCACACTTTGCCTGGCGTGGAGGCTCAATAACTCCACTGTAATCTCCTGGTGGCTAACCAGCAAAGTCAGTCAGCTTCACATAATGAGCTGCAATTCAACTGTGGTGAGGCAACTATCCCTTAAAATAGCCTTGATGGGCAAGAAGAATCCCATGTCCCCACCCACTGGCAAATTTGATGTGATCAGCACTCAAGCTATGCAGATGTCCCCATTCTCCTGTATGCAGAGACCACAGAATTACAGAATATGCCAAGTTGGAAGGGACCTGCAAGGATCATTGAGTCCAACTCCTGGCCCTGCACAGCACCATGCTCAATAGTCACACCATGTGCCCCAGAGCATTGTCCAAACACTTCTTGAACTCTGTCAGGCTTGGTGCTGTGACCACTTCCCTGGGGAGCCTATTCCAGCGCCCAACCACCCTCTGGGTGAAAAACCCTTTTCTAATATCCAGCCTAAACCTCCCCTGACAGAACTTCAGGCCATTCCCGTGGGTCCTGTCACTGATCACCACAGAGAAGAGAGTCTGCCCCTCCAACTTCCCCTCATGAGGAAGTTGTAACTGCAATGAGGTCTCCCCTCAGTCTCCTCCAGGCCTAACAGACCAAGTGCCCTCAGCCACTCCTCATATGGCTTCCCCTCAAGACCCTTCACCATGTTTGTTGCCCTCCTTCGGATGCTCTCTAATGGCTTTATATCTTTCTTATATTGTGGTGCCCAAAACTGCACACAGGACTCAAGGTGAGGCTGCCCCAGTGCAGAGCAGAGCGGGACAATCCCCTCCCTTGCCCGGCTGGCGATGCTGTGCCTGATGCCCCCAGGACATGGCTGGCCCTCCTGGCTGCTGGGGCACTCCTGACTCGTTCAACTTTCTGTCAACCAGAACCCCCAGGTCCCTTTCTGCAGGGCTGCTTTCCAGCATCTCATTTCCCAGTCTGTCCATACATCTAGAGTTGCCCTGTCCCAGGTGCAGAATCAGCACTTTCCCTTGTTCCCTTTCATATGGTTGGTGATTGCCTGGTCCTCTAATTTATTGGGGTCTCTCTGCAGGGCCTGCCTGCCTTCCAGGGAGTCAACAGCTCCTCCCAGTTTTGTAGAGTTGCTTAGTATCCCTTCCAGTCCTGCATCCAAGTCATTTATGAAGATGAAGAGCACGGGACTGAGGATGGAGCCCTGTGGAACCCCACTAGTGACAAGCCACCAGTCTGATGTCACCCCATTCACTGCAACCCTTTGTTCCCAGCCCGTGAGCCAGTTGCTCACCCATCCCATGTGTTTATCCAGCTGTGTGCTGGMCATTTTGTACAGAAGGATACTATGAGAGAGAATATTGAAAGCTTTACTGAAATCCAAAAAGATTACATCAACTGGTTTCCCTTGATCAGCTAGGTGGGTTACCTTGTCACATAGTTATATTATACCAGAATCAAAGCCATACTCGAGATCAAATCTCACCAAACTAGGACAAAACACTAAGCAGTKATGAATGCTCACATTAGGAAGCCTCTTAAACACTAACAACAAAAAAATTGATATTTGGCTGCAGAAATTCTTCCAAACAGCAATAACACATAAACAGTAGCAATGCATTTAGTTATACACATATGGGAATGAAATAGCAAAGTTATATGCTGACATTTTGTCAATTGTTTGCTGTAAATGGTGCATTTTTAAGATTGCCAGTGATTATCACCAATTGCCTGATGTTCGGTGGCTTCACCTACAATGACGTTATCAGAGGCTATTTGAATTTTGCTTGGGGAGCTCCCAGGAGGTAATTTTATTTGGTTTCAAACTTTTCTCTCTTCTGTAGAAAATCTGATTTGCATAGTAGATATTATTTCGAGTGGTAAATGTCAATGTTCTATTATTACTTTACATATTTCAGGTTTATAACTGAACTACTGAGTGACATTAGACTATTTTGTTTGTTTCCAGCTATTCTAATTCTTTGCTTCATAAACTTTTGAAAATAATAAAATCTTGTTTTGATGGAGCAGCTTCTAAACATGACCACAAGGTAAAATACCAAAAGCAAACCTTCAGGCTGTTTATGTAAGCACTAGGGGAGTGATCACAAAGGAAAACTAAGAAGTCTCAGGAGTATATCAATCAGCGGCAATGCTTTTTTTTTTTTAATATTTTAAAGAAAAAATTTAAATACTTAGAATGTACATTTCTGGCTACCCAGTGGACACCACACCTTTCTTTCTCCTCTACATAGACTTCATCTCTTCCCACAATTCTGATTTCAAAATGATGATTTTGCCATCAAGGCTTTTTTTTATTGTACAGGAATAAAGCTAGGCAGCCAAAGATAAGCTCAACAACATTTAGGTATTCAAATCTGCATTTTTCAGGCATTTCTGCTTTTTTGGCATTGTTACTGTTCCTCAATTTCTGTTCTTCCTAAAATGAGTTTTAAAGTCCTCCTGCAGCCTGGCACTGCTCAGGCCTGATGAATGCCCTTTGAGCTCTGGACATGGGTGCCAAGAGGATGGTACCAGACTCTTTTCAGTGGTGCCCAGTGACAGGACAAGGAGCAATGGCCATAAACTAAGACACAGAAGTTACACCTCAACATAAGGAAGAATTTCTTTACATTGAGGGTGGCAGAGCACTGGAACGGCTGCCCACGGAGGTTGTGGAGTCTCTGTGGAGACATTCAAAACCCACCTGGACATGTTACTGTGTCACCCGCTCCAGGTGACCCTGACTTTACAGGGGGGTTGGACTGGATGATCTCCAGAGGTCCCTTCCAACCCTAAAAATTCTGTTATTCCGAGAAGAAACGCGTTAAAAAACTCACAGTATCTTCAACATTCACTTCTTGTGGGAGAGATGTGTCAATGGCATCTGTCAGGGCACATGGGGCTCCCAGTCAACTAGGACCATGGAGGGCTTCCCATGCTGGGAACAGTGGGGCAGGGCCTGCAGCCTAGCCCGGCCCAGGCAAGAGCAGGGCAGCCAGGGGATAACAGGGCAGCCCCAGCACCAGACACCTCCCTGGGGCCAGGGACAGGAATGGCCTGGGGCTGGGCTGGGATGTGGAGCTGCAGGTGTGCCTGGCTCAGCAGCCCACGGCCAGGCAGGGCTGTGGGGAGCTGGAGGGCGGCCCTGCTGCGGCACCCCCGGGCAGGGGCTGGCATGGGATCCCGAGCCTGGACAGGAGACAGGGAGCCCTGAGGGGGCTGGGCAGGCACAGGCAAGACTGGGGGTACCCTCAGGGCCCTGACAGCACGGGATATTATTTATGTAGCTTTAGGCCAAGGGTTAGATAGCGAGGCATAGTCTCTCCAAAGCTCAGTGTTTGGCAACTGACAGGAAGCAGTGTCTCCAAATTAGATTTGCTGGTGAATGTTTGGGCTGTTTTCAGAAGGCTGGTACTGAGTAAGGCTGATTTGATGTTTTCTGGTTTGCACAGACTTCCTTCCTCACTACTGAGCTGATGACAGGGCCAGCTCTAGGCATGACAACAGTGTCTAGTGTATCTGAGGTGGCAGATTGCTCCAGCCAGCAAAACACATGGCCTTGCAGGCTGGCTGGTGAGTCTGACGGAGATATGCGTAGGAAAGCAGATTGCTGGGGGAGAGTGGGTGGGAAGGCAGAGGAAATATTCCTCAGAGTAGCAGTCCTAAGGCCTACCGGAACACCCTTTTTCCCTGAGAGCACATCAGCAAAGTCCAGCCTGCCAGGGCTTTTCCGTTTTGCTCCCCAACCAAGATCACAGAATCAAAGATTCACAGAATGGACTGGGTTGGATGGGACCTTTGAAGATCACATAGTCCAACCTCTGTACCATGATCAGGGACACCTATCACGAGATGAGGTTGCTCAAAGGCCCATACAGCTAGGCCTTGAACACTTCCATTGACGAGTCCCTGTCAGCAGCAGTGCTGCCTGGCACAGGTTCAGTTCTGGCTCTGGATTGGTCTCTTCAGGACTGCAAAGTTTACTTTTTAACTCAGCTTCCTGCTGAAATGTGAAGGTGTTGGAATTGCTCCAAACTTACATTCTCCTACAGATCATTAAAATGCCCACTTTAGTAAGTAGTATGATGCAACAACAGTGGATCTACAGCGAGAAGCAGGCTGGCTCCACCACCAGACAGAAAATTATCCAACTGGATAGATTCTGAATGAACTACTGAGTTTGGACTTTTATAGAAGGAAGTATGAAGAAAATAGACAAAAAAATAAAGAAACACTCATGTCTCAAGGAACTTTAAAGCTAATTTTGCATTCATTTTTCAGCAAGACTTCTACTGGGTCTTGAACATATCCTCTAGTCTCATCTCCTTTGAAATTATGTTTGCAAGCATGAAATCTAATATAGTAATGGTGTCAAGTAAAGAAAGCAGTGTCTCCTTACGTGCAGTAAGTTTACGTGCAGCTCAAAGAGGCAAGATATTGTCCCATTGCTCAATGAAATTTTCATTCTGGTGTTAAAAGTTCAAGAAGTCTAGCCAACTTTCAAAAACAGGTGAGCTGCCTTCAATTCACTCTCCCTCTCAACCTTCTACTAACTAACATGTTTTCCTTTTAAGCCTGATGGAATTTCAGAGCACTCAGGATTGGGTTTTTTCCTAAAATAAATGAAACTATAAAGCTGTTTTGTCAGATTTTGTCAGATAGGTGTGTCACCTTGTGATTCTGCCAGACACCAGAGCTATAGAATAATGTAGATCAATAACAGTGTAGAAATCAGAAGCAGAGGACAGCACTTTTACAGTTTGACTTGATTTGTTGCAGTCATTTTATATTAAAGCCACTGAATTAGAAAAGAAGCAAGTGGCTATTTTAAGAACCTTTTCCAATTGCTACAGATCTTGGTGAATTTTACAAAAACAAAAGAGTTTTCCACAGATAAGCATCCAACTTTTTATATACTTTTGCCGAACTACAACATAGCAGTGCATCATGATAGTCTTTCACAGACTTTTCTTCTTCTGAGGTTCCCAGGAAGGCTGCCAGGTACAGTTTCACAACAGTGTACAACTTCCTGCAGAAAACTAGGCAGCTGTTAATTAATATGGGATTGCCTTTATCACAGAAGGTTACCAGGAATTTCCTAACAAGATAAACTCACAGCGAAGCAGCACAAAAAAGTAACTGAGATTAACAAAGGAGATCAAGAAACAAATCTGCTGATTGAGACTGCTCGTTCTGCAACAGACACAAACTTATTTTGTTTCCTGCAGAAATAAGATTACCATCATTCAGCCGGAAAACACAAGCCTGTGTTGACAATCTGCCTTAGTCTTCCTCAGTGTAACCTTCTGCATATTATCATTTTCGACTTACAATTACCTGAACCAAAGAGGCCCCAAATGCAGGTACCCTTCTAAACTCTTTTATCAGAGAGAACAGGAGATTAGAGGCTAAAACAGTCCTAGCAATGTTAGTTTTCACTCAGATAATCAGTGCAAATTTTTAATCCACTCCCACTTTTCCTAAAGAGAAATAGGTTATCACATGCAAGAACTTTTCCCCCAAATTTTATGCACATTAAGTAAAAGCCAATGCTCCCCATTTAAAATTTTGTGTAGCAGTGCAAAACTCCAAAAAGTCTAGAGTTTAATCAAAAAGACAGGGAAGATTATTTTCAGAGGAATACCTCAAAAGGATATTAAGAACTACCCAGAACTCACGGCTTTTCAAAGTCCTTGGCCGAAAGAGATAGTTTCTGTATATTTTATATAGATACAAAAAGGAAAGGGAATTCTAATGTAAGAAGAGAGTATGCTGAGAGGAAGGGACAGGTTGTTCTCAGCAGGCTTGAATATGAACAAACTCACAGGCAAGCTTTGAACCTTACCTCGTAATTGGTGTTGATATAAGAAGAGTGACTGTGTTCAAGAAAGGAAGATGATGCCCCCGTCCCTGAGACATGCACTTCAAACCTGATTGAGAGGAATTTTTCCCTTGCTACAATCATTTCTACTTCAGTGAAACTCCAGCATAATGAGCATTTTATATGCACTGCAGAGGGACTCGAATACTAATTTCTAAATGGAAAATGATAAACATCTTCCTCTATTTAGGCTTGTGGCTATGAAAGGGAAGGCAGGCATGGATGGAACTCCAAATAGAAATGCCTCTGCAGAGATGGAGGCATTCAATATCCAGTAAAGATACAAGTTCTTTACAACAAATAAATCCCAAACAACAAATTTTTTTGGTACCAGAACATTCATTCACAGAAAGATCTTTTAAAAATCATCACATTTGATTTTGCTTTTGGATATTTAAAAAGTTATTATATCCCAAAAGGCAGAACATATTTGAATAATAAACTCCTTAATATAACAAGATGATTATGTATAAATATTTGCCTATCACAACAGTGTGCTTGAACTATTGCATCTTTAAACTTATATTAGCTATCCACATATGTCAGACTGGAAGTGAGATTAATATAAGCAAGACTCTCATTAACTTCCCTTCCTGCATTGGGAAAATGAGCCGTGAACAAATTTCAGAAGGTATGAGGGTTAATTTGGATAAGCAAACAAAGTGTTGATGTTTGTCTGATTTGAGTCTGAACCATAAACCTCGTAAGCCTGAAATTCTACTTAATTTAGCAAGGTTTTCCTGATATTTTAGCTCAGACAGAAAATAATGGGAGTTCACAACATTCTTATGCCTCAGGCAGGAGATGTATAGGTCTTGCAAGTCTGGATTTTTTTGTCTAAGGTGTTTTTATGAGAAGTCACTTTTCTGCTTTGCTAGTGTTCAGGACAGAAAATTACATTTTTAGTGAGCCTTTTTTAAATTTTTTAGAATGGTGGTATCATGAATGATCTCTCTTTTGCCTGCCTATTTTGAAAGCCACAATCCAGTGACAGACAAGGAAGAACTGCTAGACTCATCTTTTCAATGTTATACAATGACTGTTCCCCATTGTCTCAAAAAGTTAATCTTACACACCTCAGGTTATTGATAAACATAAATTTCTTCTCCTTCTCTCAACCTACACAGGCATATTGACCATGAGACACATTGGTAATTCTAGCATGCTGTCCTTGCTGTCATCTAGTTTGGAGGGGTCACAAAATGGTTGGGCAAGGCACAGCAGGCACTAATTCCTTCAGCTTGGGAGGGAAAAGATGACTTTTAGCTCTGATCCTGAGAAAGGGAAGCAGGAAGACCCTCCTTTTGGGACATGTGCTAGAGGGAGGGATGACAGCAACAGCAGGAAGGAAGATGATGAATGCAAAATTCACAAGAGACAGGACTGCAGCACAGTTACAGCATATTGGGGGCAATGGACAACACACAGTTCAGGAACTGGCTGTACTTTTGAGACTGTGAAACCAGACTCATCGGACCTACCCTCAGTGTTCTGGCAATAATGGTAACTTTTCTCCATGTTTGTTCCCAGAGACATTCAAGACTGTTTCCATTGTATTATGTATGATCCTTGTAGACCCTGAGCAGTTCTGAACTGAAATACACTTATAAAATCACCACTAGCAATTTAAAGACACCCAAGTTTTATCAGCTGCAGTAAAAAGAAATCTGTCCACCTAAGTCTGTAAGGTTATGTTAGTGCTAAAATAGACTGCAAACTTATAGACCATTAAAGAAAACAGGCTTGTTTTCAAGATACTACTTTTTCCTCAGAAGGAGCTCTTCACCATACAGCCATATCTACTGGCAAATGACAACTAGGAAGCAGTTACTTCTGATCGATTCACCTGAACTTTAATAAATAATAACAGTTTCTCACAGAAAGAGCTTTCCATCTGTCATTCACTTCTGCACTGCTAGCATCCTCACCTCTGTTCTAGGCTTCGTAACTTTTCTGAAGATGTTGCAAAATGTATTTGACAGAAACCACTACTTTTTTTTAAAGCCAACAGCAGTCCATCCACTTCATGCCCATAGATACAAGGATTGTTAGCACATAAGTGACAGAGCAAATAACATTATCCTATAAAATTCAGTCTTAAATGGATGGTAATTATTTAAGATGTCCCGCGGCACTTTGTGAGCAATAAGCAAAAAATGAAAATATCCTTGCTTCCTAAGGCATATATTTAAATTCCAGTATCTTGTCTTAAAACAAATAAACTAACCAACCAACCAACCGAAGAACAAGTCTGCTGAAAGGCAAATACAAATTCCTCTGCCTTCCTATCAGGATGACAGTAAGCCTTAAATGAAGATGGTTCACCTCTTTTGAGAGGAATTTAGTGTTTTCCTACCAGCTTACCCATATTAGCTTGCACATGAATGAACATACACTTTTCATCTTCATGATGAACTATGCAGAAAGAAAAGACAGCTCGTGCACATGTCTTTCCTTATGAAAATTTTATATTCACATGAATTTGTTCATGGCTTAAGCCATTTCTTTCAGATGTCTTCAGTTAAATAGTCCAGTTGTCTCTTCATTCCGTTTGCAAATTAGCCTGTCACTAGGTCATGCCTTGCTGTTTAGTTATTTTTAGCTTTTTCATTACACCTGGAGATGTTTGCAGTTAAAGTGCTGCCATCTGGAGTTGTTAATGGCATGCTGGTGGAAGTGTAATCACTGCATGACTTTGTTCTGCACTTCCCCAGGGTGCAGAAAAATGTGATACACATTTAATTTATGTTAGTTTGGGCTTACAGCTGCTCATCATCAAATGTGATAATATATACAATTTGGTGCTCTCCTTCAATATCTTACCATCAAAAATTACCTTTGACGTATCAACAGTTCCTACCACCACCAAAATACACCTGTAGACACTAAAAATAGCTTTAGGTGAAACCTGTTGTTTCATTTTTCTAGGAATTACAAATCTAGGAGCCTTAGAAATCAAGATGCAATTATATTCATCTTGGTAGGAGATTCCTGTCTCCTTTGTATTGCCACTGATTTGGGGATTGCAATTTATCTCTGCTTTTCACTCACTTCAAGCTGCAGAAAGGAGATTTTATGTGCATTATCTAACTTTCATCTGCTATGTGATAGCAGAGTATGATGTATTATTGTCTTAGCTATAGCAATTTATAAACCAAGACCCTAAATTCTGCCTTCCATCCAGGGGCTGTTTAGGCTTGGGAAAGGACATTATCATGTAGGTGGTTTGATGTTTCATTTGTTGTTGTTCGGGAGGTTTTTTTAACTACAGCATTTTACCAGATAACAATCAAAATCATGCTCATATTCAAAACAAATGGAGTCTTTTTTTCCATATTAACAAGTTACTCTGACTCAAAGGAGACTCAGGCTCCTAACTGGAAAAAAAAGAAGTCTGAATTACAGAAGAGGAAACAAGAAGAGCTTCAATAAGCATGTAACTGCATAATTCATAGAAGAAGAAACAACAGGTGCAGCATGGGACCTGCTGGATCGAAGACCTATACTTTGAGGTGCTGAGCTGCATTATCAGTCACAGCTCTTGCCATTGCTCAGATGTATTCTGCCTAAGCTTCTCACTTTGGGAAAAAATCATTGATTTTCATGCAGAGGCTTGATTTAATTCCATAGATTGTGCTCCACTAAAAAATGTTCCCCTGGCTTGGGCTCCATTGTCACAAGCTCTCTTCTTGGTCACCAAGCACCTCAAAATGCAAGTCAAGCCAGAGACAAGACTCGCTCACTCTCACTCTTATGGTGGAGGTCTGCAGTGACTCTTCTCTCATGACATAGTCTTGCAAAGAGCCCAGAGGTGGGAGGATTTGCTTGAGTGTAAATAAATATCAGGTATGGGGAAAGCTGATGTTTCACAGAATTGAAGGAGCCTTCTCATCCCAGATAGAGAGCAGGTTTTCTGAGTCAACCCACTCACACAGATCCTTTTTGCATTAGTGTTGCCCAAGGAGGGGGCACAACAGTATCCCTGGTGAGGCTGGGGCCTCCCTCTCAGTGCCACAGAGGCATCCCACTCCCAGCGAAGTTCAGTCTCTACGCTTAGGAGGCAATGCCACCCAGGGATTTATGAGACCTCTTTTTCTCCCCCCTCACACAAAGTATATTCATTAGAGGTGTAAAGGCAGCACTGAAGAGAAATCCCAATGCTTTAGTCTCAAGGCAAACAACAGAAAATTAGGCTGAAATTAGACAGTTTTGAAAAGCAGGGCATGTTGTTAGGCAGCCAAGCTGGAAAATTTTGACTCCTGACTTTTATACTAAATGTACATGTTTGACAAATACCAATTTGAGAATTCTACTCCATATATAACCTATGTGTTTGAGTCACACCTTCTTCAAAAATTCAGACCTCACATTAAATTCTAAATATCAACCAATCTGAAGAACTGATAGTGGACATGTGCGGATGAAGGGGTATGTAAATTTTTCTAGATACTATGTTGACGCAGTTGCAAATTTCCATACTGCATTACAGCAAAAAGACTGTAATTTGTCACAGTCACACAAAATTAATTTGGAAAGCTGTCTTTGCAGTATTTTTCCTAAACAAACTTCTAGTGTCTCTCAAATCCACTCTGTATTTTCCATGTTTGTCAAAATGCTTTAAGGTTTATTTTCCTAGCTCTATGTTCCTTACATTTTCTTTTAATCCCATCCTATATACAAGTAGGAAGAGAACACACTTGAAGAAAACAGAAAAAGCATTACTTTTTCGAAACAGAGTTTGCTTCATTCAGACTGGTGGGAGGATAAAGGCTACTCTGCAGATCTGATTGTCCATTGAGATGAAGGTGTTCAAAATGCAAGTGAAAATGCAAGTGTTAATATTTTGTCATGAGATAAACAAGGAAACTGACATTTATATTAGAGGATCTTATATCAGGAGAATGCTGGATGTGTGGAGGGAGCCTTTATATTTGGTTGAATACTTACATACCATAGTCTAAAAAAAAAAAAGAAAATAAAAGAAAAAATAGAGAAGAAAAATTTGGAGGCTGTTCCTGTTACTAGAGTAGCAAGTTCTAAAGTAATGGAACGAAATATCTCTAGCTGAACTTCATTTTCCACATTTGCAAAACACATACCTGTAAGTCTACTATCTTTGGACCACAGCTGCTGTGCTTTGCACTCCAGGCTTAGCTGAAAGAAAAGAAATTAAATGCTTCTTTCTGGGAAAAAAAGCAAGTACAGTATCTTAACAGGATATGACAGGGTAAGAAGGTTGTGTTATATGACCAGTGACAAACTTTGGCTTTATAAGTTCAATATGAAAACTTCAAGTTTGTTTTAACTGTATTCTTAGGTCAGTATTCGTGAAGGAGGGGAACATACAGATTCCCTTCTGGGCACGATTTTGGGGTAGCTATAAAATTTGCCATAGGTGAATTGTCAGAGGGATTATTCTCCAGTGTGATCATATTGTTCACATGAACATGTGGGCAGTGTGACCACTACGGTTTTATTAAAGTTACTTAAATAGAATTTTTTTAATCTAAGTGCAAGAAGGCAGTGTAATATGCCAATTTCCTACTGCCATTGCTTCAAAAAACAGGGAAAAGTTTTTATATGCCAGGTGGAAACAATGACCTTGTGAGAACTATTTACTAATACAAGAAGCCATCTGAGGATACAATATTCATAATAATTGGGAACTTAATTAGATATCTGGCAGTGCTTAAGCAACTAATTTAAAAAAAAAAAAAGCCAGATCAACCAGGGTCGCCTCTCCAATGAAATGAGAAAAGTGATAGCAATCTTTTCTTTAATGTGTGTTCAAAACTAAAGTCTTTAAGTATCATTTTGCTTTAAAAGAATGTTTTGACAGAGAAAAGGATTTCCTTTTGGGATAATTTACATCAAGATTTCAACTATGGTTGAATTTGAAATAAATGAATGTCTCCAAAAATAGACTGCATAAAAGAAAAAGCTAAATTGTCAAAAATAGTTTTTAAGCTTCCTTAAAAAAAGAAAGACTCGTTTATCTCAGGGTATGGGGTGCAGGTACCCAGGCACCATCAGAAGCAACATGTTTGAGGAGCTTCCAGGGCTTCCCCATGCCAGGTACAGCAGGTTCCAGCTGGAAATGCAGAAGTGAATTTGAGCCTGGAAAAGGCTGGGGAGAGGGCAAGTGTTTTAATTTTGTATTTGTTTCTCATTACCCAAATCTGCTTTAACTGTCAAAAAATCAAATTAATTTTCCTCAAGTCAAGTCAGTTTTGGCCATGGTGGTAACTGGTGAGCAATTTTCCTGTCTTTATATCTGCTCAGGAGCTTTTCCATCTAATTTCCTCCCTCTGTCCTGTTCAGCAGGGGAGGGAGGGAGTGGCTGGGTGGGGATCGGGTGCTGGCCAAGGCATTATAACCCCCCACACTCAGCGTGGAGGAGCCAAAGAAGACCTCTTGCTGTCACCTCCCAGCTCCCATCCTATCACATGACACCACAGGTATGTCTTATCCTACTAATGTAGGCTGAGGTCACAACAGGCATCATAAGCCATTCCTGTGGCTGGACACCTCCAAGGAAAGCAAATTCCACTTCATCATCAAGAAACAACTTCTTTTTTGTTCTGCACTATGAGTATAACTGATAAGATGAACTTTTTTAAACCATGCAGAGGTCAATACAGCAGGAAGTTAAAATTCAATGGTTGTTTTAATAAAGTTCACGGGATACAGAAAAAATCACATAATTTAATAGAAGTAGCTTTTTCTACAAATAACTATAATTTGAAATTCTGTAAAGCACCAAATGGGGAACACAAAGCCTTATACTTCCAGGCATCTGAGCTAACCTTAGCAAATAGACAAAAGGGTACAATTTCATTTGGGTCTAAGATATGTGTACGTGCTACTACTACATAGTGGTAAATTAAAAATAAAAGTACTTCAAAAACCTTTGCAACCCACAATCCTTTTGAGTTACTTTACATACCTTGGGGGAGCCCTAAGCTTTAACAGCAGAAGGACATCCAAATTGACTGAAACATGAGCAGAAACTGTGCAAGGTCAGCCAGGCAAGGTGGAAGGTAGATCTCTTCATTATTACGGGAAAAAATGTATTTTCTTAAAGAGAGGTTCTGTTTATATCTTGTTTATTTTATCCCAGTCCTGGCACTCTTTTTCACCTGAAACCATGTTTCTATTTCTCTTTTTCAGGTTGCTTAATCCAAGTTCCTCTTGAAATAATTTCTATTTATTGCTGATGCATACAGTTTGCTACAGTCTTCCCTTATTTGAACACAAATGCTTCATTTCAATGGCCTGTCTACAAGTTTCCAAGTCTGCTTGTCAACTTCATGGTATGTGACCTCACGTTTTTGAAGCAACTAGTCTTAAACCACGGAGAGGTATCAATCTATACCATTCCTTCAGTATATTTCATCCCACTGTGAGATGCCCTCTTAGCCTCAATTTATCTATGCTGTCTAATATACTACAGCCTGTAGCTAGGTCTGTCTGTCTTCATAACTCATATCCTCACAGTCCTAAGCACTTATACAATTCTTTGCTGCAGCCTCTTCAATCTTGACAGCAGGTTTTGCAATATGAGAAAGAAATTGCTCATAGCATAGAAGCTGGGTGAAACTCAAATTACATGACTATAGATTTTATCATAAACTACAGACTCATTGGAAACGGTTTGAATGACTCCTCTTTTTATATATTGTTACAAAATTTAATAAAGATAAAACTATTAGAGTTCAGTTGATAGAATCTTTCAAACATTTAAAGGAAAGTAAGGAACTTATAATTGCTGCAAACACCGATTTCTTCAGTAAGAACCATCAACTTTTCAAGTGGATTTTACTCTATGTGGTATCAATTTGGGAATTTACTCCAAAAAGTCTTGCAAAATATACACATATTCAATGGCAGTGAGGAACTCTTAGAAAATGGATTAATTTATATTTCCAAGGACAGTGAAGTCAGTTTTCCTACACAATTATAACCACTGCAGGATTTCATACAGTGTATACTTCTAATGACAGACACAAAAAAGTTCAGGTTTTGTCTGTGGGGATCAAACAGCACTGAAAGTACACTTTGCATCTGAAAATGCAGCAAAGCACTGAACTGCTATGGATGCGGCATTCACCCTGTGGGGGGATCCAGTGAGGCAGAATCCCAGATCCAGGGTCTAACTACTCTAAACGAATGCAATAGCACTTGCTTTAAAGTCATTAAAAGAAACACCTGCTCTACCAGATTCATCTTGGAAGATTTCTGGAGATTGGGAAGTCTGAGTTGTGGGTAAGGTGAAGTAATTTTATCTTGCATTCTTCAGCTAGTAGCTCATTTCCATTGACAGGGAATCACAACAAAACCAGACCCCTCCATCCTTCCATCACCAAATAAATGCTTCTACTCAAGGGGAAAAAACCTGCAGCACCATCCCTTTGTAACACCTATTTCCAGCATCGCTTTCAGCCATTTTTGAACATACCATTACACACACACAAGAAATAGGTGAACAATCACCTTTCAAAGATTCATGTGCAAGAAAATAATGCAGAATGCTGAATTAAATCAGAAGTCCCAAACCTGCATTTTATAGGTTGCAATGATATTTTGTGTGAAAAATCTGTTGTCACCTTCCTTTGACACTTTGGACCCTGTTACCTTCCTTTGACACTTCGGACCCTGTTACACTGAGATACAAAAAAACCTAGGAATTACTGCAAAATGCAGTAACTGCAAAGCAAGTTTATAAAAGTGCATCATTAAAATAAAATATTTTGAATATTTAATCATATTTCATCACTACTGTAGTTATTCTTTTATAGAAACTCCCAGAAGAACAGGATCTGAACCGATTCTTTGACTGGATTTCCAACAAAGTCAAAAAAATAACCAGAAAGAGATTAGTTAATGGAGGAAAATCACAAATGGAAAGAAAGAGAGCAAGGAAGATTTGGAACCTCGGTTGCATGCATAAAACTGATGTTACCCGAGGCACCACTGGACAGCCCAATATATCACAGAAATCTTACATCTATTTCAGACAGTGGGCTATTATTTCTACAGAACAGAATGTTGTCTTGCCTGTGCTTCGCAGCCTTGTGGATGTTCGTTTCAGTGACAATGAAATTGCATGTAATCTCTTCTGATTACACCAAAATTGCTAGGATTTGCAAAGAACACATTTGAATTCATACATCCAAAAAGTAAATCAAGCTTATAATTTAGGCAACATAACTTTTGTAGATCTGACATCAGACCATTCTGACTGAAAGGCTTAAGTCTGACTGAAAGGTTTAAGGAGACTATTTTCAGATCCATCAATAAAAGACAGTTACCCAAGGAACTGTGATATTTATGTGGAGGGAGAAAATCGGTTCTGCCTGCATAGATAGGAATGTTCACTCTTTATCTGCAAGTGTGACATTTTCTACTATGCATTTTGAAATAAAGATTGTTCAGCAATGTCAGATTTCTATACCCATGATGTGTTGCACGAACGTAACTAAGCAAGGGACCCTGTGCATCCAGTCACAGCTTCGTTAAACTACAGCAGTACAGCACAGCAATAATTACCAGATAGTTCAGAAAGAGACATAAATAGGTAACTACCATCACCATAGAAAGAGAAGGAGATACTGAAAAGATTACAGTGGCAAATCTACTACTTGCATTTTTAGCATAATGCAATCTTTCAATGCTGAATTATCACCCAAGAAAATGAAGAACTGCCTTACTTCCATTCTGCATAGAGTCTGCTTCTGCAATGCCTCCTTTTGACTTCAAAGGTGATTCAATAAAATTTCCAGACCTGGATGGCTGAACATTCCAAACAATCCCTTGGGTTTCTGGTTCTTTTCATTAAATATTATTTAATAAAACACTAATTTAATTAATTTTCTTGGGAGATATAAAATCAAATAGCAATCAGAATACCTTTAATTCCCTCTTTCCTGATCCACAGTGTTAAATGGAAGGAGAGAACGGCTTTTGTTTCCAATATTACTACAGCACAACAGCAGTTTCTTTGTGTGGTTTTACACAGCTTTTGAACACCTGTTTGGCAGCTTTCTTCACACAAAAATTCAGATCTAACCTTGCAGTGACGGAGGAGAAGCGGCTTTCAGGATTCAAATAGAAATAAAAATTCTCATGGAAGACAGGAAATATTTATATTCCTAGTTCCCCAGGAGACTGTTAAAATTATGTCTTCCCACCATCAGGACACCCTTTTAAATTCCCACCCTTTAACAACAAGGTGAGGTCAGTGGCAGTAAGTAAAAAAAACTAATATCCAGCTAGAGACAATCAAACAAACAGAGCCAGAAATCAATTTGCAGAATCTTGGCTGACAGCAAAATAACTGTATGTCTCTCCTGAGGTTTCTAGTTTAAATTCTCTGCCAATGTATCACACACAAAGTCCTGCAGCAGCTGACTTCACTTGTCTCCCTGTCCTCCCCAGAGCACTAAGGACCAAACCCCACAAGCAATGACATGGTTGTCCCCACGTTCAAAAGGCCTCTCATGTTAGTCTGTACTCGTTGGAGTCTGCACCCACAGGAGTGGAACAGTTCCCTTCCTCCCTCTTGGGTCATGGACTGGGTTTTACTGTGGAGGAGACGAGGGCCATGCACTGGGACCCTGTCCCTCTGTTTCCTCCTCCACAGTACTCCTTTCAGGGGCAAGTGAGGGCTGGAGTGGAAGCAAGGCATGAGAGACAGGTACTGTCCTAGATTTGAGTCGTTCCTCCTCAGCTCAGCAGGACAGGAGAGCAGTAGTTTAGCAATGTATTTCATTATGTTTGCCCTCCTCTACTTCCCCATTCAGAGGGGGAAGTTCCGTCCAATCGTTCTAATCCTTTTTGGCTATGAAGAATTTTGCTTTATCAGAATGGATTTGTTGTTTCAGTCACATCAATGACAGAAATCTTTAAAAAAAAAAGACACCATTCTCTAATATCTTCTGCACCTTCACTGTCATGCTCAAACTTGAAGCTTGAGATTTTCTACATAATCAATCTACTTGTTAGCGAGATCTTAATCTCTGCACATGATTAAGATCTGGGCTTAGGTTTCGCCCCAAAACTAGAACAACAGCAGAAGAAAGCCTCCTCATACCAATGCTCCACTTATATTCCATGGTCTGGATCATCTTCTTATCCTAGAATAACATAGATTTAGTATTCTTCATGACAAAAGAAAGAAGGAAAAAAACAAATTAAACAACTCTACCAGCTTCTTAACCTTCAACATAGTTTAAGCATTGCCTGCTTTGCAAGTTACTGCATAGTCTGTTTGACCTTTAATGTATAAAACTTTAAAACTTACATAGTGTAAGGTTTTTTTTGTTTGTATTTATTTTAAACTTTGTTCTTTCAGGGGTTTTTTTTCTGTCTTTCTTTCTGCCATCCTTTTTTTTTTTCCCAACATAATCTTTTCTAATCTAGCAAGTTCTTTTTCTGATACTGTTTCTGTATTATCTACAACAAAGACCCACAAATGTACTTCCCATAGAAATCAGTGGGCAAAGGCATATAAATCCCTTCATGACTGTGGCCCCCAAGGCTTAGAGGCTCCACCTACAAACTGTGTTTTGAACACACTTATTATTTTAAGTGACAGTCTTGTCCCCAGAGCCTATCATCTGATTAGGTAAAACAGCAGGAGGATAAGGTAAGGTTTATTCCCATTAGCAGATGAGAATAGAGACATAGTTTCATTATCTAAGGTGATCTCAAAAGTCTGTGTTAGAAGCACTAGTCAAGGTCATTTCTTCAGAATCCAAGCAATGCCCAACTTTCATATAAGATGTTTTTCTCCTTAGCTAAAGTAATTTCTACTCTCTAGCTCAGGTTTTATTTATCTAAATATGCACAGTGAACAAGTCATTCCGATTACATGAGCCGAGTAACAACCACTTCTAAGCTGCACCAATGCATGCAAATGTGGAGCAAGGAGAGAGGCACCAGTCCTTCTCTTGAACATGGCCTCTTTCTCTGTAGTGGACCACACAAGGTCAGCAGGACAAGCATGCACTGTGCACGGGAACATAATTCTTAACGCCCATGGCCGGAACCGTTAATTACAGGTCATACGTCCAGCAGATGTTTATGAGATCCATCAAACTGTTCCACAAGTCCTGCATGAAGAAGTTATAAGTTGGCACTTTCTGCCTTAGTGGCTGCAAAGGTCATAAAGGATCCTCCTAGCAGGACAATTTCAAGCTGAAACAGGGGTGATATCTGGAAGCTCTTACTACTTCCTTGGTTCCTCTTTACTGCCTCTCTTTGCACAGAAGACTTTGCAAGTGTCACTATCTCACATTAGGACAACAAGATCAGTGAGAGCTGAGCTCCAGAAAGTTCTTTATTAGGCATTTTTATAATGAACTGTAATGAGTACTATGCCTACTATGACCTACAATTGCCACTTCTTTGTGAGCCAGTCTGTGAAAAGATGTGTCACCTGGCCAATATGGTGGCAGTAGAAATACCTGGAATATAGTTATATATGACAATTCTTTTACCAACATAAATTATCTTTGTTCTATTATACTTATTTACAGTTTTGCCACTGAATCTGAATTGGGAGCATTGCAGTTACAGTATATTAGTATTCTTACACAGGTGTAACATGAAAAACAATTCTGAAAGCATTAATTAATTCTAAACAATCAGCTAGGAACCTTTCTTCTTCAGCACACAAGCAAATTCCCAATGACAGAACAGTGCAACCAGCATATTTACGTAAGGATTACTTGCTCCCAGAAGATGTAAAATGTGTTTTTGACCAGACAAGAGTGTTATTGTTCTGCAGTATACATAGAATCTTATTAACCTGGCTGAGAAGATAAAAGGAATGGCAATAGCACAGTTAGTGAATTTTAATAGAAAGTCTATATATACTTACTCTTGTTACAATGAAGAAGAAGGGAAAAATTTTTTTTTTTCCCCATGATGAGACAGAAGACAATTAGAGGAGTCATTTCAAAACAAGATACAATTTTATCAACTGAGTGTCACATTTTGGGCTCTTGATAGGCCTTTACTTCATTTCTGATTTTGCCCTATACACAGTGAATGAGCTTATGACTGCTTCAAGTGAGACAATAAACATCAGGAATCTCACTACTGCACAGTCATTTTGTCCTCCCTGCTGAGACCACAACCTCCGTCCCTACGTCAGCAGCTTTCCCAGATTAAAAAAGCCATTTAACACAGAGGTGTTTCTTCTTTCTTCTCTATGTTTTCCTCTGCTCTTCCTTAAACAGTATTTGTCTGATCTTGGTTGAACAGCACAATTCTGCTGAAGGTAAGAGAAGTCAAAGCCCGCATACATTGACATCACTCAGTCTCAGAGCATATACTGAAAATAAAGAGGGAGAACAATTGCTATTACTGGGAGATTACATATTAAAAAAAATGTCCTACGAGGAGCTCAGTATCAGTGTATTACTATTTGGGAAGAGAGGACAAGAAACACCATCTTTCAGGTCATACTTGTAAGAAAAGAAGATCCTGTGCTCAGTTAGTCAATAACATATGGCTCCAAAACACATTGAATATTGCTTCATTTTCAGCCTCACTTCATATTTTGTCACTTTTTGCTGATGTGAGGATTCACTTTAGTCCTTTTGCATTTACTTGTAGTTCAATGTGCAGTGCTCATGTAAACCTCTCACCTTCTTTTGTCCCTTCAGATTGCACTCAGCTCCTTTTGTTCTTCTCATGCCATTCTTTTAAGATCTTATCATTCACAGGATGTTTCTCCTACAACCTTCTAGGCAACTCTTTTCTTACGAAATATTTACACAACTTGACTGAACATAGGAACAATCATGGCAGCACTTCCCCCGGCTTCTTCAATTCATTACTGGGGATAACCATCTAATTTTATTTCCATTAAAAAACAGATATTACCTATAAGCAACTGATTTCAGAAAGCAAAAATTCTAATAGATTTGGGTTCACTTACAGAGAAAAGTATGTACCTGTAGCACAGCAGTTAATCAAATGAGGATTTACAGTAATTTAAGTGATGTTTTATAGCCGAAATTTCATTTGCATCTGTTACAATTCTTAATCAGGTCTCAGAAATACAAACTTAATCCCAGCCTTTTGAATCTTCAGGTTAATGAGCTCCAATCTGAAATAAGAAGAACCTGTTGATCAGAAAAAGACAGCCCAACAACAGAAAAGCCTGAAAAACTGTTCATGCCATGCCAGGAAGTGTTACATCCTCTATATTTAAAACAAACATAACACCAAGTTGCTAAAGCAGTAAGAGAGTAGAACTGTTTCAATTGTAGCGAAAGGTTAGGCAGGCCAAGGTAAGTGATACTCAAAACAACACTCTCAAAAGGGGTTCAAGCACCTCTCTGGTTTATTTTTCATTTAACAAGAGTATTAAATGAAGTTTCCTGGAGAATAAACACAAGTTTCAAACCTTGAGAATTAAATCAAGAGGCTGCCTGTTTATTACTGGCAGTCTGTGAACTGAAGCAAGCGCTCTTAGATCTGCAGTGCCCTGGCTGTGCTACACGTTTCGAAGCAGGGCAGGTTTTGAGCAGAAAGGAGGGCTGGAGAAAGGGGCTGGTGATCTGTTTCTGGGAGACCATAAAAAAACCTACCCTGAAACAGCAATGTGTGGCCATATTATTCCTACTCTGCTGTCACACCGCAATCATATAATAATTAAATGAACAATATGTGCCAAACAGATTGAATCGGGATTTCCTATTTTCTTATAATGAGGTGATCATTTCTCATTTCTTGTCATAAACAGAAAGAAAATGCAAAGAAGTAAAGCCACCTTAGACACCTTCCCTCAAAATCTCTTGAGGAGACATACAAAGAGAAAACTGTCATCTGGGGTAGGTGAGACCTAAACCAAGAGAGACCTTTGGATGAGGGTATAGAACCACCCACCAATGATGCTGAGCATTTCTTCAGAGATGAAAAATGAAAAGCCACCCACTCTTGCCTTAGGCCCGTGATTACCATGAGCATCGTGATAGTAGAAAGCAGTGATAAAAAATGCTAACTTGGAATAGAACAAACAAGGACAACTAATGCTCTACTGAGGCCTGAGACTGCAGAGTGACGGGACAGTCTCTGCTGCAAAATGTCCTTCCATGGTCAGGCACTTTGCTCAGCAAGGTGCAAATAGCCTTCAGACATAAAAAAAGAACAGCTTTTGGGAAACCTGAATTTTCATCAGTCAGGAGATGTAATATTAATGTCAGCAAGCAACAAAAAAAAGATGGAACTGTGCACCTTCTTGAGCAGGGGTGAAGAGATGGACCAATAACTCCCCCTGAGGAGCACCCTGGGGCCATCATCACACCAGCTTCCCAGGGAGAAGGGAATATGCTGGGCAATTCACCCCAAATCCTCACACTGGGAAGTAGTAACTAGGCAATCCTCCCTACAGTTACAAAACACCCTAATATCCAAAGGGCACAGTTCAGGCCTGGCTCTGGGTCATGAAGAACTTTGATGCCGTTCTGTGGCTGTAAGTTGAAGTGCTTGTCGAAGGATTCACTGCATTTGCAACACCCATTCATCTTAGCTGGTCTTGCGGCTAAAGACCACAGAAAATGAGGCCAAAGGACAATTTGTGAGCTACAGAGATCTACCTCCAAATGAAGGAGACCAATGTCTTGTGCAGTCTGATGACTGCCATGTTGTTAAATTTCCTTTTACAGTACAGTCTATCTTTACTGGTAGCAGAGGCTCTGAGAAGTTTTCTGTTGATTTTTCTTATTTGCTTGTTTTGGGAAATGTTAAATTGCAATTTCATAGATCTGTAAGAAGTCCTTTTGCTATGTATCACTACATGTAAAGGGTCTGTACAAAAATGAAACCAACCCAAAAAAAAAATGCTACTTAAAGATACCTTCTTAAAGTAATGAAGTTGAGAAGCTGCTGCAGTTACCAGTTGACAGATGTGTAACTCTGGAAAAGAGTTAATTAATATAGTCAAATAGCTGTACCTTCTGTTCCTTATTATATCCAGTTGTGGACAACACTTCTAGGAGTATCTCATTTCCTTTGTCATCCGAGTTGAAGGGGGAAAATGAACTCTGATTTAAGATCCTATTTCCCAACATCTACTTCACAAGCTAGCTACTATACTTAATCAACAATGAGGCTATAAATATGCACACCTTGTTATTTCAATGTTTCACTTGATGAAACATAAGAGGCCACTAGTGGACAGCTGGAATAAGAATGAAGGATTACTGCAGTAGCTCCTAGATGACCTGATATAATGCAAACTTGATGAGAGAGTCAAAACTTGGGGAGGGCAATATTTCACTCTGCCAGGTTTCAGTGACATAGACCACATCAGGGCCATTATCCATGATGGAAATGTGGATATGTTGCCATTTATTTGGAAAAGACGGGCTGTTTAATAAGGAAACAAAAGAAATGACAGATTGAAACAGCAGAGTCCACCACTTGTGACTAGGTGGACTATCCCAGAAAAGAATAGCTGATAGACTTTTATGAAAGATGCAACACCACTTTTCCTCAGTCAGCTATGATGTATTCCAATCTGAAGGGACCTTTTGCACCTGAAGTATTAATGAGAGGCATCTGAAACCAGAAAATGACATCTGGCTGCACATAAGCGAAAATGTTATGATAAATATGCCACCTATGGGTAAGATATACAGAGAAGGATATGTGGTAGAGAAGAAAGTATATATAAGGAGACATACACAGAGTAGGTTACAAAAGTATTCACAGGTAACAATTCACTTTCTACAGGAAATGAGAACGGATTGAGCTAATGTCCAGATCATCTCTTGAACATGTTATGGCATCAACGCTCAGCACTGTTGCTATAGCAAAAGAAAGGGTGAAAACAAAATCAAGAGAGACAAAAAGATCAGTGAAAATGATCCGCTTCCTCCCACACATGCCTTTATTACGGAATTTCACTTCCGAATGTGGCTGCCTTTCTGTGCATATTCACAGGAACTGAGGAGACAGGGTTTCAAGGGACAGAGCAAACAATGAGGCTCTATGAAAATAACTTGCAGAGCCTTAAATTTCTACAATTTCTTCTATGAAAAAATGCCAACTGCTCAGAAAGCCCCAACTCTAGCAGGGAAACATCAGGTTCAATGAAGTGTTTTCTCCCCAGATAATACATTCTTTTCTTGAGAAACCTAAAGGAAGAGAGAAAAAGATTTCATAGTAGCCAGTTGCACAGGGATGTGATTCAGAATAGGGACTGTAACACAGATCTCTCCAAACATTCCCAAATGTGCTAGCCACCGAGTTTCTGGCAGTTCACTTCTGATCCATGCTGGGAAGAAAATACATTCTGAACTATTACAAAAATTCAGACTATTTCAAGTAACAGGAGGTATCATCTAGCAAACCCTAATCTCCAGTCCCAGAGATACAGCAAAAGGATCAAAGCTATTCCAAAATCCACTGTTGGCTGTGTAGCTTCATATCATATATTTGCAACACTTGCATGGACATTCTCTAGCAAATCAGCAGTAACCCCTTTGGAAATTAATTCTTCTCTCTTTGTACCACAAAAGAGCACAACACATTTTAATCCATTTCCAGTGTATGAAAATCTTTCCCTGTTGGGATTTGCAAGAGAAATTAATCCCAAAACAGTGATTCCAGTACGATTCACAASCCCCCCATAAACTCCTCAGCACTGTTTCAGGACTAATTGACAATGCAGTTACATTGTTGGTGATATAAAAAGAACTCTGCTGCAGTATTTCTTCAGTGTCTTATGACTTAAGTGCAGCAGGTATTTGCTGAAGCAAATAAAACTATCCAGTAAATCCTCTGTACCATTCTGGGGTAGGAAAAAGAGATAATATTTTCAAATGGCTGCTACTGAAGAGTTGTTTTCATGACCCACCTGGGAAAAAAAGGCCATAGCTAAACTCAGTAAGATGACTTCACTTAGTTTCCCTGCAATAAAGATGAAATCATCACTGGGCAACACCACACTGAATTTTAAACTCAGTGCATGGAAAGGATATTTTGAGGGGCATATATCTTTTTCCTTTCATGCTGATCAATAAGTCAAGCACTTCATCATCAGAGTTCATGATCATAAATGTAAAGTGTTTTAAACCCCAGAATTCACAAGAAGTCTCAGGAAATTTTGCTTTCTTACCATTACATTTTTAGTAAGTTGGCAGCGTGGCAGAGCCTCAATGCTGAATTGCAAGTATCCGATTTAAAAATTCCTGCCTGTGCAGCACAGAACTGTGATGCCAAGAAGCTGGGCAGGGGCTGCTATGCAGTGATCTGGTATCTGGGCCAGTACCTGGTTCATCTGCAGACTTTGGCATCTATTAAGATTAATAAATATTTAAAAGCTCCACCACCAGCTCCAATGGCAAAGAAGACAGAGATCTGATGTTCTGATCTGTTTTCCTATTTAGACAGTCTTGAATAACACCACGGCAGTTGCAGCCAGCAGCACTGACATTCCCAGTGACTGAATTAGCAGATAATGTTCCCTCTGGTGATCACTACCAGAAGATGCCTAACACTGCATGGATACTGCTATGGAGCATAAGGCTCAAACACTGGGTTTAATGGATGCAATAGTCTTGTCTTCAATGGGATCAGGATATCCTTTAATAACTATTTTTTTCAACTTTGATATGAAGAGTCCTGCAACTGTGTGTTGTAGTGAACCTGTCCTTATCACATTCAATATAAGAAACCTTCATATTTGTTGCACTTCTTTTGGTGTTTAAGAAAGAAGCAAAAAAGAGTCACTTTATCCAAGCTTGATGATACCTAATTCAGTTTTGTCTGCATCCTGCTGAGATCATCCCACACCCTTGCAGACAGGATGCAGTTAACTATTAGAATCTGCCAGAGTGAATCAGCAGGATCTATACAACTTCTCACTGCAGACTTCCATGTGTTGCAAATCAGGGAAGGCAAGACAAAAATGCTTGGTTGTATCCCTGATTTAGACGAAGTCTAAGTTCCTAAAAAGAAGCTGTGTAATTTTTTTGGCAAAAAAACAACCAACCAACCAAAAAAAAGAAAAAAAAAATCAAACTTAACAAAAACAGAGTAGTAAGCATATGCCAGAGATTGCACAAGTACATTGCCTCCTTCCAATAAATCACAGAGACACCAGCAAAGCCCTGTAACAACAAGCATTTCAAAACCACTAAGTTATACAGTTATTTTTTCTCTCAAGTACAAAATTATTATTATTAATAATTTAATTAAATTAGTGTGTTATACACAAAGTAATTGATTTTTAGTTAGGAATAAACATCTTTTCTATAAAGCCTTTGGAAGGTTGGAGTTTTTGTTTGGTTGGTTTGTGTGTGTGTTTTTTTCCAGTGGAATTTTTATAAGCACAGAACTAGAGATGACTCAGAATTTTTATGAAGAGAATTGGGATAAATATTTGCGATAAGACAGAAGGGACAAGTTTATTGCAGAGTCCCACAGTTTTATAAAAAATGCTAAAGCTGGAGCTTGTTGAACTCTGGACGCTGTATTAGCAAGCAGAGGCTGGGAATACTAATCACAGAAAACTTGCAGTAAATCTGAGAGATAAACAACAGGGTCAGGGACTGAAAATTTCTGGCAGATAAGCTTTGTGCCAGAAATGTTTTAAAGATGGTAAAAAATACTGCAAAACTGCCATGAAATAATGGAAGAGGGCATCACTTTCTTCCCTGAGAAATCTGTTCTCATTTGGGTGTGAATCACCAYGTACTTGAATGTGAGACCCTCTCCTCCCAAGCTGTAAATTACACAAGTACAGTACCATTCACACAAAGCACGTGGATCCCACCAGCAGCAACAGCTGCCATGGAATTGCTTCCTATCCTGTTCATACAGCAAAAGGTGCCAACATGCTGAACCTACATACACCCTTAATCAGTAAAAAGGAGAAGCTGTTGCTCATATATGAGCTTTTCCCCATTATTTACATTTGAAAGAATATCCCCACAACCTTGCTGGAAAACCAGAGCAGAATAGCAAGGAACTAACAGGGAAGTTTTAGTGCATCTGAGCAGTTTGAAAATAGAAAGGTGATGTCAATTACACTTACACTGAAAACCATGGCAATTAAATCACTTTGGTAAACACAATTATTACAATTTTCTGCACAGAGTCTCTACACATTGGAAACAAATGAGAAAAGTTTAGATTTGTAATCAACAGAGAAAAAGAAAGGATATAACTGCATTAGCTTTAAATTAATTCTGTTGTTGGACAGATGAGATATGTGCTAGTACAGGATACCTGAATAATTAATTTGCATAATTTCAAAAAAAAAAACCTGTGAATTTGTCACTAATCAAGAAGAGTGCAAGACTGTTTTGCACAATTTCAAGGTAATGGGCAGGAAAATAGGAACTGTAGGCTTTCCTCTTAGAGACTTGGGGAAAAAAAACAAATAATGTCAGGATGAGAACTGTTGGATGATTTCATAATTAAAGTTGGAGTCCTGAAGTCTTTACTATGAAAATGCACGTTTTTTTTAAAGGACCAATAAGTTGTTTCTCCAGCCCTCTCTGCGGAAACTTGCACTTCAGTCTGCAATTCCCAAGCTTCAGCTTCCACCTGTCCATTCCCAATGTATCTACTTGTCATGGTTTAACCCCAGCCAGCAACAAAGCCCCCACAGCCACTTGCTCCTCTCCCACCAGTGGGATTGGGGAGAGAATTGGAAGGGTAAAAGTGAGAAAACTTGTGGGTTGAGATAAAGACAGTTTAATAGGGAAAGCAAAAGCCACACACACAAGTAGAGCAAAACAAGGAACTAATATTTGGGCAGGTGTTCAGCTATCTCCAGGAGAGCAGGGCCCCATCACACAACAGTGACTTGGGAGGAAAAACACCATCACTCCAAACATGCCCCCTTTTTCTATTTTCCCCCTTTTTATTCAGAGCATGATGTCACATGGTCTGGAATATCTCTTTGGTCAGTTGGGGTCACCTGTCCCAGCTGTGCCTCTTCCCAACCTCCCGGGCACCCCCAGACCCCTCACCAGTGTGGCAGCATGAACAGCAGAAAAGGCCTTGCCTCAGTGTAAGCCCTGCTCAGCAATTACAAAAACATCTCTGTAGTATCAACACTGTGTTCAGCACAAATCCAAAACACAGCCCCCTACCAGCCACTGTGAAGGAAATTAACTCTACCCCAGCCAAAACCAGCATACTCCTAAATTCATCAGACTTCTGCTGTGAGACAGCTTCTTGCTACACTGGCACTATGTCTACTTTTAAATGTTCTCCGCGGTGAACTGGATTTCTTTCCTCATTCTCTTGCAAGAAATACTATGATGAAGCGTCAGAAAATTGCCTTGTATTTGCCTTTTGAACTCCTCCCAGCTAGCCAACATACTTGTATGTAAGTATGCAGACAACACAATTGCACTGAGGATTCTGGCACTACTTTCATTAATGCCAAAACAGGAAGAGCATGGCTATATTTTCATTCAATGTGCAGCCCACTGACATTTGCTAGGACCTCACTTGTCATTTCTGGCACCACCCTGTAGTGGGAGCTCAGTTCAGGCCCACAGTCACTGCAGGCCCTGAGGCCCTGAGCGACTGCCCCCATGTCTGCCCAGACCCGCCAGGCAAGCCAGTGCTGCTCACTGGTGCCTGGCTGTGGTTCACATGTCATTGTGGAAAGCCCATCTTCTCCCATGATAATCCTGATACTTCTGAATAACTCTTCTGTCTTTGCTTTACATGTCATGAACCTCTTGTTCTCTGAAACTCCATTAGCAATTATTTTGTTCAACAATGGCAAAAATTTTAAAAATCCAACATTTTTAGAGAAGGGTGTGAGCTTCCTCACCCTTCCTTCTCGATCTCTCACCCTTGCTAAGGACAAGCATAGCCATGTCAGAGCATCTGAACTTGCTCACTGAAACATCTCAATTATTACATTTTAATTCATTTAATATATGCTATATTGATTGCACTTGGCAGTAATTGTTTTTCTAATCAGAATGTTTCTCTGCCAAAAGTCAGTTGTTTTACTGGAGACCGTGACAACAGTGTTGCCTTTATCTCACAGATTTGTAATTCAATTAAAACTGATACTAAAGAAATAAACGAACTGTTTATTATAAAACCATGTTGAATAACACTCATTAGAATGAAGGGATTATGGCTTACGTTGATCGTTATCATTCATTTCATGATTTGTTGCGAACTGATAAAAGGCTAGCCAATTTACAGCTACCTAGCACAGCCTGTTCATTTATAAACATACAGACAGAACATTAGCTTTTACTGTGTCCCCCATATCTTCTGTAACACTTCCAGAGAAGCTGAACTCAAACGGTTTGGAGAACTCCTCAGCCAGTTCTTTCAGCTCTCCTGGCTGCATTGCAAGATTGCAGTGTCCAATGGGAGCAGCGGCTGCTCACCAACAATGCTGCTCACACACCCTGCCACACTTCCAGGCATTTGCTCTTCCCTCTGGTACTGACATTTGAATTCGTGCATTTTCCTAGGTGAAGGAATGAAAGAACAACACAACACTTCTGTTCTTACGAGGCAAACGAAAGGCAACGTTTCAATTTTTTCCAGTGGAACTCAACTCCCAAAATTCAAATCAGTAAACATTGTCTTTCTTTTCTTGAAAATACTTGAAGAGTAGTGAACAGCTTTGAAAATAAAAAAAACAAACAAACAAACAAAAAACAAAACACAACAAAAATGCAACGAAGAAGCCCAAACCCAACAGGACAAACACAAGAGGAGAGAGCAAATAGCACAGGAGGAGACAGACTGGTAACAGAGAGCAGCTGTGCAGCCCCCTGGGAAATCCCTTGATTGAATCACAGCTATTGACCTCCCAGCCAGGGCTGCAGCACGCGGCAAGGCAGGGCATCCTCTGGGAAACAGAAGCCTTTGCTGTGCTGCCAGCCTGAAACCTTTCTGATTGCTCTGTTAGTCCTCTCCAGCAGCTCTACACAGCTCCATATTTCACCCTCACGGAGGAATATAACACTTGTCTAAAAACTTTCCAAGGATGACAACAAGCACATACTTACTCCTGTGAGCACAAAAATCGCACTGAAGAATATGTAAATATGATAGTATTATACAATATCATACATTATAGAGAAGTAAATATGCCTTCTCTAATCTTGGGAATATGGAACCCAGCCAAGAACTGGAGTTCCCATCAGCACTGATGAAAGATACATATTTTACAGTATGAGCAGGACATGAGGTGAGTGAACACCACATAAATTACAATATTCACCAGTAGAGGTGAAAGAAACCAAAAGTCTAGTAAGAAACAAGCAAATAAATGACCAGAGCATCTTTACTGAATCAATAGAAACTTAGGCTCTCAGTGTGTTTTTACAGTACACCATTTTAAGGAGCTGGACTGATTACTATCTCTCCAGATTGAGAGAGGATAGTAACACCTGAGAATGCTAACACAACTTTTAGAAGAAGGTTTCAAAATACTCCAAACAAAAAACATAGAGGTAATGCTCAAAATCTAAAGTCTAAGTACCCATTCCTGTGATCTAGAGGCATATCTTTTCTAAAATTCATTTCAAAGCAATACATGCATAGACAGAGAGAGCTAACCATAGCTCTCCATGTGCAAACAGAAACTCATAGTCTATTTTGCCAGAAAGATGTGTCTCAGTCTAAGATGTTCCAGAGTAGAAACCAGCAACCTATGCAGCGTAGGTATCACATACCTGACTGCTACCTTGAAAATGACAGGACCGTGCAGTTTCAATATCCAGAATATTATCAGACCTTTATTCAGATTAAAGCAGAGTACTACATTTGCCAGACCTCAAGGTAGCGAGAAAACAGCTATCCATGCCCAAAATATTTAGATGCCAGTATGGACTCTCGGTCAGGTGACTTATTACTGATCACCCCATTTCTTCCAAGGTCCAAGAACAAAAGCATGTTCCTCGTGTCTCCAGGGTTTTGAGTGACTTCCACAATCATGTGGTAAATAACTGTTCTCAGCTGAGGGGCCAGTTCCAGTTCCTACTAAGTAATGACCTAGACTGCTGTGGCAGGCAACACAAGAGAAAGAGAGCTCTCTCTTGAGTCCAGAGGAGGACCACAAAGACGATTAGAGGGATGGAGCACCTCTCCTATGAGGAAAGGCTGAGACAACTGGGATTGGTCAGCCTGGAGAAGGCTTCAGTGTGACCTAATTGCAGCCTTCCAATACCTGAAGGGAGCCTACAAGAAAGATGGAGAGGGACTTTTTACAAGGACATGTAGTGACAGGACCAGGGGTAATGGCTTCAAACTGAAAGACAGTAGGTTTAGATTAGATACTAGGAAGAAATTCTTTACTGTGAGGGTGGTGAGGCCCTGGCACAGGTTGCCCAAAGAAGCTGTGGGTGCTCCATCCCTGGAGGTGTTCAAGGCCAGGCTGGATGGAGCTCTGAGCAACCTGATCTAGTGAAAGGTGTCCCTGCCCATGGTACAGAGGTTGGAATTAGATGATCTTCAAGGTCCCTTACAACCCAAACCATTCTATGATTCTATGATTCTCTTCATGTCCTCACAATCACAGTCTAGTGTTTCAAAACTTTACAGGAGGTCAGTCATGTACACAACAGGACCTTTACCATTGTCACACGTGTGGCTTCACCTACATGCCACACACCATCAAAACAGAGCAGTGAGGCTGAAGCTATGAACAGGAACACTGGGGGATGAATCTGTTGAGAGGTGAAGACAAAAAATGTCTCCCCGCATTGCTAAGAGCCTAATTCTGCCATCTGATCAGTGCTCCTTTCAGTGTTCCCTGAAAACAATCAGGCTTCACTTGATTTCAAGAGGATCACCTAAATGGTCTTTATATCCCAAAATAGGATTTATTTTCTCTGCTGGAAGTAGGAAAAGGGCTGACCAGCACACCACTTTTTATCCAGTCCCAGCCTTCAAAGGAATTTTGCATGGCCACCTGCATGAGCACCCAGGGGAGTCCTGTGCTTGTCACACCAGCCATGAAATCCTGAGCTAGACAAAGCAAGGTCAAACATTTTCTGTACAGACACTGATGTCACCTTTTCACAAGAATCAGTCTTGCCACATTTTTTTTCTGTTGTTCTCCCTTACAATGATGCTATATTTCAATTATTACAAGAGAAAAAAAAAATAACAGCCTGGAGGCCAGAACAGAATTACAATGGAATGGCAACCTGACACACTAGAGATAGCTGTGCATACACTAAACTAAGCCCTTCACCTTCTGGTCAGCTGGCACTGAGGAGAGCACAGCCCCCAGGAATGACGCCTTTTTTTACATCACATGTAACCTCTGCATCCAAAACCAAGGCAGGAGTGGTTCAAGAGTTCACAGGTGTGTTTTGGATCAGTGCCATGCCAAAAGCAACAGCAGCACTGCAAGAAGGTGACAGAGAAGGTGGAAATGTAAATCTGCAGTCAAGACCAGGAGGGATAGGTGAGATTCTAGTTAGTTACTCTAACTTGTGGGTGACTGCATCTGCAAATGAAGGAGACGATGAAAAGCCTACTGAAGCTCAGTGAAGGTACCACTAAAAGAGAGGAATAACAGAAAAATAGTCTCATCTCGCATTCCCCAAAACCATCCTTACAGCTTTCACACTAAACAAAGGTGTTTCCTTCTCTTTATTCCTAACACCTTAACACTGGACTGAATGAACCTGCAGCCATGTACAGACTAATGCCTCTATGATTAATCCAGATTTGAACCTGCAATTATCATCATTAGTGCTGGTTTTGAGTAGTGTGAATGTTTTTCTCACAAAGTGTTCCCTTTGCATCTTCCAAGCAATCAAGTGCTATAAAAACAGCTATGAAAAACTACAGTAGTTTTCACTTTATTCTTCCAATAAATACTCCTGTCAATATTGATTAATACTGAATAGTTAATACTACATCATTTTAAGAGCTATTGTGGAAATTACTGAGAATAGAGAAAAAAACCAAAAACTTCAACTTCTCACTGTTTCTGATTGCAGATGTTATTGGTTCCTGTTGTCTGGGAGGACTTCAAAAATAACCTGTAGTTGCATGTATATTTACTTACTATTCAGACAAAACCTTGAGTGGATTAGCCACTGTATTAAACTGAAGTGGATATGGTCTCCAGAATATTCAGATGGGCTTTCCCTGTTGTATGGACATTATTGTGTTAAAAGCTTTACGAATTAATTTCATGGTAAAACATAAAAACACGAGGAAAACATATGATCTATTTATCTGTAAGGTAACTGTCTGCAGACAGACAATTGCTTTGTAGCAGGTCATATTTTACCTTTTAATCCGTAAGTCAGCTCTCAGGTCCAGTATTCTGCTCCCTTCTAAAAAATACCACAGATTATCACGAGTACAGTGCATAGCCAAGGGCTCTGCAGAAGTGCATCCAGTGAAATATTGCTGGGTCACGGAGGGAACCAGGAGGGCAGCATAAGTAAGCAAAACCCAGTCTTTCTCCTAAAGTTACATGCAGCTCAGCACAGCATCTTTGCTGTGATTTTCTTCCAGTTCCAGGCACACTGGAGTGAAAAGGAATTATCGCCCTGTGTGGCAAAACCATACAAGAGGAAGTAATCTTATATCTGTTCATACTCTATTTTCATATTTGCATGTTTACTATGGCAATTCATTGTGTTTTGTAAGCCTACCACCAAATGATGAATTTTTATTGCATTTAAGCTTCATGAAAAATATAGCACCCAGCACACCTAATTATTACAGCCTATGTTCATTACCAGAGGAAGCTACATTCCAAAGCTGTTTAGGGTAGACAACTCCCCCAGTCCCAGGTCCTTCCTCATTAAGCCACAATTAGTATGATAAATGGGGATGGCTATTTGGTTACAGGCAATAATGGCACTGCTTGCTCATCACAAAATGGGGAGAAATAATTAAATATTACAAGAAATGGCTTAATAATTAATAATAATACCTCAGTCACCTGCAAATAAAGCAGAACTCCATCCAGGTGTTCATTACAGGCTGCAGTTCAAAGCCAACATAGCCCTAACCTCAAAATAGCTATCTGCATTAATGTGGTAGGCAGAAGGGTGAAATCCTGCTTGTCCTTGACAGGAGTGCTCCAAGATGCTTGAGACTGAGTGTGTACAGTCAAGCTGAAGCTGGAGTTGGTAATCATTTTGGCTAAAGCAGCTGCAGCCTGAGGAGCCTGTGAGTGCATCCTTGGTGGCTCCCTAATTCATAAGTACCATCTAGGCCAGCATCTCTGTTGTGGTTTGACACTGGCCAAATGCCAGGCACCCATGAAAAGCCCATTCACTCACTCACTCTCCTCTGCTCTGCAACTGGACAGAGGAGAGAAAATTTAACAAAGGGTTAATGAGTTAAGGACCAGGAGAAAACACTTCAAGGGCAAAACAGGCTCAACTTAATGATACAAAGTGAATTTATTACTAACAAGATCAGAGTAAGAGAACGAGAAGTAAAATAAGCCCTTACAGACACCCTTTTCTCCCCCCAACACCTCCCTCCTTCCCACCAACGGTGCAGGGAGACAGCGTGGGAGTTTTGGTCAGTTCATCACCCAAGATCTTCTTTCCGCTGCTCAGGGAGAGGAGTCATTTCCCTGCGGCACCGTGGGGTCCTTCCCACGGGAGAGAGTTCTCTGCAAACTCCTCCAGCGTGGGTCCAAGCTCACGAGCAGCAGCCCTCCCAAACCTGCTGCAACACGAGTCCATGCCATGGGCAGACAGTCCTCCCAAACCTGCTGCGGCGTGGGTCACTCTGCCACGGGCTGAGGTCCTCCAAGGACAGGCTGCTCCAGCCTGGAAGCAAGGCCTCTCTCTCCAYTGGGACTTCTGGATCACAGTGTCCTGAGATCCACCCGCTCCAGCGTGGGCACCTCCCCCATGGGCTGCGAGTGCATCTCTGCATCCCYCGTGGACCTCCATGGGCTGCAGGGGCACAGCTGCCTCACCATGGTCCTCACCACAGGCTGCAGGGACATCTCGGCTCCAGAGCCTGGAGCACCTCCTGCCTCTCCCTTCTGTACTGACCTTAGTGCCTCCATTGTTGTTCCTCTCACATATTCTCACTCCTACTCTTCTCTAGCTGGAAAAATACAACTACGTCCCAAACTTTGTTATGATTTCTTCTTCAATCTGTTATCACAGAGGCGTTACCATCATCTCTACTTGGCCCAGCCTTGGCCAGCAGCACGTCCATCTTCAGAGCCATCAGGGATTGGCTCTGCTGGACATGGTGGAAGCTTCTAGCAGCTTCTCACAGAAGCCACCTCTGTGGCCCCCCTGCTACCAAAAAGCAGGCCCTGCAAGACCAACACAATCTCCCTGTCCACAGAGTGACCTAAACAGCACTTGAGGATTCAATTTTTTACTATACATTGAATTAAGGAAGACTATTCTGAGGCACATGGTCAGTACTAGGCTAAATGAAAAAGGATTCACTTTTCTGTCAACTTAGTTACAAATACAGCATTATATAATCTCATTTAATTGCACTCTTCACCTCTTTAACATCCTCAGCCTTCTGTCTCAAGCCATCTCTCCTCAGGAAACACCTCCTGCTGACTGAAACTGCCTTCCGATAATTAAGCTCAGTATCCTCTTTTTTTCCTGGAGTACACAAGACCATGTCCGTGTCATGGAAATCAAATGCAACAGGGCTCAGCAGCACCTCGAGAGGGTCACCTAATTCGCCGTTTGTCCAAAAGGCAGGATCAACTTCTTCTAAATTGTTCTTGACAGCAGTTCATTTAATCTGCTCTTAAATTCTCCAGTGGCTCCACAGTCTCCCTCAGCAATCAAGGCTGTGATCAGCCTCCTTTACCATTAGAAAACTTCTCCAAATGCTCAGGCTACATTGCCTTTACTGTAATTTAGTCCATCACTTCTTGTACCAGTCTGTCAAAGGTACAACTGCATCAAGTCAGAGAATTTTACTTGACTTAATTTACTGCCAACAAACACAAACCTACAATCACTGGTTCCCAGGGAGGGGGAAAAAACCAAACAGAAACCACAGTGCAAAAATGTACTTAAACTCCTGTCCTTCCCCTTCCTGCTCTCATATACTCTTATTTTTGCCTTTTTTTAATCTCAGTGCACCAAAATTCCTCCAGTGAGGCATGGGTGCATGGGAGGCTGAAGCAGCGTAACTCATTCTGACACTCTATGGTTAATGGTCTCCTGCCATGTTCCTTAGTTTCCCTTCCCCAATGTGGGTTGCCCATGAACCCCAGTCCCTCAGGGATGTCCCATCATGGGTCAACCACGGCCACAGTCCCCCTGTTGTGTCCTCTCCCAAGCATGTTCAAGCATGCAGGTTTGTTGACTTTAAGCAAACTGGTGCCCACAGGTAGACACAGCATTCCCTGTGTAGCAGCCCTGAGCCACTTGCAAGCAGCAGCCACACACTTTGCATGTCAGTCACAGGCAGTTCAGGGAGGAGGGGCTGGCAGCAATGGTGGTCAGCCTCCTTCAGCCTGAGGGTCCTTATCTCTAGGCTCTTAAGACAGTTATACTGCAGGTGGTGGTCACAGTTATACTGCAGGTGGTGGTCAATACCTGCAGACAGGTCCCTGGTTTGGGCCTTTTGTCTTTCTTTCCCTCTGTTCCCAGTGCTGCTCCTAGAACAGGTAAAGTGTGGTAGTGGTGTCGGGCTGCACAGGCAGGATGTGACTTTCGCGCAGGTATCCCTGGAGGTAGCTACATCCAGCTCATCTCCGTCCCCAAGACAGCCCTGATCTGCTCCGCTTCTCAGAACTGCTCTTCTTATCAGCCCTGTTACTTTTGAAGTCAGGCTTTCCTCCTTTATATTTCAGTTTCATTGCTCCACTGCTGAAAGGTACTTACACATGCGCTTAAGCACTTTCCTTTGCTTAATCAAAGCCTGTGTACTTGTATGCAAACATACTAATTGCAGGCAAAATTGCTCTTATGTAAGCCACTACTTGATGTTTTTCATGGAGTTGGAAATGCACAACAAAGACCTTTGCGCCCATTAAACATTTTAGCAAAAGCTTTTACCTTTAGGTGAGGAAATGTGTCATGGGGAATTTGAGTGCATTATCATCAATATCATCAGAAGAGAAGAATAATTTATTCCTGACAGTTGTCTTTTACAGCATGTCATTAGAATGATCCCTTTATAGCATCCATTCATATACATGACATCTTAAGTCATACCAATCCATCTTCCTCAGCAGAGAAAAGACTATCGTCTTTCTAATATCTCATTTTTTCATTTGAAAGCCTGAGTCAAAAATCATTTCACAAGCATTAACAAGTCCAGTCTACCAATTTCCTGGAATCTTAAAGCACTTTCTAGAGTCATCTCTTCTTCCTTCCTTTTTGCCCCCACCCCGAGCTTGTGAAAAAAAAGTAAGTACAAGAATGCAAGACACTTCCTGAATGAAGGACCAAGTGAAACAGACCATTTTTACCAACCCAGATCACTGATAAGCATATGATTTTGTCATCAAGAAGTCTGTCTGACTGGATGGAATATACACCTCATCTGTTTGGTTTTCAAAGCCACTCCCCACAAAAATAACMTCTGAGTTGGAGAAGACTAACAGCACATATGAGGACAGCAGTCTCTCTGAGATGCTCAGAACAGACAACAAACCAGTTGTGAATTGGAGACCAGCCTAGCAGAGGCTCTTGGCTCTGGTGCTATATAAAATTCTCATAATAGTTAATATCTGACCTCAAGTTCTCCTTGGTCCTATCTTAGATCCCTATACTTCACTTTCTGCTCATATCTCTCACTAGAGAGACAAATATGTACAGCCCACATTGTGCTTTCCTCACTTAGTCAGGGAAACTGAAGTAACTTTTACATATTTTTACATCTTCATAACCTGGAACCAGCATCCTGCAGCTGACCAGCTTGTTCTGAGTTCAACTCCTTTTACATTTTTGTGGTAATTCTCATTAAACAGATGTGTTTCCTCTCCTTTGCAAGTAAATATTTTTTCATACCTGTGTTCTTGACACAACTCTCACTGGTTCATCATTTCACACCTCCCTTCTTCCAGGACTGTAACAGTGAGACTTTCCATTCCATACACTGCATTTACATACGCAAGGTCCATTCTAACATCAACTGAAAATAATGGTGTGGTAATAATCAGACTCAGAGGATATGTTCACTTCATACAAAGACTATTTCATAGAGTATCTGTATTAAGTCTATGGAAAAACTTCATGTATTGACTCACAAAGTGCTTCTTTACCTATCATAAGGCTTAGTTGCCCAGTCTGATGTTAATTATTTGCATTGCTGGCACTGGATGTCAGCATGCTGGCACTGAAGAAACATGTTATTATTATAGGGCTTTTAGTACAAAGATTACTTATCAATGGAAGACCAAAAAAAAGCAAGAAAACCCATTCAAGATGTTGTAATATAATTAGCACAATGTAACAGATAAGAGTTTTAATGCAGAAATCACCTCCTTGATGGTGGAGGGAAACATTAACAGTTTTCAGCTGCAATATTAAAGAACTGAAGTTTATTCCTCATGCAGCTGAAGGTATCTCTTCACAGCCAAGTCAGTACCACTCAGCCAAAAGAAAAAGAAGTAAAACCTGTACACTTCAGTAAAGGCAAACCATCAGACTGGTAGCTTGTTTGGTGATGGATAATGAAATGCATATTTATTTCTCGCTACCTCCTGCTCCAATAGGAAACTGGAAGTGCAAGCCACAGTCCTCTCAGTCAGAACACACAAACAATAAAACAAATATATGCAGAACTCACCTCACCGTGTATAGTACATGGCATTGAATCTGAACTTTCAGTCATTCCAAAGGCACCCCTCTCCCTGAATTCACAGGGAAATCTTCTCCCTGTATTTTGTGCATAGAGAAGTCAGATTTTCTAGTAGGCCATCATATCTACTTCTGAAGTCCATGATCTAGTGAGCTGGATTTTAAATGTTTGAAATTAGGTAGAATTCTTTGGAGTCATATGGAACAGAAGAGGTTTTCTCCTTATTTTTAATGCTTACACATAACAGTGTTGCATACTTGGAAATGTTCATTCTTTATGCTGGATACATGTAAGGCAGTGAGGCTGGTAAACACAGAACCAGAAAGTACAGGATTCTGGATAACTGGAAGTTACCCAACACATGTAATAATTATGGATTTCTATCAACATAATAAAAAATTGAGAGCTCACTGGAAGCAGAGACATTTTCACTTGTTGCTCACATCAGCAGCAAGTAAATCCATCTGTTTGATCAAATCTTTGTCCAAGTAATGCACAGCGCACAATTTGCTGCTGAAGCTGAAGTATGTCTGAAAAGGTAAAAATGCAGTCCTTTAGTATTCAAAGACCCTGGATCATTTATATATTTTTACAAGAAGACCCTTACCCTTACCCTCGCTATTATAGCCAAATGTTGCTTTGAGTAGATACATTTCCCAGCTTGCATGGTCTCTAATGAACTGCTTTGGGTGGGGCTCAGGTAGTAATTGCAACACAAGACTGTGGGTGTGGCAGGTATCTCTGCTCCCGCTGACCTCAGTGACTTGAACGAGGGACTCAGCTCCCTGCCCCATGGGCTTCCACTCTACAGGTGCCCGAATCACTCCTGGAGTGCTACCGACCGACACTGTTCCCTGTGTGCTGACCATGCTGACCAGAATTTAAGTATCTTCCTTCTTAATCTGGAACTAAATCTCGCTATACATGGCCAAGCAAATTCTCTGGCTTCCTTTCTGAAACGCAGCAAACAATGCTGCTGACATTGAACTTCCAAACAAAAACCCACATATTTCCAAATTTCAGTTTCAAGTGAAATAAAAACAAATTAAAAAGTCTTTTTTTTTTTTTCTTCACTGTTACAGAACTACAGAATCACAGAATGGCTGAGGGAGGAAGGGACCTCTAGAGGTTGTCTTGTCCAACCTTCTCTACTCAAGCAGGGCCATCCAGGCCCAGCTGCCAAGGAACTTGTCCAGATAACTTTAGATTATGCCCAAGGATACAAGGATGGAGACTCAACAACCTCTCTGAGCAACCTGTGCCAGTGTTTGGTCACCCTCACGGTGAAAAAGTTTCTTCGTGTGGTTCCACATGCTGTCTAAAGTAGGGTACTTTTAAGGGGAACTGCTAATGGCAACAAAATTCCTTGACCCTGTATTGGTGAGCAGAACACTGCCATTTGTGGATGAAGATTAAGAACTACAGATCAGTACAGCACTGCTACTCTTGCCCTTTGTGACTGGAAGAATAAAACTGACTGTACTCATCAATACCCTCACATCTGTGAAGAAATGATCTTCATAGATCTTTATAAATCTATGAAGAGACTTGAGCAAACCACAGGAAAGACTAATGCCTGTAGCATAAAAGCAGAACTGGCTTATGCAACCAGCTGCATGTGTATTTTAGTATTATTTCTTTTAAACATAGCAGCCAATAGATTAAGTCTGAACTTGAAAGGTCATTTAACAAAAGCAGGAAAAAAATGGAATCTTCTAATCTTCATATTTTTACATAGAAGAAAATTTGAAAACAAGACCAGGCTTTTTTCTGCAGCTTCATGCCTGGGGTAGATGAGCACAGCTATATTCACTTCAGTAAGACTCACCGGACAATATCAGTTTAAAATAACCTGTGTTTTTAAGCTGTGTAGTTTTCAAATCACATATATATATGTTTTAATTCTAATACATGCTAAGAAGATAGAAGATCTGTAATTAAAAATAAAAAAGAAAAAAACAAAAAACAACCCAAACTAACTTACAACCATTCAGAGGGTTGATAGAGTGCCTTTAGTCACCTTAAAATGCCTGCGACGGCAACTTAGATATTCAAATAGCAATACCTGCTCCTGATGCTTAGCATGTACTGTAATAACTACTCTGGGCAGTCCCAGTTATTTATGGTTTGATTGTTTAAAGCCTTTGACTTTTTCCAACCTACGTTGATTAGCTTGCAGAGAGAGCGACAGCACAAGCGACATGGCTTCCATCTGATGTACCATTTCACAAAACCCTTACAGTAATCAGTGAAAATCATGCCAGCAAAGGATATGCTGCAATAAAGGTTGCACTATATTGCAAAGAACATCTTCTAACTGTCTACAGCAAAGATGCCATACAGGATGCAAATACATTTATCTCTCTGGTGAAAAAAGATTTATCTCTAGTGAGAGAAGGATATGCTTGAAAACAGGCGTCATATTTCTCAGACAAAACAACCACAAGGGTACACCTTCAACAGTTTCCATGCTCTTATGTTGTTATTATTAAGCAACTGACTATGGCCTTATCACATATACCAAGGAAACAAGATGTTTTGCCAGCACATTTCTAATTTGATGGATCGTGACTTTTGCCTCCCAGCAAGGATTCGATCTTTGCATGTCCTTTTTTATGGCTACTATTTAAGGCACTGAGCCATGGCAGTATCTCACATGAACCATTTCTAGAATACAAAAAATAATTTAAAAATGCAAGAGAGGGTACCAGTCATTTTTGCAGTAACTGGGGAGTGTGGCTGARGGTACATGACTTATGACATCCATGATGACTGAACTTTACAACATACTTCACTAGTGCTTGACTCTCAGTTTTCTTTTGGCACTCACGGTGCTTAAAATTTAGCTAGTTTTGCCAGTGTGTCATCTTCATATACTATTGTGAGTATACAAAGAAGGGTAAAAGAGAGCCATCTTTACTTTCTGATCCCCCTACTCTCCAGTCCCCTTTCACACACCATATGGAGGAAAGGAATGAACACACAGAACTCTTGTGACCAGAAGTTACAGGTTTCCTGGAAGGGTGAAGTGTGCCACATTATCTTCCAAACATTCCATGGATAAGTAGGTAGCAATCTTTTACATCATGCCTGCGTACCTAAAGAAGCAAGTAACTTCTGCTAAGTACATACTCACCTAATCCCCTGCTGTTCTCCAGAAGAACTTGTCAGGCTCTGCTGACTTCTGGCAAAAACTCAGGTGAGGGAAGAGCCAGCAGCATCTCTGCGTTGGTCTCAGCAATTAAGTATTTAAGTTGAATCAAATCACTTAAGAGAGAAGAAACAAAGCCAGAAGTCTTCCAAAGGCAGCAGCTCCTGTGCCCTGTGTGTCAGTGCCATCAGAATTCACAAGTAGAAGACTATTATTCTACCATCCCAGAATATTACCCACATCAAAGAATAGTGCATGATAACAGCATTAGAAGAGATTAATTCAGTGAGATCAAAGCTTAGCAGTCTGTTTCCAGCGTTGGATGGTTCATGATGAATGGTCCATGATGACTGAACAGGGAAAGCATTTAAGAAGCCACAAAAGTGCAGAATTATCTTTCCCTCCTCTACCACTGGGGACTCCATGATTTCCTGAAGTGGGCTTATGGGTATTTCTTTTATTTTTGTAATGCTTTTTAAGCTACTTAGATTTTTGGTTTACAGAGCATCCTGACGAAGACTTCCAAATGCAGTTGTGAAAAGTCATGGACAGATCACTCACTAATGGAAGCCAGCAAGAAAAAATCAAGGAATGCCTGAGCATGCAAAATAAATTTTTTTCTTTGGTCTTTGCAATGTTTTTCAAAGGATAGGGTCTCTGATCTTCCTCCTCTATTTTTCAGACTTGAAAATAGCATTACCAATGAGCTGCCCTCAGAGGATGCGAATTTTGGTACCTGTCAGCCTCACTCACAGGGATTTGGAGGGAAGTGCTGCCATACCTGCATCCTCCCTGGATGTACTATGATGCTCTCTGGTCCTACTATGTCAGGAAGCATCAAGAGGGAGCTGCTCCATGTGGAAAAGGAAGCTGGGAGCCAAACATGGTAACAAAGCTGGCAAAGGCAATGGGATCAGCAGCAAGAGCCCAGTCTCACCATACCATGTGAGGTGAGATCCCAGAACAGTCAAGTCTGTAATCACAGAATCACAGAATACTTTAAGTTGGAAGGGATCTTTTAAAAATCAGCTAGTCCAGCGCTCCTGCAACCTGATCATGAATGGATGAAGAATCTCTGGGCAATCTGTTTCAGAGTTTTGCCACTCTCATTATAAAAAAACTTCTTCCTTATATCTAATCTTAATTGACCATCCTTCAGTTTAAAACCAATACGCCTTGTCCTATCAGTACATGCCCATGTAAAAAGCTTCTCTCCCTCTTTTTTTCACAAGTTCCCTTTAGGTACTGGAAGGCTGCTATACAGTCTCCCTTGGACCCTCCAAGCTGAACAATCTCAAATAGTAATAAGGCATCAGGCCCGAGGTCAAGAAATCAGTCCACAAGTCAGGGTCAGGATCTAGTGTGTGGACCTATAATGTCCTGCGTTAACCAAAAAGGATTTATTCTATCACCACCCACATAATTCCTTGATAAGATGAGTCGTTCACAGCAGTTCCTTACACACCTGGTCCCTGAGGCTATGACCAAGGGGAGGCCGATCATGTGAGGTGGGGTAATATCTCTTATCTCAACTATGATAACTATGCTGGGCAGCAGCAGCAAGCACCACCCATCGTGACTGGATTATCTCTACTAATGGCCCATTACTGAACTGGATAATCCCTGACAAATAGAATTTCAGAAACATCCCCTTCCATTGTGGAAATCCCCACCCCTGGGGGAGGTACCAGCTGGGAAACACCACATAAAAACAGGCTTGGGGATTGAGAGAGACCACCACCACTGGACACCCAGAGGAGGAGACCTTCACACTGGACACCCAGACCACTGGACACCCAGAGGACCAGGCCTTTCTACAGGACTACTGCTTTCAACAGCACCGCAACCTCTGGACAATCAGAGTTCCAGACTTTCAACAGGACTGCAACCACTGCCAGGCTGTACTGTGACTCTGTCCGTTTAAGCCTGTGTTTTCTGTATTCCTGCATTTATTTTAACCTTTCTATTAAAATTGTAATTTTGACCTAAATCTCTCTCGAGGTATTTGTGTGGGGTTAATTTCCCCTGCTGGTTTACAGTCAAACCAGTACACAGGCGCACGCAACAGGCTGCAACACCTACTGCAGAGTGTCCCAAGCAGGACAGTCTCATTCCCAAGCAGCTGTGGGAAGCCTCTGCCATGGGAAGCCTTCTTCCGGCTTTTGGTCAAAAAAGCCTCAAGGCAAAAAAAGCTTCTCAAATATCTCTTTCTGACAAGAGATGTGGCCTTGAGTGCAGAGGGCCAGTCCCCTGGTAGGGGTGTGGAATCGTGTTCCAGGCTCTGCCACTGCCATCCCAGAGGCAAGGAGAGCTTTCCTTACTGTCTGCATTGCTCCATACAATTGCAGTTGCTTCTGAGGAAAATGCTTTACAGGATGACTGACATGACGTCCTTGCTTAAGTCTGTCCTCTCTCACATGGCCCATCATTTACTCTTTAATAAAGCTATTGAGTGAATTCCAATTTAGATTATTTGAAATAACAAGACTTTAAAAGCAGTTCAAGTACAGGAAATCACTGTTGGAAGGCCACAGCTGAACCACCAATTTCACCTTTAAAATGGATTTATATTCCATCCTCTCAAAACTCCTATTAAAAAAAAAAAGCTTCAACCCACAASAGCTGACATCAGGTCAACAGTATAACGTCTTCTTAAGCATCACATTGATGGTACAAGTGTGTTTTCAGCGACAGTTTAGCCAATGAAAAATTCCCCTCTTCAAGTGTTGCTATAATTCAAAACCTAACTGAAAGTTACACAAATACCTCAACAATTTTCATCACTTAAAATAGTACTTTGTGAGTTAAGGGCAGGGAATATCAAGACAAAATATGTGCATCAAAGCTATCTTTAAAGGACTGATACAGGCAATAATGACCTCAAAATGACTACTTACAGGATTAAATACTGTATCCAGGAGCCAGCAATTTTAACCTCATTAACTGTAGAGAAACCTCAGTTCACTAACTCAATTACTTAAATAATTTGAACAATCACTATTCCTTAATTACTAGCACAACTTTAATAGCAAAGGTGTAAAACTGTGGAGACATCATTAAAAAATAAAGTTGCTACAGAATATTTACTAGGTTCTCCTTCAGTGCTTAAAATTCATTCTGCCTGAAAATGGAGCTTGGAAGAACAATGACTATTAAAGCTATGGTCCTTCCAAATGTTTCTGCTGCTTTGGAAAAATTTGAGATGCAGTCTGTGAAAATGGAGATGTAACAAACTCTGGATCTGATATAGGGAGGTCAGCGTCATGATGATTTTTTTGTTGGCAGTCTTGCATACAAATTTAAGAGGGATGGGAATGCGCTCTGGATCAGCTTTTCACTTTGATTGATGTGGGTGGTATGGTGGTGGTGTTGGATCATTTAAGAAAGCAGTAGAAAAGTTTGTAGAGGAGTAAGTGAACTGCCTTGAACTTGGCATCCATTGAAGAGAATCAGAGATGGGGGAAAATATTATCCTGGAAAGAAGAAGACAAGACAGCAATAGAGACATTTGCAAGTTGTCAGGATAAGGATCACTGTTGAACTACCATCTTAGCAACTAGTTCATTGTGAATGGAAAAGCAAAGGGATAGAGGAGGAAGGTCCAGGACCTCTCTTGGAAAACTAGCAGGGAATGGAAGAGGAGAGGGAAGGAAAAAGGATTTCTCTGAAGGGCACGCTGAAGAAGCAATCAATCAAAGAGTGAAGAAGAGAAGCAGTATCATAATCACAGCTGAAAGCAGCAGAGGTGTCAAGCAGATCCTTTCTTTCCTCATAGTGCTGAAGGAAACTGCCCTCTCAAGAAATTGGAAGTCAAATACCGATTTTGAGGTTAGGTGGATAGGGAGACCTTGGGAATGTTTTTAAGAGAGCAGACTGAAATACAGAACTTGCTTCAGTTTTAGTGCAAAAACAAAGTTTGCATGAATTAGTTCATTATAATACTTTCATATGGTTTTCCCCCTGCTTTCTACAGCTGTGTAAAGCATGATAGTAAGAAAACTCTCTCCATTAGATCTATTCATTTCACAACAGTAAACAGTACAGTACAACAATGGAATATGAATCAGCCACAAAATAATGAACTCATAAAATCTATGGAGGCAAGAAGTCCAATATTTTAACCTGCTGAGAAATAACCTACAGAAGCATTTAACCAACTATCTGTAGACTCTGCCCTTTTCTCAGCATATCTGGAAGCACAGGCTCTTCCCTGACACCTTGGGAGAGAAGCTGCCAAGCATGACTCTGCCTCCGCTGCTGCAGCTACACCCACTCCTGTACTCTGTGGCAGCATCAGGGAGCAGCATTCTCCTTCTTTTTCTCCCTGTGAATGTGTGTGAATGTCCACTAGTCCTAGAACTGAGAATTTCAAGACACATTGCTGCCAGTGGCTAACCCAGCCTCCATCACCCTGAAATCTGCAGGGAACAGAACGACAGCCTCCATAAGGCATGTCCGCGTTTGTTGATTGTCCCAGTTGTGGGGTTTCCTCTTAACACAATGCACTTAAGAAACTGTCATTGTTGTTTCACACCAAATTATGTGCACATGCATGAAATTTTTATGAACTACCTTCCTTTGTAGAGATGAAAGTTATTTGCTTCTTGTGTCTTTCTCTCTTGGGTTTTGGATCCTTAGTGATGTTCCCATACAGGAGCTCTCTTCATCTCCCTGTAAGTGCCAGTCTCGATTGATTTCCTTTCCTCAGCAAATTCCGGTCACTCCCTCCAGAATGATTTCCAAATCTTCCTGTGATCTCTCTCTGGCAGTTGGCTGCAGCCCAGGTCGTTCTGGAATCTGATGTCTCATTAAGGACACTTTCTTAAGCGTAGGTTTGTGACTAAGTTGTGACATAAGGGGAAATCATTTTACTTTCTGCTTTCCCCCTTTACTTACCAACGTGCTGTATATAGAGATTTCTGTCTCTATACCAGCCCCTGAAATGTTTTAGTGCTCTTTCACATTTAGCAGTAATATAAAACAGCAGCAGCTCAGTTCAGTGCTTTCGCAGTATTTCTATTATTTCCAGTGYCTGATCCAGCTATTCTAAAGTTAGTTTGTGGACATCAATATGCCTCTGCCTGCCTTTAAACTATAGGCTTCTCAGTGCCTGCTGTGCTTGTACAGTCCTGGCCAAAGATCCTCCCTCACTCACCACAACTGTTCTGAGACCCAGCAATAACACCTGCAATGAAACTACATGAGGTTTTTTTCCTGTGTCACACAGAGTATGTCAGGCTTATAAACGTTTGTTATGCTGTCCTAGGAGAAAAATTTAATGTGTCTAGCTACTCTAAAGTTTTGCAGGCTCGTTTTCCAAATCTGGGGAGGCATATGCACAACACGGCAACTCAAACAGACGCAACAACCAGTGCTCCAAATTTTGGCTTCACTTCATCTCATTACAAAAAGCAGCTCATGTCCTGCTGTGGAGGAGGTGCAGGATTATGCAGGAGGTCAGATTCCATCATTCTGCTGATCATTTCTGTCCTTTACTGTCTAAAAATAAGTTTTCAAAGCCCTTCTTAGGTCTAAGGGAAGCTTCATAAGAAATCCTTCAACCAAGATCCATTTCTGGATTCATGCAAACAGCTGAATGGACCCATTTGCAAGTCAAGCCTCTGATCCAGCAGATAGATACATTCTTATTCCCTTTACTAGCAGTTTTTAAAATTCTAAATGTTGATGCTTCATTCTGCATTTCCTGCAATTTCTTTTAAGTGACTTTCACAAAGGACAGTTGGCTGATATTCAGTATTCAGCTTGTACAGGAGCTGGTGATCACAAAAAGTGCAAAGCAATATTCCAGCAAATTTCCCTGTCATCCTGTACTTCAGTGGGGTTATTTGGTGTTGCTCTTGAACATTTGATTTACAGCAGCAGCAGCACAGGTGATATTACCAGTTTCTTCTTATATCCTCAAGCTAATAATTCATTATGTGATAGGAAGCCAGTATAAGAAGATTGAAAATGGTAAAAAAAAGTTTGGGGAAATATCTAATTACTGAAATGATAGAGGTTGGATCAACTTTTCTTTTTTTTCCTAACCAAAAATCACAAGTTTCTATTTTCACATTATTTTTATAGCAGCTGCTGAACATGCTTATGGCAATTTCCACTTAAAAGAATAACCATGATTTTTGAAGACCTGCCCTGTATTAAAATGTTTGGGCCTAGCAATATCTGGTATCTGAGCAATACAATATTACATAAAATTCTTGGACTTTAATAACATTTCTGGATATGGATCAGTTAATAAACTTTGTTTCACCAACCACCTAACAGATATCCAGCTATGACTGCTTAATGAATGTTTCTGTGAAATGAAATCTGGGCCATTTCAAACTACCAGACTGAGGGAAAAAAATAAGAAAAATCCCAGTGCAGATTCAGTTCTACATAGCTGAATTTCACTTTATTTCAACTGGCAGCATTTTCACCTCTGAACATCTTCTTATAGAGCATTGTGACAGTCTTTTATGTTCACAGTGATTCTTTACTGAACAATATACTAAAATAGGTTGCTGGAAGTGCAAGGCCAGCCATTCCCATGCAGGCCAACTTCTGTGAGTGCTGTATCCCTCTGGACTTATAGGTCCTGCAGGGAGCGGTAGGCACAGAGCCTTTCCCAGGGGCAGGCCTGAAATGCTTGAACATTACATTGGACTAAAAGCCTGCACACTTTGAAGTTTTGTTACACAAAGACAAGTGGCCCAACTGCAAATGTTAAGTCCTTTCCCTGCTCTAGGGCACAAAGGGCAGAGCTGCCCCAGCAATGGAAGCTGCCCCTGGCAATGGAAGCTGCACCTGGCAATGGAAGCCCCACAGTCCRTGATAGCTGGCTCTTGCTGGCCTCAGCTGCATGTGTCAGGAGCATGAGGCCACCAACCAGGCATCACCTATGAGCAGTCTGGAAGTTGTGCAACATCCCCTGGAGAAGACTGTGACATCTTGGGCTGCCACTCTTCCATCTTTCTTTGTATGTGAAGGGAAGACTGGAGACAGGGAACAAGCCCCCGTGCTTGAGCTTACGTTACAAACCTGACATAGGGACATGCCAGCCAGCCCTAGTAGGCATCCAAGCTGGACCAGCACAGGCTTTGTAGTCCTGTTGTACAACCCTGAGCTCAAGGCAATAAATCAGCTTCCTCTTTCCCATCTTAACACTTTTATAGCCCTTGCTACAGACRCTGTCTCATAATATTATCATAAAAAAATAATATTTGTGATGATAGTGGAGTTGAATCGGCAGTGAGTGCAACTTAGGGACTGAACTGATGATGAACAGTGCATCACCAACCATGGAGAGGCAGCCACAGCTACGGTAACRAAACACTGGGGACTGTGGTTCCGGTGATAAACAATATGCCACTTCCTTGCTGCTTCCACCAAAGCATTGTATAAGAGCACTACTGATCGACTGCATGTAGGTGACATAGCAGTTGCCAAACTGCTGATTTATTGGGGTTTATCAAGCAAATTGCAGCAGTGGCTGTGGAAGAACTATTAGCATATGTGAAAATGGATGTTGCTTCATAATTGTCAGGACGTTGTAATACATTGGTAATGGGACAGTTTTAGGCACCACTGTTTTTCCAAAATGATTAATTAGAACAGTTCAGCCAAGCCGATGGTGTTCATTTCTCTTGAGTTCATGAACTGGTTTTTGACAGAAAAACACACAGACCAGAAAAGGGGGAAAAAAACCCACAAAGATGGAGCTAAGACATCCTCGTTAGGAACTAGCTTTATTTTTATGGCGTAAGTGAAAAGATACCAAAAATTACCTTCTCAGTAAGCAAACACCTTTCAATCTTGTCAGCTCAACATAAGTGTGGTTACTTTAGCTGCTGGACTGAACTACAAAATGTCACTAACACCAACCACAGGTGAACCTGCACTGGTATATACACTGGGGTTGCAGGGTCATTTTTGCAAAAGAAACAAAACAAAACAGAGCTTACTATACCTGCTGAGGCAGGAAGGCAGCACAGGAGAACACCTGGTTCAAGAACAGAGATTTCACAACCTCTCTGGACAACCTGTGCCAGTGTTTGATCAGCCTTTGAGTAAACGTTTAAGTGGAACTTCCTCTATTTCAAATTGTGCTAATTACCTCTTGTCCTGTCACTGGGCACTAGAGTCTGACTTTGTCACCTTTATTTTGCCTATCCCAACCCAATCAGGTATTTATGCAAATAGGTAAGATGCCCTGAGTCTTCTGTTCTCCAGGCTGCACAATCTCAGCTCTCTCAGGCTCTCCTTATATAACAAATGCTCCAGTCACTCAGTCTTCTTTGTGGCCTTTCACTGGACTTGCTTCAGTATATTCATGTCTCTCTTGTGGTGGGGAGCCCAGCACTGTACCCAGAACCCCAGACATGTCTCACAAGTGCTGAGTGGAGGGGGAAGACAGCCCTCAGCCTGGTGACACGCTGCCTGCCACCAGGCAGACATATGCCACCAGGCATAGAACCAGACACAAGATTCAAGGTACGGCCTCACCAAGGGGACAATCACTGCCCTGGTCCTGCTGGCCACACTATTTCTGATACAGGCCATGATGCCATCAGCTTTCTTGGCCACCTGGGCACACGCTGGCTCATGTTCAGCTTCTGTCAATCAGCACTTCCAGGTCCTTTTCCTCTGGGCACCTCTGCCACCACTCTGCCCCCAGACTGTTGTGCTGCATGGGATTGTTGTCACCCAAGGTCAGGACTCAGCACTTCACAATTGATCCATCTGTCCAGATCCCTCTGTAGAGCTTTCCTACGCTGCAGCAGATCAACACTCCTGCCCCACTTGTTATCTGCAAACTGACTGAAGGTGCCCTCAATCCCTCATGCAGGTCATCGATAAAGATATTAAAAAGGACTGGCCCCAACACCGAGCCCTGGGGAACACCACTTGTGACCAGCCACCAGCTCCATTCCCCACCATTCCCTGGGTTCAGCCATCCAGCCAGTTTTTTAGCCAGCCAAGAGTACACCCATCCAAGCCAATGAACAGCCAGTTTATCCAGGAGGATGCTGTGGGAGACAGTCTCAAAAGCTTTACTAAAGTCTACGTAGACAATATCCACAGCCTTTCCTTCATCTGCTCAGTGGGTCACCCTGTCACAGAAGGAGCTTGGATTGGTCAAGCAGAACCCGACTTTTCTAAATCCACGCTGGCTGGGCCTGATCTGCCAGTTGTCCTGTATGTGCCATGTGATTGCACTCAAGATTATTTGCTCCATGACCTTCCCCTGCACAGAGGTCAGGATGACAGGCTTATAGTTCCCCAAATTCTCCTTGCAGCCCTTCTTGTAGATGGATGTCACACTTGCTGTCCTCCAGTCAACTGGAACCTCTCCAGTCAGCCAGGACTGCTGGTACATGATGCAAAGTGGCTCGGTGAGCACTTCCACCAGCTCCCTCAGTACCCTTGGGACCCATTCACATCCAGTGTTGCAGACTTGTAGAAGTCTAAGTGGTGTAGCAGGTCCCTGTCTGACAGCTCAGGGGACTGAGCACCTGGAGAGCTACTGATCTTAGAGTGAGGCAAAAGAAGGTATTGAGTACCTCAGCTTTTTCCTCATCCTTTGTCACTAAAAGTTTTTCCTCCTTAATGTCCAGCATTTGTAGAAGTAGGAAACTACTTAGCCATTCAGCTAGGAATGTGAAGGCAGCATCAGGTTGGGGAAGGAGAACTTTTTCAAATATTCTGGGACATTATGCTGACGGATTTCTTTTATTCATATACCTAATCTACCTAACCTTTTGTCATTTTCAGTTAACACTAGCAAACTTTTCCATAGGCAAACTATTCAACTGGAAGCGATGTGTGGAAGGCATTCTCTAGCCCTTCTCACTCTGCAGAAACTATAGCTGTTAAATGTTGACACTTTTTTTCTTTTTTGGCATGTTTAAGAGACAATCAATGTACAGAACAATTTCACAGATCTATTTAGTTTATCTTCACAAGTCTTTTTAGTTTAGCTTTGGGATCTAAACACTTCAAGGACTTCAAACAAGTATCACATGGCTTTCTGGAGCCTGTTACAGAAATCATAATAAAAAGCCTATTGTAGAAGAAGCATAACTAAACACACAAGGAAGATGTGATTCACTGGGACTGGGACAATTCAACACCTTCTGCAGACACGTATTTACTTCTTCCTGATTCACCATTATCTGAAGTATTTCTCTAAACAGCAGCAAAGTGTGAAAGGCAAGAAGAATTTGAACAGCTCAGCACATGAATAACAGACTTATACTGAGACACAGCCAACTGGAGCTGTCATAAGGAAGATGAGAGAGACAGGTTTGCTCAGAGATTGAACGCTATAAGCAACTCAGTAGTGCTGGCTGCAAACGTGCCCTGTGCAACACACACATGGGAGAGAGGCAATGAAAGCCCATAAAAATGGATGTAATATGAGACAAACTTTTACAGATGTAGTGCAGCCTGGAAAGGGGTGTGGACCTATGACCAAAACTAGACTCTATTCAGAGAAATGGAATCTTGTAGGTGTTTGAAATAAGAGATTTGAAGTGAAGAAAAAGAAGGCTCTGTATCAATTCCTGTTTTGAATGAAAAAGCGTGTAAGACCCCAAATAATGATTAAGCCCTCAGGTCAAAGGTACACCTATCTGGACAAGAGAGAAATTGAGATGCTATTCTTGCTGAGCCAAGGTGGAAAGAAGATATTCAATGAGCTTCATCAAAAAGTTAACTGAAAGTATTTAAACAAACCTGGCAGAAGAGCTAGAGGCTTTACTGCAGGAGTCCGGGAAGCCTGAGAATATCTCCAAAGGGCTCAATACCCACAGCTGCCATTTTTGCTGGGGAAAAACATCTGTGGTAGGGTTGAAACCTGGCCTCGGAATCGCTTTTGGCGGTTATAAGTTTGATCATATGTTTGGCATTTACAAGAAAGGAACCAGAGTAAACACTTATATTTCCTGGACAATCTCTGTAACTATAAAAAGCCAAGAAAGATCATTTCTAAATATGCATTTTAAATATCAAGTAGATACTTGATACTAGACACTTCCACAATAAAGGAGTTCAAGTATTGATTTACGCAACAAATTTTTGTTCTGTTGAGAAAATCCTTGTTATTTTGCACAAAATGACCCTCAGAGGATACGAACTAGCTTCATTTTTCTTTGGAAGCCTCTCAATGCCTCAGATCTCATGAGGGATGGAGAGCTATCTGTATTTCAGAGGAAGAGCTGCCATGCAGGAAGGCGCCTTTCAGACAAGAATCACAGAATAGCTGTTTGTTGTAGTGCTTTACTGTGCACTTGCAGCACATATGAAGTCTCTTCAGAACCAAAGATGATTCTTATAAGAAAGATAAAACCAGAACTGAATTCCTGGGATAATCAGGTAAGAACTCCATGTGATTGTGGAAGAGTCATAAATCAGGCAAGGATCTGCCCAGCAGTGTAACCTACTTGCCAGTAGAGTTATCTGAAACATTCAAGTCTCTGGCAGAAATTTTAACTAATGAATCCACTGTAATTAACTCATTAGCAGTTGTTCCAATGAGTTTAGCACTGTAAGCCTCTGAGGCTCCAAGAAAGCTAGATATTTTAGAGGCTGTAAATTTTGCTAGAATGTGGCAGATGTTTGCACACGGCTTTCCTTGATAAASAGAAGTGTGTTCAACCATTTTCCACTTCTTGGAATAAAGTAATGTTTGTGGCAACCCTTGCTGGCCAAACATCCTACAGTGCTTTTCTGTGGCTGCTCAAGTTACATAGCAAGGCCTGCAATAAACACACATCCTTTTATGCTTAACAGTCAGGTCTTTCTTTACTTTTGGGGCTAAAACAAAACCTCCTACAGCTACAGCTCCATTAGGGACTACAGCAGCTGGCAGTACTGACTTTGTGCAGCAAAGAACAATAGATGTATTGTAGAAAGGTCATTTCTGTGACAGAGTGGGACCTGCTCTAACAAGTTATGAATATGTAATAGAAAATGGAGTTTGACAGGTGTTTTCTGTTCACCAGGCTGAAGTCCTGCACGATGGGAAAAACTCTTCTCATAAGTGGGTCTTGCAAAAGCTACTGAAACACACTGCAGTGCCACACCAAGCCCCCTATCAGTCGATGCTGCTCCTTGACCAGGAGTGCACAACCCAAAGGCTTCCCTGCAAAGCCTCACAGGCAGGAGCATTTTATCCAAGTCTCCACTACACACCTTCTGGCACTGAGGCAGGACAGGCCACTGGGTGGCCAGCTATACAGCTCGCACTGCACTCTCCCTTAGATCTCACCCGAATTCTCTGTACATGCCATGTACAAGCCCAGAATGCTGGCTAGACAACACTAATACCAATGTGGGACCAGAGGGTCTTTCCTTCTAGGCAGCCCTCAGCATTACCTGTCCCTTTTCATCAGGGGCACAGCCTTCCAGTAAAAACATATTGTGGGAAAAGAGGGAGAAAAGCCCCTCCACACCAGGACAGCTATGCTTTCCATCCTTATCTGTTCAGAATGCGTTCTTGCCAGTATGCCCCAAGGGCAACACATGCAACTCTTGGTCTTCACTAGACTGGACTCCTTGAGGATCCCCATTGCATGGCGGTGCTCTGCTCCAAGTCTTTCTGGCACACGTGTGTTATACCACCATCCCTATCAACTCTGCTTCTGCCAGTTGCATCACAGTCCTCAGCATGGAGAAGCAGGGAGCCACACTGTGCCGTGCTTTCCTATGGGATTGGGTCTGACCTGTACAATAGAGCTAGAAAAGCATAGCCTTCCTGGGCCTTCATACGCCCAGTACAATCCTTTATATTCTAAGGCAGAGGATCTGGACAGACTTGTTGCTTTGAGAATAAAAACATGTTTCAGCACTTGTTTCTTGTATCAGATGCTCAATGCAGAATAGTCTGCATTTTATTTTCAAATATTGAGAGAAACAGAATACATTTTATGAATGATCTGTCATCATCTAGTCTGGYAGATAACACATGTAGCTGGGTCATAATTTCAAGAGTTTCATCACAGTTTGGTAGTAGTTCAGCATTTTCTAATGAAAGCTAGAATTTGTAGATACTGACAACACACCAGAACTGCAGGGGGTAGAAAAACACAAAACCAAATAATTCTGAAAGACTTCAGTGAAGATCAGGAGAATCTGCAGTCCAGCCAATGCCTGCCCAAGTCTGGGTACAGCTAAAAACAAGCACCCCAGAGTGCTGCTCTATTTCTTTTAGATCTGAACCCTGCTGACACCAAAAGAGAACTGGAGAAGGAAACGTATGCAGGCTGGGAAGAACAGGACAGCCCAGTCAGGACACACCTGGGGTGGTGGTCTGACTGTTTAGCTCTGCCTGCAGCCAAACTCCGTCTTGCAGTAGTGATTATACAGCTYCCAGTGCACCAAACACATGCTTCCTCCACACCGAGCAGATGTAAAATCTTTTGGGCCAAACACCTTCCCAGACAGTGTCCAGGACAGCAGGCAGCTCAGCCGCAGCCCAAATGCACTGGGAAGAGGCACCAAACCTCCCCTGATCTCCTGGCAGAGCAGCAGCTCTGTGTTGGTGGACTTGAGCCCTTCAGGAAGATAATCTTCCACCACTCCTGTGGTGTTGGCACTTCCTGACTGTTCATGCCATGGGAGACAGGACAGAACACCCCAGAACAAAGCAAAAAGCAGCAGCAAGTGACAAGCAAGACAGGACCTCATTTCAGCTCTGTGAAAGTGTGCCAGACAGGGAAGGATATGGCCCCTGCAGCAGTGATCTTGAACCTCTTGTGTAGCTGAGAGCTGAGGGAGCTGTCCCCACATCTTCAGCTAATTTTCATATGCAAATGGGGTCTCATCTTGCATGTTTGATGAATAATCTTTACTAYTGCTGCTGATGTCCTCTTCAGCACAGATGGACTTTGCACTTGCCACAATCAACTGGTACAAACCCAGTGTTTCTCAGTCTGCTGCATTCCAGTTTTTGGAGGAGGAAAAGACTAAATCTGAAGCTTAATTATTTAAAATAAATTAGTTTCCTCAGTTAAGAGTTAGAGATGTGATTTAACAAGTTTGGGACTGACATTTAAAAGTTTAGTGGTGAGTCAGACTGTGCCAAAAGGGTGCAATTGAGAACAGAGTGAAAAGTGAATGTAAACTCTCTGGAGCTTTAATCTTGATTGCAATATTACTGACAAAACTCAGCCCAGAACTGACCCAGATTCATCTTGCCTAGCTTTTTAAACATAGATGTGACACCCCATTTAGAAACTGTTGTCCTACACACCATCTGTAGTTTATGGAGAAAAATCAAGACCTCTGGGGGAAATCAGCCTGATCTGAATCCCAGATCTCAACAGCCTGCTAGCAATATTCCCTTCCCTTTYAAAAGAAGTCTTCTGATTGCATCACCCCTTGCATCTGTGAGCTGTAGGAGTCAGGCTGTTCACAAAAATCTGCTTTAGGCACCAGAACATCTAGAACTTACCGTCTCTACTCAACTTCCATAGCTTGCTGTCTTGCCTGCTCTGTCGCTCTCCTACAATGACCACTGAGGATTCCTGTGGTGTAGGAGCATGCCCAAGCAGGTGCCATTCTGCACACACAGCAGGTACTGCTCACATCTATGCTGCTGTGTTAAAGCACGGAGTTTACAGAGCTCTCTGGAACATACCTCCAGGTGATTTTAAGTACCCACAGCACAGGACTCCAAATGAAGCCTCACGAGCCTTGTTTAACAGCTGCCAGTTTGTGGTGGCCCCCATGGCCACTAGGGACACTGCTGTGCTGTCCAAGAGGATACTCCTCTTCCAGAAAGCTGCCCCAGCCTATCCTGACATGTGGGGTCATCCTGCGCCAGCTGCTGGACTTGGCCATTTTGGCCAGGCTGACAGGGTGTCTCTGAATAGCAGCCCTGTCCTCCAGCCTACCAACTACTCCTCCAGCCTGGTGTCATACAGAGAGGGCTCTGCTCCCCTTTATCATCCTCCAATACATCTGTCCAGGCATTTCAAAAGGTAAAAATATCCTACCTTTGCTTCCTTTTGTCTCTTTCTGAATCCCCCCATACAAGGGGGATCATTCCAAAGTGAGATAAGAAACTATGTGAGACAGAGACAGATTACCATGAGACTGCATTAATGAAGCTCAGAAAAAGGAATCAAATAGGAAAACTTTAGCTATTCTTGTGTTTTAAGTGCACACAGACAATGCAAGATTCCTATTTGCCTTAAAGGTACATAAATTTTTACTGGCTTTATTTTCTGGAAACAAAGCGTAATGTTCAGTATCACAGCACAATGATAGGGGTCTGCAAGTTGTATAGTCACTGGATAGATCAGTAAAATTAAAATGCAGTCTAAAATCGACCAAATATAAAATAACTTCTCTGAGGGAAAAGAACCAGAACAGTCTACAAGGTTGATAAATCATTGAAGAAAAAGATTCCAATTGTTTCAGTAAAGTTCTCCAATTTGTAAAGCTGTAATAAACTAGTATTTAAAAATAYACTTGTACTATGCTTAGCCTGGAAATCAAGAGAGACCATACCACTAATATAACTAACTAAATAAATAAATTGATTCTACTATCCAAACACTGTGCTCACTTTGCATTTTTTTCAATAGGAAAAAAATATCATTTCCTGTGGTGAACTCAAGGTGAAGAGGGATTAAAGTGATAACATTCAACAGAAATGCATTTTATATAATCTAAAATAGGTGGGGAATAATGACTCAGAAGAAAATATCAAGATGACAATGGAAGCTATGGAAGATTTTAAGATGCCCTTTCATGCTGAAGAGCAATGCTAAAATAGCACTTTCCAGTTCCATGTATCTCTGTTTTCCCTAATTTTTCCCCAGGATTCTCCATGTTCATAAGTAGTTACTGTTTCAAAGTGATCAGACTTGCAACACAGCTTATTTTGTAAAGGGATACTGCCTAGAATTCCAACAGGAGATTAAGATTTGTAATCACAGTCTGCATTTAGAGACAAGAAAACATTAGTTGTCCCCATCCTATAAACTGGCTCCCCAGCTAGGGAAAACTGAGACCCTAAGAAGATCTTTTTGTTTCTGTTTTTTCCTCAGAAAAGACAGTAGGCTAATCATTAAAGCACACCCACATTGCATATGGAAAATCTAATTTCAGGAGCTTCATTGGTATTGATCGTAGCAGGAATTTGAACACAGGTGTCACAGAGCAGCGTCCTAAGTGGAATCATGCAGTAGTATTAGGAGGATTTTGCACATGGTACATGTGCTGGTAACAGCAGGAGCATATCCACACATTGCACAGRTGCTTCAGTTCACAGGGTGAGAAGCACAACAGGGTTGGGAACAGGAGACTGAGGTCAGCMTCCAGATTTTGAGGATAGAACTGCATAGGAGGAGATTGGTTTCCTTAGAACAAAGAGAAGAAAATCACAAGGATACTGGTTGGAAGATACTTCCAGTGGTCACTCAGAGCAGCCTCCTGCCCAAAGGAGGAGTGCTGCCAGCACCAGCTCAGTTCTGCCATGGCTTTGTCTTGCTCAGTCTTGAACATGCTGACAAGCAAAGAGGGCACCATCCACCCAGAGATAAGGCTTCTCCTAACATCTAATCATCTAATCTGCCCTCCAAGCTTCAGTGTGGCCATTTATCCCTTGCCATATGTTTTGACTCCACCAAGAAGGTTTTGGTTCTGTCACTTCTACCCCTGTTCTTTAAATGGGTATAGACTGCTCTATACTATACCCACCCTTGAACTTCTTCACTGATTCTCTCAGACTCTCCCTGTAGATCTTGTTGACCCACTGGATGCTCTTCTGTATACAAAGGGCTGCTACTGCTCCTGTGAGGGATATCCAGACAAATCAGGAAACACTACACTAGGTCACTTCAAGGTTTTTCTCCTTTTCTTTCCCTTCCCTGAACTTCTTTTGCAAAACAAGCATATTACCACAAATAGTTGCAATGATACAAATTAACCTTATCTTCTAAAAATTAACATGACCCAAAAGCTGTTCCATTGATCCATGACAAAATATGGGTTTATCTTTTTTACTTAAGGTGCCTAACAAAGACAAATAAAGAAACGAAGAAAGATTTAAGCCTAGGCTATTCCTTTTTTCCTAGCTGATAATTGAAAAAAGCACCTGAAAAGAGCAATTAATCTTCCTTATCTGAGCTGACTTATCATGAGAGGCATCACCTTCTGGAGTTGTCTGTTCACTTCATTGCCTACAAATGGAGGGTGATAAACTTAGGCTCAGACATCAAGCTTAGTGTAGATGACTCCCATGTTACCAGCAATGTTTGCTAATAATATGCAAGCTAAACAGACAAGCTGAGTTCCTCTCCTAAGTTCAAACTCGTTTGATAAAGCAAGCAGGAGTAAAAATGCAGTTATGTTTTGATAGAACAGGAAGTAGTTACAAATCTAAATGCAAAGATGGCATTAATGGTGCAATTTGCATCACCCTCTAAAGCTCATGTGCAGCCATCACACTTCTTTTTGCTACAGTGTAAAAGATACAGTATATATTTAATTCAAGAGTTTACAGACTCTGGGAAGTTTCACTACTCTCTTACCACAGTGGACACCTTACCTTTGTCCTCTTACTTCATTCATCTCCCCTATGAAATTCCTATACATTATTATAAAAGGAACACATGACATCTCCTAATTTTATTCTCAATTGCACATTGTTATTTTATATGATTTGTCAATATTACACTCATGAAGTATAGAAATGTAAGCCCTTCTCTACTAAAAAACTACTCCAAAGCCTAAGCTCTAGTGTTACTCATACCCCAGCAACATCACAGCAGCTTTAATTTATCAGCACCRCTGTCTTTTTCAAAGCTGACAGCAGGGAGTAAGAGCATTGTGAGGGGTCATCACATTTCACAAATGTTTTGGCTGGCAGAGGCAGATCAAAAGGCATTTTGGCAAAGAAAAAGAGGACCCCTAGGAACAGAAATGTAAGAAAAGTACCTTAGTTAGGAATTTATTCAACTCCTTGCTCCGGAGTAGAAGCAGTCAGGGAGTGAACTGAAAGCCTGGCTTGCCCTCAAGGAGGTGTGATGGACTGGGCTAGACCAAGACAACTGGGCACACACAGAGCGAGTGGGCTGGGAAGGGAAGGTCAAGAGGAAGAGTGTACCTTCAGTGCTGTGCAGAAGCAGCCCTTCCTGAGGACGTGATGCAGTGTCATCTGAAAGCCTTTATGCTAAAGGTCTGATGAGGTGTTTTTCAAAACCTTTCGATCATGCAGATCAGTGCTGCTACAGTGTTGGATGACTGATATTGCCGTTCTGTCAAAGAGAAATAGTTGGGATCAGTGAAAAAATTTAAATCCTAACTACTACACTTTTTTTCCTCCTATAAAATGCATCATTTCTTTAAGATGCTTCTGCTTTCTATGAAGCTGCATTTATTTAATTACGGAGTAGAAAATCCTATTGTGCAAAAACCAAAATATGTTTCCAATCTACTAGAAATTTCAGTTTCAGAAACTAGTTCAAACAATCAGTGCTTCCATGTTTCTCAAGGGGTTGTGCACTTTGGCTGCAATGCATTCTCCAAGATGTATTCCATTTTTAAGCCTTTTGGTAAAGGTAGGGGAACATATTTTAGGAGTCTTTCCCAGTTCATCTCAGATGTGTGCCCTTCATGTTTTGACCAGAGAAGAGAGGGGAACATACCCCAAATGGGAACACCTCCAAAACAAGATAGACACTATAAAATTGCAATTCTATGCTTTTTAATAGAAACACTGTAGTTATGCCTAAGCCAAAATTATTCAAAGGAGAAACATATTTAACTGATGGGATGAGAAATTCAGTGTGGCAAAGATCTTATTAAGCCTTGATAAAACCTGGGCAAGAAAGAGAACAAAAGAGAGACAAATTCACACTAGCACAGGCACTGAAGATACAGAGGTAATCTTGGCAGGCGGGAAGGGCAAGGGAGAGATGGACATTTAATACCATAGTTTTGTCAAAGACTCATATCCTATAATTTTAGCTATCAACAGAGCATACTTCAGAGAGTGGCGCAAAGCACAAATTCAAATTCCTTCCACTCTGAGAAGCAAAGACAGACTAAATTCCTCATACAGGGACCTGTATTCATTGACTGGAGTTAAAGAGAAATATTAATTTTCTTCTGTCAAAATTAAATAATTTATCTTTGGTTTACTAAAGGTATTCTGGTACATAATGGTGCAAAAAAAAAAATTCAGCAGAGAATTGGTAGCAAAAGTAAAATACCTCAAACTTAAGCCCTGTGACATCCCTTGCAGTCACGACCTTCAGCTCCAGCAGGTTCTGCTTCTYCAGTTCCCTTATCTATGTTTCTATATAACGAGTCCAGCTCACAGAAAGATAGTTCACTGAGCACATTTTCAGATCAAAAACCTTATTAAAGGAACATAATGTGAGGAAGATAGGACCAGGTGATTGACAGTAATTGTACTGGAAATGGGAAAGGCTGCATAGCCCTTTTTGAAATGCAGATTTTGCAGGACTGTGAGAGGTTGAGATCCAATGCTGCACTGGGCCCATTAAACAGCTTTTTCGGCCAGAAGAGATATCTTCAGAGTCTCACTTCACAGGCCACATTTCACTGTTTAATTCCTTCATTAAAGCAGTAAGAGCAGTRTTGTGCTGCATCATATCTAGATTAAAAAGGATTTTCAAGAAAAAGAATAATCTATAAAACTCCTAGATAAAGTTATTCCAGCAGTTATTTAGCCTTGTTGTAAAAAGTACTCCTTTTTGTCACCTGAAATAATCTGGTTTTAGAGATTGAATAGCATCATGCTTTCATTCTCTAGATTAAATTGTCATCCTGTATCAAAAAATGTCACTGTGTAGCAACTCTTAAACCACGATAAAATAGCGTGCCAACCTTCTCTTTGTCAAAATAAAAAGATTGTGCTTCTTCACTTCTCCTCGCAGGCAGCATGTCCAGACCTCTGACTCTGCAGGGAGGATTTCAGAGGCATTTAAAGCATCAGCACCACAACTGGACTCAGACTCCAGCAGCAGTTTCACCAGTACAGAAATCACATCATACTTTAACTCCTACAGGGTATCTCTTCACCATATATACACAGGTATCCCCTGGTTTCCTTAGTCCCACACTGCACACGGGTTGGTTTCCAGAGTTCCCTGACAGSACAATGGCTTTGTACCGCCAGTCAGAGGTGGCAGCTGTGGAAAACAAGAGCCTGAAACACCTGAGTGAAAGCTGTTTTATGGAAGACTACACTGAGGAGCCAGAAATACCTGAGCTAGCTTTTAAAAACTTCACTGTGACAGCACTGAGCTCTATGCAGCTAAATTTATCTTGTTTCTTGGCAGTCTACAGCATAGACATACTGGGTAAGATTCATCTGGCCAAGTGTAGACATACACATCTGAGCCAGATACCCTTGGCTCCTATATGGACATCTTCTCTGAGAGTAGGTGTTTGAAATAGAATACATGAGTCACCCCTTAGAAGAGCCTCCTTTTCTCCATGGATCACACAGGGAACCCAGAATAGCTCAGAGGTAGGCACCTCCAGGCTGTAGTAAAGTTTGCCAAATCGAATCCCACCCACTCCGAGGAGAGAGGATAGACTCTTGAAAAAACACATCAGAAATTTTCAGAAGTCCTGTTTTTGCTTTTTTCTTCTTCCCCTTTCTATCAGGCTTGGTATGAAAACACTGAGTGTTTGAGGGAAAACTGAAAAGAGTTTTGGCAAACTTTTTCACTTAAAATGAAACTTTCCCAGTACTGTATGAGACTATTAGTACTGCTTCACTTCAAAACTGCATGTATTAAGAACTTCAGATTAATTTGCTTAATTTAAAGAATCTCTAGTGAAAAGTTACACTTTTACAAATAACTTTCTGCCTTGTTCAAAACTAGCAGCCTTTTGTCATTTCAATATTTTAGTAGTTTCTTCCCTTTTTTCTGCATAATTTCAGATAGGTCTGGAAAAAGGTGAGTGAATACTTCAGTGTTTGCATTATGACACTAATGTATGTCAGGGTACTGCACCTTGGTTATTTTGGAGACTTTTCTGTTTCTCATTTGATTTTGGCAGGCAATAATAGTTATATGCAAAGTGTTGCTTAGGAACTACATACTAGATACTGTGTGAACTCAGTAACTATTACTGCAGTTCCTCTTCATTTCTCTGTAGACATTAATAATTAAAGTACACATTTTCACCAGGATTTGGGAAAAAAAATAACAAAACACGCAAATCTGGATAACAAAGTATTTCTTTCTGCTTACAACTTGTCCAGTCTTAAACTGAACAAATGGGAACCGTGTGTAAGCGGTGCTCACAACCTAAGATTCCAAGGGGTCCATGCASCTTCTTCATTTCCTTGATTTATACTGTGACAACAAAGAGACGGGGCAGGTAGAGCCTGTGGTGCCTGGAGATAAGGTGTTTCAAGATTTAGTTCAAGAGATTTCAAATGAGGTCTTCTGCTACAAGTTACTTCAGTAAAAAGAGAATAAATTAAGTCCTCATTTTTATTTTTTCTTCCTTTAGATAACAAAAATAGTATTTTATATAAAAACCAGGTTATTTTAACCCCTCTTCTGTGCTGTTCTTCTGGGATGCAATAGTCTGAGAGAATCAGGAAGATGTGGCCACAGAAATGCCATTCTCTTGACAGTATCAATTACCCAATGTGCTACCGATCTTAAAAGTTGTGCTAGATGAGTGAGTTGGAAAGTACTCACAAATACAATGTTACTGTTGTCCTCTTTTTGGTTATTCAGCTACATGCATGTTCCAGGGGAAGAGTTTTCTCTAACTGGCCTATCAAGCATGTACATTTGAAAGAAGTAATATTTTTTCCTGTTATTTCCATTATATTTCCATTATTTCTCTTTTTCCTGCTTTGAAGAAGACAACCAAAGATGTTCCTGTTTTAAATGGTGACTGAAAAAACAAGAAATTCTCAATATTGCTCTAAAGCAAGTTAAATTTAAGTTTTGTCTTTGAAYTGGGATGGAACATTATAGGTCAAATTTTCATTTACTTTGGAGTCTATTTAATCTGGAGTTTTGGGTGGTTTTTTGTCTTTCTCAGCAGCTTTTTTAAGTTTCAGCAATGGAAAAGGTTAGCATGCAAAAGCTTAAAAGTGTAGCATTTCTGAGTACACTAAATAAAATGCATCTTTTACATCTCACCATAAAATTAATTATGCCAGAGAGAAAGGAAATTTGTGTTATACAAGCTCCCGAAGATTTTTCCATGAAAAAAATTCAGACCCACAATCAACACAGACATATGAAATTGCATTGTTAAAAAGGTTTTCTCCTCAGAATTTATGATGAATGTATATTTGAATTCCACACTTCAAGATAATGCTGAATACCCAAAAGATAAATTATGGTAAGGTAGATTTCAAACAGAAGAAACTGTGAAGTATTTAAGAAACAAGATTCCATAAACAGTGCCACATTATAAGCATCCAACTAGGGTGGTAGAGCGCATTTTTGTTTAGTAGCAACATGATGCAGGCTCATTTACAGATAAAAGAGCAATAATCTCACTTTTAGACACAAACCGAACAGTTCTTTGAATGAGACATGTATCCTCATGTATTTACATGAGTTAAAAATGACATAAAAGCTTATCTAAAGAAACTACTGTTTGACTATAAAGCACACATATCTTTTACTTGCCAAGTAGTCAAATTTCTTATGAGTGATATCTGAGTTTCCTCAGTCATTCTATGATTAGTATATAAGCATGGAGTAGTATTTAACGTTTTGACCATGTAACTGCACTTGTTAGCTGACTTGATTGTTTCTGTTGTGGACAGGAAAAATTCCATTGCACCAGGCTTTGTTGTGGCACAAGGATTGTGTCATCCCTTTTCAATATTTAACTCTTCTTTTGCAATACATGCATACTGTAGCTACATTAATTGTAATGAAAATGACTAATTATAGTAATAATACTCATTATGTTGTGTATATATTAACAGCACAAGCAGCACTTGTTTCCTGGTCTACAGCACACTGGAAATTCAGCTTTCTGTGGCTCTTACTGCATCACAACACCCCTCCWGCCTCCAGACAGACAAGGTCCTTGTGTTGGAGCACAAGTTTGTTTCAGAATCGACACAAGCTTGTACATTCATTTTATAAATTATGAAGCTTAAGCATTTTCTCTTCACTTCCAGATTTTCTCACTTCTTGACACTGGTCAGCTCTTCAAGTACCACCTGACAAGGAGACAGAACAACAGGCTGAACAGAGGCGTCCTGCTGGGAAACAGCAGCACCCCCCATGACACACATCTGCCACAAGTTTCTTCCAGCACACATCATTATGGAAGGAGACAAGTAGTTATAGACCAGGATTGCTGTAGGAAGTCTAATTCCGTTTCACAAAACAATCTTCCAGCTTTTGCATTCATTCAACAGGCCTAGTGCCACGATTTAGGAGGGTGCTTTTACGATGTACACAGAAAACATTTTCCCAGGGTGTGAATTCTTYTATGGTTCGACATACAGAAGTCAAAGAAAACATTCCAAGATTTTTATGTTTGCACCTTGGAAAAATTTTGTGTTTTCATCTTGGAAAAAAAACCCAAACAGTTGAATATTTGCATCTTCTGCAAAGATTCTCCCCACGAGATCAAGTCTGAGAGCTTGTACTGGTGATGCCAAATAGTCTACAGCCCTGTGTCCCGTCACACATTCTGTCCCTCACCAGGCTCAGAGTCCACTGAGAGGGGCAGGCAGGCAACTGGAGAACAGGAGTTGCTGCAAAAATTGAAAGAAAGACAACCGAGCAGGACAAGGCGTCAAGCTGAGCAGAGGAGAGCTCGCATAATGGACTCCTCTACTCATCAAAAATGTTTCTTTGTAAAGCCACAGCTTCCCCAAACTACCAACAGCTTTCCATGTAAGAAAAAAAACCAAACAAAAAACAACCCCAAACCAAACAAAGAATAAAAAAAACCCCAAACAGCAAAATGTATGTGTATAGTTGTGAATACTCAGTGGCAGCTTTAAATGGACTGATTAAAYCCCCTAAATAATAAATCAATGACCATAACATGAGCACAGATCTGCCTCTCATGTGCTACCTGGTCTATATGACTGTATTTCCATACAAAAATTCATAAGGATTCACTTCTGTCTCAACAGGGACAAGGCAAAGGAAGGGAACAGATGATGTTTTAATGCCAGAAGTTAAGACTGACTGTTCAGAGCAGTCCTGCTATTTACTTGGCTCTCAACCACACCCAGAGCACAGGGCTGTTGTGCACACCAGGAACAGTGAGCTTTGCAGGGCGCTTTCTGCTGTAGGGCTGTCAAACACCTTCACTAAGCGGCAGCATTTGGCATAGTTGTTGCAGCAATCCTGGACAATGCCTGTGTGTTTCTCAAAGCCCTTTTCCAAGTCTCTGCGTGATATAACTGAGAGCCAATATTCTATTTCCACAATATTTTAAGTTAACGGAAAAAAATTTTGGACATATCTTATTACTCTGCTCATCTTTTCCCCCAGGGCCTCTCTGCCGCCTCTGACAGCTTTCTGATTGCAGCCTCTCCTTGCCCAGCAATGCCTCAAGTTTCATCATCCAAATTACTGTACTTTAAGTCCCCTGCAGTAACCGTGTTTATTTCCAATATCCCAACAGGAAGACCCCCATCAAGATGAGTCATTCTTACTTCCAAGGGTGTTGTGCTGAGGCCGCTCAGAGGAAGATGCAGCAGCAGCTGCTTTGTGTTAGCCTAGTGGGGGAAAAAGCACAAGGCCCTGCTTTCAGCTGCATTTCCTTCCAGCAATACGGACTTTTTTTTCCAGAAATGATGAAAATTACAAACACTTACTCTAACAAAAACCCTGCTGAAAGCGCCAGAGTCCTGAAAACCTCTAGAATCGTGCCATGATGTGCGGAAAAGGGAACCGGCTATTTTGAACTTGCTGCCGTCTGGACAGAAAGCGAYGCTTTGCTGTGAACTGCTGGGCCCCTGAACTGTTCATTCATGTGTTACTTCTTGGCAGCCTTCACCATTTCCACAGAATCACTGGCAGCAGCCTCGCTAGAGAGCAGGTAATTCTGACCCTGCAACTTATCTACCACTATTAATCACAAACGGATTTTTAGCTGCCTCATGGTAGTGATTATTCAGAGCTGTTTTAGGATGGTGTAACGCTGCCATGAAATCTCACACACACAGATTCTCTGAAGATTCAGAGTAATCCTTGCTTTCCACTCAAAGGAACACAAGATAAACCTTTCACCATGTTACTGCTGTAGCACAGATAGAGCCAGCTCACACAGACCTTCAAACAATGGAGCTAGAATTGGGTCAAGATGTAGCAAGAGTCTGAATAGTTTTGGTTTTAAATCAAAGATGGATTTCCAGCTCTAACTCTTCTATCTTTGAAAAAAATCCATGCATATTATACACAGATAACATAGACTAGTCACTGGACTATAGCATCATTCACTCTTGGGCTCCAGAGAGGTAGTTAAACAAACACCTGTGTGTATCAGCATCCAAGCCCCACATTCCCAAAACTCTGAACATCAATGGAAAGTTTGTCACTATATGCATGCATTGCTTAGGTGTGATATGATGTGGCTTTCTGGAGCCACTGCAATTTGGCAGTGATATGCAAAATGAGGAATCACGGTGAGTGCACAGAAAACACAAGCAAGGCCACACAACCATTTTCAAAGTGCTGCCTAAACTCTGGTACAGGCGGTTCTGTGAACAGTGGGACAGCCAAGGTCAGAGGCACAGGATACAATTTCAGAGACATGGTGGGGAAACATTTCTTAGAGTCCATCTCACATATGTAACTTTGAAAGCTGTCATTTTAATTGCAGACATTTGTTACATTTGTTCTTCCTAGCTACTCTTCTTTTCCCAAATGGAAAGAAAGTGGTGCCTGACAGGCTGTTTGGAAGATTAGGGATTTCTTTGTTTTTCGCTCTTAATGTTCTTGCTGAATTTATTTATAGCTTGGCTGGTTATTAGAACTTGTTCCATATGGTAATCTGGCAATGCCAAGCCAAGGATTTAAAATTAAAAAATAGATTATTTCAGCAAGAATATATAATTTTGTGATTTAGAAATGCACTTAAAAGTATGGGGACACAATTTAACCCGGCTTTTCAGGGGAGAAGTGGGCGGGGGAAAGTAGCCAGAGGGTAAATAGGAGACTATATGAAAGTGGAAATGTTCTTTCATGTTGTTGGAAAGTGGCCCAAAAGCTCATTGCGTTGATGCCTACTTCAGCAAGAGAAAATAAAACAGCTTTTCTGGATTAGAGGGTTTTCCAGTCTTCTGCTTCTGTAGGAAATACAGCTATGAACCCCTGGGAGGAGAGCAAAAAGAAAACAGTCCAGGAAGCAAACGACTTGGACCCAAACTAAAACAAATTAGATACACGCCTGTGTAACTAGAACAGAAAATAATAATAAATTACATGTTTTGGGTTTCAGCAGGTATAGAGAAATTATATACATCTAGGTTACCTTGAAAATTACGCTTTAATAKATCAAATGGCACAGTAATACCACCATGCAGATTTTTGACCCCTGCTTCAAAGATGTCTGGATTAGAGTTGACCAAAAATCTCAGATACATATTTGATAAGGGGGCTTTGAATAGAAAAGAGAACTTCCTGCTTTGTAACTACTTCGAATAGAGATTTGGTTTGCAGCCTACCTTCGGCATAAATTAAAAAAAAAGGAAATGCATCAAAAAACCATAACAAAACAGAAAACAGATTTCCTAGTCCCAAATGCTTTTGAACAAGTTAGCCACAATTTCCCCAAAGTATTCACAACAGGATGGCAGCAGCACTGTAAAAGTATATCGCATAGACAGCATCAGCAAGGAAAAATTACATTTTTATTACCAATAAAGTAAAAGGTCTGAACTCACAGAAAAAGTACTTTTTCCACAGACAAATTATTAAAAAAAACTCATTTAAAGTGAAGCCAACATTCTCTATCCCCCCAATTCCAACAATGGAGACCTATATGTAGAAGAGAAAAGACTGATCAGTACAGTCTTTGCCAAATTATAACCAAAATTGTGCAGGATTCAACGTTATCACTAACAGTAAGGTCAATGTGACATTCAAGCAAGACTGATTTCAGCCATTAGGTTTGCTTTTCTGATTTCAGCATCTTTTGTAAACCCAAGTAAAAATCCATAGAAATCAGGTGTGCCACTGATTTTGTTTCTATCTTGGCCACTGTGCGAAATACAGTAGCCAGTAGCATCAGTCAAAAAATACAGGTATTAGTGTACTGATAAGTAAATCAAACTTTGGGTTTTGTTTCCCCTCCTTACACTTAAGGAACAAAGGAGTTTGTTACAAAACAAGTCCTAAGACGAGTGCTGACACATATTGCTCTCAGCTTCAGGACTTTTAAAAGACATTCAGTTATTGTGTTAGACTGAGTTTTGAACAAAGGCCAAGATTTGTGATCTTTTACAGAAGTCTGTGAGAGCTGGTTGGCTTCTGGAGCCCAGGAAGCAACCAGAACTGCTCCAGGGAAGGTAGCCCGACACAGAGAGATGGGACACCCTCTGGCTTGGCCATTGGGTTGCTGCCATCAACGAGACCCAGCCCAGGTTCAAGTCCACCAGAGAGGTAGGGATCTGCCCCAGTCCCTGGGGATGCCCTCTGAGCCAAGCAGCAAAGGGGTGCTGGTCTTCCCTGCCCAGCACACAGAGGGAGTGGCACACGCCACTGAGAGACAGCATGATAGTGGGTCAAACCTTCCTGTCCCACTGCCTGTCTGCACCTACACAATGACAGAGCCCTGAGGTGTTTATCCCCAGCAGCCTGTCCACCAGGAACACATCCATCACTCTCCAGTGAACCAAAGAGATCAGTGAGTGCAGGGAGGGACAGAAACATCAGCCTGTTCTTGGACAGCGAGAAGCCCTGCTGTAGGAAATGGCACAATCCCAAGTGGTGGTTTAAACCAGTTCAATGCACCTGAAGAGAAAGCAGACAATACATTGATAAAACCATACTGGACATTACCAGTGCTCAGGCAGGCTTTGTATTCCATATATGAGGGGAGAAGAAGTCCTCTGCTCTTCCCCTACTCCAGCAAAACCCATGTGATTTTCATCGATAGTCTGCTCTTCAACACATCTCAACTTTCATTAAGGTTACACCAATTGCAAGCAAAATCCCTCGTTTGCATGAAAACATATCTATTTACAACTGTTTGCACTTCAAGACCGTACTGCAAACCAAGGCACAATGAGTTTAACAATTACAGGTTTGTTTCTTGCAGTAATTGAAGGTAAATGATCCTTTCCTGTTTCAGTCTTTCACTTTTGGCTAAGACCAAACTGGGAAATGTTCTAAGCAGGTGGGACCACAAACTCCCAGACAAGATTCCTCTTTTCTCTGCCCTAATGAATGGGAAGGTCAGGRTCAAAGGCTATTGCAACATATTGCAAGGGACAGCAAACTAAATTCGAATATTTCCCTCTTTTCCCCACATGAAATTTCTTCCTGAGAGATACTTTCACACACGTTTTATAAAAATGTAAAGGTAAAAGATATTGTAAGGTCGCAACACGGAATAATAGCACGTCTGTGAAAACTCAAATTTTGTATAAGTATATGCTGCATTTTCTAGTTTCTTTCCTGATCCTGTAGAAGTCAATACATAGTGTCTGCCATCTCATGTATGCACCAGTTTTCCATTTGCCACATCCTTTTCCAGTGAATGCAGTACTAACTGTTCTTATCCCTTCCAATAGAGCGCATTGCAGCAGTAAGAATACTTCAGGCAAAATAGGATTATCATAGCTTACATCCACAGCACAGGACATGTAAGGTCAAAAGTTTCCCTCGATTATGGATATCCCAGTTGAGATACCACCCACCTCATTTTTTGAGACTACTTAGCATTCTCTCTGCTATTGCGCTGACAGCAAAAACTTTATGCACTGCAGTTATGGCCATGAGCACTCTGTATTTTCTAAAATAAGATCCCAAGAACATTTAGTTTAACAAAAAATTAATGACAAGCTTGAGTCAATGGGAGTGTGGTTAGTGGGTGTACTGGCATTATAACAGAACTCAGAAGCACCAGCGGGGAGATTGCCAAGATCTCCTTAAAGGTGCTCACTTCTCCCCAGAAGGAAACCACTCGTCCCCTCCTCCCCTAGCCCCCTGTATCATTCACAGTACCCAGATGCCAAAAAAGATACACTTTGGTGTCAGGACCACCCCTCCAACTAACCACTCCTTGACAAAACTCACAAATAAGCACACTGTCCCTACGGAAAGTGCTGCCATGGTGCTTACGCATGCATTGCTGCAGATGGATTTACATTATTTCCAGTTCACACCACTGAACAGGGAGGTCTCCTGCCAGCGACAGATGCAGAGCCAGGATGAGATCTACAGTGTGTGTTGTGGACCCTGCTCAAGCACCCACACGACTCTCCGAAGTAGGAGCACAGAGCTTTTTCCCACCAGCTAACAAAGGATGATAAAGCGGGAATGAGAGCAGCTCCTTCCAATTCCTCTGCACACAGCCTGTCAAAACCATGAACAAGTAGGTCTGTGGGACAGCAGTGCTTTCCTTCCCACCAGAGAAAAACAGGCAGGACCTTTGAACTTCATGGAGGGTCAGTGAAGAAAAAGGGAAGAGGCTCAAGTATAATCCAGTCCATGAAATTAAAAGTATTCAGGATGAGAGGTGTGGGACACAAAGCAATCGCTGCCCATAGCTCTGTGCGGCCTGGGGAAAAGGGCCAAGAGGAGTCTGTTTTATTACCCCATGACTTATCTGAGCTCAGAGAAATACAGAGACACTTCTGACATGGATCATTATCAGTGAAACTGCATAGCTTCTACCATAGCATGTTCACAGCACATACCTGAGACACAACTCTGCCTCTCCATGGCCTGCACGTGAATGAATTACAGGAAAAACCATATGCTGCTCAGTCTTGTTCACTACTCCACAGGTACTAAAGCCCTGCTGCCCGGCCTGGAAAGAGAAATGAAATTCAGCACTCCTCTGTGCCTTCCCCACCTCCCCTCACTTCTCTCTGGGAAAAACTCTTGCCACTGAGGCATCCAGCATTCCAAGAAGTAAAGAGGAAACGCTTTCAAAAACACCAGCAGAAAACATCTAGGTGCCAGTTATAACCTGCTGCCTGCTGCTTTTGTCATGACTTCTCAGCTCAGGAAGAGCTTAGCCTTCCTACACGGCAGAAAATGGGTGGTGAGAGGGAGGATATAAAGTGGTAAATGAGTGGACAAGATGGACACATCAACCACTCAAAGCCGTAGTTTCCATGTGCTAACACAAGGAAAGAAAAAGAAAAAGCTATCAAGGCAGTATCAGCATGTAATCCTGATGACAGAGCATACACTGGATGCTGCACCCAATTCCTTCCAAGAACAGAAATAAAGTTTTCAGGAGTAGCAATTCCCCACTGCAGGACTGCAGAAAAACCTCAAAGAGTATTTCATTACACATGGCAGGGTTTAAAAGACAGTGCCTGCAGGCTCTGGCACAGCTACTGTGTGCACACACACAAGCACACGCAGCAGACTCAGCCCTTCTGTSCTGTAGCATCAATACAACGTTTGTGTAAGCCTAGGAAACCCTTGGCTCCTGTCCCACAGGGGACACACACACACCATGAAAGTGTGTCTGAATGTAGCTTCCCACATTTCTGCGCTGCTCAGCGTTCTTCTTGAGTCTACCCCAGATCTGCAAGTCCATACATACATTCTCTGGAGGCCTGTAAAACACTCTCTGAGCAAACATTAAAAACACATGGTTTTAATTTTCTGAAACTATTACAACTTAAAATGTTGGAGAAAAAAAATGAAAAGGTGCTACCGTCTGGATGGCCTGAACCCCAGACATGGAAAGGTTCCAACAATGGAAGGGGAGTCTCCAGTGCAAAATTAAATTCAGCCTTCACCTCATTTTCAGCTTCATTCAAAACCTTCACTGCTTGTTGATGAGTAAAGTTTCAAAAAGCCACTCTGTCTGTGAGCCACAGTGGCTGTTCAAACACACACACGTGTGTGGGACAAGGCACTGCAGCACAGGAGGCTGCAATCACAGGGAAGACGAGTAGCATTCACAGGCATCACAGAGCTGTAGCATGAAGCAGTTCAGCAGGGACCTTACAGCTAATACCTGAAGAGCTGCTGTTTTCTCCAGTGAGCACCACTTGGAGAAGTCTGGAGCCAATCATTGTCTTCAAGGAAAAAAATTTCCTGCATATCATGTCTTGTCTCCAGCAAAAACACCATTATTGCATCATTAGCCTGAAGGATTTGAAAAGAATTCCCATAGCAGAAAGTATTTTAGGTTTGTAACATAGGTGTGACCAGGCTTATCTATCGACAAATTTATTTCTCAGATATTTTTTCCTGGTTCCTAGAAGAAGCCCAAGCTGTTTGGTACCAGTCACAGCTGTGTTGGGCACCATGCTAACAAGTGAAGAGAATACATGGTCACGGTGCAGTGTACAAATTTTGGTCAGCCTAGAGAGATCACATGAATGATAGATACCTTGCAACCACTGCCCATGACACCGATCAATACCAACAGCCCAGCCAGATAACAGATAACGCTTTGCAGGTGACCTGGGGCAGCTCTCAAGTCTCCATTTGCTATTCATCAAGGCTCAACCACAACTCTTCCAGCACTGTCATCACACTTTCTTCCCTCAGYGCAGATGAGGCTGCTGCTCCCCTGATGAGTCTGTACTAATGCTCTTTACCAAAATATAGACTAACACACCACCATCACCGCCCCCCTTAACCACTGTCAGTGGGAAAGAACTGCAAGTAGAGACAGTCACTTTAAGACAAAAAAGAAGAGGTGTGGGAACTATCAACTATTTAAAAATTAACTACATCTCTCTCAGGCTGGGAGAACCAGGAGATGGGGCACTTGCCATAACAGCATCCGCAGAGTTCCCAGAAAGGAAAGCTGAGTTTGACGCCAAGCCCTGTGCGCCTGATCCTTTGCTGCAGATGATCCCACAGGACCCCCGCCGTTCCCTACAGTGCCTTGGGGCATTCTTGTACTCTGCTCTGCAATGGCAAGTGGCAGCTGCTCCTCCCCAGGACAGCCTGGTCTTGAATCCTCTTAGCTGCAACTTCATGTTCTTACAATCAGGCACTCTGTCAAAACAATGTCTTTTGGTTTGTTTTGTTGTTTTATTTATAAAAGATAAACACCTCATGGGAAAGATAGGCAAAACACAAATCTACATCCTTTCTCCATTTATTAAGAATTATGAAAAGCAAATAAGTGTTTTGCTGGAAAAGTAAATGTTCCAGCAGTCAAATATGATCTCCTTCTGGTCATGTGTTCATATGCCAGTTGAGTCTCACGGTGCAGTTGCAGACACCTGCATGCTGTGTGCATCTATATTTCTCTCTTCCCCCATATTTATGCATGACATATTTAAGATAGAGACAATGCAGGAGGAGAAAGCACAAACTACTCTTGTAAACATATCAGTAGTCATGGAATTTGAGAGCCTAAAGAGAGAGTTGATCATTTCAATACCACAAACCAGCACATTCCCCAGTGGCAATATATTTCTAGCATCACTAAGAACTACATGTTCTTCCCACAGTTATTTTCTTCTGCATCTGTAACACCTGTTTTCTGTAGCCATTTCATTGTGAATGGAGAGACAGTCAGGTACCAGGTGTACATTGAGAGCGAAACAGTCCTTGAAAATCTTGTGTCAATTTCTGATCTTGTTGCCGCAATTTTAGGAAAGGAGGTGGCCAGTTTATTTGCTTTATAACACACAGGAAAAGACTACAACTATGAGCTACAGCTTGCAAGATTGTCTACAACATCCCAAGACCAGATGGAAATTAATAATACAAAGAAATACATAGAATATCTTTTTCATTATAGATAGGAACTGTGCTAAGGACTATTAGCTGGTCAGTTATCAAAAACCTGAAGAACTGGTTGACTAAGACATTTATTTGAGAATTTCATAGAAGTGCCAGGACTTGTTAGAGTGCACTGCAATGGAGCGTCTGATGAACACTGGCATTAGAGGAAAATGCCACCCATGTTTGTAAATGTATGACTAGAAAGCCTATTCAAACTGCTGTAATATTTGGTGCAGTTCTGATACTGTACTCTAGGTAGCTGATAATAACATAGTTTCAAAAGTGATTACCAGGAATCTTCTGTACAGCTAGAGAGGGAAAATTTCTATTGTGTGTCTTCAGAGACAATTACAACAAACTGATGCAAATACACGTGCCCTTCTTTCTTTCCCTTTACAAGAACACCCTCTGTAAAACTCCATCTYTTCTCTTATCATTTTCCAGTGAAAAATGGCCCTGAAGCCTCTTTTGTTTGTTCCAATACTTGCAGAAACATCCTTCCTTTGACCTAAGGGCTGCCTCTCTTTGTGAACTGTTCCAGTCGAATATCCCATTAAACTAGTCCATTAGTCCTTCTTGAACCACATACACTCTGTACACACAACTTCGTCGTACCTGCACAGTCTACAGCCTCAGCCCAGCAGCTGAGGGACACTGGCTGACCTTCTCACCGTAAGCATGTATTGGCAACACCACTAAATGGTTCACACCATCCATAATACACAAGGTATTAAGGGGTTCTCAGCACAATTTCTCAATGTGACTTCTCACAGTCACAGCCTATCTCTTGAAGATGACTACTACTGCACTATTTACTTTCTGGATCGGAAATAAAACTACTTGAATCATAAAAAGAAAGAATTTAACTACACCTAAGAATGTTATTTTTCTTTAAGTAATACCAAGTGTGTGAGTTTGCATGCATATAGTCTAATACACATACACAGTTTGAAGCTTTACTAAGTCGAAGAAAAAAATGTCACTGCTGCAGAAACTGCATCAAAGTCCTAAGAAGTGCAGAGTACTACTGGTTTTTTCCTCTCCTTTTTTCAGTCACAGGTCCCTACTTTCAGTTGCTATAGATGGTGGGTGATTAAGATTTAATTCACAACCATTTATGCTAGCATGTGTTGAGACAAATCTGTAGAGGTAAATTGAGTGCATTCATTTAAGTCTCAGACATCAAAGAAACCAAGATGAACCTTAAGAAGATTGCTTTTCAAAAACTAATTTTAAAGCCAGTCTCATATTTTTGATCATTCTGAGCTGGAGGTAACTCAAATCATTTTCTCTCCATGTAATCTTCAGCCTTGCTCACTATTCTTCCTATGTGCTGAATGAGAAAGGAGATCAGCAGATCAATTACTTAAAGCCTATTGTAAAACAGCTGCATGCATTTTATAAGATTCATATTTGCTATGGAGGATGATCAGTACAGATATTTATCGTGTAGTGAGGATGTAGCAGAAAGATTAATTCTCGGAAGTAATTCAGCCTGATAGATAAGGTAGAATGCAGATACTGTCCATATATCAAACCACATCCTGCCCAGTAGGATAGACAAGGCTGTTTGCACACACAAGCAATACCTAGTCCTGACCTGGCTGGAGAAGTGAAGACACTACATGCAAATAATGTTGTAATTCCTGTCACCAGTCTCACCTTTCTTTAAAGAGACAAGCAAAGTACAGTTCAAAGATTGAGGTCTGAACAGAATTTTGGCCCCTTCCAGCAAAATTGTTGCCAGTTTCACTTTGTCAAAGGTCTCTCTTGAAAATATGCTTTTCAGCTCTGATACAGTCCAGTTCCTATACTACCTATAAATGAGGAAATCTTGAGAATCCTTTTAAATTTAGAAATCCCACAATACAAAAGTCATTTAAACCAATTTTTTAAGCTCTTTCCTTTTTTTTAATTTAGGATTCTTGGTGTCTTTGCTGTCCCAACAGATAGGTAGTCAAAAGGAAGGCAAACTGTTTAAAAAGAAGAGAGATGTGTGAAAACCATAAAACAAAGTAACTACAAATGGGGCACTGCTGTAGAACTCTGTTTTTGAGACACAGGAGCAAGGGAATAAATCAAATAACTCAGACTGTCCAAGGCAATATGACGGAGCGTGGAATTTTTGGCACATAACAGTCTCATGATGAATGAAAACACAAATAAAAATCAATGGCTGAGTTGTTCAAAGAACAAATTTTCCCTAGCAGTAAAAAGACTTGAATACTGGCTGCCAGCCTAATTTCATTAGGAAATGCATTCCAATTAATGGAAGCTCTGCAAACAAGAGATAATTACTAAGGCGAGACAGAGGAAAGGCCTTACAGCCTTTCAGCTTCTCTTCTTTGGTTGCAGCTTGCCCTTCTCTCCATCCAATTCATTTAAGATGGGGTTTATTGGAATTCTGCAAGTGTATTTTCCAACCTCTCCAGCATTCCTGCTGCACAGGACTCTCCTTGACTGCTTCTGTCAGTGGCCTCATCCCCCATACACACCATGTACTGTGAAGTTTCCCATGCTGGGGAGGGATGTGTTTGTTCTCACACTCGGTGTCTGAACGCCAGTTGTGCCATTATTTCTATGCTACTTGTTCATATTCATTTTGATGCTACGTTTCCTGTGCCAAATTAAATACTGGCACAGACAGGTGCCTGAAATCAAAGTTATGCCTGCTTATGCTCTGGCGAATTTAGTTTTTTCACTTCCATGATTTCATTTCCCAGGAAAACAGCAATTATGTAACCTTGGTGGAGACAGATGCCAACAATATTAAGCTCACAACCGCACTCCTTTCACCCCAAGGGCTTCTTTCAATGGGAGGATGGAAAGTTTCTTAAAACCAAACAAGCAACCTGGACCTTTTGTTTTAACAGACATGTTTCCTTATTCTATCTGCACGTAGGCGGACACTTGAGGTACTTTGCCTCCCTCATGTCGTCCCCTTGAATGCTGTGCACTTACAAATTGTCTTTGCCACATCTCTCTCACAATCAATACTGGCCTTGACCCAGAGGATATTGGACAGCCCATCAGGAAGGTGTGCAAAGTAGTGCCTTCTGCAGAGCTCAGCAGCGAGGAGGTGTCATGCCCAAAGTCCCTCCATTGCACGCCAAAAGATGCTGCTGCTGCCAGGGACAAGGATGCTTTGCAGGAGCTGCATCCCGCTTGGGTTTTTTCACCCTGTGGCTCTGCGGAAAAAATTCAGTTACATCCATATATACAGCAAATAAAGCCTAAGTGACTGCAACTCCATTCTCTTGCTCTCTCTTTGATGTCCAGYGTAAGTTGAGTGTCCACAATTCCAGCGACTGCAATGTCAGCTCACATGGGGCAGCATGGCACCGACGGCTCAGTACTACAGTCCTGTCCGGTGAGGGTGCTGCTGTCCTCTGGGATGCTGCTAGCTAGCCTGGGTATGGAAACACATGGACCATGTCTATGTAAACCAAACTGACAGCAACACAAGCATAGAGGCAACCCTACTGCTTCTGGAGACCTAAATCTCAGTGGGATACCCACTTCATTGTCTGTTTACATTTAACCTACTTATTTGAAAACTCAAGTGTCTGTCCACAGCCACCACGTGGCATTACATACTTACAATATCTTCACTGACAGGCAAAAAGAATGAGTAAGCAGAGAAAACGCACTGAGTTTCATAGAATCATAGAATTGTTATGGTTGGAAAAAACCTTTAAGCCCAACCATCAACATAGCACCACCACCATCTTCACCATTAAAGCATGTCCTCACATGCCATATCCTCATGTTATCTGAACACTTCCAGGGATGGTGACTCACCCACCTCCCTAGCCTGTCTTTTCCAATGTTTTATAACCCTATGTTTGAAAAAACTTTTCTTAATATCTAATCTAAATCTCCCCAGCACAACTTGAGGCCACTTCCTCTCATCCTGTTACTTGTTATTGTGACCCCCACCTGGCTACATTCTCCTTTCAAGAATGAGAAGGTCTCCCCTGAGTTTCCTTTTCTCCAGGCTAAACACCACCAGCTTCCTCGGCAGCTCCTCACAGGACTTCCACTCCTGCCCCTTCACCAACTTGGTTGCCCTTCTCTGGACTCGCTCCAGGGTTTGTGGCAAGGGATAAAGGCCTAATTCACCAATGCTAGTAACCCGAGACACTGATTAAAAAAGAAAAAAACAGAACAAAAAAAAAATCAGACCAAAAAATCAGACTGTATCACAGGCAGCAGTAGTACTATGTTAACTATTGTGATGCCACACAATGCCTGTTTCCAGAGGCTGATCAACCCCCTACATGCATTTTAGACATGGCTCTGCAGTTCTGAAGTGTTGGGTCAGACGTGTAATGTATCCTTCTCTCCCACTGTGGCGATACGAGATCATCATTTTAAAGGTCTTCCCTGGCATGGCTGCCAGGCTGTTTGTCTGAGCTGCAGTGGTATTTTTGGAGACAAAGACTTGGACGTGGTGCAGGACAGGTGGCCTGGCAGCAGTGGTAGGAAGCTATCAAACCGCGCAGCGTACATTTCAAAACACAAACCAGAGGGAGAGGAGATAAATCATTTACTGTATTTAACTTAGCATATTGCTACTTTTTGTGACTCATATAGTCTTGCGGAAGACTCCCCAGACAGGTTAAGCCAAGTTTGAAAGAAAGACGATGTAAAGTTTACAGACTGCCAGGCATTTGTGAAGTTAGTATGCGTAAATGCGTAGAGGCAGCAGTGAAAACAATAAAATTGAAGATGGGAAGGAATCTGTATCAGCCCATCTCCCTGGGTTTCAAGGACCTTCCTATGCTTCACTGGTCAAAAAAAACCCCTGAACCATGCTCTGAAGGCTGGTGCAAAGAGGCAACAGCCAGAAAAAAAGCATCAGTACCTTGCACTCCACCTGCAGTGTCTGTTCGCAGCACTGCTGCTGGACATCTCAGGCCAAACAAGCCCCCACCTCCTTCCAGTGGCAGGGCTGGACACTGCTATCGTGACACCAGGTCACTTGGCCAGAGCTTGTGTGCACCCACAGCACAGTCAAGTTACAGGTGGCCCCAACCTGCAGCCCACGCACACACAGGAACCACCCGGAACCACAACCACAGCAGGAACAAGAGTGCAGGAAAGCTGGGGCTCAGTGGAAGATGTCCCACGGCACCTCTGTGCTGTGCCCAAGCCTTGAGCACATCTACCACGGACACCTGCGCATCCCGCACCTGGTCACCCTCTTACTGAGGGTCTCCTCAGCAGCAGACAGCAAAATATCTTCTGACCAGACTGAAAATGAGGCCATGACTGCCCTGTAAAAGGGATCCTTCTGCTTCTGGGATACTTGGAGCCTCCAACTCAGCATGTCACAGGAGATGTACTTGTGGTGTGCAGGAGGCTGTCAGGCACATCTGGCTGGATCACACATGGCGTAAGATTTGCAAATCCAGGCACAGTGCACATGGTTTTCCCTCTCACCCCAATTCAAGTCAAAAAATTCCAAACTAGGGGCCTCCCTGGGAAGACTGCATTGCATAGCAATTCTTTTAAAAGTGGTTAGTTTTAATCCAATTACCAAGAACTACACTAATTCTGTGTTCTTCATTTTAAGTTGAATTCCTTGAAAAACAGGATTGTCTGAACACTGGCACTTTTGTCCCCATGCTTTTAAACATGCAGGCTGCTCTCAGCTAAATATGACAAAGGGGAGGCATCACCAACCTACTGAAATCCAACAAGCTTCATGACAGATGTGGCCAGACAAGGGAAGCCCAAATTTGTGTCTCTGTACAAGGAAAAATAATCCCATTAAAACAAGCACAACGCCAGACACTGGAGTGCTCATGGGGTGGAGAGACTCTATTGCAGCTCAGCAGTGCGTAAAGCTTCAGGCAGACCTCACCGCTAGTTAGTCACAGGGTAATGCAAATACAAGACACAACGCTATGAAAACAATCTTGTGCAGAGCTGCCCCATCTCACAGCACAATTTATGAAAAAATTAGGATGTCACACCRTACTGCATGCCCTACAGCATGCAAAATTATCTTTACCAGCCAAACTTACAAGAAAAGTCATCAGCTATACTTGGCTAGACATCTTCTCCGCATCCTTCAATAATTTATGTGGCATTCATAAATTCACTGACTGTGCTGTCTATCTCTCTCTCTCCCTGACCCATGGCAGCCTGGCCCAGAACGGACACCAGAATAACCTGCTATCATTTCCAGGGTCATCACAACAAGTGTGCCCCTGCAATCTCTCTTTCTTTTATTGCAAATGTACACTGTTCCCATGCTTGGTTCTTTCTTCCATCTGAGTCAGGAGAATGAATCATCAAAAATGCTATTGTCAAATGCTTTCTATGAATTATGTTCTGCACTGCAGTGGCTTGCTCTGCTCAGGATTCTCTAGTTTATTGGTATTTCTCCATGGGATTGCTTTTTGAAACCACTGAAACAAAGTCTGATTATCCCCAAAAGGGGGCAGCCCATTTTAAGCCATTTTTAATGGGCCTGAAATTGAAAGCACAAGCCAGTTCGTTACAAGATCAATGTCAAAAAGTAACATCACCATAGGTGTCCAGAAGATATTATTCCATAAGAATGGAAGATGTATTATAAGTAAATATTATATAACTCAGCAACATCTAATTAAGGGGATACCAGTAAGTTCCAGGAGCACATGTACCAACACAGAGTGCCTGCTGCTGTATTTCTCAGTCTAACTTTGTGTCAAGGGCATTTGCTAATATCAGGTACCCGAGGTACAGAAGAGAAGGAAGTGTTGCTGATCTTTGGTGCACAGCTTTATCCTATTAATATTCTTTATCAAGTACAGACAATTAAGAATTCTGTGTGGGTTTTGATCCCTCTGACCCTGAGTAGGGTAGGAACTGAAGGTGCTGCACGACCTAAGTGAACCAAATCTGTGCCTCCTATAAACCACACGTACACCAAAATTAGACATCCTTGCTCATTATTTTGGTGTTGAATAAACAATATAAAAGACAAAAATATTGTAAGAAATGCACAGTCTAGAAATTAAAACTAGATAGTTTTAGTTTAGAAATAAGGAATATGGTTTCAACAATGAGAGCTTAGGAAATGAGAAGTCCAGTACAGCAGAAGCCAAATGACATCTGTGTATTAATTCTTCTTTGAAGTTACTATCCCTTTCTCAAGATTTTAAATTTTTAAGATTTTCTTTTTAAGGTTGCATGCCTGTGATAGGCAATCCATGCTACAAATAGAAAGTTATTTCAGTTATTTTCAATTTCAGTGGTTTTCACCCAAATAAGTATTCACTGGATTGCTCTCCAAAAGCTTGTATCACATCCTCCATCATTTGCCCCTGGCAGATCAAAGCTGGATGACTTTCCAGCAATATAGAGTCAAATGCAAGAATCCCTGGATCTCTTTCATGCTGAAAGTCAGACTAGAGAAATACAGCTCTTTTCCTTCTTAGTGTCTACAACAGAGAAGTCCTGATCACCACTTTTTCTTATGTTTAACCAGCTCTTAAAGCTAGGTCTTAATGAAAATAGCATCCTAAGACAATTAATTATTTCTTTAAACAATAACATCTTTAGAGTGTCAGGGAAGAATATAATTTCCTACCAAACTCCACCAAGGCTACTTTTTTTATAAAGGCACAGACACAGAGAATATATTATGAGAAAATAATTATATCAGGCCTTAGGAATGTAAAAACTGGAAAAATCAAAAGTGATAACATTTCCAGTGTAATGACTGTAAAGAGACCAGAAAATGGTGTAAAGTATATCCATTTTGATGACAAAGGCTGTAATGAGAAAAAGTGAAAAACTAATCTGCTTCAGGAGTCTGCATGATCTGATCTTCCATCAATTATCTATTCCAATCATGTAGACAAGAGTTTCTGTCTACAGAGCGAATCCACTCTGATAGTTAATCCTGTTGTCTTGTAGTTCCCCCAAGAGACTTGAGGATACAAAGTATTACGTCCCTGTGTAACGCTCTTCAGAAAGAGTTTAACAATTCCACTCATCAAATCCTTGCCACRCATGTATCTCCTTGAAGAACATGGAGGATGACAATCCTGGCTCATTCACATATTGATTTCATTCCAAGCTGATGTAGCAGGAGCCCGACTTCCAGGTCTGTCTAACTCTTTTACAGCTGCTTCTACCAACACACTCCCTGCACAGCAGGAGGCTGAAGCCACAGCTTTAACTCTTCCTCACGCTATCAGCTGCCTAGTGAAATGTTCTAGGTCATAAACATTTGCAAATTAAACATCATAATGGGATCTCTGAATCACCAGATAATCAGATTAAATCTCTTTTTGTGGAAATTACATACCTCGACTGATACAGAAATTAAAATGCAGTAAATAGGATACAACCTTTCCCACCTGTGCAGTACTGTTGGACTATGAAATTCCCTTCATTGTTTAAAGTACCTTGTTACCAAAGGCCAGTAACTCTTCATCACATTTTAGTTTTACTTGTAGTCCAGTAAGGGCCTCTTTTTTTCCTGCAAAAGTACCTCTTTTGTGATGTCATTTTTTCTTTCACCTGCCTTTTGTCACACAGACCTTTCTATTGTGACAGTGGTTATAATTCCTTTCCATTTTTTTGTAGTTTTTTCTTTGAAACTAGCATTCTAGTTTGTAGAAATAAAAAGCACCTGGTATACTAAGTTCAGCATGTCCATTTATTTATAGCTTGTGTATTGTATTCCTTCCCTACTAGGCATCTTCTTCATTTGGGCTTTCAATTACACAAAATTTCATCTCAGCAGAACTTTTTATTACATGGTGTTCAGATCAAACAGTAAGCCGCAGAAGATCTTTATAGACAGAGTACACTGCATTTAATATATGTGGGATATGAAAGATTTTGTATATAAACAGCTTTTTAGCCCTAAGTAATATATTTCCAGAAATGTTTTTTTTTACTGAACTAGTATCTTCTCAGTTATCTACAGATCAACACAGTATTTCCTTCAAGATCATCCATATGTGATTTAATATCATAATAACCTTCAAATGTAAAGCCTTTTCAATGTAACTATTTAGCTTCTCATGTCTTACAAAGAAATTTATCAGACAACATTATTCCAAAACAGATTTCAGACTACAGTATTCCTTTGTGCAGAATATATCTCCATATACTCACAGAAACACCACTTAAAGAATTTAGGAGACATTAGGAAACACTTTCTACTCAAAGGCAATTGCATTTAAAAGAAAGAAGCAAAACGTTTTACTAATTTTGATTCAATGACATGGAACCACAAAACAGCAGTACATTTTTAGTTAGTTACAGACAGAAAAGGGTCTTTGTCCTATCATTCTTCCCTTTATCAGTTTATCCTCAAATACCACCATCAACAATCTCACTATTTCACTTTTTTTGTATTCTGCTTCTCGTTTTCTGTATCTTCCCTTCATATTTAAAGAAATAGGGTTTTGGCATGAAGAAAATCCATCCCTTTGTAAGCTTTTCGGCCCTTGGCTACGGAAGACCTTCAGTCCTAGACAACTTCTCCAGGAATTATTTTTTCCTCAGTTAATTATATTCATGTTAATACAACATTTAGCTATAAATATATATATGAACACACAAACACATGGACCCATCTGTATTTACCTCTCTATGAACCAGCCTTGAGCTGGCAACATATGCCTCCCCAAACTAAGAGAGTGGGTTGGGGTTAAAGCTATGACAGCATGTTCTCAGATGTGAATTGGCATCAAAGGAAGACACAGTTCAGCCTCTCCAAAAAAAAGCACACAAAATGCACTTCATTTAATGCATTTCTTCAGATAAAGTGTTTGAGCAGCTGAGGAACAGCTGGAACTGAAGCTAAACGAACTGCAGTGTGCCCCAGCTCCCAGGGCTCTGCCCTCACATATCCTACCTGACGCACAAGACTTCCCCAGCACAGATACACTGACGGTGGGTGTCCCCACCCATGTCCCATGGCCCACCCATGTCCCATGGCATGCACAGGCCTATTGTTTTCAGTCAGCTGCTTACAATCACCCATAAGTCTGTCAAGATTCATGAGCACTTCTTAAATACAATTGTGGGAACAGAAGTTCAACTTCCATGCCATTTTGCTCCATGACAAATAGTGCTGATCTTTAAAGCTTGGAAAAAAAGAATATTTTTATGACCTCACTGCAGTTCTTTAGTGCTGTGACCCTGATGTTTGTGGAAAGGGCAAAGAATCACATACCGTTCATCTTGCTAATCTTTTCAGTGCTTGTGTTTAGCAATCATCCAAAAATAGCTACTGGTCATAGAAAATACTCATGCACCTAAGGCTGGGTGATGGATTGCAACCAGAAAGCTCCTAACTAGTATTTCTCTTGGCATGTATGCCTATGACACTGGTGTGTATTTCTTTTCCATCAAGATTGGTCAGTATCTTCCATATAGATGATTTAATAATCAAAATATTCTGAACAGAGGTATCAGACAGGTGAACAGAAGTTCTCTCAGGTAAGTTTGCAATGCCTGCTGGTGGGCAGGTCACTGGAATATACACACGTACAGCAGGAGCACTTTTGTCTTCTCACTAAGGAAACTGATAGTCCTGGCTACACATGAGACAGCCACAGCCCAGCTCATTCTTTTGGCAAGATAGACAAAAAGAGATAAGGACAGTAATTTGTAGACTGTAACACTAAAAGACCAAGACACAAGACTAAGAGAACATTACACTAAGCCCCAACTGAACAACACACAATCCTTTATCAGAGGCACCTTCAATCCAGCTGTAAAACACGAGGGCACAGCTCAGCACAAACTGGGGGGCAAAAGAAAGCAACTGGATGTTCTTTTTAAGCCTGATGGGAAACTACCAGTTCTTATAAGAAATTCAATTTGTGGCAAAAATTGGGGAGAAAGRATCATTTTAAGGCATTACATCATAGAGCAGAAAGAAATAGTTCTACTGATGTTACAAACAGTTCCAACACGTAAGCGTTGCTGCAACTGCTGGAGAATACAGACTGTGCATGTTGTAGGCTGCTACCACTGGTAAACTGAAGATAGGAATTGAACATGAAGGGTAGGCTTTCAGTGTAGTAACTGGAATGGGGGTAGCATGGGGAAGGAAGTATTTTTATGGTCACAGGAAAAAAATGTAGATTTGTTCTTGAGAAAAACATGGAGGGCCACATTTCTGTTTATATTTTTATAAATAAAAAAAAAAAAMTATTTGAAAAAGAATTCATCATCACAGTTTTAAAAAACATTCTTAATATATTCCTACAGCAAGACCTGAAATTTGGTTATACATTTGCACTTGGGCACTTATCAAATTTTGTATTTAGTGGTGTCATCAGCATGGTCCAGTGGATAAAAGAGCATCTTGAGACTCACAGACACTACCCCTGGCTCTGTTTCTAGGTGATCTGGGCATGTAATTTCAAAGTCCTCTGCAAAGCAAGCCAGCTTCATTATTTTCAATTTTAGTAGGATGGAAGGATAAATTGTTCCAGCAGGCAAAAGTGATAGAGAAATTGTACATACAATTGCTAACTTTACTAATTGTATATGAAATACTTGGAGTCAGCTGAGGAGCATTTTTCATTGCTTTAGCAAAAAGGTGAAAAACATGCAGGTGAACATTAACTGTTCYAGGTGCAAAACTTCTTCATGCATAACTTTCAGAGCCCTGTCAGTAGGGAACAGCATAAGTAAAAACTGGACAGATACTCAAGGCTGTACCTGAATGTGATGGACTTTCTGAAGATCAAACTTCTAAATTCTTCTGATTCTTGAAAAYGTGGAGCAGAACGTGTTTCTGTGCATTGAGATCCCTTGGGCTGACCATGATGTCTAAGTTGTAACACTGAAGTTGCTTTTGCTTTGTCACACACCATTTCAACATTAAGAAATTTCAGTATAATCTTAAACAATCACAGCTCTGAAGAGAGCCACAAAATTCTTTCAAATATCAGTAATACAAACACAGTCACTGGAAAACTCTCTACAAAGGTTTTCATACCTAGTCTGTCAAGAGCAGTGCAGAATCTCATCTAGCCCAATGGAAAAACTTGATCTTTGGCCCTTACTGCATTTAGTCAATTCAGAAACCTTGCCTGAGTTGAGCGCTATATTCAGCTGCTCTGGTTACAGGTGAAAAACAGCTGCATCAGAGAACAGAAGGAATACCTAAGTCAAATTCCTGGTCTCTTTTTCCTGGTGATTTAAGAAGTCTCAAGGAACAAGAGAGTAACAGGAGAGGGGAGTACAGGCATCTCTTAAGTTCAAAGCATACATGTGACTTTCCCTGCTTTCATTCCTGACAATAAAAACTTTAACATAAAGCCAATTCTTTAATACAATATCTGAGTACAGCAAGAGACTGCATTAAGTTTCATCAACATTCAGAGGCCTGAATAAAGCTTCAAAGTTCTCTAAACAAATAAACCTTTGGAGAGAAAGAGCCATGGTCCTCTTGGAAACAGCCATAAGCTACAAAAAAAACCCCTGAAMTGAGGTAGTATTTTCTTATATGACCGGAGTCTCTAAGAGTTCAGATCTGAAAAACAGAAGTCTTCCCAAAATCACAGCCCTTTTTAACTGGAATTAATCTTTACATAATGTTTCTACTGTTATTAATACTCCAGTGGTCAGTTTACCTCACTGTTACAAAGACAAACCTTGCTTGGCTCAGTTTCACCTTGCAGACAGTGCATTTTACTACGCTTGTGTTGGCTACACTGAAGAATTCCTTCCCCTGTTATGATGTAACAGGTACTTAAACAAAGCAAACAGTAAATCAAGCAAACAGTGACCTTGGGGTTCCATTTTTTTCCAAATCCTTTATTGTCATGACATTATCTAACCCCTTTTCTCCCTCTTAAAAATCAATACAATGTACATGTGCAGAAGATTTCTCTACCCTTACTCAGTACTGCCATTACATGTTTAAGAGCCACAGCAGCTCACTAAAACCTCATTCACGGCACACTACAGCTTGCACCCACTCTACAAACACTGACAGACCCCTTTGCATCAGAGCGCTATCCTTTTTCTTAAATTTACTGTGGAAAACTCATATTGTTACCATCTAGGTCATCAATAAAGTGCTAAATAGTCATTGCTAATAACCAGTTCTTATATGGTCCAACATCAGGGCACACAGTCAGTGAGGATTCCCATTTACAGTCATGTTTCATAGCCTGTCTGCCAGCTTTTAGTCCATTTAAGAAGCATCAAATTGATTTCATTTCAGTCTAGTCACTTGATCAAAGAATCATGCCTCACAGAAGCATATTATATATTACTTCAACGCAATGGCATTGATCAAACTGTATTTGTTATCTCTCAAAAAAGAGAATAAAGAAAGGAATAAAGAGGCAGGTTGATAAAATCTATTTTCCAAAAATCACGGGTGACTAGTCTTAAAGAATGATAGGAAGCTTAAATGTAGTCCAGTTGGAGAATTTCTTTCACTTTTTCCAGGACCAGAGCCAAACCCATAGGCTTCCAATTATCCATGAGATTCCTTTTGAAAGCATTGGTGACAAATTTCCAAGTTCATCGTAATTTCTCTGTATTTCAAAGCATATTGAAAAATTCAAGTGTCATAACCCAAAGAACTCTACAGTGAATTCTGTAAAAATTTCTGGGTATTAGGCCTCAGGTCCAGATGTTTAAATAAGCCAAACAGTAGTGCAACAGCAGCTCACACAGCAGAGGTGGAGGAGGCTGTTACATGCCTCACCATCACCATCAGACAAGCTAGTGTCTCAGTACTTTACTACCCTTTACTGACATGTGAAGAAGAGAAGTAATTCAATGAATACTTTTCTCTAACAGACATTTTTCAACCAACAACAGCCCACTCTTTTGTTCAGACTACTTTTATTCTTAAGATGCTTCTTTAAAATAAAAAAGACATGAAAAAGGTATTTCATCCATGATTCTATTCACCATTGAGATTTTTGTATGCCTTTATCAGTTTCCTGAAGTAYTTAACTTTTATTTTATAGCACCTTCATACCCCTACCTTCTCACTTGGGGATTCATAGCAATAATTTTCCTTCATTGGGTTTTCTTTGTCTTTTTGGTCATCAGGTCTAACATGAAACAAAAAGACAGAAAAAAAAATGTTTTCCCATTTTTGTTGTCCTGAAACTTGTTTTCAGCACTATGAAATYGGTCATTTTCATAAACCAGTGAGAATAGGGACTTGAATATATTTATTACAGGAAAACASAATAAAATCATGATTGCTTATGCCTAATCAGCTACTCCTTAGTGATTTGCATACCACACAGAGATGCTCTGTAGGAGAGGAAAAGCTGTGGTATTGCTGACTACAACTACCACAACACTCAATGCACACTCAACACAGAACTACACTGCCAAGGAAAATCCTTACATGCATCCCTCAGAGTTCCGTTCTCTGATGGGAAAAAAAATCACCTGTGAGAAGCTGCTGATCAAAGGCTCATTGCACAGATGGGGACTTCTTTCAGGCCACACCACAGCTCCTCCAGGGGCAGCAGCACAGACCAGATGGCTTGTGGCTCACCCTGCAGCACCCCTGCACGGCAGGTCCCTCAGAACAGCCTTTATAACAGCCCTCTGCTACACAGCAGAGCAACTCTGCCTCCAGCCCCCGGTCCAAGGAAAGTTAAGTACATSCCCACTAAACCTCAGGATATTTTCTTGGCTCTGGCCAGCTGAGATACACACTAGATAGCAATTTGAATGGCATTTTCAAGAGAAGATCCCAAAACACAAATTCAAGAACAGGACATAAAATTCAATGAATATCATACGCAGATCAAGTGAGGAAAAGAGATTCTCAACCAGTGTGTGCAAGACTCTACAGTGGAAGGACTATATTTATTAGTGGTAGTTTATTATTTATACTGTGTCCCAGGACTATTCTTTCTACGGTACAAAGATCAAAAAAGCATTTTTRCTTTAGCAAGGAAAATAGTCATTTGCTAGATGTCAGTGTACTGTGTTTTCTGTTCTTCTGCAATAGCTGTTCTCTGAAGGCTTAAACGGATTGTTCTTTAACCATAATGTTGTTAAAGAAATGCCAGGAAGTTTATTCATGGTTTATTAATACTGCAGAGGCCCCAAAGCAGCAAGATAATGTCCAGAGTTCCAAAAAACAGGCTTGCCAACCATCCCCTTGGCCAGTTTCCAATCAAAGGAAGAACACGATAGCCAAGCTGCAGCTACAATGACTTCAGAAAGTGCTAAAATAAAAAAAAGTAGCATGATCCAAGCCACAGAGCCCTACTCCCAATTTATACACACACACACAAAAAAAATCCCAAAATGTCACTCACATTTTATTTGCACCATCACAYAAAGTCCAGACTGGGTCTCTAAAAATATTTTTCCCCAAATGCTTTTCCAGAGTTCAGGTTAGTGTTCTGGCACCAAAAGGCAAAGCCCCCRACCAACTGGAGTACATTTCTTCATCCTACCAAATGCTTTTTTGCTTGCAGAATATTGATAATTCTGTCATCTGGGCTCCTCTTATCTTTTTGATAAATGAGGCTACTGCCTTCCTAACTTATTAAGGCATTTAGCTTCTCCTTTACATTTGAAACGTGGATCTGATATACAAAATAATTATGAAGCCCTTCACTAGAAAACTATTTTGGTGAAGACCAATGAGACTCAGGTTTGCAGTTTCTGAGAYCTCCTAAGATTGCTCTCTAACACAAGATCACCTGCATTTCCTCCTTGAGGGCCAAACGTTTCCTTTTCAAGGTGAACGCTTGYAGGTTTTTGTTGATCTCTAGAATGTTACGGGATGAAAAAGGCATTTTAAAGTGATTGTTTTCCCATGAAAAGTAGCTTCTTCTGAAAGCACATTCTATTATCTTTGCTTTCTATGAAAATGAATGACCATTTGATACATAAAAGTGCACTACTGTATTCCTTAATAGATAGAGGCTCCCAYCACAAACAGAGTCCAAAGGCAGTGCAAGGCTGTCCCTCACCACAGTTTGGGGTGGCAGGGGACAGGGCATGGTACCTGCAACAGAACAGATTCCACTATGCCCACTGCCAAGCATTCAGCACCACACCTCTCTGGCTGCTCCCAACACCAGGCAATGCCTCCTCACTTCTCACCCCTCCATATTCCAGAGATGAAAGCAGAGACATTTCAGATGTAATTGTCTGTTCCAGTTGTTTCAACACTTCATAAAGGAAAGAAATTCCTTTRTTATAAAAGTTGCCTATAAAAGGGTGGCTGTTTAGTACTTCTGTTTGGATGAACACATTTGTCACTATGTGACATCTAGGCAGCCTTTTTTCTTTTTCATAATATAGGCAATATTAGGAATAACGAGTTTACTATGGCTCCAAGTCCTGTAAACACAAGGTGTTGATTTTTTCAGAGCATTCTCAAATGTGGAACTGCTTCAATAATGCCATATTATTTAAATCCAAGGATTAAGTATGAGTGTTTCTTCTGTAATCTTTTTCTTCAAAGAAATAAAAATTGACTTTATCAAATTGCACAATCACAAGGAAAATTCTGGGAGCCTGACAGGCAGAAGACACTCACTTTCCTTGGTGCACTGCTCCTCACCACATCAGCGCCAGAACATTTCCAGAGAGCTATCACAGGGGGACTTGAAGCAAAATCCCGAAGATTTATAATAAGCAAGAGTTTGGGTATCAGGAGACAGGTACTCTTAAGTCCTCCTAACGAGGTAATGAAGAATTTTATTTTCAAATACAATATTTCTGATTCTAAATTTGTAATTTATAAAGAATCTGATGGCTTTTGGAGTGCATTTTAACATGTATTTCTAGATGCTTTTAAGGTTCATTTAAGGTGGCAATTACCTTTGAATATCTATCCAGCTCTCCTGACATGTAAGATGAGACAAGATTCAGTAAATTTTGTCATTAGGCTCACTGGAACTGGGATTTCACTTCATGTTTTGGCTTAACAAAACCAGGATCTATCACTTAGAAAGAGGACAAAATTCTGGAGAATAATCATCAAAAGCAGCATGGGCAGCAGTTTGAGGGAGGGGATTCTGCCCCTCTACTTYGCTCTCATGAAGCCCAACCTGGAGCACTGCATCCAACACAGGAAGAATRGGGACCTGTTGGAGCAAGCCCAGAGGAGGGCCACAAAGATCATCAGAGGGCTGGAACACTTCTCCTACGAGGACAGGCTGAGAGAATTGGGGTTCCAGTACCTGAAGGACTACAAGAGAGCTGGAGAGGGAATTTTTACAAGGGTCAGTAGTGATAGGACAAGCGGGAATAGCTTTAAGCCACTTTTTTAAGCTCTAAAAGGGCAGGTTTAGATCAGTTCCTAGGGTGGTGAGGCACTGGCACAGGTTGCCAAGAGAAGCTGTGGATGCCCCACCCCTGGCAGTGTTYAAGGCCAGGTTGGATGAAGCACAGAGCAACCTGGTCTAGTGGGAGGTTCCCTGCCCATGACAGGGGGGTTGGAATGAGATAAACTTCAAGGTCCCTTCCAACCCAAACCATTCTATGGCTCTATGATTTTATGATATGGTTTACTTATTCAGTGATGACAAGGAGACCACCACAGCAGTCTTTGCATATTCCTCCTATAACACACAGGAACTTTTTTTTTTTTAAAAGCAGTAGCAAATAGCAGTCCTAAACAGTGCARTATTACTTCATAGTGTTTAACACCAGTTCATGTACTATGTATTTTATTTATTCTACTCTAGGCTGTTATGAAAACATAAACTCAAAACATTTGTTACTGTGCTATGTATAGTTCTACTGAGAGTGCTCTTTTCTTGTTCATTATTTCTATCTGGAACTGGGAAGCTTTTCTTGAAGCAGTATTGTTTCTCATTTGGGAAAAAAAAAGAAGGCAAGAGAAAATTAAGTATTTAAAAGTCTCACATCTTACAGAGCACACCCAGTTATAAATATGCTACAATCAGCACACTAAACATTTTATGTAGAAAGAACCAGATGATGATGGAATTCAGTTCGTGCTAAGAAAGCAGGAACAAGGCTTATAAGAATGCTTACATCTGTCCCTAATTTGCTTGCACATAAACCCACGGTAATCTGCTTTATTGCCAAAGTCATATAAAGAAATTGGGCACCAAGCAGCATAGGTAATCTTGAACTGGAGGCCCTCCAGCCTAATTAGACACAAACGCCCAGAAGGCCCAAGACTGAAATATGGCATGTAGATTTTGAAATGTATGGAGAGACAGAACAGTCTCATTAGCAGCCATCCAAGTGTATGCTTAAGCCTCTGAAGTTCCTTTTTTGACTGAGGGAAGGAGTAAGCCATGTCTGTGCCTGAGGCTAAGTACAAGGGAAAGCATCCTGCTCCTGGAAATGGCCCTGATCTCCCAACCCCCACCCCAGCACACTCCTCCTGGGCTTTGTGCAATTCCTGGCCAGTCTCTCTGTAAAGACATACCCACAGTGTGCCAGCTGATTTAGCGTCGATAATGTTAGAAAGCCAAAACATTATAAGTCATTGAAAAATAAGACAAAGAAGCAATTCYGTGGATAGTTTATAGAGGTATTGGTTCGTTATTCACTATTCAGTAGATGCATTTCTTAAGAAAGTTAGTCATGGAGTTTTGCCATAAGCCATTTAAAAAGTGATAATTTTCCTTTTTTCAAACTGCTGAACATTTTTTATTTTTATGGCATCAAACAAAGTATTGTTGGCTACTTTCTGATTACAAGCTTGTCTCTCTTTGATTACAAGCCTGCATCCACTTTATAGAACAATGAAAAATTATGAGTGAATTAAACAAATAGAGGAGAAGCCCAAAACAATTTTAAGGCAGAATAGCTGTGGCAGAAAAGGCTGTACACAGGACTGACCTCCATGTTGCAGATTTCAGGCACATTCGGGGACTATTTTTGGAACCGTAACAGCTACACTYAACTAACCACAGGGTGTGATAGAAATGTTTTTATCAAGTTATCTCCCTCTAAGTTATTTGGAGGAACAATGCAAGGCAGCACATTATTTCCTTTTTCAATTGAATTTTTACATTCAGGAAATATCACACTGGCCACAAAATTATAAACAACTTTTGGTTTTAGTAAAGTAAACAGAGCTTTGTGCTTCTTTTCTTTTTCTGCAAACACAACACAAAGGAAACACAGGGATACAGAAGAGTCCAGAGATCTTGTGTGCAATAGAAAATTGTGGATAAAGCCTTCGGTTAATTGATATTCAAGGTCAATTTGTATCTTCATCTGTGATGCTGTTGTTGCATCAGTGCCTGAGGTCCCCAATCATCCTCATTTTCTTGATAAATTTTGTGGGAAGACTATTTGACATTTAACCTTAGCAGCAAGTACTACTGTTTTTACAAAACAAACAGGCAAATGTTAAGCGGGGATAATTTTTTTAAGAACTTTTCTTAAAGATTTTTTTAAACTTGTTTTGTATTTGTAAGGGCTTTGTTTGGGGCTTTTTCAAGAATATGTACCCTCATATGTACCCACATAAGACACCCATTGTTCTCTTTTGCCCTTCCCTGTGCTTTAGGTTCAAGACTCAAGGAAAGAAAATAAAGCAGTAGGAAAGGAGTTACTTGGCCACAACGCGACAAGCCTTACAGAGCCGCCCATGGCTGTGGGAGCTCACCCAGCAGTGAACATCGGGGGATGCCCCTCCGGTAGGGGACCCGCAACCCGCCGAGGGAACAGAGCCTTGGCCCGCGGGCCCGTCTGCTCCGCGGGCACGCGCAGCCAGACATGAGCTCACCGCGCCCGCAGGAGCCAGCTCTGCTCGGGAGCCACACGGCCTCAGCGCAGGAACCCGTGCCCAACCTGATGCGTCCGTGCCCAGCACGAGGAGCCGAGATCGGCCGGCAGGCATCCGCCCCGACGCGCCCTGGGCACCGCACACACAGCCTGGCGGGCGCCGAGGGGGAGCGCACGGCCCAGGCACCCCCCGCTGACCATGGGGGAAAGGCACCAGCGAGGCCCGTGACGTGCCAGCTTTCGCTAAGGACAAATGTAAACAATAAGAAATCACGAGGAAAGCGTGCAAGCCTTGGCTGGTTGAARCGCGTGAAAGGGGAGATGCCACCCCTGTGGGCCCAGGCCACGCAAAGGCAAAGCGGCCCCGAGGGCACTCGCAGGGGCGGGTGTCTGGGACGGGGTGGGAAGCGGGGACGGGAAAACCCGCCCAGGCACGAGGAGGCCGTCGGCGAAGCCAAGCGGGATGGCAGAGCCTGGGAAGGGAGATGCCCCAGGCAGGCAAAGCAGGGTGGCGGAGGGCAGTGAGGGGGAAGCCTGCGAGCCCCGGCCCCGGGGAAACAGGGCTCCTCTCTGGGCTGAGGGGCTGCACCCTCCCCGAGGGAGGTGCGCCATGCACGGACCGGGGCAAGCCCCGTGCCTGACCCCGGGCAAGACCCGAGAGCTGCCCCGGACCCCTCCATCGCCCCGACCCCGCCACGGGCAGGACCCCCCTTACCTTCCGCTGCGGGCGGGGCCGCTGCTCGCCCGGACCCCGGGCTGTTCCTGCCAGGGCGCGGCGGGGCCGGGCCGGGGGTGCCCCGCGGGGCAGGGGGCGGCGGGGTCGGCCTGGCACAGCCCAGCCCAGCCCGGCGGCGAGGCGCTGCCGGGGCCGCCGGCGGCGCGGAGCCGAGCGGGGAAACCCGGGCTCTCCCGGCTCCCCCGGCCGCCGCGGCACCTGTTGCCAGGGAAACCCAGGTGTCTCCTCATCCGCGGCCATCCCCGGCGCAGGSGAGGGGGGCGAGGGGYGCGGGGGCGGCGGCGCTTCCAGCGGGGTGGAGGCGGCGGAAATTTAACGAGCAGCTTTTGCTGCGAGGGTGTCTTTGGGCAGGTTTCTCTCGGTTTTGGGTACAGTAAACCCCGCTCATCTGTTAAGCTGGGGCCTGTTTCAAAAAGAGTAATTGTGCTTTGGGCAGGAACTGTCAGTCCCGAACTGGCGAGCCCAGAGAGGCTGCTGTGTCCTGGCCTTGCTGTGCAGGACTCCGTGAAGCAGGGGGAGAAATCATGAGCGGATTTCCTTTGGCTAGAAAGGCTTTCTGACAGTGGAGAGCGATGCCATTGCAGTGACTGGTTCAGCAGCAGTTCTCCTATCCATAGCACAAGGGCATGCCTGCATGGAGGAAAAATCACAGGAGAAATGCCACTCAAAAATTGCCTCCGTTCCCTTTTGCTGCACGACTGTTTTCCTTGGAGTTAACAACTAATCAATTCCAGGAATTTGACGGAGGCTCTGTATTAAAGTAACTCTGCAGCTGCCTGGGCTTGCCAACACTTACTCACCTTAGGGCTGATCCCTTGTACCATTCTTGGCCCTCTTTGACTGAAGTCTTCTCCTTTGCAGCTTTTTTTTTTTTTTCAGCAGAAAGGATGGGTCTCTCTGTTTGGATCTTTGTGATATTCCTTTGTTTGCAAAATCCTGTAGTACTCTGCCAGTAAACTAAAATAGTGTCTTATGATAAAAGTAAAAATTAATTTGACAATTTCTGATCATATATTCATTACAATTAATTTTCTTTTAAACACTTCAAATTAACTTTTTCTACCCAAGGAGGAGTTTGAAGTTGTTTTATGTATTTCCTGCTTCAAAAAATGAGCCATGACTGTATGTATTTTGAAGGTGTTAATAAGCAAGAAATCTGTATGATTTTATTCAATTTAATATATCCAGACCTGACAATAATGATTTACAAACCATCATTTGCACCACTTACAATTAAAGCAGTCTGGAAATGTCAGAGCAGATATTTTTCTCCCTCAGAAAGGCCAATGCTGCTAAACTGGAAGTTTTCATGGAAACATACCAGTTTTCAAGAGAGTTTTCATCAGGAAAACCTCTAAGACCGGGCTCCAACTTCATTTTGAGACAAACAAATGGACATAGCCCCAGGCATAGGGCATGTCCCAGTGCTGGGGGCCCAGAAGTAGGTGTCACAATCCCATACCCACCTGCCACCAGGACTGGCGAGCACCTGGCAGAGTCCAGGCAGTAGTAGTTTCTGCCCCATAGACCTTTTAATCCAATAAAAAGTCACCAAGCACTGGCCAGCACTCCCTTATCGCAGGAAAATCACATTAGGTTTTCAGTATGTGTGCCCATTGCTAAGCTGGAGTCTCTTCTGAAACTTCAAACCAACCCTATCCCCAAAAAAACTGCTTGTAGAGGGACTGCTGTTGTTGTCTTGGAAGGGAAGAAATGCAGCAAAATTAGATAAGGATATTTTATTTCCAGATATATTTTCCTGCAGCAGTTGCTATGGTTTTGCACATGCTGAGGTTGTTTTGCTGCATCAGCATTAAAAACTGTCATAAAACATCAAAGGCATCAGCTGAAGAAGAGACAACTCAGGACACGTGGTGTGTGCTCACTTCAGAGTTTCTGTGTCAAGATATGCCACAGGTAGCAGTTTTCAGGGTCTGTCAGATCTTCAGACCCCCTGCACACTGACCCACAAGGCAAAGTCCTGTACCTTTCCCTTGTTTCAGCAGGACGAGAAGCTCTCTTGTGAATGAGAAAGACACATGCTTTGTGTTGCATGTCCACTGATAAATGATGAGTAATTCCTTCTTCCTCACTTTTTCCATAATTATTTCATGTTTCTCACATACAGTGTGAAAGGTAAATCTTCAGTTTAATAAATACCCCTGAGAACATGAAGTGTCTTTCCCTGAGCTTGGGGGCAGTTACAACCCATCCTCTTCAAGCATTCAAGTTACTGAGCCAAAAAAAGAGGAGCTTTATATAGTGTTGTGGCAATTATCTTTCCAGAATATGAGATTGTCTTTCTTCTCTCTGTTGTTGCTTCTTTACAGGCTTTAAAAAAATATGCAGGGGAGAGAAAAAAAAACCTCAAAGTTTTCTCTCAGCTCCATGAAATTGCAATGGGTGCTGTTCATTTGCAGAAATACCTGACATAGCTAAATTCTGAARAATATAAAAAACAAGAGGAACTTTGGGGATTTTATTCTGATGCTTTTTGATCATGGCTATTGTAAAGCTCATGAAACTTGTGTACGTGAAATGCCAGAGAAATGGTGCATTTTTAAGGTCTCAGTTTGTCACCTAGCATGAACCCATGGTTCATGATATGAATAAAGCCAGGAGTAAAATGAAGATTAAAAGGGGTATGAAAAGTTTTTTAATATGCTGATTTTTTGTGGCTGGTGTTCAGATGACAGTTGACCTTATAAAATCTACCAGTGATAAAGATTTTTACCTGCCATTTTGGCTCACATACGACAACAGCACCAAGTCTGAAGTATTTTTTATTAAGGGTACCTGCAGAACATCACAAGATTTAGATATTCTAGTTGTTTGTCTCATGCACTCTTTCATCTTTCTCATACAAGAAGGATTCAATTTACTGAGTCACAGCAAAGAAACCATGCAGAATTTTATCAGAAGGGTTATATGCAAAAACTATGTGCTACTTCACAGGAAACCGATGGCACCAGTCCAGAAACTAACATATGCTATGGCGACGGTGACACCACATGGGAGTGTTGGGCTGGGCTGCGGGGTGAAAGGAAGTGCTAAGCAGAGTGCACGGTAGATGGAGGGAGCCATTCCAGGTTTATCTTCCCAGTGCTATTTTTAAGTTTTTAGATTAAATTTGATCTCGATGCAGTCCTTCTTTCCATAGATTTGGGAGTCAGTGCAGCACAAGCACATGGAAAATACTTCCCAGTTACAGCATGAACAAGCTGAGCAGGAGGGACTCGCTGCAAGATTACCATCCAACTCGCCATCTGCCCAAGGGAAGGGACAGCATGTAGTTGCACTATTCCTGGAGCAAAGAAAGGACCAGGTAGTTACCAAGTCTTCCTTGCTCTCTGCAAGTTAGTACGGCCCACCTCAAGAGGTTTGCTCCCGCACTGGCTTGTTCATGCTGCCAGTGGTTTTAGCAAAGACACAGGCAAACTTCTGCTTGTGTCCCTGCCTCAAAGTTTCTGTATTGCAACTCCACCAATTTTGGGGTGGGCAGGTGAGAAATAACACCAAAAGTAGGACTAAAAGTGTGGCATCCTGAAACAGGAGAAAGAGAAGGTAGGATTAGAATATATTTCCCCTTGTGAACATGACATTGTCTTAACCTTCATATTTTGAAGACAGTCACAGGCCAGCCCTATTTTTTATTGTTTACCATGGCACAGTTCCTTCAAGTAACAGAGTAGTTATGATAAATGTCATGCCTGAATTATGGGAAAGGTAGTCTGAATATCTATTCTTTACATAAACAAATGCTTTTTGTAAAAATTTTTGTTCACTTAACAGTGGAACTGGACCATCAAAGAAGAGTAAAATTCCTGCAGCCTATTTTCTCAAATGATCTGCAAAGAGAAGTTCACAGAGGAAGCCCCTAAGACTGCCAAAGGGAAAGGCTGTTCAGTTACTCAGTGTAATCTCTACCGTAAGCTCTATCTTATCCCACAGGTGTAAAATAACAACATCTGATCTGAAACCATCCGTAGAGCTGCTAAGTAAACATATAAAAAGCTAAAACTAACTAAAACTGCTGCCAATTTTTAACTGTTGCCAGTGTAAGTGAAGGTGTAGGAAAAGTCAAGAAAAGGTCATTTCATTCTTCACTTTGCCTCCTTCTGGCTCTGAACTGCTTTTACTCCAGAAGTGGTCATATCCTAGAAACTGTTCAGTTTCTTATCATGTTAACAAGCTGCCCTAGAAGACATAGACAGGTAATTTATTCCAGTGAAGCCCCTTCCTCTCCAATATGTTCATGACACTACCTAGCTTTCATGGGGGGGATAGAGAATTGCTCCTGCAGACCCGTGTCAGCAGGATTCCACTGTGCCATGGCGCAGAAACTAGGAAGCAGCCAGTTACACCAGCAATGCTTTCGTTCCCTGCTATCAGAGAAGCATGAAGAGCTCATAGGGAAGCTGAGCACTGGGTCTGACATTTACAAACTAAGAGCAAAGCTACCTGCAATGTCTACAAGCATAAAACTTTCATTCACAGTTTCCAGATGTTCTGCTTCACAGAAGTCAAAAGCTCCCACTAGTCCCTCAGGAGCCTACCTGGGATCAGAAAATAATTTTATCTAGCACAGAAGACAGCTAGACATTGCTGTGATCAGGTTTGGCAAGTTCCCAGAGGTTGATAGTTTATAGACAGTATCACCATTGTGTTGGGTTTGCTTCTCTGCTACATGGATGCATAATTTAAGACAGTGAGATGAAACTTAGCACAAAGCATTCTACTTGCTTTATTCCTCGCTGAACAATTGCAGTCAGTCAGTCTTTATATTTGTATATAGCGCTTACTCCATACTGCAATAATTCACGTACCATGTTATATTGCTGCACTGAGCCTCTGCCAGTTTCAGATCAGTCACCTCTGTCAAGTCCCATAGGATAAGAGGGCCTTTAAGACCTATTCAAAATAATTTTTTACCCTGGATGGCCACACATGATGTAACTTCCATCACCAGACAGGTGCCAGGGGAAGAGCAACTGATGCGGAGAAAGGCTGTTGGAAATGGTATTCCTGCCTGTGTCATACCAGCTGCTGAACTTCTGCTCCTTTGTTATCTGAATCTGCACTTGCAGTGGCTGCCTGGATAGCCTCTTATTTTAATTGCTATTACTTTCAATGACATTAATCTAGGGGAGGGAACTTAGAGTTAAAGCAGCATATTTTATGCTTATAGAAATGATAATCATGTTCAGTGAGCAGATTAAAAGGGCTCTCATAATGATGGCAGTGAAGGCAGAAGATAGAGCTTTCATTTCCATAAAGCATCAAGCAAACCCTACTTCACTGCCAACACAATCTGCTGCTGGCTCTAACTATTTATGTTTATTTTTATGTATTTATTATGAGTTTGTCCCCTGCTGTCAAGGAGACAGGCTTCTGCTCCTTACCTTTCAGGAATGCATTAATCCTGTTGATTGGTTAATGTATGGGGAGGGAACAGAGCAAGGGGAATACAAGCTGCAGCAACCTAGTGCAGTGTAAATCCTGGGAACAAGCTGAACTAGATAGAGGATATGGAATGCAGGAAGTGTTCTTAATCCTGACAATTACAAACAATGAGAAAGCACAGAACCCAAAATAACACTACAAGGTAATAACAGACTTTTTTTTTTCCCCTCCAAGTGGAAATTTAATTAATGCATCCCAAGTTGGGGTTTTGAAACAACAAAATACAAGTTGATGCAGAGTTAAATCTCGTTTGTGCTGCTGGCCCCAAAAAAGCAGGTGTCGTCATGGGCTGTTGGCTGCCTCCTCCTGTGCACAGGGTACAGTGATTAGAACAGCATGAAAAGCCCGGTGAAGCCACCAGAGCTGGCAGGGGCAGTCTGCCTAACAGAAAAGCAGTGGGGGAAGTAGTCTCTTGATGGGTGATGTCGCTGTAAATAAGCTTCAGGTTAGCACAGAAAAATTCATTTAAAACCTTACTTTTTTCCCTGTTTGCTTGGTTGCCAAATTTCCTGAAACTCCTCTGGCTGTATGACTAATCATGCCTATTAGTATTTCCCCCCTTGTGATGAACTGAAGTTACATTCAGAACACTCACTACAAACCCAAAAGCACTGAAGGAAAAGACAAAGAAGGGAGTCCTAAATTCTGAAATCTCCTATTCCTGTCCAATCTAACATTTGTCATCTTCTAAACCCTATGAATGCCTTAACTTTATAAGGATTTTTAATGATGTTATAGTTTAGTCCTTGCCTTGCTGGTTCATCATAGGGACATCAGTGATCCACTCAGATGTTTTGGGAAGTGAATGGATCAGGTATACAAATGAGCTCTAGTAACAGCAATTTAAATGTCTCCACCACTCTATACCTCCTCTCCACAGCCTCCATAGCAACCATGTTTTTGAGAATCTTTGCAAAGATTCTCAAAAATTCAGTCTCCAGGGGAAAGTAAACCCCTAAAATCACATTAAAAATCTGAAGCAAGAAAATCAGAGAATTCTTGCACAGGGCACAAGAGGGAAACATCACAAAATCTGAACCTCCAAGTCACACATCAATTTCAATTTTACAGTTTTCAATTCCATCAATGCCAGTTTTCAGCATCATTATAGCCTTGTGATGCCTTTAGAAACTAGGAGGGAGGGATGGCTTTTCAGTGCAGCTCCACTGAAACCTGTGTCTAATGATAATTTAAAGTAATTTATAACCCATAAAGCATTCACAGCAAGGCCAGTATCACAATATCTACTGATATTTATGAGTTTGCAGGTCCCAGTTCTACTAATATGAATAATATGCAGATTATTAATGAGATAAAAGAGTGTTTATTGTTCATCTTTCATTAAAAATACTAAGCAAGTGATCTGCAACCTACTGACATCTGGAATTATGGTTTGTGTTATCTGCAGATTTTGCTTCATTTGCACAGAATGGGTCAAATCATAAGTTTATGGTGCTGTTTAACATACAGCTATGGCATAAATAGGCTGAAAAGACAGATGCTAGGCAAGTCAGCAGTTTACTGATTTGACATTCACTGTATTTGCAAGGTTAACTCAACTTCTGTCCTGAACAAAACAAATCGAGGGCTTCTGCATTCCCACTGAAGCAGATGAGTGCTGGTGTTTGAAAGAAGTAAGGGCACTGCTGTCACATGAGAACCTGCATTACAGCAGAGAAAAAGCCCAAAGGGTAAATATAAAATCCTCTGCTTTCTGAGGCAGCATTTGTGCAAAATGTATGTATGCATAAATACTTCCTGAACATTGTTTTATTGTCTTTCATTTAAGAAAAAATGCGGTGGTTACAGAAAAGCAAGCATCAAACTTCCTTTAAAAATAAATTATAGTATAAAGCCTAAATTAGCAAATCTGCAAGTGCTCTGTAATGTCCTTCKGAACCTAAATGTGTGTTATAAGAGGTCTTTTATATAGAAGGCRTGACATGAATTGACACAAGAAGCAGGAATCTGATATGGAGTAAGGTGCTTAAGCCATGCGAAGAGGAGATTTAAAACCAGGTCTGTGTATACCAGGGAAATAATAACAGATACGTCACTAAAGCATCAGGCAAAGCCAATGTGAAGACACGCTTCCTGCATTTATCTTCTCTCTTTTAAGAAGTACAGCAGCAACACTTTGTTTCACTAGAATGTAATTTCTGGCATTGTATATCGTCGTTCCTCTGCTGACATTTTGTTTTGGATCTCTCTAGATCCACACCACGGTAGCAGCAGCATTACCCTCATGATATAGTGCTGCAATCCCTACAACTGTGTATCATTAGTGGGAAATCATTTTAATGCTCTTGTAAACACCATCAGAGAGCCAGGAGACTATTTGTATTTGTTTTACTGTCACAGACAAAACTGCCTTATTCCAACCCTGTCCATCAAATTAGTGTTGGACCAGGTTCAAAACACTTTAAACCTGCCAACTCCAGTCTGGCTTGAACTTTAATAGAACCAGGCAACCACTTTCTGGAGCAGACACTGCAAGCATATCCATTGCAAATACATGTATTGATGAGGTGTGCTTTCTCCATCCCACAGAAGACTGCAATCCCCATGTTGGAGGCACAGCACTTTGCTCCAAAGCTTTTATCACAGGTTTTATACTTCACATTGGCAGAACTTTTCATTTTCCCCACATGGAGAAAATGTAGGTGTATAAAATATTGGATAATCCTCTTACATAAAACATCTTACATTTTTATGTAAGAATACAGTCTATATTTAGTCCAAAGTCTTCCCCTCTGAGGTAGCTCTTGGTTTTAACCCAAGAAGAAGGAGAAATCTTGGCAGAGTGTTGAAAGAGAGATTTTCTGACCTAGTCACTTGAAGAGACAGTATGATTTTCAGGAAAAAGTTATACTTTTCTTTCAAAAAGACCAAATATTCAGTTCAGCCTACCACAGTTAACTATAAAGCACAAAACTGTCAACGAAAACATGGTTGCTGAGCAGGGTTTTCAAGCCTTAGGTGGGTGGGAGGAACAGAGGTGCCCTGGAAGCACAGCTAGCCAGAAAGCTGGAAGCACCATCCTACAGAGCCTCCAGGATGAAGTTTCCTCGGCGAAGTGGGGTGGCACTAATAGCTGCAGAGTACCCGTGAGGCTGAACTGCAGTGGTGGTGTACCCCAACCTACACTTCCAGCTCTTCCTTAGCCACTGCTGCTGGAAGTTGAGAAGGAAGCCTCTTCTGCCCAGTCAAAGGCCAGGTCTATATTAAAAATATTTGCCAGAAAGAACTGCAGTCACAGGAAACAGGAAGGCACAGAGGTGATTAATGCATTTTTTTCAATGCTGAAAAAGTGCCTGTGGGCAGTTCCTGGAAGCAATGCTGGTAGAAAGAAAAATTCTGAATGACTGCACACTCAAGCACATTTCTTTTAGCCTTCATTCTTGATCTTTTTTGTTCACTTTCTGTCAACAGCAAAGTGTTCAAAGCTAAGCTCCACTGCTCATGGAAGGCAAGATGTTAGCTCGCCTCTCAGCTGCAATCAAAATTTGAATTGTATGTTTAATAAATTGGGGTTGCAATGGTTAGTTACAAGAGCTAACAAAAGTATCTCTTAGGATTTGCATAGCAATCCTATACAGGAGGAGCTTCCAAGTACAACTATCAAATATTCACAAGTGCTTGTAACCTTTTCACTTGAGTCCAGATGCTCCCCCCCATACCATGCTGTGCAGGAACTGCCACTAAAATCAGCACGATTCCCCACAGAAAATGCTCCTCAACTTGAGTAAAGGTGACAGAACCCAACCCTTGGAGGGGGGAGATGAGAAAACTCAGTATTAGTTTGAATAATTAATGTATCTGAGAATATCCTAATCTCCTTATGAAGAGAGAGGGAAAATCTAAATACATTATTCATGATGAATTATTCAGTCAGCTGTGTGTGAATTATCCTGGGAATATTTCACTGGCTTTTAAAACTTCTTTCTTAGAACAAATAAATCTAGCTTGGGAAAAACATCCCCTTTAGTGGCCAACCACATTTTCAAACTAGTCTGTCAGCCAAAGATAAATTTAAAATGTTTCCTAGCATTTACATCTATTGTAGCATCGTCTAGGAATCCAAACAATACATTTGCATCATTGTAGCATCATGTAGGAATCCCAATAATAGCTTCTCATTATCTTCAGGCAATACAGACAAAGATGTGACTATAATGCTGTTAGACTGAAATTAAAGTGTAAATGTATCCTAACACCATGACATTTTATAAGCTGAACTCTAAAATTCTGGAAAGAAGGACCAATTGTTGACTAACCACATAATTACATATGCACACCTTCAAAACCATCTCCATGAAAATAGTGTGTTTTCAATGCCGCACCTGCCTCATGAAGTGAGACAGAATTCTTCCTAGGACTTCTTCACTAAGCTGTACTGCCAAAACCTGAGAAGCTCAAGGGAAGGATGCATCTATGAGTAAATAAGATAGCTGGATTTCACTTTCTGAGCTCTGAAATCCCTTGAGTGCAATATACTTATTAAAATAWTTTTTTTTCAGAGATTTGTACAGTTAAACTTATCAGGTGGAAGAGGTTTAATACATGCATGCATAACGAAACAAGCCCACTCCATAGTCATCAGAGAAGACGTATTATCAGATCAGGCAACTTAAGTTTCTCCATTCTTTACATCCCTCTACTGTTTGCTTTGGTAGGACAGTTTACAGAATACATGGTGTCCCTAGTGGAATATAGCACGGTAACACAGCGGGTGTAGCAGCTTCTCCTTTGCTTACTCTAATGCAATGAAAGGCCTATGAGATGGACTAGTGGGAATGTCAGGTGTTTAAAACTCTTACAAAAAACACTCAAGAGCAAAACCTTAGTACCACAACACCACAAGGAATGTTGCACCAAGCTCAAAAAAGAAACAAGCTGTAAAAAAAACTTCTTAGCATTTCAAGCCAAGACAGAAGAAGGAAAAAGGGAGGATAAGAACTGGCATCACAGATGGAAAATGGAAAACAGCTATGACAGATCTTATCTCAAGCTTCAGTGAGAAACTCTGCTCTGTCTCAGCAGGGGGACCTTTTGAATCACGTTTGTGATTCTTGCTTCACTTATATGAGCTCTATTTTGCTTTAAATCCTGTGTTCATTCTGGGTTATTTTCTCTCTCTTAATTAAACCTTCATATCAGACTTTTATTAAGATAGAGGCAAAGCCTATACCTTCCTCATTCTCTCAAGGTTATCTTCTGAAATAGGATTGAGTTCTTATAATGGAGAGAGAGGGTGGAGAATACTGCTAAACCTATGGGAAAGTTGTAATTCCACAGTTATTTCTAAGAATACAAAAGATTGTTGTATCTTGTATCTGGACAATCCAATTAGCTTAATGTCTGGGAATTAAGCAGGCTGCTGATCATGTTGGAGAACTGACCTATTTCAAAGGAAAACTGTTGTATTTGCACAGCAGTCTCTCTGTGGCTCAGTAGCCGAGTCTCCAGAGTCATCCTGAAATTAATCATGGGCCACCACTGGCCCGTCAAAGGAGGAGTGCTAACTTGTTCTTGGAAATCAAAGACTGTACAAAACCTGTTCACTGACTGGTATGCAGCACAAAAGTCAATATTGTCAGATTTTCATATGGGTATCCCCAGTTGCTGAATTCACAAGTTTGTTTTCTTAACAAGTAATTAGCTAAACGGAGACTCAGATCCATGAAATATTTAGAAAGTTTTTCCATTTCAGAGTGTGAAAAGAAGTCTTGCTGGTTTGAAAATTTTCAATAAATACGTATCTCAAAAGCAAATTTCCTTCCCCTTTCCCCCTTTTTTTCATCCTTGAATGACATGGAGTGACATAGAGTCACTGAGTGTTATCACAACTTAGGACCTGTGTTTTGGAGGGGGCTTTTTGTCCTGTATTTGGTTTGCTTCAGTAGTTTACTCCCTGCTTTGGAGTGTTTCCAGCTGCAACCAAGAGCAGAAACACGCAGAGCTGGTTCCCCTCTGCCACCTAACAAAGGTGCCAAAGCTCTGGGTTCCCCAGGGTGTCACATACTTCCATGGATGGCCACAGCCTCAGCCACAGAGCCACAGCTCATCACCCTCAGAGAAGGGATAAAGAGCCAAACAAAGTTATTGGCTATGCTGGGACAGCACCATACACAGCACAGGGGCTCTCTCACAGAGAAACATTGTTCTCTTCATTCTTTCCTAGGTGTGGTTTATGATATTTAAAACATTAGCATTTACCTCCACAAGCTCTCCTGATACTATTTTAATCAGTAACAACACAAGTGGAAATTACAGAGAAGTAAATCTTTAGTCACAAAGAATTAGTTAAATGTTTGGTAAAGGAAGTTTCACAGTTTAAGAGGTGGGAATTTTTGTGTCACCTTCACATGTTATTTTCATTCTCAAACTTTGTGTTGATCTCCTTCTAGACAAGATAATTATTCTACAGAAGACCTTTTTTAATCTCAGACCTCTGCATGCTTTAAAAGGAAAATAAAGAAAAAAAGGAAGGAAAAAAATTCAGAAGAGAGAAACAAAATTAAGAGATGCTTGGAAAACAAGTCATATAACAACACATTGTGCAAAGCATTTGACACTGTCCCGCACAACATCCTTTTTTATAAACAGGAGAGACATGGATTTGACAGATTGACCACTTGGAGACTAAGAAATTGACTGGATGGTCACACTTAGAGTGTTGTGTCAATGGCTTGATGTCCAAGTGGAGACCAGTGACAAGTGGTATTCCTCAGAAGTTGGTATTGGGATCAGYGGTGTTTTGTCAGCAACAAAGCGACAGTGGGATTGAGGGCAACCACAGCAAGTTTGCTGACAATGCCAGCCTGTGTGGTGGTCAATGGGCTGGAAGGAAGGGATGTCATCCAGAGAGATCTTGACAGGCTTGAAAGGAGGATGTGTGTGAATATCATGAAGTTCAGCAAGGCTGAGTGCAAGGCCCTGCAGCTGCGTCAGGACAACCCCAAGCACAAACACAGGCTGGGCAGAGAATGGATTGAGAACAGCCGTGGGGAGAAGGGGTTGCTAGCTGATGAGAAGYTCAACATGACCCAGCAATGTGCACTTGCAGCCCAGAAACCAACCATGTCCTGGGCTGTATCAAAAGTAGCATGGGCAGCAGGGCAAGAAAGGAGAGCCTGCCCTCCTCCTCTGCTCTCATTAAACCCCACCTTTAGTGCTGCGTCCAGCTCTGGGGTCCCCAGCATGGGAGCGGTGCAGACCTGCTGGAGTGAATCCAGAGGAGTCCATGAAGATGATCAGAGGGCAGGAGCACTCTCYCATGAAGACAGACTGAGAGAGTTGGGCTTGTTCATCCTGGAGAAGAGAAGGCTTTGGGGAAACCTTATAAGCAGCCTTCCAGTACCTAAAGAGGCTACAAGAGAGCTGGAGAGGAACTTTTTACAAGGACATGTAGGGATAGGACAAGGGGCAATGGCTTTAAGACAGAAGAGGGTAGGTTAGATGCAAGGAAGAAATTCTGTACTGTGAGGGTGGTGAGACACTGGAACAGGTTGCCCAGGGAAGTTGTGGATGCCCTATCCCTGGAAGTGTTCAAGGCCAGGTTRGATGGRACTCTGAGCAACCTGGTCTAGTGGAAATTGTCCCTGGCAGGAAATTGGAAATAGATGATCTTCGAGGTCCCTTCCATTCCAAACCATTCTATGATTTCATGATATTAAGAGGCCTAGTCATTCTATCTAAAGGTAATAGAAGATGTAACTGCCAGAAAAACATGTTAATAAATAAGAATATCACTTTCTTATGTGGCACTCTACATAAATAGGTCTCAAAGAGCTTTGTAGAGGAGATCGTTCTCATTAGATGAAGACAAAGACCATTTATTTTCAATTGTATAAAAAATACCATTTAGAATCGCAATCCAGAAGRTGACACACCTCCCCTAAAAGGACTTATTTTCTGCAGTGTCCTCTACAGTTTGATCCTATATATTGGCATATATAGAGAGAGCATATATATATAAGTTGGGTGAAGAACAGTCAGACAAGGAAGAAAATTGGCTACTGGCCTCATATGAAGCACCAGAACTGTTTCTCTTCTTGACCATTTTCRCAGTTCTGAGCAGAAGGCAGTTTAATTGCTCATGTCTTTCATGATGTTAAATGTGTTTAGGCATAGAAGGTCATCTCTCATTTCCCCCATAAAATAGCTTACCACAGAATTTTTGCAGGAAGGGATATACCAGAGGATTACTGGCTATTTGGATTACTCATCAGGGTCTGATATTATAGTATGTTTAAAAGAATTATGAGAAATTAAAAAATAATGTCCATATTCACTAGCAAGAAAAAAAAGTTGGGACCGTAAAATGTGATGTTTCCTGCTAAAAGATCCCCAAACATTTTCATTCATCCAGTGGAAATTGCGCAGTGCCTGAACCCTCTTGTGCAGCAGTAGGCAATAAAACTCTCATAGGTGGAGAATTAGCCCAGCCATCAGAGCAGTGTGCTTCTTACTTCTCTCAGTTGGCCCTATCTCTGCTTTGAACAGTTCACTTGATAGATAATTCAGCAAATCAGCATGTTACCTTTTCAGTGATTTTATTCACACTAAGTCAGAACTATACTGCAGGATGAAAACAAACCCTGGGGAAGCCGTCTGATCCAGCCGGGCATGGCTGGCTCCCGCGTTGTTCTTCTGCTGCCAGCCGTCACAGCAGAGCTTGATGTGATCAATACCACATCCCACCAAATGCCAGCATTTGTCATCTTAGTGAAAAGTGACATGGTTTAGAAATTATAACTTTAGAAGGGATTTCGTACAGCAACCAATGCACACTGGTCATTGCAAATAAAATTGTATTACAACCAGTGGCTAACCCGCTGGTGCCCACACACTCCAGCTTTGAAGGAAGCATTATAATTTGAAGAACAGCATTTATCGAGGTGGGTGGCAGCTGTATCAGGCTCCAGTCCTGAGGGTACACATGTCATCTTAGATGCTGCATGAGTATCTAGGAAGGTTTGAGATCTTTGTGAGCTTTTGATCATTTTGGAGTTTCTCGTAGGCTGAACTTGCTGTCTCTGCCTTCTGTTTTGCTTTTCTCCTCAAGTTCTTTGATTAATCTGAGCCACTTTTTGCTCCCGCTGAAGTCAGTGGGAGTTTMACCTTTGATTTCATGGAGCTTTGGCCTTGCCAATATAAAGGAATTAGCCTTTTCTGATGAGGGTAGTTAGCTGTTAATGGGAGTAAGACAAGGAAAAGGCAAAGGTCATGGATAGGAGGACTTRTATCTCCTGCACACAGATCAGATAAAGCAGAACAGAAGGGGAGAACAAGTAGACACTAATAAATGCCAACACTACAAAGCCATCATGTAAGGCTAGATCTTGAGGGGGAAAAAGATAGGGTTCAAGATCAAGGAAAAACCATTTCAGGCCAGTGCCATCACAAGAGACATTACACTGGTARGGATGGGGTGCTGCTGCCCCAGCTCACATCCTCTCTATCTCCTGGGAGAGGAGAGACTGCCTACATCTTTGAATCTGTTGGGTTTGTGCCACAATATCCACAAACTCAATGTGCTTTTAATACTGCCCTATGTGCAGTYGTCATCACAACTACCAGCAGCTCTGTTTTCAACTAGTTGCAGGACCAACCTGGCCACCTAAAACACAGTTTTCATCCTGTGTTTGCCACTGGGGTCCACCCTGCTCATCTGACCATTTTGCAGGTGTGTCCAAGAACTGGAAGCAGCACCCTCACATTAACATCCTGTCTGCATCCCCATTCTCTCACCACAGCACCTGCCACATTTGCTGTGAAGGATGTCCAAAAAGAGAAAGATAATTTACAGAATGGAAAAGGATTTATAAACAATGAGTCATTCATATTCCCTCCGAGACAGAGGCAAATCTCAGCAGCTGCAGAAAGGAACATAAATGCCAATGGAGAAGGGTTGGAGGGAACCATAATGTGCATGTTTGAGCCTCCAAACATGACCCTTTGGGGCAGTTACCTGCCTACCAAGGATTTTAGTCCCAAGCCTTAAGCGCATATTCAAACAAAGTTRGGAAATGAGCCAGCACTGTGGTGAAAGGTAAAAACAGTGCACACGGAATGTATTTTGTTTGTAGAAATGAAGCTCAGTTTCATATTACATTGAGATTTTTATTCTTTTCTGGTAAGTGTTTTCTGATACACTTTGTAATAAAATTATGATACTGTTGCAAATAGATAGCTCAAGTTCTTTCCTTGCAGTTGGACATTTATTAGGGAGTGAAGTCCCTTTTGGGGGGTATTAGTTGTCACAGGTGGATACAGATCAGTGAGGTATAAGACCATTTATTTGTTTGATAGTCTGTAAAAACGTCAGGTAAATTTATCCTAGTATTTTAATGCTGAGAGATACAAAATGCAGAAGACACAAGGAAAAGGGAGAGGAAGCAGTACAGGAAGAGTTTGAGACAGGGAATGCGGAGGGTATCTTCCTGTTGTTAAACTGACCCACGTCAGTGAGGACTACATATGGGTATTTTGGTGCAGACACTGTCTCTGTTTGGAATGAAAAACAAATCCGTGCATGGCTGCACTTTAATCTGTAGCAAATACAAACTACCAAACCACTACTAAATGGCAGAAGCATTTACTTAGCAGTTTCTCAGACAAATCTTCGCTTTGCATGATGACAGATTCCCTTGTAACAGCAGTCTAGAGATTTGCTTCGTTGACTTATTGATTATTGAAGGCAGTGCTTTAATGCTGACTTTCCCAGAAGACCATGCAGCATGTTTGATTTTAACCATCCCTTGCTATTAGTAAGTGTAAATATTCATTTTCAGAATTTAAGCTTATTAGGCACGTATCTACAAAAGAATAATGGTTCATGCGAGACGAAAGCAACCGGGGATTTTGTCAGATGAGATCCAATAACAAAATTAATGTTTTAAACTCTTTGTCTCCACCTGCCATCAAGCAAAATGAGCTTAAAATATTGGCATAGATTAGCCTGGGTCCCTTTAGGCAATATATTCTCCATGGAACAAGGTCCACTTCCTGTAAAGATAAGCACACATATATATGTGTACACACATACATATTCTTACATCCATGAATTTGGATCCCTGGTATGTATTGCGGTTTGACCCTGGCCAAATGCCAGGCRCCCAGGAAAGGCCTGCTCACTCACTCTCCTCTGCTCTGCAACTGGACAGAGGAGAGAAAATTTAACAAAGGGTTAATGAGTTGAGATAAGGACCRGGAGAAAACACTTCAAGGGCAAAACAGGCTCAACTTAATGATACAAAGTGAATTTATTACTAACAAGATCAGAGTAAAAGAATGAGAAGTAAAATAAGCCCTTCAAGACACCCTTTTCTCCCCCCAACCCCTCCCTCCTTCCCACCAACAGTGCAGGGGGATGGCGTGGGGGTTTTGGTCAGTTCATCASCCAAGATTTTCTTTCCGCTGCTCAGGGAGAGGAGTCATTTCCCTGCGGCACCGTGGGGTCCTTCCCACAGGAGACAGTTCTCTGTGAACTTCCCCAGCGTGGGTCCAAGCTCATGAGCAGCAGCACTCCCAAACCTGCTGCAACGCGAGTCCATGCCACGGGCAGACAGTCCTCCCAAACCTGCTGCGGCATGGGTCACTCTGCCACAGCCTGCGGTCCTCCAAGGACAGGCTGCTCCAGCCTGGGAGCAAGGCCTCTCTCTCCACTGGGACTTCCTCTGGATCACAGTGTCCTGGGATCCACCCACTCCGGCGTGGGCACCTCCCCCATGGGCTGCGAGTGCATCTCTGCATCCCCCGTGGACCTCCATGGGCTSCAGGGGCACAGCTGCTTCCCCATGGTCCTCACCACAGGCTGCAGGGACATCTCAGCTCTGGCACCTGGAGCACCTCCTGCCTCTCCTTCTGTACCGACCTTAGTGCCTCCATTGTTGTTCCTCTCACATATTCTCATTCCTACTCCTCTCTAGTTGGAAAATTACAGCTGCACCACAAACTTTGTTATGATTTCTTCTTCAATCTGTTATCACAGAGGCGTTACCATCATCTCYAMTTGGCCCAGCCTTGGCCAGCAGCACATCCATCATCAGAGCCRTCAGAGATTGGCTCTGCTGGACATGGTGGAAGCTTCTAGCAGCTTCTCACAGAAGCCACCTCTGTGGCCCCCCTGCTACCAAAAACCAGGCTCTGCAAAACCAACACAGTATGATATGCAGATGTGTAAGTATTTACAGAACCAAGCTTTAGGGGTACCACAGACCCAGAGAGCTGCTGCCATGCCAGTGGCTAAACAAATGGTTACAAATATGGWTTTTCTCTTGCTCTTTGACTGAGAATTATTTTTACAGTGAAAAAGGGAATAAAATCAATTGTGAGGGGTTTTTATACAGCTGTCATGGCTGCCTCTTCACGCCAGCAATGCCTTAGCTATAGYGAGAAAGGGTCTGGCCACAGTGCTGCCAGGGCAGGTGGCACGGGGGCAGCAGGGCTGGGCRAGCCAGAGCAGGGACCTCTCCCCATCCCACTGCCCAGGGGTGGCAAGCAGAGCTGGGCTGGGAACTGTGACCACAGACATGGGGATGGAGCAGTTCCAAGGCCAAGCTGGGCATCAGGATAAGTGAAAGGTGTGGGCAGGAGTGGGCAGAGCTGCAGAAAAGCTCARACAGGGACCAGGGGCCAGGCCTGAAGCTGAAATACAGCTGGAGCTCATGGAGGCATCCCTGCTCTGAGAAGGTTTCCTGCAGCTCTTTCTCATACAGCTCTGCTCCTAAGCTCAGGGTTACTCCACTGCACCCTGCAGCACCAGCCTTGGGCACACATCTCAAAACCCTTTGGGGTTGTGCAATTTCTTCAGGACCCTATCAGAAAAGCACAACATTTTATATCTTTTAGAAGGCACTTTTTCTTCGGTGTGTAAAAAAAGCCAGCAGTGATCATGAACAATAGTTCATGGTTTTGGTGATCATGAATTGTATTTTTCTATCTGGTTTTTGTGGCCTGTTGGGTTTTTTCCTGAACTAAAGAGGTGATTTCTGGTATGCTTTTTGCCTGTTTTTTAGAAAAGGCCTTTAAAATCTTCAACTATTGTATTTCTTTCAACTCCAAATAGTGAACAGTATTGAATTGCTGCCATAAAATACAAGTCCCCTAGGGAGACAGACATGATTACCATATTAATATTCCATGTAGTAACAAATATGTGAAGTGGTAACTCATTGCTCTGGGACGAAATGCACTCTGATGATTAAAGRAACACATCTGGGAGAAAGGCTGCTATTAACACCAGTGTTAGTGACTGGACATACATGCAACAAATCACTTGAGGGTGGGATTTGCAAAAGTTTTATGGGTGGGTGGAGACCACAAATGTGAAATTAGGCAACCCCCATCCTTCTGGAGTATTCAGTAATAAGAATGATCATAAATGTCCTTCATCTGATATTTGTATTCACAAATGCTATGAAAAGCATAATGTAATGCCTCAAGCAGAAATAAATTTTTAAACATCTTTCTCCTTGAGAAGAGGCTTCATGAACAACTTTATATCCCACTTCATGAATGATGGGATTTTGTGGAAAGATGTCTTATATTTTGTCCATCTTGGCTTTTAACCCACAAACTTGCATCTGTTTCTGCAATTCTTGGTATGCCTTTACTCATCTTATTTAAGCATTCAGCAATCCCTTATTACAGCCTTAGAGCTATTTATTAACAGGGATTTTGATCCTGCTCTGTCAAGTTGCTGTCGTGCAGCCAGTGAAAGCACATCTGCCCTCTCTCACCCCACAGCAGTATTGCCTAAGCCCACATTTCCACCCTGGCATCGCCCTTTTCYGCTCCTGTAAGGCTTCCACAACCCACCCTGAGATCAGACACACTCCAGTGCCTCCCCTCTCACACCACACTGTTCTGACCAACGCTCTGAACTGCTGACAGTGCCATCTCTAAGCAGCATGCTGTCACACTCGGCACAAAGGGAGCACTGCTGAGGCACCTCTTATCTTTCAGCAATCTTCTAATGAGCATGTTTCAAAAAGCTTTAGATTCAAAAATCAGAGGCACGAAACACCTTTAGCAGACCTCAATGGAGAGAAGTTTGTGTGTRACAACCCTCCATCTTCTATCTCAATTATTAGTCTAAACTTAGCCAGGAATATTTCCCATTAGGCTTCTAAATTTGGTGCCCACAAAGGGAATTGCTAAACTGAAATCACTGGAAGCTTTTACAGTGAGGGAATGATGCTCCTCTCTGTCTGTATCTTGACATAAGTATATGAAATATACATGAAATGTTTTTCAGAATTACTGTAAGCTAGCATCTAGGAAGCCTCTGATAAGGCTTGGAGTTGTGTAGTCATGCACTTTGCAGAAAGGTCTATCTATGTGCTTTTACCTGCTACATTTCTAGAGTGACAATTTTAACCCTAAAATATTAAAGATTAATGCTTGAAAAGGGCCACCATCTCCTTACAAAGCAGCATCTGAGCTAATAATACTTACATTTTTCTCCTAAAGTTGGGAGTGTTAGTCTGTCAACTTCAGATCTTCCCACCACTTTCGTCACACTAAGCAGCAGTTTGCTTTGTTGCAGGGAGGCTGAATCCACCTTTTCTCCTTGGTCAGAGCACCTAGGGGAAGTCACTTAGGTCCAAATTACAGGAAGAAAGATTTGGACTGGATAATAGTGGAAAAACTGTTCTAACAGTAGAGCTCCTAAGTCACTGCAATGGTAATTCAGGAGGCTGTGGACTCTGTCATGCTGGAGATTTTGAAGAACTGGGTAAACATTCGCCAAGAATTGTGTAAATATATCTGTGAGGGGACAGGCTAAGGGCAGCTTCTCAAGCTTCTAGTTGTCTAAGAATCTCTGAGACAGAATATGTCTTAAAGCATTAGACTGAAATAGCAGAGCAGTTTTCCTTTTCAGCCCGTCCCAGAAGAAAAGCAATATTCTTGCACCTCACAGTACTGCAATGAACTCAGCTGTGAAAGCTGTCATAACAACATTCATCCAACCGTGCATACAAAATGCACACTCAGTTACCACAACCATTGTAAGACTAAATGTGTGTTTACCTACAGCCACTCCTCGCCAAGCCTTGCATTTTTCTGCAGGCATTGACTGATAGGTGCAATTACAGTGGCTCCATGCATAATTCAATGCACAAAGACCGGGCTAGGCTCGTAATTTTTTTTCTCCCAAAGAAGCATCAATCTTCTCCTTAGGAAGAGGAAAAACAGGGAAAGACTGGTTAATAAAAATAACAAGCAAGCTAGCTAGCACCACTAGCCCAAGTGTTTCAATTATAATTCATACCATTTCAACTGCAACATTGAAGACATATCATAAGCATCACGCAGCGATGTGCATACTCCCACACCCGCTGAAAGTGGATCATACATCAATATACCATATACAACAGTCACTACCTGTATTTTGAGGCTCCATTCCTTCATAAAGACTTAACAACTTCACCAGATTCTGTGGAGTTTGTCTAGATTTACTTTGGCAGAAAAGTAAAGGAATGTACTGCAGAGTTGTCTGTTTCACTCAGAAGTCATTTAGTTCTTAGAGGGAAAGGTTTGGCTGAAAGTGGCATAGAAATCCAAAGATTCAAAGTGTGTTGGAAAAAAACAGAGCAATCCATCATAACCACGAGATTTTCAGTGACTAATGCCATAACTTGATGGTAGTCGTGATTTTATCAGGAAACTTGGGAGTGTATCAAAACAAGAGGCTTGACTCACAAATAAACCTTTTAAAGTGATGTCATATTCACAGGCCAAGATGCATAGCTTGCATTTATTCTTGCTAAACACCAAACACTTGGTGAATAAAAATATAATTTGAATTACAATTTAGGGGTTTTTTCTGTCTTTTTTTAATTAGGCTTCTGGATTGACCAATCGTGCCATATTGTGGAGTCTTGAATGGCTGTTTCACTGGCTTTTCTTTCCCGTGATGCTTCTGAAAAAGCAATTTTTCTATCCTTACTTAAATGCAAGGCTTTCTAGAAAATGAGGAGCTTACTCTGAAACAATTGTTCCTGCATGGTTTTATTGATGTTACARAATCTTAGCTGAAAGTTTTCATCAGTCTTCTCCAGAGATGATGCATAATCATCTTAAAAGAAAGTCACAGTCAAGACCAAATCACCCTTCCCAGTCCCAGTGGGCTGAGCCCCACCCAACACCTCATAGGATTGTTCCATCCTAAAGAAGCTGCAAACATCAGAGTAGTCTGATGGCAACAGTCTGGCAATGCACAGAATGGCACGGAAGGCTTCTGCTCACATGCTCTGGATTTAGTGTTGAGTCCCTCGATGTACAGAATCATGGCTTGACCCTTGACAGTGAAGAGCTATGATCCTACAGAGTGTACAATTGATAATCTCCTTGTTGTTGCTGCAAATGCCAGCAGAAGCTCTGCTGCTTGTACAGTTTGTCTGCGCTCTTSAGCTTGTCTTTGAAGGCTGTACTTACACCAGTGTGTGGCTGAATGATTCGGGGTCTGTCACCCACGCTCAGGACCTGCAGATCATCTTCAGCTGGTACTGTTTTCAGCCTTCATCTAGCTGAACCTGTTGATTGATTATTGGATTAATGCAGACTTGGGGAGATGGGTAATGCAGCATTTGTAAGGCCTTCGTTCTACATTTGAACCGGTACTTTTATTTTTCCTGAATCAATGCATTTAATTTGGCAAGGTTTCCCTCAACAACATGCATGCTTGTTCCAGAGTAAGCAAAAATTAAGCTTTTGTGCCCATATGCCAGAATGGGAACTCTACATGTGCCTGTTTGAGACAAACCATGAGAACATATGCATGTGTGTGTGTCTAAGTTCCAATGTATTGTATTTATCAGCCATGTTATCCATACATTATCGATGTACATCAGAATTCCCAGTGATATTCCAAACGGTTTTCACAGTTGATTCTTGTTGGGCTAAATTCTCCTCTCCATAAAGATTTCCAGAGGGACTCATGGGTGCAGAGTCTTTAGCACTGTTTTCACCTCTCATTGTCATGTTGTGAYGCAACCATGAATTTTAATTGCAGATTTTTGTTCTATTGGCTCTGTCAGGAGGTAGCTTTGAAAAGAGAAAACAGTTATKTTAGAGAATATTAGGGTTTTTAGTACCCAGTGATGACAGCACAACAAATATATGACTGAAAATGATATCCAGTGATTGTTGTTCATCCACTCATCCTTACCCACTCATCTTTGTCCCAACCAAGATTGAAGTAACCATTTTTTGACCCCAGAGGTGAGAAAGGGCAGACCAGATCTCCACAGCAGCTGGCTGAGGGATACTGAGGGCTGAGGAAGCTGGCAGCAGGAGCCCAGCACACCCACACTAGGTATTTTCTCACAGCAGGCTTGGAAACTGGAAGTTGCCAATGTGGGAGTGAAGGGGAACATGTGATTTTGCATATGAACAGTATCAGAGCTACTAGTTGATTCTCCRGGGCAAATTAAACCCAAGGGCCACTCTTTCTTACTGTACATCATGGCATCAMAACTCTTGCACAAACATACATGCATGTATATAAATACCATAAATCTGCTTGCAAATGCACCCACTCACATACACACAGCTAATCTCAGGATCTATAATCAATTGTTAGTAGGTAACAAGGAGCAAAAAAAATTTCCCAGGTATGACTCAAACTGTTTAAACCCTCAAGTAAAAACTCTCATTAGCATACAATACTCATATTCCACATAGCTCTTGAATACTTCAATTCAAAAATTATCCACATAATTTATTTCATACATCCCGACAGGCTGAGCCTGGGCCCACCACACAAGGCACTTTCCTGAAGCTTGAAAGCTGTTTAATCTTCTTTTCTGGGCCCTCTGAGATAACTTGTGAATGGACTCTCTAAGCTCCTTGTACTAAAAGGTGATCATAATGTAAGGCCAGAAGTTCCCAAGTTCCCTTCAGAAAGTGGACACATGCTGGGACTGACCAGTTATCTGTGAACACAAATAGATTTCAACCTGTTGTAGAAAAGGGTCTGTGTATGCTGGAGCAAATATATATATTAGAAATTTCCTCATGACAGTAAGAAATCACTAGGAAATTACCAGGAGGGAGAAAAAGACAAATATTTTTAAACGAGTGGTCKGAACCTTCCCCTTGGTGACTGATCGAAATGAGAGTTATGAGGTCTGGATTCAGCCTTTTATTATGAGACACTGAGGCTCTGCAGTATATTTTTTCCTTTCTTTAATTTAGATCCTTGCAAAAAATTGGCATGAAATACAAATAAATGACAAAGCACAGAGAATTAGGCCATTTGTCTGTAAAACCAGACATAATCCCCAAAATAGCAAAATACAGAAAAATGCATCAAAATGTATTAGAGATGACAGGCCATATATTACACAGGCTGTTAATGCAACTGTAGGTCACTTATCAGCACCAGTGAGTCACAGAAGCCTAACATTAAATGTAAGAGGCATCATACAGACGAATATTAATTAAAATAACAATTACTGCTAAGTGCAGCATTTTGCTAGATACAGTGACAGCGAAAAAACTGGTGAGGAGTTCACAATAATGAGCAAAGTAAACATTTCCACCCTTGAGTGTGTACATATATACACACATATGTATATGTTGCATGTAGGAAAGAGCTGTGGAAATATGTAAATCTCCATGAATACATCTTTTTAAATGTACAATAATCTTCCTCATTTCAAAATCCCTCTAAAGAGAGATTTAAAAGCCCCATAGCTGTTGCCTTACACAAACACCATAGGTCTTAAGAGGCAGTGGATTTACTCAGTTCATGTGAGTTTTCTTTCACTGTATTTCAACCTAACCTTGTCTGGCTTCACTTATCCCCAAGTACCTGTTGTCAGCATGGTGAGGCTGGGCTGTGCAGGAGCGGGGCAGCAGGCACCTACCCCTGCAGCCTTATCCTCCACACCCAGAGGTGACCAGCAGAGCCAGGCTGGGGTTGACCATGGAGACAGGGCACCTCTGGAACCAAGCTGGGGAGGCAAGTCTGGGATCAGCAGAGGAGATTCATAGGGATGGGGACAGCTGTGCCACAGAATGAGGGCAGGAGCTGAAATGCAGCCYCAAAACCCAGGGATGATTCTTCCTGCAGCTGCTTCTGGCCACGTTGCTGCTTTCCCAGCAGTGAGAACACAGACTGCATGTGTCCCGATATCAGAGCAGACAAACCACTGTCAGAGCATGTGGCAGAGCCTGTCCATGCCACCAGGGCATCTAATGCTTMCTTCTGGAAGTCTCCAGATCTCCARTTTTACTTGGACAATAAAAAACGTGGAAGACTGATGGATGCAGCCTCCAACCTCAATGTCAGAGTGCCACTGAACAGAGAAGCCATGCTCCAAACTTAGCACAGTGACAGTTTTCTTTCCAATTCCCCTTTGGCATCTTTTCATGAGGCACCATTTGTTTTAAACAGAGATTTACAACAYTGCATCCTCTCCACGTTTAAGCCCATATGTGGGAGGGGAACAGGCATCCTCACACTGATTCTGCACTGAGTTCCTGTTAATGTACCTTAGTATGAGAGGTGAATCAGACCCACTCTTCTGATCACTTTCATCTAGAAAACAGTGAGTGTGTTTCTGTGCAGTCYGAAACCTTGAGTCTTACTAGCATAACTCTGCCCTAATGAGTGGAAGCCTGCAGGAAAGCTATATAGGTAGGACATGAGGAAGTGCTGAGTGTGCTGCTCTTATCAGTGAGGATGTGAAATAACGTATTTCCTGATGAAGGTTCAAGAGGAATTTTGTATCACTTGAGTTTTGTGATTAGATCACCAGAGTTTTCACCTAATGAAACACATAGGTAGGGCCACAGATCAGGGCAYTGACGTGGTGGGGGATGCACATGCAGCCCCCTGTGCCATAAGGCATGTCARGAAGGCCCATGGAGTCACCTGAACTGAGTCAAGAAGGAGCTTGCAAAAAACAATCACCATTCCATACCTCTCAAAGACAGGCCATCCACTTGATCTATGAAATTTCAGATCAATATAGTAATTGTTTGAGTAATTATGGCACTGTTTGCTGAGGTGGTAGTAATTTCCCATTACAAGGTTCCTACTCTGATAGGTTAGAGGTACTGTKGTCTATCGTGGAGCTGAAAGGGTTGTACTCTTTCTGGATAACATTTGTAGCTAGAAGAGAAAAAGGTCATTCATAATTATTTTTCAGGTATACTGGCTCAGCTACTCATTTGATTTATCACGTGTCCTTTCTGACACAACATGAAATAATGAGAGTTAGATTGTCTTTAGAGAAAACAGGCATCCAGCTCACAGAATATATCAGTTTCAATAACACAGTTCAAAGGAATACAGCTCTTTTMAATATATTCAGGGATTTGTTCACCAGTTTGGGTTGAGCTGCTTTCAAAATAGATAGAAGRAACCTCGTTGTGTGATATAACCAGATGCCATTTGCAGAGACTGTGACATATGGTCCTTCAGACGTGGAGATAATCACAGAGGATAATTCTTGAGAGCCCTTTAGGATTCCAGAGTAGCTGTCTCTGCCATGTGGTGCTTGCTGATGTCTAAATATGATAAATTCACTCACTTTATTTTCAAAAACACAGCTGAAAGAGTTTTAAAAGGAGTAGCATGAAAGCAAAAAAGTATCAAGCCTAATTACTCAATCAAAGTGAGAAATATATTCCTGATTCCATCCAACTTCAAGGCAAGTTAATGAACTAAATAGAAATCTGCAGCTGAAACTCACTGATATGAGAATAATCTAATTTTCCACAATGAATGCAATAAGGATTTCAAGGGAGCCTACGCAAGCTTTTGTTCAATATATGGCTTGGGCAGGCAGTGGGTATACTTCGTTCTTTAACCCCTTTCCTCCCCTAAAAAAAAAAGAACTCTTGTATCCAGAGTAAGAAACAAAAAACTTAAAGTTTATGTTGTTATCACAAGAATTATGTAAAACATGGGCTTTAACACAGAGACTGTAAAGTACTGGCTTCCCTGGGTGTGCACAGCGGGTCCASGCTGGTGTTTGATCATATGCCTCTCCCAGTCTGGTATTTGTCCATCAGCATTGACAAAAGTAGTTCTCTGGAAGAAAAAAAATCACAGTAGATGGTTCTGAGCATCTAAAACCGCAGCAATGCCTATACTGCACACCTTTACCCTACACAGAAGAAGATCAGAGCTGAAGCACTAAACCCTTCAGCTCACTCCTACCATCATGCCTGGGAAAGGTGCTGGGGATACCTRTGCCAAGGACTGGTCCCAAGGCGAGTGTGGACAAGAGTCAGTCAGCATCAGCTTGATGTGCCCTCAGTGACCACCATGTCACTGGACACGTACAGCCACACTTTATGGCATGAAACCACTGCTCAGCTGGCCTGCGGCACAAACCTTACAGAGCACATCAGATCTCAGGCACTTTGAAACAAAACACATGGAATAACACCTGTAGTTTAAGGCTGCAGGCTGGCCAGACATTGTGCAATGCAAATGCAAGCAGTCTGCTCTGGAGAGAACTTGCCTTAAATAGCATGGTGCAAGTCACTTTGTGCCCCCAAATCCTAAATTTGATTCCTTAACCTGTTAGGCATAACCTGTAAATCCCTCCAGCAGTCTGAGATAGCTAACAAAAAAAGCAGCTCCACAGACCAGCATTGACAGAGCTGGAAGTTTCTTCAGACAGCAGATTAGTGCCAAAACTATCTCGAAAGGTATGAAGGGACATGGTGCCATCACTTGAAACACTGAAATAAAGATTTTAGTGATTGTTGCCACAGTAGCGGAAGGATGTAAAAGATGTAGCATGTAGGAAGACATAGCTGACTTAATGTCACCTGAGGAATCTCCATCTCCCATAATATATTTGCTGTCCTATTATTTGGTCTTTCTCCTGAGACAAGGAATCCTTCTTGTGTTGTTTTTTCTCAGTGCARTGCAAGACACACTGGCTGAAATAGCATCTTTTACTGTTCAGACAGAAGGTGGAAGTCCTACTGGCCTTATACACCCATGAAAGCAGTATGTGTGAAAGTGGTACCAAAGTCTCACATAGGTATTTTTAAACTGATATAATTTGAAAACTGCTGAGTACTCTCCTTACCTGGATAAAGAAGACTAAAATACACTTGCTGAAGCTAGAATGGGGTCAGCTGCTGACAAACTTGCCTTTCCACATTCTCTTTGTAGTGCACGACTATTCACTTGTTATGGAGTGTCATCGCCCAGCTCAGCTGTGCGGATAGTGTTCAGGAGACCTCTTCATGTCTTTTGGATCCAGCATATCCCACTCCAGCTGAAGAGTCCAAGAAAATTCCTCGAGTCTTCAATCTCTTATATGCGTTTCAAGCATTGGAATGGGCTGCCTGGGGAGGTGGTGGAGTCACCAGGCAATGACTGCATGTGGCACTCAGTATCATGYTCTAGTTGAYAAGGTGGAGATTGGTTAAAGGTGGGACTCAATAATCTTGAAGGCCTTTTCCGACCTTAATGATTCTGTGATAATGTATTGCTTGAGAGGACAATCAGTTGTTCTGTGTGGATTGTATAAAGCTTGGTGTGCAGGCTCTGGAAACTTGTGCTTCAAGACATCAGCAGGTAAATGAGGAARAAAAGACTATTTCCAATTCACTTGTAAAGTTTTAACTGCTCCATAGCTCATCTATGCCACAAGGCAGCAGCAAATTGGCATTATCAGCCTTGGGAATGTGAATTTTGTGCATCCCAGAGTAACAGAACATCCTCTGTCTTGAGGAAGAAAATAGTATGAGCAGCTAACTTTTCATATTTGTTATTCCTTCCATTTTAAGAAATGAAAATGTTTCAAGTGCTTTCATTAAACTCATTTAACAACAGAGAAACTAGAACAAAGACACAGGATTTCCATGCTGCAGGAGATGCTAATCACCCTGGATTTGTTTCCTACAAAAATGACACAGAAAAATAGGATGTGTGAATAGAAGGAACAGAAGTTTTGGACACCCACGATTAAGGCATTTTGTAACTTTTGGATTAAAATAAAGCATTTCTTGGCATTTCAAAACCAAAGCTTTCCTCTTTGATTCACTGGCCTGAAATGAAACTTTTTGTTTTCACAGAAACTGTTCACAGTTCACAGAATAGTCTGAGTTGGAGGGGACCCACAAGGATCACCGAGTGATCTGAGTCAACATTAATCTCTGTGTCCAATCCAGCTGCCAAAAAGCCTTTTGAGAGTTGACTCCCCTCAACATCCTGTTCTCCCAGATGGGCACTCTTCCCCAGCCAAACTGTATTTTCCATGTCCTGACCACACAGCAGAGGTCTAGGAGAATCCTGTGATGTATCGCACTGACTCAGCCACAAGGAGAAACAGCCATTGTTTCTCATTTTTCATGGGCACAGCTTCATCAAAGTCTTTTTTCCTGTGGCAACTTCGTATTTTGATGAAACACACTGTTTCTCATAGAAAAATATGTGATTTTTTTCTATAGGTTATTAAACACCCCTCAGAAAACAGATTTGAAGAAAGAATGAATGAAGACCTATACCACTGAAGGCAGATATTTCCCTTTGAGGAAAATAAAAAGTATTTGAATTAATTTGGTCGGTAATTCTTCTAAAATGATGGAAGTTTATCAAGCATTTATCTATGTTACACTCAAAGGCAGAGTAACGCGTTCTGAATTTAATGAACCTTTCTTTACATAGCACCAATGACTTCTTCAATTTTATATGCCATGGCCTGTATTTTTAGAATTATTTGTTAAGGTAGTAGTTTAGGAAAAATGTACAGTCTGAATGTAAACTCTGTAATCAATTTTGTTGTGCTACTTGTTTCTAAGGGGCAAATTCAATACAATTCATGTATTTTCCAATGTAGACATTTGTGTGGAAAATCACTTCTAATACCCATGGCAAAATAAATTATTTAAATCTTCACATTCCTCACAAATTCCAGTCCTTTTTTTGCCTAGTAATTACACAGTCATAAATCTCAATTATCATAAAATATTATGCTATTGATAACACGCTGTCCAAAAAGTCAGCAATAATATTSAGAGCTTCTATAAATTTGCTCATTTCTGCTGCTTGTTGATACTCTTGATGGATCATAAATGGTCATCCGAGTCGTATGAGGTTGATTTTCTTACCTATTTGGATGACATCCAATTTGAATGAGAGGAAGAACAGCTAAGAAATGATGGAGAATTAGAAATTCCAAGTGTATTTATTTTTGTTATTACAGATAATTTCAATTACTCCCTCCAACCACTCTGGCATGAGAACAGGTCCAATAATGTGACCCCAGAATCTCAGCTCCATGTGTGAGTTTGAGCATGCCAGGGTGTTCCTGCCTTCTGTAAGCTTCCGTGCTTAGGCACTGTGCTACAGGCTGGAAAGTGGAGCTCATATGTCCCCAACAGACTGTAGAAAGGAACCCTAGAGACAAAATAGGCTTTGGTATAGGTACAAGTGTAGGTACAGGGATGGGTGTATGAGTAGGCATAAGCATATACCGTCCCAGACAAATAAAACTATTTTAGAAATGGAGATTTCCTTGGCACCCTCCCAGAGGTGTCTGACGAAAAGAAAGGCAAGAAAGACAAGACTCCTCCACGCTGGCCACAGTGGCTCTCCAGCACTGCACTGACAGGTTGGGGGGAAGGAGAAGTTTTATGCTGTCTGTGGAGACAGGGAGATGTAAAGTGCCACAGCAAACAGCTATTTATACAAAGAAAAAACGCACTTCACGCTCCCCTCCCCTGTCGGGGTGGAGGCCTAGAGGTTCTGACCACATGGCTACGGAGGGGTCCTTGGTGCAGAGACGCAGCAAACACACAGCTGGGATGAACTGCTCTGGGCAGTGGGAGCACACAGCGAGAGCGGCAGCCASCGCCTGCCCCCTCTGCGCTCCTCGGCGCGGCGGGGGATCGCTCAAAAGGAAGGAGGAATCTCCTCCCTCCAGCTCTAGCGGCTGAATTCCCTCGCCACCACGCTGGGAGCTGCTGAGGAGAGCGGCCTGTGCCAGGGCTGCCGTTACCGATGTAAATTAAACAGTTACCACCGCAGGGTGACTCTCTGCTCTTTCCCCTGAGCAGACAGCTGCTCCAGAAAACACATGCTCCGGCTGCTCGGGCTGAAAGGAAGAACCGCAGAGATTTTATTTATAGATGCAATAGGCAGGTGTTCCGCATTTAATGTCTGCCCAGTAAGAGCTGGAATTGCCTCTTTGCCCACAACGACGACGTACTTGATTACTTTCTGTGTACATAATGCATTATATATACTCTATACCTCTCCCTTCCCATTTGGATTCAGCGCATAACCTCTGTACAGCTGCGTTGCCCTCTCCTGCAGCAAAACATTTACTGATCTTATCAAGACAGAAAGACAAAGTGCCGCAGACTGTGGAAAACTAAACTTTAATGGAGGAGTTCACGCCGAGGTGTGCCTGCTGTGTTTCTGGACGGCAGAAGGGGCTTGTGCAATGACCGTCCCTCTGTCATTTTCAGTATGGAACGTTTCATCAAGGCTTGGAAAGCCGTGTATGAAATATTAATTAATTACCGCTAAGTCTCACTATACCATTGTRAAACTGGCACAGTGCAGCTTTGTGCATGTTGTTTTCAGACACTGTTGCCTTTTATTTCAGCTACTTGATCATAGCATACTGCATAATTTATATATCTAAGAGCCTTTTGTAGGGCACATTGGTAGAAAAGCTCATAAGTACCACAGAAGCTGGGATCTTGTTGATATTAACAAGGATTTTTTGAGGTTGGCAAACAAGCACAACAAAAGCAATTCCTGTGCTTGTTGCCATCCATGATTTTGGTAACTGCAGGTTTGCTACAATGATTTGTGACAAAGCAGAAAGAAGCAAAACTAAGCTCTCTGAAATCCAAATGAAACAAAAAGGACACCTTGCTGTTAATGCAGGATGCCAGCCATACTGTGGCACAAATGCATTTTGAAAATATATGAAAATTAACTTTAAAATGGTTTTCATTTGAGCTGAGGGAGAAGGCAGATCCTTTTGGGATTGCAGTGCTATGCACCGGTCACCAGCAATGCAGAGTGTAGGAGCACAGGCAACTCCACTACAGACTGCCACTGACAAAACTGGGAAATGTTTTTTCCACATTTCTTCATGAGAATAAATATTCTGATATGCCATTTTTACATTAGGGAAAGGCATCATCAGATTGAGGACAACTTAAAAACTCTCTCTTTGGAAATATCTTTTTTGTGTTTGGAAATGTCCACAGGAAAGAGCGTAGAGTGATGGGAAGGGCTGGGGGGCTCCTCAGAGGCTACTTAAGAGGCCATTAGTGTCAAAGAGACCATCTGGTGAGCAGACCTCAGCTGGGATGCATTAGGAAGCACCACCACAACGCACAAGCAGGTAAGGAGCAGCAATGCAAAAGTCAGGCACGGCAGCACACCAGCACACCTCCACACCCATGGGTGTAAGGGGACATTAATCCCACCAGAGCTGCCTACCTGAAAGCTCAGTGCCTATCCCAAGCCAGGTATCCAAACTCCCTTGACCTACAGTGCAGAGGACACTTGCCTCTCCTCCTAGGCTGCAGAGGGAACCTCAGTGATGAGCTTGGGTTGGACCTCCTAAGCTTTACACGCTACAGCTGGGTGAGGGGGATGCAASGGATGTGCCAGGACTAAGAATAAAGCTCACAACTCTTTGCTTTCCAGCTCTACAATTAAACTGCTAAAACATGTTGACAATATGCCTGAATCTTGTTGGAACATCTATGGCAGAAAAACAGCTTATGCCTGCAACTGTAATCACTTATAATTAGAACGTGTAATTAGGATGTGGACAAACAGCCAGGCTCAAATGCGTGCAGAGGCCTGTCCCTGCCACAGCAAAATTTTTAGAATGATCAAACAACAATAATCACATTTTGTAGGCACTAATTTTCATAGCCTGGTAAAGAAACATATACAATAACCAGCTAAACAATTCTGGGTGTTTCCAATTCTGCACCCTTAAAAGGAAGACTGTAATCAAGGTATTTTGAGAAAGCCAGTGCGTTCTTTCACTGTCTTGACAAGTTCTATGCAGCACAGAGCATCACCATGGTCTGCACTGTGCACAGGGTTGTGCCACACATCCTCAGAAAAGTGATGGTAACCTGAGTAAGCAATGGCCTCTAGAGCCAGAGCACAGAAAACAAAAGGAGATCTGGCCCTGGGTATCTTATTGGAGATGGGTGCAAAGAGGTGTGCTTGATGTGTTTTCCACTGCTGTGGCTGACTAGGGAAAGGGATGCAGCAGCAGAGGTCAGCAGGAGACCCAGGACATTGGCAGAGGACAGTCCTTCAGTCAACACGTGATCTCTCCTTGCCTCTGACTGCCATCCCTTGATACTCCAGGCCCATGTGCTTTCTCCTTGGCACCTGTGGGCAGAAAGATAGCTGTATTGAAGACCAGAAGCAAAGGGCAATCTGGGCAGTGGACTTGGAGGACCAAGCCATCGAGAGGACACACACCACAGACTGTGCTGAGACAGCCCATCCAGGCTCTGCCAGAGCATTCCACCTCACGGTCATCTGTGCCCTGCCCTGTCCCCCCGAGCACAGACCATGAATCCAAACACAGAACGCTACTGATACCTGTCAGAGAGGAGCTTTGGATGGAAGTGAGAGGCTTTGCCACTTCTGCTCCCCCATTTTACTGGCAAGGGAACAATTCTCCAGAAAATGGAAAGTATCCAAAGAGTTATTCATGAACACGGCACTGCCTGAGCACCTCCCATGTCCCACCAAGACACTGATGCTGAGAGAACAAAACAGAGCAGATGACACAAGAGACAGCACTTTTGTCCTAACCCTTATGGCAGTGTTGAAGGACTGTAAAAATGGGGAGGAAGAGGGTTTAAAAAAGAAAAAAGTCACAATAGCCCTGAGGAAAGTATTCGGTGGATATTTCTGTCTGATACATAATTAAGCTGCTTCTCTATCATTGATGGGTTTTACTCTCCATACGTTCCCTACAGAAATGTAGGCAAGTACCAAGCCTGCTCAGCCTACGGGAAAAAAAAGAATGGTGACTAGCAAGTAGAGCCAAAGCCTCAGTCAAAAATAGGCTGGATTTCAGGATTCACTCCAGTAGAAAGAGGAGGCATGGATCTGGAACTTAGAGGTGAGCTCCTCGGGAATTGGAAATGTGTCTGAGAGAGCGCAGCTTACCTGACAGGCAACATTCTCCATGCACTCTGCATCAAAAGGTTTGCAGCGAGGCTAAAGCAAAGGGAGAGGAGGAAGCAAATTTTGGCTAGCAACATCCCTTGCTATGCAGGAGTCCTGAGGCTGTGCAAATATTTCCAGTCAAAAACATAAACTGCAGCCCAAAATCCAAATATGTGCTCAGAGACACGTATATCCCCCTGATCTTTATTTTTTAGAAGTATATTATCAGATGGCAAGTAAAAATTATTTCAAATCCCTAAAGGCACACAGGCACCTTCATGCTGACAAGAACCCAGTGGATGGGCTAATTGTTTAACTTCTGCAGTTTTCGGTGGTGGCAGGCTATTAAATCAGCTTGGAGCTGACTCGGTACGATGCCCTCCAGTTGCAGAGCTGAAGATTTGTTCCTGTTCTCCCTAATTACTTTGGCATAATTAGTTTCTACACCGCAACTGACTTGGCCCCTCACCTGCCAGCACAGCCCTCTGTCAGTGGCTACTCAAGAGTTCACGTGTGCTGTTCCATCCTTACCTACCACATCCTCTATTCCCCTAAGTAATTTGGAACAAGACAGATTTAGCCTGTGGTGATCATTTAAGCATTGTACGTGTCCCTAATTATTTTCTTTACTAATTTATCTAATAATGAGGTAAACTTTCTGTGTAATAAGGGAACTGTAACTCTTGCAAAATTCCGGTTCTCCTTTATGGTAGCTGGCTTTAATGATAGGTAATGATACTTTTGCTAACAGATGAACCATTCTTAAATGTTTTCAAAACTCATGGATGAGTACCATCTGGCCCTAGTGATTAATTTCAGTTTTAAATTGCTCTTCATTTTTATTATCTACAAAAAAAAGATCTAGAGCRGGTATTTCCCCCTTGTCCACTGTAATGAAGATAAATGCAAGGTATTTGTTTCATTTTGCTGCAATTTCTTTATTATCCCCAACTGTTCCTTTCCAAAATGACAGTATCATCTGATGGGCACATTGGATGGAATGCATTTGCTTCTTTCACTGTATAGTTTATGGAATAAACAACTTCTTTTACTTTTCTGACAAGCTCTGTGGTTGGCCAGCTATCTTGTGACTGTGTAAGCAGCAAAGTACTACTGAACAAATAAGTTGATTTTTCCCTCCAGTGATGGGGGTTTTTCCCTTTTTTTTCCAGCATTGCTACTGCTAGCCTGTTGAAACTTCCTCCTCCTCCACAAAGTCCTGATTCTAAGGTTCTTGGGAAGATTTGCATTTTCTCTCCCCTCCCTACCAGTTACAGTCATGTATACAGTGCATGTTCCTTCCCACTGATTTCACACAATCTTAGAATTTACTTTTTTTCTTCCTTTGCTTGCTTAAGAATATGAATCACTTTAAAAAAAAAAAAACATTCAACACCTTTCAAGTGTTTTAGCACACCTTCATAGGACAAATTCTAAAAAACTACGCTGCCAGGGAGTTCTCACGCTGAAACCCCCTGTTGCTTCTCTCCACTAATCTTGCAGGTCCCAGGCCATCCACAATAGGCTACAGAGACACAGACAAGACAGAAAGCTCCAGCCAGCAATGAAAATGCAAACATACACTATGCAGCAACTTTTCGAGAATTAAGCACTTACCAGACTCTGTCACACTTCACGTAGCACAAGATAATCTAATTTATAACAATACTGTGGCAAACTAAGCCAATAAATATATCTTCTATCTGCACAGCCACATTTGGAGAAATGTCATTGTGGGCACAGTAGGAGCAATGTGTAATAAATGTTTCATTGGCTCCCACAGGTAATATTTTTGCAAAGGCAGCTGGAGAAACTGTGCAAGTTTACTGGCCCTCATATTCAAGCTCAGTATCTATTTGGGGGAAACAGCTGAGGACTATACACAAATTTATGTCATAAAAGTAATAGAAAGCCTCAATTGCAGTGACATATTTAGCTCAGACAGTATTACTCTATTGTTGTTGTTGTTATTGCTAATAATACCAGTGCTACAACACCCAAAGCATGGGAAGTTTCAAAGTTTTATATATAGAAAAAAAAAGCTCCTGCATGGTGGGGCTAAGAATTGACCAGGGCTGGGAATCCCAGCAATTGCATTCATTCAAAATTGTTCCAAAGCTTTCTTTTATGAACAGACCTTTTTCCAAGTGCAGTAGATCAGGATGTGCATAACACTGGGATGAAAGAAGGTAGTAAAAGACAGTATATCCTCTTAGAGTTGGCATCTAACTGTAATGTTGGCTTCAGAACGAGTTGAATTGGCTTTTCAGTGCTGAAAGTACTGAAGAGCATTGCTTCCAATGACTCCAAAGAGTTGAAGTAATCTCCAGAAAGCCAAAGATTTTTGAAAAATCAGGTTACTTAATTGCCACCCATTGCTCTCACGCTTCTCCTTTGCCATGCTCACTTATAAGCGATATTTGATGGAGGGATAAGTGTCCATGACTCCATCCCATCCTTGACCTTGCATTTTCTAAAGTGATCTCCCTAGAAAGKGGATCTCCCTTCAGGAGAGAAAGGATCAGGCTTTTTCCTGGCCTGAACAGGCCAATTAAACGTGTACTTGGGAATCATTCGTTGTTAATGCCAGGGAAGGCAGGAAAAAGTGCAGATATCAACTCCTCCAGGAGACCAGCAACATTTCCAGGAGTCTGCCTTTGTTGACGTCTTTCATCTTCACCAAGAAATGGAAGCCAGAGCTGAAGCTCAAACCCTGGTGTTTCTGCTGTGGGCTTTTTATAGAACCCAGTCCCAATTCCCAGAGCATCACCATGTGCAGTCTCTGAGAGCACACACAGTGAAGGTGCTCAAGGAGCCAGAAGATCATGGAATGTTCTCTCACTTGCTCTTCCACACGGAGGAAGGGTCATGTACTCAGCAAGATATTTCAGCCCTTTCATTGTAGGCACCTAAGTCCAGCATTTATCTTAAAAAATGCATCCACGGATCGCAGTAGCCATGGAAAGAGAACATGTATTGAACAACATTCACCCTTTCATCTTCAATGCACATATAAACAAGAATGATCTGTAACAAGATTGGACTATTTCTGTTTGTCTTGTTGTTGTATTAAAAGTATTAATAAATATAAAGATATTAAGTTATAGTGTTCCCTTTTTCTGCGTTAGTGATTCTGATGAAAAGCAATATGGACAGCTTATACTGTCCCTGGGCAAATATTAAATAAACAAAAGGCTCAAATACAATAATCATTAATATTTCATGAAGTTGGGAAGACCATCAAGAAAGCTTTTTTTGGTCACTTTACCTAGCACTCTCCCTGTGGGATTGAAAACAGCATTAATGAGAAGCAGAAAGAAATATCTCAAGCAGCAAAAGTACACACCGAGTATGAAAATGAACTCCTTTTTGGATCTCTCAGAGGAGCAGGGCTGTGCAAGAGACAATATTTCAGATGTCTTAGCAGTATATTTTGAAAAGTCAGGCAGCCAAGTTCTGTTTTGCTTGTTATTTTATTTGCTATTTCCCACAGAACTTTCCAAAACCCTACTCCATCAAAACACTTTACAGATGCTATTTCAGGATGGTGATAGCTACTCAATAAGGGGCAATTTTGATCAGTGGATAGCTCTGCAAATTGTGGCAACCCAAAAGCACTGTGTAGTACTCACAATGGTTTAACCATCACCTGAAGAGGTGCAGGAAGTCTCTTCCTCTTTCACTGCAGATTTGAAGGGATCCAGCCTCAGGATCCCTGGAAGGGAATGTCTCAGGAGTGGGCTGGACCTCCTAAAGCCAGCAGACTTACGGTCATTGGTGCCCATGGGGTTTTGCATTTGAAACCTACACTGTAAAATGAGGCAACTTGGCCACCAGTGCCAGGGGAAGCGCAGACCCAGATGACTCTGCAAGCACTTGTGCTAGAGCTGCAGAGCAAGAGGCTTTTGGATGTGTGCCATGGCCAGGGTGCGCATGGTGTCAATTTGTGTCACCTCAATGGGATTTGTTTGCTTGGTCTTAGGCAGTTATAGCACAGACATCTTCATCTGGGCTGGTTGTCTGGAAATAGGTTCTCCCAGGGCATAATTCATCTCCTCAGATAAATGTCTGAAACAGAGCAGATGAATCATTTTCTAGAAGCACCTCCAGACTCTCTGTTGTCTCCAGAGTCATAAAGGAGGCCAGACAACCAGATCAGATGTAGACTTCTGCTTTTTGGGCTTATAAAATTAAGTGAGAAGAGTGTCACCTTTTGTGACTGAATTGCATTAGACTTGTACATGATTCAGTGTGAATTCAGCAAAGAATACAATCACCTTCATGTAGAACAAAGGACACCATAACTATAATTTTCATCAGCCTACATTTTATTGAGCTGAGCCACAAATAATTCCAAGTCCATTTACAAGGAAAATGCCAAATACCCACTCTTCCTGAAAAAAATCACAGGATAATGTATGATTTCTTGGAGCACCCCTTTATGCCTCCTCTGGCATTTGTAGTTTCACAGAGCCTGCACTGGTCCCTACCCGCAGTTTCTAATGCCCCAGCTTGGACCTCTAACATTCAGAGTGCGTGTTCTCTGTAGCCAGTTTATTTATTTTTCTTTCTGAAAGTCAGTCTCTTAACAGACGTGGAGGGTTTATTCCGGCCATGGCCATTTATAATTATAATAAAATCACAGTTTTATTGTGAGCCTATATTCTTCAACTATGTGTACTCCCTACAGATTTTCCTGATTTCTAGAACACAAAATGTGCCACATGCTCTAAACAGTGGTTGATGACTACTGCTCTATTCCAGTAGCATTCCATGCCATAAAAATATCTTCAGTCTGCAGCAGAAATTATATTCTGTAGTGCTCTTTTATTTTAATTCAGTTCAGCATTGCACAGTGATTCTGTTCCAGGAAAAGGAAGAGTTGGAAATCAATATGTTTAGACTATCTGTAGACTATACCCTGAATTAATTACCAATTAACTTGATGTACTTAGCACATTTGTAAAGCCCACAATGGACATGCTACATATTTATTTATGGTTATAGACTTCTGTTTCTTACCCCAAACGGATCTTCTAGTCTTTACGTAAGAAACCATTTTTTATTGTTTTGACAAAATGCAAAATGATGTCCATAGTAGCCTCTATTAAATGTGTTAAATACTTGCTGCTAATTGAATATTAATAATTCAGAGAGCTAAAAGTCTACAGTAGATGTACGTGCTCTGATTTCTCTGGCAAAAGCACTTTTTCATTAATCATCGAACACCATTGTGGTTAGCTCCAGACRCTGCTCTTCAACCAAGACCACAGCACACAAGTGTAGAGCTTTTATTCTTGTGCACCAGGAGATTTAAGTGGCAGAGACCAAAAGAAGTTCACAGTGCTCCATTGGCTGAAAGTACCTGCGATGTCACATGAACTCCAGACGCGTCTCAGCTTTCCTGCATTTTCTGGGCCTCCCTTCAGCATCTAGAAAAAAAGGAGCATTTGAAGATCACTGTGAAGCAAAATGGACAGATTTCAAAAAATGAAATTAAAGTTAAGGTGCTCTGACATAACATAACAATTCATAGAACTTACAGGTAATTCAGAAAGCGATTGCAAGAACACGTTTCCCGCTTGCTACTCATATATATCAGCTCCCAGTGAAGGCTTCGTGTTCACCTTTCACCACAGAAACATTTTCAAATTAATTCAATTTCCTCTGCATTTTATACTAGAAATAGAGTTTCACAGAGTTTGGAACAGAGTACTGAGTAAGCTTTAATATACTCATTATGCCATAACTTGGCCTTTCCTTGATTTTAGCATTTTAAATTCACATTGTCTTGTAAGAACACCTTACCCAAGGAAAGAAAGAAATTTTAGGGAAAGCATCTGAAAGAAAATAAATGAGTTTAATTAAATAGCCATTTGCCTGTCTTTGTGGTTTATTTTTGGGGAGCAGATTCTTCCCTAAGTACTAAGAGTGCACGTTGTTACATTAATTTAACTAATAGGCATTAGTTATGACAGCCTGCCTGGTAAAGGTTCTGAGCCAGTGTCGTTTCTATAGATTTATACACTTGGAAATGTGTACGTTAAATGAGAATCTTGCCAGTGTCAAAATTAAATTAAACTGAATTAAATCATATGCCTGATCACAAAGACCTAAGATTCTTTTCACAATCAGGTCCAAATTATAATCGTAACTCTAGCCCGACTACCGAAGGAAATTAAAAGGCAGTTCCAACTTCATTATACTCTACTGAACTTGTGGGCTATACAAACACGGGCTAAATCCCCAGGTGAGCAAAGTGACTGTACCAGAGCACTTCCAGGACAATTACTGCCACACTCACAACCTGAAAAGCTCCCACAGCCAGGATGCCCTGTGGAGAATGGCTGCTCCAGGAACTGTGATCATCATGGGGTCAAATGCTCACGAGATGAGCATCTAAGACTAAACTTCAGGTCCATCAAGTCCCCAATCCTAGAGGACTCCCAGTTTCAGACCCAGAAGGATCTGGTAGTGAAGTGCTCTCAGGATTTGTCTGTCAATGTTGACACACAAATGTCTTGATGGGCTGATGTCTACCTTGTCTGAAGTACTATAGTCAGTCATAGTCAGTCCTGTCTTGCCCCAGAGCACACCAGTCAGAGCAGCCTTCACAGAAAGCAGAGTAAGTGGTGCTCCACCAGCTTTAATCCAGTAGTCCAGTGGTTTGCAGCACTTAGGTGTGGCACAGTCACGGTGAATATACAATGAGATCTAGGAAGGGCTTTTCCTCAAAGAGGGAAGATGCTACTACTAACTCAATGATGGAATAAGGCTTGGAGGAAGCCAGGATCCATGCTGCTGAATTTGGACTCCTGTAGGAATCAAAAGCTGGAAAATGGTGTTTCTCAAAAATACTTAATTTCGTATTTATGTGGTTCCTGCATGTGCTGGCTGAGAGCAGCCCACCTGCTGCTTTTGTATCCATGTCAAGGGCTCTTACCCTACCTTAAGCTACATGAAGCATCAATGCATGAGCAAGCAAATGCAACATCTGTAAAGCAATGTATACTGGGATCTTGCTCAGCAAGAAGCCTCTCTCAGCTGTGCCATGCAGAATCTCAGACCCTTCTGCTGACAACCAAATGCCCCAAGAACTCTCAACAGAATCATAGAACCACAGAATCATAGAATCATCCAGGTTGGAGGAGACCTTCAAGATCATCTAGTTTTAGCCCAGCACCACAATAGTCACCCCTAAACCATTTCTCCAAGTGCCACATCCAGACACCTTTTGAACACCTCCAGAGATGGTGACTCCACCACCTCCCTGGGCAACTTATTCCAATGCCTGACCACTCTTTCAGTGAAAAAGAAATTTCCAGTATTTAATCTGAATCTCCCCTGGTGAAACAGAAGGTCATTTCCTCTCATCCTTTCACCTGAGACATGGCAGAAGAGATCGACCCTTATCTGGCTACACTCTCCTTTCAGGTTATTGTAGAGAGCAATGAGGTCCCCCCTGAATCTCCTTTTCTCCAGACTAAACAGCCCCAGCTCCTTCAGCTGCGCCTCACAGGACATGCTTTGTAGACCCTTCACCACTCCATTGCCCTTCTCTGGACACGCTCCAGCACCTCAACACCCTTTTTGAAGTGAGGGGCCCAGAACTGAATACAGGATTTGAGGTGCAGCCTCACCAGTGCCAAGTACAGGGGAATAATCACTGCCCTGGTCCACTGGTCACAGGATGCCATTGGCCTTCTTGGCCACCTGGGCATGGGCTGGCTCATGGTCAACTGGCTGTCAACCAGCACCTCCAGGTCCCCTTCTGCTGGGCAGCTCTCAGACCACTCTTCCCCAAGCCTGGAGTATTGCATGGGGTTGTTGCRACACAAATGCAGGACCTGACACTTTGCCTTGTTGAACCTCAGTCTTCAGTCTATTGATCCAGTCTGCCAAGATCCCTCTGCAGAGCCCTTCTGTCTTTCAGCAGATCTTCACTCCCACCCAACTCGATGTCTGTGAATTTACTGAGGATGCACTTAATCTCCTCGTCCAAATCATCGATAAAGATGTTAAGCAAGACTGGCCCCAACACTGAGCTCTGAGGAACACCACTCAGGACTGGTCACCAGCTGGATTAACTCCATTCCCCACCACTCTCTGGGCTTGACTGTCCAGCCAGTTTGAGTACACCCACCCAAGCCATGAACAGCCAGTTTCTCCAGGAGAGTATTGTGGGAGACWGTGTCAAAGACTTTCCTGAAGTCTAGAYAGACAACATCCACAGCCTTTCCCTCATCCACTAAGCAGGTCACTTTGTCACAGAAGGAGATCAGATTGGTCACACAGGACTTGCCCTTCAAAAAACCCATGTTGGTCTGATCCCCTAGTTGTCATGCACATGACACATGATGGCACTCAGGATGATCTGCTCCATGAGGGTGTCTGGCACAAGTCATAGCACAAACATACTATAGTTACAAAATCAAAAAAAGATAACACCATGTCCTTATATACATTGAAAATGTAGGTTTAGGCAGGCCCCAGAACTGTCAGGCTCTTTTCAGTCAGAAATGGGACTATGGTAAGAAAACTTTGGGTATTAATATCGACCACGATTGATCTCAAGCCTTCAATCAAGATGGCATTTGTTAAGTGGGGTTGGAAGGTCTGAAGTACCTGAATATYGAAGTTGTACAATGAAGCATTTGTGCAACATTTATTTGTGCTTGTCTTTGCTGGCCATACCAAACAGTCCCGCAGCACCCATGGACTTGTAAGAAATAGTGTTAGAAACTAACGTGAGTGAGAGGGTTTACACTTTGGAGAAAAGAAATTCTATCGTGTATCTCTGCCTTGAAGATAAGTGGCTCATCTAAGGGTGAAATTTAGGGAATCTCTCAATCAGCTGGATCACAGTCATCACAGCCAAGCTACAAACCTACCAAGCACCTGTCATTAAAAGTGATCAAGGGAACAGCCCTGACCTTTCCCTTTGATGTCATAACASTAAAAAAAGAGCAGACACAAACTAAAGGAGACACAACACAAGAATCCCCACATCTCACTGAGCTAGCACAGCCCATCTCCTTCCACCCACAGGGGCTGCTGAGACTGGGGATGGCAGATGTGCTGTGCTGGTGACAGACCACCCTGTACCAACCCACACCTGTCCCAGGAGAGGGAACAGTGCTCTGCAGCTATTGCAGGCTATAATTTTGAGAGATACTCAAAATGTGCCAGACACAAGCTTGTACCAAGCTTACTCCAACTTCCCAAACCCTGCATAGCTCATCACTCCCGAGGATCGTCTCACTGGTTTTCCACTCATGTCTCTTTCCTGCACAGAAARCAAAGTATCTTTTTCCAACAGATATCTGCTACAATCAGGAGCCAGCTTTGTGCAGATACAGTGCCCAAAGGCGGCCTCTTGTCAGTCAGTCTCAGAAGTCTCTTTGAAGGCTGGTTTATTGGCTGCCTATGAGAAGGTTGAGGGAGAGTGTGTTTTTTTCCTTTTCTTTGTATTTTCTTTTAAAGAACATTTCTTTCTAAGTGATGCTCAAAGGAATGCCTACTGCTCCATGCAATATTCTCTATGGGATGGGGAAAACATTACAGTTCAGCCTTCTCTAGAAAAACATCAATTATTTTAACAGAAAAATATCAATTATTTTAACAGAATGCAACTTGTAGTACTTTGYTTCCCAAACAGATGCAACAAATACATGTACATATAGCACACCTTTAATTGGAAATGAAGTCTGTTGTTGCTTTTTTCCCAGGTGCTGAGGGATGCTGAGGGCTTCCTCACCTATTTCAGTGCAACCAGTGTATGTCAGCATAGCTATCCTTTCTCACTTTTCATTTTCCTGGATAACTTTGAAAACTGTTTTTCCCTGGCAATACTTCCACACACATCTGCATTCAAAACAAGCTCATCTGTGCCATTCTTTAGAGGAGGGATGGGGTGACGGGAATGAAGGGTGATACAATAGCTGTCCTGCCAGCACTCAGCAGGGTAACACAAACAAAATCAGCAGCCCACTTAATTCTCTGAAAAGAAAAAGCACATTCCTCTGGCAGAGCACCTTATAAGTACTATCCAGCAGGGATCTCTCCCATCTGTGCACGCTGAAGGGCCACAGATTGAATACCAGAAGTATTACAATGATGATTGCATGGCGTAAGCTCTCTATGAAGTCAGGATCAAGCCACAGAAGTMGCTGTTGTGACTTACTAAAGTGACATGGACTGCTTAGGCCACCCTTGATGATAAACTGCATCGTCCACGTAGAAAGTAGTGGCAGCCATGGAGGGTAGCCACAAGCCTCACACCCTCACCCTAAAATTCCTTATTTGAGGTAACCCCCATGCATCCAAAATCATCTTGTCATTTCCACCAGGACACTGGTGAAACGTCCTCTGCTACTTCTGCCAAAAGTAACTGAACCATCCTTCAAGCTTCCTTGGTCCCTAATGAGTGATCATTAATCAGGGGTATTTTCTAAGCACAGTTTAGCATTTTAATAAATGCCAAATAAAGAATTAACAAGGCCATAATCAAGCAAATGTGTTCCTTGATCACTGCAGCAGGACGGCTCAGAGCCAAATAAACAGAGYGCTGTAGTTCCCAGCCTCTCCCGTGTTCCTGCACATTCCTCCACTGGTAGCTTGTAGGGAGGAAGGCAGATTCATGCTTTCACATCTCTGTGGTCATAGAAGAAATCTGACTTCTCATTGCTGCACCAGAGAGAGAATGGAAATGAGGGGAGGGGGCTTCCTGGTCGAATTTAGGACAGTGCCTGCAAGACCTTCATCTCACCCATGTACAATTGTGGTGTCCACAAGAGATCCCTTTAGAGGAAGGAAGCCACAAAGGGAGATTAAATCCACAAAGCACATACCTTTTTCAAAACTCAAATTAAACAGTCCTTTCCTCCTCCACTTCAACTTGCAGGTACTTCCTTCTCTCCCAGCCACCTCCTGCCTGCTCCAGCTTGAACTGGGAGTCCCCACTCTTTGAGGAGGGGGCACTACAGCAAATCCAAGACTAACTTGCTCCCTGTCCTGTCTCTCCCAACATGACTTAATTCATGGACAAACAGGCTGTAGGCAGAAATGGACCACAATTTCAATGACCCATTCCAAGTGCACAGGGAAAAACCCTAAGAAATGTGCAATCTAACTTGGGACAAAACATAACCATCCCGTGTGCCAAGCTGAGGAAGGCAATGACAGGAACATTGCCCAATCACAACAGTTGGCTGCTGCACGGACTGAAGGCATTATAAATGCACACTAGGAAAAAAACATCAAGCTGAGCTGAAACCATCTGGACCCAGTTAGGCAACAGCAGCTGGCTGGGGAGCGTGGAGGATGGTTTGAAGGGGAATAATGCAATCACTGGTTCCTTTATGGATGGCAATTCTCTAAAACCCTCTAACCCCACTTCTCGGCAGGAGTCAGTGCTAATCTGTGATACCCAGGGCAAAGTGCAGTTGAAGAAGCAGTCTTTTGCTATGCAAGCTACACCCTGCCTAGGAAATAAGATGATAATRATTGGATCTATCAAATCAATGGGAGAAGGGGAGCACAAACAAGAGGCTGACACAAAATGCTGTAGCAGTCACCACCCAGCACCCAAGAAACACTCTCAGCATAATGATGGGGCTTCACAGCTTTGAGTACTTACAATCTGCTGAGTCTTTAGTGATCCCAAAACCTAAAATAAGCTTTCTCCTTGTTGTGGAACTCACAGACCTCAACACAGTTGAGTGTATACAAGCCTGGCCAGAGAACTGGATTTGTCAGTGTCCACTTCCGTTGCAGTTTTGACACAGCATCAGACAAGTCACTTAAACTCAGTTGCATTCTCCCTAATGGTGTTTTTTTCACCCCTTGCTGGTGTGACACGACACCCCCAGGCCTGACAGATGCAAGTGTCACAGCTGAAGCCAGGGGCAGTGATTCATGGAGCATGTGATGGCAGCTAAGTGTTCATAACAGTCATGCATTTGCCACACTGAGTTCATGGAGATCTGTGATTTATTTACTGCTGCCAGGTTTTGACTCCCTCCCTGCCTGATCGTCACTCCCAGTCTTCTCAGGCTCCCACTGAATCTCAAACCCCCTTTCAGCCTTCTGTTCCCTGCCCTATCCCATCCCTCCTTTCCCATCTGTTGCCATACCCACATGCAGCCCAGGCCCTTGGAGCCCTCTTCAATCCCCTTTCCCAGGTTTTGCCTCCTCCTGAGCCCCACCAAAGCCCCAGGCCCACCAAGAGCCTCACTGAAGACACCTGGGGCTGAAGCCCCTCTCCTTGCCTGGTGAATCTCTCTGCCTCCTCTCTTTCTCAATGGACATTCCCAGTGCCTGACCCAGCTCAAGCTGCAGCTTTCCAGCCTCTGAATGTTTTGGATTTTTTAATTTCTCTTTTTGCTGAGCCTCTGAGGGTTTTTTCCCTTCCCTTTTCTTCCCCCTAGTTCTGCTCCCAGTCTCCTTCCCTCCCCCCTTGCTGGCTTTCATTGTCTTCAGATTTAAAACAAAGGCTGCTCCTTTTGCCCTCCCTGGACAGGGCACTGGGAGACATCCTCTGTCCCCATCATGCCCCCAGAACCTGTCTACACCCTCCTTTAGGAGAGCTGTGGCTTCAAAGCAGCCTTTCATACCAGACTATGTATTCAGTTGCACAAAATTCCTTTGTTTACTGTAAGAAATCTTATCAACTGCTGTGCATGTCTATTTACAAATTACTCGGTCCAACCCTGCAAAGAGTTGCAGTAGAAAATTGAGAAGAACTTTAGAAGTGTAAAATTGCATTAGAATTTATAAACAAAACTGTTTGTTTCAGAAAATTTCATGGCCAACCTGAAAGCGTTTCTTTTAATACATGTTGCCAAAAGGAAAAATAAAGGTATTTTGGGTCAGAACACAAGAACTTCTCCATGTTTTGGGGGTTGGTTACAAAAGCAAAGATTTCATTAGCATTGTTCTGATGAAGTCCACCTTTTCAAGTCATACAGGTGTAACATTTGTTTCAGATACATGGATGGAGAACTTATTTTTAAATATTATCTAAAAAGCTACACTTACATTTTGTTCCATGTAGTAGTTACAATGAAATCAACCCAAAATATATCACTTGTGTAGTATGTGTTTATGTATGACTCTCCCCCCACTGTATATCCCAACACGCCTGCAAAGTCTTTAAAATGCATTTTGAAAATGCAGAAGCCTCAGAAAAGAACTGTGAAAATTATTCCAGGGCTGGAGATAACATTGCACCACAAGAMCTTTTAAAAGCTTGCCAGGAAGAAGATTCAGATATTACTGGATTACAGTATCTAAGGACCTCTGAGGGAAGTTTTTCCAGGTGGGAGAGGACTATTTAATCCACCAGAAAAAAGCATGTAAAGGAATAATTCTTGGAAGCTGAGGCTGATCAGGAATTAGGGACATGGTTTGAATAGTGAAGATATTGACCAGTAAAATAAGTGGTGGAGTATGTTTTTGGTTTCTTGAGGTCTTTAAATCAAGAGTGGATGCTTTTCTGGAGACATGATTTATCAAACATGCATTACTGGGATCACTGTAGGAGTGTCAACGGGAGATACACAGACCTGCAAGTCCCGGGCGTCTTAGTGGATTATGTCAAGATCCCTCCCAAATTCATAACATTAACGTATTCCTTCTTCCTCAGAACTGAAAACACTGTGGATGGACTTTCCCAGGACGTGCATAGGTATGTGCAGATATGGCGAGGATTGTGAAACATCCCACACTTCACAAAACCAGCCGGGGGATGTCTAATACCTGCAGACGGTCTGAGAGCAGCTTTACACCTTGTACAGCAGCACTGCATCCTGATCCCATGCTGAGGGACAAGTATTCCCTGTCTCTGACCAGAATATCACTGACTGCATTCCTAACATAATTTACTGTGGCACCAGAGACATTCATGGAACAGTTTGATCCAGCAGCACACCAATTACATTAGGCATCTGACTACCTTGTGAGATCTTGACGGAGTCATGGACAAGGTGCAATGGAATTTGCTTTATCCTTTTTATTATTCCATCCATATTTGAGGAAATGGAGGTATTCCTCTCCTGAGTGGAGAGCAGAAAGAAAAGAGGTATTTAGAGGAAAAATCCTGGCATTTTTCATCATCATTCACAGTTTTGTAACTCCTTTGTGCCCCATCCAGACTGTCACCTGCACACTTCACCAAATCCGTGGATGTGGCACTTCCATATCAACTCTGTCATTAGGTAAGGACAATAAGGGCCACCCCTCCAGCACRACTGCACAGCAGCTGGCAGAGTCTTTTCCATTTGACCCTCCAGCCCAAAGTTCAGGGGAGGAGAGCTGGCTGATGTCTCCAAAGTGGATACAAGGAGAGAACTCGATCTCTGAGGGCTTTCTGCCCAGGCAGTCTCTGTTCCAAGAAGTAAATAAAGGGGCTTGTAAAGTTAAAAAATATTATTTTTATGTTTTATGCTGCTAGTTATCCCTGATTGCTCCTGATGTACAATTCATAAATATTTACCCACTTTTTTATTGAGCAAATGAGTTACCACCCAAGTTGGTGGTACTATACTTGTCAGTAATTTTATTTAAGAAAAACGTGCTCATTGTTTTATTAAAGGGTCATTAATTTAGCTGAAAATGCCATTTTCTACAGGAGATATTCCCTCCTGTGATTCAGTAACAGAGAAATAAACCCTCTGTAATTGTCCAGAGACAAACTGCCTCCTAGAAATGAACTTCCCCACAACATTTCATTCAGGCAGTTGGTAATTTAATACTAAACCAATTAAAAGCAATATAGAGCTACACAAATAGGATATTAATTTCCTCACCAGAAGTGAAAATGAGTGGGTGCTTTGATTCCCACAGGGAAGGCAACTCCACCAACCAGCAGCATAATCTACAAAGGCTGCAGCACCCAATGAGGGATTCACYGTGCACAACTGGATCATTACGCTGTGTGGATATTAATGCTACAGCCAAAGCTGCATCCACTTTGCAGTAGCCCCAGGTTATACTGAGAAAATAAAGCAAGGTGAACTCCTTCCAAAAAAAAAAAAAAAAAAAACACCAAACCAGACTTTCCCCTTGTGCTTGTCAGATTGTATGAATGTGAATGTTACTGTGCCAAAATCTCTCTCGCCTAAATTGTCATTCCAAATCAATTCTAAGTATAAAAGAAAGGCTTACATTGGACTGATCTCTTCAATCTCTTATTTCCAATTGCAGCCAATAGTGAAAAAGAACATTTAATCCACTTTCAGCAACTTTTTTTATTGAGGATAGAGCCACAGAAAACAACAATATGAGTCATCTTTCTACGCACTGGGGTGGCATGTGATGCTATCGAGGTAGGGGTAGAAGCAAATTCAGCTGAATTCTGCTGACAAAGTTCCTGCACTCTGAAGTGGGACTGGATCATCTATGGATAAAAGGCAGCAGTACCAGCAGAAGCCATTTCATACTCCCCACTTATACCCCTGGTGTGGTGACCCAGTCAAGAAGGGAAGGATGTAGCAGGGGTCATTGGCTCATCAACCCTCCAGAAAATACACTAATAAATACTTCCACACATTGAGAACTAAACCTGCTTTAATTAACAGGAAAAACAGATGTATAACAGATAAAGCATGAGGAAATATACAAAATACAAGGTAACAAATTGAAGAAGCATAATGATGATGGGAAAATTTGCCAGAGTTTCATAATGTTAATTGGTTCTTTAAATGTTGCACATCCCAGGCAGCCAAGAACCCTATTTAGAGTGTTGTATATCAAAATTGAGCAAGACACACAGAGAGGGGCTTTAATTTATTTTTAAATTGCAATCATCTAGTCCTTGAAGAACAATTTATCATATGTCACCAAATAAATAAAACTTCAGGACACTTAACTTTCTTAAAGCCACAGCAGCTGCTTTCCCAAGTGCTACTGCACATTGTTACAGTGGTCTTAAACATGTTCAGTGGTTCCCAATGAGGTTTTATGTAATTTTTATATTCATATAATAAGAAGTATTATCAGCACGCATTGTCAACTTCAATATGACAACAATTTACCCTAGCATTAGACATTCCACTCAAGCAAGGTCAGATCAGATGAGGAGTTCAGGAGATTTGCCAAGGGGAAATGGAGAGAGAAATTCCACCCAGCCAAGTATCTCCAAGCTTCCCTAGCCACATCATGTCCTGCTTTCCCCCAGAASTCACCATAAACATCAGCCTTGCCAATGGTAGCAGTACATTATTTTGTTCCACRTGGGTTAAACACCAACCTCAATTTTTGCCTTCAAACACCTAGAACTACCTCCCACCTCCTGGTCAAAGTTCACACTGCAGAGTGAAAGAATGGCCAAAATGGTAACCGAAAATATCCTCCTTTGGCTTATGGGAGGTTCCCCGTCTTTGTAGGCCCACCAGCTGTTTCTTTCAATACCCAATAAAGCAAAAAGGATCTTTATATCCTCATAAGGCCAGTTACACAGTTCAACACAAACATACAGTTCAACAGCGAAACATACCATACTATATTTTTTCTGTTTTCAAACTGTCCAGCAGCATACCACAGTATCTGCAGTATGAGGCAGTCACAATAGTCTTTGTGGAGGATTTTTATCTTTTAGCTGATCAGCAAAATTTATCTTGCCAGTTTTGAGCATCTTCAGCTAAAAGCATTTTGGTTTACAGAATAATAAAGCAATATGTTTTTGTTCCGTGACTCTGAATGTAATACATGGCTTTCCTTGCAAGCCTTGCTGTGGATCTGAAAAAAGAGAAATCTATCATCATTTGCAGTATTTGCTATGATTTTCAATTTCCATGAATACTGTTGCCAGCAAACTACTTTACAAAAACATTTGAGTAAACAAGAAAGGGAGTAAGTGTGAGTACAGTCAAAGAGAAGTTCCTTAAAAATGTGAACGAATATTCACCCCATTCCCTCGTTGTTTCCAGGCTCCTATCAGTTGGAAGTACTGTCCTGAAAGCAGCTTGCTGGCTAGAGCCAGATATCAATTCAAACTAGTGCACTTTCACATTGTCATCTTATTATATCAGCTGGTGGAATCTCACTCATTGCAATGAGGGGAGGAAAGCAGGGAAAATCCAAAGCAGATAGAACCATCCTTAAATGGTTTATCTATAGGGATTTAACCTAGCCTCTTCCCCAAACATATACACAGGTTTTCTAGGTTCATTTTCCCATTCATTTTCTAACTATCTCAGTGTAGAAGCCTTTGGAAGTGCCAAGTGCTTTTGAGCTCCCTCTACCATCCTGCAATAGTTCACATTGTCACCCATCTGCCTGCCACTGAAAATACACCCAGCATCWGTTTTGACAACAAATCTGTGAAGCCAGGGTCTTGCTCAACTATCTTAGTTAATGAAAAGCTATTAGTTTGATTGCAAGTTGGTAATTGTTCTAGCCCTGCAGAAAATGCCATTAAAATAATTTTTACAGAACTCTTTTAATAACTAGCTATTCTTGTAGCACAATTGCTTTTAAATCTCATGAGRCCAATGTGTAATACATGACTTTTCCAGCTTGCAGCTCTCAGCACTCAGAGGGTATATATCAGGTTTCAAGTTGTTAATTTGTTATGGTAATCAATACCTTATTCTTTTTAACCACAGAGGCAAACTCATTTGCTCTTTTCAGTTTGATATTGGATTATGAATGATTTACATCCGTAACTACTGCAAATGCCACATGACACTTAACAGCATCAGCTAGGGATTTATAACTTGCCTTTCACTGGGTTTTCAACAGAATTTTTCTTCAAGTTGCCAGATGACAGCACTAGCAGTATTTGACGGTTTGGGACCATTGTTCAAAGATGATCGCATAGATAATGATATATTCATAAATATTCACATTAAAAAAAATTAAAAATCAAATCTGATAATCAGTCAGTCATTTCCATTTCACCAGCTACCATCCACTCCTGCTACAGTAGCAAGAAGCAGCGGGTTGGAGCTTACCAGCTCTATTACATCTATCAACACCTTTGAGTCGTGCAGGAACATAAGCAAATCTGATAAACACTGCTAAACAGATTTGTGTCAGCTATAAAGGGGCTTTTCACAGYATAATTTCTTGAAGCATTTCCCAGGTGTCATCCTAGGTTATAAATTATATGTAATCCAAAGTGTAATCCAGAAGGAAAAGAGAATATGGAAATTTCAACATTCTTTTCCCTCTGGTTGTAACTTCATCTCACATATGTCTTGGATCCTCCTTAGGCCACCAGATTGATGCTTTGCACATTTAAACAACAGTGTGAAGACAGACAGGAAGGCCCATAAATATAGATTTGTTTACAGGACTGGGTTTTGATGATATTTGAAATATATTAATTTTTTAATATTTTTAAAGGTTAGAATGACATTTCTTCCTTCAATTATTTCCCTGAGTTTCTCTGTCACTCATTGGAAGCCTCGTTCTTTCTTGTGATTCCTCTTTTGTACATAGTTCTTAATTGCTTTTTATTTCCTCAGCACCACAGATTTCCCCACCTATTCTTTTAAAATTAGTGTATTACCAAGTGCCACGGTCACACTCCAGTATTTCATCTGGGTGACACTAAACTGAAGTGGTTTCGTTTATAGGCCATGTAATTTTGATGAGTCTTAATTTTGCATGAAGATCAAGAAGCCAGGGCAGCAAAAGTCATTCATGGAAAGTGCTTTCTCTGTGGAAGAACACTTGCATGATGAACTTGTTCCTTGATTGAAACTCTTTCTAATTACATTAACCATATTCTCCCTCTAATCTCCCACCATTACTAAGCTTGTTACTTCATTTCCTGAAGCCCTTGCACTTCCTAACTGATGGATCCCATATGAAAATATTATGGCTATATCTAACTCCAGCATATTTCAGCCTGATGTCTTTAACTAGACCAACACAGGTATTGAAACATATGAACCTTTTATTTTGCTAATAGTCCAAAAGAGAGTGCTTTGGCATAAGATCAATCAGTGCTCGTCTAATGTAAATGGCCCTCATAAAGCACTGATTCAGTTATTTATTTTAAAAATTCTCATTGCTGTTTCGTTTGTGATAAGTATGTACTCAAAACATTTCCAGAACAACTTGACAAAGAGCAAAATACGGAAAGCCTTTGCCAGAGTTCAATCAGCCAACACTCGGCACATGAAAAACCTCAGGGGAGAAGGGTTTGCCTTGTGCCTTAAGAGTGAGATCTGCACTCTGCCAGAGCACAACAGGAAAAACTTTCTGCAGTAAGAGCTATACACCACTGACACTTCAAACGCTGAATCCCAGCCTTCAAACCTCCGCTGAAATGTCCCTTATTTCAACCATTAAACTGGGAGAAAGGGTGATCTACAAGTACCAATACATTAATCACATTCAGCATCAAATCACTACATTGAACTGCATCTTTAAGTCATCTGGAAGGCAGGTMTCTCTAAGCAGAATCAATGCAAGAAGTTCCTGCYTCACTCTTATCACTGAGCAGAGATAGCTGGGTTTGATAAAATATGATTCATAAATGTATTTGCACACTTAGCCCTTGAGTTCAACCAGCTACTATTTCTAGGTCTTGCTAAACATCAGCTTTCTCAAATCCAATAGAAATTCAAAGTCATTTTCAGCTTACTCCTTCCCTACTATCTCTGCATCAGTAGCTGTATCTCACTAGCACCCAGTCCAAGATACAAGCTTTATTTTCCACTAGATTTTCAGCTAAGCACCTCCTATTGCTGCTAGGAAAAAAAAAAAAGCCAACTAAAGACATGCCTCATATGCCTTCTTGAAGCACTCTCTTGCCTAATGTCTGCAAAATATGCCAACAGTTGAGCTCTGTGTGTGCTGAGGTCACTGTACCATGCTGAGCCACTTTGCCTGCCTGTTTCCCTGGGCTCCTCAGTAGGCTATCAACACCACTTGTCTCCCATCTGAGCCCTGGACTGTAAACTCCTTCTTCCCATTGCAAACTCCTCCTTACAAGTCTGTGCAATACCTATTAGAGTGTGTCTTGGTCTATGATTCAGTGTCAGCAGCAGAATCAGTAACTAAAACTCCAGGGTTTTCACAGGCTTTGCTACAAATTAATAGTTAAATAAAAATTCGTACAGATAATTCAGTGTTCACAACAGAAAAATTTTGCTTAGGAAAAGGAACAAACACACTACACCAATCTTTTTCTGAAGGGCAGATCATCAGATTGTATGGAAGAGCATAACAACATCGGTGTCAGTAGAATTATGGCAGTTGATACCAAGGACAGATCTGTCAGTCTTTGAGTAAAACTCACATGATGCACAGGTCTTTTACATAAGGATTTATTGAGCTCAATATGTTGTTAACAGTTGTCACAGGGCTTTCATTTCACAGTTTTTAAACCAGCAGCATCTCAGTAACCCCATCAGGGAAATAAAATGTCATATGACCTAAGTACCCAGTGCAAATTTTTAAAATGAAGCGTTCCTAAACAACCTCACAAGTCAAAGTTAYTCACTCAACTAATCCATGAGAAAATGCAGATGCCAAATCTGTTCTGAACCAAATTGAGCAGCACTCACATAAGTCTACCACCCACATCCTGCTTAGTCAAATCTTCTAAGCTTTCCTCAGCGCTAACTATGATGGTGTCCAATCTTTTTGAAGATTACTGATGCATGGCTAAATATAGAAAAGACAGTCTAGAAAAAAGAACAGCTGTGAGTTCATGTATCAGCAGGGAGACAAGCAACTGCCTCTGACTGTGTCTGAAAACAGCAAACAGACCCACAGAGAAAGGAGGGCTTCAAACCACATCAACAGAAAGACCAGAAATCTTCCATCCTTTCTAGGTTTCTTATTGGGAAGCTATCAGCATGCCTAACGAACGTCTACCCATTGCAGTGTGTCATACAGAACCATCCCAGGGTCAGGACACGTGAGAAATACATCTGCCAAAGAGAACACAGAGAATTTTTCTCTCTCTAGCAACTTTCAAATACATGGGAAAGACAAATATAAAATTCAGGTAAAAAAAAACCCATTTGCTTCAGATTATTTTTGGTGAGGTTTCAAGGAAGCAGTGGAGTAACCCAAGCACAGAAATATCTACCTCTAGCAGAGCCACCAGGAACCCAGCATGGATTTGTAGTCCATCATATTTAATGTTGAGTGATCCAAATGAATTAGCATTGATTTTTCTATATATTTGTCCCTCTCCAAGATGTAATCACTTATTAATAATACCAAAACTGCTATTCTAAGAGATATTTTGTCTCCAAATTATTGAGGGTTTTTTTTACTTTTCATATTAGTCTCTTTTTTAACGTGTTGTTAACAGGGTCAAAGTTTCTGAGAGCACGTGTACTAAAACTGGCTTAGTACTTTCTCCTGTAAGGAATTATACCATAATCAGATAACCTGTCTCTCCACCTTTTCCCAAATCGTGGCTTCATTCTTCAGTGTGTAGGATTATTTCTGACAGATAAGTAACAGCTAATTTGTACAGAATTATATACATGGCACATCAGACCCTTTTTCTACCAACATTCATTTTTTGACCCCTCAGGAACATACTATTTTTTCCATCATCTTCCCTCATATAACACTATCTTTTTTTTGAGGAAAATACTATTGCTATTGCAGAGATCTTGTAAAGTCTCATAAAAGCAAGTAAAAATGCAAAGCTTGTGCATTGACACCAGCTGTCAGCTCAGCATTTAGTGAAAATGTTAAGAGACAGAGCCAAGGATAAATTTGAAAGCATAATCTCATATATATCATGATGAATCATATCTTGAAATGTCTTACCTTAACTAGCCTGGAAGGGTGATTGTAAGTGAGTTGTAAGCGAGATGTCTGAGCCATTTTGGAAAGGAACTACACAGCGTGTGGCAAATTTATGTGCTGGAGGAATAAAAATTTACTAGCAGCTCTTAAAGATGGTGCGAACATGTATTAATTAGCAAAGTTATAGTGACATCATTGGTAAATTTCTTTTTACAGAACTAGAGATATAGTAGAGACAGAATACTGTAGGAAGCCATGTAGACATAGGCAAGAAAATCAAATAAAAACTCTACTGGTGATCAGGATTTCTAGTTGAAGTTCAGAATGATATTTTTGCTTTCTAAAAGGTCCAGAGTAAAATGCTAAAGACAGTTTTTTTGGCCATAAATGTCTGTAATGCTAGGATAACATCATAAAGGTACTAGGATCTGGCATCATCATAAAGAATAAGACTTCCATGCAAGTTCCAAATGTCATCAAGGCATGCATAGATATGATATAAGCCACTTTAGATTTGAACAAAGCATATCCCTTAAACTTAACATCACTGGAGACAGGCACTTATTCCATGCCCCTTATCCCTTGCATCTGTGTTACACCTGTTATCATAAAAGGTTAGGAGGAAAAAAAAAATCCAAACTTTTTTCAAAAAAACCCACCAATCCTGTCTGAGAAGCCTTAGGACAAACGTTACATTCTAAATGCACAGCCACATTGCAATTGAGAAAGAGGTAAGTAGGAAAAGAAGCACTGCAAAGTTTCTCTGTATATCTGAAATGCAGAACAGTTTAAGCTAAAAGGTCAGAACTGAAAAAAAAAAAGAGGGTGGATGAGGGTGTTATGATCCATTTATTACAGAGATGCCACCACCCAAATTAAGGTGCAAACAGCAAACAAGACCATAGGCTGAAGTCAATTGTATAGATTTTATTTACCTGTAAATGTGAGGTAGAGAGAGAAAGAAATAGAAAAGAGGGAGGGGGAGAGAGAGGGATGGAGAGAGAGACAGATTAAGTAGGACTATATCACCACCATGGATCCGGCAGCATCCCATTGCTCCTTCTTCACCCTGGTCTTCTTGGTGATGGAGGTCCCAAGGTTGTTCAAACTTTTCACAATTTATACATTTTAGCAAACAAAGGCATTAATGCTCACTGGATACACAGTTCTCGTATTCTATTAGTTAAATTATTCCCTTGCTTCCAATGCTAATCAGTCCCATGCTCAGTCTTTCTCTTCTTTTGAGTCRGTGGGGTTTTTGATTCCATGGATTGTGCACAGTCTCCCCCTGCCAGAAGCACCTTCCACCCTATCAGAGCTGACCTCAGCACAGCTGCTGAGTTGTCTTTCCTGGTGGATTCTTTGCAGTGATGCATTTGTCTCCCCCAGCTTGGTTACCTCCCCTCTAGGCCTGAGATAACATAAAGGTGGTACCATCGTCTGCGTGTTATCTCAAGTTCCTGTCAGGTGGCTTAACTTCCAGTCCAAGTTTCAGGAATTCACAGCGGCATATTCAGGTGGTGGGGGAGCACTTCAGYGGTTGCAGGTGCCATCTGTCCCATAACTTGGGGTGATCTTTGTTTGACTGGAGACATGTGTATGGGCAGTTGTCCCTCCACACAGTTTGACACAGTTGAGGAATTTTTGTCTGGATGCATTACCCAGAATGTGCCAGACCAGGCCTGGAGTTAGAGCCATTCTGTGCTTATGTCAGGGCAAAGTCCTTCTGTGATTTTAACAGTGTTGGACAGACAATTGTGATCTTCTTACAGAGGGTTAGAAGTTTTTGGAAATTATTTGCCCTCTCATCTGCATTCAGCAGCAGAGACAACAAACAATTTTGCCTGCAATGTAAGGGGGAAGGAAGACAGAGAAGCCCCATCTGAGAAACGGTTCTGAAAGAGGGCTCAGCGAGAAATGTCTCTTCAGCTTTCACAAAGAAATCCTGTATGACAGATGGAGCAATTGTAGGTGTGAAGTATATTTGAAGTTTGCGTTTATTTATTTTCTCATTTTCCTCTACTGTAACATTGTTGCCAGTAAATAATCAAGAACTTAGCTCCTTGCTTTACTATTTTTTCCCTGAACGTGCATCTAGTGTTCAAAGTGACTGCAATGATTCTAAAAAAAAAAACGGGATATTTTCACTTCCATGGAGATAACACACGTAATCAAAGAAGTCTTCCAGAGAGCTAGGAGCCAAGACACCTTTGGGACTTCCAGGAGCTGGTCTGTTTCCAGCCACCCTTTGCGAGCTGATGTTGTGAAATAGGAGGATGGAAGGAGAGATTTCCCTTGGGTGTATTATCCTGACCCCCATTGCAAAGAGGCAAGTGGTAAAAAAGGCCAGACATGTTTTCAAGAAATTCTGTATCATTGCTGTGTGTTACAACCATCTCCCAGTATTTCTGTGAGTGAGAGGCATCCTGTCCTTATCATTTCTTAGTCCATATGTCACCTTTTCAAATCTTTTTAACTTCATGTCAACAAGCTCATTAACAATTCAGTGCCAAGCCTGAGTAATTTCAGGACTGGTTTATTGTCTAGTTAAGAATGAAGTGTCCAGCAAGCAATGACTGCACATCTCAGATTCTGCTGCCAAATACTCCTTTCCCTCAGTCTCCTTTGCTTTGGATAGAACTGCATGAGCCTGTACTCCCACCTCTGCTTTCTTATCCTCTATGAGGAAGTGATCAATGCCACAGGATTGGATGGCTCTGGCCTTCCTCTGTGCAGCAGCAAAAATATCAGTGTGTTGTGTTCTCCACAGTAATTCAGGAGAACTCAGGGTAAAGACTGTAAGTGACTTATTAATAATGTATTTGCGAGATACTGAGAGAGAAAGCCTTTAAAACTACTGGGGAGGAAAAAAAAAGTCAACCACATGGGCAGTAAGAATTCACCCTGTTAAACACTGAGCATCTACAACTTGTTCCCTTCCCTACAAGCTCAGGACAACCAGTATTTTGCACAATCAGGTTCTTAAAGACTTGGTTGCTCCTGTTAGGTCAGGAAACTCAGCTCCTAGGCACAGCAGAACCTTGCTGCACATGGACAAGGACTGACTTATGTAGAAATTAGGGATTCTTTTCAGTTTGGTTTTATGTGTRAGTAGGAGCTCCAAGACCTTTGACACTTGAAGACTTCAGCAAATTAGGCTTCTACTGCAAGGTGCAAGTCTGCAATTGCCATTTTTCCTTTCCCTAAGCACCAAGCGACAGGTACGTACAGGAAAAAAGGGAAAAAAATCTGCTGTAATTTAGAAAGTGAATAGCTCAAACAATCCTCCCCGTGGGGAGAGGGGATAAGAGCAAGAACAAACTTTAAATAACAAATGTTAGTTCAGTGTTAGTAAACAGAGTACAGTCAACATACTTCTGGTATTACATCCTGACTCCAACAAACAGGCTACAGTAGGGTACAGTAGGATCATTTGCAGTTGAGAAAACAGATAAATATCTTCTCTTCCAAAGATTTAACATGAGCTGAAGCTTGGGAGAGTCTATTAAAGAGCTCATTCAAGTTCAAAAAATATAGGATGAGTAATTTGTCTCAAGTACACATATCTGAAAGATCTTCTTCAGGTTCACAGATAAATCTAAGATCATGTCCATTTAAGAATATTAATTACACAGCACATTTAATAGCCATACTATAAACTATTTTTTAAATGATGAGGTTCTTATTTCAATATTAAAGGTTAAATTTACAGTTTCAGAACTGAAAGATAGCCATGAGGTTTAAAAAAGAATGTCAATATAAAGTGTTTCTAATTAGASAGAATAATTATTTTTAAAAACTGATTAGCAGTTGTTAAGTGAACTGTCAAATTAACTAAGAAAATTTAAAAATTTAGCATAACTTTGATATTTTTGTTTTCAATGCTTTTTTCCATGACTAAACCAATTCTTTCTACTTTGCCTCATCCATCTGGGCCCCTGCTGGGAAATGTCATTAATGTTTCAGACCCCACTGAGTGGCAATAGTGCTACTTGCCGAACAGAGATAATTGAAACAGGGACAGGTATTTCTAAAAGTGTTTCTAGAATTCCTTAGAGACAGACATATAAATCTGGGAAATATTATTTAGCTTCCTGCAGAAACTGCTGCAGTAGAAGGGCAGATACTGGTACTGTTACTGCTTTGTTTCTTGAGTGCGACACAATATTTTGGTCAGTTTCTATGAGATTTGCAGGGCTTAGACTGAGGCCAAAGCTTCTTTGAAAGACACGCAACCACCTGGAGAAGAAAAGCAATTTTATATAAAATAAGCGTGTATTACTTATTCTGCTGCTCCATCTCTCCAAAGAAAGTGTCCTTGGTCCCTCCGATGTGTACGAGCTCTCTGGTGCAACAATCTCCTGGCCAGCATCTCTGGAAGCTGTAACTCCATAACTGGTGTCGGAAAGACAGTGGTTTGGGAGAACACTGACACACAGTCAGTCAACAGAGCAGCTGGCAGGGCTGGGCTCACATCCCTTTGCCACTGCAAGGTGATCACAGACCTCACCTCACCATGGCAAGTAAGCACCAACTGGTTCTAGGTGGGCTACTGTGTGGCTTTAGAACACGTGGGGTGCTTTAGGTAACCAGCAGGCRCACAATCTTCCCCTGTGGCAAACGTGGGATGTGCCTCCATGTCCAAAAGAGGTAAGTTGGTTCACAAGGTAAGAGCATGAATACAGCTTGTCACACATGTCCTGCTCACCTGTCAATGCCACAAAGGGAACGGGAAGTCATTGACAAGCAGAGTGCAAATGGAAGAGACATCTATGGAGATCAGAGTATTTTCTATCAAGTATCTACTTAGATAGTCAGCACTTGCCATTTTCACAATGCTCTGAACAATCAGGAAAAGCAAGTGGAAGGGCCATGGGGACTGAAGGAAGCCCCTATACACACTGCAGTGTACATAGTTCTTCTTCGGAGACTGCTCCTGAGAACAGCCAGTGCACACAGCTGTGGCCACCAGCCCCTTATGGCAGACCTTTTCAACAGGWTGCCTCTCTGAGGGATGTAGGTTCATCAATAGGTGCAAAGAAAACTTCCACCTGCAGAGCCCTAGCTCCATCTGCCTTGTTTATCAGGGACTATATTCCTATTTTGTGGATATACAGCAGCATCCTTGATCTGTGAGTCATTATAAGCTGCAAATGACTTGCAAGGTATGGGCACACATGTACTCCAAACACGTAGTACAGCAAAGACAAATAACTTTTAACTGACTAAGCAGACATTGGCTAAAGGGGTGAGAGAGCCTGTAGTACCACACAGTGGYTGGGGAACGGTGCTGCCTCCCTGTCTCGTGACAGCACAGGTGAGAGGTTTGCACAGAAAGCCCCAGCAGAAAGGATGTTATTTTACACTGCAGGTGGTTTCCAAATGACTAACTCCAACACTGGAAAGAGCTCGAGCACAGCAGCACAGAGCTGTGAAGCCTGGTTTGTCCTGTTTTATGTTCCTGCATAAACAAGCTCGCTCTTTCACATGTCTTTTTACTCTTTCCAAATCCCATCACATCGCAATGCAAAGGAGCCTGAGTTCTGGATATTTGTTTTTCACCAAAACGGTTCTCGTTTCTCCTTAGGTATTTCCACTGAAAATATTGCAGCCGGGTGTAGTGACAGCATCTGAAATGTGATAAGACATCAGAGACATGAAAGAGATCAGCACTTAGCCTACTTGGAGGGGCAGAGGAGGGGTGGTTTATCTCTTCCCTGACATCATGTCGCTGGGTGAATAGAGATTTCTGGGCCTGGGAGGGTCCTGGCTTCAGGAGCCAGACCCACATGCTCTCCCTGCAGCCTTGGACTGTTTTGAGGATGGAGCACCCCATCGAGGTTTCTGGCTGGGGCTGGGCACCCATGAGCGCCAGCTGGGGCACCTTCAGCCCTCTGAAAGCCATGGCCATCCTCAGCACGTGGCATGGAGGCAGAGACTGACAGCCGCTCCCAAGGCTTCCAGCTGCTCTCCTCCTGCCAGGGGCTCCAAGRGCCACCGCTCCTCCCAGGGAAGTGACTTGATCTATTATCATGGTGCAGGGTCAAGCAGCTGGAAGGGTGTCAGGAAGTGAAATGTCTTCAGCAGTGAAAATGAACAGATGTAGGATCCTTTAAATTTAATCCTGAGTCTTGGAGATGTCAAAGAATTACAATACTTAACTTATCCAAAGAAGCAATGTACAACCTTTGGAAAACACAAAGCTATAGAAATGTTTCACCAAATTTCCCTTTGATTTAACCCAAAGCTGACATTACTCTGACTACTTCCACTTTTTTCTCCCCTTCATACCCTCAAATACAGCTAATTTTAGCAAGAAAGTAATGCTCCTTAGACTCAGCAAGGCACTCTGAAGTTTTTTTAACAATTATTCCGTTTACACACTGTGTCAGTCCCAAAGAAAAGCACAGGTCTGCAGACCTAAATACAAYATGACATGATCTGCTCCTGGGTTTCCACTTAGAATGGCTGTATCCCACTGCTGAACCACAGCATTAGTGGACTCCATCACCTTGGCAGCCTGAAGTTACACTTTACAACCTGAATGCGAGTTAAGCTCACTTAACAGACACAGAAGTCAGGATAAATTTCTCGGCAACRAATAAGAGGGCTTCGTTTCCACAGTGGATTATTTTGGAATTCTTATCCCATCACGGTAACCACATTTTTAAAAAGTCACCTTGCTATCATAGTAGTTTTAGTAATTGTACAGAGCTAAGCAAAAGTGTAGAGTAACCTATTGTGTGGGTGGCTGGAAAGAGCCAGTCAAATTTTGCTCAAAATAGAAGTGCATTATCTCCACTTATCTGCACTTTTCTTTGTCTGCATCAGTGAACATCAAAACTGAGAAGCGTCCAGAACAAAAAAAAAGACAAACCAAAACCCCGCCCACTGACCAAATTTTGATTCGAATTCCCAGGCATCATTTTAAAATTAAACTTTAATTACAACTCACAGTTGAAAGCTTGTTATGTATTTTCAGTCCCATATAGCTACCCTCGTGATGTTATCCCTAGGCAAGAAAATAAAAGGTCAGAATATTTCTACTAYGACATTACGATAAATTAACACATTATTTCACTACCACTATTGGCAGGTCAGAAAATAATGAAAATAACCAAAACAAAGTACAAGTGAAAGTACCAAATAGAGGAAAAAAGACCAAACAACACACTTCTGGGCTATGAAATTAAAAATTTAGAAACTTTATCCCACCCCAAATTTTTTAAAAGGTGATGCTTTGAAAATCCTGGATATTTTTCTAAGGCCAAACCAAAAATTAATTTCACTATGTGCAGATTTTGGAAGTTGATAACAAGGTGCTTTCCCTGAAAGCAGTGGCTTCTACAAACCAGTGTGAACTGATGTGAGATTCCCAGACAGGTTTTATATGTCAATAGGAGAAAGGCAGGTTTTAATCAAGATGACTTCTCTAACTTAAAGAGCATTTTTGAGACTTTTTGGCAGACTTCAGACACAAATGACAAAGGTGGGGAAATCCATATTATTTTTCAGTGACATAATTCGCACTTGTCTTGCAAAACTAGGCTGAAATTACTTCACATATTATGAGAGGCATTGCCCACACAGAGAAGCCAAAAAAACTTACTATCTACAGGCAAAATAATCTCAGAGGGTAARAATAAAGGGAATAGGCTAGAGATTTCTGTAGTGTCCCTAGAGGAAGTGGATCCAAGGGCATCAAAGAGCATGTGGAACTTTGTGAAACACATTTGAATAATGCTTTTGAAACGGAAGAATGGGAAGACATGAAAGGTGATACAGGAATTGCTAATTTACATCTCTGCATTCACTGTCTGTGCAGCAGCACACGATTGCCTCAAAGTTTTCCAGCCTTAGTGCCTGTCACCCAGCTCCAACAAGACACCAGAATAACTGGCCCTGGCATTAATGGCCCATGACAGGGAGCAGCAGCTCAGTCACTCTCCAAATTGAGCCAGTTACTTGCTGATTTCCCCTACTACTCCACTATGGCTGTCAGTGTCTCAGGTCAGGTGGAGCTCCTGCCTTCAGGTCTCATCCTCAAGGAGCACTAGAGAGTCGAAGTCGATCAATCTGAATGAAAAGAGAAGAAAGCAAAAACCTTGGCATCTTCTATTTACCAGTTGTATCCAGTGAATGCATTCCCTTCCAGCAAAGCAAAGATCACCTTATCCATTTCAATCTTTTAGCTTTTGTTTTCCATGCTGAGATTTTGTCTGAACTGCTTCCCCAGTCTTGACTTGAAGCTTTGAAGAACATATGGTGCAACCTGACCAGACTAAACCTTGCTCAGCTATAAGGCTCACAGTGAGATTTCACAAGATGACTCTTCCCTCACATATAGGAGCCGCAGAAAACACAATTTTCTTTTCCTTTTTTTCTTTTTTTTTTTTTTTTAATAAGTTTAGGAAGGCAAAGCAATTCAGAAACAGGCCAGATGAGAGTCAGGGCCAGGGCAAGTGAAGCATGAAAGCTGCTTGTTTGAGAAAGGAGAGAGGTCCTATATTGTTTGCCACCTCCAAATCTTTCCTCGAGTATCTGATCAAACCTCACCCCTTAGAAGAACAGCATCAAAATAAAAGACTGTGGGCATTCCTTACATCCTCAGATACTACCACAAAGAAAGAGCCTCATGCACCTTTGTCATCTGGGGTCAGATTCATCAGGGCTAGGGTAGAAGCATGAAGTTACCTGTGGAGCAGACGCCCTGTGACCCCTGAAAGCCCTGATCCAGCCAGCTGCTCCTGCTCCACTCGTTCTTGCCATCCTTGCTAACGTACAGCTTGGGAACTAAGCTGACCTTAGCACAAGGTTAGTGATAGAATTGCACCTTTTTACACACAAGGAAGGGCCAGCCATAAYCTGGTCTGCATGGATAAGTGGTTTATAGGGAGGACAAGAAAGCTCTAAACCACAGAAAACAAGAAACTGAAACCAAGCATGGTACAAAGTTGTTTTGGTTTAGATCAAATGACACATAGACAATTTTTGAACCAAAGAATTTATGTGCTTTCCTAGTGATTAATATTTAAAAAGATTGTTTGGCACTGGACACGTAGTACATGTCTTGCAAGGACTTGGCACAGAGAAGAGGTAAGTAATCAGAAATGTGCCAAAGACTTGTCAAGGAAAAACTTACGCTCAATACTAATCAAGCTCAACTCTGTGCCAGTCCTCCCACTCATCCTTTCATAGGGGAGCTAAGTCTTTCAGCGTGAGCCTGCCCATGCTGCTTCAGAGACAACCAACACCTTTCACAGTCAGCTGACAAAAATGAAAGTTTGGGAGGCTGAAAACAGAAAAAAAACACAACTCACCTTCTGCTCTGCAGCAAGGATCACTGCTGGGCACAGAGTCCTGCCTGTTCTGTTCAGGGGACTTCCAAAAGACTTCATTTGCAAGTCTGCAGCACTAAGAAATAAATTTCATCATGCCCCTCATCCAGCATGTTTTGGTCCCCAGTGCCATTGCTGTGGCAGCTTGACAGCAGCCACCGTATTTTTCTGCTACGAAAAAATTCATGCTAGAGGCTGTATCAGAGACACCAAACTCATTAGAGTTCTCCCTGTCTGGATGAGAGATGCAGTTGCAGAGCAAAGTCATCTCTTCACTTGTCGTCTCTGGCATGTTTCGTGCTAAATGGCTCCCCCAGGATACTGCCCTTGCCCATCAACAGTGTGGGGCAGGGACTCGCAGGAGGGGTTTGTCTGACATGGTGGGGCAAGCCGGTGTGCTCAAGCTGCGTTTTTGTACTCTTTTTAGGGGAAAACCTCACAGAGGACAGCCACAGACACCACCACCCAAAGCTGGGGTTCTCTCTGCTGGCAGAGAGAAGAGCACTGTAGTAACAGACTGGATGGATTTTGGGGTCTCACAGTCTTCCCAAAAGCGTGGTGCGTGTCCAGCGGTGCCTGACGCGTTCGGCGGTGCACACACACACACACACACACACACACAGACACACAAAGGCGCACTTAGTCAGAGGCAAAGAGTCAGAGGGGTTCTCCTTATGTGTTCTATGAAACGAGTTTATTCCATGAATCGTCAGGGAAGGAGAACTCACAACAATGGAGGGTTCAGGCTTTTATCCCAGGGGCAGTGGGGGCGGAGAGACAACAGGGACCAATGGGTTGAGGGTCAGGGGACGGAGACAAGGCAGGGTAATACAACTTCAAACTATAGGGGTAAAGAGGGGAGGAGCAGGGTACAGGAATAAACGGGATGCTGAGTAAGGGAGAACAATCTAGAACTGAAACTTATAAGGGAACAAGGCTCCTCGGTCACTCCTGTGGCTGGCCCAAACACCGCAGCATCCCCTGCTGCAGGCTCAGCCACCTCCACAGAGCACTACCTGAGCTTACACATTTCCTTCCTCTCGCCCTGTGCTTACAAATGGTGCTCCTCGCCTCCCATAATAGTAACATTTACTCTTCTCTCCCACCTCCCCTCACAGGGACTGAGGGTGCCATTCCAATATTAATGAGCACGACTCATAAAATCCCTGCAAAAGCCAGCGTGCTCGGGTTGCAGGATGGAGATGAGAGGTTAATTAGCATGCTAGGTGGGGCTGGTCCTTGTTGGAGCCACCAGTGTTGTTAGTACTCCCACTTGGCAACAACTTTTTTCTGGGTGACTTCCTGCCAGGAATTAGGAGGGCTATTCATACCACCTAATTTTTTGCTCCTGAATTAGAAAATGTGTCTCCCAAAGTGCCTAAATTAAGTGAGTGCTTTGAAACATCTCTTGAGTAATAGCTCTATCTCCAAGGACCATAGAGAGACCCCAGAGACACGAGCCTTTGTTTGAATCTAGGTGGTTGTAGTTCGCTGGTGTGTACCCGTTTTCTGTACAGTTTATGTACCCTGATTTTATTTAGCTTAAAAAGAGGATGCATCAAAAATCTTCTGAGAATCCAAACCTGTTTACCCAATTTGTAAATTTGTAAATTTGTAAATTTCTGTCTATGCACAGAAAGTTTCACTAACCTCAAAATGTTTGTTAATATCACTGTGCACACACAGAGTTTAAACAACTGCAGGAGCATTTTGGCTGGGAATCTGAACCAAATCCACTTCAAAATTTTTGCCATTTAATAAAATAAATATATTTAACACTACCTGGAGATAAGAGCTTTTCAAAAAAAAAAAAAGGAAAGAAAGAAAGAACAAAGCAGTTGACTTTTCCCAGAAGACATGTGATCTCCTACCTGCCACAGGTGAAGAGTATTCCAGAGCTGCACACATCACTCTTAGTGTTCTAAAGGATGCTGCATGCAAAGTGAATTCTAAGGAAGCCAGGTCTACACTGGCACCTGTGCCASTGAAACACAGGAGAAAAGACAGGCACAACTTGAGTGGCTCTGGCAAACAGCATTACCAAAAGGCAATTAATCTCCCAGCTTCCAAAGCACCTTGCAAAGATTACAAGAGAAAACATATATATTGTGAGGGTTGTAATTTTCTTTTTCTCTTTTTTTTTTCAATCCCTCTTCTTTCTCTCTCTAATCTACATCTTGAAATCTTAAAAAAAATAACACTTGCACATCATTTCTACAGTGCTCATTTCTGCCAGGGGAAGTTGATCAGCAAACTTGATTGCCCCACTGCCAATAATGAGTTCAAATTCAATTATTTTTCCAAACTGACTAAAGCAAGTCCCTTGTCCCCCTCAGTGGGAGATAACACTCAGCTGTACAACCAGTAGGCACCAAAGGGGATGGGGAGAAGGGAGAGGTGGGATAGGAAGGGGCTGGAGCAGCTGAGACACTCACACTATTTTCTTTAGAAAATAGCTCAGAAGCAGTCTAGAAACAATAGAAATGTTCTGGCTCTAATCTGCAGCTTGAAAAATATTAAGGTTCAAAAACCCTGATGGAGCAGCTAACATTTGAATACTGCTGTTGTTCGGGGACATTAGGGGGAAAAGGAAATGTAGCCACTGTTGCTGGCACGTCTGATTTTCTCCCTCCCTCGTCTCTTAGCAAGGGTTCACACACGTCCTCAGAAGTCCTGCACACCAGTGACCCGTGCTGCTTCTCTTGCTGAAGTTGGCAGTAGGGAAACACCATTGTGCTTCAGAAAACATTTCAGGATCCCTCGTTCCCAGGGCCAGCAGGGGTGAGACCAGATCGCAGAGCTCCGGTGATGCTGTTTTGCTTTCTCTGCCTGATGGATGCAGAAAGCATGGTCAGGCTACTACAACAAAAAGGAGCCTGGGACTCCAGCTGGTCCTGCAGTACTACTTGGTCCCTCCTTTTGCTCCAGCAAGGAAATTCTGCAGGATGCAACATCATATTGAAAACTGCTCCCTTCCCCAGTGCTAGATAAATGGGCCAGTGGGTGGCCATGAAAAGGACAGTCCTCTCGTGGCGTTGGCTTCAGGTATAAACTGTGACCTTAGAAAAAGCAAAGATGGAGCACTACAGAATTAAAAACCTTTCATTACATCATTAATTTTGGTGTAACTTTCAGGCCTATTATCTGAACAATAACTTCTATCAGTTTTGGATTCTCACTGCTTTTTCCCTCTAAAATAAAAATCTTTGCAAATTATTATTGTTGTTATATTAATCACACTTTCTACAGCGGGACCTACAGCATCAAGGATTAATGAGCAGATAACCAAGCTCTAATATAGATAAATGGGATCTACCTACCTCCGCTTCAAGCACTAACCTCCACCTGCTCCACGCTGGAACAAACAGATCAGATAATGCATATTTGTGTGTATCCCTAGGGCACTAACCTAAAAGCCAACCCCCTCTAATACCCACAAAGTATCAGGACCCCAGGGACTCTACAGTCCAGATAGGCAAGACAGAAAAGGAGAGTGAAAGTGGTGAGGCACATGAGTAGAGGGTGATAGGTGTGGGAAGGGAAGGGTGTATCAGTTGGGAGAATGAGATGATTAAGGAGAGAACTGAAAACACAAAAAAGACAAAAAGGCACTGATAGGGGCAGCATGAAGCAGAGGCAGTAGGAAGGCCAGTGAATATGGGTGACACAGCCTCTCACACAGGGAGAGCCAACAAATCCACATGGGACGGAAGCAGCCCAGTCGCAGCTGCACTACATCCTTTGCATCATCTCTCTTCCCTGGCCCAAGAGCCTCCAGGGCTGTCCCCAACAGCTGGACACCTAGAGACTTTGGTGACACTGTGCCAGCAAAGTGACACTCCAGAAATGGGACAACTGGGAGCCTTGTCCTTAGCTCCTGGATCTCAGGGCTAAAAGAGGCACTTGGAGCAGCTGTGCTCAGCCCATTCTTGAGAGACAGAAGCAAGGGTCACCCAGTTATACCTGCACAGACCCAACCAGCCTGTCTCTGATTGCCATTCAGAGAGGCACTCAGACTGGCTATGAAGATATCAAGGGATGGCGAAGCCATCATTCTCTTCATTCATTGATTCCTCTACTTAATCCTCTTTACTGAAAAAAGAAAAAAATTAGGCTTCACATCTTAGTTCCTTATAATCTGTCACCCTCAAAATATGAAACTGCAGTCCTGGAAGCTAGATATTCAGGATAGCTCTGTGTAAAAGTCCCTCAAAAAAGTTACATTCTCTTGGACAAAGAGCAAGTGCTTTGAGACCTGACCAAACAGCCCCATCTAGATGACAGCATTAATTTGAATTATATGGGCATATTCTTTTGGATCAACTCTTCTGCCAGCACTGTGCACCTTTATATTATGTACCTCACATTCAAAGAGAGACAGTGTTGCTTTCATCACAGAGCTTTGCAGGGGGAGCAGGGGAAGCCAGGACTGGCTGGCTGAAGATGTGTCTTCACACACAAACAGGCAAGAGGTTTCATTCAAGTATGTGCTTTGGAGGAATTCCAAAAGAAAAAGAAAGTGGTTTTTTTCCCGCGTAGAGTCAAAAATGCCATTTTCTGCCCAGTTGCCTTGTTTCATGGAATGTCAAGTAAATCTGCCCATTTGGTAGACATACTCAGGCAATAAAACCCAGTATGGGAACAGAAAAGGAGTGCTTATTTTGCTTTAAAGGATCATAAATCAAATTTTTCCTTACACACAAACTTGCACGACAACGCTTGTAGGAGTGTGGGCCAGCAGGAATCTCAAGGAAATAACTGTATTTTTAAAAGGCAGTCAGAGCATCTGAACATGACAGCAGTAAAAACTTATGCAAAAATAACTGCCCAAACAGAGAAAAATGCACTTAATGTTAACTGTCTAATAAAGATACTTTAGAGTATCAAAGGTTAATGGAGGTTTTAAAAACATTATTGCTTTAATTTCAATTCAACTGAAGACTTCTTGAGCTTTGCTTTTCAATAGCCTTGAGATCCCAGCAAGGACAGTTCACCGCTTGGTATAAGTAGATAGTAGTTTAATAAGAGCATAGGACAGCTTTTTTTTCCATAGTTATCTGATAGGTTTTTATCCACTTCCAATCAAAGCCTTCCTCCCACTGAAACATTTAATTTGCTTAAGTTGAACTTTAGAATTCCCTTGCAACTATCAGACTTGGGGTCTTTCTTAATATCACTACCAGTAACAAAAAAAAAATTCATTCTATGGCAGTACTTTAACCTTCTAGGAAAGTTTTCATTTCTTCCCAGTGTTGAAGGGAGGTTCAGAATTAAGCAAAACACCAGAATTCCATAAGGGAGATGAGAGACCAGGCACAAACAACAGAACAGAGCATGCAGAATATGTATGCAGCTAGGAAAAAGGGCAATGTGTGTGGTTTTCAAATGTGTTTCATTGGAGGGAGTTTATAAGAAGAATTAATGATAGCCAGAACTCAAATCTTATCTCTCTAAAGGGCAACAACTCTTTTACAGGGAAGAAAAAATGCTTTTAGCTTAATTGTGGAGTTAAGAAAATAACTATATTTTTGACTAGGCACAAGAGCAAAGATTTGCAAGAATTGGACTTTTATTTGAAATTATCTTTGACTTTAAATTAAGATGTCTCTAGAAATAATGCTGGGTATTACCTTCCACGTGGAACTGAAAGTGAAATTGGCTTCTCTACACAGAAGGTCCTCTCCACAGTACAATAAATTGTATTAATCCATTAGCAAAAATGTCAAGCTCAACTGATAATTATCAACCTGCTTTGTAAAGCCACCAGCCATTCCTCATTAAATTTATGTAAGAGATCTAACTAGAGAAGTCCATTCTGAGATATCTGATGATCTTCACTTAATGTAACAATGTTTTTGCAGCACAAGACTGCTGCAAAATGGACCACGACTTCCAGGTTCCAGTATTTCACATCAGGCAGAGCAGTCTCAGGGCATCCCACAGAGATGTTTGGTGTCCATATGGACGACACAGGCAGTATCAGCTCCCCTGGCACACCAACAGGCCCTGTCCACACCAGCAGCATCAAGAACAGCCCAGCTGGGTCAGACTGCCATGGCAGAAGGTCTGCAACTGCAGGATTGGGTTCAAAGCACCTGAGGGAAGTTTCTGGCTCGGTTGAACACAGCGGTGGATTTCCAAGCTGTTCCAGCAGCGCTGGTGTTTAGAAAAAGGGCTGTACAAAACAACATTGGCTTGCTGGTGAGAGGGATGAGCAAGGAAGATTGTTTTGGTTTACTCCAACCCACTCTGCTTTATTCTTAATAACTAAATTTATGCAAACAACGTAGAGAAATGTATATTGAACAACTTAGTTGAAGGGATGTTTTTGAAATCAAATGTCATCAAGACAAAATTTTGCCAGTTCTGCTGAAGAAAAAAAACAAAACAGAAAATCTGGTTTTTTATTTTGCACAACCCTAACACTTAATTTACCATAAAGACTATGGAGATACCCAGACAAATTCTGGGGGGTTGTATATCAGGGTGACACTATTTATGGCACAGCCTCAGTGAACACAAGGGGGGAGAAGCATAAAGGCTTAATCTGTTCCCCCTGGAAACCAGAGCGGTGCCCTGCTGAGGCAGGACTGGGCTGCCTGTGCTGTAGCAGCATGTATAATGGATGAGGCTTTCAGGAGGTGGGTGTTCAGGTGCCAAAAACTGATGCACACAGAACCGTTAGTCACTTCTGAAAAGTCTTTGGCAGGATCCCTAACTACATGGAACCAATCCATAGCTATACAGCTCACAAGTGGGATGCTACAGACTTAATGGTCTGTTCTCAAGCAGATATATGGTTTGTTTTTGTTGAGTTATTGAGTTTGTTGATGGCTTCTTGGAGCAGAATGGGATTGAATGAAAAAGGGAAGGTGATTCACAGAAAAATGGCTTAGCTGACCAAAATACACCTTCTCGACTCTGTGTCACTGGCTGTCACTGTCAGCTCCCACTACAAACAGCTTGAAAAGATTTTTTCCTTCCTTTCTTTTTATCTCTCACCTCACAACAGCATGAGTGTGTGTCCTTCACGATGACCAATGAAGGCCTGAAAGCATTTTAGGAGCAATGGGTAAGAAGAGAGGATGAGGAATAAGCCTGGCCCTAGCTCTGCCAGAGCAGTTCAGGGGGAGAACAGTTGTGGATACATCACGCCAGAAGTGAAGAGGTGGCAGCACCAAGCCTTTAACCAATTTGTTCTCTGTCAGCAGAAGATATGGTCACCAGGATAGAAGGGCTATGAAATGAATGAAGTTTGAAACAGGCATGGCTAACATTTCCTCCTCAATTGCTGGCAGTCTGTTTACTCTCAAGTCAACAACACTGTAGTTGCAGTCAATGCCATCTCCTTTCTTTTATGTCATTACTCAAAAGGATTTAAAAAACAAAGTGCCTGTTGTTTTTACTGCCATTTACTTTTAGAGCCATTCATGAGACTGGGCTTCAAAACAACAACAAAACAAAAAAAGATGCCCAAGCACTACAAGCAGCAGAGAGCAAAGATGCACACAGGAACAGCTCCTCAACCCCTCAGCATTTCAGCTCCATTAAACAAGACACCCTACTGGCATTCAGGCCAGAGGGACTGTGGCAATATCAGTGCCTGAGAAGTGAGACACTGCCCTGCGCCATGGCAGACACCTCCCTGAGCCAAGAGGAGGCACTGGAGATGCACTGGAGGCACGCTGGCAGGGATACAGAAAGCAGAAAGGCGAGAACTGCAGCGCGGATTTTCCCGCTGTGTGGAGCTAGCAAGAGGGTGCATGGGATGAGCAGAAAGCTGCCCATGAGAGCATTGAGTTGCCTTCCCCGRGCTGACAGCAGTGCCCCACTGCATGCTGCAGAGCAAGGCAGAGGAAGCACTTTGAAGAACTCAAGCCCTCTCTGATCCCCACACACCACTACTTTCACAATCAGCCTTTCCAGTGTTAACACTCAACATCTCCCCTACAGATGACACAGCAGTGCCTTCAACCACCTCTGAGATGTCCAGCAGCAAACTTTAGCAGCCCACATACCTACATCCTGCAGTTGGGTCTCAACCCATGCAACTCCTCTAGCATACACTCAGACCTCTGCTCTTCAAAGTGTTTGGTGGATCTGAGCAAAACAGAAAGCTCGACATGCCACAGAGAGCAGGGGCAAAGAGGCAAGTCGTGAAAGCATCCATGAGGAGGGATATAAGGAGGGAATAGCTTTAGACTGAAAGAGAGTAGGTTTAGATTTGATATTAGCAAGAAATTCTTTAGTGTGAGGATGGTGAGGCACATGAACAGGTTGCCCAGAGAAGTTGTGGATGCCCCATCCCTGGAAGGGGCAGGTTGGATGGGGCTCTGACCAACCCGGTCTAATGGAAGATGTCCCTGCCCACAGCAGGGGGGTTGGAACAAGATGATCTTTAAGGTCACTTCCAACCCAAGCCATTCTATGATTTTAGATGTATAGATAAAGCCATTCCATTGCAGCACACAAAATGTGCTGTGTTGGCATAGCTGGTTAGCAGTCAACAAAAAAATTAATTCAGCCAAACTCTGACAAAAGGACCAGGCTGTTTATTTGGTTCCCACTGATCACATGTAAAGAAGATCCAAGGGGATTTTCAGAAAATGGCCATGAACAGTGCAGTGACACTAAGATACAATGTTAAAAAACTACAGAAGGGCTCTGGTCATATGTGCCCACAGGTCTCTTCTCCCTCACCTCAGGGTGAATTCAGCAGTGTCATGATCAGCTCTGGGTCCTCTAATGGTGCAGGCCTGTCAGACTTCACATACCTTTCACGATTTGTGCATTTGACGGGCGTCACCTCTCCGCAGGGCTCAGATACAATCTCAGGCACTGACAACGGAATGAAAACCATTTGGCTTAGGTACCAAATTGCCAGTTAGGAGAACAGGACCTTAGTATTTGCCTCTTCCCCAGGCAGCTTTTGACATTTTGCAATTTGCAAGCATTACCAGAGGGCTTTTCACACCTGCCCGGGAACAGAAGTCAGGGCTTCATCATGGCAGATCGAATCTAACACTCTCTGTCACAATGACTTTCAGAGCAAAAGTATCCAGATCTGCTATATAAAATCAACACTTCACCCACAGCCTGCTTGACAAATCAAGAGAAATCAGGCCAATATCTAATGCTCTTTTAAAAGTCCTCTGGAACTCACCAGTACAGCAAGTAATAGGTCAGCCTGTCTACAGGTTACTCATTCCTGGTCTGCAAAATAGAGATAATCCACTTTTAAGTAGCACTTGCTGGAGGGCTGAATACCTTACCTTAAAAACAAAACAAAAACCTTAAACTCGAGTATTTACAAGCAGACTAAGCATCTCCTACATCAGAACAACACCAGTAACTTAACCGGCTCAACAATTACAAATCACTGATTTAAATCCCACTCCTACCCAAATAGCATATGTTTAGAGCCCTAACATCAAATTAATTTTATCAGCCTATACCCATGCATCTCATTCCTATTTTCATCAAGACACTTGGCATGGACCAGTAAACTGGAAAGGCCAAGATGAGAGGAGGAAAGGGATGGATAAGCATTACCTGGCTTGCTCAAAGCACAGCAGACCTGGAGATTGGAGCACACCAAGCAGCTGATCCCGGGAGCAACTCAGCTGTATAAAGACATTCAGTGAGGCTGACAGCTTTCTACCTGCACTAAAGCACATGGGTTTATCACCTGATGTTCATTGATCTGTGCAAATTACTTGCCAAATGTAAACTAACTTGCATAATTTGCATAATCAGCTCTATGAAACTGAGGGTAACATAGCACTTGGGTATCTATGACTCCCACAAGTCGAAGAAGTGCTAATATCAGTGCATAACCCTGTCCACTATATATAACTATATAACCCTGTCCATTCACCTAGGAGACAGCTCCATAATTGCACAGTGCCACACAGCAGAGTTTGTTTTCTGCATGAGACATGTCTGCAGGTTCTGCAGATGCAGCAGAGCCTACAGACATATCCCCCCCACCTTGGATCTACTGAGCTCACATCAAAACAGCAGTAAAAATGCAGCCTGACATGGCCATGTACAGTCCAGGACAAGCATGTGGTGGCTGCATAGCATCTTCCTTCTTCGAGGCCATTGCTGGCAAAGCCAAGTGAAGAATAGTCCAAACCCATGCACAGGGCCAGCATCCACGCCTGTAACAGGATTCTAGTGTGTTTTAGTCAAAATGTATTAGATAAAATGATCACTTGGCTCTTTTCTACTAAATTCACAGTCATCAAACTCCGAGGAAGGCTATTGCCCCACCTAAATGCCTGTCAGTCAAAAACAAAGGTAACTTGCATCTTTTTGTTAATGGTGTCTGCTTGAGGGCATTTAATTACTTCATAATCCTGAGTGTGAACAGGATTGATATTCCCCTTTTCACTCATAAATCTGTCTGTCCACATCAAACACATTTTTGAAGAGCATGTTAAGGATCCTAACAATATTTCTCCCCCATCCTGAAAACCTTTAAGAAGGTTTCTCCCACCCATGAGCAAAGACCACTATGGAGAAAATGTCTGTGTGAATCCACCAAAACCAGCTCTGTGGAAAATGTTTTCTGTTCTGAAATGGAACAAAACTGTTTTATAAACTGTCCATGAAAAGCTATTCTTGGGGGAAAAAAAGGAAAACATTCTTTATTCCCACATAGCAGAGGGGAAAATTGTTTGTCTCCATCTCCATGAGAGTGCCCGCGTCTAAGCCATTGTTCTGAAGAGTCCCAGACCCTATGCTCTGGGGCTGGGCTCCTCAGTCCCAAAGGGATCATGCAGGCACCTGGCCCCCCTCTGTTAGGGAGAGGTTYTGAAAACACTAACGATCCAGGAATAGTGTGAAGATCTACTACATATGTCCAAGTCACCTTGCTGGAGCTAATAAACCAGGAAAGAACCTCAAAAATTACTGGAGCTATGAAAAAAAAAAGGCAAAGCATTCCTTGCAGTGAAAGGCATCTTTATCTGTTCAGTTCATCTAAGAGAAGGTTAAAAGGTGGCTCGATCGCAATTTACAAGGGACTGCACCAAGACACAGATGGATGTCATGTCTCTTTGTCTCCCAGCTATTAAAGAGCCAACACTAGGAAGTCGAAGCTAGACAGATTCAGATTAGAAATTATGTGTGAATTTTTAACTGAGCAGGTAATTAATCATTGAAACAGCTTACTCAGGGATGTGGGGTATTGCAGTATGCATAACTCGCAGTCTTTAAATAGATGCTGGATTTTTTTTAAAGACATGACAGATCCCAAACAAGAGTCAGAGGCACAGTGCAGGATTATTGGCCAAGTCCTTTTACTGTGCCTCTACTTCACAACACAGATTTTCAAACCATAATGCGCTGTCCAGGCTTAGAAATCTCTGGAGGGCATTTTTACTGTCTAACCTTGGATATGCCCAGCCTCCCTGTACAGCTGAAGGAGGCAGTAAGTCTTCTCCAGAGGGTAACGTGCAGCAGGGGCCAAACTTGCGTGCTCTGAACAGCCCCTTTGCACAGCTGAGGTCATTTGTAACTGAGTTTAAACTCCAGAAAACTGAGGATAAGCTCATAATCAGAAAAACAGCAAGCCATGCATATATCACAGCCTTCCTCTCCTGCCCCACTCCYTCCCAGAGGTGCAGGGAGGCATGGGAGAGAGGGAGGCAGTGAGCCAGTGCAGAGGCAGCACCCCTCTTCTGCCCTCCATCCAGGCTCCTGTGCTCTCATAGCACCAGAGAGTCAYCAGACAAGTCCTCCTGAAGCTACACTCTGCTCTTCACCCAGCTTTGGGCCAGTTCCCCTCACCAGCAGGGAAGCACATCCGTTTTAGCAGCCTCTGRTGTATTGTTAAACAACACCTTGATATTTTCTAGTTGCTTCTGCTGTAGGAGAGATGAGTTTATTTCATACAAAGACAAGGCTTAACAGGAATATTTGACGGAATAGAAAGAACCAGTTGGATCCCAAATAAGCTTAGAAGAAGGTACAGATTATCTTTTTCGGGTACCACTGTGGAAAGAAGCCTCACAGGTCTTCAGTGGCACGACTTCCTACAAATCCTTCACACTTTTTAAAGAACTGTAATTCTTTCTACATCTTTACAAATATTTGGCTTTTTCTGTGCTGTTAACACTTGCTGTTGCCAACAGATGTTATCAATTTCTTCTTGAAATACAAGAAATGAACCATCATCATTTTGGATACATTTGGGGAAAAAMCAAAACAGGAAAACCGTCTCTAGGGAAACAAAAAAAAGGAAAGAAAAAACCCCCAGACTTGAAAACTTTGCCAAACCAGAAAGGAATTCATAGCCAGATTCATGACCAAATCCCTGTGAAACCTGATTTAGCAAGTCACAGCTTGAAGTAAGAGCCAGTATTTCCTAGCAGAAACACAAAGCGTTTTAGCTGTTGAATCTGTCATACATAGTGCTATAACAAAGACCACTGTAACTGGCAGCACGCTGATCACCTTGCTAGTATGCAAAGGCTAGAGCAGACTAATTTTAATAATTATACATAAAGTGTTGAAAAACTGRATGCCTGGCAATTACAAGATGGAAGAAAACACACCTTGTTCTATAGGAGCTAAGCCCAAGAAGTACACATGGTCATTTGATGATATAATTCTTCACTGTTTCTTCTACACAGTTTTGGAAAGTTGCATTTGGAAAGAAGCTATTTGTTTCATCAGACTTTCCAAAATATTTCTGATTTCAGATTGGTAGCTACAACATCCATCCTGGCCATGCATGTTTGGGATTGTGCACCCAGGAAACTCATATACATACATACATACACACACACGTATATAAATGTGCATGTGTGTATACTCACATATATATTTTATACACAGCTATATATTTCTAGATATAAATGTTTCCACTAACAATTTGACAGAGATGTGACCTTTCCCATTACTGAATGCTATTGCATTTTGACTACTAATGAATAGCAGAGCTTAGATGTTAACACGCGGAACAGGCAGGCATTACTTATATGTGATGCCTATTTGTGGATCTTGACATTTCTCTGAAGTCAGCCACTCAAGGAAGCAGCTRTGGCCACTTGGAGGGCTTAGAAAAATGAAGGCTAACCTAAAAAAATCAGACAAATTTGTGATGACTCACTGTCTGACACGTCAGTGTACCCATCACAAGACCCGCTGGGAAGGAGAACTTGCCCACCATTTCCTCAACCCCATATATGAACTGGAATCACAATTAGAGTAATGCTAATCAATATAGGGAGCTAGAGTAGTTTTAGAAGGATACTCAGAAAAATAATTATACATGATGCAACATTTCCTGATACCTTTCAATCCGCTTGGCAGCATGATGCTCAAGGAGCACAGAAACAGCCAACATTCAACCATGCCCTTTAAACAGTTTGCCTGTAGAGACAGTGCATGACTCACAAAGCAGGGTATTCTCAGCTGAGACAGCAGCTTCTGACTCAGCAGCAAGCAGCCAAATGTCTGCTAGTAAAGGTGATGAAAAGGTCAGYCTGATAACTTCAAGTGAAGGAGGAGCTGGTAAAAAGTTGAGCTCCTTACCTTGGGCAGCACACTTTGGGTGGGGAAGCTGCAAGATGTCCTTCTGGTGCTGCAAATAATCAGTGAAGCAGTAGGTGCATTTTGAACTGATTTACTAGTTCTCATGACTACACCTTCCAAAAACAAGCTGTTCTTTGGAAGTAGAGAACGACACATGTGTGGCACTGCCACACAGAAACTATCCCGTGTGYTCTTCTTAAAGAACAAGAATTCAAGAACAAAACCATTCTTGCTGTTTATGGACTTTAAGCAAAACATGTTCCAGGGTAAAATTCATCCATCCCTTCTCAATAAATTATACTTGCAAGTCAAAGTATGTCTCAGGACAAAAGGAAATTAATGAGTCAGATGTTGAATCAGTCCCTTGGATCCAACAGGGAGAGGGCCACRCTGAGTTCCAGTGTCTGCTGCTGTCACCACAGGATAGGCACCTTGCAGGGACAGCCAGCAGGACACAGCAGTAGTTCACAGACGAGGTCCTGGAGTACCACATACAGCACTGCCAGTCAGAGAGGACAGAAGTTTCACAAATAAGCATGACAGCTGACTGTTGAGAAAGATCCCCTTTTTCCCGCATTGCCGCGTAAGCCAGGAACTATGACAATTGGAAATTAAGACAGTAAAGATGAAACTAAATGTAAAGAAACTGCACTCTTGAAGATACYTTGTGGTTCTGAGTTTCTCTGTGCCTGGTGAGGAGTTTAGAGAGTAACAAACACACCTCTAAAAGAAGCAGCTACAAAAACTCATCATCGCTTTATGAGCTGTGCTTATGTTCTGCAATGGCATTTTGCTTTTCTAACAGCACCTTACATTACCTGTAATAGCACCATAAAGAAGACCCCAAGAAAATCATCAGTGTAAATTTGAGAAAAGTGTTATATACAGACTGAGAAGAACTACTGCAAAGATGCCATGAATTGTCCAATAGCTAGTTTCCTTTCCTTTGCCCAGGTTATAGATTCACTAAAGGGTACYGTACTTACTTGACACTGGCAGTGGAAAAAGTAGATGTTTAGTTTGCTCCAGTAAGGATGGAGTGAAAGCTCTCTAAAGTGAAAAGACCCAAGCATGAGAGGACTCCCATCCATCAAATCTGCTCCACTTCTTCCAGCCTTTAAGTATAAGCCTGTAAAGAGCMAACATTGGACCATCATGATTATGGAAACAGAGAAGATTCAGATTTACCCAGATGAGAAGAATTAAAACCAGATAAGTGCACTGGAAACACAGAGAAGCTTGTGTGTAACCTGTGGGTGTGAAGTTTGGTGTGAAATCAGAGTGCCTCTCCTATGCCATGAAAACAAAAGAACTCACTGCATGCCTGAAGGACAGTGTGAGGATATAGTGGGGTGTCTGAAGGTGCAAAGCCTGCCAGAATAGCAGTGGAGGCCTACTTAAAGTGCAAAGAGACAAACTTGGTGCAATCACAGCCCTGCTGCTTTTTGGACATGGCCACTGCTACCAGCTGTTTCACAAACTGATCGGGCAGCATCTCAGAGAGCAGTAACTGCCATGGACCAAACCAGTCAGGAATGTGCTGGTATTTAGCCAGTGTAGGCAGAGAGCCAGCTTTCAAGGGTCCTGTATGTTATTCTGCAGAGTCTTTTCAGCCAATGTAGCCAGGTTTGCAACATCCCTTGGCTGAGGGACCACATCCCACCGTTGAAACATGGCCTGCCTAGGGAGGGAAATGTGGTGTCAGCTCCCCCTCCTCCTAACTCTTCACATTTGGGTTGTACCTGTCCTCACAGAAAGCTACCACTACTGCTAAGGTTGTTTCCTCTCCTCCACATCTCTTTTCATGATCACCTGCAGAGATCAAGTGTCCTACAGAAAATCAGAGCAGATGCTACAGAGCTATCAGATGGCAGTGATTCCCCRGCTGATTGCAATATAGCCTTTTTAGTTCCTTGAGCCACTTCACAGAGATTTAGGAAGAAGGGAGTTCCCTGCAGCCTAGGATATTGTCATGCAGCACAATCAGGCACTGTGATGAAATGCTCTTTTCTCGACAACAGGGCTCCCATGAAGCTCTGAGAAGACACGGAGACTTGTGAGACTGACTAGGCTGGCAGATCTGGGATTTCTCTTGCTCTGTGAATAAATGCCACAGTGCAGATGACACATGGCCATYGTTCACTACCTCAGTCAGGTATCCTCCCCTGCCTGCAGGGAAGGGGCTTCTCTCAGGCAGCGAGGAGGCCCATGACAGAACTTCCCTGCCAGGGCAGGGTGGGCACAGAGCTTGAGCTGAGAGGCACCTGCAACTCACCCTGTTACATATCACACATCCAGAGGAAAAGGGGGAGAAGGGAGGAAATATTTTGCTGCTCAGGGACCTGGWCAGCTTCTTAACACCACAGGGGGTGGGCATGGCTGAAAGGAGAAATCTGACTGCAAGCCTGAGCACCCTGGTTTCTGCTGGGTTTTCCGATCTTTAACAGTATTTGATCACACAGAAAGCTATTTTATAGCTTACCCATGCCATTCCTCTGTGGTGTGTAACCCGCAACCATCGGAAGTAACACATCCCCCTTGCCCACACAGCCCACTCACAGGATCACTCATGAGCAAGAAGCGAATCTGATTCTCGAGCGGTTGGCCCAGATGCTGTGGCTGACACTGGCTCCYGCTCCCGCTCCCGACACAGGCCACAACAGAGCACTGCTGTCTGCAAAGCAACATCAGCACGTCAAGAAAAATCAATGAAAGCAAGGGGAAAAAATGCCTCCGGCTCTGTAGAGCTTTTAAAGCATAGCTGCGCTTCAGAGCTTGGAAAAAGCACAATACTGAGGAAAGTCCCGGGAGAGCAGAGGAACTTAGGAGTCACCTTTAGAGAAGTCTCAGGTCTCCCACTCTCTCTCTTGCCATTTTTGCTGACTTTAGCTAAGGTAGGTCAAGTCAGACGTTTCAGTGGCTTTTCTGCACTTTATCAGCTGTTTCAGTGGGATGAGAATCCACCAAGTACAAGTGCAAACTGCAGTGCCAGGCATGCTTTGAACGTACGCCTCACAAATGGGAAATGCAGCAGAAACACAGCACCAGAAAACATAATTTGTATCTTCTTATTTGTGTACTTAAGTGTTATTTCATGACCAAGCAGTAGAAATGAGAAGTTTTTGTTTCACACAAATCTCTTGTGTGGCCACTTAGCACTGAATGCCCTTCAGAAGCTGGTAACGTGGGACTGACAAGGACTACCCTCTATWCAGCATTCAGAATGTAAATACCAGCCCACTGCGCCACAGTCTTGTAGCTGCAGTATCTGAGGATGACAAACTTCTGGCAAATCCAAGTCAGGGTTCCCACTGAAGGACTTGAGAMAAACTGCAGAGGTGAGCAGCCTCAGGAGAGGAGATGTGATGCTTTCCAGGCTCTCCAGCTCTGGAGCAATGAGCCAGCTCAGCATTCCAGGCTTCTCGCTGTGGACTCAGGAGACCCAGAGCCCAGAAGGCAAGCTCTAACTGGAGTTCCAGACAGCTGCTGGGTGACAGCAATGCAGCCGACAAGGATGTTGTCTGCTCTGAGCAGCTGGCAGCATGACCGAATTTCACTCATTCTAGAAACACCTGGTTTCTGAAATACAAATTTCTCAGCACTTCTGGTGTGCAGGGCATTTTGAGGCTGTCCCAGTACAGCCTAGTTCGTATCACAGCTGTTCTTCAGAAACATGATCCTGAAATTCCAATCCTCACTCAGACTAATTCCATACTCCTCATCCAACAGCTTCCTATTAGAAATCCCAAAAGGGCTCCTTCTTGTCAATGCAGCCTTCAAAACCTAGGCCTAACAATGCTTCATGGACAGGTCTTTCAGGTATAAACAAAGCTTACAGAACTATCTGTCTCCAAACATTTTTTCCTTTTCTCCTTCTCCATATTCTCTCCCATGTACTTTCCTGAACTCCATCCCACAAATTTAATCTATGTTTGAGTTTGGCAAAATTATGAAATATTTGACACATCTAATGAAGTGTCAAGTCATTCAATGGTTCAACAAGCAAAACACTCAAATCATAGAGATATTAAAATAACAAAACACTTGTTCAGAATGATGCTTCTGTTTTACTATAGACATTTAAAAATCTTAATAATGCAACAGAGTATTTAATTTAAACTGAAGGACTTTGAACTTTTTTTGACCAAGTCCTTTGGTCACCCACACAGACTAAGTGATAACACTCAGTCACATGTCCATTTCAGAGGACATACAAGCTCCTGCAAACATAGATGGCCACATGCTTCATGAAGTTGACTGCTTTCCTACTCCACTGCACACCTCTGTTTATCATTTTCTGCTCATTTTCCTCCAGATTATGCCCTTTGAGTCTGCTTTATCTAACTGAATCTTTTGTTCAGCCCAGAAGTTTACACAATGTCTACTTCACATAGCTAAGGGTGAAAAAATTCTGTTGTGCAATACAACACACCAATAGAAAAAACAATTATTCCCACTATTCTTGTCCAAATACCTTTCTCTACTCTTTCCCACAGTCAGGCAAACTCAAAGACTCAAAGGGATCCTTCTGTCAATATCTCTTTTGCAGGGAATGAGTATAAGAGGAGAATACTCAATGGTCATAATGCARTAAGGAAGCTACCACACAAGTCCCGGGCCACAGAGACAGTGCACAGTATTTGCATTACCATTTCAAGAAGATTTTTCGAATCATAGACCTTGAAATCTACTATTTGCAAAAGAAATTGTTTTTCACCATCCTGGGAATAGGGGTCAAGAAAAAAGCTAATAATGGCCTCACAAATTTTACACACAAAATAAGCATSCCTTATGTGAGAAGCTGCTCTCAAGAGATCATTTCATTAACAGTTGCAGAGTCTGAATTTCTTGGTCCTGATATTTAGACAGGAATCCAAAAMGCCACCATGAGTCACACAGACATCTCAGGCTTAGTTATCCTCGGCAAATCCCAGCTGCCCTCAGGGGCTATTTGGAGGGCTCCTCACTGAACTACTCTGCATATTGTCCCTGTTTTCCAATCCAATTTCACCACACTTCTCCTTCAAAAGCCAGGTGAACTGGAAGGCCATTCCATCTTACAGAGCTGTGGCTTCAGATTCAGCCAGCACAGGAAAAAGGGGGTTCTGAGCAGAAACTCCTGGTGTAATTCTCTGGGAATTATGCTCAGCTCTGGGGTCCTGGCCTGAAAAGGCCTTCACAGCTGCTTTGTACACATTGTGATGTTTCAGACCCACTGCTCAGGCATGACATGGGTATTTGTGGGTCTGTGTTGCCAGTACAGCAAGACAAGAACTATGGTACACGGAAACTACAACTGGAGTATCAAGACCAGAGACTCAGGAAGGCTTAAAATGGCTCTGCCATGGACATGGATCACCAGAAGCACCCTGACAAAAGATGTTCAGTAGAACAGAGGCTTTCTCAATTAAAATCAAAACCCAGCTGCCCGCTGAAACAACTCTTACTCTCCAAACATGCCTTGCTGCTTTAACACCAGCCTCACTCTGTACTGCCTTTCTAGCAGCCCTACTGGCATCCTTTCCTTCAGTCAGAGTTAGCTCTAGCAGAGTTAGCTTGCTCACTCTAGCAGAGTTAGCTTGCTCACTCTAAAAAGTAAAACTGAAGTTAAGCTGTTGTAATGAGGGACTAGAAAAGAGCCATTTTATTGTGTCACAAGTGCTAACGGGCCATTATGTAGAAAAAGGTGTATTGCTCTGTGGAGCAGTAAGCTCCACAGCTTTCTGCTCATTATCAGAACTTGGCTCCCCAGCAAAACAGCAGTGATCCATACACACATCCTCCACACTGGCACAAAGAACTAGGCCAGGGAGCCTTTTGTCCCCCTCTTTCACTCTTCAGTTCCCAGAAACCACACAAGCAAAGCATGCAGACACCTGATTCCTCCTTCAGACAGCTTTAAACCATTCCCCTCAACCAAAGCAGGCYTAAATTACCCCTCTCAGAGGGAAGCTATCAAGCCTATAATTTTGCTGCCATGCAGCCCAGTTTGTTGACCTTCTTGGATTATCTCCTCCATGTTTCATCCGAACAATGCAGGGAACAATTTAGCCAGGCAAAAGCTTTTCATTCACAGCCACGTGCCACCCACACAGCAGCAAAGCCTGGGCTCAACAGGTCAGGCTGGGAAGGAAAAATGCAGTGGGGGCCATCCTGGGATGTACCACCTTGCCATCCCTGTCCATCCAGCCACCAGTTCTTCTGCTGCACGCTCAGGATGAGCAATGGCACAGACACAAACACCACAACTGAGAAAAACTGAGATTTCCTTTCCTCCACTACAGGCTGGAAGAGGTGAGGAGAGGGTTTGACATTTGGCTACTCAGTTTCTGCCAGTCACTGCTTGAACTTATCTCAGGAGTCACCATCCAACAGATGACCAGTGCTATTTATACCCAAAACAGAAAAGTGACTCCTAATTTCACACCAGCTTTCCAGAGGCAGGCCAGTACTGCCACTCTTGGCTTGTTGTCATTGCAAGTGACAATAAATTACAGTAAATTCATAAAAGAGTACGAGCTGAAGGAGGAAAATGCAGGGAACATGGTRTGAAGGGGTAAATCTTTGTGGTCAYTGAATTAAGAGGTGCCTGTKGCCTTCTCTGAAGGAGTCTTCTCAGTATGGTCCTGCAGCCTTTGCTGGTGTGGATTATCTCTGTGATTCCCCATCATTTCCTCGAAGACAGAAACAGGCCCACAGGCTGCACCTGTCAGTGCTCAAGCTTCATTAYGCAGAGTAGGATCCAAACAGGCATCTCAATTAATCACACTCATGTATTAGTAAGTAATTCATTAATTCAATAAATTGCTTTAGGCCATGGCATAATCAGTCATGTCAGAGATTATAACAAAAATCACAAACCAAAGTGTTAAACATGGACCCATCCTTGCTGATTCATCATCTGTAGTAATCATTCATGGCAGAACAGGTATACTTTATATACTTTAAGACAGGTGGCATGAAAAATTTATCATCTTAATTGTGCAGATTTCCTCTATCAAGTCTGCTGATTGAGCAATATAAGATCTAAGTTGCAGAAAATTCAGAAGCAAGCCAACTCAGAAAAAATAAACATTTTTGCAATCTGCTCACTGATAGCCAGTAAATGCTCTGCTTGATAAATGGGACATACCCATACAGTAACATGTAATTCCTCATGCCCCAACCCTCAGGCACATGGCTGAGAAGGTGCTGTAAAGACCAAAAGAAGCCACAGCTGGAGCTCTGAGGGCCCACACTGAGCAAGTTCCTGCTGCAACGCTGTATCAACGTTGTATCAACGCTCTATCATCCCAGTTTCTATTGTCTGTTACCAAATAGGCCACTACACCACAAAAAAAATGTCAACCAATAGGTTTCATTCATTTGGACCTATGCATTTAGTAATGTTTTAATAGCAAGGAAGAAGCTCTATACCACCCCAAAGAACTGAGCTTGAAGGGATCTCAGACCCCGATGTCCAGTTAGCCACACCTATCTCATCGTTAACGCATGCCCATCAAATTTGTTACAGATCACAAATAATATAATCYTCAGGCAATATATCCCAGTCTTTCATTTTGTCCACGTTGAGAAATGTTTTCTTACCATCTTCCTACAAGCTAAGCTCATATACCTTTTGTTACATCTTTCAMACGCTTGGAAAAGTGACTGCTCCCTTGCTTTCTGCAGTAGCCTTTTGCGCCTCTGAAATTTGCTGCCTTCTTCCCCATCCAAGTCTCTCTTCTATACTCATGATTSAAACTGTGATAGTTTGGGGTCAAGTTCCCTTACCTATGCAGGAAAAAAAATGCAGATTCAGATAGAACAAGACTGCCTGTAAATTAAYGCTTTTGTCATTAAGTTGGTCAAGATAGGCAAAATTAAGTTAAAGATAGAAGAGAAAAGGAAAGAGAGAGCTTTTTTAAAAAATTGCCCTGCATACAACAGAAGAACTCATTCCTATTGACAGACCACTTCTATATCTCCTTAAGTCCTGAAGAGAGAGGGCAAGCTACAATGCAAGGAACAAAGTAAGCTGATTTCTCCTCTTTCCGAAAATGAATTAAGTTATAAATTTTACAGTTATAAAAGGACAGAAGAAGTTGCATTTGTGAGCAGAAATTGAAAAAGCTTGCTGAAAAATTCACAGTTCACCTGTTCACACAAAATGAGGCCCTTTTTCACCACAAAAAAAATTTCCCATTATTTGACAAGTTGCAGTTAACTGAATAGGTTTTTGTTATCATCGCCTCAGCTTATAGATGGCATTTAGAAGTTATTTTTATTTAGCTGCATAGAGGTGTGTTACTGTTTCACTCTGCCTGAATTTAAGAACACACGTGTCATCTGGTAGGGACAGTCAACACAAGCTGTGCAAATGAACATCTATTCCAGTGCAATGACTCAGACATTACAGAGGCTGCATTCACAGCATAAATTGTAGTTTGCATGATCTGTCTATAACTAAATGTGCAGTTCCCTACATATCCAAAGCCATTACTTTTACCTATGAAATAGCTACACCTCTGGTGAGCCAGGTCTTACATGGTTAGGATTAACATTTAATCAGCCAGTTTACAGCCATAACAACAGGCYTTGCTCTTGGAATTGTGCTTGTATGCTGTCTGCTTATACATCAATTCCGACCTTTTCCAGCTGTTTGTTACAAGAGACGCTTTGAGCTGTCAGAAGTAGCATGAGATCACCAAAGGCCCAATCCTGGGGAGGGATGTGTACTCCTGTTGCTGCACAGAACCCCTGACTGCTGCTGAAAGCATTCAGCAACTGGGCAGAGTCAGCTCTCTGTAAGAGTGAGTCCTCCTCAAAAAGGGCAAGGTTGTAGGGATAATTATTTTTATGTGTTAGGCTGTGGATAAGCTCAGTAGATAYTAGATGTTTTCCAGCGCCTGCCTGCTAAATCACCATTTCCTTCCAACTGAGAGCCAGTACACTGAGGGTAAGATTCATCACATGAAGCTGTCTAGGAGTCTGGTCTATACKCAGCGGGTTTTGTCCCTGCAAAGTCAGCAGAGACAGATAGGTGCACTCCAGAGGGCAACGCATTTTATCCTGAAACAGATGAYGGAAATAACTGAAATGGCTCCCCAAATGCCTGTTTTAGATTACACATCTAGCTTTGCAATGGTTTAGATTTAGCAGTAAAAATTACCTGAAAGACAAAAAATTAATTATTTTCCAAGCAAAGACTTGGCTTCATTTGAAGTTCGACACTCAGTACTTTGAGCAGGGGTTAAAGTAACTGGGCAGGCGCACACATCACRCAGGTTAGGGTGATTTTAATTTCCAGGATGTAAGGATGCAGCCCATGAGATGCCACTAGCTGGACCAAGGATATATCCGGGTCATCCTCTGGTTATAGTACAGTTTCACTGATGACCAGGTAGACAGGAGCTCCCTGACSTAGGAAAGGAAGGGCATTTCAGGCTCTTTTTGCCCAACACAACTACGACTCACGACTTTTTCTCCACACTTCRAAAACTGAGCAAGGCAGGCTTTCTCCTGTGTGGAGCAAATCCAGCCAACCTGTCACTGAGATGCAATATGCCGGCTTTCCGTCTGTCTCCTGACTTGCCCATCAGGTAGAAAGGCAAGACAACTCCCATCTTTTCCATCAGTGATATGTCCATGACATGAGTTTCCCTGACACACATGACCCCATTGTAGCAACAAATTTACTGATTAACTGCTGCCTACCTTTCACATCCTCCTGTCACTCCTAAGCACTAGGGCTGTCCCTGTAGTAAAAGCAGAGATCCTCTTGTATTCTTCCTTGTCCTTGCTGCTGCACAGCCAGTGTCATCAGCCTCAGCTGACTGTCCAGACACATGGAACCTAGCAAAACACAGAACTGTTTCAGACATTCATTCTGGAGCTGCAGAGCAGAACTATCCTTTTGTGTGGTCATTCTGTTCATCAGAAAAGCTGTTGACTCTGCAGTCACCTGAGCACAACACACAAACATCCCTCTTAAATCACTGCCGTCCAGTTTCAAGCTAGAAATACTCCTCTACATCATGCACCACTGCACAGGTTAGAGGACATGGAGGACAGACCAAGAACAGGACTTTTGAAAAGCTGCCCTGGATACAGTGAGAAGCATGTTTGACCTTCCTTTTCCAAGCCCTGGTGTTTTCTAGTGGTGTGGTAGAAAACCACAGTGACTGTGCAGTGGCTGGGGATGCAGAGAGCCCTGCTGCCACCAGCCCGATAAGCAGAGGCTGCTTGCATTTGCTGTCAAACTTTTCTTTCTTCTTTTTCATAATACTGCTTAACACTTTGTCCAGATGATATCTGGCTGGCAGCTGTGCATTGAGAAAGCACAGAATGAACTGCTTTTGCAAATTTCATTATCACTGAAACAGTGACAAATTACTCAGGACTTGCAGGAAATTCTACTGTCAGGGAAAGCCATTCTGGTAAAAGGCTAATGACTTTTAACAGAAACCTGTGATTTTAAAACTCAGAACTTAAAATAAATAGTATTCAACTGCATGCTAAATAGTCTCAGTTATAATTATCTACTGGAAACCTTATTGACAATATTTACAGCTACTAAGCATATTAAGATAAAAGGTTCCCACAAGTGATTCTAGAGTATCAAAATTTTTTTTTTATTATATCTATTATAGCTTAAGAAACCAGTAATTCTAAATTCAACTGAGGAAAAACAGTTTGGAAAGAGCAGATAAGTTGCAAACATCAATATTACAATGTAGAGTCTGAAAAAAAGTCAGAATTGGTTTTGGTGTCTTCTGAATGAGCCTCCTTGGACCTAAAGCTATTTAATGTCAATGGGAAGGCTTCTCTAAGTAGTCTTTTGGAGGCTTAGAAACTCTTTACAGTCATCAAACTCAAAGCAAAAATCTTGCCTTTGGACAGAAACAGCTCGGAAGTGTACAAAAAAACATGCAATAAAAATCAAAAGCAAGATGGTCTCTCCTGAACAGCAGGAATTTCCTTTTAACTTGTATAGCCTTGGATTGGTGAGGAGAGGTGGAGTCTGTGGCCAGGAGCACATTTTTGGGCATGATGTGTATGAGCAAAAGCAAGAAGCTTCAGGTACATAGAGCTGGGCCACAGGAATCCTTGGCTTTGTGGGCATGTGTCCATCTGTCTGTATTTTGATGCAAATATGGGTATTTTGTAGTAACTCTAAATGAAAAAAAAAAAAACACAGCAAGAAAGGATCATTAAGAGTTGTATGAAATGGTGTAAATTCTCACAAATGGTCTACTGACACAAAACTGATGGATTTTGCGCAGCTCTAGGTAAAAGCTACTGTTGTATCACTGAAAAACTGGGTTTACAAAAGAGCAAATTTCCCAACAAAACAGATAATTTCCTCTCAAATAAACTGCTTCTAGGTAATTAAAAGGACAGAATATTAAAAAAAAAAACTTTCCTAGTGTAATTAGAGTTGCTCAAACTAATGGTCCAAGGAACTCCCAAATACTCAGATGCCCTCTTAATTGCATCTGAGCAGCTATAATGGTAAAAAGCAGTTCCAGATAACTCAAGGCTGGAGGGTAGACAAGCTGTAAAACTCATTCTTGCTGGAAAACCTGCCAAGGCCAAGCACTGAAGGTGACAGCTGCATTCAGCATCATTTCCCCATTCTGCAATAAAGTTGACAAATTAAGTGACATTTAAAACAAGAAATCTTGCTTGAATGTATGTGAAAAAATATGCCACGCTTCACTCCTGGAAAGGAATATCCTGCTAAGGCTAAGGAAATGGCTATATCAAGGGACAAAAAGCCCAAATATTTTAAAAGCAAAGGGCTGTCTTTTCTGCACACATCCCTATTCTCGTTAAATATGAAGGATGAAGACCAATTCTTCCTCCAGTACAAACACATTCCCAACTTTAAGTAGATTTAACTAGACGGCTTCATTGGGATACTGTCTCCATTAGGCATATGTTTAAGCACATCAGTAAGCCCAGGGCTGATTTTTCAAACAATTCTATCACACAAGAAAACAGCAATAAAAGGGATTTGAGAAATAAATGCTCAAAGAAAATCCTCATTAGTTTCTATATTTTGGAGTTAAAACCAGATTGTCTTCCAACATAGGGTGTGAAAGAGGACCCGTTTTTCAAAGGGGCTTAGAAGCCAGCTCCTTATTGCAACCATAAAACACCACAGGCCATTCTGAAAAGGTGGCCACATGGACACCAAACTGATTTGAAAATATGTCACATCCATGCATACATTTTGACTTTAAGCGACCAGATTATCTTTCCATAATATTCACGTTATTATGTTTAAACGATATTCACAAATATGATCTGTGACCATATTTCAACAAGTACGTAAGTGCTAAAAATTGCACATCAAGGCAGACAGGTCAAACATTTCAGGGCTTGCTGCTGCAGGTTGGTACTCAGTAAATTTTGCATGAAACTCTTATTTCAGCTTATACTGAGATTTTCATGTCCAGGAGGTTTGTAGGTGGAGTGGTGGGGAGGGGTGTAGTTTGAAGTGGAAGAAACAGCCTGACACACTCAATCCAGTCCAATGGAGGAAGGGCCACCACGATGGTTAGGAGGCCACGCCACAGAACATTTGAGGGGAGGCTGGGGAAGGCGGGGCTCTTCAGGCTGGGAAGGGAGGGCTCAGAGGGATGTACTCATTGCCCGCAGCTGATGGTTACAGAGCAGACAGAACCAAGCTCTTCTCAGGGGTTAACAGCAAAAGAACAAGAAGAAATGGGCACAAGTTAAAGCAATTAGACATAAGGAGAGCAATTCTCTGTGAGAGTGGTCAGACACTGAAACCAGTGTCCAGAAAGCTCAAGGGATCTCCAGCATTGGAAATATTCAAAACTCAGCTGGACAAAGCCATGAGCAACCTAGTCTTAACTTCTAATTTCACTGGTTTTTAGCAGGGAGGGTGAATCATGCAATCTCCAAAATTCCCTTGCAGCCTATACAATTCTATGTTTGTACGATCCTCTCTATTCAAGCATTTAAATGCACATACATTTTTGGCAAATATTGTCAAGGTACTTTCTGGTGACATTTGCATATGGGTGTTCTCATTTGCATATCCAGAAATTCCTGGGTGTTAAGCAGTATGCAGGTTTTAAAATGTCCTTTTTTCTATTTTGACTGTGTTGACTCTCATCAAAATGGGAAATAATAGCAGGCAAAACCCCTTTTCTCTTATCAAATCTGAGATACAGAATGGCATTTTCCATTAAAATATCTTTTCCTCCGAAACCAGTAAGACTGAATATATGTTCTTACGTGACTATACTCCAAGAAGAGAAAAATATAAGCAAGAATTGTGATGGATGATTTAAATTATAAGTAAATCTTTTCATTGCCAAGACTGGAGTATAATAAACCCATAACTCAGTTTCATGTATCTTGACCTAAGGATATATGAACTTGTTCAGAACAGTGGTACTTTTCTGAGTATCACAGGCTTGGTATATCTCATCTCTCTTTTTCTCTAGACACAGCCAAAGAAACGCATTAAAAGTTTTGTGTTTAGCCAATATATTTGAATATAATTTCTTCTGTTTCCTCTGAATTCTGTCCAAAGCGAAAAGTATTTCTCAGTGGCTCAGACAGTAAACATAATAAAGAGGGAGATTTTTGAAAACTTAAGAAAGTAGGAATAACAGCAGTCCTGTCTCTGACTGATGGTCCGGTGATGCTAAAATTCTGTCTTCAACAGCAGCCAGAACCAGGCACCTTAAGTGGAGTGCGTCCTGGGGTGATGTTACGACACTGCTTTATTCCTTAACCATCCGCTTCATGCCCGAGGCTGCTGTACCTTCACGATGGGCCCGGGGGCGGGGCCCTGGGTGCGGGTCAGTTCAACGGCTCGGCCTAGCGGCTGGGTCTAACGGCTCGGCCAAACGGCTCTCTGCCGCGTGCTCGGGAGGGTGTGCCCCGGGGCGCCGCACTGCTCTTTTGGTCCTTTTTATTGTTGTTCCCGCTAGCTTGGAAAAAGGTTTGTTTTTCTTCCTTCCCCCTGGTCTCCTTACTTTCCTTCCCTTCTCCCCGGCCCAGGGAGCCTGCAGGGTGGCCCCGGCAGGCCTGCGGCGTGGCCCCGGCTGGTCCAAACCCGAAGGAAGGCCAACCCCGTGAGCGAAGGGACACAGAAATCCACCAGCTTCACCTGCTGTGAGAAGGAGGACCTGCGCCAGAGGAGCAATCGGTTTACCCATCAGTTCTCCAGTTTCACCTGCTGTGAGGAGGRGGACCGGCACCAGAGAATCAACAGGTTTTTTTCCATCTGCCCTTCTCCAGGCTGCTGTGTGGATTCCCCTTCCCCTTCTCCTTCCTGGAGACTGGGGGGACCAGTTGCCAGCCCATGTATTTTCCTTCTCCAGGCATTTACTGTATTTTCAGTTTTTCTGTTCTCCTGTGGGTGGGTGTGTAGGTGTGTGGGTAGAGGATAAGTTTCTGGGATTAGTATCTAACTGTTTTACTCAATTCTTCTCTGTTCCTTGCGGGCACCTCCCCCACCCCCCCTTTTTCCCTTTTTTCCCTGTTTGTTCTGTGTTAATAAACAGTTCGTTTTTTCACTTTCACCTGCTGTTACCAATTTGTCTCATTGATGGAGGAAAGGGGGAGGCCCTTTCCCTTTGGAGGAGGCGCTCATTCCAGAGCGTTTCCTCCTAAAATTTTGTCTCCAAAACCAAGACAGGAGTGTAAGAGAGAGGCATATAAACTACTTAGCCTGAACAGTCCTCCAGCCTCCACCAACTTGCAGCTCAGGAGCTTTCACAGCCTGAGGTGATTTCCATATAGTCAGCAACCTCCACAGATTGGTGAGTGTTAATGGCCAGCTTAGTCCATCATTCTTATGTATGAAGGCAGGATTGTTGATTGCCAGTATGTCCCATTTTAGATTAAATTTTCTTTTTTTTCTATTTTACTGCCCAGCCCCTTGCTGTGCAATATTTTTCTGCGGTTCTGCACTATCAACTTTCATCTTTACTGCTCTCAAGAATTCAGTATCATCAGTACAAGTTTGTCAACAGTCTATATTCACCCACTTTTACAGACCATTATACATAAATTTATTCATAGATTCATATATTGAATTCCACAGGTCTTGACACAAAGCATTCTGGATTTCTCTCTCCTGAAAAACCTACTATTTTAACCCTCTATAACCTATCTTTTAAACAATTATTTACTTTTTTGCCTTCCCTCTCTTCCTTGGATGCCTAGTTTTGTAAAGTGATCTTGGGGGAACTCAACAAAAGGAGATGCTGATCTCTTCTCCCTGGTATCCAGTGGCAGGATGTGTGGGAATGGTTCAAAGCTGTATTATCAGGGGAGGTTTAGACTGGTTTTAAGGAAATTAGGAAGCATTTCTTTACCAAGATGGTGGTCAAAAAGTGGAACAGGCTTCCTGGAGAGGTGGTGGATGCCCCAAGCCATCAATGTTTAGGAGACATCTGGAYAATGCCTTTAACAACGTGCTTTAACATTTGGTCACCCTGAAGTGGTCAGGCTGTTAGACAAGATGTTCCTTGTAAGTCCCTTCCAACTCAACTCAACTCAACTCAACTCAACTCAACTCAACTCAACTCAACTCAACTCAACTCAACTCAACTCAACTCAACTCCATTCCATTCCATTCTGTTCTATTCTATGTCAAACTACTTGGAAATTTATGTGGGTGGTGTCAGTCAGGTCTGCTGCAGCTGCACGCAAAAAATACCAATAGAAGGCACACCTTTCCACCCTCCAAACATGATATTCATTCTTATTTCCATGGATTCTACTCTTTAATGTTTCAACAGATCTGTTCAGTACAGATGTCTGTCATCAGATTTTCCCTAGTCCCCTTAAAAATCAGCAGCCTATCAGATTCCTAACAAATGGCAGAAACCAAGACATTCTGGAAGAGAGGCTCTACACTGCAGCTAGTAGCTCAGCTGCTTTATCCCCACTTTCCACTGGAATGCTGAGGTAAATACCATCTCACCTGCTGTTGTGACTCACTGTYGTTCATTTGGTGTCTTTGTTCTAAATTCAGTCATACTTTTGGTGATTCAAAAGTTCAAAGCTGAGCTAAGTSCAAAGCATATTATATTCTAAAGCTGTATAAGAGCCTCACTCCTATTTGTAAGAAACAGTTATGAACATGATGTCTTTAGATAAGCTAYACCACTTCCATAAACATAAATGTCTTCTAAATTTAAGTATCCATTCAAGTAATTCAAGTAGACCTGTTGCCACACACACAGTCCATATGTACACAGTGATGAAGTCCCACCTGCATAGTCCTGCCCTTGTCTTGAGGCACTCAATTACCTTCAGTCCTACGTACATTTAGGATTGTTCAGTCAACGAAATATAATCAAATGCCCAAATACAGCAGAAATTCCGCTGGTGTGGGTGAACACCAGGGAATTGCATTTCATACAGTACTGTTATCCTCTGTAAGTATTTAGCACAAAAGCACACAAAAGAAAAGAAAAAAATAAAGCTGAAAAAATAAAATTGGTGCAGTCTCCTCTCCCAGTTAGCACATTTCATCTGGCACACAATAATTTACTATGTCATGGTAACGTGTTCATGGCCTCACTTTCTTTAGCAAGAGCTCAGCTGCAGACCATGGGTTCCAATAGACCAACACAATCCTGATCTATATTTTTTCACAGTGGGGAAAAAAATATGACTTCACTGTTTCAGAGACAGAAAGTTTTTGTGCAGCAATAYGAAATTTTAAGTAGATCCATTATACATCCCTATGGATTTAGACAGAATGCACTTCCTTGCCTCTGGAATAATTCTCAGATGCAAAAAAAAATTACTCTCCCTCTAATCTGTCTTTCTGGCAACAATGCCAGCGCTTTATCATTGCCCTAATGTTGTCAATTACTTTCTGTTAGTGCCAGATCCCTCTCATTAACGTCAAGAAAACATAAGCTCCTCTTTTTCCCTGAATTCCCCTTACAGAGGCAAGTTTTGCCTGTAGTGGAATGTGTGCCCAAATGCAGTCAGTGGGAATTGCTATGTGAGGCTGTAAACACACTGCCTGCCTAATGCTCATGCTGCTTAAGACCTGAGAAGATGAATAAAAGAAGTTTCATCACTGTATGCCTCTTTTCTAACTCAGAGTAGGGATTAGGAATTGTGAACTTTTTTCCATTGTAAACTAACAGGCATAATAATCCTATCAGCATTTGTATTTTTGCACTGGTAAGTGACTTCATTGAGCAGTCTGTATCTACCTTTGAYAATACACACAAAAAATAATTTTAAAAAAAAAGCATTCAGGCAGTGCAGCATGTGTGTCTGTGCAGRGACCTGCTTGTGCCTCCAACCAGCTGTAGCAGTCCTTGCAGATCCACCCTGGCAGCCCATCACTTCACCCAAACCCCCTCCCTCCCTCACCTCACACCACCTCCATCTCCCAGCTGCAAATCCTTCCCACTGCTCATCAGCACCTGATTTGGCAGAAGCTTTTCTACATAAATCTGTAGCAGAGGAACCCATGGTGTTGGGAGTGGGGGGGACAGCATATTTATTGCTTTTGCAGGGGAGTGGGGAAACTCAGATTATTAAAGCTCAATTTTCACCGTTGGTGGAAAAAACAGGACTAAAAGAAMTGGTTTTACAAAGCATTTAAGCTGCCCACCCACAGCATGTACTCAGCATGTGTATTCAGGTCAGCACACCATTTCCTATGAGTCACGTTCAGCTGTGCCTTAGCTGCATATTTTAGTCAGAGTGATCTTAGCTGAAGCCTTTGCTGTGAGGAGGCTGGCAGTGTCCAAATTTGTTCTAGTATCCTGGAATTTGCTCCTTTGAGTGCTGTGACTCATTATAATCCTACAGAATTAAACTGGTTTTGTGTACCATTCCCACTGAGCTAATGAAATAGTTAAAAACCCCATCCGTGGTACAGAATAGCAACACAATTGTTATAGAATTAATAATACAATATGGAGGTGGGTTATATAGCTCAAATGCAGCTACACCAACATTAACTAGCTGAGCATGTTGCTGAGGGAAAAAGCCAAGGCTTCTTTTCATGATGCAGTTGCTGGTTTAGGTTCCTTGTAACACTTCTCTCAGCCAGTAGCATGATTATAATTTTTGAYTCTACAACTGTGGGACAGTTGCCTGACTGGGGAAGTAGTCACAGAGCTGCTCACAGGAGACCACTTGCCCCACAGAGGGGTGGATGCTCACCCATGCTTGCTCCACTGCCACTGGCACCTCCCAGCCTCTGCTGGTTCACTGCAGGTCGTGGCTTGGGTGCCATTTGTGACACACACACCCCCCCCCAGTCTCCCCGAGCTGAGTAACTAACGATGTTGTTGTGTCTTCAAGAGAAACAGAAGCTCCAACTCCAAATCCACCCAGTGAAATATCCGTATTGACATCTTTCTCTAACCTAGCTTGATCTGGTCRCATGAGCACTATAGAGTACGCTTTGTGGGAAATTAGCTGCTTACATGAGTTCTCTGGCTCTCTAAGGCTTGCCCAGCCCTTTGAAAACACAAGCCCAAGGACTTCAGTACTCGAGGCTGTGGCAGCAACTTGCATGGTTAAGAGATGCTTTTTGTCTTACAGTTCATAAGCACAACCTGTAATGCCTGCTGTTAGGGAGGTGACGGGTGCCACAGCCCCGAGGGGTGAGGAAGCTCCAAAGCTTCTTTCACAAATAAGTGGAGGAGGGGAATAGCCAGGAACAGCAGAGGGGAGCAGAGGGGAAGACCAAACACTTTACAAGATGGTTTTGTTTTCCCTGTGACCGGTGAGCTCATGCCAGTCACTGCAGGATTGAGTCCCTTTCCCAGCCTTGGCTGCACACATGGAGAGGAGCAGCAGAATGACTCCCCACACCCAGCAACCATTTCACCAGAGGCACAACAATTTACTGACTTTGTGTTAAATAGGTAGGCTCACCACTTGGGATTACAATTAACATTGGAAGGAGATCCAAGAAGTCGTAAAAGTTTAAAGGGATGCCTGTCATGTAAAATTCTCTTCAACTTAAATTATATCAAAAATCTGGAGCATATGCTTAATAAGTAAGAACAGAATTAATCCCCTAGCTGTCAGCAACAGTGCTCTGAAATGSTGACTTATATCTAATTACATTTCTTTTTAAAGCCTGGTTGCAACCAGTTAGCTCCTGCCCTGACTCACACAGAGAGGAACCATGGCTGTGAGGTGAGATTACATATCACCACTACAGGGCCATTTACGCTTGTGTTAAAATAGTTAAAGCTGAATGGAGTCAATACCTCCAAACTCAAGGAAAGGAGTGCAAAATGAGAACTTGCAACCAACGCCGACCAGCTCTTTATGCCTGACAAAGGGCATGGGAAGGTTTCTATCTTTGATGCACAGTTCAGATCCATTTCCTTTTGATCCTCACTCCGGCATCCCTGCTGCCACCACTAACTGGCCAGGCCATGACACACCACTGCAATGAAAGCCAGGTAAGAGACTTCAGAGGCTTGTTTTGGGGTTTTTCGGGGAACCTATAATATCTCCTAGTAAGTGAGGTACTAGAGAGCATAAGATCAGGCATTTRTACTTATTCTTAATAATTTTATGTTTCCTAGGATATTATGCGAGTGAAGCAATCTAACCCTCTCAGAAAAGTCTTTCTGATTATTCTTGCCTTTTTCTCCTAGATGAAAGAAACTTATTTTTCTCGTTTAGTGTCTATTTCTATACRGAGGCCTATATCTAATGTGGAGTATAAGTGCATGAGTTTTATTAGCTGTGTTTCCTCAAACGCACGTCAGTAGCAAAAGACCGTATTCCCCCATTCTATTTGCTTGAGTTAATATTGCAGTAAAATAAGTGAATTTTAACCCAGGAAATACTTCCTACAATGAGCTAGTATAACATTTTGGGCCTACAATTTCAGACTAGTTTGTATCAATCCTCAAAATGAGGATTGGAACTAATGAGCTACTGATAAAAAAAAGAACAGTGCCCAACCAAAGAGCAATTATAATTCACAATCAGCCTTTGTACTAAGATGTATCAACTCAGCTTTGTGTTCATTCACAGTGTTGTAAAACCACATCTCATGGCTGACTTGGCCCACTCTGCTCTTCCACACATTTAGATGCATTTTTCCCAACAGGGCCTGCTGAGGCCCACAGTAACTTTTCCCAGTGCATGAAGCAAAGCTGGTGAGAGCAGCCTCTACTCCCCAAGGCACACCAGACTACATTAGATATAAAGCTTATATTCATATTGAAAAACCTGTCTTATGTTTTCCATCAAAAATGTTTTTTATTAAACCCCCTCTAGACATAAGTGATTGGTACTTTTAATAATGTATTCAGGTTTTCTCCCATCAATCATAAACCAAGTTGTTCTTTCTTTCTTTCTTTTTTTTTTTCATTATTATTGAAAGATTACCTCCACCATGCAGCACTAATTAGGAAGGAGGGTTGATTGAAAAGAAACCATTTCATTGAACAATTGTTATTCCATTTTTTTGCCAGGTTAAGGCAGGCTTCTGCCATTATTTTTACATAACCTAGCCCTTAGAGATAGAAGCAACATCCTGCAGAGAGCAGAAACGACTTGCTTAGGAATACATCTATAAACCTGACAAGAATCAGCATCCAGAGACTGCTCCAACTCCTGTCCGCAGTCTCTAAAGTTTTCAGCTGAAGTATAGTGAAAATGAGTTTCTGCAGTGCTGGATCCTAACCAGAGAGAAGAGTGGGTACTGCAGGTTTTCAGTCAGGAATCTTCTACAAAAAGCAACAACAAAAAAACCCTCCCTTGCTTTTATTTGATAAAAGTGTCTGTAGGAACTATCTGTGTGAGGAGGGTAAGAAACTTGTTATTTTCCCTGGCACTGGGAGTGCAAGTAAAAGGTTCCAGCAGGCAGTTTTGCTAATAGACGTTGATTTAATGTTAGATTTAATCCTGGGAATGCAAGTTGGGGAGGGGTTGCCCACTGCAGCTGAACTCACATGTAATACAACTGAGTGCAAAAAGGATAATCTAAGGGGCTCAGACCAGGCATGGACATCCAGCACCTTCCCTCTCCCTCAAAACTGAGAAAGCTGAAGTTAAAATCTGGATGTCTGGCCAGAAATCACACAGCAGCAGTATCTTTTATTGAAGTAACCCCAGAAGAGACATGTCCACTCCTTGGTATGTGCTATTATACTTTCACAATATGGATTAGAAAGAGGCCCAAAATACCAAACACGGGTATCAATTCAGCCTGCCCAGTGGGTCAGGACCTAGACATACCACTGGCTTGAGAAGATGAAGTCAGACAACATAAATTCCTGGGCAGGATTTGCATTCGCTTCAAGGCGTCTGAACTTGGAGCTGGTTGGGAGGAGGCCTGAGGCATTCAGAAGTGATTTCCCTATGAAATAGCTCCTGACAAACATAGAGGTGGCCAGAGGAGCTGCTCCAGATATAGCAGCCTCTTCTGAAGTGGAGGTAGACTGAAGGAGGAAGAAAAAATAGATCTTTCTGGGAAATGAGGTGAGTTTATAAGGACATCTTGCATTACTTCATAAGGTCGAGGTAGCTGAAGGGGTAGCCAGCTTAGACCAGTAGCTCCCATAAGCTGTACTCTGTCCTAGCAGCATTCTGAAAAATCCCTCACAGGTCTCTTCCCTTGAGTCAGTGGGTCATCACAAAGAAAGAGAAAAGCCTAGGCACTTCTAGTATCTTTATTTCATGGTTTAGCCCAGGTATGACTGCACAGCAGTTTATTGTTTTTTCAACAGCGCAGGAAATTCTCTCTCAGACAGAAAGCAGGTAGCTGGGATCCAGAAGAGGACCAGAGATATTCTAAATACATAGGAAAAGGGTAAGTAAAAAGACCAACAATTTTGTCTGAAACTGGGASTTAAGAGGAGCAGATATGCTGTCCACTGTGTGCATCCACTGCTGAAACCACAGAAGCCCAATGTCCAACAGGATTTTCATAACACTACCACAATACTTAACTATTAAGCAATTTCTGTCTGGATTGATGGGATTGATGGGAAAATACCACAACACAGATGATTTAACTGATCTTGAGAAAAAGTGTGAAAATTAATTTCATTAGGGTCAAGAAAGAGCTTTTCAAGTCTCTCCTCATTTCTCCACTTCCTAAAATCAGGTCCCCTCCCTCAGCCTCACCTCCTGTATGAGTCTTCTCCCCATCTCAGATCAAACCAAATAAAACCACACTTGGSTCTTGCTGGCTCAGGCCACCAGAGGAGAGCAGAGGAATTGAAGCAGTTTTTACATCCCTTAGGATGAGCTCAGAGTCTGTCTGTAGGTGGTAAGTAGATCAAGAATGCTTAATTCAGTTTCTCACCTTTGAAAAGATTTAAAAACCTGCTGAGATGACAATTTGCCATCATTTGACATTGCTTCCACTGTCTTCAATGCATCCTGGTTCAGGCCTCCAGTGAATCAAAGACTCTGTGCCATTTCTCTCCAAACCTCAACATCTTTCCCCTGAGGCAGGTARTACTTCCCAGAGCTGTTTCCTTCTTTTTCTCAAGGAATCCCAGCACATTAGCTCCACCTCTCTGCAAGGCTCTTCAAGAAAGTTCTTTTGTATAAAACATTGGCCCCCATAACTGCAAATGAAAGACAAATTCAGCAGATAAATGAGCTGGATATTATTTTATTGTAATTTAAACAATCATTTTTGAAGTATGTAAGATTATATAGAACCTGTAATCAGAGCCAAGAGATGTCACTGAATAATACATGACATGATATAAATTAAGGAAAGAATGATTATATGTAATAAAAAGAATAAGAAATTTCTTCTTGCAGGAAGGCTAGGAACCACATTATTGCTGAGCAGAGAGTGATAAAAATCACCTCCTTATGAATAAAGCAATGGGAAAAGGGAAATGCCAGAGAGAATGGAAAYGACCAAGGAAGGCTTGGCCAGGACTTAGTAAGCAAAGCCAGGGGCTTATAACTCTTCCCAATAGAGCAGTGCAGTGATGCTCACAAATAATTTATTCCACAACCACTGTATAAACTATTGATGAGTATTTTTTGTTTTTCAAAGGGTTTTGCTTCCTACAACTTCTTGGCTGATAAAAACAACTGGCATAATGATGAGCTGAGTCGTGTCTAGAAAGGCGATTGTGAGCCAGCAGGAGAGCAGCTTCCCCTGTGCTGGAGTTACTCATCCTGTGTGAGGGGTCCTGGCACAGAGCACAAGAGCTTCCCCAGGCCTGACATCGTGCTCACGGACACCACTGCTCCACCTACAGATTTACCTCATTCTGAGCCTCATTCCGTTCATTCCATGGAAATACAGGTCTCCGCCATCTCCTATATTGAACAGTCATACAATAAAAGAAATTGCCTGTGTCCAACCACCTGTGGTAGGCTAATCACTCAAGATAGGATCATCAGCCACCTAGGTGTGATCATAGCTCTAAGAATGTGGCGGCCTGGCAGCACCAACACTCAGAATCTTCTAACTTGTAAGGAAAGTCTTAGTTACTGCCTGTCCCTCAAAAGCGTGTACACCCAAAGAAAGCGCGAGAGACTATAATTTGTACCCCCTAAACCAGACTTAGTGATGGTTGAACAGAAGTTCACATAGACTTGAATCACTTTGCATCCAGTTTAGGGGAAAAAGATGAAAAACATGAAGATATGCCACGCTAAGGACAGAGCAGCAACATAACTGTGCCTCCTGTCCTGTGGTCTGAACCTCCATTGCCTTGCAGAATGAAAAACAATGTGGTACCCATATGCCAGCCAAAAATTCTGCCACAAAGGTGAATGGCAGCATCAGATTTCCTAGCACTAAGGGTTTTTCTGCAACCTTTAGTGACTACTCAGAGTGCCAGATGGTGGAGAATCAGACATTCATCTGCTGGGCTTGAAAACTTTCACTGGGAATCAGACAAAATTAAGCGCCTGTTAAAGACAAACCATGGTGTTTCCAGGATAAATCTACAGGTGAAGATGTGCCTTCAGCTTAAGAATGAGCAAACTGCAAAAATCACTTTTGCATCAGTTTAATTATCTTCTTATATCTGTGCATYGTTATGATCCTCTTATCCCACAATATGCCAGCCTTTCACAAGTATCTCAGCATAGGTACAACATCCTTTCAATTGCTTTCTTTCTTTGCAGCCAGCAGGAGAAAATAACCTTATTAGTTTGCAGCTTGGGCTGGGAGTAGGAGGCAAAAGGGCTGCAGTGCTTACTGAAGAAAAGCTGGGTCAGCAGCCTGAGCCTGGCATTGAGCTGGGCTCCCAGCTCTTCTACCTGGGTGGAGGAGCAAGTTCCCCAAATACTAGCATATAGCAGTTTGCAATAAGCAAAACAAGGGTTTGTTGGTTTGGGTTTTGGTGTCACTTCTAAAGAGGGAGAAATGCCCTGTTAATCAGGAGAGAAATTATGTTACCACAGCAATTTAGCATGCAGTATTGATTTCTAAATGAAAAAATATGCAGTCTTAACATCATGTCTAGAGTAATTTTATGTCCAATGCATATTTCTCCATAYTTTCTTCATTATAAAATAGTTCTTTCAACTTCTACTGCTACCATCCCTGATAGCTGCATATCCATTTTTCCTCCATTGTTTGTTTACAGCATAACATGTCCAGCAGACTGCYTGCAAAGTGCTCTGCTCTTTTCCTCCCTCAAAATGCTGAGGTACTTTTCCAATAAACAAAAAAAATTGGCATTAACACCTGCACCTTACCTTATATATTCATCACGTCTCAGATTCTGCTGTGCTCTCCCTTGGCACCTGTGRGTTTGGGGTTAGTTTTCCAGCTGCTCTCACTTTCTTTGGTGTAAACCTTGGGGCAGCCATTGCAAAACCCTCCTGGTGTAAGGATAGTAATGGATAGTCTTCAGTGGATGAAACTTCAGACAGAGTTTATAGTCTGTTATTTTGGACAGAATTTATAGTTTATTATTTGTTACAGAGTAGTCTGGACAGAAATTTTTCTGACCAAAAATAATCATCTTCAGTAGAAATTTCGATTTTATTTAAAAAATTCAATTCTATGAAGGTGATGTCCTACATCCAAGAAAGGATTTCTAGCAAAAAAAAAATTTTTTGCCTACTTAAACTGAAGACTTGCAATCTTAAACCTTAAAGTCACAGAAACACATGAGCTCAGACAATTACCTTGCAAATTCTCCTTCTTCTGAGGTGACTGAAACTTTCATTTAAAAGATATGAAGAAAGCTTGGAAATTTTGTTTTCTGACTAGCCGTATTTACAGATCTTCTTTAAAAATCTATCTTCTTTTTCATGGCTGGCTTGCAAGTTAAAACCACTGAAAATACGTTGCTGAGTAATAAATATTAATGCAAATATTAATCTATTTAAGCTTTTTTGAAAGATTCAGTGTCACATCATGCCCAAAGAGACCCATTAACCACTTCTTGAAATTATTAATCTTTTTAAATACCCATGATCTTGATAACCCTCTCATGGTTTTCTCCATCTCTACTATTATTTTGGATCTGTTGGTAAAGCCCAGTATATCAAAGAGGCTACAAAGCAAGTTTAATTAGGTGAATTATCCTTTTAAATTTTATTATGCACTTATCTGGTCTCTTTCAGCAGAKATTTCAAAATATTTTAAAAGAGCATACTGAGTGATTGATAAATTACACCTAATAACACCCCAGGAGGTAGTACAGTTAGAGAAATAGAAACACAGAAAATTTAATTGCCCAAGGTCACATAAAAAGTGATTTGTAAAACCAGGGCAAGCACCTAAGGAGTCCTAACTATGGTTCCTGCAATTTGCTCTATGAAATATGTCAAGCCTGATTTGCAATTGTCTTCATCTTTGTGTAATTATTTAGAGCAGTGCAAGACAAGTGTAAAAGAGGAGTAAAATTGGTGCCAAATCAAAATAGCACAGGTGTGAAAGGATGAACAAGGGAGAAGGCAATGCAGAATCTCTAAATTCTTGCCCACATGACCAACTTGTCTCTGATTCATTAACTCTCTTGTTTACCTACCAATGTAAATGATAAATTTAATAGTGCTCTGTTGACAAAAGGGTTGTCTAGTTATCATTTTGCTGACGCATGACTCTGCAGCAAATTAAATCATTATAGGTGTACTCTAGTGTCATACTCTTTTTTCCTTCTGATTTTCTAGCAACAACATGTAGGTATAATTAGAATTCAGATGTTTTTAGTGTGTTGTCTATCAGGGGGCTAAAATCTGGGTCTTAAATTTAACAGAATTCTCTTAAACACAGAATTACGTCACATACATAGATATTTGAACTCTCACATCTTGTTGCATAGGCCTCACTTGAGATTTGTATCATGCCATATATTRAATGCAACTTAATTTGAACAAATTATATAAAGAGTACAGTAACATTAAAATACTTCTCACTGAAATACAAAGTTACTGACTTAGCAAACTGCTCTCATAACATTGTCCCTTCCTGTTACCAGATGTTACCAGCCAAAATTTCAGAGCACTCTCATTCTCAGTAASAAGTGGCAAACTGTGTTAAAGCAGGGGAGAGGTTAAGAGACAGTCACCAGACATGCTGTGTTTTGGATTCATCCTACATAGAAATGAACTGGAAATTTTATATTGGGAAGATTTTTTGGTGGATAATGCATATCCCATATAATAAACCACTGGTGGGGAGGAGGATATCTGATGATACTTTTTGTCTTCACTAACCACAAAAACTTTTTAACTCTATCCAGTTCAGGTGTAAATATTTTATTTTGACACAAAATGCTTATGTTTTGAAGCACTTTGGCTGGGTTTCACTGTAATGTGAGCTGCTGTGAGCTGTAGGTCCACGCCCACCTTTGGTTGGGCCAGTTTTCCTGAGCAGTCTCACCTCCCCTGTTACAAAACAATCTTCTACGACTACTTGCAAGACCTAAATTTGGCTCCAGCTGAGGTAAATAATGACAGTAAAATTTTCAACAACCTAAAAAATTCAGAAAAAATATAATTCAGAAACTGTGTTATATGCCCATTTCACTGTTTCCCCATGAGAATTTATTTCTCAAAATTTTGATAATTCATCCTTTTTTTTCTTGRTGGAATAAAAGTTAATGTTAGGAAAAAAAAACTTCCATTTTCATCCACATCTAACTTTACATCTCCCAAACATGAAATCAAAAAAGAAAGACAAAGTATTCCTTTAAAAAAAAAAAAARGRAAARRAAAARGAAAAAAAAAACAGCAAGCAAAACAAAGCAGACATTTTTTAAATCACAAAACCAGAAAAGACACTGCAAGTCACTTTAAAATTAACAGCAATACTAGCTTATTCTGCTGAATGTGATACTAAAAAATCTGGTTTAAAACATAAATGGTAATATACCAGGCTAAGTGTTTTTTACAATGATTCTTTGACTAAAGTGCTTTTCGTGGTACTGTCCATCCAAAGACCTCACAGCAATTTTCCAGCACTGATGCGCTAACTCCCCTGACATTGACAAATACACTGCTGTTCTCTTTAGCAGTTATGGGAGCTGAGTCACAGAATATAAAGTCTCTCACAGGAGGCTTTACAAGAAGACAAAGTTTTCTAGGTGTGTTGGTTCTGCAACTCAACAAGCAGGCAATTTCCTCCCCCCTGCAGGTGCCAAGTTCAAACTCCTCCACTGCACTTTCAGCAATGTGGGTCCGACACACCCCTCCTTGCCCCCTCTGTGACATGGACTTTTTCTGCAGCCCCCATCACCACCTCCAACCTAAATATCCTTAATTTTTCCTCTATTAAGTATGCCTGGCCACAATTCTAGAAAGGTCTAGTTATAGGATTTTATGTGCTCTACTTGAAAGCCACCCTCAGCTGCCGACCTACCCTAGGACACCTGACTGTCATATCCCTACACCCGCTGCCTCTTGCCAAGCTCTTGTGTTTTGCTCCACATGCTTCTTAACATTCACTTCACTCCCGAGCCATCTCSCTCACCTCCCTCCAGTTCCCAAGTTGTCTGGAAAGGGGGTGAGAGGGTAAAGACAGGGACGAAGAAGAAAGTCTGCAATTAAATGGACCCTGAGATATTCATGCTACAGTGAGAAATGGTGTCATTCTTTCTTTGCCCACCTCCCTTCCTCTCTTTCACATCTATTTGCCTGTTTATGATCTTTATTTCTCTCACAAAGATTTGATAATACTTTCTCAGGGCAAGAAGAGGGACCATATTTGGCAAGAGTGAGTGGTGCAGTGGCTCCCAGTCCTCTCCCCAGCCCCAGGCCATGGCTGCTCCCCCTGTGCCCTGCCCAGGGTCCTCCCCAGGCAGGGGCTGCACCTTTTCTCCTGTACATGAGATTCCTTGTGTGTTTGGGAGCACATGGAAAAGATGCAAGCTAAAGAGGAAGCAAGCCCTTCAACTTGGCTCAAATGCAGTTTTCAATGTTTAACCTTTTAAAATGGCATCAGCATTGCACCACAATTAGTTTCTAATCTATCACTGCCTAAATCCATGTATCTTTGTTCCAGGTATTATATTTACTGTAGAAAACACCTTATGATCACCTGCTACTACAACATTACACATCTGAAATACATTCCAGGATTAATTAATTTATTAATTATCATAAAATATCAATGTCAAGCAATTTTCATTGTGCCGTCAATTGCGTGTGTACACAAGCTAGGGGAGTACACACACCTTGTCTGAGGTAACACCAGTTTGCATAAATCACAATTAGGCAAAAATCACAGTGAATAATAACCAGAATTCACAGTACAGCACATTCATCTTAGGGAAGATGCGAGTGACCAGGGTGAGAAAGACACCAAGATCAAAAGATCCTTGCTTGCACGGGCAGCAGAAGCTGACGGATGAGGAAGACAATGAACCCAAAAGGTACAATGACTAAACTTACCATTGGTTCTTGTAAGCAATGTATAGTCAGTAAAACCACATTGGAGATGTGTTTGAAGCATGTGGGGAAATGGGGAGAGGGAAAGCCTCACATTAGGTGAATCTTCCTGGGCCATGCCTTGTTTTCCGCAAAGGCAGCTAGAAGTGTTGGAAGTGAGCTGTGGAACAGCCCTTCATTCCGGAAAAACATGCAGCAAAACGATGTTTCTTCCCCCCTTACTGAAAAGAAACTTCAAACCAAAGCACAAACCCGGGTTCCTCCTCAAGGCTTCCTAGCAGGGCAGTGGGAGCTCCTTTTCTCCTGCTCAGTTTAGCAAAACCATGCAGGAAAGGGAGGTGATAATCCCGTGGCGACATTTCACTTAACACTTCTCTGGGAAGCAATAATTCCTGTGTGCCACAGGAACCAGAGTAATGGAAGCAGGCTCTGTCTCAGAGAAGTGTGTTAATGTACTTGCAGCATATAAAGGCCATTATTATGAGCTTAATCCAAGTTTTGCTGAAAGCATTGTAAAGCTCTGATAAGACTTTTGTGATGTTAGGCACTTTCATTTCAGAGCTGGTGCTGTTTGGCAACCCTAAACACTGAGAGGCTCCAAACAAAAGGAAACCCAGGCCTGACCCAGGGACCAGATATGCAGGTGGATTTCCACAGACTGAGGGTAAGTGAGCCACATCCTCCATCCCTTACCTTCAAGGTGAAGACAACAGTTGTGGCTTCAGTAAATAAGAAAACATAAGCACTTAGACACAAACCCCAAAGTAGTAAAGGCTCACACTGAAGCTTTTCTAAATGAGGGCTGTGTGATGAGTTTCAGTTGCTAATTCACAACAGAAGGCTTGGAGCATAAAAAGCGGGGAACTTACTTCTATCCSTTCCTTTTTTTGGACAACTTATTCTCTCCCTAGACATCCCTTGGCTCATTCACCTTGTAGGCACAGGTTCTGTTCAACTTCTTTGTACACCTAACATCAAGTTTTCTTCCAAGCTGGCTTGTSTTCACCATCAGTAACAGCAGTGCTTCCTGCAGCCCACATGCTAACATATTCTTACACATTTTTAAGGGCTGTTGTGGACAAACATATGTTTCATTAAGAGATAGAGATAAGAAGAAAGAGCAGGAAAATGGGGCTAACCGGGACTGAAAGTATTAGAATATCAATAAAAAACTTTATCTGTAAATGATGGCCTTTGCTATTTTTAGCTATTATTTCAGAAACATCAATAATGATGGATACCACCTTTGTACCTAAACTCCTTACTGGCAACTGCATCCCTTGTCCTTGTGACTTTGCCACTGCTGCACAAGTAGGAGATTCTCCCCAAGCAGACAAGGAAAGCAGAGCAGCTCTGCAGGGGACTGTGCCCTGTGATTTAGCTGCAGAGCTGCCACTCGTTTTGCCATGGTGCTGTAGAGAAACTAATTAGCCCCACTGAGAGTCAAGCTTTATTAGCCTCAGTGCATGTYTGTTAACCTTGTCTCACCATCAGGGACAACGCTTGGCCAGCACAGGACAAGGGTCTTTGCACCAGGCGCCTGCACAAAGACACGCCACATGTTCTGGGTCTGTCCCTGGTGCGGTGTGCTGCCCCAGTATCCCCAGTGCAGTGACCAGGTGGGGACAGTGGGGGCATGATTCACTCTGCTCCCCATTTCTTTCCCATTACTTCTTCTCCCACATGCAGGCATGGGAGAGGGCCTGCACCAATCCAGCAGGAACAACATTCTGCCCTATRGCTGCTGCCCACCAGAAGAGTAACCATATAGACTTGCACTACAGCAGTGGTGCTACTTCAGCTCAGGAACTAAGCAGAGGCTTACACTCAGTAAACAAGGTCACCAAGTATTTGGCACCTCCATTCCTGTTGCTCCAACTGCACTTTAGACCCGAAGTGCCAATGTTACTACTACAAGCAGGACTGAGGATACCTGGTGATGCGCCATACTTTCAGGCACCTTGGCTTGAACCTGCCTCTCCACACAGGATGCAGGAGACTAACTGCCCCTGGCAAGGTACCAAAGGTTCTCAAGCTTGTGGAATTGCTCAGGGGCTGTAACTGCCATGTTCTGGAGCAAATGTGGAATGTGTATGTACATGGAGATTAGGTTGGAGGATGGCTTTAGGCTSCCACTTACCCTACAAAGGGAGGAAAGAAAATAATATCCTTAATCTGAAGAGAAGAAAGTAAGGGTGACAATTTGATCAGGACCACACAGAATCACCAGGCCAGAGGTGGGAATCAAGGCTGCCTCAAGTCCTTGCTTACTTGTTGTACTACAAGCCCAGCCTTCCTGCTCTACGCATCCTTTTGGTTACTGCTGAGAATGTGAATTGAGGTTGTGCACCATCTTTAACAGAAATGGCTCAGATGACCCAGGGCATTGCGAACGAGTCCCTTAAGCCTTTTGGCTGCACCCCATGAGCTCATTTCACTCGTGAAGGTTTTTTGGAGCCTGTTGCCCTTCTGTACTGAAACAGCTATCAGGACCTGGGCACAAAATACTCTTCAYGGCACTCTAAACCTACAGGTCTGCCTATGGCCTGCCTTCTCCAGCCATCCCTGGGCTCAAATGAGCACATCTCTGCAGTGACTCTTAACAGGCACACGCTGTCTCTATAGCAATGAGAGACAGGAAGAGGCTGGGAAAGATGCTGCAGAAAGGTCTGTCTGGCACCAGGAGGAGACAGCAGAATGTGCACAAGACCAGAGGGAAATGTTCCCTGCAGGCTTAGGAAAGCGATGCAGCCGTGGGATGACAATAAGGGATGCACAGGAGGATAGCAATAAGTGTCAGTTTTCTTCAAGTCAGGTTTTCCTTACCACTAATGTTTTCATTACCTTTTATTTATAATGGATTAAATTTTAACTACGCAGTACTATAAAAAGTGCTTACTGCACACCGCCCAGCTTGATCTTCATCGGGCTCCTGTAAACTATGAAATGTAACCTTTCCAGCTTCCTAGTGCAGAACTGCACTGCTTGTTATGTGCTTTGTTGCAGCGCAGGAAGGGGTATTATGAAATAACAAGTACTGCATAAGAGTACTTTCAGGTGCTCTGTATTTGTGTGAGGCTTTTCCCTCTTTGGAAGAGTTGCAGTTAAAAGGCATACCATTAGCATAAAACCCATATTAAACTAAAAACATACCTACTATTATAGCTGATGATTCAGAACAGGAAAGGAAAGAAAGTAAAACCTAATTCATTCTTCCCTATTTATTGTTTGTTTCCTTTTTAACACTTCACTCAGACAAGACCAATGAAATGGCCTTGCCAGGGTCAGCCTCTGTTTATAGTTACCTTTCAGTTGTCAGGTACTAGTGCCTTCTTGCCTCATATACAGGAACAGGGAAATATGTTTAAAAATGTGCATGTTTTAACTTAGTCGTGGATTTGACATGTCATTAGGGAAAATGCAATAAAAGCCTACAAGTTTCTGCTTCTGCTATAGACTAAACTACTGATCATGATCAACACAATATGACAGGGATTATTAGTCACATTAATTGTTACAATTCATATTCACAAATTGGTTTTAATCCTGCATGTACCTATTTGCTTTCAAAATCCAATCAAAACAGAAAGGTCAATTTTCTACTTAAATCCCTAAAAAGAAGTTATCTACAAAAGSTGCTGCACTTCATCTCTATAATTTCAGGGGGCAGATTAAAGAACAGTGCAAATTTTTACTTGCGCCAAATAAAGAAAGAAGCAATGCAGCATGTATTTGCAGGCTTGTTCACCTGTGCTGCATCCCTACCACATGCTCTTTCACAGCCACCTATTCTCTATAAGTGGGTAGGAGTGAGGGAGGAAGTGGGAAGGGTGAAATACTGGGACAAGAAGTATATAATCCTGAAGTCACTGCAGAAATCAATATATTGGTAATATATTAAAGTTCCTTGTGTGCGTATAAACAAAAGATCAGGACTTACATATAAATCTGCATATGATATACGGAACTTTTTCTGAAACAACTCCCTGAGAACATGTATTGCTGCCCTACTGCTGTGCTTTTCAAAACCCACATCTTTTCTAAAAGAGAAAATGTCTGCACCTAGCAGATTCTAACTTTGTGTGGGTGTGTAAGCGACTTGGTTACCAAAGAAACTAGTTCATGTTCTACACCGCTTAAAACTAATATTACTATTAGAATAAATAATTGGAAGGAGAGGAAAGGAGGGGGAAGGAAAAAAAAAAATAAAAGAATTACTGCACTGCAGATTTGTAACAACCAATTAATGGCCAGGGAGAGAAATGCCATAGCCTCTGTCACAAAATTTTCAGTCTCCCTACACCGACCAAACAAGCCTCTGCTTTCAATGCAAATATTTCAAACCCAAGCCTACACTGCTGTGTTCACGCACCACTGCACTGCCTACACGACGTGTTTTCTGCATAAGTGAAGGAAAGTTGCAGACATCTTGTACTGTTGCCAAGACACTCTGACACTTGCTCAGAGACACTCTGCTGCTGCCGCTGCTGCTCAGGAATCCTCTGACTCCCTACACTCCAGTGCCGCACCTGGGCACTCCCCGGCTGCTTACGCCTTCTGCCTCGCTTTTCCACGGCATTGGATTTGCCTTTCTTCTCTGCAGCAGCATCCACCTGTTTACGTGGAAGGTGAACAAAACCCCAAAGAGCAGAACCGGATCATTTMTTTGGGGCAGAAATATCGTATTACTTCACACTCTCTATGCCGGCAGGGTAACACCCATATGCTTAACGCAGCCTCACGCCAGCACCACCAACTGCTTTTTCAGAGATTTTTGGCTGGTTTGCCCAAAATGCCACCCCAGTCCTATGTGCCGCTGYCCGTGTCCGGCGGCGGCTCCCGCGCGGTGCCGCGTCCCGGCGGGGCCAGGCGGGACAGCGCTGCCCGACACCGCCGCCCCGCGGCCCCGCCGCCTCCGCGGGCTGCCCGGAGCGCCGGGAGCCGCCCGCGCCCCCCTGCCCGCGCCCCCGGCCCGCAGCCCCGGCCCGYAGCCCCGGCCGCCTGCCCATCTCCTCCCGGCGCCGAACGCGCGGGGCTGCCCGCGGGCTGCCGGGAGGCGGCGGCGGAGGCGGCGGTGGGAGCTCTCAGGGGGTCTGAGGAGAGGGGAGAAGGGAAACTGAGGACACAGTAAAGGARAGCAAGGAAGAGCGGGAAGCTCGGGATCTGATGTGGACGTAGGACACAACTGCGCCTTGTGCAGCAGCTCGGCGRAGGCGGGGAACTGGCCAGGATTTGGCTGAGCGCGTCCCCAGAGAGCCAGCGAGTCCCTTGGTAGGCTCTTTCCAAGAACTAGAGGCAAGGGGAACCCACAACATAGCAGTCAGTGTAAATGGAAGGCGCTGTTTTCCTTACAACAACTAATCGACTTTTTTTTTCCCCAGGTAATCCTCTGTTTACAGTCTGTGGCTGATGCATCAGAGGGCTGGTGGCATCCCCGAAGAACGCTGAAAGCAGCAGAGCCTCAGCAATGGCAAATGGGAAGAAATTACAATGCTTTACCAAGAGATGATGGAGCTTTGCAGTCACTCTCGACCCTGAACTCAACCTTACTAAAGGTTTCCCTTTTTCATTACCTTTTTTCTCGCATCTGTGAGCTTGATTGTGCCAAAACCTGGCCACTCTTCATATCCTGCTTCCTTTCCTCTATCAAGCTGCAGCCAGTTTCACCTTTGTCCAGGCCACTTTATGCCACCTGGACCTCTGGCTACAAATCAGTGACCCAGGGATTAGTGTCACTTATCTTGATTTTCCCTTTCACTCAGAGGATCTCCTAGCACTGACAAGAAGGCAGATAACAAACTTCAGGAGCCAAAACTGAGTTCACCCGCATTACTGCAACTCTTCTCTACTCAAGCCTTTCCTCCCATACTTTTACTCAGAAAAAACCATGCTTCCCAGCTCTCAAGTGTCAGAGTCCTCAGGCAGTCAGAGCAGTGAGAGGCAAGCATAAAGTCTGAGGTACAAGAGGGTGTACAGCTACGTAACTCATGAGTCTTTTCTTTAAATCGTCTTTCCTCTTCGTTCCAGTCACAGCTACATTCCAGCACCTACAGCAAATGATGCAGGGTTTGGCCTCCAGGGAACAGATTCATTCCATGTGCAACTCTGACTCCTTCCTTAATTGATCCTGGACACTTAAAAAGGAATGGCTTAATCCTAAAAAAAAAAAAATGCTAATGTGTCAGCATGGGAATAAAATGTGCGTTCACACTGAGGCCAAATTAAGGTCGTTTTGGCACCTAAAATTAGGGCTTTCTGAACATTTCAGTGCCTGACTCTACTTCATGAATGCTCTTTAATATATATCTGTATATAAATTTTGGAATGGGGATTGGGGGGGATGTTTTTAAAGCAAACGGTTTCCCATCCCCCACATGAGTTCCTGAATGCATTATTGTCTCAGAGGACCCACTGACAGATTTGAAGCCTTAATATACAGACTTTGACCTCACAAGCTGAGCAGGAAACTTTTCAAGGGAGAATAAAACACTCCCTTTATTGTGATTGTCGCCACTCTTCTCTGGCAACAGAAGAGACACAGAAATACGAAGAGGGGTGATGTATGGTGATGGTGAAAGACACATCTCCCTGCTCATTTTCCACTCCTGTAAGTAATGTGTTCCTCAAGCCTGGGATTCATTCTCTTACTGTTATATCCCACCCACTAGTCCCAGCTCCCCTCTGCACCACTGTTCTCCATCAGCTGCCTAAGATTTCTGTATCTTCATGCACCTCTCTTCCTCTCCATTTCAGTCAGGCTAATTCACCTTCCATGATATCAGAGAAGAATGCATTAAAAAAAACAGGAAAACAATCTCCCTGAACTTAGCAGAATTGCCAGGGACCAGAGCAGCCCCTGGCTTCCAAAAAAAGCAATTGCAAAGCCCCAAACTGAGCATGCTAAATACGGTGTGGTTTAAGCAGCCATCTCTTAGGAACCATCTGCTAAGCATGTGCAAATAGTGACTTTGGAGATTATTATGATTTACTGAATTTTGGAAGAATTTTACAGGAACAGCAAGAGGAGGCTCGAAGTATTACTGTGACATAAATATTACAGAGTAATGAAATACTGGCTTTAGTTTTAGGAAGAGAATTCATCTCCCATGAACCAAAATGTAAGCTTGCAGCAGCCTTGAAAAAAAAAATTACTCTTAATGATTTCCTCAAATGTACAGTAAATTTCATTGAAATATAGAACAGTCTTTCCTCGTATGATATTCCCATGCAGTCAAAATAAAGTGTGTACTTTCAGGTGCAAAGCCAAACTCAATTAGTATTATACACAAACCAGAATATACCCTGAATTCTGATCAGAGGCAAGCTGATGATTCATACTGCCATGGTCTGCACATTCGGATTTGCTAGGAAAGCCAGTGTACAGCTTGATAAGGGGTTTTGATCCAAAAATAGGCACAGATGCAATTTTAAACATTTGCCTTAGAAAATTAGGTTTGGAAACTCTGCTTTAATTGTGTGTCATCTAATGCTGATGGGCACTTACCCAGGTAGAACACCAGCTCCTCGATTAAAATGTAAAGCAACATGTAACATTTACAGTAATGTAATTCTATATTCATGAGCAGAAAGCGCTGCTTGGAATGCAGCTTTCATAGAAAGCAAACCCAAAAACCCTATGAAGATCAAAAGTACATCATACAGCAGGATATTTCCCTGCTTTTCTTTTTATCTCAGAAACATCAGGAACAATTGGAAAATCAAGCCAGTCCTATGAAAAGCATGTAAGAGAAAAAGGAATCTGACATTTTCTTATTTTGAATACACACCTGCTTAATTATCTGATGCTTCTGAACTGAAAATGTAAGCCTTAAGAATAAGTGACCTCTCTCAAATGCCGTATGCATTTCACCTGCTCATAAAAGGTACACCTGTGACTTACTGCAGTGGGTTTCTTCCAGCACTGTACATTCCATGCTTTGTCACAAGAGACTTTTAGCGCTTAAAAATAAAAGCAGGCAGACTCTTTTCTTACCCTAAATACAGTACTCAGAGAAACCTTCACCTACTGTCCTGCATATTCTTTGCATGGCAGCATGGGGTAAGCAAATAACAGGACATTTTTAGGAGCTATTCAAATATGGCTGTGGTGTATTTTTAGTGAACACATGTTAACATAAGGAAGGTATGAATGGCAAATCCCTTGCTTTATAGTAATGGGGCTGGGGGTTTTTGTTTGTTGTTTTGCTTCTTAAAGGTCCTAATTGCTCCTCTTCTATTTTCTCCTGATTGTAGCCAGTCCCTGGCTTCATTCATAAGTATTTACAGCAATGCAGGGGAAAGATATGTTTGTGACAGAGAGAAAGGACAGCAGCAGCTCAAGGCACAGCAGCACAGAGGTGCATCCAAACTGCTGACAAACACATCATTCGTGCAATTTTCTGGTGTTTGTTGAGAAAGCACTGGTGCAGGGCTGTAACAATGCCCATGTGGGATCCATATTTGTGGGAAGTTGAAAGTGGGCTGGTTAAAGAGTAGGTAAAACTTCCCCTTTACTATTCATTATATTACTTGGCTCATGTTGACATTTAATAACAGCTGATAAAATATAACGAAGTATAATGTTAAGAATGATCTTACAGTAAGGGTTCTCTGGTCTGACTACAAATCTGCACTGGTATATCATACTGCGTTTCTTAAATGCTTTTAAATTGTTGATTATGGTCATTCCACTCCCTATGAGAGGCAGACAACCTTTATCATCCCAGTTTTAAAGATGGGGAAACTGAGGCAAGGAAAGACTAACAGTGAGTTGCCTGCAGCAACACAGCAGCTGTAGAACCTGATTCCTGCAGCTTTCAGTCCTGGGTCTGTCGTCTGTGCTGCATCCTATAAATGATGCAAAACCTCTGTGATATTGTCTAAGATCTACTTAGTCTGATACCAGTTCATACACACATTCTGAAAGACCGGAGAAAAATTACAGGGTTTTTTAAAATGCCCTTTACTGAAGGTCTCTTACTTTACAGTCAACAACACTGTCAATATGACTCAATATGCAATCTAGATGCAGGTGGAAGAACGTGACAGAGCAGTATGAAGACAATTCTGAGTCAGTGTGCTGTCCCAAAGCTGTACATCTGTAATATATATTTAGATAATTGTCTTTACTAACAGCTTTAGAGACACAAAGCCTAGCCAAAGGCTGTAAAGGGGATGTAAGCCAGAATATGAAGAAGTACAGCAGGGGAGAAATAGGTTGATCAGCCCTGTCTACACAGCTTGGCTGCTCTGCCAGGGACTTCCACCAGACCCACATTTTCTGTTCTTGTAGGTGAGCTGGGTAGGACCTGTTCACTGTGCTCAATAATAAGTTTCTTTGCATCTGCAAATCATAGGCTATTTTTTCATACTTCATCAGACGTGGATATGTGACACCAAACCTACACTTTGGCCATAATTTGGAGTCACAGGAAATAGTGCTGGCTGACAGAGTCCTCATAGATACCTAGCCCATTTGTCTACACCAAAGTGGGATTAGCAATACTTATGTCCTACCTTCTCCATTTATCCAGCTTGCTTTTAAAATCCACCAATACAGGAAAGCCTGCACCCTTCCCACGTGACCCTAGTGCTCCACATTGCTATTAGAAAAGCRTCACCATTAAAAAGCTTTTTTAGTATCTGACTTAAACATCTCCTGCTTTTATTTAAGCCTATGTAAATATTTATAAAATATGTATAAACAAACATTTACATATATACCATATATATAGGTACATGTGTGCCCTCATATATACATGTGCATATATGTGTGCATATGTATGTATTCATTCCTCAATCTGAAATCAGATGCTAACCTATTTTAATAGCTCCATGTGTTTTCTTCTGCTTTCACTTGCAACCTACTTGTTTTGCCCATTTTTGTATGAAGGCATATAAACAAAAGAGAAACATTCACACTATTCTAGGACTTACACTCTGCCAAAATCCCAGTATCTCCAGACATATTTACTAAACCCTCAGTTAATGTTTTGTTTTATACTAAAACTTGTCTCTTAAAGCAGTGCTTTACCTTTAAAGTAGAGAAGTCATATATTTTATACACTTAACTGTGATAGTTAAATTAAAAATTCCTATTTTCCTAAAATAATTTATCCACAAATGAAACCTCTTTTCTATTTTGGTCTCTTGAACCCTGAATACTATAATTGCTTTTCTAGTAGTGTTCCAATATTAGAATATTCAGGGTTATTCTAATAAGAACTTTGTATTGTGTACCCAGGGTAACACATACACAACTATGCTTCTTCACTGGCTCACTGACATTTTTCCCAAAGAATGTATTCTTTAAGTCTGTTCTCTTCTTTAGACAAATTCATGTTCTTGACAAAAATTTGTGCATTTCCTACTTTTTTAGAAAGCTGCATCATCCAGTTATCTAACACAACTGCATTCAATTAACATCAACCAGACTGGGACACCAAGCATATTTATTGTGTTGTCTTGTCTGCTTGTTTTGTTTCTTAAAATGTAGTATGAAAGCTGTAAATTGACTCGTCTGCTTATATTAGCTGCAACACTTCAGTACATCAGGACCATTCAGACTGCATTTCAAAATAAGAACTTAATCCATCTTTTCAAGGAAGGACTTTCTTTATCAGGCCATTATTATTTATGGCAAAGGAAAGACCTTTCCCTAAGGCTGACAGAAGTGTCAGCAGTCACTCTTTTAAAATAAACAGGTGAGAGGCCATGATTAACAGTCTGGTCAATCACAAATATCAGATGGCATAGCCAAAAATATAGCTAGAGAGAGACCCAAAGGTTTCAGCTTAAAGAAGAAAATCTAGACCTAACATAATACAGGGGAACCCAAATAAAAGCAGAGCTGTGTTTTCGTGCAGCCTATGCCAATAGGCAAGGGAACAGATCTATCCTTACCCTTTTCTGAGCTTTCATACCAGCAGAGGAAAAAAAAAAGCACATGCTCCCTGTTTCATTCCAGGGGKTTTTTTTGATCTGTTCATGTTAATGGTACAATTGGGGATCTCCAGTTTTTGTGTTGTCACTGCCAGGAGCAGCCTACTGAAGCATCTCGGAGACAGACCACAGAACTGCAGTTCCAGCCACACAGGGCACTTTCCTCTTTTTATTACACTCTGTAAAAGATGTCACACATGCTTTCTCTTAGCAGTCCTCATGAATCAGCAAAGAGCTGCCAAAGAGTGACCACCAGGGCACTTGGGAAAGAATCAGGTGCCAACTGTCAAAGTATTTCTTGGTGATTTACATTCTTTTTGTTTATCTCTGTATCCACTTGAAGAAGCAGGCCAGAGAGGAGAATTTACATATTTGCATTTTACAGGACAGACTGCAAAGAAGAGATGTTGTCATGCAGGAGCAGGAGGGAGGATTTCTTTCCTTTTAGCAGATGCAAAAAGATATGTCAGTTCCTGTGACTTCTCCCAAGATCTGCATTAGCAAGTCCAATGCGTGGAGCATGTGTGTCCTGTCACGCGTGGCAGCACGTTGGGGCACTGGGGAGTGCAACACCAAAGCGCATGCACAGCCACAGCCCTTCCTCATCTTTGCCTCTCTCTTCCCTTCTGTTTGGTGAACACCAGGGGCTTACACACACTGAAGAACAAATTCCAGCATGATTGATTTTGTCAGTAGCCTGTTTCAGGGAGGAAATCAGCCATCTTGAATCCTGGCAATGAAATCTGTGGATGCAGATTGCAAAAAGTGTGGCCATCCCTTGTCAGGGTATTGCTTCGTGGTTTGTACATTGGGTTAAGAAGGCAGCTGTTGTTCAGATAGTCACATCCTTCATGACCCAAAGGACTTGTGTAGAGAGGGAATGCACATGCTTTGTGATGCTGCTTTGTTCTTCTATTTCATTTCTGCTTCCTCTAGTTTTTACAGTTTAAAAAGTCACCTTAGTTTTGGTGTTCTTAAACTCTGATCATGCTGTTTTTGCCCGTGGTGCCCCTCTCCTTGCTGCCAGCCAAAAGAAGGTGGGACTGAGGAGAGGAAACGAGGAAAGTGAACAATTTCATTGATTTAATATAAACTACTAACTGCACTGAGACCAGCTTTCAATTTCCCAAGGTTGCTTCTAGAAAGCCTTTCTTAGTATAAGCAAATTGCCATCCTTCTGGGAGAAGTGAAGCATGTATGAGTCAAAAGAGTGATACTTTTGTATAATATTCCTACTGTGATGGGACTCAGGCTGGAAATAAGGAGGAGGCCTCCTTCTGATTCACTTTTCTGTTAACTGCAAATGGACAAAAGCTGCAAGTTGTGAGGATCCCTCACCAATCAGCAATGGGAGATTAACTTTATCGTTAACCTTGTCTGTGCCCTCACCAATTTAATTGGCGTTGGCCCAGGTCCCAGACCTGAGGCCAAGAAACATAGAGCAGAGCTTGGTTGGGTGATGCAATAATAACTACTGCTCTTCCCAGCCATCCAGGATGGCTACATGTTGTCTTGATCCCTTGGCACAAAGCACAGGGATATCACTAGCGAGACTTTCAGCCAGTATAAATGAGCATAACATAGAGAATGTCAATAAAAAAGGCTTTGCAACCCTTAAGAGTCTAACCATAATTATTGAACTCTCCTTGAAATTTTTTTCTAAGTTTCCTTTAAAAAACAAAAAAGTCTTTGTTACCCATCTCCTTGCTGTGGGTAACCTCATTCTCTCCAAGCTCCAGCTGGAACCTGCATCATACATTGCTCAGTGCCCTGTTGCAAAAAACATTCCCCATTCGCAGCACTAAATCCCCTGCACATGCTCCTAAAATATCTTCCGCGGTTCCTCATGCCTAACTAAACAATGCAAAATCCTGATTCTCTGCATACCTCCCACAGCCATCCCAGCTGCTCCTGACACCTTTCTGTTCCCCTAGGCCCTCTTCACTCATCTGAAGTCACTCATCAGGAATCCCCTCCTCCATCACTTCTCAGTTTTTTCTTTCATTGGACCACTTTTGGTCCAATGGAKGTAGGAGAACGAACTTATTTTAAATAAAACCTTGTCAACTTCTTCTTCACATATTAGTTTTAAAATTTCCCATCATAACAAGATTTGAGCAGATGCATAAAGACATGCTCATTTCTGGATATTCAAGTCATCCTTAAGCCCTCTGACCTGGGCTGTGGGGTGCTTGACCCACCAAGGCCTTGCAGGCCCTGGGAATGACAGCACGGCCTCGTGCTAATCCACATGACCAGTTTAGCCTTGAGAGCTCCTGAGCAAGGGTCAAGGCAGCCTCTTTGCAGGGACCTGAGAGTCAACAAATGCGTCCCCGCAGACAGGTTTGCTCTTGAGAGCAGACTTGAACCCTGTGCAGATGCTGTCTTTGAGTCACATCTTTCCCATCTCCCTTTTACACTCTGTCCCCAAAAGTAGCTATCCTGAGGCGTCTGCTTTGAAAGGACATAATCATATTGTTCCCCCCTCATTATCCCTATTCCCAGCATCTGCACCTCATTGTACGGTCATCTCTTCCCATCATTCTCTTCTTAATTTAGTTTGGAAACTCTCTAGAGCAATGAGACATCATTATCCATTTTGTAAAGCGCCATTCAGAGCCGTAGCAGAGTGGCACACATACGTGATAGAAATCCTACCCTTCCATTTCCTCCAGAAGAAATGCAGGGCAGGTTGGCGCTGGGTGCTCACTGCGCAGCACATGCTGCCGGCTTTCCCCGACAACAGAGGCCAGAGCTCACCACGCTTTGGTCTTCACAGAGTGCTGCGGCAGGCCTCCAGCTGCTCCACTCCCAACAACCACATTCCCTCAGAACATATTTCAACGGCAATTTTTGGAGTGCCAGAGCAATGATGATGAGTAACAAGGTGCTTTCACTACCTGCAGAGTCAGGAGTATGCAGGTTTCTCCTCTAGTTTGGTAACATCCACAGGATGCTTGCGGCATTGTAATGTACTCAGTGCAGTTCCAGCACACACAGCTGAGCTCCAGCAGCACGTGTCAAGCTGCCTCACATCCCACCCCTGTGTGTCCCTCCCCTATGGGCAACCCCACAGTCAAAGGCAGGGTGATTCCTCGGGTGAAGGGGAGGCAGAATTTTGTGGGGTGAAAATCTATGACTATCTTTGGAAAGACATCATTTCCACAGCAGCTAACGGCACTGCCTGATGCTGGTTACAACAGGCAGTAAAACCGACACTGCTCTGGGAAGACAGAGCAACATCTAGCAGAACTGCTGATACATCAGTTTGTTCCTCTATGCCCCACAAAAAGGCATATATATTGTTAATGATTGGATTCAATGATCTTAAATGTCTCTTCAAATCTAAATGATTCTATGAGTCTTTCTGGGGTCACCTATAGCTTACCCAAAGTTAATGTGCTGAGAACTGGGCTAGATGTCAGATCCTCAAACTAGTTTTCCTGAGATACCCTGGAGAACTGCGAATTGGCCACTGGATGGTTACTGAAATAATTAATAACCTCCCTTCATTTTTTATAATAATAAAATATGTTTAATGGAGACCAAAAAAACCCAGCACAGATGATACTGCCTGCAGCAATGACAAAAGTTCTTCACTTGTTGCTAATGACATAAAGCTCTAGGCACATCCCAATGTTCCCCCGACATACAATGACATGAGTAAGCCTGTGCTCAGGTCTGTACAGAAATGGGCGGTGAGGGGAAAGTGCTGGACTGGGAGACAAGAGACCTGGGCTCTGAGGCCTGACCTAATACCAAACTTCACCAAACTTGGGCCCAATCCTCTCCCATGTCCGTGCTTCTGCTTCTATTTCCACTTTTAAGGTTTTCTTGAAATTATATTCAAATTAAATTTTCTTTCTTAAACTTACATAGGACTGATACAAGCAGTGCAGGCCCACCTCTGTGGGCGTGGAACTGAGTAGTGGCAGGATCGCGTTACAAACTCCAGCATCCCTGGACGGGGCACTCTAGATGCAGCTGCACTGACCCTGTAGGCAGGTCACTCTCGGGAGCGATTCCTGGTCTTGAGCATGAAACCCATGGAACCTTACTGGCCATAATTTGGCCATAACTTGGCCATGCTCAATCAAGTCATTCATTTGCTCGCCCCATTACAAGTGAAACATGGAAAGAGTTTAGCATTCAAGCTGTGTGACCTAGCTGTGAGGAGACAGGAATGATGTCAAGGTGCATGAAGCGTCTGTGACAAAACATTAGCTTAGGTCAGACACTACTGAAATGTAAAAGGGATGATGACTGTCAGCCTATCAACCACCAAAACAGGGAGCCGCTGCTGTTTCACGCAGCAACACATGTAACAGCCGTCAAACAGAAACTTCCCTTTCTCAGATTTGTAAAATCACCAGCCTGGGCAGTTACTGGACTCCCAATACCAGCACCTTTGGCTTGGGAAGAAGCAGCTTGGGCCAGCTGACAGCACTAGGTATCAACGTGCCCAAATACGCCAACAGCTAGAGCATTTATGCTCGTTTCTGCTATTTAAATACAATTTGTATTTATAAACGAGGCCGTGGTCCGGATCGCATGCGGCAGGGACGGGCTGTGCCTACACGCAGGTGGGCAGCGCGCTCAGCCACATGCCGCCGGTGCTGCCGGTTGGCCACGGTGAGGGGAGGGCAGCGCTCGCCCGGCACGGCGCGGTCCCGGCAGGTGCCGGGGCTCCCCGCGCGGGGCACTGCCGGGGCAGCCCGGGGCGGCTCCGGAGAGGATGCCGGGCGGCCGAGGACCGCGAGACGGACGGGGACAGCCTCGCCGCCGGCACCCGCTTTCCCTAATGGGCATGTGCGGCGCTCGCACATGCCCACTCGGGCCGCGCGGGGCCGGCGGGCTGTGCCGCGCCGCGCTGCCGGCGCCGCCGCGGTAGCCGTGCGGCGGAACCGCGGGGCGCGCCGTCGGGCACCCCGGGACGCGGCCCGCCCCCGTCGCCGCGGGAAGCGCCCGGACGCTTCTGGCGGCGGGTCCCCGCGCCAAAGCCCCCCACGAAACACACCCGACCGCGCCTCCACGGGGGGCGGCCGTTCCGCGCCCCGCCGCCCGCCCGTCCGTCGGGGCCGCGGGCAGCCTGCGCTACCCCGTCGTCCCGGGGGCGGCGGTGCCGGCGGCGGCGGGCGGGGCCGGGCGGGGCGGGGCGCGCCGCGGCGTCCCGAGCGCGGCCGGCGGGCGGCCCCGGCGGGAGGCGCGGCGCTGCGCCCGCCGCCCCGTGCTCGGCGCCGCCCGGCGTGGCCCCGCGCCCCTGGGCGGAGGGCGGCGGCGGCGGGGGCGCCCCGGAGGGCTTTCCGCGCCCGCCCCGCCTCGCCTCGCCTGCCGCGGCCGGGGGATTAGTCAGCAGTCTGCGGGCAGCCCCGCTCCCGCGCAAACTCCGCGGCGGGGGCGGGGAGCGGCGCTTGCCCCTTCCCCTTCCCGCGGCGGGGCGGCGGCGGGGCTGCCCCCCAYACACACCCCCCGGCGGTCCGCGCCGCCGCTCCGCGGCGAGGGGCGGCGGGTTGGCAACTCGGGCACCGAGGGGCTGGGAAACTCCTCTCGGGCACGGCGGCGTTGCGGGAGGACGAGCGCCCGAGCCGCCCCGCGCACGCACACGGGCGGGCGGGCGCGCACACACACCGCACACACACGCACACGCGCGGCGGCGGCCCCCGGCCCCCCGCAGCCGCGGCCGGCGGGGAGGCGGCGCCCGGCGGGGCTGCCCCATGGTCTTGCGGGGGCCGTGGGGGAGCTGCGGGGGCCCCGGCGCGGCGCTCGCCCTCCTGCGCGCCCTCCGCACTAGGATGTTGCGGCAGGTCTTGCACAGGGGGCTGGGGACGTCCTTCTCCCGGCTCGGCCACTTCGTCGCCAGCCACCCGGTGTTCTTCGCCTCGGCGCCCGTGCTCATCTCCATCCTGCTGGGCGCCAGCTTCAGCCGCTACCAGGTGGAGGAGAGCGTGGAGCACCTCCTGGCCCCCACGCACAGCCTGGCCAAGATCGAGAGGAACCTGGTGGACAGCCTCTTCCCGGTGAACCGCTCCAAGCACCGGCTCTACTCCGACCTGCAGACGCCTGGGAGGTACGGCCGGGTGATCATCACCTCCTTCCGCAAGGCCAACATGCTGGACCAGCACCACACCGATCTCATCCTCAAGGTAACCCCGGCGGGTACCCCGGCCCCGAGCATCGCCGCCCCGCCTGGCCCGGCGCCCCGCATCCCGCCCCGCTCCCCGCACCTGCCCGCCGGCACGGACCCACCCGCGCATGCCGGGCTCTGCCACCGCAGCTCCCCGGTCACCTCCCTGCAACAGTTGGGACGCCAGCCCGCCGCGGGGAGCCGGCACCGCGCTCCCCGCCAGCTCCGCGGGCTCCGCTCTCTTCCCCCTTCTTTTTTATTTTTTTCCCCGTCTTTTTCTTTTTTCCCTGTTTTGCTTTTATTTKCTTTCAGTGAGAGAGAAAGGCAGTCTGCTTGCTTAAATAATTTTTCGGTGTCTCTGTACTCGCGTGGCAGCTGTGCTCCCGAGTTAAGGCATCTCGGGCTTTGGTAAACTCAAACTTCAAAAACAGTTAGGTACCAGTCTGTCAGGCTGCCGAGAAGGGTTTTGGGGGCTCCTGCTGTGTCTGGACTGCACTTCTGCACGGAGAGGGATAGCACAAAATCTTCTTCTYACTGCTCATCGAGGCAAATGATATAACTCAGGAGATTATTTTTAGTGGGTAGCATTTTTTTCCCCTCCACTCCCAGCCCACCATCACCGGTTTCACAGATGAAGAGAAAATCCAGCCCAGCTATAGATTGCAGGCATGGTGCAGCCTGTGCTGCCGGTTCAAGTTAGAACGGGCAGCATCTTCCCACTTGAGCAGCACAGAGCGTGCGAGTCACAATCCGACAGGACATCTCACCACACCATGTATCATGTCGGAAACCTGCATTTGTTGAAGCTGGTACTCTAGTTTATACCCCAGTAGTTTTGAACAATCTTGGAAAGAAAAATAGGGAGGATAGATGCAAAAACTGAGTGTTAAGAGGGTCAAGTTCAGCCAAGAAAAAGGAAAGGAACATTTGGAAATAACCAGAGGTGTGGCTAGCTCAATCCTGCACGTTTTTGCTGTTGCCTTGTGGAAACCCAAAAGACTCAGCATTGCTTTTTTTTTCCCTGAGTGTCAAACTGTCAGCCCGTATAAAAGCCAATGTTAATTCTTTTTAATCGCTCCAGGGAGTGTCTCTTCTAAAATGAGAAAACAGATGCAAACACCTATCGTAAGAGACTTCGAGGAGACCTCCCTCTTTACTAAACAATGAAATAACTGTTACAGTGGATTCATTTTTATTTTGTTTCCACTGTAGGCACATACAGAACTGGAGTACAGAGCCACTCCGTATTTTATGTTTTCCTGTTGACATATGAGCCAACAGTAAAGAGCAAACATTTAATGAGTGTCAACTCACTAAGTACAGTAAAAGGAATGTTACTGGCAAATGAGAAAACTCCAGAGAAACGATTTTCATTCCTTCATTTTCTTGTACCGTGAATTGCATTTGCATCCAGTATGTGCACATTTACTCTGTCATAGGATAATAATGATAATGGATTTTTTCTCTGTACTGCTTTCTGTAGAGATCTGTAGTTTTATCAATAGCATAGTGACACACAAATAAATGGTACTCAGAATCTTTCTCCAAGCAAACTTCTGCTTAAGATTTATCACGTCAGCAAAAGAGGTATCACTTAGAAAGTTCTGTCAGTATTTAACACTGCCTCATTTTTAATAGAATTTGCTTACAAAATGATTCTTTTTCTTTTTGTGAGATAATGAACACCATTGCCATTTGATTGTTTAGACATTGTCAGGCATATTTGATGCATTATTTCCAACTCTTTACTTATCTAGTTAATTCCAATATGCTTTGTGTAGAATAGATTATGGCCCTTGTCCTGATTATTTTTCTGTTTGTGGGCAGAGGAAGCCTCAGGCAGCTGCCTGTCCAACCTTGTGGATTGCCCCGTGGGTCAAAAAACAGTAAAACAGGAGGGAGGGCTCCTAGCTCCCAGTAGTGTTATATCTGTGGTGATGCAGGACTACCTAATTTTGTGTTAACAGGGCCCACCAAGGGAAGGAGAAAGGAAAAGGTGGCCATCAAGGTTTTCCTATATGTATTCAGTTGCACGAAAGAGAGAAGGGAGCAAAGGCAGCCCCAGCTCCAGTCTGGAGCCAGCCAGCTCAAAGGACTGTGCTTGTAAAGCTGTGTAGGCACAGTCAGGGCAGAGAACCTATATGGCAGCCTTTGCTTATCTTTCCTTTTCTGGAGGATGACCTCCCCAAGGGAGAGGTTTTGCTTTAGAATGAGTGTCAGGTTGGACTCTGGCCCCTCCCGCATGGCTGTTGCTGCATCTCCACCCACAAGCAGGAGGATGGGAGACACGGGAGGATGATTGCCCCAGGCAGGTGCTGGCTGCTCTTGGACCACATCTTCTTGGTTTCCTTACCTGCCATATCCCACTTCATCTGCCAAAGAGGGAAGAGAATGAGCCTTGAGCAGCTACRGCTGCTCTAGTCATGTGGCAAGGGAAGGAGATTCCCCTGATTTAGGCAGAGGAAGAAGTCAGCTTCTGTTATTGTCCCTTAGTAAAGGGATACAAAGTTTTGGGCTGTGAGCGGTTGAAACTGAAACATAGCTGGTACTGTCAAAAKTTAATCGCTCTAACATCCTAATCAATTAATTATTCAGTGCAATAACATTTGTGGTGACATCTCTAAAACACTCTGGTTAGCTTAGTGCAATTCCTCGTGGGCACGTTATCAGCCTGAGAAAGTTGCCGTTGCCACTACTGCCCAGTACCTTGTTGCTGGCTGGGAGGGGATTCTGGGCAGGGCTCAGCCTCAGAACTGTCTCAGGCCCAGGGCTCAGGCAGTGCTCCCAGAGCAGGAGCTGCCAAAGGGCTCCCGCTGTCAGCACACATCTGCCAGCGCGACGCTGGCTGCTCCCGGGACAGCCCCAGGTCTTGCTGAACACACAAGCTGCTCCACACAGGGTCTCCTCATTAGCAGAGAGGTGTGTGCCTGCCTTGTAGAATAGTTTTGGTTTGGAGATGATGCCGAGTACTCTTTTATTTCTTATTTTTGTGTAAATCTCTATCCATAGTCCTCATAGCTCCCCAGAAGTGGTTAAACCATTCTAGGCCTGCCATCCCAGTGTTGTACTTCCAGCTAGCATAGTCATTTGCAGAAGAAAGGGAGAAATCTAAACATATCTCTGGTCTTGAATAGGTGTTCCAATAAAAAGCCTTGGTAGAATCTCAGATATGGAAGAGCTGCACCCTGAGACTGAGATACTGTGGGAGGACAATAATGAAATTTTACTCGCTGCAGTACCTGCTCTATAGCTGAGCATAGGGAACTGGCATCCTGTGCTGTTGGTGTGCAGGACCTTTCTTCCTCAAGATTTCAGTCTTGAGAGAGGGAGAGAGAGAGGAGGTAAAACCACCTAATTGAAGAAAGTGTGCTTTTACCCCTGTATTTCTGATAAGTGCTTAGAAACGCAAAAGTAATTGAGATATTTGGTGTGGACCATCATGCAGAGGTTCAGATGATTATGTAAAATCTGTAAAAATTGTCTAAGGAAGTCTAGAATCCCACCTAAAAATAGTGTTAGAGCAGCCCCCTACCATTTCATGGTGATATTTTCACTTACAGCAAGAGACTTGTTAGGTTGAAGTCATACAGACTCCCTGGAAATACAGACCTAGACAGATTTTTGAACCTCAGAATATATATTCTAACTTAGCCAGAATTTGAGACACCGATGCTTTTGAGCCTGTTTATTCCTGTAGGCTTACAGTGAGTTAACTGCATTATACCTAAGACTTTTTTTTTTAATTAAAGATTTTGTGGTTTTTTGCAGAAAAATATTCTCTCTTCCATTTAGATTACTGTGTTTATAATAATAACACAGTACTAACATTTTTTTTGGCAAAAACTCCACTTAAGATGTCAAGACATAAAGATGAAAAGGGATTGAAATGTAACATGCCTTACTGAAGGGGATTGTATTTGCAGTTTGCTTCTATAAAAATCTGTAGATGATAAGGGTTTTTTTCTTAAAGAAACCTTTACTAACTACAAATTTTTAGAAGTGCTTATACATTGCTACTCTCATATAAGCTGGCAGTTAGTTGATCTAGATAACTGACTAAATATGTATTTGTACACACAAACAAGGTAAAATCAGGTATTTCTGTTTAAGGACACATTTATATAAGAACTTCATAACTTCTCATTACTGCAGAACAAAACAGTTTATCTTCAACATCTTGCAGACCTCATACTTGTTGGGGTTTTATTTCCTCTCTCTGCTCCTGAATTATTCTGTTCCTGTTAACGTGTGTGTTGGCACGCTCTGTCTACGGTCTTCACGGATTTCCTCACTTACTTTGTGTGTGTGAGGAAATTCGTGGAGGAAACAACCGTGTTTAGAAATAACCACGTTCCCGTGTCGGTGATATTCCCAACTGCTTTGCTGTGCAAACATGGCACATTTAAACCATTATTTCCAAAGTCAGTGGAAGTGGGTTGTGGTTGTTCAGCGGAGCCGAAACCTGGGTCTGTTGCGATCCTGAGTAACGCACGGTACCCTTTTTCTAGAAACTTTTGACTACTTCTGAATGCCTGGACACAGGCAGTCAGCTGTGGATCTAGCAATGGATGTAGTAGGTCTCCACCTTCTCTAGGTAGCTCAGGCACTGAAAACACTTCTATGGAAACAGTCAGTAGAACATATAGTGCATTCTGCTGAAAACAAAATAAAGGATGAAATCATGTCTTTAGAGCAAGGCTGTAAGATGAGGGGAAGAGTCCTAATACAAGAAAAACAAGGGTGTGAAAGCAGCAGAAGTGCAAGCCTGTTGTCATAGCAGCACAATGCTGCAGGGCTAAAATGTATCTTATGCGAAAACAGATGAGAATTAAGATACGCAGGTAAGATCTGGGCACAGCCAAGGAAGAGGGAAGGTAAATACCATGTTGCAAGGACAGTGTGGAAGTGTGTGCAGAAACCCCCCTGAGCTCCCAGTGTCAGCAGCAGCAGCTCCTCCCGTGATTCCTGCAGGCGAGAGGATTTGGTCTCTTTTGCAGGCGCTGGTCAGCGCCTGGAGCAGAAGTCCTAAAGTTGCCTGTGCGTGGGAGGACAACCACATCCCACTGGTGCCTGCCACCTCCCTGCCCTGCTCCAGTGGCACCAGCTGGGACGGGGCCCCTCCACTCTCCCTCCTTCACTCTGTGGTGGGATGCTCCCTACAACCCTGCGCTGCTGCCAGCCGGGCAGCTCGTGCTCGGAATGCCCGGAACCCCGTCTTGCCCTGCCTTTCCTGCCTAGGAAGGTCAAACTTCACTTCCCCTCTGGCAAACAGAACACACGAGGGACAGGATTTTTCAATACATGGCTGGACGTGTGTGCGTGATGGGGGCATGAACCCTCGGGGAGAGTGCAGCACGGCAGGCGTCAGAGGCCAGGGACGTGTGTGTGTGTCACGGCCATCAAGGCCAGGCCACCCACACCCCAGGCAGCGCCATAGGGCTCAAGGCGAGCTGCTGGGGCTCCCCAATGGCTATCTTTGGGCTTCCCAAAAGCTGTGACAAGGCCCTGACTTTAAGTTGGGGTTTACAGCAGGAGAACCCCCATCTCCCTTGTTGGAAGATAGAAGGAGGAGCCGAGTTAATTATCGCGATGGGCTGTGAACTTGCAACTATTGAGGTTTCCCTGCGGTGCAAAAGGGATTGTTCCTCAGGCTTCTGCTGGAGGAGCCCTTGGCGAGAGCCTGTACTGTGTCTCCAGCCCCCTGAGAAGCAGTAAAAAGATGGAGGGGTGTTTATGGAGACATCTGAGGCGCACGGAGAAAGCCGCCGGTGGTGGAACTCATGCAAGGTCAGACACAGGAGAAAAGTTTTATTCTTTTTTCCCCATCGTGGAAAATTGATCTCGGTACCACACACCAGGATGTGCAGAGAGGTTTCTGCTGCCCAGGTGTCCTGTCCTCCACCAGCAGTCAGCCCAAAAAACAGAGTGGGCTTCTCTCGGTGGAACAAATTCAGGCGGATTTACAAGGGTGATTGTCAGAATTAAGATGGTATTGATTAGAAAAGCTTCTCCACTTCAGATTAGAAAAGAAAAATCATATCTAGCGATTTTCTGTGGCTACCAAGAAGACAGATGGAAATGTAAATGCACACACATCTGCCACTTTGAGCACTAATAGTTGTCCCTCAGTTGATAACTTGTAGTTTGAACAATATTTAGATTTTATTTTTATGAAAATTGTTTGGAGAAAATATAATTCACTGTGTTTTGGACAGCTGAGAAAATTAGTTGCAAAAATAAATACCTTGCATAATTAGTATCTTAGCATCTCTTCAGGAAACCTGATTATAGAACTGAGAAAAGGAGCCGAGCTACTCACAGCGATCCTCGCTGCTTGCTCTCCAGCTGTGACTTCTAATGTTTATCCCGAGCCATTAGGATCTGTTGGCTTCTTCCATCAGCGGCGTGCACACTCTTCATCCCTTGGCTAGGCTAGCATGGCCAGGAGGCCACTGCCCACCATCCCCCTTTGAACCTCTGCCCTGGACCTGTGGTCTTGGACAGACAGCAGGGCACAGCCCTGCTCAGGGACTCCCTTGCCCCCACTCTCTGCACCTTCTGATGAAAATGCAGTCTTGAAAGTTTAATTCTGCCCATGTCTGCAGAGCCCACGGTGGGGTTTTTTCGTAAATTAAACTGGAAGCTGTGCAAGTCTTTTCCCTCTCATAACCTTTTTACATTTTGACTGAGGCCACCTCTTGACGTGTGGTGGAATAAAAAAGTATACTGCAAAGGTATGAAATGCCAGAGATTACTGAGATCATAGAAAAAGTGGAGAAATTTATAGCTATCTATTAAAGCCTTTTTCTCCTCTTCATTTTCCTTGGCACAAGTTACCTGTAAAAATTACTAAAAGAGTAAACCAACTTCTCATAAAAATGAAGTGTATATTTAAAATTATTGTCTTCATCCTGTTTGCTAGTTTTTCAGTCTTGCACCCAAAACAGGGATAAAATTTTAAGCAGTAATAGATAATGAGTTCAAAGCCTTCTCAGGCTTTCCTCCATAACCACAAGATCAGACACATCTTTACTTTTTTTTTTTAAATGAAAGCTGAGATTAAAAAAAAAATCACAATACATCAGGCTCCAGGACTCACAGGAAAAACACACTTGGTTAAAATGACAACAAAAAAATTCTAAGAGTGGCAACACTGAAGAGCAAAACTAATATTTGATTTGAACCATCAGATGGAGACTGCGAGACTAAATAAGTCAAATAACAGCAGCAACAACAAAGTAATATGGCATTGCAAAGATCATACTCCTGTGAGTAAAACATGTCTGTGTGCCAGATCATTTGCAGTACAGAGGACATCCCTGGATCTAGCTAGTTTTGTCTCATTGGCCGTTTATCCACTGTATGTCAAGTCAAAGTGTAGTAGAGTCTTTACGATGAGTGATGTCCCCCATAAACACCACGTCACCCCTCAGCAGCAAAACCAAACATATTTTTGAGGTATATATGATAAGCAGGTGGTAGTTGTACACATCCTTATGATTAAAAGTGGTGTTTGCGGCTGATCCAGCTTCCAAGAGAGTCTGGATGTTTTTTCATGAGCTGGGCATGGGAGCTTGGCAAAGACTGAAGGGTCCCATTGCATGTTGCTGTCGCTGTCACCATGGAGTTTTCCTGGGAGCGAAGCTGTGCCACAAGAAAGGTGAGACCCATGTGAGACACCAGTGGCTATTGCTGGGTCCTCATCCCCTTTGCCCATAAATTTGATTGGGGTAGGAGATTATGTAATGTGAGCTTAAAGGATTTCTGGGATTGGACCATTTTGCAGATGAATCAGCAGTTTCTAACCCATCCCTGCTGGGATGGGATCTGTTTCCTTCACAGGGATGCTGCAGACTTTTTTGTTACGTGATTAAATTGACAAAATTCTGGTAATACCTGCTCGCTTTTGAATTAAAGTAGGATTTTTCAACAAAGGAAAGGGGTACAGGCTTTTCTCACCCCTTCTTGTAGCTTCCTGCATCTTTTTCACAGACTAAAAGAATAAAAACAAGTTTTCCTTTCTGTCCTGACCATACATCTCCAAGTACAACCCTTTTGCCTTCAGGCTCAGCTTTGATGCCACTGCTGAAAGTTGTGCCAAGCTCTGTACAGTGGAGGGCTGTCTCACAGAGCCCAGTATGGGGCTTGGCCATCCCAGGGCACCCAAACTGACCCTGTCGGGGAGCTCTGGTTCCCCGTGCCTGTCTTTCTATGCTGGTGACAGAGGTAGTAGGACCAGCAAAAAAAAAAAAAACAGCTTGAAGAATTTGCAGCCACGGCTCTCTGAGGCCCTGGTGCAAATGGTTTATCCCAGGCCCAGGACAAGTGAAAGGATTTTAGCTTTTGCTTCCTGGCATCCCCTCCTGGGCCCGTGGACAGAACCAGCTGGCAGGGCAGTGTGATTTCACCACTTCTCATCTGTCAGCTGTGCCACAGGCTTAACCATGGCTTGGTGTGGAGGTGTGAGACCAGTACAGCCCTYACCTGGAGGTATTTGCCAAAAGGGATTTGTCTCCCGGTTGAAGCCATCTTTCCTCTCTGAAATAAATAACTGAGTGAGCATGGGACTTAAAATAAGCAAAGACCAAGACCAAGATATTACCATATGTGAGTGACTAAAGACTAAAGGAAGAGAAAACACTGTTCTAGAAATGTCCGGTGTGGTGCAGGACACACATAAACACCATTTTCAGAAGGGAGATGGCAAGTCCCAGTGATGGTCACTGTTCAAACGACAAAAGGAAGAGGTGGAAGTTGTTATTTCATGCCTGAGCACTTTCAGGGACCGTGTGCCACCATGGTGAGGGAGCTTAGGCGGTGCTGTGCAGTTCTCATGCTGCAGTGCTCTGGCATCTCAGCAGTAAACTGCTTTTTGGTTCCTTGCACTGTTAGCTAGCTGAAAAAGCTCAGTGATGAGCAAGCAGTGCATGTCTCCTTTCAAGAAAAAACATTCATTCAGCTTTTGTTATTCCTTTAAATTTCCCTTTCTCCTAATAGGAACAGTAAGAATAAGAACAGCTGGATAAATGAGAATCTGGTAGTCAGTTTGTCCCAGAACTAGGTGCCAGGTTTATTCAGAGTATGGTTACTTGCTATTAAAATCCTCTGCACTGAGGAGTGCACTATGCATTATGCATTAGCATATTGCTAATGTTGTCTCCATCACACAACAGCCTTTACCATCAAACTGAAATTTCCTGGGGGACCTCCTGGTGTACCATAGGCAAGCCAAATTGCAGACTGTGCAATCCTTTGAACTCACAGGATGTGCCCTTGTAGGCTCTTGGAGCTTCTGTTTTCTGTGGAAGCCAGTCAGTCACCCGGGGTCATGAGTGTGGGCTCTGGATGTGAGTGGAAAAAGCTGTGTGGCCACAGCTGAATTCCCAGCGTGGCAGCAGAAAGGAGAGTGCCACGGGACTGCAGTTCTCAGCAGGGAAGAGGCAGCATCCCTGTGGCACACGGACTGCCACAGGCAAGAAAAGGGAGAGAGAGCCTGCAGCCATGCTGCAGCACACCCCTGCCATGCACTCAAGCAGCAGAGAGCTTTCCTAGGATCTGCTCTGAAAACAATAAAGTGCAGATAAAGTGATGTGTTTGTCTTGGGGAGGAAGGTCTGGGTCAGGATTCTCAGTGCCGAATCCTTGGGTGTGCTGGTGCAGTTCTCAGCATACTTTGTTGGGATGGAGAGAATTGCAAGTTTTCCTCCTATTTGGCTGTTTGCCGCCAATTTGAGACCAAACGTTGTGGCCACTGGCAAAGCTCAGGATGTATCTCATAGCTGCTCTGAACTGCACAAGCTTGCAGCCAGCTCCGGGGGCTGCTCAGCTGCCAGGATGTGCCAGGACACAGAGCTGTCTGCCTGCTTCCCTCTCCTCCTCAAAGCGCCACTGCTGAGAGGTGCGATGGGCAGGTCCTCCCCACGCACTGCCTGGTCCAGCCCAGCACGGTCTTGAAAGAAGCACCAGGCCACTGCTGCAGAACAGGCTCCTGAGTCTGAAATTATCATTTCCAAGAGAAAAAGAGTATTTTAGGTATGACATTTAGCTTCTAGCCTTTCACTAAAGATGGAGTAATAGCTGTGATAGATGAGGGTATTTTATAACCTAAATATTGAAAGAAAGTGCTTCAGATGTGGAAGGAAGCGAATGCTGCAGTGAGGCAGGGTGGGTAAATAGCAACACACACTGTTTGACAGAAGTTGCATGTCAGTTTAGTTTTTTCTGCAATGTGTTACTCCATAGATCCTCTTTGAAGGAGTTGCATTGTGAATCTAATAAAAGCAGGAAATTCCTTCTATTCCCCCAGTTGCCCTCAGCTGCACTTCTTTTATATGACATCTTGTTTTGTAAGTGTTGTCAATGAAAACCATCCAATAGCTCCCATTGCAAAAAAATTAAAATCAGATATTTGTCTTTGATTCAGTAAATCAGGGCATTTTCCCCAAACTAATGATGTACATTAGAATTTGTACCCCAAAACAGCTCTTTCAAAGCAGAGCTTTGCAACCCCAAACTGAAAAGAGATGAAGGATTCTCCACAGAGGTTCATTTCTTTCTCATGTTCCCGCAAATCTTCTAATTTGTTTTGTTTTAGAAGGAAGTTGTGCAAAAGACCCTAATCTGTTGCACAGACAGTTATATTTGTTCTCTCACCACAGCAGAAAATTTTGCTTCTCACCATGGCCAGGTATCTTGTTCTCACAGTACTGTGAAAAGATTTGTTAGTTCAGTTCATTTCTCAAACTTATCTTCCTGATGTCAGTATTGAACTGTTATTTCTCTCAAAAAATAAAAACTACTCAAATGTGGAAAAATACACCCCAAAGCTGCTAGAGAAACAAGATGAGAATTTAGGAATATTGTAATCTTTGCCCATATGATGTTGCATTATCCTGAGGAATGGAGGCAACAAAACTAAATTTATACCCATCACAGGCTGTACAATGTAATCACAAAACAATCAAATTGATATTACCGTATAAATGATGGTTTGGGGTTTTTTCTGCAAATAAGTCTCAAATACCCCACAAAAATCACTATGACTGTTTAGTTTCAACAGATGCAGGAGGTTAGCCATGATTATTAGACATTTTGTATGTAGCCCCCAAATGAGTGTGTAAGCTCTACTGCACTTCTGTACACTATCTTCTTTTTTTTAAAACAATATTTATCATCAAAAAGGATGATACACATTAGCAAACTCTGTAGTTTATTTTTGAAAAACATTGTAATTCCAGCTTACGGGGGGGGGGGGGGGGGCGGGGGCTATTCCCTTGCCATATATTAGATTTCTTTTTCTTCCGTGTTGACTAAAATGGATTCAGAAAAGGTTGCAACAGATTTCTATATTTTTTCAAGAAGAGATGATAATTTTTTTCTGCCTTTCTGAAGCTCAAAAATAACTGGATGCTTTTGGGGTCAGAGCTCAGGCATGACAAATTTCAGAAGGATGCAAAACAACTTAAAAAGGAGGCTGCACTAGGAGCAGCTAGAATTAACAATAACCTCCAAACCCCAAAGTTATGGGACCCTCACTAATTAACAGAACCTCTCAGAGAAAGAGAAAACCAGTGTCTGTCTCTGCCATTGCTTCCTGCTCTCAGGCATACTGAGGATTTGATGGGGGAGAGAGGGAGGAGAAATGAGGCCAAATTAGTTATTGCCAGCTATGTTGTTCCCTTTATGCTGACAGTCTCTATACGTAGGACGTGCAGCTGTGGCCTATCCTTTGCTCTGAGCAAGTGCTGGTCCCCTGCACTGCCAGGCTGCCAGCACATCCTGCACGGTTGGCACACCTCGTCATGGTGCTCTTCTACCTTCTGCACCTCAAGTTCATCTGTTGAGAGAGTAATTGGGCAATCCTGAGCACAACAGTGTCCCTGGACATGGTTAAGCTGTAGCTGGACCTGTTGAGTTTGCTTGTTCAGAGAGGCCAGATGCACATGGTACATATGCAGGTCACATTATGCCGGAGTTACCAGCAAAGGATATAGGGGAATAATACCGCTGGTTTGATGCATGTTTCCTTTTTTTTTTTTTTTGCAATGAGTGTGCTATTAATATTGCAGTCACTGGAACTTCTGTTGTTATTGCTTAGATCAAATAGGAAAGGGACGGCCATGAGGAGCTGCTGTTGTTCTGGCTGCTGCTGTGCGAGATGAACTGATGAATAACGTGTGTGATTTCTCTTTCCCTTGTAGTTGCACTCTGCAGTGACCAGGATCCAAGTTCAAAGACCTGGTTTCAATTACACGTTTGCCCATATATGTATCCTGAACAATGACAAGACATGCATAGTGGACGACATAGTGCATGTACTGGAGGAATTAAAGGCTGCTCGTTCTTCTAATCGAACTAATTTTGCAATCACTTACCCGATTACTCACTTAAAGGATGGCAGGGAAGTGTATAATGGGCATCAGCTCGGTGGGGTTACTGTGCACAGCAAGGACCGGGTGAAGTCAGCGGAAGCCATTCAGCTCACCTACTACTTGCAGGCAATCAACTCCTTGAATGACATGGTGGCAGAGAAGTGGGAATCCATTTTTTGTGACACTGTTGAACTTTTCCAGAAATCCAACAGGAAAGTCAAAATGTATCCTTTCACTTCTTCTTCGCTGAAGGAGGATTTCCAGAAGACGAGCAGGGTGTCAGAACGCTACCTGATCACAAGCTTGGCCCTTGTGGTCACCTTGGCCATTCTCTGCTGCTCCATGCAGGATTGTGTCCGCAGCAAACCCTGGCTTGGCCTGCTGGGATTGCTGACCGTGACCCTTGCCACCCTGACTGCAGCTGGGATCATCAATCTCACTGGTGGGAAATACAATTCCACCTTCCTGGGAATCCCCTTCGTCATGTTAGGTAACTATCTCCTCTCTCTTTTGTGTGTTTGTGCCTCCCTGATGCATTTCCCAGCAAGCAGAGAAGCATCACTGCATGGTTCCTGTTGTCTCATCCCTGCAGCACTGCCCCATGCCAAATCCACACTGCCTCTTTTCCTAAACTGTTTCTATGGTGCCTGGATGTTAAAATCGTGCCTGGGACTCCAGTATGGTGTAGCACCATGCCGTAGGATGCAGAGCCTCTGCAGTAGCAAGGAACAAGGATGTGCAAATGCCATGCCTTGTGAAGAGAGGGAGCCCAGCTGCTGCTTCTCTGGATGTTTGATTCTGGTTTTGGAGGGAGACCTTTGCAGTGGTCCCTGTGCAACACTGACAGCATCAGCTGTGCTGGCAAATCAAAGGGCTTGCCTGTGTAGGGCATTTAGGGAGTGCTGGCTCCTTCAGAGAGCAGAGCAGTGCTGTCCTGGCTTGGCAGGCACCTGCCCGTGGGATAAGAGCAGTGGTTGGTTCTGGGTTGCATTTCTCTAGAAGTTCCTGCGTTGGCTGAGAGAGCACAGGGAAGGTTTCAGAGCCCTGGGGGAGAGAGCTTTGACACCCCTGGTCAGGGATGGACCTGGAAGGTCAGCACCAGCACATCCCATGGCAGAGGGTTACGGAGGGAAGCGGCACTGGCCGCTCCCTGGGTCCCGTGGCAGCAGAGGCATCTTTGTCACCTTGGTTTTTGTACTGCCTTCACTCACTGTGGGCTATGGAGTGGTTTTCATTTGTTTTGTTTTCCTTGAGGGTTGGAAAGGGAAGGACAGAAAGGTGGTCATCTTGCTCCTGACCCAAAGTCAGTGCCCTCTCCTGTTGGCACCAGGGTGTTTGTGGGAATGCTGCATATTGTACCCAAAGAGGCAGGAGGACTTCACAGGAGACAAAATGAGAGCTCTGGAGAGTTCACAGCCTCTTTGTTTGTGTTTGGTTCATAACCAGTGTGAAAAGCTTTGTGCACTGTAGGTGTTTAATATGTCCTTGTTCATGCCATTATTCATTTATGGAGAATAATACATGCATTGATTTGATCACAGCTTCCCCAGCTGAAAATCAGTGCTCAGTAATACTTCAGGTTTCAAGTGTAAGAGTGTCTCCACTGACTTAGTCACATCATGTAGTGATATGACACGTTTTGAGCAGAGCTATTTTTATATCCAGCGCCAGGTTCCTGTGCCGTGCTGGTACTGGAGTGCTGTTGCACTGTGGTATTGTTGCACTTTAATTAAAGACTATGCTTCAGTGCATCGCACTACCAGTTAATGTACAGAATATATTCGGTGGCAAACAGAATTCAGCTACATTACATCGGCTGTCATTTCCAGATGACATCCATGAAAATTAAACTACGTTGTAATCTAGAGGAAATGCAGCACAAGAAAGTCAGAGTCAAAAGAAGGCTATGTTTCTGACCTGAGTCTCTCGTTTCTTTGGTGGGTTTTTGTGCTTGTTCATGTATTATAAAATTCAATTCCTCAAACTAAGTAGTGTATATTACGTGTAACTTTAAATAGGAGGGGATTTCCAGATTTGTTATAAGAGTAGCAGAAAAGCAGTCTAAAGTCCAGCTATATGAAATGAAAGTACATGGGCAAAGTGATTCAAAAATATGAAATATTAGCTTTGTTTAGGGATCAAAGCATCTACTCGCTGGGACAACCTTTCAGATCTTTAATTTACTAATAATGACAGTGCTGGGACTTGAAATCCTCAAAGACTTACAGATAACTATGAAAAGTTTCACATTTCTATTTTAGTGCTCCTTTAAGTGCTGAGCTGTATAGCCAACTCTGCTTTTCTTTTTTTTTTTTTTGCCAGTTTTTTTTTGGTCTTGTTTGGTTGAAGTATTCCACTCTTAAAAGGGCAGCTCAGCTCCCACTGTGAACAAGGCAAGATAGAGCAGCCAAGTTCGTGTGCATCTTGCCTGCTTCCCCAGCTGCATAAAATCTCCCAAGGGACGGGGATATCAACAGGTGAACAGAAGGCTCTAAAGACACTTTGGAGTTTTTAATGAGAACTGTTTTAAGCTGGCAGATAGCTAGAAAGGCAAGTTTGCCTTTAGTATTTTCCTACAGTACAGTGTAAGGATTCAGCATGCGTTTCAAAATGTATTTCATACCTAGATGTTGTTTTGCTTATAAAGGATGTTTTAACTCAAGGCAGCTGAAGGCTAGAGACACCAACCACCCTCCATTATAGCCTGCTGAACTGCTTCCACTTAATTTCAGTGACCATCAGATTAGATCATAGATTAACTGACCTTTAGAAAGTTAAAGGATTTCTGGCTAACGATGTAGCCCTGTATCTATTACTCATAATCTCATGGCTAAAAGCAAAAATGAGATAGGAAAAATGATTACAYTGGACACATTTCAGGGGAGGCCCCTTTACTGGTATACATCATTAATGAAGTTTCCCCGGTTTATAGCAGCTGAGGGGTTTTAACTTTTCATCAGTGTTGCGGAGGCGGGGGGACACTCTCCAGACATCATCTGACACAGGATGAGATTACATCTTTCATAACAGATACTTTTCACCATGCACTTTGTCTCCTCCTTGGACCGCTTCCTCCTGTGTTTCACTGCACGACCGCTACGGCATTTGCATCATGTCTAATCTGAGTCCCCCTTCTGCAACTCAGCTGTCCTCCTTATTTATCCACTGCATCTGGAAAATAATTTATTTTCTTTTTCTTTGCATATTTGGGACGACTCTCACTTGCCCAGTTCTCTTCCTTTTCATCCCAGATTTCCTCACACTATGCTTACCAGACTTCCAGCAGTCTTCTTTCTTTTGACCATTCCACATCTTCCATGGAGCGTGGTGCCTAAATCCGGGCACAGGATTCAGACTGAGGCTTTCAGCAGCAAGTAGAGTAGGAGGATGATTTTTCACATCTTGCATATGGCACTGCTGTTCATACATCGCCATATGTCATTCATTTTTTTCTCAGCAGTATGAAGTGGTTGGCATTTGGTTGGTGGTACATGGTAATTCACAGATCCTTCATGTCATTTTCTACCCTGTTTTCACAGTCGTTTATTCTAAACAACATGCAGAAGTTTGCCCTTGTCCTTGCTGAATTATAGCTTGTTTATCTCACACCATTTCTCCTCCTCACTAAGTTTATCTGGAGACCATCACCACCCTTCCGAGATGTATTAGCTGAAGTTGGTCAGCAATGTTTTGCAATTATCAACTTTTTCATATTTTCAAGAATTAGTTTCTGAATAGTTTGTCCAGTCACAAGCCCATACTAATAATATAGGCAGTATGTCTGCAAAATAGTCTGATCAAGGGGCTTTGTAATACTTCTTTCATTCATCCTGTTTTCTGTGACATCCCTTATTCATCAGCCATTTCCAAGAACAAACAAGCTACAGTGAAGGGTACCAGCCTCTGTACATGTTGAATCCTCAGCTTTTGCATCAACAGGACAATTTAAAGTTACTAAATTACCACGACTTACCAAATTACAGTCTTAGGCTGTGTAAGTGTAGGCAGGGATATCTTTTGCCTACCCCACCTGTTAAATATGACATGCCAGTTTAAATGCTTCATGCTTTGGTTCTAATGACCTTCATTATGGTTTATTCTAATTTATTTTACATTTTAATTAATGCATCTTACTAAAGATGACTCTACATAGTCTGAGTATGTCACTTCCATGACAAATTTTATGTTGTGGCAGGTTTCTTTTTTGCCCTCCCTGGCTGCTGACTCAACGGCAAAAATTGAAGTCAGGAGAGATGTTGCCAGACACCTCCTTCCTCAGCAGGTACTAAAAGAGTAAAGGTCCCCTTTGGTGACTGGAGATGSAGCTGTAAGAGGCAGGTGAGAGGCCGTGCCCGGGGCTGGCCTGAGCCCCCGCCAAGGGGCTGTGCTGGGTAGCAGAGGAGGACAGGCTGGCTGCAGTCACTCTTCTCTCTGGGATATTTTGTCAAGTCAAACTGAGAACTGTTCTTCCCCACCTGTGCATTTATAACTTATGTATATAGTTATATGTATATGGAAGTATATAGTTTATATACTTCTAACATGAAAGTGAAGCCTGAAACCTAGGAAAATTGGCAGGCTCCCACCCTTTGTCTGCACATAGTCTGAGTTAGCATATATCTCTGTGTTTTTTTAAAACTACCATCCACATCTATCAGTGTGCAAACAAGTAGTTTAAGGACAAGTTTATTCACATGTCTAGTTCATGTGGAATACTTTGCTGAACTAGGGCTGTTCATTTTTGACCCTAAGAAYCAAAAAAATAAATTCTACAACTTGGTTGGATTTTAAATAGCTGATTTATAGTGTCAGCTGAAAAACAGAATTAAAATTCTGATTTTCTATTGCCTTCTTCATTAAAAACTACAGATGTTTGGTCTGGCACAGATGCTAATATATTCATCAGAAGTTTCCCTGACGCATTAAATGCTGTTTAAGAACTGCCAAACCTTTAAAAATACCGGTTTCCTCAAAAAAACACAGTGTTGCCAAACAAATCATTGGACCAACAAGCAGCACTGTCTGAACAAGTTTTTGGCAGGACTTTTTTTTCTTCCCAGAGGCGGAGTGGAACCTAGGCACTCAAAAGAAAATTGCAATATAGCCCTTTGCACTGAAAACTAGCAATGTGTTTGCTGTTCCTTCAGAAATGAATACAGCTTACTCGGGGAGAAGTGGCTCTCTTCAGCTGCCAAGTTCGTGAAAAGCATCAGCTCTGGAATCGTGGTGGAACGCCAGGCGCTGCCAGATATGGGCAGGGACGCAGGGCCAGCTCCGAGAGCTTATATTTAGCCTCCCATGCTGGCAGGGGAAAACCAGGTAGAAGTTATGAGAGTGGCTTGAGCTTGTAGAACTCTGTAAAAGGAAACAATAGCCAGCCGTGTGTGAAACTTGGCAAACCAGGGACAAATGAAAAACCTCTTCTTACCACCTTCCTCCATCCTTCCATCGTGTCCTGCCCTGGCAGCATGTCCCTTCTAGGGAGAGAGAAAGGGAAAGCAGTCAACAGAGAGGTCCAAGGAGGGACGACTGGGAAGGAGCAGGTGGAAATGTCAGGCAGGACCCAGGCAGGGTCCTCCTGAGGTTCAGTCCCAAGTGGAGGAAAGTGAGGGGCAGAAGGACACTGTTACAGGGCTGCCTCTGTCAGGAGGAAGCACAGGAGCAGGTGAGGTGCAGAACACTGTAGAAGGTCCCTGGAAGAGCCAGGGCTCATAGTGGCACCTCACAGACACAGAGGAGTTCCGATCGCTTCTAAGAAACACACTTTTGTTGGACAGACATCTTCCACGTGGCTCGCCTGAGGGAGAGCTGTGCTGTGGAGGAGTGAGCTGAGATACCCGTACAGTGGCTATATGGGTGCAAAAAACTGGAGCACCAAAGATGGGATTTGAGGTCAGTTGAGACAGTTGGATGGGATCTGAGACAGCTGGGAAAGAAGGTTGAAAGGAAAAAGTTAGGAAACAAAAGAAGAGGGGAGGTCAATGTGTTTGATGATAGAAGTGAAAAGCAGAGGAGGGAAAGTGAGAGGATTGCTGAAGGTTGGAGGCTGTGAAGGCAACAGGCAGCTAAAGCAAGCAAGGCAGCTGACAACCAGCACAAAAACCTGAGGGTGCTCAGGCCAGCACATGGGGCTTGCTGGAGCTGCATTGGTGCCAGTAAGGCACCTGGCCTGGCTGCGTCTTGGTTCTCTGGAAGAACATGCTGGTAGGGAGTTGCAACGTATGCCAAATTTATACACCCAAAAAGGATTCATTATCCTGCCTATCAAGCATCCAAGTGTTTGCTATGTTTAGTAAAGCTGAAGAGTCATCATTGGTTACATATAGAGAGTTTCAAAGAGAGAGAACCAGCCCCTCCAGAGGTCTCCCCGGTGCCCTTCAGTCCACACACAGAGGTAACACACACCCAGATGTTTGACTTTGTATAGTATTTTTCCACCCATTTTCCTGCTGTCAGTTAATAAAAATGTGGAGTTTACTGAGTCTGGTTTTTTATTCCCCTGCTAAGCTTTCTCACTCTCCCTGTCCAACTGTCCCTCTGCTGTCTTTTCATGCTGGGAAGAAGCATGTCCTTCCTCAGCTGGCTGCCTCAGCTGGCTGCCCCCACGTCCCTTTCTCCCATCTCATCCATCTCTTTTGCAATATCTGGCAGCCTCCTCCAGCAAGTCTCACCCATCTTCCTGCTCCATGCCATGGCATCCCCTTCCTGATGCCTGCACAGCTCTCAGCATCTTTTGGTATCCCTAAGCTTCCTTCATCTTTTCTGCTGTTTTCTGCATTCCTGTCAATGTGTCCCCTCTGCTSTTTTGGTTCGGTTTCCTTTAAATTTCTCTTCTCTCATCCTCCCCTCAGCCACAGCTTGGCCCAATGCTCTTACCATTTTCCCTACATTCTTCAATGACTTCCTTGGCTCTCAAATAGGTTCCCACTATACCCTGCAGTTGTATCTCAGCTGCTTCAGATTTCCCAGTGATTTCCACCATTCATCCTTTCCTTTTTTCACACTGCCAAAGAACTCCAAGAGTGCCCTGGAAGTACACTTGGTTTTTTGTCACTCCATCTGCTCAGCTTTCCCAGTTCAACCCTGCACAGCTCGGTTACAGTCCTAAAGCACTTTGTCGTTTGTTCCTTTCATCTGTCTTCTGAGAAATGAATAAAATTATCCGGTTTTATCGATCCTGAGCAGACAGAATCCCAGGCATGTCACTTTCCTCATCATGCCTTTTTCCTCTCCTTTTTCTGTCCTTAGTCCCTCAGTCTCTTCCTGACATCTCTGAGCAGCCATGCATCTTCTGCAGTCCTTCAAGCATTGCCTGGCATTTCTGTTCCTCACAGGGAGGAGGGGGGAAGACCAGAAGTAGGTTCCCAGGCCACCCCTCGTTATTCAGACCAATTAGTCCTCTTGCTGAAATCAGCATTTTCCACCCAAAGTGAAGCTGATTAAGCACCTCCTTCACCTGCTGTTCTTCCTCACTCCAGCTCTCCTCCTGAAGGATGACGTCCATTGAGGAACCCAAACACCGAATGCATGGGATTTTTTTCCATGCAAATGCATGGAAATTCCCATGGAATGCATGGGAAGGAAGTAGACTTGAAATCCAAATGGTGGCAGAGTATTGTAGACACCAGCCCTTTCTTAAGCAGTGCAAAAGCAGCAAGTAGAGCTTGCAGCTGGCCACACATGACACACAGTCAATATGTGTCCAAGTGCCTCCCTCACCACCGGAAAGCCCAGTGAAATCCTTGCACACGTACGTGCTTCTTGGCTTCAGAAGACTGCTGATGACTCAGATAATTTACAATGTTTTTTGGAAAAGAGGAGCTCTATCCATAGAAGTCAGTCCAGAGAACAGCTTAATATTGAAACAAACTGCTGTACAGTCATTGAGCAAGATCAGCCATTTCCTTTTGATTGGTGGTGCTCCAATATACATTGTGAAAAGTATGTTACAAGCAGCATGTTCAATGAGCATTCATTAATGCAAAGAGTAACAGAAAGCTGTTACACTTTCACTGTCAGCATTCTTTTAACTGTGGAGAAGGTGGTGTGTGCAATGGTTCAATAGAGGGCTTTGTCAAATGTGTCCCAGATAGTCACAGGTACCAAGAGTTTGGCACTGACATCCTGATTTTGTTCCAGTAGTGAAGTCCCTCAAGAGAAACTTCCACATATATGAGAATATTCTGAAAGTTCAGAGGTTAGGGAAAAGAATCCTTTCATTATCTCTATATATACATATAGGAAGTGTATATATGTGTATGTATGTGTGTATATATATATATAGGTTTGTGGTGTGCTTTGCGTACTGGACCTGGGTGGTCAATGAAGACCTGGGAATGTCGGCAGGAGCTGATCTGACTTTTAATTTTAAGTCTATCTGTGAGAGAGATGGTGCACAATTTGGGCTTCAAATAAATGACATTCCCCAAATAGGCAATAGCCTACAGGCCTGTGCGGCAGAGAGGGGGCCAGTCATTTTCAGGTCATGAAACCTCTGGCAGAGGACAATTTAATCAAGAGGTGGATTAAATTAAATTGGATTAAATCTGGATGCTTTGTGTAAAGACCAAGCTGAGTTCCAAACTTGTAATTATTTTTTTCCTTTTTTTTTAATCAGTAAAAATAGTAGGTTGGATGTGCTTTAGCTGAATTTTTGCAACTTTCTGAACATTCCATTTCACATATGGTTGATCTATATATTATGAGTAAGAGTAGTGACAAACATCGCTTAAACAGGAGAATTTAAGAGTATGCCTGAGATGTTTTTCGTTGCAGCTTTCTCATCAGAAAAGGGGAAACTTGAAATGTGGTAAATAAATCGATATCCCACTGGCCCATATTCCACTGGGACAACATTCATAGAAGCAAATGATATTTTGGCTTGTGGCCTTAGAAATTTAAAGCAGATTTAAAACATGTTTGCCCCAAATGTACTCACTATGTTGTACTCCATCTTCAGGAGCTRTCACTTGCTGTATGTCACTTGGCTGGTCTGTGACATGGTAAACATTAACCTTGCACAGGTGATTGCAGGAGGCTCTCACTTTTAAGTGCTTCTTTTAACACAGCATGCATAAAATCTGTCAAAAACTCACTTAATGAAGGAAATGAGTTTTCAGTGTTTTCTGCTGATATGAGTCATAGCATGTCATATGTGAGACAAGCCCAGTGGTACTTAACATACTGACTCCAAATCTAGCCACCTTCTTGGCTAGTGAGGCTTGAGGTACTTGCATTGTGGGGGAAATTCATCTTTCCAGCCACATCTGTCATTCCTTCACTGTCCTGGCRTGGCACTCTCTCATCCTGTACAGCTCCCTTGGTGCAGAGGGTGGTCCTGGCTCCCCCATACACCCCGGGTCCGCACCCCATACCGGCAGCGGTGACGAGCAGACCCCTGCCCTCCTCCCCTTGTCGTCCTCCACGCGGCTTTCTCCCAGTCTCTTCAAATAACAGCATACACTCTGCTTTCTGGGGGATTTCCGGACGTTTCTGAGCTAAAGAGGATGAAGAGACATTCCTGGGAGGACTCCGGGGCAGGGAGACCCTTTGGAGGCCAGACAGAGCCAGGTGCTACCCTGGTGTTTGCTCCAGAAGCAGAGACTTGCACATGCTACGCAGATTTGGCTCAAATGCTTTCGGTTCAGACCTGCACAAGGTCTGGGGAGTCAGTAGATGAGCACGCCATGCAGACATAAATATTCCAGCAGCTAAAACCAAATTTTGCTAACACTCTGCTCCCTCTGTTGCACTGAAAGAAATATGACTTTTAACTTTTGCCAGGTCTTCTGTGAAAACAGAGGAGAGCAAGTGACACGTTTAAACAGAGCTGACAGCCTGCTATTTAAACGCCAAAACAAGCCTTTACTGATTCTTAAGTGGAATTAAACATTCTCTTTATATATATAAAAGTAGATTTTGAACTATAACTTAGTTTGCTTATCTGTATTTTTCAAAATACAAGAGCCACTCAAATTTTCTCTCAAATGTATTTCTGTTTTTAAAATGTGTTTACCTGACATTCTTGCTATCACAGTAACAACAAAATCGCAAATATTACATTGGTTCAATAGTAAAAAAAGGTGATACAAGAAAAAAATCCAGGATTTTCCCAAAATCTGAATCAGTATTTTTTAGTCTATTGAAATCAATGGGACTATTCAGGATTAACCATGTAAGTGCTGAATTATACGTGTAATCATTACAATAAGAGGCTGTTAATTTAGCAGAATTTGGTATGCTTTAAAAAAATAATTTGAAAATGTAATATTAAGTTTAAAGATTTTTTTTCATAATGAATAACTTAAAATACACATACTCCAAAAATAAAAGTGGTGAACCATGTTACCACCATTGCTGGTTAGGGATTGTGGTGAAGTCTAGGATTATGAATACTGAGGCATTGTTTAATTCTATTTAATTAACATWCTTATTCACTTTGTTTCTTTTCCCCTTTTATAGGTAGAAAAATTACAGATTGTTTATATGTGTCTTGTGTATATGCATATATTTCTTCAAAGCTAGGAATTTATATGTAGCATTATTTTCATTTCAATAGTAATATGTAGATCATGGTTTTAAAATTAGCTTGTGACTTGTACCATTTTCTAAAACATTGGCTCATTGTCACTTGTTTGTTGTGATAAAAAATAGTACTGGGGAGGTTATAGCTGGGGTGCATCATGCACCCCAAGCATTGCTGACTGTGTCCCCACCATTTAGGGTGAGACCGAGGGGGTGATTTCCTTTTGTCAGGGCCTTCTTTGTGCAAATGTGTACTTTTTAGTATAGGTCAGAAAGGGCTACACCTGACCAGAACAGAATGTTTCACAGGAGAACAGAGAGTTGAGCTTGTGCTGCATTTCCAAAAGTTAAGTTTAGAAATGTAGGATATTATGACGGACATTCATTGCCAGAAGTCTGGGATCAAAATTACTCTGGCACAGCAAATTCGTACGAGTCTTATGAGGAAGCTAGTCCCCTTTCATGCTTGGGAATGAAGCACAAGACCTAAATGAGGCATCAACCTTGTGCTGGATTTCCAGACACACCCCATTTTCCTGACTGCGCATTAAGCAATTTGAGTGCAGGCTTAATGGCCCAGAGAGTCTTTCAGCAGGATCTATGACTGAAGATATCATTGTGGTCTCCCAGTGTGAAGCACGGAGCACCACTTGAGATGTTCTCTGCATGCACCAGCTAGTGCAGTGTGTGCTGCACGGGGACACTTTCTCTTCGCGGTGTGTTTCTGTGGGCACAGCCGCCCACAGCTGTGAAACACAGCAGATTCCGAGAGCATATTATTAAACATTTTGGTTTCTCTTATTTTGTTGCCAAGTAGATACAGCACAAAACACAACTCTCTCTCCAGAGACTGAGGCAGATTTTTATCTGGTGTGAATGCACCAAGACACTGTGTTTTTGATGCTGGTAGTAAGTTGAGGAATACCTGGGCATGCCTGGGGCTTTCTGACTGTGATCGCCAGTACTGTTGCAAACAGGGTTGGAGAGATCGGCCTGACACTTGGGGGTGAATGGCTAATAATCAAATGTAAAGCAAAACCAGAGACTGATCTAATGGTATCATGCCTAGTTGCCTAGCGGACTCACCTACCTAATTTCAGTACATTTCTCTTTTGGGAAGATCCCAAGTCAGATGTTAGTATCTACAGTACTACACCTTAGGTGATGTATGTGTAAAATTTAGTGGTCTTTAAAACAATGATTGCAAATACTGAACCTACCCAACAGTACTGTCATCATGTTTTTGAGGTGTGTTGTCATACCTGTAATGCAGTTGCAATACAGACATGTAGGGTCTATGTGGCAGGAGGTAAATAAAGCATTGGAATATGTACAACCTATGCTTACACCAGTACATCCCATCCCATATTGCTCTTCATGTGTTCTGAATCCATGTACCATGCCTGCACRTAGCAGTCAGGCTGACTTCGCCTTTGAACTGTGCCTGGAGGTATGAAATTAAGTCGGGCTGTGCTTGGGTGGCTGGGACTTTGATCACTTTCCCAAAGAGGATGCATTTAAGACTACTAAACTGCCCAGAGCCTGCAGTTCCCTGGTCACAACTCCCCTGAGACTAACACTGCTGCCTGGAAACACAGTTGATCAGATGAGTACTTTACAGGATGTTAGTGTCCTATAGGATTTTACTCTACACTCTGAACTCGGCTCCCAGAAACAGGCAAGTGTAGGAAAAGCAAGTAGGATTCACAGTGCATTTTCTCAGATCAGCACAAATGTTTGGGACAGACAAATCTGCACACTGTGGCGTGTTCAGCAATACACACCCTCCTTCAGGTCCAACATTCATGCAGCAAAACTGGAGTGTTGCAGCACCATTTATGGGCCACAAAGTTGGACATTGCTTAGAGTAACCCCCAGTTTGTTACTACGGCATGCTAAAGACAGTGTAGCTGGTTGGCTCAAGCCATACCAGTAAATTGTTACCCACTCAGTGAAAAGTGTTGTATAAATTAGGCTTAGTGCTGACTCTGTCTGCATGCTGAAGGATCTCATTTAGCTGTAGTATTTTATTATTTTAGTGAGAACAGGGTATGGAGCCAGATGTTTGCTTCAGCTGGATGCAAGTATTCTTGCTCTGCCTGTCATATTCAGCAGCACTTTGAACCTGCTATATATTCTGAGCTGAAATTGTGCCTGCTGGGAGAGGCCACATGAGGCAGGCCGGGTATTTAGTCAACAACTGGTTGATTGCAACTCCTGTGACAAAGGCAGTCCGGATTAGCGGTTTCACTTGGCTTGTCAGAAGATGGGAGCTGATGAGCTCACTGATCTAGCTGGAAAAAAATAAGTCAGCAGGGGGAAATTATCTCAGCCTCCTTGTTGACATTACTGTGGAAAGCAGTCCTAGAGCAGAGCAGTGTACATTGTTATTTTTAATACTATCAGCTAGGAAAATTCATTGCACCTTCATTATATCATATGTTATTGCAGGTACCGTTTTGGAAAGGGCAGTTCCTGCGATATGATTCTGATCTCCCATGTACTATTTTTGCACAAGAGCAGTTCTTGAGACCTTGCCTGCATTGGCAGCAAGCTGGGATATGAATTTACAGCATCCTAGCTATTTCATGTTAATTCATCCGGTGTTTGTCTCTGCGGATGATATTTCACTCCACTTTGAATGTGAATCAAGCTGTGCTTCACAGATATACACAAAGAAAGCTGGTGCAACATAGCTTGCCCTCTGTACATTCACACTCTTTCACAGCACACTAAATTCCTCTTGCAGACAAGTGCTCCTATTCAGTGGGGTGATTTCAGGCTTAAATCAACCTAAGTGGGACAACACTCATCCAGCTGAACTGATAGTGTTACAAGGATGCAGCCATTACAATACAAGCAAAAACCTGAGATCAAAATCCATGCTTAACCTCAGTAGTTCCATCAGAGCATGCTTCCACTTCAAATTTTTGCCCACCCAGTTTACAAGGCTCCCATATATCCTACTATGACTCATTACCCATTTCGGACAGTCTTTTGTGCCATCAGCATCCGGAAAAGATTTTGGTTTAAAAAGTAATCCTAAAAAAAAAAAAAAAAAGGTGCTGCTTTCTAATCCCCACCATTCCTTTAGTCCAGTGTAGACTAAAACAGGTGAATTAGTAGCCACCTGGGAGCAGAAAACTTAAGTAGGTGGGGGAATGTAATGCCTGAGAAGGGAGAAACACCCCAAACCCAGCTTTGTCACTAGTGAAGTCTGGCCCCTTTGGAAGACAGTTTGATGCTTTATTGGGGTTAATTGTGCCAGTTAATGGGCACCATACAYTCTGGGGCAGCATTCAGCTTCACCGAGGGGCAAGATCCAGCGCTGGTAGYGTTAAAATGGGATTAATAAAATCCATTACCCCTGAAATGAGACCTTCCACACAGAAGGCTGGAACTTCACAACCTGTAAGTAGTGTTTTATTCAGAGAGATCTTACTCAAGTACCAAACACATATGGAGACATACAACCTTCAAGACAGTAAGGACAAAAAGATGACACCCACAGTGTAATATTATTCTCTACTTTCGTAGATGGGTAGAACTGCAAAAAGAAGAACCAAAAACCTTGTTCTCAGTCATTCCCCTTAATTTCTCTTACAGAAGAAGTCTATTTGGATACCCAGGCCTCATCTTATCACAATAAGATCAAAACTTCACATGATTTTAGTGCAAAATTGAACATATCCCTCAGTTTTTAAACAACAAAAGCAGGCAGCAGCCCTTGTTTCAAGTAAGCAATTAAGCTGAGCAAATACAGAACTGGTCTGTGACTCCAGTGACCAGGAGGTCACTCCGCTGCCCTCTCACAGGCTCTGGGGCTGCTTAAATCCCTTCACCCCTCTCTGCTTCAGTCTTGCCATTTGCCAGTCAGGAGCAGAGCCAACTTTAACCCTGGGCTGCCAGTGCCCATTCGTAAAGGCCCCTTGCCTTAAACAGCCACTTAACAGTGGAAAGGATCATTTCTTTTTTCAGGTTTTGAAATGGTACTAAAAAGAACAGTTTCAGTGCCTGCACATAAGTAGTATTTACAAATGAAGCAAATAATCTGATAATTTTAAGGAACAGAAAATTTTGCTTTAGTTTTCACAACTTCCCACAAGTGCTTTTTTTTTCATGTATGCTCCGCATTGATTTTGCAGAGCATGTGTAATTGCAAGACTTGTTTCTGAAGGAGGCAAATGAAACTTTTTATAGCATTTTCAGGCTACTCATAAAAGTGCGGTATTTGAGCTAGGCCTAATTTATTGGTTTTATTGGTAACCCAAATTAAAGGTAGCCCACCTCAGCCTGAAAAACCTGTAAAGTCCTCAGCATTAACAGTAATTATCTTCTTCATTTTTTTTGGCTACAAAAGCCAGAACATCTGTTCTCAGTCATCCGACACATGGTAGGTGTATGTCTTAAATGCAAAGTAGCAGAAAAGAAGAATAAGAAAAAAAAGGTTGATCCCGATTTTGTCCAATACCTTTCTCCCATCCCTTTAACATTTTCGTTTGACCCTGAACCTCTTTTTCTTAAAAACATCCCATCTTTCTGTGTACTTCTTGTTAGCTCATGATTGTACAGCCTGACTGTAGGGCATGACCAGTGAATCATAATAGCAAATGTCAGCAGGAAAAGATCTCCAGTAGCCCATTAGCTGTTTGAGTTCATATTTATTATTTACAGAATGACCGTGAATAATGAACAAGTTGCTCTAAATGATTACAGAATTGTGGCTAAATCTCTATTAAAARGGGAAAATCAGTTGAAGCAATTACAGAATTTATTTACAGGGAAAAAATTGCCTTCTTCTCATTAATATTATATAGAGTAGACATAACACCAGCAAGAGAAATAGAGGTAATTGATGCAAATTGATTAGAGATGCAAAAAATGGAAACTCTGAAATGACAGAGAAGTGAAAGAAATTCTCACGAAATGCTTCCATGGAGATATCTGCCCTAATCTGTGTGGGTTAGACTTATACAAACACCAGTGAGTTAGACAGTGCTGGAGATTGTTACCCCAAGTCGTTTTTACAGTCAGAATTTAGAGAGGTAAATTAGGTTAGGTAAATCCCATACTGCTAAATACAGCTAATCTTTTGATTGCCAAGCCTAATTTGTGCTTGACTTTGGGCCTAATTTTTTTCTTGGAGGAAACTGGATCAGGTCAGTAGTGCCACTGGTGCAGAAAGCATGCAACTTTGTCATTTAGGCATGTCCTCCTAAAGGTAGATGATAATTCTCTAGCTATCATACAGATGGACAGAGAAATCACAAACTGTGCAATTGAAGGAAAATACCAGTTCCTAGTACACAGATTGTGTGGCAAACAACAAAAGGAACCTATCCTAAAATAGAAGAGTATCCAAATATTTTTCTCTTGGCTTTGTGGAGCACATGTGGTGACGCCTCTTCATGCATTTACTTGAGCAGTTCTCTAAATCATATTTTGTTTTAGGGTAGTCTTGAAGATTATGTAAGAGCATATTGTGGTTTTATGTTTCCTGCTTAAAGAAAGTATCTGGTATCAGAAGTCATGTTATCAGGCATTATCCAAAATCTTATACCTGTTAAAAAGTCATGCTCAGCATCACATTTAATTAGCTCTAATTTGTTTCTCTCATTGCAGAGTCAAAGGCTTTCCAAATTAATATGGCTATTTGAGTATTTTTAGGCAAGAGCCTATTAACGCTGAAATGGTTTTTTTACAAAAACATGCTATAGCTGAAGCTCATGATGGAAGTAATTTGTAATATTCAATGACCTCATTTTATTCTGTTTTGCTCACTCAAAGCTAATGCGTATGATGCCATGTGAAATTCGCAGACGAGCCTGTCTGCAGGACTCATGGGAGCCATAAATGGATTAAACCTCTCACTCCCTGCTTTGGCAAGTGATCAGTTACATTTAAATAAAGGTCAGTCTGTCTTTACAAAGAACACACTGAAAGCAAGCTTAATAGCTTTCCCTACAGGGCCTAGAACATAACTATTTGAAGCATAATTAGCAACGGGGTGCCAGTCACTGATTGTGCTTTTTGCTTGATTTTATGTCTGGGGAGTTCCCGTATTCCCCATTAGCTTCAAGAGGGGGCACAGTGCTAGTTATCAAATTGACAGTCTTGACCTGGCTTCTGAAAGCAGCTGTAAAACATTGTTTGGGAAAATTAAGATGAATGCCAAAGCCAGGTCTGTAGTAGTGCTACAAATTGGACATTCAAGGTCCATGCCATGACTTTAAATAACAAAATAGGTAAAATATCTGATATACACAAGAGCGTGGACTTTGTTACGCTAAATACCAGGTGATAAGGAGATACACCAGCTGTCCTATTGTCTCATCTTATGTATTCACTCTGTATTGTGAATTCTTTATAAAATACTCCATACCTATTCTTTTCAGCATAACAGTGACCAGCTCTGCCATCTGTTAAAATACAGATTTCAGGAAGGGTGGAGTGAATCAGCTACAACTGCCCCTACAGTAAAAGGTGCTGAACCCAAAAGGGTTATTTTGTCAAGTTAATTAAATACTTAGTCTATATGAGGCATTTAAGAATAAACGTGATTATAGACTCATAGAAAGGTTTGGGCTGGAAGGGACCTTCAAGATCATCTAGTTCCAATGTCYCTGTTATGTTCTGTGGTGTTCCAGTTCTTCAGAATACCTCATTTGCTTGGGGTTTCTTGACTGGTATTTATACCCCTTGCAGCAAAAGTGATAATTGTCTACAGGTGGAGAGCACAGAGCTGATACAGCAATTTTGGTACTCTGCAGACAGACTGAAAGTCTAAGAGAGATCTGTGAATTACCTTGATCTGCCTGACTGGAGCATCAGCTTCAAAAGTCTAGTGATTGCACTTCAGTGTTATCAGCAACTAACTTAGCACTGATCATTTTATCTAATACTATCAGGGAAGATAGGTAAGAGCAAAACACAGTGGACTGGCTTTTGGGAATTTCTGGAGATAATCCAAGAGCAGACCAGAGAAGTAGAGAAGTGACAGCAAAATCAGCAAAAGAATGAGGAGGAATTAAAAGGCAGCAAAGAGGGTGGGATTAGACAGAAAGGATCTGTCAAGTAAAGATGAACATTATATGAATTATTATGAGAAAATATTAGAGTCTTATATTTTAGGTGTGATACAAAGACTATATTCTGATCACCTCTGTGTAAATCATCAACCTGCTTTTACCTCAGCCCCCCTCACTTGGTAGCTGGTCAATGGCTGCATTCCCAGCTCAGGTCCACTATGAAAGAGCAGAGGTCTGTGTCCTCCAAACACATCTTGGTTATCAGTCACAAAATAGAAACTGTAAGAGGAAGATGACCAACCAAGGATTAAAATAAAAGCATGTACTTTTCCTGACTTACCTACTTTTGGGGGTTAAACACAGGATTTTAGGTGAACAGGTTTTCATCTTCATGAGTGATATATGCATTTTAAGAGTCACTTAAATACATTAGAAAATGTAGGCATTGCCAAGAAAATAGGGCTGTATTTGGTTTTATAAGCTCTTAGATATATAAAGAAGACCAATGCCTTAAGCAGCTCTRTATCAGTTCTACCACTCTGCATCTCTAAATTCTATTTGTGCTTTTATTTGTGCTTTTATTTGTTTGTTTTGTTTCCAGGATTTCTTTTTCCTGATGGAAAATTTGTACAGGAAGTGGAGAAATTAGTAACTGATTTAATTAACAATTTTCAGCTTATATGGAATTTTCATTTTTTACAGATTTTCTACAAAGCAGCCAACTAAAGCTCTGCTTCCAGCGTAGGCACTTCAAGGTCGTATTTCTTTGTTTTCACCACAGGTGAGATACCATCACCAGGAAAAACTAATTTGAAAGCATCTTCCATCACAGGCACTCGGAAATAATGAAATGAAACAGCCAACCAGAAAAAAAAAATGCTTTTTCTGTAACCCATGAATCCTGTGCCAGCGATGCAGGACTCTCCTTAAGCTCTGGCAGTAAGGTTTGCTGGTCACATAGCGAACRTGCTCCTGTGGCTTGTGCCTCCATAATCATTTCTCTCTTGTGCAGGACGTTGCCTTCAAGCACTGGTAGCAGCCAGCTGTGTCTCCTTTCAGCCTTTTAGCATGTCCACATTACATTTTTCCATGTGTTGATTCGAATACTTTAAACACTGGCTTTGTTCTCTATTGTAGGTCATGGTTTGTATGGGACTTTTGAAATGTTGTCCTCCTGGAGAAAAACTAGAGAAGACCAACATGTTAAAGAGAGGACTGCAGCTGTATTTGCAGACTCCATGCTCTCGTTTTCTCTCACCACTGCCATGTACCTGGTCACTTTTGGAATAGGTGCCAGTCCCTTCACTAACATTGAAGCAGCCAGGATTTTCTGCTGCAATTCCTGTATCGCAATTTTCTTCAACTACCTCTATGTACTCTCCTTTTATGGTTCCAGCCTGGTGTTTACTGGCTATATAGAAAACAACTACCAGCATAGTATCTTCTGCAGAAAGGTACCAAAGCCAGAGGTATTGCAAGAGAAGCCTGCATGGTATAGGTTTCTTCTGACAGCCAGATTCAGTGAGGACACAGATGATTCAGAGGAAACGAACACTTACGAGAGTCATCTTTTGGTGTGGTTCCTGAAACGCTATTATTGTGACTGGATAACAAACACTTACGTCAAGCCTTTTGTAGTTCTCTTTTACCTTGTTTATATTTCCTTTGCCTTAATGGGCTATCTGCAGGTCAGTGAGGGGTCAGACCTGAGCAACATCGTAGCGACTGCGACTCGGACTATCGAGTACACGACTGCCCAGCAGAAGTATTTCAGTAACTACAGCCCGGTCATTGGGTTCTACATCTACGAGTCGATCGAGTACTGGAACACCAGTGTCCAGGAGGACGTGTTGGAGTATACCAAGGGCTTTGTGAGGATATCTTGGTTCGAGAGCTACTTAAATTACCTTAGGAAGCTCAACATATCTACTGGATTGCCCAAGAAGAATTTCACTGATATGTTGAGGAACTCCTTTTTGAAGACCCCTCAGTTTGCCCATTTTTCAGAGGATATCATCTTTTCCAAGAAATACAACAATGAAGTCGATGTTGTGGCCTCCAGGATGTTCTTGGTGGCCAAGACAATGGAAACCAAGAGGGAAGAACTTTATGACCTCCTGGAGACCCTGAGGAAGCTCTCACTCACCTCCAAGGTGAAATTCATTGTTTTCAATCCATCATTTGTGTACATGGATCGTTATGCCTCTTCAGTGGGAGCCCCCTTACAAAACTCCTGTATTAGTGCTTTATTTCTGCTCTTCTTCTCTGCATTCCTGGTGGCAGACTCTCTGATCAATGTGTGGCTCACTCTAACTGTTGCCTCGGTTGAATTTGGAGTTATAGGTTTTATGACCTTGTGGAAAGTGGAACTAGATTGTATTTCTGTGTTGTGCTTAATTTACGGAATTAATTATACAATTGACAACTGTGCTCCACTGTTATCAACCTTTGTCCTGGGCAAAGAGTTCACAAGAACTAAATGGGTGAAAAATGCCCTGGAAGTGCATGGGGTAGCTATTTTGCAGAGCTACCTCTGCTATATTGTTGGTCTGATTCCTCTTGCAGCTGTGCCTTCAAATCTGACCCGTACACTGTTCAGGTGCTTGTTTTTAATAGCATTAGTCACCTTCTTTCACTGCTTTGCCATTTTACCTGTGATACTGACTTTCCTGCCACCCTCCAAGAAGAAGAGGAAAGAGAAGAAGAATCCTGAAAACCGTGAGGAAATAGAGTGTGTTGAAATGGTGGATATGGATAGCACCCGAGTGGTTGACCAAATTACAACAGTCTGACTTGATTTGTTGGTTGCTTTTTTACACTAGGTCTTACTGAGAAAAAAAAAAGAAACCAATACTGACTAAATGTCTGGGGAGAGGAAGGAGTTTGGAAGTTTTCTCTCCCTCCTCTAAGCTAAATCCAGGAATATTCAAAATTATGGGAGAAATTAAAAATAAATTTAAAATAAAAAAGAGCCGGGGTATTGTACCTTGCTCAGTTCCTGTAACAGGTAATACAAGAGAATTTGCACACACATACAAAGAGAGGTTAAATTTTAGATGCATGAAGTAAGATCTAATGGGGGAAGTTGGGCTCCTAAGCAGTCGTCTGTATCGCCTGTACTGCAGATGCTGCAATTATTGTGGCTAAACCAAATCGTGTTGAAAGGTCAACTGTCAAGGCTGAAGTAGCACTAAATGTTCGCTGGATGTAAAGGCTTTACAAACTTTCTGCACAGCAATAACTCAAGTCAGTGAGTCAGCTCTTATAAGTCTTTGCCATCACATTTAATTTTTCTTTTCTCCCCTAATCTAAACATTTATGCAAGACTATATAAAAGATAGCAAACTGTACTGGGAAAGAAGGCAGTACACAGCAACCAAGTGCTTTCCAAACACTTTTATGTTATGAATCACTTTTTTTTCTAAAAGTATCATTATTTTAAAATGGAAATCATCCCTTGTAACATTTTTAATCATGGTTTTATAGCTGTTTCTTTTTCTTATAAAAACAAAAAAGAACAAAAAAAAAATCCATGTGACTCTGTCACTCTAGAAAATGTATAATTCTATTTTATACATGTCTCGCTACTAGTTAAACATGTAATCTGCTTTACCAACTGTAATTTTGTTAGCACTCTACTAAGACATGTGAGTGGATCTAGCAGCAGACAGAAGATGGTGTACTGAATATTTCAGCACCAAAATCCAYGATACAAACCTCAAATACTAAAATGTCATCAAGAAAGTGAATGTTAGGGCTCTTTTAGTGAGAGCCTATTTCAGGCCATTCACTGGTAATGCACACTAAGAGGATTAGTGGGTAGTTTTACATAATGTATAACTTAATCCCTCAATCTTCCTAGAGTACCTGTAAAGCAATAGACCTTGCAGCTATGGGCTCTTCCAAGACACAGTAGACAGTGAGAGTTGTGTGGAACAAGGCGAAGGTTGGGACTGTGGTGTAGCAGCAGAGAGTTTAACAACGTCCCCAAAGAGCCCATATCTAAGGGGCCTATTGAAAACATCACATCTGAGAGGAAAAAAAAAAAAAAACCAACTTAAAAAGATTACATTACTGAGTCTTTTTGGAGCCGTGAGTTCTAAATCAATAATTCTGTCAGCATCTGTGATGTGGAGTAATACAGATAAAGCAGCATCTCTTCCCTCCTCCACCCCCTCCACCCTTAATAGCGACAGGCTCATTACTGTAAGGTTTTATCATGTGGTTGAACCCTACTGGGGATATGTAAGCCGACTCTGTAGGTTTTGCTGAGAGTATTCTGACTAGACATTGCCTGTGAAAACCCAGTGGCAGGACGGTTGCTGGTGTGTTGGGTGGTCTCATGGATGTATGGACTGTTGCCTTGTGGTGCAAGATGAATGTATTCCAACCAGGCTCCCTTTTGCAGCTCATCCGGAAACTAAGAGTACTTGAAAAGTTTTCAGCACTTGGCACAATGATTGCTTCAATGACAGTATCTGGAGGGGAAGGGATATTGCAAGACCCATGGGGCTCGAAGCACTGTGGGACTACTGTGGCTCGGGAGGCTGCCTGTGGTACCTGGAGGTCATTAGGACGTCTGTGGTCACAAACCCGGGGTGTGCTTCATTGCATGAAACATCTCTTTAGCATCCAGTCCCAGTGACCCCCAAATGCCCTGTGTGAAACCCGCAAATGCCACCTAGTGAATATTAATTTTCAAGCAAAGAGATATTTCTGAAACATCCTTCCTAGCAGAAAATAAGATAACCAGATATTTCGCCCTGAAGCAAAATGTTACATGCTTGCTAGCAAAACAAGTCRGCAGTGCAGCTGGCAACATTTACTTTCCCCTGGATAAGTCCCTTCTCTGACCAAAAGAAGGGAAGCTGTGTCCAGGAATGCACAGGCTCTTTGCTTAAGTAAACAACGGTTGCTGCGGTAGCAGCTGGGAAGCTGTAACAACAACTTCAGCCTTGGCAGAACCCAGGCGGACACCTTGAAGACAGCCAAATGAAAATACGGCTAGGAAAAGGATCTGTTTCCCCTGTTTTCTTTAGACTCAGGCTTGGGGCCATGTTTTCCAGCCAAAAACTATTCCTTAAATATACTTCACTGTAGATTTTCTCTGATCATCAGTATGTTGTTTAAATAACAGTCACCCTATCTCCTGGCTGTTCAACAGGCAGCTGCTGTGGCTTTTAAACTTCTGAGGGCATTAGCAAATTAGCCAAGAGTTACAGAGGAATTGCAATTCCTCTGCAGCAATCTACTGACTTGTGGGACACTTGGAAATGGGACACGTGTCACAGAGGTTGGTTGTACACTGCACAGAGGAATACGTGGCAAGCATTGATTTTACACCTCTGCTATCCCTCATGCTATCACTTGCAAACACCAGATGCCAAGTTGGTTACCACAAACCTCCTCACATCTAATTGCAGTGCATAGACAGGAGCATCTTTAAAGAGATGTCCAAAGACAAGCTTGCAGTTTCACAGATCTCTTATGGCTCACCATGTGAGGCCTTCAGATATCTACAAGAAAGGTGATAAAACCAGGGATGAAATTACTTCCCTATCTCCAAACCTGTCAGAAAAAGGATGTGGAGGCACTCCTGTGACAAAGTGCCCTAGAACGGGCTTGGGTGTCCACAGAAGGCAGGGTGACAAGTCATGCAGTCCACCCCCTTGGCACAAGGCAGAGTCAACAACATTGAAATAATTTCTGAAGGATGTTTGTCCAGCCCAAACCTAAAAATCTTCTTAAGGGCAGATTCCTCTCCTAGCAGTGCCATGTTACCCTTTCCAGTAACTAGTAACTCTTGCTATCCTCCCTGGACTGAGACAGAGAAGAGGAGCCGTGCCCTCCTCTGCACAGGGACAGGAGGGGCAGGAGACTGGAGCATCCCCAAAAGACAGAAAACTCAGAACAGAGCTAAAACCAACTTACATACATTTTTCACTGTTTCACCTCAAGCTGCCATTCCATTCCCCACTTCCAGGGTTGGCGAGGTACAGCCATGGAAGTGTCCAAGATGCCCTCAGCCCAGGTCCATCGGACTTCTGCCTAAATCCTGACGTGTCTGAGGGATGCACCAAATGCTCCTTCTCTACAGGTAGCTTGAATACCTCAACATGAACCATGTTCTCAAGGTTTCAGACTATGCTAAGCCACTTTGGCCTTCCTCCCCTTCAACTTTTTCCTCTGGAGCAATTATCTTCACCAAAGTCAATGGACCTCCCTGTGCCGATTGATCAATAGGCGCAGGTGCAGYGCTCTGTTCTCAGTCCAAAGCATTCCCAGTGGCTAACTGTGCATAAGATTTTACCCTTATGAACCTCCATTTTGGAAGACTACCTAGGCTTAAGCAGATTTTTGTCATACTCTTAAGTGGCTTTTTAGCCCAGGTATCACTGTGGTTTTGTTTGCTATATAGATGATCCAACTTTTTTATAAATTCAGTGAGTAGAACAGAGTACTATACACTGTCAGGCACTGACTAAAATTTAACAGTGAAAGTTTTAGCTAAGGCTAACAAGACTATGTAGGACTGTGGCTCACTGAGCACATATATCTTCTACAAATATTAAAATTCCCATACAGTAAGGTATGGTGTACAGTATATTTTTACTACAGGGTAAGCATGGGGGAAAAAGAGCCAACCTACATATATATGGCCCTCAAGATCCATCCAGTTTTCTTGTAATATAATTTCTGATGTTGTGTTAGCACAAGCCCACTTTCAATTTACAATTATTCTAACTGAAGAAAAAAATGAAGAAAGAAAATTTGGTATAGCGGGAATAACTATGCTCTAAAAATTAATTGATGAAGACAGAATTTTCTGCCCAAAGCAGAAATGTGAAAGTGTTATAGTTAGATTAAAATTAGAGCTGGAAAGGTTGAGAAAAAGCTGTCTGTCAAAGAAAAAGTGCTTCTTTTCCAAAGACAAGCAAATACACTTATCATGGTCAACTGCATGAACCTGGAGGGAAAACAGTACCAAAGTGGCCTGAGGTTATGTTGAGTCACGAGAGGATTCGCATCTGCTCTCAGAAGCCTTCTGAGCCAGCGCTGAATTCAGGTAAAACATGTACTGTAAATTGAAAGGTGTACTTTTAAATGCTTTTCTCTAGGCTGACTGTCCTCCTGTGAGCCATAAAATCCCACCTCAGCCAACACCTTTATTTTTATTCAAAGGGAAAACAAAACAGAGTGGTGGCACGACTGGGCAGAGATCAGGGGAGTCCAGAAGGAAGACTGTGAATTCTCTGAAAAACAGAGAGAGCCAGCAAAGCAAGTGGGTTTTGTGGGAGAGAAACTAGTGACTTCAAAACTTTGYGAAGGAGTGATTTTTCCTCCTTGTTAACTTTGGAAGCAGATAGCATGTTCAGGGAGACACGGGGAAGGGTAGCTGAGTTAATAGGAGTCAGCTGTGTGTTTGCTGTGGACCCCAGTCACAGCAGCTCCTCTGGCGTGGTTGGGAACTGGCAGGATGGGAGTGTGGGAGGGGCAGTGATGGCACTGCTGTATGGGCACTGGGAATGCCAAACCAGGGGCTGTGGTGGTGCTGTTTCCCTGATCTCCATCCCCCAGCCCTGCCCGGGGGCTCCTGGTGCAGAGAGCACCAGCTCCCATACGGAAACAGCTCCTGACGATTCTCACGCTGTGGCAGCACTGCTGGTGGGTTTTGCTGAACCAGTGCTTGCCTGGTAAGCCCTGTAGGCACAAGCCCTGTAGGAAACCACTTTCCAGAAGATCTTGGTTAGAGACAATTACCCAGAGCCTTTTCCTCCCTTACCTTTGCACATATTAAAACCCTAATCCATACAAATCAGATTGTACAATTAACTATGTAGGGACAAAGTATTTCTTCCATGGCTTTATCCCTGCGTTTATCACTGAAAGTACTTGTCATTTATTTTCTTATAAATATTGTGAAATAAGTAAGCCTTCCTGGGGTACACACAGGTCTGATGAAAAGGAGGCAGGGAGGGGAGAGAGCCCCTTCCCCTCCCCAAAGGTAGGAAGCATCTTCCACTCATGGCCAGGCACTGTACCATCGCTGCAGGGCACCCCTAGGGACCCCAGCTCAGTGCAGTGGTGGGGGCAACCTTATCCCCCCTCCCCCCTCTTATTAGAGAATGTGGAGGAGCTTTAGCTCCAAATCGTGGCGGGAACGAGCCCCCAGGAAGCCCTTGTGAAACCCATCCACTGCCAGGAAAGCGCAATGGCGAACTTCTTGGCTGGTTTTTTTTTTTGAGAAAGATATGGCAAAAGTACCCCAGGAGAAGATTTGAACACAAATTCCTGTCCATGGTGCATGGATTGGAGCAGAGTGGCATGCCCTGACATGCCACCACTTGCCCTATTGTCCTGGCACAGCTTCCTGCCTGGAGAGAGGGCACCTCAGCATCACGTGCGCCTGCCTGGGGCAGCCGCTTCTCAGGCACAAATTGTTCTGATGTCGTTGGCATTCTGCAAGTCATTACCTTTTTTTTAATTTTTAGGAAAAAGAAAAAAAGATCAGCATAAACAATTCTAGATTATTTTAAGCTCCAAGAAGTCTTAATCTGTGCATCAAATAAATGGCTTGCAAGATGTCAGGGGTTTTCGTTTGGGCTTTTTTTAACCTATTTTTACTATTTTTGTATTAATTTAGGGGAAAAATTGTATAATGAATCTCAATGTATAGCATAAGCCTAAAATAAAATGGCTGTCTCTCTCTTTGCTTCCTGTGCTCCCAAACTGCTACAGAAATCTCATGCCGTCACCAATGCAACGAACTGGTTTTCCTGGCCTAACTCAAATAATCAGGATGTGCATCTTCTCCAACTCCCCACAGAGGGAGGCGGTGGAGTAGTTCAGGGGCACCTGCTCAGCATGGAGCCAGCAATATCCCAAAGGTGATGGGCATGCTGCTCCTCCAGCAGCCCCTTTTGTTCCAGGCCACACACTGCTCAGCAGCAAGCACAGGGAAAACCCATTCACATCTATTCATTTCCATTCTAACTTTTTTTGGGGGGCTTCTAGATAATCCAGCAGCAGAACCCCAGCCTCAGCAGTCAAACCAACAGCTAAGGCAAAAATCTGAAACTGGTTTGCTCAAAAACTGTGGGTTATCTGCTCAGACAAGAACCACACCTTCTGAGATCTGGTAGTGTCGTGGTTTGACACTGGCCAAATGCCAGGCACCCACGAAAAGCTCACTCACGGGAAACTAAAACTTAGTTTTATGAGAGGAAATAAGAATTATTGAGGAAAACAGAAAAAACTTCAAGGCAAAACAGGTTCAAACTTAAATGGTAAAGAAGATTTATTACTAATAGAATTAAAAGTAAAAAGAATAATGAGAAATTAAGGCAAACTTCCAGACACCTTTCTCTTCCCGGTACCTCCCTCTTCCCACCAACCGCACAAGGGAAACAAACATGGGTTTTTGGTCAGTATATTATTTCTTAAGAGTMTTTMTTTATGTTCAKGGAAGAGTTTCTTCTGCTGTGCCATGGAATCTGTCCCACGGGAGATAGCTCTCTGTGAACCTCTCCAGCATGGTTTCAAGCCTCACAAAACAACAGTCCACCCAAAAACCTGCTGCAGTGAAAAAAATCTCTCCCACGAGTCTCGCAGTCTTCCCACAACTGCCAGCGTGGGTCAYAATAGTCCATGGGGTTTAGTCTTTTAAGGATGAGCTATCCCAGCCTGGAAGTAAAGGCTCTCTTCTTCAATCTCTAAAAACATCTCAGCATCTATGCGCTCTGGCGTGGGTACTCTTTTTCACGGGCTGCTCGTGGATTTCTACATCCCCCCAATGCACTTCAATGAATTATAGACAAACAGTTTGTTATGTTATAGTTCTCACCACAGCTTGCAGGAGAAATCTCAGTTCCAGTGTTCGGAGTGCCTCTGCTCTCTCCCTTCCCCCACTGACCTTGGYGCCGCCATGTTGGCTCCTTCACGTGGCCGCACCTTTCCGTTTTCTCTGACATGTCTCTCGATACCGGCTGCATGGTGTTTTCTGCCCGGTTCGGTGCAAGCCATGCCGGCCGCGTGGAAGGGCCCKCCGGGCCTGCTCAGGCTGYGCGGCCCCAGAGGCTTCTGCCGCGCGGTCCAGGCTGCGCCAGCTGCTCATGGCTGTTTATGGCTGCTAGCGGCTGCTGGGGGTGTCCTTCTCCCACAGGCCTGACCTCAGTCGCCCACCCACCAGGCTGGCAGCCTGGCCCSGGGATGGGGCCCGGGGCCTCGCCACCCCTCGGCAGGGAAGAAAAAAAATGGCCATTCTTCCGCTTCCTCCTTCCTCAAAATATGTCATCACAGAGGCGTTACCAACTTATCCCATTGGTCTAGCAACCTGCCCATCAATTCTGGGCTCTGTGCCATGTCAGAGAAAGTTCCAGCAGACTGGTTTTTTTCCTGTTCTTACAAACCAAGTTTTTTTCCTAAATTGCTAAACCACCACAGGTAGGTAGGTAGGTAGACCTGAAGTATTACCGTTGAACAGAAGTATCGCTATTGAACAGAATGATTACTATTTAAAAATTTCTTACCAAAACCTTACCATCCAAAGACTTAGGAATCCCCATCATCACTAAGAGACCCATCTCTCCCATCAGCAGAACCACAGCTGCTGCTCCAGTATCTTCTGTTGACTGTGCTCAATCATCTTCCTCCCATACCGGGGCATTCACCCATTTGCACTTTTTCCCTAATGTTTTGGAGAAGGGGAGCAGCATCCCCACAGGCCCATTTGGACCAACTGCTTCAAAGCAGAAGCAAACCACCCTGCCAAGGAATGAGGGTGACAGCCACAGATGCTGTGTCACACCTGGCTGCAGAAATGAGATATGATTCACTTTACTGTAAAAAGCGAGTGAGCCAGATCCAATCCCAAGTCACTACAAAAAATAGCAGGCCTGAGAGCAGGTGGGGTTTTTGGCTACCAAGGGCTTTCAGCCACTTTAATGGAAAGTTTGGGTCTGCAATTTAAAGGCAACTCCTGTCACCTGTTATGGCTCCTGGCCTTGTCCCTTTCAATCATTCTTCCTTGCAATGCCTTAAATTCAGAATCCACAAGCACTGTTGCCAAAAAATCTGTCTGAAACAGAAACTCAACTTAAATAATGTTTTCTAATTGCTAATGTAATGTAAGAGGCTACATCTAGGTATCACACAGGAACTCAAAAACCAAAACCCCCATACCAGGCTGGTATACCTCAATTGTGTTAGGAAGAGCTCCTTGGTGCAAATCTCCATAGATCTAATTTACAAAATTCAGGCTTTCCAAATGTGTTATCAGCATGTTTTATTCTGAAAATTCAGCTGTATGTATACCTTCAAAATAGAGGCATGCTAAATCTGATTTTTAGCTTATCAAGGAATGCAGTTCAGCCCAACAAGCGTTCATGAGTGGCATGTCTGAATTCCACATGCAATTCTTACACACTCCGTGTACAAATCAGAATATTTTCATTCCAAAATACCACATTTCCTTATTTCTACAACTAATTTGCACACAGAAACTAGACAGTACTGTGGACCCAAAACAGTGAAGTGTGCTCATGTTTACATGCATCCTGTAAATATCATTTAAACTTGTAAAGGTTAATGGCAATATAGAACTCATTGAGAAGAACAGGATTTTTTTTTTGCTGATTGCAGTTTACTGGCAGAGAGTAACTGAAATATATGCCAAGCACCTAGCTAGAAAGAACCAGGGAATAAGACACCCAACAGTCCATCAGCAGAGAAAAAAGTTCACTTGAAAATTTATACATATGGGAAATGTAAGGATCACATTAAAGGCCTTAGCTGGGTATCCAGACTATATACAATAGCATATGTTATATATGAATGCAGAATATTCCATTCTGATTATTTTTGGCTACATTCACTGTGAGGAGGCATACTTCTAAGCAAAACTGACATTTATCTTTTTAGAAATAACCAGTTTGCACAGGTGAAGTTTTCTGGAAACAAATTTTTAAATGTATACAAACAAATTGATGCCACAAAGCACAATTTGTAAGAAATGCCTTCACATACTGACTGTATTTCRTAATAAGCAATCTGTTCCCTCATGCTACAAGTAAAGAATTATTTTATATTTGTCAGCTATATCCAGAAAAATGAGATGTCCCACTAATGTATATATAGTGCAAACACCCCCATATCAATTATGTATTTCTTATACGCCCAACACAAGTTGGCTCCATAGAAAGAGGAGGAAAAGCCAACCTAGAAATGCAGTTGAAAGCTGGTAGGAAGAAAAGTTCAGCTGTCTTGAAATTAATAATGAATCATCAGGGGAGGAGCAACAGAGAAGTTGGTAAAGAGTTCAGGAACAAAGAAACTAGCTACAGAAATGCAGAGCTGTTGAGAAAGGAAAATACTCAGGTTTAATTGTGTCAGGAGGATGGGAAAGAAATTATATAAAAACTTCTGAGTTGCAAAGGGAAGGAAGGTCTAAGGTAGTACAAAGAATGAGAAAAATCATATGAACATATGTAAGACTAGCAGCTGTAATGTATATTAAGGCTGTCTAATAAAAGACAGGATCTGTCAATACAAGGAAAATAAAAAATCACAGCTGCCTAATTATATTATTTCAAATATAGATTCAGTACCTCATTGTTTTGGAATAAAAGGAGAATATCATTCATAATCTAATCTAGAGCCCAGAGCTGGAGACTTTAACATGATCTATAAACAATATCATACAGACAAAGAGATCGGTCAGATGGATTCTGGCTCATAACTTACTGAAAAATGACAAATTGACCCTCATTATTTTACTGGGGCCCTTACTTAGAGAAGAGCAGCTGASTTTAATGGTTCTGAAATAGCCATACCTTCCTGATAAAATACTTGTGTGTTGGAAGATTTTCTTTTCTTTCCTTTTGAAGATGCGATCAATTTTCTTTCTGGGCRAAGTGAGCCCTCAGGCACATAACCTACAGTGAGAAGTGGGAAATTCCAGCTCTCTTAAGGTGATTCCTGATTCAAGGACATCCATCTGCAATTGAATTTCTCTTTTCTTTCCTGTCTGCATGCTATTGCAAGCTGTTCCAGGCTTGTCTATTGACAGTTTTACCAACCAGTGTATCGTACCCCTCTGCAAGAGAGGTGGGGTTCTGCCAAGCCTCTCCAGGTGTTGGCTCCAGCAGCAGTAGCCAGATTATGATTTCAAGATTATTCCTTCTCATTAGCCCCTGTCATGGGAGCCATTGCTGTCAATATCTTGGATCTTACTGGAAGGGTGGCTGCAACAGCTCTCACAGGACAACCAACAACATTTTGCTGATCTGATGTGCCTCTGATATATACAAGTGACATTACTAGATCTAGCAAGGAGAAGCATTCAAAGCTCAGTGTCAGGACATCATATGCTATTTAATATCACCATCTGTGAGGATGTTTATACACCATATTTATTATATGGAATTTGCAGAAATGGGGAGGGGAGAGGAGAGAGACACAGAGAGAGAGAGAAACAGAGAATATCAATTAAACTGCTCATTCAGCACTTTCCACACTTCTCCATCAAAGGCACAGTTCTTGCCTCACAGTCAGTGGTGATATCAAGCCTGAGGAATCTAATTTACAGAARAAGGTTAAAAGAATTTGGCTTAGAAAGGGAAAACATGGAGCTGAGATATGTGACTTCAGAATTATGGATACGATTGCTAACATCAGTGAGTTCCTTTTTTGTTTGCCCAGCATGTGCTTCAATCTCAGAATACAAAATGTTTGAAGTGAGAAGCAAATAATAAATTCACAGAGAACATTTCACAGGTAGAAATTACAAATACATATTGGAAACTATAAAGTCAAGGGAAACAAAAAATCAACTCAGATGAGAAATGCCTAAATTTATTGTAGATAACTCCACAAAAACCTAGACAGAAAAACTCCTAAATGTACTCACAGCCCTGGAGAGCTCTTCAGGTGGTCTTTTCCAGCACCAGACCAAAAATAAGGTAAGAATTTTAAATTATTGACAGCTACAACCAACAGAGCTTTAAACTGTGGAACCTGGGTAAGGGAGAAACGGAAAAAATTATGGGAAAAATACTTTAATTAAGTACTTACGCTTTGTGTGCATCAGCACCTCTCCACTGACTTCTTGGGAGTTATAGCTAAAAACGGTTGTTTAATGCACTGCCCAGCACATTCCAGACAACTGTTTTCCCCTTCCACTTGAAGCCAAAGGCTGAGTGGAATTTTCTCAGTCTGCTTTCAGGGCAGATGGTCCCTCTGACACTGCCTGAGTGAGGAAGGACCTGAGACACAGAGGTGAGCACAGACCAGCAGAGGAAACAACCCATACCTGAGCCATGGCAGGGGAAAGCACTACTCCTCCATCAGAGAGCTGTGTGAAAGAGGGCACTCCAATTTTTAATGTACTCTGAAAGCTTATAAGAAAAATTGCCTCTGTGGTACACTGTGGTTGCACTAAAATGTAGATGTGCTATGGATGCTGTCCAGGCATACTTATGCTTGTGCTTCTCCAAAGCTTGGTAGCCCTCAGCCTTTGGCTTCATGCCACACAGCCCCTCTGAGACTCACATGGCAATTTTTTTTGAGGTACCTATGTGGTGAAAGAGATTTTGTTTAGAACAAACAAATCTTTTTAAATATGAGCTCTTCTATTCACCCCGGAAGGTTTTCACACCTGCCATCTCTATCCTCTGTTTGTACGTTTGGAAATGAAGGTGGCCACAGAGGGAAGGAGAGAGTTGGACAGCAAGTAMAAGTCCCACCATTTCAGTTAAGGGGCAGCTAATTTTATGAGGCTCAATTACCAATGATTTTGTGAGTCTCATTTTCCACTACCAAATTTTTGAAAGGTGCTCAATATTCCGCTCCCAAGCCAGGAAGAACTATGTATTTTCATCATACTCCTGGCAGAGTATAACCACTGGATTGAAACCATGTTGCCCAGTGGAAATAGAGCATTGGGAAGGGGAGAAGAGGTGGATAGGGTTGCTGGATTTTAAAATTTCAGCAGAAAAGATTGGTTTTTCTTTTTTTAGAGAAAGTTCACATTTTTACCTTTGTTCTGATAGGAAAAGTCTTCAAGTCTCACAAACTCGAAGCACATAAAATCATTTACAAAACCTTCTGCACAGGAGGGAAGAGGTGGAAGGTGAGCTGAAAAAAGACATCAAAGAAGTAGCAAATGAAAACAATAGCAAACATCGCACTTCTATGGAAACACAGATTTGAATACGGAATTGGCTAAATGTTACCAAAAATCTCCTGATCCAGGAAAAATAAAGTCAGGGAAAGATTGTCAAAAAAACCTTTCTATGGTTTTTAACTTCCTGTTATGGCTTATGTGTAATATCACCAGATCCCTRGCTCTCACACACCATTCAAATCTGTAATTGTTTTTTTAGACATAGTTGTCATTCATATACATTCAGCCATTGACCAAATATAAACCATACTCTGGTGGTCAGCCATAGATCTCAAGTAGTCAAAGGTCATCCTTTACACCTACGCCCACTTCCTAAAATACATATAAAATATATGTGTTTCACAGAATAATGGGAAATATCTATACAAAATTCTAACCTACCTGAAAACAATTTGCTTTAAACAGGCCAAACAGAATCGAGAAATTGTTTCCAGCAAATACTTTTATAAGCTCTAAACGTGAAGGTAAAGTAGCTCTAGTCAAGCCTTTTGAAGAGAATGAATGAGAGAATGAATGTGAAAAAGCACATAGAGTGCAATTTAAAGAAGCAAGCAAGCGAATCATGACCAGAGAATGTCTATAAAACCTTGGCAGTTGACCTTCACTGAGTGAGGATGGTAAGTGGTTTGGAGAATCAGCATTTCATCAAGTGGTTGAGTATATTTTTACCCTTTTCAAAATATGAACAAGCTCATCAGGTAAAAACTGATCATGCAAGGTTTGTCCATTTGCTTGCTCTCAGTGAGCATGAAAAAAAATCATATTCCTAAATAAGCCTGTGGTTTTTGCTGACTTTGGTTAATTCCAGAATGTTTCTGTTAACCACTAAGGGAATGAAAAACGGAAATAAAAATGCTCCAAACCTTTATTACATTTTCTTTTCTCAAGAATCTATCCTATACCTCCCATTACCTTCTGCTTTTGCTATGCCAGACCTCTCTTATGAAATTCCCCAATTTCAGCCAATTGACTCAAGCACTCCCCTAATACACTCTTGCAATTGTAAGTACTCAGGGGTTCCACTAAAAGGGTGGCTGGATGCAGCTTCAGGACTAATTGTATCCTATGAGTTATAGAATTATGCACCAACAGCTAAAAGGACACAATTACAAGGTGAACTATTGTGACACACACTGTGTAATGTCATACAATCAAATGCAATGTTTAGTAAACATGAACCTCTTTGTCATTTTGTATTTATTTATACAGGTTTAAAAAAAAATAAAAGTAAAGCACACATTTAAAAATATCCCTTTCTCCATTGTGTCTCTGCAGCATTATGCAACTTCCCATCGAGGCTGATGGGTAGGGAGTGACTCGGTCAGTGCCTGGGGAACTGAGCAGTGACTAGAAAGGAATATGCAATTCTTGTTTGATTGAATTATACCTACAAAGAGAGGGATGCAACCTTCCAGAGAGCAGGAAAGAAAAGGAACGACTTACCAAGGATTTGCTAGGAGCTGCCTAGGTGGGGSCACCAAATTTCTGGCGAAGTAGGAGCCTTAGCTAGGTCACTGCCTAAAGGACTGTGTTTTTCCAGCAATATGTTAGTAATGAAACACCAAAGGGTTTCTAATTCCTGGGCTCTCTCTTCAGGAACAAAGTCTAGGGGAAAAGGGAAAGGGGAAGAAGTCTTCCACTTGCGGTTGGAGAATTGATAAATCTCTGGCATGCCCTCAAAATAGGGAGCTGACGCACAGCTCTGCAGAGAGCCAGGCTCCTGCCAGTTTGCCCAAGGACCCATGAATTATCCCACCAAGTCTCCATAACATGCAAAGGCTCTGCTTTGCAGACCTCCAGCAGGACTGTCCCCCTCTCCTCTGGGAGTGACAACGCACATTTCCAAACATCCCTGTCTTTCTTCAGAGAAAGATTCCCCTGGCACCTTGCCCTCCTGCAATGCCAATCTCCTTCTCTTTCCTCACTTGTTCTCATCCTCATTTGTCTCACACACACGCACATAAGAGATTCCAATGCAAAAGGATGATCTCAGTCCATTCCCTTATGGCCTAAGCCAACACGACTTCCATTGGCACAGGAAAGTAATCCGTGATTCTGACAAAATGATCATTTTTCTCCTTTCCTCAATACACCACAAGAAACAGAGAAAGATGATCTCATGACTGATATTCAAAATACTGCAGAAGGAACAAAAGCCAAGCACACTACTAATGTTTACAAAAGATGTACTGTGAGTTTAATGTAAGTACATTGAGTGGAGAGGCCATATCATTTTTTTTTCCCAGTGGTTACAGAATCCTAGTGGCTTTTGTGGTAGCAGTTTTGGTCTGTGCTTTAAATATAAAGCAATTATTGTGTCAAATGGCACTATTTTGAAAAAGAGAAATGTCTGTGAAATTTAATTGTGTTCAAATCCCAGAGTAATTGTGGTACAATAGGAATTGTCATGTCAAACTTCAACTCCATCTCTACATTTGCACTGTGTGTGTGTGTATGCCCATATTTGGTGCACTTGGTGGTACCCTTAGCAGACATGCAAGAGGGAAATCCCACATAGGCTGCTCAGGGCCAGCTCTATTCAATGTTTTCACTACAACCAGCATGGATAGTGTACAGAAGAATATATCAATAAAGCATTCTCTGTCTAAGTTGGGAAGAATTGAAGAATTTTTAAGGCTGAGAACAGACTCAAAACACACTCAGACCATCGAAAGAACAGTGCGAGATCAACTATAAGAAATTCAGAAAAGGCAAGTCCATGGGGGAAAGAGAAATCAGTGGTGCAAACACAAAATGTGGAAAAACTGATTAAACAGCAGTTTTGCAGAAGAGTATCAGAGGTTGCACTTGGTCACTGCTTCACAGTGAATGAAAACTATGCCAATGCTACAAAGCCACCACATCTAATCCTTACCCAATTTATTAAAAGAATCAYATACAGAAGACATGGAAGACATTTTTTTTTCTGTTCTCCTTAGAGGTGATGAATCTTCAACAGAACACTGTGGGCATGACCCTTGGAAAGAGTACAGAATTGAATGAGAATGAGGAGTCAGGAAAATGCACTTTCTTCAGGAAAGCCTGCTCATTCCAAGAGAGAAGAATTTGAGGAGAACCACAGTAACACTCTTCTGTATGAAAAGGACATATAAGAACAGGTATCAAATGTTTCCTGTGTCCCCTGAAGGTGGGACAAGACACAATCAGTTTAATTTGCAGCAAATATAAGTCAATTTGCATATCCTAATTCCAAGAATAGGCATGCACTGGGAATATGCTGCCTAGGCTGGATGTGGAAGCGTCTTTAGCAGGGTTTAAAGAACAGGTTAAACAAAGAACAGCTTGAAACAACCTAGATACTGATTCAGACCTTTTTTTAACAAAAATCCAGTATTTTCCCAACTCAAGTATGGTATAGCAATTTAGGCTGCCTCAAGGTATGTCCCTGTAAATTGGCTCAGATTGTGTATTCAGAAACAGAGGCACCTTGACTTGCTTGTCATGTTACTTAGCATAAAAGCTGGATTCTTGGCCTGTAGAGGCTGGGATGTGTTCAAAAGTAAGGGAGATTTATGTATCTGTAGCTAATACTTTTAAGTACGGCAATTTAAAATTTGTAGCAATTCAGCCRCAATAAGTGGAGAAAATCTGATGTCTTCTACTGTTTCCTGATGCACTTTAATACGTATCTGTGAAATTCAAGCTCTTTGGCTCACAGAAAATCTCCACTGTAAAACATTCAGTAAGGAGGGTCCATGAAGTACAGAATAACAGCAGAAGAAAGAGATAAATTAATTTGCAGGATAGACAATTATTGGAAGCTTAGGAGACAAGAAATACCAGATTAAATACTTTCTCCATTTTTTTCTTGCAAATCAGTCTTTCCGTGCTTAATGAGTTCCTATCGCTCTATGCAAATAATTCACAATGAATAATTTATCTGATATTTTTTCTGTTTGTGGGRTATCTAAAAGTAAATTGGTTTCCTCTCACATATTCATTTTTCAAAATTATATTAATACAACCTTAGGTGAGTGCATTTTTGCTGCAGTTGCTTTGCTCCACAATTCAGTTTTCATACCTCCTACATGCAACAAGGGTCCCACCAAATTCCTCTTGTCCTCAGGGCAAAGATTCCTCCAAGCTGACTTAAGGTCCCACTTTTAACAGGCTGYGCAGAATCTCTCTCTCTCCACTGATGCCATGGAGGGGGCTAACCTCCTAATTTAAGCATCTGAATCTGATTTGGGCATCCGGATTAGGCTAGCTGGTGGGAATTACTGCTGGCACTAAACTAAGGACCCTCTTGAGCTCCCACTTTCCAAATTACCTGGCTGAAGTGAAGCCAGATTACCCAGGAAAACAGAAGAACCTCTCCTCCAGGCATCCCATTTCTACCMCTAGTATCCTCCGTATCTTCCACTGACTGTTCTTAGTCAACATTATCATAGAACCAYGGAATCATTTAGGTTGGAAAATACCTTTAAGATCATTGAATCCAACCTTGTATTGTATCTATGCTTACACTTGCTTTGCACACAAGTGGTAGGAAAAGGTTATGACCTTAGCATCGGATCTCATTTTAATAGTTCCTACATGAAGGAAATTGCCACCGTACTTGAAGTCTCCCGCATTTTGGGTACAGTACATGGAACTCTCCTTCTGCTCCTTGGAACAAAGAATGAAATGCTTGTGTGRAGAACTTTCTATTCACCTCTGTCATGAAGTTTAGGGATGCCAGACAGACCAGCTAACACAACAGGTGTTGTTTCTGTCATGCAATAGACTGAGAATGCCAAACGATGACAGAGAACTGGCAAGGTCCTTCAGCAAGAAATTTTGAATAGGAAGGAAACCCTGAACTACAGTTATTTTTCCAGATGCAGTCAGATCTTCTGGTAATCACATTATGCAGGGGCAGTTCTATAAATTTCCTCATGACTTCGGTGCAGACAATTAAGGGGTTCGGTCACTGAACATGGTGAAATATTTGTGTTGCAAGAGGCACTTAATAGTGAGACATACTGTATTAGAAGTTTAGTTTGTCCAGCTCCATCAAATTCCTTCTTTAACATTTTCAAAATGCAGAATGTCATATACACCCCAGCATTTGCCTTTGCAGGATAGTCTTCCTCAGAAGCTCACCTCACACTTGCTCTTTCACCATTTCAGGCTGCTAGAAGAAGCCATTCAAAGTTACCAAGAATATTTTTATTCACAAATGGAAAGGCTCATTTTCTTTACTGCTATAAAAAGCCAGCTTAAACTGCTGACTGCTTGTGGCTGGCCTATTAATGTAAAAGTGAGAAAGCTTGCATGGGGGAGATAAAAAGGGGCAAATGAAAGAACAGAAAGCATGCAGGGAGAGAAAAGAGATTAACAGAAGAGGGGGAAAGAGTCAAAGAAATAAGTGGAATGGGAAAAAGCAGAAAAAGAAGKCAAAATATAGAGATGCCCTCGGTAGAAAGGAAGAAATGGTGAAGAAAAACAAGGGTGTTGGGAAAATGCAGGGATGATACCATGTGGGGGTGGCTAGGCCYGCAGCAGGAGAAGCTGCGGACGTAGGGCCAGCCACAGGAGCAACCGAGGAGCCAGTGGGGCCAGAGAGCCCAGGTGTCATGRGGCCAGAGAGCCCAGATGTTATGGGCCAGAGAGCCCGAGTGATACATTGAAAGGCTCCAAGGTCCAGGTCTAAAGCCTCCCCCTASGATGTGGTGCTGAGGAAGGTCTCTCCCCTCCAGACCCTGCTATGGTACATTCCCCTRTTTGGTTAGTCTGTCGATCTATGTTTCCTTATATAGTTAAGTTCTAGAGAGTTCTTCCTCACTCGATGCCCCATTGGYCCTGCTCCCCTGCTCCTCCCCTCGCCTACCCTTATTGGTTTACGTATTGTAACCCAGCCTTCTCTCCTGCCTCTTACCCTCACATTTTTGGTCCGTGGTGTTCTCTCCGCCTCTGTTTGGTTCTGTATAAAATCCTGTGTACCCCTTTGCTTTTGGCTGTCCTTCCCTGACCTCCCACACCTTTTGTGGAACATYGTGAGGAGAGTCCGCCTCCAGCTCTTTACCCCCGTCCTAAGGCGTTGGGTATGCGATAGCCTGCGCGACCACCTGCGCGGGTGGGATTAGCGGGTGTACGTGTGGTGGCCTTACAGCCCCTCCTGGAGTTACCAGCCGCAGGTGGAAGTGGATAGTGGGACTCAGGGAGTCTTAGAACCTGTGAGGGACTCTCAGGAAAGGCACRGCACTGGACCTTTCCCACCGGCTGTCGCACAACATGCCAAGGTACCGCCGGACCAGCGTGAGGCTTCAGGGAGGTTGCGGCGTCTTTCCATCCAGCYGAGCAAGCGCGYGCCGCAACAATACCAGATCTTAAAATAATTCTGAGAAAATAGATAATGATGTCAAAATCCCAGTAATTGAATTTTTGCCTTGAAAAGCCRGTGACAGCTTTGCTTAAATGTTTAGCCACATAAAATCAAACTCCATGTCCCTGACTGCGTGTATCTCTCAATGAAGCCAACAAGAATCAATAGCAACAGCAGCATTCAAATCCATGCTGTTTTCATTTCAGAAAAGGTAAATACAATACTCTTTCCATACCTGCACMATTTTTCCATCTTTTTGTATCCTCTAACATACTTTCTAATATATGTCTATCCTAAAGCCACTGTTGTTAGTCTTCCTCTATTGATGGCATCCAGCTGAAGAGAAGCCAGTGAGCGAGAGCTCATACATTGTCTGTTCTTAATAAATAATCATTAAAGGATAGATTGGCAGCACCACAGCATTGTCCAACACTCAGTCTATTTGCCTTGAGTCAGCTGCTCTGTACTTTCTCCCTATTCTTGCATAAATTAATACTACATCTTACACTTCCTTTTTTCTCTGCGCTAGGACCGGTCTCATCTGAAAAATATTGTAAATTCATTCAAATTTCATGAATCCGCATCGGGCCTAATGCAAACTGAAGGTACAGGAAAACCAAATAAATTAGTAAACCGATACCTCTCCACTACCCATTAATAGTATTTTTTCTGTTTCTTTTAGTTGCAACCAGGCCTGCCTAGCCTCTCCACCATCCTTTGCAATGGACACTAAAAAATTTATGAGCAGCCCAAACTTACTCAATCATTTCAATATCTCAGACTTACAACATATCACATRAAGTGAGTACTCAAATGCTTGAATCATCCCATCAAGGCCACGTTTCTTGGACCRGTGATGTTTCCATCCATCCACCCAATGGGTCTGACGAGACAACCTGCAAACAGGGGCCAGACAAGGAAGTAATAATGTCACATAAGAGTTAGATAAATGCTTCACTAGTGGAACCAGTTCAAAGATTTCTTGGCAGTTTAGACAAAGCTTGAACGTCATCACCACAAGAGCAAAGGAGCAAGTAGGTCTCCTTTCAGACAGTGGTGGAACTCAGGTGATCATGGTGGTGGAGGGCTGTGGGTGAGCACAGSGGGTCCCAAGGTCACCAGGAGAGGCAGGGAGCCACTGAGGGCTGTAGCACTCTGGAATGGATGGCAGGTGGCCAGAGGGTTTTTGGAGTTTGTGTGGATTGCCTCTTTCCTACCTTTCCATTGATCTTGCAAGTGCAGACTCACAATCTCCCACCTTATTTTATCTCTCTAGTGGGGGCTCTGGTCTATAATAGGTACACAGCACAGCACCAGTCCCCAGCCCTGCTCCCTTGGAGACCCCAACCCATGCCCTCCAGTGGAGGTGGTCAGGCTGCGAGGCTGTCCTTGCACTGTCGTTGCCCGAAGGCGCAGCTGCCTGAGGGGAGCCCCACTTCTTCCCAGACATGTGGTTTCCACCACATGRGCTCAGGTGCTGCACACCGAGCAGGGGACAGGCAAGGACACTGCAGGCAATGCCAGTCTCCCTGCCTGCCTGCTGGGACACGGGCAGGAGCACATTGCCCCAGGTGTCAGCCTGAGTCAAAACACTAACGCTGGAAAGCACATCCTAAAATGTAACCGGCTCCGGTCTTCAAGACCATCTTGCCTGTGGAAAAACCTAATGATTCTTCATTTGGACATCAGTCTAGATAATAGAGCTGTGATGATCTGTAGGGAGCCATCAGGCTTGTAGGCTTCTCTGTATGTCTCATTTGGGATGGGAAGACAGATAATATACAATCATGTTGATTAGCCAGAAAGAGTGACTTACAGTTTCATGTACTGTGTGCTTTGTACACCTAAGCAACAGAACAAATTCAGATATATTCCTGAGTGGCCTATATAATCAAAAATATCTATATCCAGGCCTTAAAACAGAGGCAGGATTTGTCTCCCTTTTAGAAGTCAAGGTGTCCGAGCATGTAATATTGAAGGAAAGCCAACTTAGTATTTCCCTCTAGAGGTCTTTTAATGAAAGAAAGTGTCACAATGATGTACAACAGGTAGAAAACAAATTTGATAAAATAAAAATATAGAATAAATATTATTTTTAAGGACACTGTCCCACAATATTTTTGGTTATGATGCAAAAGCATATTTTTGATTTGAACAATATGAGCCTTTCCAGAAATACTGTATTAGTCGTAAAATGTCGTGTTGTAAAGCAGAATCATCCATCAAAATGCAAAACAAGCAGGTTTCTTATTTAGAGACAGAGTTCATTGACGATAGGAGGTCAGGTGAAGAGAATAAGGAAAATTTTCTGTATTTTTCGGCCACCAGGGTTGTAAGAAAAATCCTTTCTGAATTCTTCCCATTTATGTCCCTGTGATGTACCTGTGCAGCTCGAGGTTTCTTGTACACAGAAAGCAGGATGCATAAATCATGAGGAACAGAGGGCTTGGAGCTGCAGTGTGCCACTCCACTTGAAAAGTCTCTAAAATATGCTAGTGCGAGATCTGCCTGGGCTGAAAATTGTGTACTGCTCACAATGATGCATCTGAAAAGAGTAAAATTAAATGTATGATCTCAAAAAATTTACTGTGCTTCTACTCCCAATTTCTTTCCATTTCTGCCCTACCAAAAGGTTGTCATTTCCATCTCTGTCTTAAGCATGCTCCTTCTGTATCTTTCATCAGACCTACACAGGTCAAGTTCACCTCAATGAAATCACCGAGGGAAATAAGGTGAGCAAGATTTTCCCACTACCTCATGGGGAATTCATCTGCCGAGGCTTCATTTTCTGTAATGCATGGCTTTTGTTCCTGGCCTCCTCCACACAAATCCGCACCTCGGCACGATGACAATCTGACTTACTCCCCGTGTTCACCTGCCAGATGGTGGTGTGTATTAGCTCTGGCGGCAAGCACCAAGCAATACAGCCTGCTCGTTGCCATACTGGAGCAAGAACAGCCTCGGCCACATTCCCAAGCATTTACTCTTTGTCTGGAGTTCCTCAGATATTTCAGTGCCAGCCATACATCACAACTTTAAGAGCTGAGGTGACAATTCAAAATATGAAAATCATTGCAGAGTAAATGAAGCAAATGATCGTTTTTGACAAATACACATGAGTGTGGCACTCAGAAATCTGGCTTGAATGTCTCTAAATAATTAAATTTATCTACCTCAGTAACTGCATTTGAATTGCAAATTAATTCTCCACCTCAGCCCTSCCGCATGCATGTGTCTCCACTGGTACCTGAGCTCCCGCTGCCTGCTGGCTCTGAGGTGCAGCAGCACCTTTGGGCAGATGCATTTCAGTGCAGAGAGCACCCAAGGGCGAGGACACTTGGCTTTGCTGCACGATGTTTTGTTGGTCACCGTCCTTGCACTTCCTTTTGGTGCTTTTGAGTGGGCGCTGCGCTGTGCAGCGCACCCAGAGCCCAGGGACAGTGCCAAGCACAGAGCTCCTGAGGCAGGGCTGCTCTTGCAAACCTGGCTTAGTTCCATCTCGTATGTTGTGGTATTCTTAAACTACACAAACCATCCTCTCCCATCCTTCTTTTTACACAGAATAGACAGGACATCACTGCTTACCTGATATTCCTCACTGGGAGAATGATAAAATACATTGTTAACTCCCTATATTGTTTCCATCTTTGTTCAGTGCTCCACCAATGCCACCCTTATTACAAGTTACTCAAATTCCATTGTAAGACAGAATTATCCATCTCCTTACCACTTCTCAGCATATGAGCATTTTCCCAAGAACAATGACTTTGTTCTCCTAAATGTCCGCTGAGATGAGGAAACTTCCTTACGTCCATTTTACAAATAGAGGCTTGAGGCACAGAGATATTAATGTCAACAGGGCTAATTCACTTGAAATGTTTACAGTTTGGCTTTCTTAGGGAACAAGGCATTTTATTGCACTACATTTCTCCAAAGCAAAGCAGAGTTTCCTGGTCTCCATTGGAAACTCCAAGCATTCTTCATTTCATTTCAACAAGTCAGACTGAAGGGCTCAGATAAGAAATCCAGAAATTGAAGAACACACAGGCATCACCTGCGAGAGATGTCAGTGAAGTGATGTGATTTAAGTCCCTGTGGAATTCCAGCACGTCAGGAAGAAAATAAAGTTCTCCAGGGCAGTATTTAACAGCACATCCCAGGAGACTTCCTCTTAGTCCATCTTATGCACTGCACGCATTCCCAGTTCCTGCAGCAAGTAATGCTGGTCCTGGAGGCCACAGTCTGTTTCTCCCCACAGCTGTGAGACACCCCCCAGCCCATGTACCCCGCACTATTTGCAACTCTGTGGAAAACTCTGTGTGTGATCAAGTAACCCAAAACTGCCCTTGTTACCATTCAGGACAGTAAGTCAGGTTTGCACACATGACTTGAAAACTGATTTTTATTTCTAGTTCCATATCTCCCTCTGGTGCTGTAAGAAGTCCCTCAGGACAAGTGAAGAAGGGGCTAGAAAGTTCCCAGGTTTCATGCTTGCAGCCCGGAAGTGCCCATGAGGCAGGAATAATCCCCTGCTTAGGTGTCACAAAGATGCCAATGGCAAATAGCCACTCCGGTTTCTCAGCAAAAGGAATTACACTCCATGATAGCAGTAAGTGAATTTTTGCCCTTGCGCCTTGACCTATTCTATTCCTCAGGCCAGATTCAACACTCCTGGCATCTTGTGTTTCYTCATGCCTCCAGTTTCATCCTACCTGAGCCCCATCCTCATCCCCCAGGGCTCAGTTCTGCCTTCTGCTTCCTCATCCCCACTCTTCCCTTACCCATTCCCATGTCCCTCTCCACCACAGATACACAGTCAATGAGCATGCACAGAGCCCTGCAAGCAGAATGAAATCAGACAGCAGAAACCTCAGTCTTTAAGGGGTATTTTCACAGGGAGAGTAAGGGACAGATCATTACAGCAGCCCTGATTCTCACCCAGCTTGCCAGCCCCGCCCTAAAGCTCTACCTGAGCAAGGCTGTCCCCTCTTTCTAGCAAACAGAAAAATTGTTTCAGAGAACAGAAATGGTCCACATGTTTTGGCACTGAAAGTTTCAAATATAAACTCTCAAATTTTAGCAAAGTTATGAAACACAGAAAAACAATTATAAATATTGCTGTGTCCTAGAGTGAGGCTTGATTACCTGGCTGCATTATTTAACAAAAGCTTTTACAAACAAAAAGAATATGCATGTGGTCTCTGGACAACCAGACAACCTCAGCTGACAAAACAGTAACTAAAGGACCACAGTTTTCAGTGTAATTTTCTCTGTCAGGTGGCCAGGCCGCCACTACTCAGAGATTAAGGGGTAAATTCTCTCTATACTGTCCTTTCTCTGTATCTGAAAGTAAAACCCAAAGATTTTTAGCAGCACTTCCCATTTATGCTTTCCACTAACAGGCAGCATCCTCTCCAAAATCTTTTCATCTCTCGACAGTACTAAATTACACGGTCCTAATCCCAACTGAATCAAATGATTGTGCCCATCTGTACTGTGGAGGCACTTGCAGACAGCTTCACTCAACATAAGCAGCACCTGCTCTGCAAACATCATACCTGCCATCCACACCTAAAAATGGTTTTGGCTGACTGACAAGCTTTACTCTTGTAACATTAGCCCAGCTGTATAGTATTGATTTGTATAATCCGGTTTATAGGTATGTGTTTATTTATTATTCTTGATAAATAATAGATTATAATAATATAATGCAATGATAAATTATATAGTGTTTTTGTTTGCTTATTTATTTAAATAATGAATTTCTAATCTGTCAGCCCAACTACATCTTTAGGTGTAGATAGAAGTATGGGACAACTGCAGGCTGTCTGGTGTCCTGTGCCATAGGTACTGGCCACAGAGACCACAGATAGCCTTGGGAAGGGGAGGATGTCCATGCGAGTGTGCTCCACTACGGTGCTCTGGCTGGACTCCTTGTGCCTGTAACTTCAGGTTGCTTCCAGTAGGACAAGGGAAAACTTTGGAAAACAGTTCAAGCTGGATAGATGTTCAGTTGCAAAGTAATGTGCAAGAAGTTTAAGGAGTTGCTGTCTTAGCAGGGAGCTCCCTCTCACTCAGCTGCATGCCACAACCTTCACTGGAACAGCTCAAACTTCTGAAACAGCTCCCAGCTCCTTGAAATGCCAGTGCCAGGGCCCTAGGCTCGTTCACGCCAGCAGTCAGTGCCCCAGCRCTACAGGCACAGCGTTAAGGGATCGATTTGAAACTCCCTCTGTGTCACTGGCAGGACTGATCCAGCAGGAGCTTGAAGGCTTCACCATCTAGCCAAGAACCACAGGCTTGGACTGGCAGTCTTAGGAAAACAAATGTGGGGTCTGGAGCCTGCTCCTGTATTCGGGGCAAAATTGCAGTGTGTATTTCTCTGAATGATTAATGTAGCAGCCACAGAGCTAATCAATAATAGAAATAATGACACATTGTCTGGGCTTACACTGTGGATTGCTGTGGTTGCTTACTTACATGCCCCCGGCCAGCCTTGGCTCTGCCACTTCCTGAGCATGGCAGGGAGGAGGACTTTGTCACAACCGTGGTAGCAGAGCCCAGGATGAGCCATGGCTGCAGGAGGATGTCCCATGAGCCCTGGCTTGGCACGTGAGGTTTTGGTGTGGGCAACCTCCCACGGTTTCAACCACAGGGCAGAGTCAAGAGCAGCTGTCTGGAGCTGCTGGTGCTCTCCTGAGATTCACTACTGCCTGTTTGGCTCAGGAAACATCCCAACAGCTCTGCACTTGCAAAAGTCACTGGGGGTTGGAACTAGATGATCTTTAAGGTCACTTCCAACCCAAGCCTTTCTATGATTCTATGTAATCGATGAAATATCCTTCATTATATTTTAAATAGAATGCATACTTCTTCTTTTACACTCTGATTTCTGAGCCTTTGGAGTGCCCTTGTCCRGGCTGGTCTCATTGACTATGAAAGCCTCCTCATAATGCAATATGGTAACATGACTTCAGATAGGGGAGCTTCAAGGAAAATTCCAAAAGCTGCAGTAAAGCTTCCAGAGCTGGCAGCACCAGGAAGGCATCATAGGGAGACCCTCAACATGCTCCTTAGCCAGGGACACCCTCCTCTCTGGCTGTCAGACCCTCTGCTTTTCTTCAATTTCCACCCCACCATCTCTCACCAAAGTGACAGGTGTGAGACCATGGCTCTCAATTGATGTCTGTTAACTGCTTAGATGGAATTTGACAGAATATGAAATGTTATTATTAAATGTACAAAAATAACTAAAGGCAGGATGAACTGCATATACATATATATATATATATATGGATAATGTATTTTCTCAAGAAGCCAATGAAAAGTTATTGGCTTTTATCCCCTTCTGAGATACTTTCTCATTATGTACAGCCTTGACAATTATTCCACTGCTTGTTATATGAAACACTAGAGTGTCTCATATGTAAGCAATACCCTTCCAGAAATAATTATCCTTTTGACATAATGTTATATACATGCTTCTTTGTCTAAGCATCCTGCAGATTAATAAAATCAAGAGCCAGATGCCTTGAGACAAATTAGCTACTTCCTGTCAACAAAATATAATGTAGCACACTTAATTTATAGGAAACACTGGTGCCTTTAAATTCTTTGGGCTGCCTGTGCTGCTCATCCCCGTGGAAGCATTGTTGCTATTGCAGCCCTACTACCACACAGTCCATAAGTACAGAAGAGTTTATCTAAATAAGAGCTATGAACAATATGAGATGGTTCTGCACCAAAAAGGTCCATCTGACTTTGAATTTGCTTAGTCACTCTCCAATTCATTTTTCATCTACAGGATTCACTATATTCACTTTTAAAACCAGGTTGTTTTTACAAACGTTTGAATAATGACAGTGTTCTGCAGCAGTTTGGGACTGCTTCTGAAATGGCTTTCGTGATGGGGAAGATCCCTCTGACAAGGCTAAGCGATCATAGAATCACAGGATCATTAAGGCTGGAAAAGACCTCTAAGGTTATTGAGTCCACATCTCACCAGTCACACAGTTGTTAATAGACAGCTTGAGAAAAGAAAAATTCTGAAAAATGTAAAAAAAAAAACAAAAAACCACAACTCCTATCATCCTATATTTTTCTTGTATATTTATAATTCATCTAAGGGTTGTTTTCTTCTCTGGACTTTGGTTAAAATACTTTGGTGCTCCAGCCTAGTTTGAAACAAATCAGTGAGATTCATTTGCAGCTGGCACAGGTAATTTTGGAAGAGCTGTTGCCATGCCATCGTTAAGCTGCATTATGTTTTATCATGTTGTTTAACATACAAAACACATAGTATCACCCTCAAATGTTTACCACATTCTTTTTTAAAACTTGACATTTTTGAGGTTTTTCAAGAAAAACAATAATTTAGGCTTTAATTGCTAAGTAATTAAGAATTACTCCCCATAAACCTATGTTTTTAGTTCTGTGATTTATTGAAGACCTTCTACATTAACAAGGTCAAAACAGAGGAAGTGAAAACATGCAAATACTGAACATTTGGTGACTTCTCAGTGGCTCTGGGTTCATTTTACTCTCAAAATTCAGACTTTCAGTAGTCAACCAACATAAAGCAAAATTTCTGACAGCTTCTCCCATTCTTCAATGCTGTATGAAAAGCCATCTTAACCAGCTCAAGAGATAAGTATGTTGGGACCAGTTCACAAAGGACCCTCTCTCAGGCTCCTAGCCTCCAAAGCCAAGGAGACAGAAATAACCTCTGCTGGGCTTTTTATTTAATATAAAAAAATAATGAGGGAGAGGAGGACATTCACTAACGATTTGTTGAAGACAAGGTGGAAGTGCAGAACTGGCTAATAACTGATTTAATGGAAACAAAGAAATCTGTTCCTCAACCAAAGCTTACAACTCCCATGGAGTGCCCAGCCCACTCTCACTTCCCTTTGGTTTATAGCAGACTGATCCATGCCTTGAAACAGCTCAGTTTTTTGCATTCCCCTCACAAAAAAAACTAAACAACAAAACCAGCCAATAAAAACAAAAAAAAAATCCTCTCTTTTAAACAATAGTGACCTTTTCTCAAGAAAATTACAATTTTGATAAAAGTTTATTGTTTCCCCCAGACTTCTGGTGACCAGGAAGGAAAAGGTCAAGTTCCTACTAGAGCATTTTTCATCTGAGCGATTTTGAGAGGACAGAGAGCTCAGCATGCTGAAGGTGAAGCCCCAGAGGTGACCCTGACCATGGCTGCCACCAGTGATCCAGCCTCGGCCCCCCAGCCCCAGTGCCCACTGCCGCCCCCCAGGCTGCCTCCCCTCCCGCCACAACGCAGAGCAAACCCACCAAAACACAACCTCACCCATGTCACCCTGACAGAAACCTCAGAGAGAGGCTCTAACAAAGCAAAAGGGTTTTTTTACACAAACCAGAAACTTCTGCTCTGAGCTACGTGGCTCTACAAGGAAAATTGGATGTTGGGCAAAAAAAAAATCTCAAATCTTTTCCATCTATCTGAGTAAGTGRCAGTTGTGATTAGATGCACACACTTGGGAAATTACAGCATGTGGCAAGGACGTGGTACCCTAATCCTTTGAAAAATAGTGGTGGTTCCAGCAGGGACCCCTCAGACACCCCAGCTGACCCCATCCTTCTCCCAGTTCTGCTGTGGGTGCCCCCTTTACCCCTCCCCACACTGGGATCCCCCGCCCACCTCCCTGCTCCGATGCAGAGCGTTCCTGCGCCTTGCAATGGAAACAACAGCAGGAGGCTTCACAGCTCACTGCCCTCAGCCCTGCAGCCTGGAACACGAGGAAGAAAAGCAGGGACAAAGATGATAGTGACTTTGATGGAGCAGGGGGACGTGGATGTTAAATTGCAGCAGAATACGGATTAGAAGCAGTTGAGCCTGGTTTGGCACAGAAACTCTGCAACATCTATTGCCTCTGCAAAGCTGCGTTGGGCCAATCTGCTTTTAGCTTCTGGTGAGGTTTATTTCTAGGCCACTCTTTCATTTTCGTTCATGCACAATTAGGAAGTGCAGAGAACTAAATTATTTGCATCAAATGGAATTTGAAATGAAAGGGAAAATGCCTCCTTATATTCCATGGAAAACAAGTTCCTGGTGTCCACTGCAGGAATCTTCCATTCAACGCCTCTGGATCATGCATGAGTTGCAAACTGGTGTGCTTTGGCTGACAGGGGAGCCGTTTCTGCTCTTTTACATCTGTCTTTTCAGGTTCCAAGAGGAAGGAAGAAGCTTACCATGTGTGAATGTCCTCACTAGAGAACTCACACCAGTCAAATCTCAGTTCAAAGAACATTTTTTCAACCCAACAGGTTGATTCCAAAAGCCCGGTATACAAGGTACAAATGGAAAAAAATCTGTGTATTTGCTGCATGTTTTCACAGTGTTCAACTCACAATTAAACTTTCCATTTTAAGGAAAATTACAATAGGGTTTTAATTCAACAGCATCTCCAGAAAAAGATTTATACCTCATACTTCCATATTTATCATGTCAATGGGTAGAAACAAATGAGCATTGTCACATTGTGACACTGAATAAAATGTCATGAAAGCCAAATGACACACTTAGAATTTACAATTTTTTATTCCGGGAGAGAGAGAAGCTGTTAAATATATATAAGGAAAAAAGTAAAGCAATCAAAACAATGAAATAGAGGATCTTTCTCACTTTATTACCTCCAGAATGCCAACCTCTTCTTTTTAACAGCCAGGGAGACAAAGACATGTCATCCAGTATCTTCACAAATTACAGCCCAACCTGTAAATACAAACAGAGCACTTGATATGATCTTTGGGCATTTCAATTTTCTATTTAATACTGTTTCATGCATTCATGTGCTAATAAAGGTTAAACCAGGTGATCCTTCAAGCAGCCCTCTAYGCTTTATCTGCCAGAGCTATAAAAGCCAAAGAAAATTGGTGCATTTATATTGTGAAAAGARAAAGACTCCGAGCATTGTAATGAAGTAGGGTATTTCTTCTCGTGTATCATTTCAGCAGCAGTTGTTTACAACAAAAACATTTAGTCAGAACTGGATTTTTATGAGAAATCCTCATGTGTTACTAATCTTCTGCTGACATCAGACTGATTCTCCTGGATCTTTCATTTGCTTCTGGTGAATCACCCTGCTCATAAAACAAATTGCCTTGTCCTGACTTGGATTTCCACGTTGATTTTCACTGTGGCTTCAGGTATATGCAGCAGTTTACCCTTGAGAAAATTCAGCATAGTCATGCTAGCACAGTCTTCATCCTAAAATAACACACAACACCATTGTACAATGAACAAAATAAAATAAAAAAAAATTGGAGGAATTAATTCTAAAACACTTCCAGTATAGAACAGCTTTTTTACCTCAGACTCCAAAAACAGAACCAGATGTGAAATCAAGTACAAGAGGCCCGCGTAACCACAGATGAGAAGCATCTGTGAAGGGTTTATCAAAATAGCTCCTTATCCCCCCCATTGACTTCCCAGCCTTGTCTTCAGCCTTCCTGGAGTATCAATTTCTCCAACTCTATACTGCAAATACACCAGTCCCTTTTTAACCCTCTCAGCAGTCTGAAATACATACCAAAAAACCCCTTTGTGGAGTCTCACAAAGAACCTGTAGGCAAAATAAGCAATTGACTACAGTCACCTTTTCAGATCTCCACATCCTTCAAAAGAAAAGAGCACGGTCCTGAACATGAATGGTTGGTTTGTCTGAGAACTGGCATATTTGGATTAGAAGATGGGGAAAAGGTGTAATGAAAACCTCTGTAATACATAGAAAAAATCTCACATTGCCCTATGAATAAAGCCAAAGAAAACCTTGGATAGAGAGGCTGGGTTTAGCAAAAGTGCTTCCATGGTTTCACCAAATAGCTGAGATAAACATGAACTGGCAAATCTTGATGCATCCACTCATCAGGCTAGAGAAAGAATTATCATTACAGAATAAACGGTATTCTCCTCTGGGCAGAGTTGATAAACAATAATCTAGAGAGAAGGAAAAAAAGCAAGAATGTCCCTTGCAAATGAATTACAATAAAAACCCCATGTGTTACTATAATGTTTCATGATCACACAGGATGAGCCAACATCAATTAAAGGCCAAACCCTGCTCTGAAAGTACAAGCTCATCTCCCATTTACAGCAGCAATGATAGAAGAGACAAATTTTGGCCATGACCTTGTCCTTTATTAACATCCTAGGTGCCAGAAGGCAGATTTACAAAGGCATTTTTCGAGCTAAAATTGCATATGGGCCCATTGACACAAATACAGGGATTTGCAGAAAATCCTCACAGGATGCCTGAAGTGGCTTTTTAAATTTTTAATCACAAACAAATGAGTCATGTTAGAAAGAGTACACAGAAAGAGAACTACTACCATCACCACCAGCACTGATTGTTTTAAAAAACCTAAATTAAGCTTGCMAATTCTAGCACTTGAAGTTTCTTTTCTCTGTTATTTGTATGCACACACAGTCTGACAAAGCACCCCCAAAATTAAACATAGATTTTAAAAAAAACTACTATGCAAATTTTTAGAAATATGAACTACAGTACAGTAAAATTCTTTCATTATTTTCCCATCTTTTCATTTTAATCTGATAAATGCACACATTAAGCTCTTCTCTCAATAAGCTTTTTATAATCAGGCAGAATCTGATTTTTTCCAACATAGTTATTCTGAACTACATCCTTCCTTTTCCAAAGGCATTTATTGACTTAAGTTGCTTTTTTGCATTTGAAATGGAGCAACTGAAATTGGAATTGAGCAAAACATTTAATTTCSTTAAATCAAGAGATTCTTAGCACTTTCCAGCCATGCTTAAATTATTTTGGGAGAACAATGTTAGCTTTCCTTACTGACTCAGACTGGGTCTAGTAATTTCCCTGTATGGCAGGCTAGTCAGTGTTTCTTAGGCCTAAAAAAACAGCTCATCTTTTAAAATATTGTGTCACGCTCTTCAAACAATGTGTTTTGTCACATCATGCAGCTTTTTGTGGGTTTTTTTTCTGAAATGTCTTCCTTGAATATTTTTTCACCTAAGTTATAAAATGTAGATTATCTAAGTGTCTACAATTGTTTGCATCATCCTCCTYCATTTACTGTAAACTACAGACCTCAAGATTCTGCATTTGACATCAGTGCCACCATCCAAGGCACTTACAGAAAAACAGGCACTGTGGCTACAGCAAGATCTTGGATTCATGTGCTAGAGGGTTTCTGCATTTCACAGTTATGGTTCTTTGTTTTGAGGTGGTGCCTGCAGTTCTCAACAGCAAACTGATCCCTCCTAGGTATCAGGTGATGTGTAATGAAAACTGAAAGGGAAGATGAGAATAATAACTTGTTGGCTGGTCTTTTTTCCCCAGCTGTCATTTATGCCCTCACCCTTRCCTTCATTCGTGTTTCCAAGTTAATGTTTTAATTTTGACCAAGCTCATGTTGAAATTCAACACAAAGCTGCTTAAAATATTTAGTGTCCAATCTAACTCCTATTCAAGTAGATGGAAAGAAAGATGCATTTTATTTCTTTACTTTGGAAGAGAAAATATTCCTGTATTTCTGCTAAGACAAAGGCCAGTGCAGTATGTCAAACCGCTACRTTCCGTCATGTCAGAAGCATTCCCCACACGTCTCTTAACAACGTGGGATACAGATGAAAACAAAAGCCTTTTTCCCAAGCAACAGCACCACACCAGTCCCGTCCCAAGCTCCTCTTCACTCCTTCCTGACCCAGGTCAATTGCTCAAAGGCTTGTCCACATTTTTTTCAATTTACTTTCCTTCTACTTATTGCCCAATTTATACTGGCCTGGCAATGAAGCCGGCCAAGTCATTCCTTTCTGTCTTGAGAGGAACCAGGTGGATATTTTTTTGTAGATCATTTCTACATGCCTGATATTCATAGTCCTAGAGATGAACTGAAAATTCTACTGTAAGGACTGAGCAGCAGTTCTTAAACAAACTTGCTTGGTTTTATTGCTGGCACTTTATTTTTCCTTTCTCTCTCCCCTCTTGCTGTCTCTGTCATGAGTACCAACCATTTTCACTCCTGACATCACACTGTAATTTAAGAAAATTCTTGTTCTACAGTTTAAAAAACTAGTTAAATGACCTCCACTGATTTAGATACGTCTTCAAGTCTTTGTGCTATAGCTATTGAAGTAAGTAGGAGTCTTGAAATGCCTGTGAAAAGTACTTATGGAAAATTTTACATCTAAAAAGACTAGCTAAGAAATTTTTTCATAGGCTTTGATTCCATTAAGCAGCCAAGATCTTCCTCTGAAACCAGACAGACAAAAAAAAATCACTTTGAGGAAAATGAAAAAAAAAATCATAATATAGAAAACATTACCCTGAAGAAGAGTTCACATTCCAACAAAAAAGAAACTTGAGGACTGCACGACATCCACTAGGATGTTTGTTGTTGGTATTGATGCAAAAAATTCACATCTCCAGTAAGATGAAGGATGGTAGTGCAGAGCTGGAGAAACAGGGCAGCACCTGAATCCTTTGTTTTAGGCATAGAACCATTATAGAACCATTAAGTTTGGAAAAGACCTCTAAGGTCACCGAGTCCAACCATCCAAATGTATGGCACAGGAGAGGTGTCCTTTGAGATACAACAGCTATTTGTGTCCCCCTGAGTGAAAAAATATTACGTTCTTTAGCAACCACCTTGTCAYATGCTATGAGTTCACAAACCATAGTAGGAGCGCGAAGCCCCCAGCACAAGTATTCCTCTCCCTTGGTCTCCCTGCATCACCAGAGCAGCTTCTGCTGGCTCCCAACCTGAAAGACAGGACCCAAGAAAGGGACAGAAGAGGTGGGGAGGCAGGACCACAAGGAAGCTTGATTTCCAGAGCAAACCAAAGCATCTGGGGAGGTCAGGGACAGGAAACCAGGTAGGCCTGAGTCCCCACCTTCTCTGTTATCCCTGTGTGTGCACCGAAGGAAATCCAGTGTTCGTGTCTGTCTGCAGCAGAGTATTCCCGAGGCTCCTGCTGCAACAGAGCAGCTTTGCTCTGCCCCTTGTGTAGCTCTGCAAACCCTCATCTGAAACAGTTAAGTACAATGAAGTCTAATTTTAAGTTCTATCTGTAACTCACACTGAGCTGTTATAAAAGGAGGAACATTACCAATATTATAAGTGTTACATGAGTAAACGAGGAATATGAATGAGTGAGAGCTATTCATCTCAATGAGCACTTCTCTTCTGGAGAGTGTTACAAAGCCACAGGATGTCCCCAAGTTTCAGAATTTGCATTCCCACCTCTGAGATGAAAAACTTGCAAAAGCGTATGTATCTAGATAGCTCCTTAATGACCCTYTCTCTCAGGGGAATTTTGTGCATTGCATATTCAGGAGAAAGACAGCAAAAGGTTGCACCACGCACGCTTACCAATAATAATTGCTGTTTAAACAGCTGTTTCTCCTGCAAAAAGCTTACTGGGCACCTGCTATCAATCCTCTGAATGAGGGAAAGCCGAAGATCTTCCAAAAATGTAGATGGGGAGCAGTGGGGTAGCAACTGAAGCCACTTCCATAGCCTAAGGCTGTGTCTACACTGCAATTAGAAGTTATATGTGGAGATAAATGGTTAGTKCTGAGGACCTAATGCCACATTATTTAAAAAAAACAGGGAGGGTGGAGAGAGAGGACTTTACTTCAGGTACAGTCTAGACTGATCTGATGTGCTGGAATAGCTGTGGGAGCACTGGTCTCCATGCAGGAGGAGCTGAGCTCGTGAGCTGTGAGACCACTTGGTGACACAAACGTTAGTGCAGGCAACTGGAAGAGCTGTTTCAAAATGCATTCCGGATCTGAACAAAACCACTAATGTAAATGCACACTTCTTCATCCTGCTCCTCAACACCTTTGAAAACACCGAAATAAGTCATGCACAAAGAAACACGGAAGAAGAAAGATTGCACAGTCATTTCTCTTTTGCCCAAGCTTCTATGCCTTTCATGTTGCTTTGATAATAAAAGGAACTAAAGTCTGAAGCAGAACTATTCAGCTAAACTACACTCCACTGCCTGGTTCTGAATAAAGAAATTTCAAGCTTTTCTACCTTACCTATTAAGCTATTTTAAGACATAAAAATTTCTATAATTTTAAAGGTTTGTTGGGGTTTTTTTCCTCTACATTAATGAGACTTTTTTTTCCTCTGAGAATTTAGCACTTTTCTCAAGATTACCATTCCACCTCCGGTTTCTTTAACACACCTGTTTCCACACAGCAGACAAGAATGAGCTGTTTATGTTAGGTAGACTCTTTCCAGTAGATGCTGCCACTGCAGTGCTGAGCACCTCTCACAGCAACACCGAGCTCTTCTTTATGAACCTTCAGTGCCRAAGTTGCACGTTGATTTTGCTGCACCAGAATTCATTCAGCAGAATCCTTTGCTGCACCAGAAGCATCCTTCCTGCAGCATTAAAAGGGATAACCCTGTCCTGGTGCAGGAACCATAACAAGAGTGGGCAAAATTGCAGCCTCTCTCTCTCTCCCAGGCTGTTTGAGAGGGCAGGTGCTTCATTTAGAATGTTTCTTAAACCAGAAATTATTTTTTTAAAAAGGAAAAACACACACACAAAAAACTGACTACTCTTTTTTTCAATCCTGATGCTCACCAAACACCATTTCTTTCAGGTAGAGGGAAGGTAAATAACAGCTTTAAACTAAAGTGATCTGTTTCAGACAAACGTATTTTCTTTCCTTGCCTGAAACTTCTTTCCTGCCCTTCCACATGCCCAGACTGGTGGAGTGAGATCAGGCAGCGGGTACAGAAGCTCCTGCCTGCCAGGAAGCCAAACCACAAGCAGACACCGCCAGGGCTGAGCACAGGGAGGGGAACAAGCAGAGTGAAAGCTGGTTATAAACCATACCCACACTGTGGGTGCCCTGCAACAGTTCCCATTACCCCTGGGCTGCCCACTTGCATATGTAGCCTGTAGTTCCACAGTGGCTCTTCCCTTTCCAAAGATACTGTGGCCCCAACCTGCACCCCTGCTTTGGTGTGAGCAGCTCTTTCTTCCTGGGCTGGGGACACAGCTCAGTCCTGCTTTGGAAATTGAACCATTTGTCTAACAGGTCTCCCAAGATCTGGGCACCATCACAAAATGCCCAAATCACCAAAATATTCACAYTTAGCTGGATTAGAGTTGGGTGGAGAGCAGAGCAGCATTTTCATGTGGGAGYCCAAGGAAGGGACATGTTTGKCACCACTGTGAAAGGAGCAAAGGATTTGCACTGCCCTGTAACCAGATCTTTCCGTGGTGCCAACCTGAGCTTTGTGAAGGAGCGGAGAACATCTCCACTGCCTTCACAGGATCCCACCTCAGGATCTTAGATCCAACTTTACTATGCTTTTAAAAAAAAAATCTGTTGTATAGGATTGGTCTGGTTTTGTTCCTTGGTGATGTCCATGACAGCAACACAGCAGAAATATAGCACATGCCCTTAATTTAGTCCCTGTAAAGCTCTCCTGTTACTGCTTAATGTAATCAATTACTGAGTAATCTGAACTGTGCCCACAAAAYGAGCACAAATTGGCATCGAAGCTAGGACAATGCAAGTGGTGGTGTTAATTCCCAACCATCTATTGTAATCCTGTATTCATCGGARAGGTTTCTCTCCTGGTAAATTTTAGAAGCTCCTTACACAAATGACTGCTTTCCTTTGATGTAGAGCAACAGGGAATGTCTCTTTAGCACTAAAATTACACAAAATATACTATGTATGTATGTACACAAGCAGAACAGAACAAACAGTATTTATAGAGATTCTGGACTCCTTTGCTTCAGTGGATAAATACCGGTTTTTAGGTAAAGTCCATATACAAAAATACATTATACATCCATATAAATATACATCCCTTCAGTACAGAAAATTCCCTTAAAAAGTATTTRGAACTACACTTTGCATTAATTACAAAGTAAGCCACATGCACTCTTGCAGATGACAAACAGCAAAGGGGGAATGATTTGCATTATTCCAGAGCAAGGTAAGGCAGGCAGCGCRGGAGCCCTGCCCTTCTGTTCGCTCCGTTGTCTCCGGGGAAGGGAGGGAGCCAGCGATGTTGGGAAGGCTGCACGGCCGCGCTCCTGCGCTCCCTCTTCCTCTCGCCCTCTCCAGTCTTTTCCTTCTCACACTGCCGCAGAGCTTTCCAAATGAAGAAGCTGTTTCCATGACACCAAACCCTTAATTTGAAGCATACATATAAACAGCCTGTGATTGTGATCACAATGCACCATTTCTTATTTATTTTATTCTTTTTTTGGTTCTGCTTTGGACAGAGACAGGCAGTTCTTACGAAACACAACACAAAAATCACTGGTTGTAAACAGCAAACAGTTTCACCTTCAGTGTTTTACAAATATGTTGATTTTGTTCTCTATTAAATTTCTTGTCATGTTTAATAAAYCTGAGAAGCAGACTAGTTGACTAATCAGAGTGCTTTGCATTTATGCTTTGTACTTGTAGCCAGATGCATCTCTGTGGTGCTTTGGTTTTTTTGCGAAGTCTTAGTGTAGTGCATCCTTTACCTCAYTATTTCCTTTTCCTTGAAAGCTATTTTTTGGTCACTCTCTTCCCCAGAATGGGGTTTTAGAGCCGTCTATCGTAGCAAACTGACAATAAGAACCCACAAATGTAAACATTCTCTTTTTTTTTTAAATTTCTGTAACTATGTATCTATTTATCTAAAAGATAAATAAAAGAACATTCTTCTTGCATTAAAAAGCTGTAAGAAAATATGTGCCACATTACAACAGACATAATCTTAAACTGATATTGAACAGCACTACCACCAGTGGAACATACTGCTCAAGCAAACATTTTATTTTTTAATTGCTTAATTGTCCCCACTTAATGACACAGATTTCCTTACCCTTCTAAAGAAATACTTTAGTGAAAATATTCTCCAGTTAAAACACTATTGTGTTTTAATTTGTTTGATTCCCAATGAAAGGGAATCAGAAAGCAAAGATGGCAGGAGGATGAAGATTTTGTGCATCCATAGCATCCCCTCTCTCACCCAACCACTGCTACCAATGAACTACGGTGGCAGAAGCATCATGCAGTAGCAGTTCAGTATTATTCATACCCTTAGTTTTATTAACAAGTCTGAGACACCCACGGCGTGTACACCCACACGCGCGCTAAGTCAACGGCAGGGAAAGCAGGCATTTGCTGAGGGCCTCATTTCCCATTCTCCACGCCTGCGAGGCAGCTGCCCACGGGATGCGGTGCCCTCAGCTCCCTTCTCAAACACAGCAGCACTTGCTCCACTGCTACAGGTAGGAATTACGCTGTAGCTGCAATTCCCGTGGCATTCCCTGAGTGTGCAGAGGGATGCAGGGAATGTGACAAGGTGGCACATTTCCATCTGGCCATCRTTGGTATGCTCACTGTGGAGAGCAGCTTGTACCTTCAGGCCAGATGTTTCACTGTCCTGAAAGACACAAAGCAACAAAGAACAAAAACAACATTGGGGSCAGCTTTTTCATATGGAGGCCTGGAGACTGATCCTGAAATCAACACACAAAAGACAGTACTAAATAAATCAAGTGATTTGGTGTAACAGCAAAATCAGCACTGTCCCTTTTCCTGTACCTAGATATCTAGAAATTCCTCTATGAAAGGAAARGAGAAAACTCCATGGCTTTATGTGACAAGTCAACCACTCACATACCTGCAAGCAGGTGATATATTAGGGTGATATATTAGCATAAAGGTTGCAGAGASATTCCAGAATTGGAACAATAAATTATTTTATTGCTATCTTTTCCCTGACCATGGAGGCTTCCTTATGATATAGACCTTTTCCCCAAAAGCAGCCCATTCCAAACGCCAAGGAAGGCTAGCAGGACTCTCTGCACTGGTGACATCAGGTGTCCCATGCGGTAAAACGTGCTATGCATGAACATGGGTGGGCATCAAGGACACATCCACAGAGACTTGCAGGAAGCAGCAAGCTGAGTAAAGCCTGGAATCTCCTAAATAGCAGAAAACACTCAGGATGTAGAAATGTGAAACACAAGAGCAACCAGCAAAGCCTAGGGCCTGGCAAACACAGCTGAAGGGGATAAGACTGCTGGGTGACCGCTGGAGTACCTTCCTGCCTGGGATACTCCCTTCTGTGTGGCTACTTCAGCCAGGCATGACCTCTCCTCCACATGAGAGCACACAAGAGCCAGGGTCAAGCMTGTCCCATGCAGGTTTTCTCTGCAAACCCCAAGCAAGTTTCAGTCATCTGTCAGAGAGGAACAGCAGCAGGGTCACAYGACACAGGGACAGGGTGAAGACAAATACGTGGCAGCACACACGAGGCTGCAGCAGCAGACACTAGTGATGTGAGAAACCTCGAGAGAAGCAGCAGGTCTGGGGTTTGCAGCATCCCCATCCCTGCAACAAGGGCATCTAGCCCAGAGGGTGAAGTGTGATCCAAGCTCTGTTGAGGGGTCTGGACATCAAGGCCTGTGCTCACAGCTTCTTCATCATTTGCGGAGAGCCCGACAATCTCTAAAAACAATTCAGGATGTGACAAGGAAATGAGATAATGATGGAATTTAAAGTCAGCTATAGGAAAGAGATGGGATGCCTAAAGAAGGACRAAGTCCCTTGCAGTATCACACTGACAGGGCAACAGCAGAGAAAAGTGATTTGAACTGCAGAAAAGGCTTTTTCAGTGGTAGTGTAGGGTTTATACCATTAGGATCTGCCATTTTGCATGTTATTCTGAGCTATTCATGCATCTCTATCTTTCAGTTGAATTATATTTTCGTCCTTTAATAAACTTACTTATTCAGTCTCACTATCACACCAAAGGACTAATTTGGATTTAATATATCTCTCTCTGTGTACTTGCCTCAGCCATTGCTCCTTTTACTTTTTCTCCCCTATSTGCCAGTCTTTTTAATTCTCTGTCTTTTGTGTGAGCCTTCTAGGGCAAGGATCATACCTACTTCTATTTCTGGAAACCATCTACAGGGAATAAATTATGGTAATTAAGTCCAGCAGAATTAGATTGTAGTGACTGCCAGACATGGAATAGCCACTGTCAGCTATCCTCAGAACAAGATAATCTGGTTTTTGCCCTCGAGTAAGAAAGAAACAAGGAAGATGCACCATCAAAATCAGTATTATGAAAGTGCCTCTATCTCTAATCTCTGGAAAAGTACATGGTGAATGCTGCCTACAGCGAGGGAATCACGAAGAGACCGCCCGGCATTTGAGCTTTACCGCAGAAAGGATATAATGACATTAGTGACTGCTGAATTCAAAATTAAATTCTACTAAAGTTCCCATTTGAAGCTACACTTATTTCCTTGCTCAAGGCTTTGAGGGTGGCTAAAAGGCTGGAAAAAAAAACTTTTTTGTATTTAAAACGTTTCAAAATTATTAATGTGCTACATTTGGCCTCAGTCCAAGCAGCAGCTTATCTAATATTATTTTTATGAAAAATTTGGAAATATGAAAATAGTGTTTTCCATGTATTTCAATGAAAATTTGTTTATTTATGTAGTAGAAAAAACGGTCAAATATTTTAACATCAAAGTAAGTGTTGGCATAGACCTCCCAGAGGAAAAGAAAGACTCTTATGTGAAGGTGCTCAATTCAGTAGCTCTAAGATGAAGGATGCCAATGCTGAGGTAGCTGCACTTTTGACTCAGACACTTGGGACTGCATTGGAGTGATGCTCCAGAGGTCAGGTGGTTTAAGCAGACAAGGTGCAGGCTGAGTTTCCCGAGCTTGTTCTTAACTGCTTTAACCACTTTTCCTCTACTGGTGCCTCTATAAATGTTCAAAGATGTTCTGTGAGGAGGCAAAGAAAGGGTACTTGTGCCCTTACCTTGCTGCTTCTTGGTGTCAAAGACATCTGCAAGAGCTGGGAGTCTGGCTTGTTTGGGTTTTGCTGGCTTTTTGTATCAAGAATACAGTTTTTGTGTCTTGTTTGAGGGGCAGTGGTTGGTAACCAGAGCTGTAAGAGTGCTGCTGACTCTCTGGAATCAGGAGCTTTCACAGCTCCAGACAAGACAGTCACCTGGCACCAGAGCAGATCTGGGTGTCTGAATGTACGAAAAAAGGGTTGTTCTGAATATGTTTCACCTTTTTGTCTGACTGATGTAACCATGATAACGTGGATTAACATATCCATATTTATCTTCTTTTAAAAAGTATAAATTGCAGAGTTTCACAGACTTTTACCACAGTGAGTTTGTTACTGTGGGCTCTCTTCCCARGTGGATGTTCCTGATTTAAGTAATTATTATCCGTGAAAAGGCTTTTTATTTCAGTAACAAACCACTCTGCCAGTGTAAGAGGAAACCAGAATGCTCCAAATATTTTTCTCCATACTGACAATCATGATACACAGGTGATACGATTGATGAAGCACCAGGAGAGCAGGAAYAGACATTTTGGGTAAGTGCCAGATCTTCCTTTAGGCTGTTGCATTGTGAGCCTGCCTCAGGGCAGTTTTACTTCTTCTTCAGCAGCACAGCATCGCAGAGCAGCATAGCTCCTCCTCCGTGCCGTGCTCTGAATGAACCCAGGGCAAAGCAGCAACTACCCGGAGTCCTCCCTGCTGAGAGAAGCTGCCAGTGTCTGCCTAAAGCCTCAAAGTTTTTTAATAGACATCAGAACAGATGGGGAGATGCATCCCTTTTTAAGTCAGGATTTACATTTTCTTGCATTCGTATTGCAAGTGTTTTGTTGCAATCAACCCTTTGGGGATTTCTGTGATGGTTGAAACAAAAAGAGGATTTCAGGAAACATCTGGCTGTTGAATTCAGGGGCCTAAACCCCATAGTCTTCAAAAGGTCAGCACCTTCCCCTGTGAATCTGTGACTGATTGCAGGTATTAACATCTCCTCAACCACATAAATAGCCTTGAGTAAGGAAAGATTTCAGAACATTAACCTCAGTAATTAGGGTTCTGTATCACCCTCTTTAAATGACATGCTGAGAAGGAGACAATAAAGACATTTAAAGAAATTAATACTTTTTCCTATCCTTTTTCTTGTTTCCTCAGGCTGGCCCTTAGGAGGGGAGAAATTTTGCCCTGTAGCTGGAAACTCTCCTATGGTTGAGCCTTTGGACATCTACTCTTTTCCCTCTCCTAAGGAGCAGCTGGGTTTTGTGCACTTGTGTAAAACGTTGTAGATATTTCTTTCAAGGTCACTCAGCTGAAATAGCTCCCCAATGTTTTCTTTCCTTATTCAAACGTGCTTTCACAATAGCTTTGTGTACATCTGGTGAAGCAAGTGTTGAATAGCTCACCCAGCAGCCTGCTGCTCATCACTAGCATGGGGAAGCCACCATGATATCTTCAAGATAACTATCACAAAGTTTTTTGCCTAATTTGTTACTGTCAGGGTTGGTGAGTAGTTTGGAGGAAAGCAGCCAAGGCTGCAGAGTTCAATTAAAATTCCCCCATTTAATGACAACCCTTTACCAATCACAGATTTCTGAATCACTCAGTTCATTCTGTCTTAATCCATCTGCTGGCCTCACATCACCCCAGCCAAAAAAGCCTGTATTGGATACAAACAACACATACAAGCAACCCACACATCTTCCTCTAATACCATAATTTGTACATGGGGATAAGGAGCTGAAAGAAACATGACATGCAATTGATGAGACAGCAGCACCATCCCTGCACTGTGCACACGAACTTCACAAACACTCCCTTCAGAAAAGGAATCCCTGAGGTGCCATCGTGTGGGGAACCCACAGCTCAGGCTCTATAAGAAAACAGTGGGAAAACCTGTTGTCTTCTAGAAGCTGGTCACAGAGCTACTGCGTGGCAGCGACCACTATCCAGTGACCTATCCAGTAAGCGGCACCAACTGCATTTTCACACTATGAAATCATATGGCTTTTTAATTTGAAAAAAGGTTGGCTGATTGAGGCTATTTATATCTGTATTTCCTATGAGAATTTTAATAGCAAAACAGCAAACCGCAGAAAAAGGTATTTATAACAGCAATGCTGACAGACCTCTGATTATAGCATGATAAACAGTGGCATTATAGTAACCTGCAGAGAAGTTTCTACAACCACAGAATTTCAGTCCTAGCCCAGTTCTTGGGACTGCTATATTCCACTTTTAAAAGCAAGCCCATTAATTATCTGGAAACTGAAGGATAAACTTGAACAAGTTACATGAACATTTTAATTAAAGTACATCTTGACAAAAGATCAAGAAGAGAATAGTAAGTTAACACCCATAAAAAATATGTTGAGACAGCTCTGATATATTTTCCAGTTATAAAAAAGGTAATTGGATGAAGCGAAGGGGAAACAAATTCAATGTGATAAATGTAATAGATATTTATTGCTACAAAGGATTAGCTAGAATTACCTTCAAACACGAACTTGATGCTAGATATGATAATTTGATAAGAAGAAACCGCCTTTCCCCTTCATATTATATCAACTTCTTTTATTATGATGTACCATAAAGGGGAGAAAAAATCACATTATGGATTTGCTGGCCTGTGGGATAACCTTGAAATTGTGCCACTGAATTTCCACATCTTTTTTTAGATCTCTAGTATGGAACCAAAATAGCGTTGAAAGTACATGGAAGATTAAAATATGGGTAAATACAAAGTGTGACCTTTTCTTGCCACAGAGAGAGTCCCTGCGACCTCCACTCATTGGGAGTCAAGGAATAAATGAAAGTGCAGAGAGGGAGAAGAATCTTACCCAGACAGATAGCAAAACTTTCCCAGTCGTGAGCATTCCTTATTGAATGAGAAAGTGTTACTTTAAACTATCACTCCAAACATACTATGTGTATGTAAATAGGGGTGATCTATCTATTTCAAATCTATACTATATTGCCACAAGATGTAACGAAGCATATTGCTTTTGCCTTGCAAATAATGACTCATGTGCTACCTACAGTAAATTAAGCATAATAACTACAAATACAGAACAAATGTGTGGTTTTTATAATTTGTCTTGTAACTATCCTCTCCTGTTTTCTTTCAAGAAAAAAACCYCAAGCCTAAATAGCAGTTTTGCCTGAACTAGGAGTACTATAAATGTTATAAACAACAAGTGTTATAAACAAGTGTTATAAAGAAGGAGTGTTATAAGGAGTTGAGAACTCCTATTTTATCTGCAAAACAGACTTGCTGACATCTATAGCATTACAAAGCAAATGGATTATTTCTAGACTGCAAGCTGGGCAGAGGTGGGGCCTGTGTCTGTAAGACTGTTCCTACCACAGTAGAGTTGCTACTACGTTATTAATAACGAATTATAGACATAGCCCAAAGGGTGGGACCTTTTGCTTAAACTGAAAAAACCCTGCTGAACAAGTGTATGACACCATCAGACACGCTCACTTCAATTTGTTCTATTGTCAGTATTGACATTTTTCTCCATTATCCATCACATCCATGAGATTTTAATATAATTATTTCAGAACATTGYTCAGCTCTTGCCTGCTCTTGGAAATATACCAAAATAGCTACAATTATTCCGAGATGGTTTATTTCAATAGAAATCCCAAAGCGGACACTCTTATTCCAAAATAAGAGTTCCTATTTCCAATTTAATTTAATCTAGTTCTGAAATATCCTCCTGGGAGCTTATTCTGGAATAGTTATTTTGGTACATTTCCAAATGTAGGCAAGCCCAAAGTCAGGGATTGGMGACTGGAGTTTGTTGAAGAGAAAACTCTGTTTCCACTTGAAAAAAAATCCAAACCAAATAAGCTTAAGAAATCCATCCCTTTCAGAAATATAAGCCCTTACACAAAAAGGGGAGAGATCTTGTTTCAAGAATAGCAGTTTGTTACCTTTGCACGTGTAGATACCAATTAATGTTTCATCAAAGGAGCCACTCACAAACCTCCTCCACCCTTTTTTTTTTATTTAAACACATACTGTCAAAGCAAAAGAGCAAAAAATAAAGAGAGTTGGAAGCTAAACCAAGAAAATAATCTAGCTCAGGCAGCCTTCTGATCCTGAGAAAAGGGAAATGTAAAAATCTCCACTAGCTCAGCCAAATGTTTCCCATCAACTGTTAATTTTACACAGAAGGTGTTTGCATGCTGAATTACTATGCAGTATTCAAAACCTGCAATAGGCAAGCATTAAGAGAAGTAGAATGAAGCTATGAACCTATGTGGGAAAAAAAAGGGTATTTGTTAATTTTGAAAATCAACTCTACCTTTTACTACTCCAAAGCCTAAATTTTCCGAAATTTCTAGAATACAAAAGGGAACTTGGAGAAGATCTGTTTTCTTTATCAAACAAACTTAAGGAAGTAGAATCATAGAATGACTTGGGTTCGAACAGACCTTAATAATCATCTAGGATCCATGACTGAACAACTTCTTTGCTGGGCACAGTATGGCAATCAGTGATGGTGAAACAGGACACTGGGAGTGTTTAATGTCAGAGTGGTTGAAGTCATTAAAACATGAGCAAACATGGGGACCTATCTATGACTCAGCAGCTTCCTCTCTATCATTTGGCTTCACTCACCACTCGACAGTATTTCCAAGGGTGAAACAAATTCTGATATCAACAGATACTGACAGACAGTTGTTACCCAGAGCCTCTGCCCCTGAGTGTATATGGGCACAAACAACAAAAGAAATCGAAAGAGCTTCCTAATACACTAAATGTAGATATTTGATCCAACCAAGTGGTTTCTATTACATCTGTCCTACAAGTGACACAAGTTACTAAGAGAYATGGTCTATCCATGGTCTATCCTTTACGGATTTTGAAGAATGATGGCAACACACCTTTTTTTCTCACCTTCTACTCATCAGCCTAACAAGAGAATTCAAGGCTTTCTTATTTTCTATAGAGCCCTTTCTTCAGCCTGACCACACACAAAATATGTACAGCGGCACTAACCAACACTGCCACCAGCATCTCACAGAGCCAGAACACGTCAGATCTATCTTGCATCCCATAGGACCATCTGTCCCAAGTACCACTGACACGTCAATCCCCTGTGCTCGTGACTGTGCTCTTCTCTGGGACTGCCCAAAGCCCACCCTAGCTCAGTGGCTGTGCAAGGGCCTGGAAAGACAGCATTCGTGTCCTTGTGAGACAGTTGTCTCAGCAGCCCATCTTCACCCTGGGTCACACATCATGGGCAGCCAAGACTTTGGAGTCAGGGAAGGAGTCTCCCACTTTAAGCAATGTCCATTTAGCAAGCCAAATGTGTAAAGGAGAGGAATACAAAAAGCAGCTTCAGGTCCCTTTCTTGCTCTCAAAAATACATTAATGACACCTACAGCAGCAAAGCAGCAATGCTTCAGGTCCACAAAGGTCACATGCCATGGTTTTGGTGCTCCCTCTTCCTTGGGCAAGATTGGTCTCTTCTTCCTTCCAGTGCAGAGGAAGAACCATGATCACTCTGTCCCACATGATGCTGAGCTGTATTTCAGAGCCAGAAGAGACCTCAGCCTGTCCTGAGCTGTACAGACCAGCTGTGTTTGAGATGGAAGCGGTAGAGTGAGAAATGGTAACAAACATGTAGGTTGCCCCACACATCCCACGCAATCCCCTCTGATCAATCCCTTCCTCTGGATGTCACCAGCCCTCCTTGCACCTCGGTAACATCACCACCAAAGCTGTGTAGGGTACCGAGAGCCACAGAGTGAGCAAATATCCCCATCTAGTGTCCCTGAATATTACAGAATATTCTGCTCTTTTCSGTCTCTTTTATCCCTTTCCAGTCATCCTGACTCTTAGGGAGAAAGGAGCTCTCTCCACAACAGAGACTCATAATTACCACTGCCCCCCAGAAAGGCATTGTGCAGGCTCTGGGCATGCAAACAGCTCGGCCAGCATGCTGCTGATTACATTTCTGCAAGTCTGGTCTGAGCTTTCTCTTGAGCAACAGCTGCTTATTATTTCATCTCACATGGTCAATCTCAGTGAGGTTTCTTTCTTGGCTCCATTCTGCTAATCTGACCACAAGGAATCGACAAATTAGTTCTAGAGGATAAATCAAAGGGGTTTTTGTGTGGCCCTTGCACCCTGTTTTGCATACAGTGCTTCCAGCTCACGACTGTCTCCTCAGTTCTCCTAGAAAAGCTCCCTGGCTACAGAGGCGTGTTATTTGAGGGTGAAATGCATTAGCCTCTGTTTGCTCCAAATTTAATTCATCTCTTTAAATAATTTAATACAGCATCCATCAGTATGAAAGCTGGGCAAATTGAATCCAAAGGATTTGAAGACACATAGATTAAATAAACTACCTTCAAATCCTGGCTCCCAAATTATCACTGTCCCTGGATTAATTCTACCTTAATTAGACAAAATAATCTTCTCAAAATTATTAAATTTGTGAAATAAAGATGAAATAAACATAGAGCAAAAGCAAATGGAATATAAACAGCCAGAAAGCATGAGACATAATACAGAGCCTTAAATCATACACTAAAACTCATTCCGTTTAGGTTCCCATTAGAGCTCTATAAAATCATGAGTGACATAGAGGAGATGAATAAAAAATTTTGCTTCTCAAAATACAAGAACCTGGGGGAGGGGGGTCATCACATGAAACCTTCAGCCAGGGCTTTAAAATAAACAAAAGCAAGGACTTTCTGATGGAGTGAATCATTAAATTGCTAAACTCATTGCCAAAAATGTTGCAGATGCTGAAACTGAAAGTAGAATTTGACAAATCAACAAAAGATAAGGCCACAAAGACTTATTAAACACAGAGATCGGAAAATCTTTAAGCCATGAACTGCTGAGGGGTAGGAGAACATATTGGGGAAGTATCACTCAATACTTTCCCTGCTGTTACACCCTTTCCTTAATTATCAGCTACTGTCAGAAACAGGATACTGAGCTTGATGGGCCTTTGGTTGAGCATAATGGGGCTATTCTTATAGTCTGACAAGTCATGCATTGGATACACTTTAAAATGTTGACACTGGCTTCAGAGTCTTGTACCGAAAGGTGACTAAAGAGCATCCAAGTTAAACTCAGCTCACGGAGTTTAGGATAACAATTAGTCTCTCAGGCTTATCTAACTTGCAAGAGTTGTTCGTGTTGCAACTCCAGTTGGTTGTCAAATCCATTAAGCATCCCTACTGTAAATGCAAAGGCAGACATTTTTCTATGGCAATGGCTCATGATTGGCAATGGCAATGGCTCAACTAGTCAGCAAGTTAGAGCACAAAAAGAACACTACAAAAGGTCCCTGACAAGCAGCTTCATTAATAGCAAGGATTTTAAGGACAAAAAGAAAATTTTTTTTTWAAAGTAATATCTTCATGAAAAGCTCCACAATTTGAGGACAGGATTGAAATTGTTTACAACATCWGTCCTATGTAGGTAGCTAGAAATCACAGTTAACCCTGTTTTGAAGTTTCTGGAAAGTCCTTTGGCAGTAAACATAGAAGAGCACATGCTCTCTGCCCCATCTGGACTGTAATGAAAAGCAACACTTCGAGATCAGGGTCAGAAAGATGCTTGTGCAAACCAGCCCTCAGAAAYGAGAACCAGAGCAGGTCACCACTCCAGAAGACAATGTAGACCTGGTGCTAAATTCAAAGWGAGGTAAGGAAACAATTTAGTTTTATACCCTTGCACTGAGTAGTGCAGGCCCATACCCCATCACTTACCAGGCAGCACCACCTGGCAGACTGATCTTCTCTTCTTCAACCACAATGCCAAAACTTCTGAGCAGGAAAACATCAAGTTTTAAGCTAGTTTTAACACTAGCTGGAGAGTCACCAGGACTCTGAGAGCAGTGCAGCAGATGATAGTTAATATTGCCATACCCCAGGTCTACTACCGGAGATGGATCATCACACCAACTGCATTTTTCAGAAAAGCCAACACTTGATTTCTGTCTGCTAGAAAAAATCGCATCTAATAGGGAAAGAAAAAAAAAAAAAGCCCTAGATTAATGCAGCCTGCAGACCTGATTCAGCCTTTATTGTCTTCAACAGAAAGACCCTTGATGCCCTCCTGGGAGTGGAGTGCAGCCTTCAGAGTTGCCTGGAAACGTAAAACATGACAAGACTATTCAGGTATTGAAGCTGCTCTCAGAAGCCAGGTGAGGACAGCCCCAGGCCCCACAAAGCTCATGGAGAAACAGCGATTACCAGGAGCAGGAGAGTGAGTTTACTGTCTTTTTCACCCACATCAAGAGCCCTCAAAAGCCAAGCCAGGCAGCTGGGTGCTCCTGAAGGTGTCACTGGGACATGCAGGCAGATGTCTAGCATGGGGTGCCTCACCACTCTGACACATTTCACAGCTGAATCAAAACAAGCCCTTTTTTTCCCGGTTCTCCCCTGTTCTTCCTCCCTCGGTTYCCTGTGCAAGGTCTGTCTCCATATTCTACCATCATCTTGCCATAGCAGGAACAGCCAAACACGTCAGCCCAGAGTCAGAAAATGTGATGCCCACCCTGCTGAGTGTCCTGGCCCAGCTCTTGCTCTGCACTTTCCTTTGGGTGACAGTTCTCAGCCATACACATTTCCTACAACAAACTTTTACTGGTACTGACCTCTACTCTTGAAACAGCCTTCAAAACCCTTATCTAGACTTCCCTTCACCAGTCACCATCCTAACCCATATACAGTCTTAAAATTACAATCCCTGGATCCCTGCCAGCTCAAATAATGCAGATCCAAATGACTTTAAATCTCTCTTTTTTTTCCTCTGCATTTTCCATACACAGTGTTAAGACCCACAGCAGAAAACTCTGATTCCCTGTGTTATTCTGTAATTTGCAATGCCCCCCACCAAATGGTACAGTAGAAATAGTTAATCACATAGGCTTGGGATATGCATAAGCTGTGTTGTAAAGGTGCTAATAGATATATCTGAATTCAAAAGAGATCTGAGAGGTGGAAAATAATATCTTATTAGTATTCTATACGTGTGTGCAAAGCAGCAGCCTGTTCTCTAGAAGATGTGGGGAAAAATAGTACAATCAATGCCTTCAGGTTCTCCTGTAAGACCACATTAAAATCAGTAATTTTTATAATCTTTCTCATTAGAATTATTAACGCCATTGATTTCTGTATCACATAACTTCGAACCATTGCAAAAATATTACACATAGTAAATCTGCACTTCTGTATTTTCACAACCACTCATGTCTGTCTCTGCATCCAGCCTCAGGTACCAGCAGCCCACTGTTTCCACACAACCTGCAGTTTGCACGGCATTTGGAGAAATGTGTTGAACCTGAATCACATAAGAAATGGGTACTCAAAATGAGCTGTTAAAATGTTCTGAATATGGACTGAAATAACAGAGCGCAGAAACATCTTCAACTTGGTTACCTTTATTTCCCAGAACAAACATTTTCCTCAAATACATGTACTTTATGGGAATTGCTGTTTCTGTCTTCAACACACTGCTGCTTTGCAGGTTGTTTTCTCCCATTCTCTTTGCTCACTCTGTGAGCAACAGCCTTCACAGAACGTGTCCAATCGCATGTATGACTGAGCACTCATTTTAAGGGGCCAGGGAGAGGGGTTTTCCACAGAGGTGAGGGAGAATAAGATCAGTGAAGCACACAGATTATGCACAGGTGGGATCATAAGTTAAAAAAATTATACAAAATAAATATACCCGAGCAATTAATCCAAGTTTCATTATGACTACTTAATATGCTTTTGTTAGTCAACTCAGTAATTCCATCACATCCATCACATTTACATCTCAGCTACAGAATCTGGAAATTATACTGCAAGATACAATTTGGGAAAAAAAATAGTGATCATTTCTTTTTAAAGCTTGGAGCATGAGGGGGAGAATAAATACTAGGCTATTTGAACTTACTCAGAGTGTTTTCACTGGCATAGAGAGGCATAAAATTTCAACCTGTTCTCTTTTTAAACTGAACTTCAATATTAAAAATGGATAAATGGGTTGTGCCACCCACAGCACACTCTGGGGACCCAGGGGCATGACTGAATTTCAAAAAGCACTAGACATTCTCCACCCCCATTCAGGTCTCTGATGTACAAACTGGCACAGTGAAACCTGCCACTAGAGACTGTGTTCCAACAAGCAAGTGGCTCCTCTTGGTAGTGCCTCTTCTCGATTCCTCTGGTCTCAAACAGCAAACCCAGATGAGACAAAGGTTGGTCCCGTGGGCTTCTAGTGGGAAGTACTTTCCTTTGTGCTGAGTAAGTAAAACAAAAAACAAAACAAAGCAAATCCTCTAGGCATATCCCACTCTCCTGGGCTGTGCATCATCGACCTCCCAGGGTCTTTAACAGCATGAGTCAGGCTAAGCAATCTCTGCCATCCTGAGCTTGGCATACACACCACGAGGCCACCATGCAGCTCCAGCGCCTGCAGGAGGCACGACCATGGCCAAGTGCCACGTCAGCCACTCCGGCACAGAGGGCAAACACATTGCTAACACTGTGGTCCAACACTGGCTACACAAGCTCCATCTTTCAACCTGATGTTGCCTTGAACAGCAAGAAGTTTGTATCCACGCTGAATCCAGCACACTAGCTGCCTTGGGGATACCAAAAGATTTAAAAAAAAAAACAGAGAGGAAAACCATCTGTAACAAACACTTTCACCTCTGCAATCACAAAAGCTGTCAAGAATTCAGAGGTCTAGAAAGTGAAGCTTCCTGTTCATTCTGAACGCTGGAACACGCTGCCCAGAGAGGTTGTGGAGTCTCCTTCTCTGGAGATACTTGACTCACCTGGACACAATCCTGAGTGATGGACTTTAGGGGATCTTGCTTGAGTAGGGAGGTTGGACAAGACAACCTTCAGTGATCCCTTTCAACCTGACCCAATCTGTGTGATTCTGTGATTCATCATTTCCTGGGAATGAGGTGGTGATCCAGCAAAGCACACAGTACACTTTACATGAAAGTCAGGGTGACACACTAGATGGATAATACGAAGCAGATGCATCTACTCTGTTCTGCAGGCATCAAAACATCCACTCCCTTACCCAGATCCTTTTTGCAAGGATGAATAATGCCTATAGCAAATGTGTTTTCATTATTTAACACTGAATCTGTCTTTCCTGATTTAAAAAACACCCATAAACTCATTTTAAAAGTTATGATTAAATAAAACACTGCTTTTCTACCAGACATTTAAACCTTGCTTAATCACATGCAAATCTCTAAAATTAACATTTATATAATGCTTGGACCATCACTTTTTTAATTATTCACACAATAAAATATTTGATTCTTTTATACTGGGTCCTTTACATCACCTTTGGAAAGTATTCCACAAAGTACAAGTGTAGGTACATTCAAAACATAGTTGCAAAAAACCTGTAGTGCAAAACATAGAACACTCAAAACTAGTTCATGTGCATAGGGGTTTTTAAAGTTGAACTGCTTCAAACCCCAAGAAAATTGCAAAACACTGAAGACTTGCTTACCATTTTTGCACTAGTACAGCTTCCAGGAAGATGTGATATTTTCCTAGCATTTTTCAATTTAACCTTTATCAAGAATATTATTATTTTGCTGTCATCAGGTTTTGATTAGTACTTGTTCACAAACGTTTCAGTTTTAGTTTTGTGGCTTTTAATGTTAAGCTAGAAATTGTAGGCTTCTACCTGCCACAGAAATCACGGAAAGTATTTGACACTTTGGGGTTTTTCTTCTGTCCCTGGAATTACAGCAAAAGCAACTTCACCACAGAGTTTACGATTTCGTTAAAAAAAACCAACTCCCTCAAATGAGTGAAAACTATTGCTACTGGGAGCTCAGTGGGTAACAGACACACCAGGTGCTGCTGAACATTCAGTTCATGCACAGGGCATAACTGGAATTGGAAATAATTAGATGAATATTTCAGTCCTGAACTGTGCCTGTTCCTCTAATCCTCTCTGTTGCAACTGTATTTGCTGCTTAGCAATATCAGTTTTAATTCCCAGTTCCTAATTAGTGCTATCAAGCACCACTCTCTCGATTTCATTATACAGAACTGGATGAAACGTTAGGTCAAGTGTAACTCCCAGGTGAGCTTATATTACCATTTGCCTCCTGCTTTCTATATGTGCTCTGCATGTTCCACCTCTAGCAATGGCAGATCCCTTGTAAGCGCTGAAATTKTTCAGCTGGGTCCTTAGGGCACCCCAAAACACAGCAGACACCACACAACAACTGCCACTGCTCTGAGGTATTTAGCTATGGCAATGCAGCTCATAAAAGTAAGCAGCCTAATAGCTGATAAATGTCACCTGGGTTAGCATAAATCATCCTTCACTTAGTGTTTTTCCCATTCTTCCCATTCTCCTTCATGACAAACACTTTGAAATAAAGTTACATAAGCAAAAACTGGTAGTTCCCGTCCACGACAAATTATGAGCATGAAATACGTGACAACTTTACATATTTACAAGGCTGGGAGGAGGCATTTGGATCATCAGGAGCCTTAACCACATSGTTTTTAATTTCCAACTCTCAGGGATATGATGAAGAGTGTTTTACTGCCGGCTGAGCACTAATGGATCTGGAGCTGTTAACTGTAGTCTGCAGGCATCTGGAAATGCTGAACTAATGTGCATTTAATTTTGCTCATTTGGTTGTAGCAAAACCAGGTTTAGTTATAACACTGTAGTGTCAGCACCAGACATCTGGGGGTTGAACACTGGGAGAAAAGGGTGTGAGTGTTCAGTGACACCTTTTGAGAAGGGGAAATTTAAAGAGAAGTACATAGAAAACAGAAGAGAAAGAGGCAGGGATAAGGGATAAGAAATAGAAAAAAAAGTCAGAGAAACAACAGCAATAAAAGGCAGTGACAGGATAAGCTCCAAAAGGGAGTGCCTTGAATAAATATCCCCACGTCTGGGTAAAGACTGGGTCCTGACGGGAAACTCTCTGAAAACATTAATATCAGGAAACTGAGAAATGCCAGTGTTCCTATATTAGATATCAGCCCTCAAATTAGAATCTGAGTACTGGATCCTCTCCTGGAAAAAGAGCAATCCTGAAACCATTCAGCCCCTGAAAACATTTAGGGGCTATGTGGCCATTAAGTAGCTTATATTGTTTCCTCTCCGAAAAGCATTTCTTCCCCCTTTGTTCTGAAATATTATATTTCAAGTGCTTTTCAGGGAGGAAACTTAACATAAGCTACTTTGATATTTTACTATGGACCTTCAGCTCTAAGTTTTGCAAATCATAATGGGCTGGCAGGATGCTGGTGCAGGAACTAAAGGATGACAAACATGAGTGTGTACAGAAAAACAAGATCATCTAAGGCAGTTAGGAGTGTTGGCATCAGCAGGAAGAGAGTCCAAGGAAGCAAAAGGGTAAAAGACATAAAACTAGAAGATCTGAGCAGGGACGTCTTTTCTGCAAACCAGAAACATGACCCTCTTCCTCAGCTTCAGATGTGCAGCTCAGGTACATCCCAGCTTGTAAGGACCTGAAACCCAGACACATTCCCAGGGACAGAAAGGATCCAGCAGAACACAAGCAGAAAAAGATGCCTCCCCATGTATTTCAGGGCAAAGGGAAAACAAGAGTGTAATACCATGTCCAAAGCTGAATGCACAGACCAACAACCAGACTGACACCTCTTCTTCTGACTGGCAACAGCACAGGGCAGCATCCTGGCAGGTAGACCATGAACCAGCCCCAGCCTGAACAACTCTAGGCATTAACAAATGGACCAACCACAAAAAAACTCAATAGTTCATTTTCATCCTTATAATTTTGTTACTAATGATTTCACACCAGTCTAAAAGAACCTTCCATAGCTCTCACCCTGGCAGGGCTTGAAACAAGGCCAGCTCTGAGCAGATGGTAAATATATTCCCCTGATTTTAAAGATTAACTGTGTAATATAACTTTGTCATCACCAGCAACAAGGACTCTCCCAAGGAGCAACCTTGGAGAGCCTGGAGGGGACATTTAGAATCACATTAAAATATCTCCTGTCTTTAGCACTGGCTAAATCTTCACTGCTTTTCTTGTGGTAAAGTAAGTTGAAGGCAGAGAAAAATCCATCCCTGAGTGACTTGAAACAAGGACCAATTTAAACTGTAATGTCAAATGTACAAGTTCTTACCCAGAGTGTAGATTCAGAACCTGCTGGGAAATTAATATTTAACAGGAATCTCAGGACTTTAGAAGTGTGCTGCACACTACAGGCTTTTTTATAGTAAAGAGACTAAACAGCAGCTAAGGTTTCATTATGCGTTCGTACGCCTACTCGTAATGGGACATTTTTGGAGTGGTCCCACACACCAAAGTCCCACAGCAGTTTAGACCAGGTAGGAGCAGGGATCACAACACAGATGTGCTGCCTCCATCACGCCAGAGCTGCATCTCGGATGTGTGAACACCACCTCAAGCTGGATGCTGCGAGGGCCAAGCTGTCTCCTGTGCCGAGTCAGCTCATTTGGCTTGGGTACTGTGATGGTGTTTTGCAGCAGAAATTGCAGACAAATCCAGAAGGATTAGTGGCTGGAGAGCAGGAGTTTAACTAAGAAACTTGTTCCTCCTGCCAAATAAATGCAGCAAATGAGACTTGGGGAATGGAAGCAGAGGGTGCTATGAGAAGGAAATGCATATTGCTGTCTCCTATAACGAGGGCCACAAAGGACTGGTTGCAGCAATTAAATTAAATCAATTTCATAGCCCATATTGCACTATTGCACAATAATCTGTAGACAGTGATATTTCAATTAGGAGTATTTTCTTTCCATTTAGATTAAGACAGTTCATAGCAAATTTTTAAAAAATTAATATAAACCATTGCTGATGTGAAATCTGAGCCTTGACAGCACACCACTGATCTCATGCAAGCCTAAGAAAAAGTAACTTCTCAGCAAGATACATAGAGTTATGAGCAAGATTTTTGGGTTTTGTGAGAAGATTTATTATTGCCACTACTATTTCTAAAATTAATTTCTAAAGCAATGTAAGATTTCACTTTATTGTGGCTGGCTTTGGGCTTGAGTGCTGCAAAGCAGTTTGTCTATGTACTGAAAAGTTTTTTTCTGAAAAAAGATACTGAGAATCCTCTCAAGCTTGGACTGTTAAATGGCCAATGAAGACCTATCAACTTCCAAGCAGATTTTTTTTTAATTAACTTATGAATTCAAAAGATCAATCATTACACAGCATTTTAAAAACTTTGGAAGTTTTTTTTTTATTTTTATAGGAGAAACTCTTAAATGGTGAAAGTGGTGAATGGTGTTGGTAGGTAAGACTATCCATCAGAAGCAAGAACATTCAAAATTGAGGTGTTCAGTCAGACTGACACAGATTTACTGCAAAAAGTGAAAGCATACAGACATTTGAGTTAAGCTGCCTAGGGGGAATACCTGCTGGAGTTTTCTTTCCCTGCAGTGAGGTTTTATCGTCACCTCATCTCGGGCAAGATTCCACTCTTGGAATATTCGCCAGTATAATCACCTCCTATGTATATGAAGGAGGGAGGAAACAAGGGAGAGGAGAGAGGAGATCATATGATATTTTTAGACTTGACAGCATAGATATATTTCTGTTGGAAAATCACTTTAGCTAGCCTCATTTGTTTTATTCATATACCTGGTATAAATAACAATGCCAAGTGTAACTTTTTGCTGTTAGAAGCTTATAAAGACTCCAACTATATTACACAGCTGTGAGCAATGAACCTACTGCTCAGCTAGAGGTTATCTGAGATTTAGTTTTTCATGTCTCCTCAGTTCAGTTTAGCATAAAGTGCAGCGGCTTGCATTATTTCAACTCAGATGGTTTGAGATAGCACTGATAGCAAGGTAGAAATCACCGCACCCACATTCTGCAACAAACTTTCAATCTGAGAGCAAGCTAAGCAGTCACAGCTTCTGCACTGAAAACCTTTTGAACCACTTCAGCTTGAGATTTTGCGTGTGCCTGATGATATCATGAGAGGGCTGGGCAGTAAACCTATTTCTCTATACTAGGCGTGTTCTAGAGTAGCCTATGGCCATGCCCCAAGAAGATACATCCTATGGCTCCACTTGCATTGTTCTGTCATGATTTCTGGTCATTTCTCCATCCCTCTTATATCAGCCCCCAAACCACAGATGAGCAAAGATTCGATCCTGCCCCTCTGACCTTTCCAGACCTCAGCTCCCTGGCCTACATAGGGCTTCTTTGAAGCCACACTGGTACAACTTGTGTATGCAGCTCCAGCCTATTAAACTATTCCCTGGGGAGCTTTCCTCACCTAGAAAAGTCATTAATGTCCTTATTTCAGTTGAGCATTCATTAGCTTTCTGTATGCAAGCCACTGAGTGGGCAGGGAGGAGCAGAAGGATATGTATTGAGAAGACACAATGTTCTCCTCTGGCAGTGTGGGAAGACTGGCACATCATGATGTTCAGGAATAATAATTGCACCTCTAGCAGTTCCACTACCTACTTGATCAATGATTAGTAAAGATTTAACATACGGATGTTTTTGAAAAGTAACCACCAGTCCAGATACACAGCTTGTGAAGGTCAGGATAAAGGCAATGGAGAACTCTTTAAAACAGCTCAGTAAGAAATTTGATCAAAAACAAAGAGTAGAAAAGCAGGTTACTATTTCTGACTTTTGCTACAGAAAAGCAAAATCTCAAATAATTGAGAAAAAAGAACATAGTTTCACCAAAAACACTGGCAAAGCAGGAATAGTGACTGTCATTTGAGTGACTCACATTGCCCCTGATGTAGGTGAAGCTCTGTGGTCCAGTTGCATGTCCTGTTATGACCAAAGATATCATTCCCCCTTGCTCATGAAAACCATTGCTTCTGGGGAACCTGGCTTACACGGCAAAATGCAGGCATGAGGAAAACAAATGAGAGCTTTCCGAAGGATTTGGCATAGCACTTCCAAAACAAAAGACACAGGTTTTGGCTGTACTACCTCTGTTTTCAATGAAAAGCACCTATTTCTGCCAAAACGCTATTGAAGTTCAAGTGATTATTTTATTATATCTTAATTGATTGAAAATGTTACCTTTCAAATTTTGTGAATTACCTTTCTTGAACCATTGGAGGCAATGATGGACTAATCTTTCTTCTTACATTAAAAAAGAGAAAATGTGTTGCTATAGTACTTGACTAATTTTGCTAGACTTTCAAATCTAATAATAGCATTCTTCATAATTGATTTAGTCTTTCTCAATTCCACTTAAATTAGCTTTCTGCTTTAATTAAATCACAACATATTTTATGCCAGGAGAGAATTGGTCATTTTTAACTGCTGGTATAATTACAAAATATCACCACAATGCACAAGAGAATCCTGAGGTCTATAGTTATAAATAAGCCTAAGAGTTAATTTTATGCTTCTGTTTTCCCTCCAATATTTACAGCATATTTGCATTGCTGATATGTTTTATGCTGCTATGTTTTATAGTGTTTTGCAGACAGTCCTGCAATTCTCAGCATGCAATAATAGGAATTAAATATTTATGGTTGTGGATAACTTCAATTCTCTCTGCAGTCTTCAGAGTTCCCCATAGAAGTCAGCATTTGTCAGCTTGGAGCCTGCACTGGCATCAGCGATGACTGTACTGGCACTGCCTCGTGCTACAGCAAAGACAATCTCTAGCCCCAGCTCATCCATAATTTTGGTGCATTTCATCCCATCCCCTTCACCGAAAAAAAGTTATCAAAGTCAAAAATGTTGCCCTACTTTTCAAGCCTGAGGAAGACACAGCCTGGGAGCTGAGAATTTGCTTTGATTTCCATGCATCTCATGCACACCTTGGAGTGGGAGGTTTGACTCCGTGTGGGACATTTGTGACTCATATCTCCGATCAGGCCAAGACTTCAGACTTCTCTCCACCTGACAATAGGTCACACAAAACACACAAGAAAGAGATGCACAAGCTCTCTCCATGGGGTTTGAGTCTTGCCCAGGGGCTGTAGTGAGGGGCTGAAGGAGCAGGTTTTGAGGGACAGCTATTCTTATTCCATCTGGAGCCACAACAGGACAGGACCAGAAGAGTATCCAACCTCTCAGCAGAGCCAAATCTGCAGCTGGCGCACACAACAGTTGAGACAAGTCTTTGCCTACTGCTGTCCTGGGTCCTACTCCCTGCTGGATATGGTCTCCTCCTTAAAACTAGTTCTGGTGCTGTTCACACACTTTCAGGTCCTCCTAACCAGTAGACAGAAAAGCCCTGTTAGTGGCAGGCCATCACATGCATTTTTTCTAGAAAATTTAAAACTAAATAAGAATCAAAATTTAAAAGTGTTGCTAGCATCTGTTTAAAATGTCTAGACTTTTTATTTCTTTCTCTGTTCTCTTATCTGGCCATCTGTGCTGCTTTGAGAACAGGAACTCGAGCTGCCATTATCTCCACTGTACACAATGAAACGGACCCTGCTAAATCTGCAGGTCCCTCCCCACAACTTTTGCCCTCTGCTATGTAAATGACATTATTTTATGAAGTTATTTCAGTGATAATATGGTACTCCTACATTAGGCCAAATTTCCTTTCAACAGAGCCTCAAAAGAAAGAGCTCATTTACAGTGTTCGAAAGCATTTGTATTTCCTTATTGCCTGAACTTTTCTAATGTGAATTCTTGTAAGACAGAGGACAACATGAATTATGTGTATCTGTACTCACTCATAAGCCTATAAACATTTGCATCTACACCTTTCCTGCTTTTTCTCCTTGTTGGATTTGCTGTTTTCTTCTCAACACAATCTGTTAGGGAACTGGTAAATCATTTACATCAGTATGCGTTGCTACTTTCAACCTTGAATGTAACCACCTAACGAAAAAAAAGGTCCAGAGAGCAAAATACTCCTTTGCTATATGTACTCGTTTTTATTGTTCCTAAATATAATTTCAATTTTTATCTGGCAGAAGCTAGGAAGGGAGAGTAATGGCTTCTCTTAAAAAATGAAAAATGCTTAAAAAGTTATGGAACAAGATTTATGCCTCCAAAGGGCTGCTCTCTCAAAATGCCCCATGTCTCAGTGTGAGCAGAGTTACATGCCTTCCCCTTTGAATATCATCTCTGAGTGCCCTGTCTGAAAGAACATTCAGTCTGCAGCTTGGACATTCATTAAAGAGAAGTGAGGAAATCCTGTTTATGATGGTGTGCACAGACATAGAAAATTATCCATTGTGCAAAATAGCATATGACAATTCAAAAATTTTTTATATGTGTGTTTGCATAGATATATGTGCATTTATATTTATATACAAATAATATAAATATATTCCTAATGACTCCCAGCAATAATACTGCTACATATTCTGGTGGTAAGGGACTCAAGAAATCTCCCAAGGGATGTTGCTATTGCAACAACATCATTCCAACATTGTTGGAAGTGGACAAGTGGAGTGGACAATTGCTATGGTCAACTCACTCTTCTTGTGGAGATTTACTGACAATATAGCCCATGGTAGGTCTCCATGACAGATCCCTACCTACAGCCGCACCAGCTCTTTACACGAAAACTTAGGTAAAGTCTTCAACTCACAGCACAAAAGCATACGATCTGAAAATATTTTATGGAAATATTAAATATTTTAACGAAATAGAGCTGTATTGAACTAGTAACTGGACTGGTTCAGTAAGTGCTTGATGTAGTCATGTACACATGGCAGTGTTCTACTATGTCTATCTGAGATGTCTCTCAGTCTAAAATTAACTTGAGTTTTAATAAAGATTGCAAAATGAACACAGCTAATTAAAGGCAAAGGGAAAAAAAGTAACTTCTTAGCTTTTAGTTTCCACCACTATGACCACAAACAAGCAGAAGAATTCAGCCTCTGAGCTTACATTTGAAATCACTTAGATGTCACCCATGACATGCTGATGTAATAGCTGAAGGCAAAAGAAGTAAGGTGAAGAATAATTAAGCAACTCATAATACATTCCTGCTATACATATGCCCAACACACAGGAGAAAGAAATCACGTTAGCAAGAAGAACACGTGGAGGAGACCTAGTGCTTTTCCTGAAAGATTGTCCAAACTTCTCCCTGTAAATCCTACTTGGGAGCACATTGGGTTTTAATGCCAATTGTTCTCACATATTGAAATTGTGGGAACATTGACTTTCTTCATTAAGTCAGAGCTATAATCCATAAGACTGACAATAAAAATATTCACGGTACTTTGTCCAATTTTCAGCTGATTATCCTCCTCTGCAAGCAAAGCTGCAGGAAGCAAAAAATTGAGTAACTCACTGGAAAACAGACCAAACTGCTTTTCTCTCAAAAACTAAAATGTCCATCTTTGGGAACACATTGGCAAATTTAGTCCATGATCTACTCAGCATATGACCTACTTCATATATTATTATTTACTTGAAGTAAATTAATTTAAGCATTGCCAACTATCAAGTCTTTACTTATCGAGCTATTTTGGGCTTGTACCCAGAAAAATCCTAATTTATTTTGAGAGTCGCAACTGTTTTTAAAAACTTGTGCAAGTCTGTCCTGTACTTCTTATAGAAGGGACAATTTTGCTATAATCATGTAGCATTATTACCATGGGGGAACTATTAGTGACGAGACCAAGTACTCATCTGCAGTGTGGCTTATGACATTTAACCTCTGGCCTTCTCTGCCCTGCAGCTCCAATTGCTCCTCCAACTGGGCCAAGACCAGCATAGCTGGAACCACCTTCCCTCCTGTGGGCAGGAAAGGTCTCCAGGATCATCTGCAACACACAAGAGGCTCGAGTGTTCCTTTCAGCTTAGAATCACAGAATCATTTAGCTTGGAAAAGCCCTCTAAGAGCATCAAGTTCAACCATGAGGGTTCTTTCTATAGCAAGTCCAGAGAGATTTTTGGCTTGAGAGTGCCAAATCTGCTCACAGATTTTGGTAGACCTGCAGTGAGGGAGACCCTAAGCCACAAATCCTGAGCATTTGGGAGAGCATTCAGGGAAGTATAACGTGTATACTTTATCTTCCTCTCTCACTTGAGTATCTGCAGCTGGACAAAAGGCAGGATAACTATTAAGTGGACTCTGGTCTGAAATGGTACTTCTTTGTCTATATTGGGTAGGAATTACTGGCCAAAATTTGATATCCAGAATTCCAAAATGTGATATCCACCACAAAGAATGAGGTGACATAAGCTTCCCTCATTCCCTTTTTCCCTTCTCTTTTTGATATTCCAAGGAGTGCAAATAACTCACTGGTTTTAAGAAATCAATGAAGACTGTCATGTCCCTGCAAGCAAATGAATGACATTTAGACTTTCCACTATACAACTTTGAATATCTGATTGATTTTATGCTGGAGAATTTAGTTTAGGCAAGCAGTACTGCTAAAGTCTCATGCATCAAAACAAGACAGACTTTCATTTGAGATCTCCTGAAAAACAGAGTGAAACTGTCCAAACTCTTCAAGTACACTCGGATTGCTTGACCTTGTAGGGGAGCTACTTATATCACCCAGGGAAGTGCAGCACAAAGTGAGGCTACACTGCCATCTCTATGGCCTCCACTTTGCCATACCCTTCTATATGAATGATAAAAATTATCTCAGGAATGAAAGTACAGATTAAAAATCAAGTCCAAGTTGTTTTCAGAACAAGGGTGTTAGTAAGTAGCACAACACTAGTTAGCAAAGTTTACAAATCCTTCTGTCAGAACAAAAGCAGGGTAGAGACACTTCAGCTAGAAAACGTCCTGGGGAAATAAGGTGGGCAGGGGCTGAAGAATTTGTTCAGACCTTAGGTACATTTGAGCAAAACTGCCCCCGGCCATGCCAGTGATGCCAGGTCACCGAGAACAACAGTTTCCTTCCCAGTCCCAAACTGAAGGTCTCACTTGGCTGAGCCTACAGCTGAATCTTACCATCTGATTTAATTATGAGTTTTCAGATTAACTTTTTTTTCTGTCATTTGACTGGCTTTTCTCATGCTCCTTATTAAGGAGAAAGTTGGACTTGAGTTTTAAATTACGACAGCACCCTTCCCTAAGACTATGTGCTAATAAACAATGCTCTGCAACTTCCATAATAATTTTTTTTTTAGATACTAACCAAAGCAATAATAATTTTATCTGAACAACAGATAAGCAGATACATTTGAGGTCTCCAACAAAGAGAAAACAGCTTTTTATTAACTTAAATATTCTACAAAGTCATCAACAGAAGAAGAGTGGGTTGACGGAAATGCATGTCAGTCAATAAAGCATCATCATTTCAAATCACATTGGGAAAAATATGTTTATCTGCAGCTGCTTTTAAGAGTGGAAATTAATTCAGCCAAATTTCAGAGAGGAATAAATGGCCTTTTGTCAGAGCTACCATAGCAAAATTGTTATTACTTTCTGACTTCTATCATGATGTCAAAACCTAGAATCTCAAATGACACGGGAGTGCAGAGTCCCATCAAACAGAGACCAAGGATTGGATATTGCACACAACCAAAACCAGTCCCTTCCAGAGCTGGATATATTCACACCTACTCTGATTTGGGTGAAAAAAGAAAATACTGCAGGACAAATGTGCCAGCTCAAATCCATGGCAAGGTGCACTGCTGCATTTCTAACGAATTCAGAGTGGCAGGTCAGTTTTACCAAACAAGAAGGGAGCCACAAACATTACATCTCAGGAAAGCACAGGTTATGATCGCCAGATCAACACAAGATAAATAACAGTGTATCCCACACAGGCTGCATATCTTAAATCAGTGCTGCCAAACTATGCCTTTTGAAGCGAAGCTAAAGATGACATTGAAGTTTTTCATGTGGCTTGTACTTCAGAGTGAATCCATTCAGCCCGGGGAGACATAAAGCAGGAGTGGATCCTCTCAGAGAATCTGCTCTTATCTAGCAGCAGCATTCCCGCTTCACCAGGGCTGAGGACACTTTTAATGCATCTGACCAGCAGTGTCACTCAGGCATCCCTTCCCACAGAACTGAGTCCTAATTTGATGAGTACGCAGTGCATCAACACAGAAGAGAATCATGACAGCTTTAGACCTTGTGCCCTGCTCGTCTCCCCAAACATCTCCACTTCTGCTTTCAGTGACTAGTTCCCAAACTTTTCTGACAAATGAGTCATTAGCTATCCACCCATGATTTTTTTGGCAGAAAAAAAAAGCCTTGTGCAATGTTTATCACCCTGAGGGATAGCAACAACAACTGAAAAATAGCTACTGCCAGCAGGGCGCTGCTCACAGAAAGCGAGGGACCATACAAATCCATGTGCCAGGCTCTCCCAGGTCACAGCATCTGCAGACCACTACCTAGAAACCCCCACCTCAAACAGAGGGACAAGGYTGGCTCCCCAGGACCCCCCATGTCAAGTTTTTCTGTGCTGAGAAAAGCTTGGTCATTGCAACTGAGAGGCCAGACAGAGCCAGGTCTGCAGGAGAGCTGGGCCCGGCACTGCAGCCCCATCGCTGCGCACAAAAGACTCTCAGGAAATGGCCGAGGTCTCCAGTTACCCTAACAACATTACTAACAACTACCTCATACAGTGAAAAAGGCGACTTTTAAGCATTTTTCCTGAACATTTGAAGGAACCATGTCCTAAATACTGCCTTCCTATGAGTTTACCCAGGTAGCATCCCACTCCACACCTATCTCATCCCTATCTCATCATCATCTCAAACCCATCTGCTTTTCCCCCCTGCATTCCCTCTCCCATTTATTTTCTCTATCATCAATGTGCTTCTGCTTAGAATCACTTTAAAATTAAGTTTTCATGTTAGTTCTTTATTAAGTATCTTGATCTAAGTTTGTTCTGTTGAAAAATAAGTAAATGGCATTGAGCACGTCCCTTCCAACCCAGGCCATTCTATGATTCTATATTTGCAATTTCTTGTGCAGACTATAATCTGAACTGCTGCATCTCCTTGTCATAGCATACTGATAATGGCCCTATCAGCTAATTAAAGATTTTACCCTTTTTTTTCTCTCTGTTTTCTCAGACACAAAGATCTGATTTTTTTAGTAGCACCTGATTTTTATGGAAGACATCTCTTCCAGATAGACATTCTGGAAGCAGCAGCAATAATTTCTGACCTATTATGGGCAAATCAGCAGTATTAAGTGATCTTCAAAGCACTTCTGTGGATGGTACGAAATGTATATAAGCTGCTACAGCCAGTTATTGGCAGAATTACCTACCTTCTGGTGCCATTACACAGAACAGCCTAATATGCATAATTACAGTAATTATGCAGAGTACAGCACAAACAAAAACAAAATTATATGCTGCTTCACACTGGCACTCTTTCAGACAGAAATTCATTTTCACATTTACAGTATTGCAAATATGGACAACATTATTAAAGCAGAATTTGAACATAATTATGCATACTAACTCCACATTAAATTGGTGTTTTCCATCTTCAATAAGTTGTAGGTAGCTGCTGTGCTGTCTTTTTGATAGTACACTAAACCACCTAAAGTCTAACAACCTGTAAGTCCATCTCTGCTTTTCTTTCAACAATATCACTGAAAATTAAATATTACAGCATCTGTAACCACCTGCTGCCTTCAAAATAACACACCCTGCTTCACATAGCATAAGGAACTAGCAGGAATTGCCAGACAAGAAATCTTAACTTTGAAACAAAATGGATCTAAAATCACAACCTCAGGTAATTCTAAAAAGAAAACATCCTTTCTGGTTTAGAATTTAAAACATACTTTTTGAGTTTCCCCACAAAAAGGAGAGAGAAAATATTTTCAGCAGTACTGTTGCATTTCAATTCAGTCATTTTTAAGCAAAATGAAAACTTGGAGCCCAAGGTCTGAAATTTCCTACACTGCAGTAACAACCTGGATGAGTACAGCTCTTTCCAGAACACACATCCCCCTATTTCCTATGACAAAATTTCAAGACGTAAAATTGTTATTTTATGTCTGTGATTATATAAAAGGAGAACCTCTGTTGGGACACAAGACTGCTCTGACTTTGGGGCTACCACACTGGCTGGGAGGTATCCTGGACCTTTTCCTCCTGTCAGCCTCAGCAGCTGGACAAGGCCCTGGGGTAAGGACAAGAGGGAGATGAGGTTTGCTGAAGAGTATTTTAGGTGAGAGAGTTCAGGGTACCTGAAAAGGACTCATCCGACACCAGAGATAAGACACTGCTGTGACTGAAAGAGTATCCAGAATCCATTTAGACAAGCAGTAAGTGCTTGTAGTGCTGGGGTGTGACTGCAGACAGTGAGTTATTGTTGGCACAGAATACCTGCACTTGGAAACTCAGTTGCTGGAAGAGGAAGAATAATGGACAGCCCAGTTCAAAGCCTCCAAGGGAAGAAGGTTGGTCCCAGCAGCAATTTTGGAAGTCTTTTTCACCTAACTATTTGGACACCAGCTCTTTCCCAAATGGTTTCATTTATCCAGGCTTTTGATATTTGCAAGTGGAAAGGCAGAGAAAGAAGCAAAGCAAACTGCAAGGAAACTGCTGAGAAAGGCAAAACTGAATAATTTGTTAAAGGACTAAATCAGTAGAACATTGTCACATTATGATGCCCTCCTTCAGCTCAGAGTGGATACCCTGGCAGACATTAAAAGCAAGACCACCAGGAAATGTACAGCAAGGGAGAGCCAGCAAAGATTGCACATATGAGAGGGAACCCTGAAAGCCTGCTGTGAGTCAGCAGGGAGAGGGATGGTCAGGCTTTGTGGTGGTGGCTTGGCCTATAACTTGGAATGCTACGGAGGATGGGCCAGCCACCTAAGTGACTGAGGAGCCAGAGGGGCTAGAGAGCTCTCCTGTTAAAGAGAAGGCTCCGAGGTCCAGAATAAGATCTCCTCCTAAGACGATTAGGAAGGTCTCTCCCATCTAGGCCCTGCTAAGTTGTGTCCCCCTATTCAGCTGGTTTATCCCTGTCAATCTATGTTCCCTTTATGGTTATGTTCTGGAAAGTTCTCCCTTCCTCGATGCCCCGTTGGCCCTGTTCCCCTGCTCCTACCCTCACCTACCCTCGTTGGTTATATGTAGTGTAATCCCGCCTTTCCTCCTCCCTCTCGCCCTCATGTAATTGGTCCTCAATGTTCTCTCCGCCCCTTGCCTGTGCTGTATAAAACCTTGTGTCACCCTGTTCTTCTGGCTCTCCTTCCCTGACCCTCCAATAAATGCCATCTTTTGGAACATCATAAGGAGAGTCCACCTCCTGACTCTTTACCCCCGTCTTAAGGCGCAAGGGCGTGCGAGTGCTAAGCCAACGCACCCGGCTGTCTGGGTGTGATCAGGCCACAGCGCGCCGTGCCGAGGCACCACCGGACGCAGGACAGCTCTCGGGAAGGTTGCGGCATTTACCGTCTAGAGCGCACCGCAACAAGGCTTGCCCAGACTGATCAAGCATGGGAGAGGAGATCTTGATAGCAACATCCATGCTCCTCCAGCCACCAACCTGTCCTGAAGGTCTCCAGGTCTGAAGAACCACCTGAGCAGAAAAGCACTGTTTCTTTCCAGATGTTCCTTTAGTCAGCTCTGGTTCTCATTTTACGAGTGAAAGCTAAAATGCTAAGATTTCTTAAGGAAACAAGGCTCCTGGTGTCTGCATTCATGCCTGTTTGTCTTTTGTTTGTATCTCTTCCCTAACCTTTTGTGAGCCCATTGGAAAATTTAGATCTAATAAGACAAGAAAGAAGTCTTAAAGTCATTAAGTTCCTACACATTCCCTGAAAATAGGATGTGGGTGGAAGAGAAAGACCTCATTAATGCTGCCGTGTGAGAGAAAGGCTGGTGAACAAACTCCCACCTCTTTAGAAACCAGACTGTACACAAGAGAGAAAAAGCAAGTGGTTATGAATATCCAGAATGTGGGAGAAGCTTGACTGAGAACTCACACCTTAAAGGTCTGCCAAGGACCCAGACAGAAAGATCAAAACCACAAAAACAAAAACTTTCTTTCTTCATGTTTTGACATTGAGTCTTATCATTGGGGGTAATCCAATCTATTTTAGTTTCAGGACCTGAAATCAGAAAGGCACCAGATGTGATTGTGCTTGGATTCTAAGTGTGCACATCTGTGAGCCCACGTAAGTTTCATGCAGGAAGGAAACACTCCTCAAATAACACATGAAGCTATCATGTACTTTTAACTGTCCTCAGACTGGGAAATTGTAATTGCTGATAGTTGATGACCATTGATAAAATTGATGGAACGCTGGTTGTCAAATGGACTGTATTACACAGGCAGGGCAACAGCTGGCAGGAAAGGAAAAGAAGGGTTTGGTTACCACAAAACAACTTAAAGTAGGATGAAAGCTTTATAATCAGAGTTGTGGTTGTGATTCACATTTTAGATGAATACTCTGCTTCTGTGTGGAGGTGTATCCAGGTGAATAGATCAGTTTTGACTCTTTCATAAAATTATCTATTTAATCAAATTTAGAATCAAATAGGAGCCAACTTCTTCACTGTTAATATAGGGGAGGAGACTTTATATATATACACATATATATGTGTGTATGTTAGCACATTGCATTTTGTGTGGTCTCTGACTGGATGTCCATCAAGTGCRAGGGCTCAGCCTTTCACTTTTCTTGGCATAAGATATCCTACAATTTTCCTAAAGTTCAAACCTCAATTCTCATCCCTACAGCACTCTGACTATATAATAACCTCCAAGTTGTCACTGAGGAGCTATGGCAACTGCTTGAAGACAATGACCCAAAGCAGCTTTTCAAATATCTACTTTTTTATCTTATACTCTTTTAATCTTAATAATCACAGGAACAACATATAAGAAGATTCAAATATTTTAAATAAGGGAAAAGATATGTTAATTTAATTTCTTTAATCACAAGATTTTCCAAATGTGACCATTTAAAAGAAACATTTCCACTGCAAATACTTGAAAAATACAATGCATTACATAGAATGATTTCAGCTTCTGTCTTARAGTCATGACATTTAATTTCCATATCTGATTTATTTTATGGGAGTGTTCTGTCCATTTTGCTTTATCCCATGACATTGTTGGAATGAATTAACTTTATGCTCAGATAAAACCACCTCCCTAATAGGTTCGTTTATCCTCTTGGACGCAGCACTGAAACTGCTAACTAAGCACATCCAAGCCAGTCACAAATGAAGATTATTCTGAGTGGAACTCACTTATGGCCAAAGGCCAATTTCTCACAGTTTGCAAGGGTGGCAGGTTGATAAATTTGGGATCACAGCCAGTCCCCAGGAGGTAAATTGTCTGAAAGTGGCATGGGACTTTGGTTTTTCAGGACAAAAAGCTAAGGAACTCAAGGAGCCCAGTTTGATTCATAAGAGAGAAACCCTTTCTAGAGCCTTCCTCCCCTACAGRGGACTTGGGCTCTGTTCTCTGCACCAATTCCCATGAGAAGGTCCTAGTCACCAAATAAAAAATTATTCTGAGTTCACGAAGTCAGAGATTGGTTGAGGTTGGAAGGCAGATTTGATAAAACTACCATCTCTCCCTAAAACACCACATCTCTTATTAGACCAGAATGGTTTTTACTAGTACTACTGCTATTGCTACTATAAAATTTCAGTTTCCTTACTTGGGCTTTAAGAGCAGGTTTTACAGATTCTTTACCAGTAATTAAAACCTCCTGCCTCTTACCTCTGCATACTTGAATAGATTGCCTCATATATTCTGTAAAACTATTATTAATCACATTTATTACCTGAAGATTTAAGTCTTCATTTGAGAGATCCATATAGGGAGTAAGGTGGTACTTTTGGAGAGACACATTTCCAAACTGTCTACTTCTTCCATTAATCAAGGCACCAAAGGAAAGATCTCCACCAATACAGCTACACCCGTTCTCAGCAGGCAACAATCTCCCTTCAACATTTGTAAAGCATTTCTTATTTAACAATACCAGCTAATTAAGTAATCAGAGAAGCATATGTCTATGGAGAATCAGAGAAGTATATGCCTATGAAGACTGTTCAGTCCCAGGCACAAGTGTGAGAATGTGGTTTTTTTCTTCTAATTAGTATTGAAGCTAAATTCCTCCTTAACTCTTTATCTTACTGCTCACTTGAATTTCTCAGAAGCATTCATTTTGACTCTAAGAAAAGCTGCGATTCAAATCCTTGCAGCTTTGCTGATGTTCAGATTAAATCTCCTCGTGGAGCAAAGCGTTCCCCAGGACGGCTCTGCTTAGCAGGACGCAGGGCTCGGTATTTGTGTGAATCAATCCAGACTATTTCAGGGTCACTTTTAGCAAAGGAAAGCCTGCCTGTTAAGACCAGATAAGAGTGAGGTCATTGATTTATTTTTTCCTCGTTATCTGGCAAGGTTTCAGTTGAAGCCTAAACTCATTATCTCTGTGGAAATACAAACACAACTTGGTCCCTTGAAGCAAGTTAATTTAGTTTGAAAACAGTTAGGGAGTTACCTTCTGAATTCAATTAGCTAATAACTCCTGATGGGTAAAGGTCACAGAAGAGCAAGGCACTGTGCTGGTTTAAGTTAAATGCAATTCTAGGTAATATCAGAGCAGCACTTTTCCTCTTCTTACTGAGTCACGGCTGCAGCTTCTGGCCACCATCTCCAAATTCTCTGTCAATAAGAGAGACAAATTTATGCCAGAAGGGATCACCTTCAGGGATGAGAACAGCAGCAGTTCCTTCAATGTCTTCCCTTTATACAGGAAGGAAATCAGCAGGGGAAGACTTTGCCCCTTTCAATCACACTGAATAAAGCCCCTTTACTCACCTATGTTAGTCAGAACAATGTGTACATTAAAATCCAAATCCTTCTCTGCAGCAAGGTGCAAACGCAGGATTCACTTTCTACTCCCAGACGTAGAGACATTTCTTACAAGGACTGATGCTGTAGGAGAGCCTGTGTTTCCACAAAAGATACGACACTCCTGGATCACTCATGGGCCACCACCTGCAGAGGCTGTTTCGGGCTGGACTGGGAAAACATTTCCAGTTTAACATCCAAGTTAGAAAATAATACTATGATAGAAACACTGACAGGCTTGATCACAGTATAATAACTGTTGGTATTACTATAATAGAGGGGAAGTAAATGGTGGAAGGGCGGCACATTGTAATTGTTCTCTCAAGGAAACACCAGGCTCTGAACTACCCTGGGCAATCATGAGCTACAAGCAGTTCCCTCTTAGAGAAACAATTTTTCATTTTATAATGTGAAAGCAAATTTCTTGCCGGTATTACCTCAGGTCATTAGCTATATTGTAATTCTTGTGTTTTTCCAAACTGATTTCCCCCTTAATTTGATTTTGAGCACCTGATTAAATTTACCCTCCTTGAAGAAACAGACATTCAATTTAACTGTAGTTCGACAATCTCCGGCTACCGAAATACACTTCTCATGGTCACACTTCTAGCTACAGAGTAATTTTGTCACTGTTTTAAAGTCACTGTTTTAAATGTCACTGGCATTCTCTAACCAGTGACAACGTGTTGGCTTGCTCCCACACATCAATTTTATACGCAAGCTCAGAAAGCAGAACAATAAACTTTACAATGCAAAAGGTTCTTCAGAAAACTACAAATCATTGAATTACAGGATCAAGGAAAACCCAAAGTTAAATGACTGCTAGTCATTTAACTTACTCATCCCACAAGGAACCAAATTCACTAGCAAAAAACATGGATGTCTCTGGTTCATTACTGTAGTCCCCAGGGCTCTCATCTTCTCCGGTGGCTGGATCAATGAGACCTTCCAGGTATGTTCTCTTTCAAGACTCTGAGTGGACATCCAGGCTGGGTCTAAATTATTTAAGCAGGGATGAAGCCTTGGGACCCTGTGGGTGTCTGAGCCATTTTATGTGCAAAAACATAAAAAAACATTAAACAGAAACATTATGCAGAAGAATTCTATTGGATCAGATCAAAGGTCCACTTAGTCCAGTATTCTACCACTGACAAAAGCCAGCAGCAACCAAGGGAAACAATTTTAAAAAGGGGTAACCGTGCAGTCATTTTCTCCATTCTCTCCTCCACATATCCAGCAGCCTGCCACGCAGTCAGCTCATCAGGCATGAATGTCATCTTGCTGCCTGATAGTCCCTGATAGATTTTCTTTTTCCATTAATTCGCCTGATTGGTTTTGAGCCCATCTAACCTCCTGACACCCAGCAGATACCGTAAGACCAGGTCCAGTTTAATTGCACACTGCCAGGACCAAGTTTGCTGTTGTTTGCTTAAGCCACTACCCAGTAATTCCACCTGATGTCCCTTGTTCTTTTTCTAGGAGAAACGCAAACAATCATTTGCTACTTATTTTCTCCGTGCCACTCATGATTTCAAACACCGCTATCGCATGCCTTTCCACCTTCTCTTTTCCTGTCTAAAGAGTCTATTTAATCAATCTCAATTCAGAAGCTGTTCTTTGTTTGTGAAAACACTTGTCAGGTTTCTCTATCCCCCTTGAACACTGCCATACCTTCTCTCAGATGCGGAGACCAGCACAGCACACAGTAATCAAGAGGTAAATGCACAGCAAAATAATTATTTCATTTGCTGTGTCTTCCCTAGCAATTTCTGACAATCTATTTGCTTTTGAGCATTGCTCTGCCCTCAGCCAACATTTCTTAGAATTACTGACAGCTAATCTGGCTCTCTTCCCCAAGTCAGAATAGGTAGTTTAAAGCCCATTTCAGCATCGTACAGTCAGGTTTATTTTTTCCCATGTGTGTTATCTTGTGGTTATTGGCACCAAATGCGGGCTGCCATTTTRTTGCAACGCCACTCACCACATTTTTAAAAGGAGATTTTTATTTTTCCTATCCTGAATAACTCAGTTAAAGAAGCATCCAGCACTATTTAGGACATTTTCCAGACCACTTATGAATATGCCAGACATCACAGAACTCAGTGCAGATCCCTGTGGGATTCCACTTGTTATCTCCCACTGAAATACCTGACTGTTTTCCTACTCCTCACATCAGTTCCAGCAGGGAACTTTCCTTTCATCCTGCTACTGTTTTGCTTCTTTAGGATCTTCTGACTGAGGAGCTTATCAAAAGCTTTAGGAAAATCTGAGCACACTGTACCAACCAAATCACCCTAATCCACACTCATGTCAGTGATTCAGACAAACAGCAGTGGATTTCTCCCAGGCACGACTTCTCTCGACAAAAGCCACATTGACGTGTTTCCAAAGTCCTTTTTAAATACAGGTGTCAAATTGCTATTTTCCCCTTCTGTGGTACAGTAGACCTGGGCGGAGGAGGTGCAGAAGTTCCTGTTCTGTTGCTGAAAGTTGGCTGAATGCAGGTGTGCAGTGGTTGCAATGACCGAAAGTCTCTTCAGCCCTGACCATGCAAATAAGACCCCGCTTGTTCTTCTGGACGATGCCAAGCACTGCTGCTTCTCCCAGGGATTCCCCGTTTAGTGGCTTCCACACGCAGTCACTCGTGCTGCTTACAGCAGAAGTCCCCTCCCCATCATGACTCTTTCTCCACTAACACTCCTAGTTTTTTCTGCAGCTGCTCAGTTCTGTGAAATGCTTCCATACCTTCAGTGCCCTAAACACTCCCACAGAATAACCTTCCCCTCAGCAGCCAGACCTCTCCTGCAGCCAGACCACACCTTCTGGAGCTCACGGAGAGGGATCTGCTCTCACAGGGGAGAGGCCCCTGCCTTTCTCCCCGTCATTCAGCCTCCTCAACATTAAATGACAGAACTATCTTTTAAGAAGGTTTAACAAAACGCCAAATTAAAATTCATGTGGGTTGCCCAGTGAGGAGAATTTTGAACCCACACATCTATGCTGGTGCTTCCCTTTACAATCACAGATTAATCATCTTAGTGTTATGGCTACTCATGTAAAGCCTGAGGCATTAATTAAATTAATGCAAGTGACAGAGTTTCTCTAATAACATCCAGCTACTTGTCAACAGATCTGGTAGTTATTTCAAATTGTTGTGATTATTCCAAATAAAATTTAACTATGCAAACACGCCTTGGTTTCTAATTTTACCTATTTTTATGTTAACAAGCTTATTCTTATCTTATTCTTATCCCTTTTCAGATTTTTCATTTTATGCCTTGGAAAACAAATGTGCACATTTCAGTGGCAACTTAGCTTTTCAGAATATATCACAAGTTCTTGGAGCTGTACACATATAATCAGTAAAAAATCCTCCAGGATCTTAGGCACTGCTTTGCATGTATGAGGTGCTATCTGTAAAAGAATTCAATCAGAAAATTCATTACAAAATGTGAGAAATGGCCCAGAACCTCCAATCTAGTGTATGCCGAAATTTATGAAGTGGTGTTAAGGGAAAATTGTTTCCAGAAGGTATCAGATAAGACAGCAAAGATAAAGACTTCCAAACAAGAAATTGGAAAACAGACACACAGTGATGCCCAAAATATGCCTTTTTAATTCCAGGTACCAATGCTCTAGTTAACAGGTAGATCTGTATTCACTCATGTGAAGCGAGACTGGGGATTAAAACCGCTCCTGTCTCTGAAAACAGATATTATGAAGTATGTTAATAGTAATGGAGTATTCTCAACTGAAGAGGTAAAACCTTTCAGTGGAAGAAAAATATTAAATTTGAGTTTTTTCACTGGCACACTGAGGTGTCTRTGTGTGTACATGCACATAGAGAGGCCACATGAGATCACGGAGCACTGTAAAAACACATGCCTTGAGCTTCTCAGTCTTTTTAATACTGAAAGGTGAAACAGGTAAGGTGGCACTACTTTCCCATTGTGAAACACCCTCAAGTGTTTCCTTTCATATGAAATGTCTTGTGAGCAGGACCACTTATGTCACTGGGGCTACAGTAAGTACCACCAGGCAGTAACTGGTACCATTTACTGCAAAATTTAATGTACAAAAAATCTGCCTCCACAGCACTCCAGAAGCCAGGAGGACACATGTATAGTGAATATTTCAGCACTTAGCATGCATAAAGAAAGGAAAATCCAGAAGCATTAGATCCCAAACTCAACCACATTAGGACAATCATTGCACAGAAACAGAGCTTGAATGAATGGTTTCCAACTAATTAAAACCTAATTACCATAGCAATGTTTCCAGCTCTGCATGCTTCGCTAAATGTTTCATTTTTTCCATTAACTTTCATTTCATATATTTTGGCAATATTTGTGTCTCTTGATGCATTGCTGATGCCCAGATTCAGTTCAGTTTCCCCAAGTCTTTATGCCACACTAATTTCCTCAGGTGCTGCCTGAGTCAACCTTTCAGAGATGCTGTTCCTCCAAACCCAAGCCTGGTCCAGCTGTTTTGAGGTATTTAACCAGGGCAGCAGGGTCCACTGGGCAGAGTGGACGCAGGGTAATGCCAGACTCCTGGTGATGGCTAAAACCTCCTTTTCTCCAACCAGGCTCTGAAAACAGTTTTCTGCTGGGGAAGGAAGGGTGGAAGGAGCTACTGGCCCCTCCCTCAGCCGGCCCACAGCAGGACAAGCCTGCAGGCACAGCAGAGCAGCTGCACAGACCCCACTGCCCTCTGGCCTTGCACCTCATGTAAGAACCACAACCAAATCTGACCCATGGCAAAAGGGTCCTTCACACTCTTCTGCATTCAGCCACCCAAAGGCTGGGCACAGTCCTTCAGGAACATCACAGTACTTGCTTGTTTCCCCAAAGTCTTTCCTTCAAATGTCTCACAATTACATGGAAGCTCATCTTTCATTTAAAACAACAGCAGTTTAGAGCCTCCATGGAAACCCAGACATGTGAACCCTACATGCACATGAGGAACCAGACAGGTCCAAAGATCTCCAAGTCCATTACTGTTACTGCTTCCCATCTTCCATCCTCTTAGCATCTGGGCTTAGCAACACTGCACTAAAGCTCAAGGCATAAGGCTCGTCACTTCTTCCAGGCTTGGCGCTAGTATCTGGCTCACTCCAAGGGGGTGAGGAAAGGGAGCGTTCTGGCTGGTCTGACGAGAAGCAATCACTGCTGCCCAGCAAAGCTCGTGCCCTTCCACTGTGGAAGCACTGCTGTCACCAACAGCAGGCTTCACTCCACGAATGTTCAGGCTAAAAGCAAAATCTTTACACCTTCCAAAAAACAGGCAGCCCCTGTAGTCACAGACAGGACAGACTCTGGTTTTCTTTGAGTGGCTGCAGAAGGATTTAATACATTTACTGACCAGGCTATACAATCTGTCATCTGGAGCCTTCTGCTTGCTCTTTATTTGCAATTTTTCAAAGAAAGCCCTTGGTGAGGAAGGACATACTGGTGACAGTCTATTCCCTCCCTCCCACAATAACTGCCCTGCAGCAGCTCTCCTGCCATTATCAGAAGCACCCAGGAGCATGGAGATGGGAACGGGAATGCATTGAAACATGAAGTGGCTTGGGATTATAATAAACTACTGACCCTTAACAAACAATTTGGTAAATATAAACAGTGGTTTCCTATGGTGACCTATTCAAGTATGTCCAGGCAGCAGGCACAGCAAGCAGGTGACTCTCAAGGTGTACTGCTGCTGCCTGGGGAGGACCCGAGCACAAAGCTCATGCACAGCCAAGCCTTTCAGTATCAATGCCCACTGGCCACGGCAGTTTCTAGATGGCTTTCTAGTACAAAAACTGACCCAATGGGTAATAAAAATGAAATGACCAAAGAGATTATGTCATGTATTTTTAATGAGACATTCTTAAAATGAATTACTTCTTGCTAAACAATAAGAGGCTCCAGTCTGTTGGTGAAGTGGTTGCAGACTCACCAGGACAAAAAGCGTCATGACAGCCCTCTGTGAAACGGCAGCAAATGTTGCAAATGATCTTGAAGTCTGCTTTCCTATAGGATGATCAGGAAATATAGAATCTGACTTTTCTGTGTTGTTTTTTTTTAATGCTGCTTGTTTCATTTCCATTAAAAATACCATCTGGCAGAAATCTTATCTCAGAAATCAACACCCAGGTCTAAGAGAAGAACTCTGCCCCATGAACTATTTTGTGTTATCAGCTTTCTCAACTGGCAACTTCAGCTCGCTCAGCCAACTTTTCACACACAGCAACTATTTCAAAGCGTAGGCAAAGGGAATAATCCTTCACAACAGCTACTTGGGCAGAAAGTCAACACATCATTTTATATATCTCAGCAATACTTACCATCTTCAAAATCTTGGGAAGTTTTTTAATCTTTTTTAAAATAGGGGAAATTATTTGGCAGCACCTCCCACACAGTGAATGAGAGAGATGACACAAATTTTGACAAGACAGCTGCAGTTCTGGAGGAGTTCAGATATACCCATCCCCATGTCCAGGGACCGGCTTTGGGTCATGCCTGGAACAGGACAGGGAGCAGCCCTCAGCATTGACAAGAACTGTGCTCATGCAGAACTGATATATTATTTTCAGATTACACAATGGTGTGAACCAACCCATTCCCCTTTTCATCACTTTATTCTCAATACTGAAGAAAACAGTCATAGTATTCTGGTTCTCACTCTTGTATTCTGATTTAAGTGTGTAAGTTGCACACTATGCTTTACTTTAGGCCTCAAAAGCATCAGATAAAAGAACAGCTGCACCCAACCATAGCAAGTATCTTCTAAACATTTTCATCCATGTTTTGATTCTGTAATGGTGAATGAGATTGTAGGGTTTAAACATATAAATGCTTTGCACATAGGTAGTATGCTTCAAGTGTACTACCTATAATACATATAGTATCTTGAAATCCCTATGCTTTCACTTAGGAGTTTGTAAACTTGCAAACTTTTCCAAACTTCTAAGAATGATGCCTTTCTCAAAAAAGAGTAAGCATGCACTAATAAATAAAACTCACAGCTACGTATCATGGGCTTTTATTCCCCTTTAATTATGGGAAAGCAACAGCACTAGATTTCAAGTTTAGTTGTGGTAGATCAAATATTAACTCTTGCACAGAGGCTTGGCTTCCCAAGGCCATTTGGAAAGTTGACAAACCAAAGCAGAGAAAGAGCTTAGACTCTAACAGGAGTTATTTTAGTATTAACCTGAAGTAATTTACAGTTTACTACACAACTTATACGCTAAATTAGACTATCAGAGTTAACTGAAGGAGACTTAAGACATATACCTATGGTCCAGGGAACACAAATATTGGGTCCATTTCACTTCCAATTACTAAGAAACTTTGCTTTGCAAGGAAAGCTGATCCTTGCATCAGACCAAGCAGACAAGCTGAAATACTCGCACCTCTGAAATATTTGCAAAATTGAATTGGAATGGGTGATGTTACCATAAAAAAGGTAAAGTCTTCATTTATTTACAGCAACTTTAAATGGAGCACAGAGATTTCTGAAACAGCAGAGAAGAACCAGGGCCTGTGCACTCCACTCAGATTAGTTAAAATGCAGATGATAGCTTTCTGGACTGCTACCTAAACTCCCAGAAAACTGTGTGTAGCTAGCAAAAAAGGAAGGAGAAACAAAAACCCAATATTCATTTCAGTACTCCATAGGGACCAGGTTAAAACTTATTTTCTGTTACAAATTTTCACCTCTTTCACCAGAATTTTTATGGCTGTTTCTTTTCTTATTTTTTCCTCCTTTTTAAGAGACTGTTGTAGTATCACCAGCATCTTCACTCTCAAAGGCGTATCAGAGTCAACTTTTTACTGAAAAATTAAATAAGCTTGATTGTTGTAACATGTTCACAGGAACTGGGGTTGTTTATGAGGATTAAATATGGATTTCAATTTGCATTTCCTACACCTGTGGACTTTGTATTTTAGAGATGAAAATACCAGATCCCCAGATTTTAGGATATTTCAGACACTTGGAGCATACCCGGCTTGTTCTTTCAATCGGTATAACAAGCGTCGTACTGCCATCTAGTGAGCAATGTAAAAACGACTCACACATCAAGGTGCATGAGTATTTGTCATCACAAGACAATTTTCTCTTTCATAAGTCCAAATAGAAGAGAAAGTCAAATTTAGGCATGAAACACTGCTAGAAAATAGATAATACAAAAAGCTTTGCAAGCTAATACTGAAGAGGGGCAGGCAGGCTAGCATAAGGAGAGGAGCTGGAAATTTTTTAAGAGCATGTTATCCCACTATCCTGCGAATGCAGCCTTCTCTCCTACACAGATCATGTGATCCCCATGCCTCAGACAGTAGGGTGTATTTTTTCGACAAGAGCTAAATATTTCATTTTCCTCCACTGCCCACATGCGAGGCAGGTAGCATGCCCATAAGCTTGAGCAAGGCTTTAATGGCTACCCACAGAGGAGGAAACCCCAGGTGTCACCAATAAACATCAGCAACATCTGTCTCTGTCCTGGTTTGAATGAATGYGAAATTAGGTTGCCACAGGGCTTCTCTCCATCCATGAGGCTCTGGTTCAGGCACTGTGAGGGCAGGACACACCTTTGCTTTTCATCTGAGCAGAGAGGTGACAAGTTTTCCACCTTTTCCCAGAGGCTCATTGAGCCCAAGGCTTGGACCAGAGTTGCTAGGCTCAGTTCAGATCTGAGAAGGCAGAAGCAAGGGCAGGAGCTCTCGAGGGCAGGAGCCTGTGAACCCCTGCGAATGTCACTGATGGAGGTCACTGCACTTGACACAGTGGGGTTACTGCTCTGTGGGTGAAGGTCTGTCTTGGTCAGCACCACCAGACAAAGCTATAGCTAGGTTATTTTGGCTAGGGAGCTCCTGGCTGTGATGGTCTCAGGGCACAGCAGCAGAATGCTGCCAAGGGTAGGTCCAGACGTCCACCATTGCTTTTCCAGTGCAATTCCTCAACTGTCCTTCACAGTTCACTGACTTGTAGAGAACAGCATATGTCCAACAGGTGCTGTTCAGCACTGACTTTCTCTGTCCTCACTTGTCAGTACAACTGTCCAAAAATCGTGCTAGTGCACAGAGATGTTTTGGGCATTTTCTTTGAACACATGCTTGTTAAAGGAAGAAAAAAGTGGGACAGAGCATAAACAGACTTGTAACCCACCCCCAGGTGACAGCCAAAGAAAAACTGACGGGGCCTCACAAGGACTACATGATTTATCAACTCAAGAAGGTGGTTTCACAATGTTTGTTTATATTCACAGACTTGTAGGTTCTGTCAGCACTTACAGAGGCAGAAGCAAGCTTGGAACAGGAGGTGCTTTAGAAACCATACTCCCCCCTCTCCCAGTGACTGGCACTACCAATCACTCTTTTTTGCCATGTTCAGTCAAACACATCAGTCACATGCTCTGTCCTGTTCCTATCACACAGGCCCTGCAGGGTTTCTGACACCAATGGCATAAGAAGCAAAGATAGGTGAAGGAGAAATGGAAGGAAATTAAGCAGAACTTTTCTATGGCAGATCTGTTTGCAGAGGAAAAACATAAATTCATCTCCAAACACCAATGCATTCCCCAAAGGTAGGTTGCAGGAATAAATATAGCTATGATACTTTTATAGTACAAAGTGGCAGAAGTTACAAAGTCTGTATTTATATTTACTCAGCCATACTGCTTCCACTAGCTGAAAACACAAGCAGCATTCACAAGTCAGGATGCAGCTCCTGTTAAAGCAAAGGGCGCCACCCAGCACTTCTCAGCCTGATACACTTTTTCTTCAAGGCCCCTTTGCAGTCAGCACACCACACAGCTGACCCTACCAGTCCAGCCTTAGCACGAGCCAAAGAGAAGTCGTCTCCGGTAATTTTAATTATGACCATTCTGTTCCAATCCTGCTTACAAAACATGTTTTCTACCCTCCTTTCTCCAGCAAAGTTTCCTACACTATAGATTTTTTGTCATTCATGATAAGCAATGCAATATATTTGTTAAAATGTCCCTGTAAACCATGAGGAGGATAAAACCAACCACTAGTTTCACCAGCACAATATTGAACATCTACTCCATCTGTTCCAGGAAATGGTGACAGGTATCTTGCTGCAATATACTACACTAATTTTTCCAAGATATTTTTATGGTTTTGGTCATTTAAATTGCAGTGAAGTATTTTATTACTACACAGAACCTCCATAACCACTTCCAAACTGCTTTAGTAGCCTAAATCACTCCCTGCTTACATAACTTTTTTGCCACCATGGCAAAGACATCCTGCCACCATCAAGCCCTTTGCCAAAACTGAACCATCCTTGTGGGCCTGGATATGGCATGACATGAGGAACACAGCCTGCAGGGCAGTGCAGGAAAGGAAGGATTTAAGGTTTCCCTTTGCACATGGTAAGACCCAACAACTTCAGAAGAGCTGTATAACAGGATGAATGTAGCAGTATTTCTCTGATCACATTTTAACAGCATCACTTAATATCACCAATTTAAACACAAAAATCAACATTCGGTTCAAGTATTTCATCACTGGGCAAAGAGAGAAGGCTGCCCATCTTCTCCAYTTACACAGTGAAGAGTGATATATATTTGGATTTCATCTTGGATTTAATTTATGCAATTTTTCATTTTTTAATCACTTGCAGAAGTCTTGAGAGTACAGCAGCAGCCAAAGTCTTTCTTGTTGCTCTTTTGAACTCTATGTCCATATATACCTAATCACATACGAACCTCAAATTAGTGCTCTTAAACTAACATTATATTCTGCAGATAAAACCCATTTTTGTCCTTCAGCATTTTCTCCACTCACAAGAGGCCTGCTTTCTTTTCTATTTTTACTGCATTGATTTGGTTTTCTCTCTCATTTAGAGGTATGTGGGAATATCTTTCAACTGAGGGATTTAACATTATGCAAAGTGCATACCTTGCAACTGCTCATTTTTTTCAACTTCACTGTACGACTGCCTTTCAAATCACAGCCATTTCCTACAGCTCAAAACACCAGCACAAAGAGAAGAGCAGGGACAACCAAAATAACTTCCTCTGTGAACTCTCAGAGGCCATGACTGTCACTTTTCTTACAAGCAGTGAGATTGAAGAAAGCTTGATATTAAATTCAGTGCTACTAGACTTGGATCATGTAAGACAGTAATCTACCAACACATTTTAGCCAGCTTAAATGTAAAGCTCGTCTGAATCTGAAATCAGTGGGAGTACAAAGACTGTTGAAGTGCTTTTTTCCACCACAGCCAGAGTGCTTAACATGAGCAAACGGGTTTTGTTCATCTTTCTTTTAATGACATGCCCTTGATAGGGAAGTCAAACAGCAACAGTGAAAAGAACAGATTTATCCTGCTTTCAACATTTTGGAAGGTATAAGCAGAGAATGGCCAACATCAACTCCCCGTGAAAAAAGCAGGACAAGGGGATCTCATGTGCCTTCAAGTCAGTTTCCCCTGTAGGCAGACACTTAATACAATTTTTTATAATTCCACACATGCTGATCAAGCCTGGTAACTGTGCAGATATTTTGCTCCTGTACTCATCAGAGGGTTGTTCCAGAGCCTTACCCTTTTGATCCTCAGTAATCTTCAATCCTTTCAGGTGGGCAAATACAGCCAAGGAAGATTATTATTGTGGCAGTAAGAATATGAATGGCATGACTCTGACTTGTAGAACCTAGACTGGAACTTAAAAGCAAATATGACAACAGATGGGAAAGAAAAGGAGAACCGTCTGGAGAGAAGTCAGAGCTTTGGAAGAAAGGAACACTAAAATCACAGGTTAAGAACTGTAAGTATGCCTGCAAGATCTGGTTTCTCCCACTCCTGTGAATTTAATTTTATGAAGTACCTTTTTAGAGTGAAATCTGTTGCAGGAAACCACAAAAATAGTAGGAAGTTTTTCAAGACACGACATATAATCACAGGTGCCTTGCTAATCCCCTTCTTCTTTTACAGACTCTTTATTCTTCAAAAATGGCCCTCAGCATTTTCTTTTGCTTTGCTCTTTGCGTGCCTGTTCTGTATTATTTGAAAAAACAAAAAGAGAGAAATGGTACTGCCCATTCTGGCACAGGTACCATACCATCCTGAAGGTACATTTATAACAAATCATCTGCAGAGACAGGGTGCAACGCAGATATCTCTGACATTGTCAGTCTGGAGAAAAACTTTTCCTGAACCACCAGTTTTCCCAGAAGATGGCATCCACAGTGCTCAAAGCACAGAATGTCAACACTCAAGATAAGGGACAACTCCAACTCTTTCACACCTTAATTTTTAAGGACCCTGGTTACAATTTAATTGATCCACTTGACAGATGACCTGACTTGTCTCAGTCCAATAGGTATGCCTAGTTCAACCAGAAATTGTGCTGCAAAGCCCTACCTACTGCTTGTCACAGCCTACTTGCTGTCTTCGAAATCTGTTATTAAATGTGCCACTGAATTACGTTCCGTCCATGCTTATCTGTGACAAATATGTAATTCCTTTGTGATACGAACCACAATCTACCCAGCACTGAGCAAAATGRCCTCTCACAAGGCAAACTTGAACCAAGCCATCTGGGTCACAGACATGATCACAGGGCTGAAGGACCTCTCCTATAAGGAAAGGCTGAAAGCATTGAGGTTGTTCAGCCTGGAGAAGAGAAGGCTCCAGGGAGAAGAGCAGCCTTCCAGTACCTAAAGGGGGCTTATAAGAAAGATGGAGACAGACTTTTCAGCAGAGCTGTTGCGATAGGACAAAGCGTAATGGTTTTAAACTACGAAAGGGTAGATTCAGAGTATATATAAAAAAGAAATTTTTTACAATGAGGGTGGCAAAACACTGGCACAGGTTGCCCAGAGGTGGTGGGTAGCCCATCCCCTGAAATATTCAAGGTCAGGCTGGACTGGGCTCTGAACAATCTAATCTAGTTGAAAATGACCCTGTCATTGCAGGGATATTAGAATAGAGTCTTTTTAAAGCTCCCTTCCAACCCAAACCATTTGGTGATTCTATGAATTAAGGCCCTTAGCATTTCATGTCTGTCTATCCACACTCTTTAACACAGCCACCACGTGCACCACCACACGGAGCCCACTCACGAGTTGCTGCCCAGCTGACAACAATTGAAGATTTTGGGGCTGAGGCAGTACCCTTTTTCACATTTCCTGCCAGCATGAGGCCAGAACGCACAAGCTGCACTTGGCACGGCTGAGTATGACCGCCAGTGATGCCGTGCCCACAGAACCCACGCCGCCACAGATAAGAGAAATGACAGCAGACGGGAAGCCTCTCACACTGATAGTTTCCTTCTGCAATCACACGCTCCGGATACGTGCGCGCTATCTCTGCACATGGACGAGTATTTTTCACTTTTCATCTTTCTCTACACACGTACGTCATTGACCGCTTCCTCTGAGGCCGGAGCACGAAGCCGCAGCCCCCCCGGCGCCGCCCGGGCTCAGGCGGCCCGCCAGCGCCCGGCCCCACCGACGGGGCAGGGCCTGGGGCGGCTGTGCCGGGAGGGGGTGGCTGTGCCGGGCCCGAAGTCGGCGCATCCCCTGCCCCCCGTGCCTCCGCCCGCCTCCCCGAGCCCGGGGCCCGGCCGTGCGGCGGGAGCGTGTGCGGGCGGGCCGGCCAAGCTCCTCCCCGCCGCMGCCGCCCCTCGCCGCGCCGCGGGGACGTGCAGTCGCTCGGCGGGACATGGAGGCGGGCGGCGCGGYCCGGCGCCCCGCGCTGCTGCTGCTCCTGCTGGCGGCGGCGCTGGGAGGCGAGGCGGAGGAGCCGCGCCCGGGGCGGCAGCGCGGGGACGAGCAGTGCCATTACTACGCCGGCGGGCAGGTGTACCCCGGGGAGGCGGCTCGGCTGCCCGTCTCCGACCACTCGCTGCACCTCAGCCAGGCCAAGAGTAGGTGCCGGGCGGGGACGGGGCGGCGGGGCCGGGGATGTGCCCGCAATGCGCCTCCGGGCTGCGGTGCGGAGGGGGGGCGGCGGCAGCGCCACGTCAGGCGGAGCGCGCTGGGACTCCCCGATCGCTTCCCTTCCCTTCCCTTCCCCACGCCGGCTCTGCTTGCGGCCTCCGGGGAGGCCTCGGCAGGCAGGCAGGCAGGGAGGGAAGGAAGGAAGGAGGGCGGACTGGCTCTCGCCAGCCCCCTCCAGACCCACATTTCCATCGTGGTCACCACCGGCGTTTCGTGGGCGCCCAGCAAGGTCTGCGGTTCCAGAAACGGCGAACGAGTTCAGGGAAGTGCTCTAAGGAATACACAGGAATGTTTTGTGCTCACACTGCGATCAGAAACAATGAACGGGCACCTCTCGTAACCCGCAGTTACCGCGCAGGGTTTGGCACTGGCTCTGGTGCCTGCGCTCTGTTGTGATTGAGGTGCTTTATATGACAGACACACCTGGGGGCAAACACCTTCAATCTCGTCCCTGTGAGATGTTCAGGGGCACCTGCTCAAGGGGTCAGACGTCCTGTTCTTCAGGACAGAGAATAGAGGTTACACAGAAAAGATCTTCACTGTGAGAATTTATAGTTCTAGAATCCTTTTCCTTTACTGTGCAAGGGCGTACGTTCTGTTTTAAACGTTTGCAAGCAGATGCTACCAAAAAAAAAAAAAAAGAGAAGCAGCCAAGATATTTGTAGCCAATACTTGTTTGGGTTTTTCTCCCTTTGCAAAGTTATTACAGACAGGTGTTTATAACTTCAAAAACAATCACCTTAATTTAGAAGGGGGTCAAGATATGCAGCATTTTATTTAATTTTTTTTCCTTCTCCCTCCTAATCTGGAGGTCCTTGTTATACATCCTCAGTAACTATATTCTATAGCTGTGGGTTGTTCTAAGAAAACGAGAGCCAAACAATGCAGACACCATCCAGATAATAATTAAGATTCCATATATTTTTCTCAGAAGCATTCCGTAATTTCCTGGAGATGTATGTTGATGTCCTTGACATCACCAGTATTCAGATCACCTTGTAACTCCAGCGTACCCTGTCCTTTGTCTCAGAATTCCCATTACTAGGAAAACAGTACCTGGTAGATTAATTTTTACTATTTTAAAGTCAAGTTTAATCCCTTTTGATAGGAATAGTACATATATTTCATGCATTTTAATTGGATATTTTTTAAAACATAGCTGTCTTCAAGTTAAAATTTACTTAAGAGTTGTAATTTAAGAAACATATGCTACATTTTTAGGCATTCTAAACATGTTGTGGCGTGTATTTTTTGTGAACCTGAATTCCACTTAGTTTTCCATGGCTAAAAAGTAGCAATATGAATTTGAACCATCTTATGTTCTGGTTCACAACAGCTATTCCTAACAAAACAGTGAGGGTATCTGAAGTATTAAGCAGCTTCCCCTTCAGTGTAGCAGTGCTGTGCCTTGAGCTGGCGGTGCACACGTGGTTTGTTCAGGAGGCCCAGATAAGGTTTGTGTGGTTTGATTATCAGTGATCAACAGGGCTCACGTACAAGYACAAGTTGGTCAAATTATTTACTTTCTATGTGTACTAAAACCTGCATTTCTTCATCATTCTGTACCCCCTTTTTTAGAGTGGTGAAGCTGGTTGTTCTTGMAGCGAAAGGAAGAACAGCTGTCCTTGGACAGCTTGGTTTGAACACAGGCTTCATACTCTGACTTTTAATTGAATGTTCTTTGCATTTCAGTCTCCAAGCCAGCACCTTACTGGGARGGAACAGCAGTCATTAATGGAGAGTTTAAAGAGCTGAAATTAACAGATTATGAAGGAAAATATCTTGTCTTCTTCTTCTATCCTCTTGATTTGTAAGTAAGAGCACTGTAGACATACCAAGACTGAGTACAGCTACAGTAGATTCATAATTCATTAATTTTTCTCTTTTTTTGAGGTCTTGTATTTTTGTTTGGTAAGAATTTGGGAAAGAAGAAAGGAGTGACAGAAGAAAATATATTCTTTGCATTGTTTTCTCATCATACATTGGTAAAATTGTAACACGATATTTGTCCTAATAAGTGTGTYCACTAATATGCATCTCCACATGAAAAAAACAACTTTGTAGTTACCCAGTTAGGCATCCTCTTATGTTCTGTTTCATGCTGAAAATCAGTGTTGCAAATAGACAGCATCCCATCTGTATTTTCTAGAGTGTATATATTGTATCCAAGAGGTGGCATTTGCCTTTAAGCTCATCCCATAACATCCTAAGAGCACTTAACATTAATTGCCTTTATTTAGAATGCAATAACTTCATTGAGTGAAAACATCTCTGCTTTCTAAGAGACAATCCCATTCTTTTCCACAAAATGAAGAGGACAGAGACGCATAACTATTTAATATTATAACATCATTAGCTTTACCACGTCAATTCTTCTGTAGTAGCAAAAGTTCAAGACAAACTAGTTAAAACTTGCAGACATGCATGGTAACAACAAATTCTAGTATGATCCTCTGAAAAAATTGGCTTACTGTGCTTATATTCAGCCACTTAATATTCATAAAGTCTAAAAGAAAGTAACTGTAAAAACTGAATCCAGATTGCAAGATAATTGTAGGTTTAGTCTTCAGTAATAATCCATTTGTAACTAAGCTAGAGTGTGAGGGTGGAAGATTTGTCAGGCAGCATTTTGGTTAAATACTTGAAGAAGCAATAAAAATAAGCAAAGGCTGAAATACTTTATGATAAGTTTACTATTTTAAGTTAAGCAGAGAACTTACTAGCTTTTTCATGAAATTTTGACTTTGATCTTGCCTTAAATTTTCTAGTACGTTTGTCTGTCCAACTGAGATAATCGCCTTCAGTGACAGAATTGAAGAATTCAGAGCAATAAATACTGAAGTAGTAGCATGTTCTGTGGACTCAAAATTCACTCACTTAGCATGGTATGTATCTTCCTCTTATCTTTCACTAAAAACTGTTCCTGGGTCCATCTTAGCTGAAGAACAGTATTCCCCAGATTTTTAGCCTATGTAGGTGTATCATAACGTGTGAGTATGATGCTACAGACACAAATGTTTAAAATAAATTTTAACCCTAGTATGTGAAAGTACCTTTATCTTTGAAGCTTGTTTAATGTGTATTGCTTGAAATATGTCATGTYGCAGTCCAAAAAATACTATAAATACAAAAAAAAGTATGTAAGAATGCAAGTATCAGTAAATGCTTCACATTGTCCCAATTCATGAGCATGTTGGCATAAAGCAAATGCAACTGATAGGAAAAAGGTCATCATTAACAGAGGTGGCCAAAACCTGCAAAAGATCTACTGACCGTTTTGTTCAAACCACAAATATGTTCATCTCCTTTGTGTGCAGAACAGAAAAAATGTCACTTGCACTAAATCCTTCTGTCTGTTCTTTTGTGGTTTGTGACTTCTGACTTTGTGTAGGGAATATAAATCTGTATGAGAAATACATCTATATCTCATTTCCTTCAAAGGATTAATACTCCTCGAAAACAAGGGGGACTGGGACCAATGAAGATTCCCCTTCTTTCCGATCTGACACACCAAATTTCAAAGGATTATGGAGTATATCTGGAAGATCAAGGACATACACTTAGGTATTTCACTGGGTTGCAGTCCTCTTGGGTTTTTGCYGGGGTAGTACTTCCTGCTTTATATTTAAAGAAGCACTTGGAATTTTTCTTTGAGAGCAGATTTTACTTGGGGATTCAGGGCGAGCGACAAAGTAAATACTGAAGAACACAAAAAAAAAAAGTCGTAATGAGTCAGATATGGGGTCATATCTGTTTAATATGCTGTTTAACAGCAGTCATCAGCAGATACCTAGGACAGGGCAAATATGCAGGATTCCCCAGAACTGCAGTTGCTCAGGGACCTCCCAGGTCCAAGTGGAGTCAAGAATAAGGTTACCTAACAGCTTCAAGAGGTACATCTTTCATAAAACTGAATACTTTCTTTTAGGATCGCTCTAATRCCATAGCATCTGCAGCATCCCGTGGCAGGGCCTGTCAAAGCTTAGTTTTATGTTCTGCAGAGAAGTTTTTTGGTTTTAACTTGAGCTCAGCTCATGTCACCTGATACCCAGGTAAAGCATAGTAGGTTAYTAGTGGTAGGAATTGTATGGTGTTTGCAAAGATCAAATTCCTCCCATCCGGCAGACATAAAATAGTGCATAAAAACAACACTATCATTAATTCTGTTTCATAACACACAATTTTTTTTGTCCCACAGAGGCCTTTTCATTATTGACAATAAGAGAATCCTTCGACAGATCACRATGAATGACCTTCCTGTTGGGAGATCAGTGGATGAAACACTTCGTTTGGTACAAGCATTCCAGTACACGGACAAACATGGAGAAGGTGCTCTTTTAAATAATGCCACGTTGAAGATTGTTTTACTTAGCCTGGAAACTGTATTTGTAGCTTTTTGGAGGAAAGGTGCTCAGTAGCATTAGGGACTGAAGTGGTTTGATTGCCCTGCTACAAGGTTCTGTGGTCCCGATACCTCCTTAGGTTGTTTCTAGAATAGTAATTTACATTTTGCTTCATATCCATGAGAATGCAGAGCTTAAAGCATTCCTTAGTCTGAATTAAAGCATTATGTACTATGTGTCASAAGCATAAATTTGTACAAAGTATGAGGGTGTGAAGAATGAGGCCCAATACTTCAGTGCATTTTTGCATACTAAAATAATGGAGACRCAGGCCATCTTTGTCCTGTGCCATTCACTGAGGACCTGTGACAAGTAATTCAGTGTGTTTCGTGTCAAGATACGTGGTGATACTGTGGAAATTATAGTGCCACTACTTGTGTTTTCCTTGTGCGTGCTATGTGATCATCTTTCCCCAACAAAATTTTACTGTCTCCAGATCACTATTTTGTCTCAAGAATTCATATTCTTCCAGTTCAGGCATCGGGTGAACTTTTCACATTTCTTTAAATAATTTATTTGAAGATTTGCTTAAATATGAATACAGGTTTAGCTGCTTAACTTTCAACTCAATTTCACCAGGAATTTGAAAGTACCTTTATATGAAGGTACAAATCATTGTTCTGCTTTGCTGTACAGATTTGAAAAGATAAATACTGAAACTTAGGCTATGCACATTTGACTAAGGAAATTTACCCACAGAATGTTGATTTGCAGTGTGTTTCCCAAGTACCACATTTTTTTCCAGCTTTCACATAAATGTTGACGAGAGCCTCTGTAGATGCCGTACTGGTGTCTTTGCACAGAATAGAAAAAACAGTTCTCTGCAATTCCTAATAGCATTTGGGGCATTTTGTCTGTCAGCATGCCTTAAAAGCAGTGTAATATGGCATAACTCTTTGGGCTGAAGGCTCAGAGGGAGAACTCCGAACAGATTAGAGATTCACTCCAGAATATGCAGCTGTGCAGGTGGTCCCAGGGCTCCCAGCCACGCTGTGTGGTAAGCACATGTTGCAATCCCTTTGTTCCTAAGCAAGGCTATAAATAAAATCAATCTCTTGTGGAATCTTTGAACTGATTTCTTGCTAAAAAATTCCCCTGGTTTTGGTTTTAAAGAAAGAAAGGTAGGCCTCTGTGTAGTCACCTCAATTTTACTACAAAACTTCTGTTTTTACTAGAATAAGTGTTCATTCTCAGATACTGTTTTGCCAATACTTGGTGTAGAAAGGCACAAGAATTAAACTAAGACATAGGCATCCATCCAGAGATCCACAATTTCCGGGTAACAGAAYTGGTGGTTGGTGTCAGATATAAACGGTTATGTCACCATCCCATGTATAAAGAAAACTGCACATTTAATAGTTTGAGATATTTACATCGTGACAGTTCGTGGTGTTTTCCTTCAAGGTCAGAAAGAGAATATTAAGCACACAAAAGTCAGCGTGTGTAAAAGTACTTCAGGTAAATTTGTCCTTTTTTTTGCAGTTTGCCCTGCTGGTTGGAAACCTGGCAGTGAAACAGTAAGTCGCTGTTTATATTTACGTGCATGTACTACTAACAAGCACTCGGTTATCATTTCCACTACAGCCAAATCCAAAATCCTTGCAACTTTCAGTGAGAAGGTATGAGTAATCTCACGTTAYTAAAATTACAGCTTTTGGATTACTATTGATTTCATTAGGAGATCGTTTCCCTCACACTAAACATACTCCAGTTGTTCCAAATTCCCAGGGTGTGAACAAAATTCTCTTGATCAGCAATGAATTTGTGATCAAGAACTTTTTTTCCTGTTAACACCTGAGGAGGGAAAGTTGGAAACTCTTGSGTTTGTTCTATCTTCTTGGTTATTTGTGCATATAAATTCTTGGTGCTGTTGGTTCTTACTGCAGRTCCTGGGCACTACCCAAGAAAAGAAAGATACGAGTTCCCAGGGTGCTGTAGTATGTGCCAGAGCCAGTGCCACTATCAGCTCTCCAGCAGAGAGCACTGCTTTGCTGTGCAATTGCCCTCCCTTCCTTGTTACTCCTCGCCTCCATGTGACTGCAAGCAGAGGAGACAGAGTTCAGATAAACACCCATTGAAGTTGTTTGTGTTCCCTGGCCCAGAGCGAGCCTCAGCAGAATAATGAAACTTTCACTAGAGGTCTGAGCTGCCTCGGTCGGATGAGATCACTGTCATTTATTTGAGCATGTGGCGTCCTTCTGAATCAKCTGGTGATGACAGAGCATTGTTGTTAAAGAGCTGGCTCAACAAAAAGCAGGTCCCAGCAGCCTCTAAGCAGAGTTAATGAGCATTGTACTTAATAGTAAAAACCAGTGGAATGTTAAACCATGTTTCTTTGCTGGATGTGAAAACTTCCCAGGATGACTGGAGGCTAGCAGTCAATTCTTTCAAGGTAGCAGAAGAGTGTCATAGTGGGGGAAGCTGGATATTGAGACTATAAAATGAAAGAGGGCTGCCTAACATTCATATTTTGGCATGGAAAACTTCTGCCCTCCATAACAAGGATCACCTAGATAACATGACATTAATATATTTTCTAAGAAACAGTCTTACAATGCTGATATTAACAGCTCCAATACTGCCAGTTTAAAAATCTAAAGCAATACATAACCATTCTCCATCTCCTCTGTGCAAATGATGCAGGTAATAGCAGAGTAGTTGAAAAAGCCTTTCTCAAAGATGTAGTCATGCCTTCTAAATGTGTTTGATTTAATTAGATCAAACCAGAGGAAGCCATGAGAGTGTGGTGGCCAAGGGAAGAACTGTAAGTAAATGATAAGACTCTAGGTTACAGACATTAATTTATCAAAATATCTTGCTTTTGGGGCAAGCTGCCAAAATTCTTCCTTTGGTAGGCTGCACTTGCTCTCATTCCTCAATCAGTTGAATCTCTCTGCTACTGCTTTTAGGTACCTTTAGAGATAAACAGTAATCTAGTACCACATCAACTGATAAATTATTCTTCAGTGTTGCTAGTGAGTTGGCAGTAACATCTTACTATGAAATACTGTGCTGTTCTGGCCTTAAAGTTTGTTATGGTTTTGTGGCTTTGATTTTTGACTAACATTTTCATTTTCTTTCTTACACAGATAATTCCAGATCCAGCTGGAAAACTGAAGTATTTTGATAAACTAAACTGAGGCTTGCTTCTGTTGAATTAAATAGGTCACATTCAACTTGATTTTTGCCAATAAAATTTCATTAATTTTGGTACCTTTGCGAGTTTGACTAATGTGTAACCACAGTAAAACATGAAAGGACTCATTGTTTAAACAGAAGTCCAATCTGCATGAAGCATAGTTACCTCATTGGTTATCAGAGAATATTCTTACAAAATACATGTTTTCCCTTTAAGTTTTGTTTAGATGCTCAGTCTTCCCCAAATTTACTTCTCTTAGCATCTTAGGCTTAGATTTATGACTTCTGTTATTAATAGATTTCTTAATTTCTGCAAAAATCTTGTCTGTTTGGTCACATTCTAGAAACTACAGCTAGAAAAGAGCCATTTGGTTATGGTACATTTGTAGTCCAGAGGCAATAGCAGCTAACCCAAAAACCAGAAATAAGTTACAGTTGCTGAGTTAAATTTCCAGTCTATGCAAAGCTCAAAAACATTTTTAAACTCCTAAGAACATACCCTGTGGTACACGAATCAGTACAACTGAACTGAAAAAAATACAGCTTGGCCAGTTCATGTGATTAGAGAGATGAGCCAGTAATTTTTTCCATGCTTGAATTTGTAACGCACTTGCTGATGAGATTGATTCTGTTTCACACGTTCTGAAATTTTTCCCTGTCCCTACACTGTTAACAGCTGGATGTGGTGGATCATGTCCTGCACCAAGCCACTTGTTAACTATGGCTCCTAGTTTTAAGGGAGTAGTTGTCTTTTCCAAGATAAGTACTGATGTGCAATGATCATCAGAAACTCCTGTGGCTCATGGACATTAATTTCTTCTTTCAAGGGAAAAGAACATCTCCATATAAAACATTCTCGTGTGCACTGGAGAACGCTTTTCTAAGGATGTCATCTTGCTTCTTCCCACCTCTTTTTGACATGATATTCTAGAGTCTGTGCCACTGGAAAAATGGCAACTGAAATATGTGTCAGCTTTTCACCAGGGTCATCCTTCAAAAGGCAACAGGTACCTTCCTGCTCTAGTCCGCACCACTACATTATTAGTCTTGGTTGGATCCCACATGCCTGAGAACTCGCTTTTGCCAAACCCTAAAGGCTGGTAACATGCTGCTCCAGTCTGATTCCACAGACTGGAGGGCAGCATGTTTTTCACATTATTAGGATGTAAATCAGCTTCTTGAATTTTACTCCGGATTTTGTTTACAGCCTTATCAACCCTGAAACACCAAATACATCAACACACAGAATGTTCAAATAACTCCAAGCCACTGCAGCATGACAAATGCAGGCCTAGCTATCACATGGATACCACCATGATATGTCATAGGAGCAGCCCAAGGCACAAAATGAACCTAACACTTGTGCCCCCATTAGAAATGGTGCCTGTGCCCTGCTCCCCACTGGCTTTGCCCACCTCTCCAGCTCTCAGTCACACCTGATGCTCTCCCAGCTGCAGGAACCTCTGTGGCACCGAGCAGCCAGTGGCACATGATACAGAGAGAGAGATGAGTTATCAGCCACGTGTTGAACACACTCCACCCCACCCACAGCTCCCTGCAGAGCCAGGTGAGTAGCGAGTTACAGCAGCAAAACCACAAGATGTATCTCTSTAGCAGGGTCAGCACCAAGACCAGCACACTACAGCAGCTGTCAAAAGCTGTACAGAGCCTGAGCCAAGAAGAGAAAACAGGGCTGAGAACACAGTGACTGAAGAAAACTGGGGTCATCTGCACACTTTGACCATTGCAAATTTAGGTTCACAGCAGCAGAGCTCTGTCAACTTTCAAAGCTTTTTTAAATGCACGTTTACATTTTAAACGTGGTAAAAGACAGGATAGGGAATTTTTGTTATTTTTAAATGTAGTTCAATGGGGATAAAAAGTATTAGGGAAATGGTCCTTAAGCAAAGACTGGAGTTGCCGTATGATTGTACATATTTGAAATGAACAAATGACAAAGCAGTCTGTTCTTCCAGTACTCTTCACCTGAAGTTTGTAACAGTAGAAGTAGATTTCAAACACTTCTGCTTTTCAAAATCCTGGGATGGATTCAAGGGCCTCTCTTGGAAGTGCATAAAATGCAGATGCCATTGTGAACCTGTTTTCTCAACASAAAATGTAAAAATGCTCCTGCAAGGCAAGTAATGACTAGTAATGAGACACAGTCTTCAACTTCCTCTGCTATTTTGGGTAAGCCTCTCACACCCCTCAGCTGCTAAACTATGTATGGTGGTGAGGTCTGCAAGAGAAAGCCACCTCTCCAAGCAGCATGGATCTAGCCGAGACCTGGATGTCACCTCCAGAAGTATTGAAGAAGCATCAATTCAGATAATAATTGCACAGATTTTTGATGTTATGAGCTGCTGTAGCCCTCTGCAGCCTTCCTGGGTTACACCCATTACTTGCCCACAGAAACCTCTTCCTCTGCAAACTCAAGTATATTCAAAAAATAAACACTACATTGCTGGGAACCTGTACCAGTGTTAGGTTTCTGGCTGGACTCAATCTTACAGGTATTTACCAACCTAAATTATTCCATTATACATCTGTAGGGAAATGGGCAATGATGGCAGGCTAGGACAGCTCTTTTGAGAGTGCTGTGGGGGTCACACATGATTGTGGAGACCAAGTTTCTCTGCAGGCCTATCTCAGTGATCTGATCTCAGCTGAGCTGAAATGAGCTGATGGCAGGCAGAGCAAGCTCTGTTTGTGATTAATGCAGATGCCACCTGTCTTCTCAACAGAAAAAGCAAAGAGCTGAGCAGTTACCACATAAAGCAGTGATGCTGTGAGCAAGGACCAGAACCTGTACCACTCTCCTTTCTGAGTGCCCCAAGCACCAGTCCCCAGAGTCCCATTCCCCTTCTCCAGAAATCTCCCATTTCTATGTAAGAAGGTTAATAAGGAGCAGCCAATGCCCAGCAGTGCCTTCAGCCAAATGGACAGGAGCCCTGCAGGGATGAGTATCTCTGCTGGCAGAGCAACTGCTCCAGTATATTTTCTGTGCAAGTATAGTCATCCAACTACACCTTCCACAAAAGGCTCCTCAAATTTCTCTTTCATGAAAGCTGAATATTCACCCTTTTATTTTCCTGTTAGCTTGTGCCTAGCCCATGAAGAAATCATCTCTCCCACACGTATTAAGAACTCATTGAGAGCAGGATCAGCCATCAAACCAGTCTGTCACCAGACAAAGGCTGGACCAAACATGCAGTAAAACCAATTGAGCATGCAGTGAGTTTAGAGCAGGTTTCTGAACTAAAACTGTTGCTCAGTGGCCCACGTTGCACCAGCTCCTGCAAACTTCTTCCCAGAGTGCTGTACACCACGACATGGCTGCAAAGGAATGGTCTGTATTTGAAAAAGGGCTACTAGAAGCTACTACATGAAGTCGGAGTAAGTAATTTTAATTTTTTTTTTAACCACAGAGAACTAAAAACATTTAAAACAAAACACTCCTTTGGGCACTGAGTTCAGCCAGTCCCATAGAAATCTCCTTTTATATCTCTATTAAGTGAGAGGGTAAAGGGAGGCAATCCTGCTCCTCCTCCTCACTGTATTCCAAGACATGATGGGTACAGACATTTACTTCTTGCTACAGAGCCACATTCAATTATATAGATACGTTTACTATAAATAAAAAGGTTTTCTAGCACTTCCTTTAGGCTTCTGTGGTAATGGTTAGTCACCTACAGCAGTGATAGGCTGGACATTGAGTTGCAACAAAAACCCAACATTAATTACTAGATTGAAATATTTTAATTCTAAATGTGGGATCTGAGAACATTTTTCTCACACACACAAAGGCATAAAGCAGCATGCACACCCTTGAACAAAGATACTGTAGCTTATCACCAGAGAGGGTGACAGCTTGGAATTACCTTCTCAGAGTAAAAAATACATGAGTACCTATATATAGCAATAAACAGAAAGAAATGCAGTATCTTTTACATATGTGTATATGTACATACATATACACACGCGCACACACATTCCGTRTGTCTGCACATACATTCTGTAACTACCATCATTGTGGTATATGACTAAGTCATCATGAACTTTGAGAACACATCAATTCTTCTACGCATCTTCATTTGTGGGATTCATTTTCTTCACTKTGTCCAGAGGTTCTGATGTCACACCTTCCTCCCTACTCTATTACCTCTTCTCCTCTCCAACCCCTTCCTAAAGGCTGAATTTAGAAATTATGATAAATTCATCTTTAAATGCTGCTGAAAAGTCAGTAGAGGAAGAACTTGGTATCCCTTTAACTTACAAGTGTTATGAAAAAGTGATCCAGGTAGGACCACTGGGTCAGTTGATAAGCTGCAGATAGTCAGGAGTAATACATAGTTCTGAAACAGATCCTTTAATTTCCCGCCTTCCTATTTATTTTTTAACAGCCAACATTGATCCCTGCAGCAAGGGGGATGAAGSTGAGATAGAATTTCAGTTCCTTATTTGTGTGGTCAGTCTAATATATTCAGTTTTAAAGAGGAAAAACCCAGAAAATACATCTCCACAGCATCATTAAAGAAAAAGATTTTTAACATCATAGAGCTAAGACAGCACTAGAGTGTGGCTGAAGAGAGAAACTCTACAGAAGGAACCAAGAACTTACCATCAGGGCAATGCAGGAATCTGTTCCAGATCAGGGCACGCTCCAGTGCCTGCTCTGGAAAGCTACATAACTCAACAGTAACAGCAGCTGAATCTTAGCAAGGCAAGGCTGGTGTGTAACATGCTGGGTATTACAATGCTCAGTTACAACTCCTCACAGGAATAGCAATCAGCTGTTAGGAGTCATGAACCTCATGCCACCCTAGCACCAAAGGAAACTGGTCCTAATTGTGACTGTCTCAGGCTTTCTTACTCAGATATAAAAGCTCAACATGCTGTGTTATTTTATCAACCTATTTCATTCATCTGTGCTGATGTACATAACTCCTATTTGCTGCTTCTCTTTTCAAAAGATTTTAAACGTCACAGGAAGCCAGAATCTGTTCTTGTGCATTGTAAGACATCACATTTCATCTGTTTAACCATTGAGCCCAACTCCTCTTTGGGTGTCCTGATCAGTTAGAATATCAGTCTTGATGCGAAGGTACCAGAGATCCAGTTTTGTGCTTGTGACTAATTATATTCACTGCTAAAAGKTGATACCTTCCATCCACTCACATTCCTTTCAGGAAATTGGACTTTATGTGCCATATGTTGGAGACTATTAAAATTTTCTCCATTACACCAGAATCACTTCAGTATCAAGTACTCTCTTCCTGTTACTTATTTGCCGTAATTATGTCCACCATGGTGTCCCTCTATGGTGGGGAAGTACTCTGTCCTACACAGGTAAACTTGACAACCTTTCGAGCTGTGCAATACTCATAGTGCACTACAGTCCACCAAGGAAATAGAGAAATAATCCAGCTGAGCAAGAGGCTGTCCTCTAACTGTACCGCCCCTCAGTGGGATAAAGATCCTCCCAATTCAGCAGCTCATGTGGGAGTTGCTCAGCACAGATCCTCTGGATCCCTAACTCCAGCATCAAACATCACCATTACCATTTAAGCAGCATTTTACCTTTTTTGTTCCCAATCCTTAATAAACCAAAATGTTCTGTTCTACAATGCCATTTCCCAGTCCCACCCAATCTCACCAATCAGACCTCTAGTCTCCAGGTCATGAGAAATAATTCACTAAGGAACTCACAGTTAAAACAAACCAAAAAAAAGTAGGAAGAGGCTCGCAAGGACACAAACAGAATGCCAGAAAATACCATCTGGCCACCTCACTTCATTGCAAAAATCAGTTTCCTCCCAAGGGAACATGAAATCATCCAAACAGAAGCTGCAATAACCTTGTAAAATCCCCACTGATGGGAAACACCTGCTTTCCATTGTGCACACACTAGTAACTTCTGAGCCTGTGCTGCTGCCTAGATGCTGTGTCCTGGTTAAAAAAAGAATTATGACCCTTAACCTAATTTATASAAGAATGTAGGTCAAATCACTTCACCTGTGTGTATCTACTTATTGCACACCTTWTTCTGACAGAACTTCTTTCCCTTACCAGGGAAACACAAAGGAGAGCTACTAAGGGAAAGAAGGCAGATGGTGACAAGACAGCAAAGGTTGTAATGACATCTCTCAAAGTAGACAAAGAGAGGCTATCTAAAGCCAAAGACTGTATTTTCTTCAGTCTTTTTCCTAGCATTGGCATGTAAAAGATTTCAACAAATTCTAGTACCAAAGAATAAAAAAACCCAAATACATGCAAATACATAAAGAGCACTAAAAAGGCAGGGCTTGTCGTGGAGTTTGGGTTTGGTAGATTTGCAGGATTTTTTGATTTGGGTTGGGTTTGGGTGGGTTTTGGGTTTTTCTTTGAGTATGACAAGCACCTGTCCATTAGCCATCTCTGGTGACAGCTCTTGTCAAGACAGCATGCTGCTACACTGCTGATGCAGCACCCAGTGCCTGTCAGATTTCTTTCATGACTGCAGTAAAGTGTCGCTTCCCATCTAAATACAGCATGGACTCTGAAATAAAGTGGAGAAAAGGGAGAATCGCATTAGTAACTTAGTATCAATACTGGGCAATTACAACTACATAGATTGGCAAATGTAAGAAGCAATCCACACTGTCATCAAAGCATAAAATACATGTGGTTTGCCATGAAATCCTGTTAAATTATTCAAATGCCGATAGTTCATCTATTTAAATGACCAGTGTTCCAAGAGAAAGAAATTCATCTTTTCTACAGAGTTATGATGACAACATACTAATTGGATACTTGCCTCCGTATGTCTTAGGTACAACTCGTGGGACCTCATTTTCTGATATAAATGTAAAATGGAAGATATTAGTAGTATGGTGCTCCCTGGAAATTGCATTATAAACCTCACTGTGTACTCGAATCTGGATGTAGTTTTTTTCTGTGTAACAGACCTACACAATTAAGACAAGAGTTAGAGCTTGTAATTTATCGCCAGTGCTGAAAACTGGAACAGACTTTATTATACCATTTAACAAGAAAAGTCACATACTCTCATAATACACTTCATTATCAGTGACTAACAGTGATGACAACAAAGAAAAGRTTTGCTCCTTTTTCAAAGGAAATCCACTCCTACCTGTCCAGAAAGCAGTAATAAGGATCCAACCTCAACTGGCTTCTGAAACATGATATCATCAACAGATACGATAAAAGGTCTGGAACCCCTGAGGAAACAAAAGAGAAGTTTCTTCTCAAGACTAAAAAGGATGTTAGGAGAAATTTAAAATATTTACTTGTCAGCATTTTAGAGAAGGGTTTCTAGAGAATAAATCTCTTCCTTAAACAGAGGCTACAGTAAGTGCTAAAGAGTTATGTCATCACTGGAGGAAATCTCTCATGCCAGTAAAAGTACACACTTTCTAAGGACACATTATTGCACCATTATTGTATCTTATGACTTACACTTGCTAGACATGCYATCATTGCTCAGGCCTCAGTTTTTCAAGCACTGACACAAACCACTTGATTTTACATCAGGCTATGCATACCCCATTAAACTTACACATAGACCTTTGTTGGGTGACTTTAGTCACACTTCCTAAGCTGAAGTTCAATAGAAGTTCAGAAACCATCCCTCTCGTGCATTGAATGAAAAGATGTGATCTTTATCTGATAGAATGAATATTTTATATGGTTACAAAGTCCATCTCAATAGCTTGGTAGATAAAAGAAAACAGAAAATTCAAGTATTTTCTATCTTGACAAGTAATACTTAAAACCCAAGCTCCAAGGAGCAAGATGCCAATCCCTTTGTAATTATGACAGATGCTCTAAGTAAAGCAGCACTGTGCACTAATAGTGCAATATTCTACCAGACACCTATGTTTTTTCAGCTCAGATCGTCATTAGGTTGGTTAGCTTGGCTTCCCAACCTATGTGTATGTGAACAGTGCTCTGGATTATAGAAATACTGCAGGTCTACAACTCACCCATAGCTGCAAGCAGTTGCCCATCCCAGTTCAAACGCCTTTCTCATGAGAAAACCCCCAAAGATCCTATTGAAGATGTTCCGTTCCTGTCACAGAAACAAACATCAAATTCTTTTCAAAGCATTGTGTTGAAGTCTGCACTTCAGTGCACAGTGTTTTACAGGTCCCAACACCTGAATATATAAAAAGCACTACTGAAATATGTATGTAAAATTCAAAATGCCTGAGGCAACTTTACTTAATAGGAGCTCATCTGTCTCATTTGACAGCATAAGATAACTCAAAATTGTGTCAGCAAACAAAGGCCAAACTTTTTGCAAACACTTTGCAAAGGAATTTCTTCACACAGAATGAGCAGTCTGGTAAGAAAACAAGGTAATTAAAAATCACCCATTTTGCAGTGGTAATCCCTACAAATAACAAAAAAGTGGCAAAAGAAGCTAGCCTCTAAATACATTGCAAGGATTGCAGAAGCAAAACAAAATAATGGTTTGAACTAATCTTACACGAAAATTCTTAAGAGTCACAGAATGGTTTGGGTTGGAARGGCTCTCAAAGACCATCTAGTTCCAACCCCCCTGCCATGAGCAGGGACACCTTCCACTAAACCAGGTTGCTCAAAGCCCCATCCAGTCTGGCTCTGAATGTTTCCAGAGATGRGGCATCCACAAACTCTCTGAGTAACCCGTGCAAGGGCCTCACCACAATCACAGTAAAAAATTTCTCCCTACTATCTAATCTAACCTCCCCTCTTTCAGTTTAGAGCTATTACCCCTCGTCCTCTCACTACATGTCCTTGGAAAAATCCCCTCTGAAAGTCACTTCTTAAGGAACTTTCTGTAATTCGTCAGAGTTTTTCAAAATACCTGAGGATGGCAAATCTCCAGGCCTTTTAGCTTTGCATCTTCCATCCACACTGAATTGGGTGGTAATTTACGACTCCGGAAACTCACTGTCCTTTGGAAGAGACAATGAACTTTATAGTCCACAGAACTAGCACAGTTCAGCAAGCCAAAAATGCATAAATAGCAAATGCAGACACACACTAAAAAACCCCACAAAAATATAGAACACCAAAATAAGCCCCAAAACAGAAATGGTATCACTAAATGTTCTTCCAACTGACCTTGAAGCCTTATCTAAAGCTGTCCTTTGATCTGTTACTGCAATAAACCTACGCTCCTGCTCTTTCAAAAACTTCTGCTAATGTTCAAGATTATGTGAATGAAGAGGCTTGAGAAAGGTACRTGAAAGAAAAGATTAATCACAACCACAAAGTACACACTTCGTCAGAAAAGCCTTGCTCTGGTTTTTAAGTCATAATMGGAAATAAAAACACACAGTGGGCTAATAGAGTAATTCAACAYCAAACATGCAGACAGTTTGAAGTTTTCAAATCCAGACAGAATGTGTACAAAATATAATAGCTAATTTTAAGGGAAAGCATGTCTCCCGGTCATAAACATCTTTAAAAATAACAATTGTTTAGGCGAATAAGTTAAAGAAATTATAAATTATCACAAGTACAACATTGCACTAATGTCATTAGACACTGTTCTATCACTGTTGGCATCAGATTACTTCACACCAATCTCAAGTATAAAAGAAGTATGTTAACAAGAGTCTCCCTCAAATAATGTTGTCAGGTATTATATTTAAAACACACTGCAACATAATTTGCTCAAAATATGGCCAGTTCCTGCCCTCACAGGCTTTTTAATTAGATATCATGGCAGAAAACTCTTAGGCTGTGCAAGTCAGGGCTGCAAAACCATTCCATTTCCTTATTTGGTAAAACATCATTAACTTTTTCCTCAAAATTATTCCTAACAGCTTGTTTAGAACAACAGAAGAGCTGCAAATGTCATATTAAAGTTTGTACCTGCATTTTAAATAAAATGCCATAGAATTTAAATGTGTGCATTTATTCCAGACTACCCTCTTACGAGCACCCACTCAAAAGGCACTTTACTTTTCTCTTTCATAAGATCAGTTCTCCTTCATCCCTCCCCTTCTTGCCTTGTGTCCAATGTATTAAGAAATAAGTCATGCACAATGTTTCTTTCTTCTGCAGTGGGAGCCATTTTCAGTAAGGAAGCAGTGCTGAAATCAATCCTCTTCACCTTGTTCACTAAATATTAAAAAAAACCATAGTATTAGAGTTCAAAGAAAAAACAAATAATGGCTCTGAAGATTTTGACCCGAATCAACTGTCTTTCCATTTCTCCTTCCCTCTTTAAGTTAAAAGCTTTAACTTCATGGTCCTATTGATCCAAACAGAAATTTGGCTTTTAGAATTGACGGCATCAATAAAAATAAATCAGAAGTTCACTATTACCTCACCAATGTCATGAAGAATTTCTATACATATTTTATGACACCCACCCCCGGTCCTACGGAAAACTGGAGTACTCCCCTCAAAGTACAGTAGAACAAATCTAACAAGAAACCCCACAGAACAATCACCTTCAGGTTTTGCCAATGGTGCATGAATGGAAGTTTATGACAGAACTCATTACCATAGGCTGCAATGACCGAAGCCATAGCTTAAAAGATCTTCTGTCAAGTTTATTTAATCTTCAATGTTTCTCTCATTCTCTGCTTTAAAACTCCAGCTTGAAACAAAAGAAGATGGAGCTACACGCTCCTTCCCCTGCTCTCCCCCTTTTGTTTTCCTGAGTTTCTTTGCAAAAGGAATATGGGCACACAGACAGGTAAGGAGCTGTCATGCACCTTGCAGGCCTGCTATGGGGTAATCAATCAGCCAGAGCATTAGGAGCCCCTCTGCTGCACTCAGATCCGAAGCAGAGGGAGCATCCTGCCAACGGAGAAGTCCAAGGGGTGTGCAGAGCACATCAGGAGTGCCCTTCTCTGTCAGTTTAGCCAGAGTTTCCAAGCATGYGATAGGCTTTCAAACTCTCTTATGCTACTGACACAAATGAGACAGAACAAAAACCTGATTTTAAACAAATTAGAAGCATTTCTTAGTAGCAGAACTCCTGAAGTTTACTTCCTTCCAGCTATTAAGTTGAACCTGAGGCAGATGTGCATACTACCAGGAAATATGACATACATTCCCCTTGCTTGAAGATTTCTTCCTCCTCAGGGGTCTCCGGAATGAGTGGATTAACAAATGCTGGCCTATGGACAGGAATTTTTGTTAAGTTACAAATTCTACAATAATTTGTCCTGTAAATACATCAAAACAGTCTTCTGTTTTTGCTTACATACACAGTACAAGATGAAAAGACATTTCAGGTTTTATGACAGAAATAAATACAGCTGCCAACAGAATATCACATCAGCTTTAATTCTGACAAAGCAGTTAAGTGATCCAACCACTACCTAGTGCAATTATGAAAGAGAAAGTGACACATCTATGGTTCTTAAGAAACTAAAATTGTACCCATAAATTATAATGAAGATTGTTCAAGAACAAAGTTGTTCAGAAACTCAGCAAATGAAAACACGATGACCTAGGATAGTCTAAACCAAAACCTGAACGGTAGCATTCCTCCTGGAATAGAAGGAGCACGGTGCCGTAGCTAGCAAGCATTTTTATAATCTACATGTTCCCTTGACAGCCTTATCAACAGCCAAAAGCTGTTTACCACGTGTACCACTTATCAAAGAAGATTATGACGTTCCTCGAGCACAAATTTCTGTTTATTTTACTGCACAAATAAGTTTACTTTAACCTAATTATATAACATTTAATTATTTTCACACATAAACGCAAACACTTATTTTCAAAAGCCATTCTTCCCCATAATTTCTAATTATTATTTTTCTAATTTCAACATTTATACAAATGCTGAGAACATACATATACATATATATACACACATGCACACACACACACCTGCTGAACAGTTCACCTCTACCCCAAGCATTTACTTGGGCTGGCAACAAGAGTCACACAGAGAGGACCTTTTCTCTTAGAACAAACTGCTCTTTCCTTGTTTCCTAAAGCTCTGGATTTTGGACACCCACCAGCTCCTTCTCCATCACAGAGCTCATTTTCCCTCTCCTCAGCTCAGGACACATCTACATTAGCTCTCCTGACCAAGCCCCAAGCTGCTGAGATTGCAAGTTTGCTATGGTTCCAAAGCCACACAACCATATTTCTGTGGCAGTAATCCAACCTAACAAATCCTGTACCTCTCTGAAGGGTTTTGACCTCACATAAATACCCTCCTTATATGGACAAAATGTTTCCAAAACACAGCTGGCCTGTGGCCAGCCAGCTTGTACAACAGCCACTGAAGTTTGCATCTCTCTGCACAAGTCCATGTAGGCTTGTCCTCACTCAATCTGCTGGTGTATAATTACATCAGATTTGATGTAATTATTTTGAAAAATTMGTCCTTAAAATGGGAATAATTATATAATTGGCTTTCTTAACATATAGTATATTCACTGGTTCTAGAAAAACTCTGAAGAAAACCAACCTAAAAACTACTTCTAATGTTATCAGGACTACATAATTATATCAAGTAAAACCCCTTCATTAAACATATCCTCCTTTCTTAAATACAAGCAATTACTTAAACTAATTGGAAACAGAAAATTGTTTATTACTTTGGCAGGCTATACAGGAAAGAGGTAAGAATTAAAACCAATTTTTCTGATGCTGGAGTCATAAACCTAAACTGAAACTGAGCAGCCTGTTAGTTTAATGACTAAGGAATTATAGAGAAAGTAAAACCAGAAAAATGACAAAGTAAGTGTTTGGGGTTTTTTCAAATTCTGTGGGAATTCTTATCAGTTCCATCTTAGTTACGCAAGCAAGTTTTAGCCTGAGTTATTCTCATGACACCTATCAAGTGTCTATTAGGGAATTAATGGTGTTGTTCACTCAAAGACTATTTAACCACTGAAACTCAATCTCTAATTCAAACAATTACTAGAATGCAGGTGGGTTTCTGGCAGACTCATTCCGTTCCGTGTTGATTTGGACCAGTCACTCAAACACAGCGAAAAATCTGTTAAAAAAAAGGGTCAGATCCCAAGACTACCAGCAATTCCTGGTATCATCTGACTGCTGAAATCAATACTCTGAAGCTTGTCACAGGAAAGTTAACACTTGCCATCAGAAAACATCAACTATGGGGTTTATTTAACACCTATATTATATGGCTTCTACACATACAGAGCAAGCTGCCATGTTTGCCATTTTCAGCATAGCAGAAGTCAGGAAACTATTTCCTTACAAATTACCGTTTATTCTCTGGATCCCGGGCTACCATGACAAAGGTTGCATCTAACACAGGGCTGTAATCACCATCATGTAGCTAAAAGAGACAGGAAAAAAATATATTACTAAACTCTAGAATTGTAAGTGTGCTTAGCAAGCTATTTGGTTGACATCAACTATCCAASCACACTATAAATTCTGTTTACTTTCACATTCTGTCATCCCTTCCAACATCTCTCACAATAGGTAAAAGATAAGGAAATATCTAAAACTTTAGTTTCAGGAATTCTGCAATGTAAACATTTACCAGAGAATGCTTATTAACTACTTTTAGCTGGGAGGGGAGGAAATCAACACAGGCATTGTAAAAGGACCCACTTAACCTTTATTCTGAGAAATGCCATAACATTTTTTTTTTGTTAATACCAAATTGCCACTAACACCAGTGAGGAGTTCAGACCATAAAAGTGTAACACTATCTTCTACATCAGAGACTTTACTTAAGGAGAACAATTGAATAAAAAAATATTTACCCATTTACCTGAATTATCACAGCATCATAGAATCACAGAATTATTTGGGTTAGAAGGAACCTTAAAGATCATCTAGTTCCAACCCTGCCATGGCCAGCGACACCTTCCACCAGACCAGATTGCTCAAAGCCCCATCCAACCTGGCCTTGAACACTTCCAGGGATGAGGCATCCACAACTTCTCTGGGCAACCTGTTCCAGTACCTCACCACCCTCACAGTAAATAATTTCTTCCTACTATCTCATCTAAACCTACTCTTTCAGTTTGAAGCCATTCCCCCTTGTCCTGTCACTATATGCTCCTGTAAATTCCCCCTGAAGCACCTCATCCCTGTGAGAAAATGGAGAGAAGCCACAGGAACTAACCTGCAGCATGTGCATCTTCACTTCCATTGAGGTCTTCCCAACCCAAGAAACATTGCCTGTGAATTTGATGTCACAGTCTGGATATATGATCTTCTTGCACAAATCTGCAAGCCAAACATTTGGGGTTACTGGAGATGGATCACTCACACCTAATACTAGAAAGGCCAGATTCTCTAAGACCTTTACATGTTCTGAAAGTGGCAACACAYGCAAAGACAACCCAGAAAAAACGGTTGTTGCAAGGGACCACACTGCTAGTCTGCAGTTTCTGCCTCTCCAGACTTCTGAAGCCAGAACAGGAGTAGGAAGTAGGCACACAGGTGGACAACCGACTCATGGAACTGTTCAGCAGAACATGCAACACAAGCAAGGTCCAACTCCACCAGAACAAACACTGTTCAATAATGAAGCTCAGAACCTGTGTGCCAAAATAAAACTAAACACAAAAGTGCAGGAACTATGAAAGTTGTATTTGGAAGGGAAGTGACATATGAAATGCTGAAAAGCATCTACAAAACCCTCTTCCCTCCTCCCATCAACAAAAGCCACAATAGTCGAGTTCAATGCCAAAACAAGGTTAAGTGAACTTAACAGGAGTGAAGAGGGTATCCTCAATAACAACCATGGGAAGGCAGTAACTGACGAAAGAGTAAGACAAACAGATTGAACTACTTTTATTTACTACATTGCCACTTACTGATTTTATCCACCAGAGCTGTAACTATGGATAAAGGAGACTTTGGCTGCATTTCCTGCTTGGTGTGAGTGTAGCAAATAAGAACTGTGGAGAAACCAAAAAGGGAGTCAGCTTTTTAGCAAAAACATCAGTGGAGTAGATCAAAGTCATTTTTGCAAAGCATAAGACGTACCTAGAAAACACAAACTAAAGTATCCTACTATAGGAGAGCAGAGCTTCCACATTTTCATGTATACAACATATGGGATTGCTATAAAGAAAACAGCAGCAGGTGTCTCAATTTTATGCATATTTGCTTACTACAAAGATAAATTTAGCTAAACATTTAAAATAAACTCATCACTTGACTTCCAATCTCACATAATCTCTTCACTCTACCTCTGCAGCTCCCTGTCTCAGACTCTTGCTATCTTCTATTTTGATTTCATGAAGGCTGCCCAAGGATAAATGCTACCTGAGGGCTTTTCAACTACTGATTCCTTTAAAGAGGTGGAGATTAAATAAACTGTGCCTTACAGGCACGAAACCATAGTCAGATGTATTTRTCACACTGCAATTACTACCAGCCAAATCACTATTTAAACTAATTAGCTTTGTTCATAAGAGCACATCCAAGTAAACAGACTCCTTGGAGTAATTCAAGGTTGCAAACATATGGTTTTTTCTAGTGCTCATGCGATTTTCACTCAACACAGATTTTCATTATCAAAAGTATCTGTCTTGTACTTAATGAGATAAGAGAGAAGGAATCCCCATATGCACCATTCACTTCAGAGTTGGACTTGATGATCCTTGTGGATCCCCTCCAACTCAGAATATTCTGTGTTCTGTGATCTGGAAGATCTCTATCCTTCCAAGTAATCTAAGATTTTTTTTTTCCCCTATATTTACTTAAGTCACAGTTCTAAAATCTGTTAAGCCTATGGTCATTTCATCAATATGACTACCCTGAATATTGTTTAATTGGACAGAATCTTGATTAACCCAAAACAATACATCCCCAGTGGAACTGAATGGAGCCCAGTATGACTGCAAACAAGGCAAAGACATTCTGCGCTGTCACAGGAAAAAAAATAAGATCTTCCCAGATTTCCAGGGAAAATAAACAAGGCACAGAACGAAAAACAGGCTCATCTCATCTAACAATGGAGGGCAGCCAACACTTTGAAGTCTCCTTTTCTAATTCACGACAGATACTGAAGCCCTATCTTCCACCTCCCAGAAAGAAATGTAAGTCATCCAGCTATTTTGTCTATCCTCAACAGAAACGTATTCACTTGTTTCTCTGCCTTCCTCAGTTTTGTCCATGTGGATCCTCAGAAGGAACAGAAAAAAGTGTTCTATTCATAACTTTCCCTTAATAAGCACCTAATTCTTTGTCAAAAACCTCCATCAAAAAGCTCCCAACCAACCACGGAACTCTGATGCAGAACGAAGTCACCTGGTGACATTTTAAGATAGAAGTATCTCCAAGTTCTATTAACAACCTAGGACTTCTAATACAAAAAATACAAAAGTCAAAGATCTTGACCTTTTCAAGAGCACAAATAAATAAAAAGCAGAACAAAAATTAAGAAAGCTAACTCATGAAACAACTGAGTTGGTTTCACCCTTAACAACAATTTGCAGAACCCAAGAATATACATCAATTTTTTTTTAATTTGTTCCCAATGGATACATTCCATTCTTCCCAGATTATACTCTCTTCTCCCCAAAGCGAAGATTTAAATATTTGCGCCTCATTATCTGTTGGGGTTTGTGTCAGTTTTTGTTGAGGTTTTTCTTAAGAAAAGAAAAATCTAAGTTTTAATTTTCAATACACACTGCAAATTTCCTCTGAGTTAACACTCAATGCAGATTCATAATCTAGGATCACTTTTCAGTAAATTATTCTTGTAGCTGGTCCTTTAAAAATCTAACAGAGGCAAGAAGCTGAACAATTTTGCTTCCATCTGTTCTTTATTATCCTTCCTTATCTTTCAGCACCAGTGCCTTCTTTTCTTCCTTCCCCTTTGAGATAGCACAATTATAGGATTCCCTCCGAGGTCRTACTGTGTCACACCAACCAGTGCTCAGCAGTACTCAAGCTCACTTTGTGCAGTCTTTGTAAGGGCATAGGTACATACCTCCTAAACTGTCAAGATCTTCAAGTATCCTTCCAAACCTGAAATATAGGGTTTTGGACAATTAAATAACTACATACATAGCGAACAGAAGTTAACAGTTTCTTCTATGTGTAACAYGATTGCTTTGTTACCTTACACTGTTGTGTACATTCAGGTACTTTTCTCTTATTTCAGGCTGACTTCCTAGAGGTAGAATAAYTTCCAAGTAGCTATCCTTCATTCTCCTAGGAGGGAGATCTTCCTGCCGTTTTGCCAGTAAAGTATGAAGAGCTTTTCTTTCTTGCATTGCTTGCACATGGTCCCTGGTAATGAAAAAAAACATTATTCTGGACTACAACAACAGAACTGCAACCCTAGCTAAAAGACGCCACGCTGATGATTATCAAAATTAAAACCAAAACATAGTAAAAATAGCAAGACACAGTAAGCATGCCTTGGAAAGAAAGTGAAATGCACATAATGACAGATGCTAAGCAAGACTGCTGCGGAAAACTTTGAAATAGTTTTGTGTGCAAGTGGCAAGCACACACTTCCCACTAAAGACATGAACAAAATGCATCTAATTCTGAATGCTACCAAAATGGTTCCCTTGAAAAGAACAAATCAGACATAATTTAACCTRTGAGGTTTTGTGCATATTCATGTCTTCCACAGCTACAGTATCTCAACTCTTCCCACAGTGCCAATTTTAAAGGACTGACCATCAACTTGCAATCTCCTTCAAGGAGTAAAATAGACGTATAGTGTTCGCTAGCACTAACAACAAGAGGACTAATCTGCTAAGACTAAGACTTTCATCCACAGGTGAATTCCCTCTTTGCAGCATCAGTTCTTACAGCAAGCTAAAAGACAGGGAAAACTAATCTATTTCTCTTTCTCTCTTCCTACCCAGACATCTTATAACTATGTGGGAAAGTTACAGAAAGAAACTACACAGAAAAGGGAGCACTACTCCTTCAGAGCTGCTTTTCCAGCACCACCAAGTCAGAGGGGCTGCAAATCTCACAATGGAGTAAGGGCCAACTTACTGTCACTTCTTTGCAATCTACCAAGTTGATTCCTTGCACAGAAAACTACAAGATGTAACAGTCTTACCCAACACTCTCTCTTACCTGTTCCACCAAAGTTCCCTCCCCTTAAAAAGTGCAACCTGACTGAATAAAGCAAGTATTTCATAACATCCCTAGGATCAGTACCAAACTATTAAAAACCTAAGGTTTAAACATGCAACAGCTCTGGTAWAAAGCCAAGTAGTATGCAAAACTATGGATGCATTTCATAGAGCAAGAGAATGCACAGAACACTAAGCAACCAAACTTAATGTTAAATTTCTGGATGTGTGCCATTCCTTCAGTTGTGCATGCTGCATTGCTGAGATCTCAGTGATACTGTGTTTAACAAAACCAATTTTAAAAAAAAAAAAGAAAGAAAACAACAGAAAACCTTTTCACCAAAAAGAATTTTTGTCTTAAGTTTTTGAGTTTGGATGAATTCTGGGTATTAGCAATTTAAAATGAAGGTTTACTTGGCTTGAGTTTTATTTCAGAAAGTCAAGCTTCAACAAATCTATATTCCCTCTTTCTTGTTYAATAAGTTTCAGGAAAATATGAATAATCCATGATCAAAGAGAGTGAAAGGCAGGCAGAAACCTTCAGTTAGTTTCATTTGTTTGTCTGTTTTAAACATGAGATGTGGTTTACCTCATCTGGGCAACATGACTACCACGGAGTTCAGAGGAAACAGAAAGATAACAACCTCCTCCAGAGGGTTAATGTTTGAAGTTATGCCACCGCACAGAAATGGAATATACTAGATGACTACGGAAAGATGCAACGTCAAAGATAATGCATCTTCAAGCTTTTTAAAAAAATTTTTTCCAAGGTCTTTCAGTGAAAGGCTTAAAAGAAATTAATCAGAAAGTAAATCAGAAATTTGTCTACAAACATAAAGAMACCTAACAATAAAAATGTAACTATATTCTGTTTTCACCAGTCCCATCATGGCTCCTCTGAGGTCAGCAGCAGAATTCTTCTTGACTTCTGCTTCAGAATGTGCTCTTCAATATACAGAAGTATTGGGCTCAATGCAGTAACATTTTTCAACAGACAAATACTGTTACACACTGCAGCACTAGTCATACAGTAACAATAATTCATCTAAGTATTAACTAACACCTGCCCCAAACATTCTGAGAAATGTTTATTTCTTTCTGAAATGGCACAATTCCATCTAGACTATATTTAACAATTAACAGATTAATAGTTTTAATTACAATTTTAGTACAAAACCAGAATAAACACATAAGCAAGATATTTCTTCGTAATAACAAATGAGTACAAAATGCCACTGGCCTTCACAAGAGAAATCATGAACCAAAATTTCCTTTTAGCAAAACTAATGGCTGAGGACATTCCTCCATGCATTTCTCCTCCCTCCCAGCATTCCAGATACATGTACATCAGTACTTCCCTAGTTCCCTTTTCAGGACCCCTATCAAGCTGTTCTCTCAGATTTGTCCTCTTTAGTCATTCTGTGGCCCTAATTAAATCCCCAGCTGTTCAGTCCCCACATGTATCAACTCTTTGTCACTCCATTTGAAAAGTGGGATCTCAAAACCTACATGATCCATGTCCTCCAAACCTCCCTGTRTTAAACCTGTCATTCTCAAGCACTGCCAGCCAAGGTCTCCCCGGCTTTACTTCTTCACGGAGCTGAAGGACCCAGTACTCTGCAAACCATTTCTGCTGCATTTTGTACAGCACAAGAGATATACTTATCTAAGAAAAACACTGCTGTGCTGATCCTGGCCTCAGTCTGCTCTYCTTCCAGGATGGGAGCAGTGGGGGGAAAAAAATGGATGGAAGATCAGATTTGACCAGAGCCCTCTAAAATCTCCATCTTCGGATGGTATTTCCATATGGTGTCATTCCTCCCCAGCCATTCTGGGATGTGGGAAAGGCTCTTTCATAAAACAATTTCTAGAGCCCTTTCTAGCTGAGTTGATGAAAAGTTCAAGCCCCCTCATGCTTAGATACTACTCTTCCTGGGTCCTGGACACATCAGGCACTCCACCCAGGCGAGCCCCTCTTTATTTCCCTCTCAGTGCACAAAGTGTGAGAGAAGAGCTCGGTAAACACAGACRTAAGAAAACTAACAATAACCATGGGACCAACCAAGCTGCAATACATAATTCCTCCAGACTGCTACATTGACTTTTCCAGACTGTAACAGTAGAGGATTACAGTTAACTCTAGCTTATTCAATGTAATGGAGGAGGAGGAAAGTAACTTGAATAAAGCCAAACCAGCAATTATTTAATTATACATAAATTAATAAAAAATTAAGTTTGAGCAGACAAAGGAAATGCTCAAGATGCTCCTGATTAAGGAGACCTTGATCCCAAGCTGACAATTTTCCAAAGTGATATGGGTGCCATTCGGAATGCAGCCTGCTACACAGTGAACAAGCTCAGCTGCCTCTGAATTCAGGGCAGGATAAATCCACCATGTCGGCAATCCACCTAGAGATAACTCCAGAGGTAACAGCAACATAGCATTGTCAGCCAGACTCTACAGCTMGTAACTCCCCTTGGATTTAAAGCTAATGGGACAATCTTGTAAGCACCAAGATCACGTATTTTGTTTCTGCCAGAGAAATCTCGGAAGTTTGTGATCCACAAAGTACCAATTCAGAAGCCTTGTTTCAATTACTTTTTAGCTKGATCTTTTTCTTCCCCAGTCAGCAAACTAACATTGGTAACTTCCACTACCACAACCCTGAGCCTTGGTTTCACAAACAAAGTACAATACATGCAATGCACACTGTACCTCCAGTTGGTAGATGCTCCCACTATATCCCTCAATTTGCTCCGCACTGGAAAAAAAAAAAAATCAAAGCAAATCAAGCTTAGTTCTGCAAGTGATAAACATGAGGTTGCCTGGTGTTAAAGGCACAATCCTCATCCCAGAACAGGAAAATTAAGTAAATTCATGCAAATAGCAGCCCAGAAACAAAAGTTTGGCCAARTTCACTGCTGCTGTTAGTAGGCATATCACAGTGATGGGTTGAGTAACATGATGCTGTAGCTTATTTTATCCAGTCAACAAAGAGTGTTTGTTAGTGCAGTCAGTCACCTCCAGTGCTAATTAACAGCTGAAAGACAGCATGGATCAAGATTAGATTGAGGAATTTTGATGTGAAAATATTACAGCCTAAACACAAACTGYGGAGGTAACACAAATCAGAAAGTCATAAAAGAACTTAAAAGAGAACASTGCAGCTGGGAAACAGGGAATGAGTTTACCAACTAAATAATCCCACCCATGAAGGCAGGCAATATCAGCAGACTGGCTCTTACCAGCAGGGTTTCATAGGCTAAATTTTTAGCAGTCTGAAAGAATACAGTGCTAAGACACTGAAGACAGGCCTATAAAATTTATTCCAGTCCTGTCTGCACTCTCAGAGTTAACACTAGTCCTGCATAAGTTTTTCCTAAATTTCAAGAATAATCTGCATAAGCAGCTKTTCTACTCTTTCTCAGATGAGATTATTATGGGTGCTAAGGTCCCATCAAATCTACCAAACTACCCCACGGCTGTTAAGCAGGTGAATATTGGCTATTTGGAAACACCTGAAAACAAGCAGCAACAATTCCCAAGCTCAGAACATTAGTTGAGAATTGTATAGAAGGGATTCCTTGCTTATTTACAAAGATTTTTTTATATGAGGAGGTTCAAATATTAGGTCAAAAAAGGGACACATCAAGGAAGAGCTACTGAAAAATATCCAGAATTTCATGGTTAAATTTAAAGAGGCTGCTGGTGAGTCACAAGCTGATCCTTTATCAGGTTTGGCATTTTTCAAGCTAAATGCCTGGTCAGAGTATTCACAGTGATGAGCAGCAAGCTGTCCCATGAACACTGGAGCGAGCCTAGCCTGATTTCCTAGGATTTAAATCACATTCCAGTCTCTCAGTAAGATCCACTCAGCTCTCCTCCCCTCCTCCTCAGTCACTTCAGCTGCTGCCCAAGACGTCTCACACCACCACCACTGCAATACCCCAAACTGCCCCTTCCCTGTTCCTTCCCCTACAGCACCCTCAGCCCCCGGCCCTACACTCCCAGACTGATTCTGCTCTGCCTGCCCACTAGACAAGCACCAGCCCGAGCCAGAGGCAGGCAAAGGAAAGACTGTCAGCCAGCACACGGATCCCAGTGACTCCCCAAAAGCCAGCAAACACCATGGTCCGAGGCTGACCCCAGCACTAGCTCTGACACCCTAACAAACCTCTGACTTAGAAGTCAATTTTCACAAAGTTTGTGCAAATATGTTTCTCTTTGAGAYTGGTGGCTCATCTATTTTGGCTGACATCAAACAACAAAAGGTTCTGGAGGAAGAGGAGGACAAGAAGACAAGCAAAGACAAAATAATACAGATTGCTTAGGCCTCATTTGTTTACAAAATTAGGCTAAAAACATGTTTTGAAACTAGAAGACTTCTACTACTAATTCTAAGAACAAAAAAAATTTCAATGAAAGAACCTGATTGAAAATCTTGAGAGTTGATTTCTTTTGGAAACGGGGARGGTCTGATTCTTTATTCCTTAAGCAGCAGCAGGCTTGCTTACAGAACAGGTACTACCTTCTTGTTACTCATACTCCACTTGTGAAGCTGCCATAACATGCATTTGATCAATACAGTGTTAGCAGAAACACTGTTACAGCTTCTAGAACAAAACCTCAATTTGTCAACAGTATGCATACTGTGCTGGGATGGAAAGGGAATAAACAGCACTTTGTTTAAACTAAGTTCATCTTCCTTTTCAACTCTAAAGAGGTAAAAGGCTCAGAAAAAAAATCATGGGTCCAAACCTGCAAAAATGTATATAAGCTGTTAGTCGCATTTAAGACATCTGATTTCAATTTTAGGTATAAAAATAAATATTTGCCAGGCTGAGAACACATAAAATTTTTATCTTAACAATAAAAGGGACAAAGGGTAAAGCGTTTCTAAAATGCTGCCAAGCTAAATCTAGTCCATTTTACAGCTCAAAAGTACATAGTTTTTCTCTTTTTCTTTTTTTTCTCCCTAGGAAGACTATACTGCTCTTCTAGATATTAGCTATCTTACAGCAGAAATTTAAGTAAGTAAATTAAGCACAAAAATCTATAAGCTATTTCTTTTCTTATTTAGCAAATGTCTTAAATGTGCAAAACAGTTACAGCAAATGGGACTTATCCATCATTATCATGTTGCATATTTCACAGTATCTCCTAAACTGTGATCAGTGGATCATCAATGCCAGAGCAGCAGGGTCTGAGTTTATTTGCACTGTGCTGTGGAAAAGGACACAAGGGCAGCTGGACAAGATCACTACATTCATCTCTACTAGTGAGATCCATGCCCCTCGTGCTGGTGCCTCCCCAGCTGCATCCAGATTCAGGCAGACCACCAGTTTTGGTACAGAGATTAGTCTGGACTTAGGTAAAAGACACAGATTCAAACGCCTAAAATGAAGCCAAGTACTCCGAGAGCTGGTGCCGTCAGAGATTTTGTATCCCACAAGCCTCTTAGAGACATATTATCCAGCACTGTAGACAGACAGAGTGTGCTGACAGAGATCGTGCAACAACACTGCCACAAGTAAGAGCAGGGCCATTCACTAAAGGCAAAGGGGCTTTAAGCAAGTCAACAGAGAATATGGCATTTAATTTTTCATCAGTGCTTAAGTAAGGAAAAACAGTAGCTGAGTAAGTTTAGTGTTATAGCAAATATTTTAATAGGTACAAATTACCACAACACACCGTTATGTACATGAATGSGTGACTGTCCTGTAGAGTACAAAACACAGGTTAGATTAACAATGAAAAGAAACAATACAATTTACATCTAATAAGGAGTTACTTGATTATTCTACCTTCTTCAGTTCCACTTAGGCACGTGTTCCTTAATTTTAATAATTTTAATAACTGCAGGCTGATTATCCTTGCCTGATTTACAGTCAGTGTCTTTTTGTTTTCAACTCAGTTTGTCCTTTCCTTTCAAGTCAGATTTCTAGTTCCTTGTCTACTAACTGTGTGTGGTATTTGCCTGAAGTGTAATCCCAAACAGTTTTTCAAACTTGGTGCTACCACATACTGTTGACAAACACTGTTAACTTTGGAAAGAGTATCTGGAGCATTTTTCAGGAAGCGGAATGAGAGTTATTTCAGAGGAAACTTCTAAAGTCTTGCTTTGTGTAGCCTTGGGAGAACCATAGAAGAAGTTAGGACATTCACAACTGGAAACCAAAGTTGGGAGGAAGCATGTGAAAAGCTGGTAAGAGCAAGTATTTGGTGTTTTGTGAAAGCATGGATACCAAACTGAAGGAAAGTAGTTTACATATCAGCAACATTTTGAATTTGAAYCATTTTGAATTTGAACCATTTTGAAACAGAATCTCAAATGTTTACTGTTATTGTAGTCCACAAAATATTAGTACCCCTTGGAGTACCAGGATGGCCTCACTGCTTCACTATTTTTACTAGCCTTCTACATGGTATCATTATCAAATATCCAAATAAACAAGAAGGGCAAGTTGCAAGTACGCAACATTCTGTATCATTGCTTCTCTCCCTTAACCTCCTAAATTACCATTTATTAACAACAATGAAAATAAGTTTTCTAACAACACATAACCCCCATTTTCTCTTTTTCTGGATAACCAGTAACTACTGGTGACTTCTGTTTTGAGAACAAAGGAAAAAAGATCTCAGAAACAAGCAGAACTCCATGAAGGAATTATTTGTATCCGGCTTCAGCCTTTTTCCTCCTGCCCTTTTCTCAGTACAAGGGATTAGAAAGCAAGAAAACTTTTTTAAAAGCTTCTGAAACAGGAGCATTATGATTTATTACTACTAGAGCACTGAAACAATCTTTCAACACAAAGTTCTATTGACAAGAGCAATTTCACGAGGCAATGCTGCTGATCTCATTAAAAGATTTCTATAAGTTCACAAAATTAACTGCATTGACACATTAAAAGTTCTGTAAGACATTATTTCCACTCAGTTCTCCCATTTCTTGRCCATTCTCTCCAGTCTCGTAACTGTCTGTACTACATTGACTTTCTATCAAGAACCAAGCTGAGCAGCAATTATCCTGCCAGGAAAGATCCATGTGCTCTTCCAACACTAAAGAACCAGAGGAGCCTCTGAATCTGCAGTTTCAATGATTATGCTATTTGTGCCATTCACCTCCAAACACACAGTGATTTCTGCTGCTTCCTGAACACTTACACCATGAGCTAACAGTCAAGGGCATGTTCATTATCCAAACCATATTAATACATGAAGGGACACCACCTGAAAGAATAATCTCCTTGGTAACACCATTAAATCTTCCGGAATACAGCCATTTACTTTACCTTCAGACATGTCAGGAAGCACTGGGGAGCCACTGGTCCCAGAAGTGAGTGTCCTAGCCAGAACAGACGGAAGCTTCCTCATGATGCACAACCTATAGGCAGAGCATAACAATTTAGTGCCATTAAAAATAATCCCATGAAAATAATTTAGGATTTAATTTTGAAATTATGCTGATGACTTCAGAAACTTATTTTCAGTTTGATTTTTAGAACTAGATACAATCAGTACAACAATTCCAAGACAGTACAAATTCCAACTGACACCTATCCTTACCTGAAAACAGGTAAGAATGATTCACTGGTAGTAATTGCTCTCTTCGCTGACTATTCAGATGTCCTGAGACAACCAACTTAGACCCAACACTAGATGTTGCATCTGCTACCCTGCAGGATCTTAACACAGATGGGATCCATGTGCACCTAGGAAATCATCCATGATCCTAACCATACACTTCTCCTGCACTTGGCTGGTGTGCATAGCAGTGGAAAGTGGAATATCCCAACAAGTATTTCACAAGGTCTCACAAGCAGTCCCATTCAGCTAAGCTTGGTCTTCTCCTCCATGGCTTAGTACTGCAGCAACTCAAAAAAGTCTAAAATGCAGGATATAATCCTCTTAGCCATTAAGCAAGAAGGGACAACCATTAAACCCTACAGAGAGTGTAATCCATGCACAATTCAGTAAGTGTTCTACCAGGTAGTAGCCAGAGCTACTCCTCCAGACAAGCAAAACTGTGGGAACACAAAAACACACAGAGGCTGTGTAAAACCTCTTGTGATAGTTCACAGCATCATCCTTACAGGGAATATGGATTGCTTGTCCCTTAATTTTCTTCCGCTGGGACGGAGGTTTCACCTCAAAAAAAAGAAAATACGGCAGGTCCTTAGGCACCAGCAGAAAATTTACGCATCTCTCTCTCTCCTTCATGTATATCTACATATATATATCATGTACACATAGGCTTTCTCTGTCTGCAGACACACTTGGAGTCCTTAAGAGAGTAAAAGGGAACACACACACACACACACACACACACACACACACACACAAAAAAAAAAAAAAAAAAAAAAAACCACAAACAACTCAGAAGGCAGCAGAGTCCCGTATGCACCAGGAATGACGTGAATGGCAACAGCGAAACGCTTCTGTGACTGCTGCGGCCTCTGGACTCGGTGTGTCACGGAACGGCCAGCAAATGCCTTCCCGCTACAGCCGCACCCCGCAGGGCCCCCTCACGCCCGGTGCCCCACCCGAGGCCACACTGCCCGCRGCGCTGCTCAAGTTTCGAGGTGCCCCACCCTGGCCGCGACCCGAGCCCCTCACGGCGGAGAGCGGGGCGGCCGCGGGGCGAGGGTCGGGGCGCGGCCCCCCCCCTGCCCAGAGCCGGCCCCGCCGGGGACACCGCCGCCTCCGCCCCTCAGGGAGCAGCGTCTCCCCTGGCCGCCGTTCCCCACCCAGGCCCGGGCCGGAGGGCTCGGGGGTCGCCTTACCGGGTGGGCAGCATGGCGCTCGCCGGGCCGGGGCCGTCACAGCGGAGCCGCGCCTGCCCTAGGCACGCGGTCCTCCCGCACCAGCGACTCGCGGCTCACCGCGCACAGAGCGGGCTCCGAGCCGCCCCCGAGCCGCCCGCAGCTGGAAGCCCTCGCCCTGCCCACCCCGGGTTCTCCGGGCGGCACCGCCCGGTCCCGGCCYGCCCCGTGTCCCTGTGCCCGCACAGCGCGGCCGCTCCCCAGGGCGGAGGTTGGGGCCGGACACCGTTAGGAGTCGGGCGGGCCCGGCAGAGCAGGCGGGCCCTGCCGGGACTTGCTTTTAATAAACGCCATGATTTTTTATTTATAATGCTCCGTTTTTTCACTGTGCYGTGAGGAACGCGGGCTGGCGGTGCTCAGCCGGGCGCTGTGCCCGGAGCCCTTGGGCGCTCCCCGAGCCGGAACACGGCCGGGGGGGAACACGGCCTCCTGCCCTGGCCCGTCACTTGGTGGCACTGCTAGGGAAGGTAATTGAGAGCTTCGGAATTTTCTAAGGAGAAGAGGCTTAAGATCTTAAAYAGTGACGTTATCGCTCTCTACAAGTCCGTGGCAAGCTCGTAGCCGGATGGGGCTCGGCCTCTTCTCSCAGGCAACCAGCGACAGGACAAGAGAACAGAGAGGGTTTAGGTTGGACATTATCAGGAATTTCTTCACAGAAAGGGTGATTAGACATTGGAATGGACTGCCCAGGGAGGTGGTGGCATCACCGTCCCTTGAGATGTTTAAAGAAAGACTGGACGTAGCACTCAGTGCCATGGTCTGGTTGACACAGCGGTGTTTGGTCACCGGTTGAACTCAATGATCTCAGGTCTTTTCCAGCCTAATTGATTCTGTGATTCTGTGAAAACACAGCTGTGTTGAATGAGCTGTGTGCTTTGCACAGKTGAATAATCAACAAATTCAGTTAATCAGAACTATTTTTTATTCCTGGGAGCTGAAGAAACTTAGAGCAGAGAGGACGTGGGGCTTCCACTGGGGTGTGGGGCAGAGGGGCAGCACCGGCTCAGCACTGAGACACCACAGAGCCCATAAGGACCTGAGCACTTGCCATAACCATGTCTGCACCTCCCGGGCACTTGGATATATACAGGTGTCCAGGGGCACCCCATGGCTTCCACACCAGCCAGAATATATACGGTTCTCACTGGCCATTTCAATATGCCAGCAAAACGATACATACAAGAGGTACAAGTTAGCGATGAAACTGGTGAAGTACACCTTGCTAAAGACTTACCAAAGACACCTGCAAGATTGGATGAGGATACACGAAAACACGTTTGGCAAACARAAAGTACATTAACCAGATTATTCGTTACTTGTAAAGGTAACACCTGATCAGTCTTTTCACTGTCACCTTCTTTTTGATCAATTGCTTCTAAACAAAAAAAAAAAAAACTAAAGCTATGTGAATTGAAAAATATGGTTGGTGCATATTTTTATATGAGATTTGAGATAGATTGCAGTTTTGGATTGATTGGTGTTCTGAAAGACCACAAGACTGAAGTTGAGTGCCTTGCCCACCAAGCAAAACCCACTTGGAACTGACCCTTGCTTCTAGCACAGCTTTTCTGTGGTGGCTGTGGTGCGAGTGCTTCCCGGCTGTTCCATGACTGCACAACCAGGCACAAGCGAGGGCCTGGTGGGTGAGCCTTACCTGTGGAGGAGGCAGCAAGCMGGGGACAGTGACAGGCATGGCAGGACAGGGGAAAGGCTCCTCTCAGCCAGCCCACACCYCAAACATCTTATGAGTCTAGTCCCCAGCTACAACCCTTGTATTTGCCAGCCCAGGCAGCCACACACCTCTTGAAACATGACCATGCATTGACCAGCTCTGCGGGTCTACAAAGCATTCAAGGCCAGCTTGGACAGAGCTTGGAGCAAACTGGTCCAGTGAAAGGTATCCCTACACGGGGAGTTGAAACTAAATGGCCTTTAAAGTCCCTTCCAACTCAAACCATTCTGTGATTCGTGAAAAAACTGAGGGCGCTATTGCAAAGCTTCTGACTCATCTGGTCGTGGGAAAAAAATGTGGAAACCTGGTATGCATGCGTGCTGAAGGTTCAAAAGTCAAATGCCATGAAGAGAATCACCTCTGGGCAGTGCAGAAGACTGTACCAAAGACAAAACTGTGACTGTGACACATAATAAAAACACCTGCTCATTGTGCAAACCCCCCTTTAGGTTGTGTAGGTTTGTTTTTAAAGCCTATTTCCCCCGATCCAAGTATACGGCAGGATCAGAGACAAAGGGACTTCTACCGTATCCAAATACAATACTTCTATTGTATCCTGTGTTGATTTTTTCCCAACATTTTTTTCTAGAACATTTATACCCCAAATTATTTGCACACATGATACAGATGACTTGTGGATGCAGGCAGATAGTTATGTCTAAATCCCAAATTCATTAAACTGCATAATTGCAAATGACAGATGAAATTTATTGCCTACAGGAATAGGGTTCTAATGGCCTAAAATATGTCTTCAAAGATAATAATGAAAAATTATGGTCCTTTTATTGCCAGCATATGGAAATTCATGTAGTTTTATTATGTGAAACTGTTAATTTTGCATTTGCCTTGAATTCTGAGCAGTGCTCCTGCAGTATTTATTTAGTATTTGTACTATTCTGACAGAGATTAATATTTTTTCTATGTACAGCCTAGTGTTGATAAACTGTAATTTTAAGTTGCTTGAAAAAATATCAGAAGCAACTGTGAACTCATCAATTCAAGGTCTAAGTACTAGGAAGAAAATATTCAGTTGAAAATGATAAGAGAATCTCAAATGTTGTCCAAAATCATCAAAAAATTACAGGTCAATACTGAATATTAATTGCATTTTCTGTATTTTGCTCCTGAGATTTACAGGAGATACAATTTGGATTGAAATACTTGGAAATATTTAATAGCACAATCAAAAATCATTAACTTGCTACATTTTAATGTGGAATAAGATTTTCTGCCTCTCTTATTTATTACAAACAACCTCTGAGGCATGAGAGGGGCATTCATACAGGAATTCAAGGMATCTTCCTAGTGAAGGAGGAAATCAAAAATTAAAATAGGGGAAGGGAGTTTGATTAGTTGAATAGTAAAGAAAGAAAACTGGTGCCCACTTTGAGCCTTTCTGTCCATCCTCCAGGAAGAGAGAACATTAGAAAATTTAGATGCAAATAAAAACATGGTTTTGATACAAGTGCAGATGAGGTCCCATAACTCTGAATAAATTGTTCAGTTGCATCTGGGAGAACTGGCTTGGCTATTTCCTGTAGCTTCAGACTAGAAAAGACCTCCATCCCTGAGTAGGATGTGAGGAAATCTTGCTTCAGTCACTATGGAACACTCCATGTGCCTTTATAGCAGCTGTTAATAAACGTTCCTGTTGCTTGCTAAAAAAGAAAGTSCTGCTTGCTATTTTGCACAAGCTTTTCTGTTTCTCCTCTTACAAGTAATATTTAAGAAGAAGATGMAGTAAGAATAATAGGACTGATGCACATGCTCATTTTAGATAATTCTAACCATTCTACCTCTCAAATACCAAGGTCCAATCCTCCTGGTGGAAATGCAGATGGATTCACAGTCAGCAAGTTCTGCACAGAAGCAGCTGCTGGCTGGTAGAGAAAAGTGAGCTAATCCAGTCTTCAGTGCATATTTCATTATAACATATTATTTCAACATTGGTTTACCTTAAACACATTTGCTAACCACCTGCCAGCACATGTATTTGCACAATCTGAGAAAACCTTGATCCTTTTCAGGAGACTTGCCACTACTCATTCCTTTGAGAAGGGCAGATGAACAGGCTGTGACCACTGAAGGATAAAATCCRAGCCCTGTGCAGGTCATTAAAGATTTCATCACTGGCCTCAGCTATGTCAAGATGACATGAAACCTGCTCAAAGACAAACAGTCCTGAGACAAAAGGAAGAAGATGTAAAGTACGTGCCCCATCAGTCTGATTAATTCACAAGACTGAGTTCTTTTAGAACCTTTTTGTAAAATATTCTTACAATTCTTATTAAACTTACCTATTCTGGAAAAATACCCCTCGTAATACATAACTAAATAATTGTACTATAATCTCCAAGATCTAGATATCTTAATTAGATATTTTTCATTTTCCTTTTTTTCTCTAAATTCTGTGCATTTCTTGTTGTTTCATGGAATTTTTTTTGATACTTTAGGAATTTTTTTAATATTTTTTCCTTCTGCCTTGTGAATTTGCAARCTAAATCTGATAGCTGTATTAATTGGCGCAACACAATATCACCCTAYTTCGGAGCAAGTTAAAGCAGGGCTTTGAAAAACAGTCAAGGGAGAAAATGTTTGGGTCTTTTTTTGCTGAGACTTCAACTTTTAAAATCATGTGACTTTTCTGACTTGAGAAGAAAGAAACCAGGCACTTTCTGTTCTTACACAGTGGTAGGTTTCCTGATAGTGTGACTTCCTCATTGCGAAATGCAAAACAAAGAGTTGAGACGACACAAAGGCTGTTGTCTTTCACAGAGACAGTATTCCCCATTTCTGATCCCAGTCTGATCATTTCTAGGGATTGAAAAAATCTATATTCATTAAATGTATGTAGTTAGGCTGAGTCTGTTCTTTGCTAGTTTATTCAAATTCAGTCTCCCTACTAAAAGCCCTRTGCTGAGGGATTTCCAGACCCACAACGCATGAAATAAATTTTAACTTTTTTACGACTAGCCACTGGCTGTCGCTTAGTGATTTGGAAATGCTTCTGTTCTTTGGGTATCTCTATTTTTGCTCCAACAGAGGGTAAACTGAGCCAGTTAGGGTGTTTGCATAAATCCTAAATTACTCTTCCAGGCCTTCAGGCACTTTCCACTGTGTGCTAMCACCAGCCACCAGAACACACACTTTATACACACTTCTTTATACAATCCTCTTGCAGTATCATGTTCCGTGCTGGTCCCTCTGTCTAAATGAAGGCTGACCTTGTAGCTGGTTGCATACCCTGAAAAATAGGGGGTGAGTGTTGTGAGAGTCAGCAGCATGACTTAGTGCCTTCCCCTATCCCAAACCACTCTTAAAACAAGTCAGATTAAGCTAAATGTAGCATAAAGAGCTCCTTTACAGTATGTAAGAATGGACGTGATAGTGGCACAGCTAACGGAAGGGAATGAAAAGAAAACCACACCTATGACAAAGAATTGCACTTCTCCTCTGGGTCACTCAGCTGGCAGGTCCATAGATCACGCGGTCATCTAGGTCATGATCCAGCTCACTCCTCAGCACAGAGCAGGTAATATGCAGAGGAAGAGCAGGGCTGAGAATAATTCCTTCATCCTTTTGTACTCCAAAGTCATTTTGTTGAGTCTATCCAGATGAAATTTTCCTCATCACACCCAGCTCTCTCCTCAGGGACATCYATACCTCCATCGGGATGGAGTCGCAGCCTCCCTTAGAGCAGACTACAGGCAGATCCCCCTGTTTTAAAGCCAYTTCTGTCCTTAGTTCTTCTCCCAGCACTACCCCTTCCCCTGCAGTCAGGCGGCTTACGGTGCGTGTGCCGGGCTGGGACACGTCCCAACCCCAAGGTTAAACTTCAGTGTTTTGAACTCTTTTCGATCAGGACGCTCCTGCCCTGGGGCGTACCTTGGTGCTAGACACGCTSCCCCGCGCCGCGGGGTTGGCTACGGGTCATTGCTCCGTGTTTCAAGTAAATACTGAGGTTTTTTCCTTCCTTTCCCCATAGCGGGGCACGAAGTGCCCCAACGCCACCCCGCACTCTGCGGCCAGGGCGGCGCCACGGCCTCTTACACGGTGCCCGTGCAGGRAGAGGCCCGAGGCAGGAGCAACGTCGGGCTCGCTCTTCGGGGTCCCGCGGCAGCCGGTGCCGGGAGAAGCGTGGCCGGGGGTCCCGGAGGTGCCTGAGGGCCGGTCCCGCCGCCTCCCCGCCGCGCCGCCCAGGGAGAGCGAGCAGGGTCCCGCCCTGCAGCGCCGCCCGGCTCCGCCAGGGGGCGCCCTCGCGCGGGAGGGGGGGTGAGTCACGAGATGGCCGCAGCTGTTGCTGGCAGGCCCGGGCAGGATTCCGGCGAGGGGCGCGGCCATTGGCCGAGGGCGAGCACTGCGGGCGCTCCCATTGGCTGGCGAGCGGGGGAGGCGGGGCGCGGACGTCTATAAATAGGCCGGCCGGAGGCGCGGGGCTGTACTCTCCGAGCCGGGGAAGCAGCGGGATCGCGCCASGACCGCCAGCAGCCGAACGCCGCCGGGACATGCTCGCAGCCTGACTGACCGCAGGTGGCCGCCGCGCCCGGGACACGAATGAAGAAGCAGCTGCTCCTCCTGTTCACACATCGGGGACTCGTCAGCCGAGGGGGCCGCAGGGGGAAGCGTCGCCGAAAATGGCCTCGTTCAGCATCCGCGCCGCACGTCCCGAGGACTGTCCCGACCTCCTGCGACTGATCAAGGTGCGGGCGGGGTGCGGGGCGGCCCCGGCGGCGCGGGGGGGCAGCGCTGCCCGGTGCCGGAGCAAAACAAGCTATTGCGCAAGGGCGGGGGGGCGGGGAGAGATCGCTCACAGCCTCCTTCTTTTCCAGGAACTGGCGAAATACGAGGACATGGAGGACCAAGTGGTGCTAACTGAGAAAGGTACGCAGGCTGCAAGAGCTCACCCGGTGACGGCTGAGGGACAGTGCCTGTGGCTCAGGTGCCCGTGTGTTCTGCTTTTTTAGAGCTGCTTGAGGATGGTTTTGGCGAGCACCCTTTCTACCACTGTCTGGTTGCAGAAGTGCCGAAAGACCAGTGGTCGGCTGAAGGTGAGACTTGCCAATACTTACTTCTCGATGCCAAGTACACAGAAGCGTCATGTGCTTAATGTTATCGATTGTAGATGAGGTTCCACCAGTGAACTGGGGTAAGAGGAGTAGGATAACTGGTAAAATGCAGTAATGTATAGTGATACTCTGCTCAAGTGATTGCTAATCCTGGAAGCATGGGAAGCATCAAGTATAACATAATGTTAACTTGACACCAGTTAATTAAATGGCTTTTCTTGTTTGACCCTGACTTACCTTTCTGTAATTCTGTTGAATCACATTTTTTTCTTTAATTTGTCCCCAATCTTCAGGTTACAGTCTCTAGCTTCGCCATGTACATGGCCCTTCCGTGTACATGGATGGGCGGGGAGGTAACTAAAAGATCCGTTACACAATAAAGTAGATGATCATAATATGAGGTAAGGTCTACAGGGACAAGTGCTATTCCCAAACCTTTACCAAAGACACAGTAGATCAGAAACCTGTTTGCACACTTCTCTTACAGTATGTGCAGAGTGTTATGGCAGATGTAGTTAAAATACTCAGGGTTTATGTTTCAGTAGGCTGTTTTTGGAAGAGTTGGTTTCTCTTCTCTCCTGAGCCACAGAATTATAATTGAAGCTGCAGCTTTACTTACCTTGATTTCATGGTGCTGAAGATAAAGAAAACAATTTGATGCTCTCAGTGGAAGCATAAGTGGAGGTGCTGCTGTAAAGGCAGCCTGTAAATAGGCCTTCTGGCACAGTAGTTACTGAGGAATGTACACGGAAAGATCAGTGTTCTTCAGAGTTTGACTATTTCGGTTGCTAAGGAAGCAGAGCTGGGACAATCACCTAGATTGTGAGCTACTGTGTGAAGTTCTTACTTGTATTGCAGACTGGAAATACTGATAAATCAGTAGGGTGTGCATTATTTTGTAGAAAAAAGCTCTATGCTAGCACTTACTATGACAGTACTATTGAGGATTTCAGGGTATGGCAAGGGCAGTCTTTTTTTGTTAGGCTGAGACAAGTTTGTCAGAACTTGTATTTTCAATTGTGTGCTTACTTGCAAAGTTCATTTTTAGTTGTAACCTATATCAAATGTCTGCATGTCACTGAGAATCTGTATGTTTAAACATGCATGTAAGACTTAATATTTTTGCCTTGTAAATTCAGACTAGCTGAAGTTACACCCTTTGTTTCAGAAACATGCATCGTGGGCTTTGCCATGTATTACTTCACTTATGATCCATGGATTGGAAAACTGCTGTACCTTGAAGATTTTTATGTGATGGCTGAGTACAGAGGTAGGTATTGCAGAATTAGATTAGTTGCTACTCTATATATAGGGTTTCTGTAGATTTAAAACCTAATTTTCTTGTTGCTTTTTGGTTTTTTAGGACTTGGTATTGGGTCAGAAATTCTGAAGAACTTGAGTCAGGTATGTCTTAAGTGCTAAGTCTAAACAAGAATTAAAGGAGGTGGCAGGATCTGGACAGCTTAAAACATTGTCTGGAGTCTGGGAAACTGAGAAGCRCCGCAGTGGCTGCTGGAATGAACTTGATGACTTGTGGTGATACACAGTTGCTGAGTAATGTCCCCAGTTGTCGCTGGGGCTGTCCCCGGGCTGCTGTGACCCGCGGTGTTGGCTTTGCAGGTGGCYGTGAAGTGCCGCTGCAGCAGCATGCACTTCCTCGTCGCTGAGTGGAAYGAACCCTCCATCAGGTTCTACAAGAGAAGGGGTGCCTCGGATCTGTCCACTGAGGAGGGCTGGAGGCTTTTCAAGATTGACAAAGAGTATCTCTTGAAGATGGCAACAGAAGAGTGAGAGATTATTCCAGCAAATAAATTCTTTTTGCGAATATACGTGCTCTCTGAATAAATTCCTTCTTGCTTTCTGTGTATGTACAGTTTATAGTGGAATAAAGTAGTGTGGAGGCTAATAATGGCAGCGCAGGTGTGGTCATAGAGTAATTGGTACTGTGATCTGGGGCTGAGGCATCTGTGAAGTTCAGTATGTGCTTGTGTGCATCCTTTACCAGTGTGGGCTTGTAATCCTTGTATATGGAAACTTCATTCTTGTAAGTGTCATTCAAATGTGTACAATGTACACACTGGTAGGGTTTAATTATTGCCTTTTATAAAAATAAAGTAGTGTTTTCACTTTATGGCAGTTTTGACTTTGATTCTCACATAAAATTTTCAGTTAAATAATGTGCAATTTAATAAAGGACTTGTTGATTGACTCAAACCTTCTTAACAGTGAAATGATTTACCATGGTCGCAGTGGGATAAAAGATACTCTTGTGTGCCTGGCAGACCTGGTGGCATGGTTCTGAGTACCTGAGTGTTCGGAGGGGTTTGAGATCAACCCCGGCTTCCTGTGTGGTGCAGAGCATCCTGTCTTGTGGCCTGTATTTTCAGATACAGTTGGAGCCTCTGAATTAGGCTTTGCTCTCTGGAAAGCAGCTCCAGAAAATCTGGAGCTTGGGACTTCCAGTTATCTGCAGAGCACTTCGGTTGGAAGGGCATAGCTGTGGAGGGAAAGATGCATCCAGGTGTGGTTTCAAAGCCTAAGTAACAAAAATTGGTTTTGACTGGTCACATGAAAGTATGTTTACAAACCACACAAAAAGCTCCATTCTGTGATTCTTAAACCACCAAACTCGAATGCTTCTGGTGASGGGGGATTTCTGTGCCTGATTTCAGATAAGGTTCAGCATTTCTGCATGTGCCTCAGTGTGTAGTCAGTGGCTGTGCAGAGCTGTAAGTGCTGTGTTAAAGCAGTGGAAAACCAATCCTGTGTCTTTAAGCCTTTGCACAGCAGTAGGTGAAAACAATGCTGCTCATTAATTTTTTAGTTGTCTTTGAAATAAATTGACAACTTTGCAGTACTGTGTTTGCTCTTCTTATAAGTTGATGGTGAAAGTGGATGCATGCATCTTTGTAGCCCTGCATTAAAAAGCTGCTTCTGGCCAGCACTTCCTTCAAAGGAAGGGAAGAGACTTACCTGCCTTGTACCATACACTGGTTTAAATAAAAGGCTTTAAACTTTTTGGTCACTGCATAAAGCATGTGTCACACGGAGGATGTTTCCTCATCTGTAAAAGTAGTAGGCAGTGACTTCTTCAACCATGGGAAATGTTGAACTAATTTTAAGAATAAGGTATCAGCCTAGGGCCAGCAGGGAGCTGTGCAGGGCATTTAGTATGAAACTATTCTTATTTTCTCTTTTGTTTTTGTTTTTAGCTCAGGTGTAGTCAGCAGTGTGCCAGCTTTGCTGAGGTGTGAGGTTTTGCTATCAGCTGTTGCTTCAGGAATGAGAACACTAATAAAAAATACGGGAGCTCTTGGAAGAGAGCAGAAGGTAGCTCTTCCTTGGGGGTGTTGGTGGACAAGAAGCTCGACATTGTCTCGGCAATGTGCACTTGCAGTCCAGAAACTCAACCATGACCTGGGCTGCATCCAAAGCACCATGGGCAGCAGGGCGAGGGACTGGATTCTGCCCTTCTGCTCTGCTCTGTTGAGACCCTGCCTGCAGTGCTGCCTCCAGCTCTGGGGACCCCAACGTAAGAAAGACGTGAATGTGCTGGAGTGAGTCCAGAGGAGGCCATGAAGATGATCAGAGGGCTGGAACACCTCTCCCATGAAGTCAGGCTGAAAGAGCTAAGCTGTTCAGCCTGGAGAAGAGAAGGCTCCAGGGAGACCTTCTAGCAGCCTTCCAGTGCCTAAAGGGGCTACAAAAAAGCTGGAGAGGGACTTTTCACAGGGGCAAGGGGGGATGGCTTTAAGCTGTAGAAGGGCAGGTTTAGACTGGCTGTCAAGAAGAAATTTTTTACTGTGAGGGTGGTGAGCCACTGGAACAGGTTGCCCAGAGAAGCTGTGGATGTCTCATCCCTGGAAGTGTTCAAAGCCATGCTGGATGGGGCTCTGATAGCCCTCTGATAAGCCACTGGTCTAGTGGGTGGCATCCCTGACCACGGCAGGGGGTTGGAACAAGATGGCCTGTCAGGTCCCTTCCAACCCAAACCATTCTGTGATTCTATGATATGTCCAAGTGATTGCCTGAACGAACTCCATCTAAACTGAGCATGGAATCTGTCACAAAAATTACCCAGATTGAGCAGGTCAGGTTCTGCATAAGCAACATCCATTTCCAGAACTGCTCCTGTTTGTGCAACACCKCAGCTGCTGTGGCAGCATTCATACCACACCCAGGAGCCTGAACTCAAATCCTGCCCCTACCCAAGGGGAACAAAAATCTGCTTCTCGCTTGGCCAAAGATTAAATGCCAGGCTGCAAAACTCCCTACGCTTCCTGAGCCTGTACTCTTCTGGAATTGAGTAGGCCAAAGGAAGTGAGAGCAAGCCTACCCAATGAACTGGCCCAGYAGCTGGTGATGGAGGCAGAATGGGAAAGAGGAGATGGTCTCCAGCAGCTCTCACTGAGCATTAAGGGTGTTGTAGCTTCTCCTTGGTGAAGATGTAGTAACTTCACTGGTTGTTCTGTAAGCTACATTAACCCACCCATCTCATCTACTGCACCTCATACCTACTCCATCTCAGTCCTAGTGCAATCTGTTTTGAAGCTATTTCAAGCTGGTGCTTCTGTGCCCATGTATCAGACCAGAAGGTGATTTCTAGTAGAGCAGTTTAAGAGTGTTTTTATTTTGAAATTAACAGTTCATTAGGTATCTAGGCCAGGCCTGCTTAAATCTCAGGCCCCAGACTTCTGGAGCACAATAAAGCTATCAAAGCTGCATGACTGAATGGAACAAGCTAACTAATTAGGCATTATAATTAGGAAAGTAAGCAGCTTAGTCAAATTTTCAATCAATTTAAAATTGTTTATCGTATCTTGTTCATCTTCTGCCAATGTGGCTTACCATTGCATTTTCTAAACATATGCTGCTGAAATAGATTCTTGGAGTCACAGAAAACAAGGGAGGCAGTGCTAAATGAGAAGACCTTTTCTAGCCAATGGGGATAATTTTAAACATTCATACATGAAAGGAAAGACAGGGACTAAACTTTCAGATGTGACTTTCGCTGAGATCCTACTAAGGGGTAGGGTTTTTAAAACCAGCAGAAATATTCTCACAGTTTTGGTAACAGAGTCTCCAACAGTGATGTGGTAATGCCAAGAAAAGACCAGTTTTACATTCCCTCAATAACTTTTTCTCGAGCTACCGGGGGACCAAGGTGACTACGGAACTACAATTAAGACACATAGCAGTGTTATCTGTGGCTTTAGATGTTGGAGAAACCTCACCTGGTGTGACTTTCTTCAGTTCCAGGACCACACCACCAAGCTGCAGTGCGAGCATGTGATGGCGGCTGAGCCATTCCAGCTGGCTGTGAGGTGGTCACTGGTATCCCACCGGTGGGAGCCCATCACAGCAGAGGCACAGGCCTGGCGTGTGGCCGGCAGGTAAGGCAGCGCTGCCCTGCTCCCCTGCTGTAGCCAGCCTGCCTCCGGGGAAGAGCTAGGGAGCGAGTGTTCCCGGCGCTGATACCATCTCCAGGGAGCCGAGGTGCAAAGCTCCTCCTCGCTCTCAAACTCATGCCCCGGGAAGTTCTCCTCAGGCTGAGACAGCCAACGGAACGTTTCGCAATGGCAGAGTTTCCACATTCCCATCGGGTSGGGACAGGAAGGTGGCCTTGGACAAACTTGCGGCCGGAGGATGCGTCAGGACCATCCCCGGCTGCTCGCAGGCAGAAGGAGCTCCGGGCTCGCCGCCCCCTCTCCACTTGGCCTTTTCCCGTTCACAGGCTCCTGCACAATGATCCGAGCCGTAGCCATAGCGACGGCATGGAAAGGAGGCTTTTTTGTCTACATAAGTTAAAACAAAATATATGTGAGAAAAACAACACTTCCCCCTCCCCTCTTCTTGTAAAGAGCCTTCGTTACCGACGTAATTCAAAAAGCTAATGCAAACTTTTCCTCCAAAAAGCATATGGGGGATTTAATGCATTCCTGCACGCGGTGTTTTGTCTTGGGAGACTCGCCTTCCTGGAGCCTGGCCCGCGGAAAGCGGAGGTCTCCGCTCAGGGAAAACACCAGCTCCGTACGGAGAGGGACACCGGGAGGCTCTGCCTAATTCCCCGCCAGGCAGCGCTACCTCGGGCTGGAGGCCAGCCCAGGGGTGTGTGTCGTGCCTCCCTTTCTCTGAGTGACCAGAAGGTTTATTTCCTTCAGCTTGCACAAGTTTCCTCCTCACAGCGCTCGCTCCCCCAGGCTCTCCCTCCACATCCCTCGGGGATGCAAAAGCTGAGCTCCGGAACGCCCACATGGACTGACTGATGGCAGCGCCGAGGGAGGGAACCTGCCTGGGTTCAAATGATTCAAATAATTCACCTCAAGCAACAGACTCGGCTTTGCCCAGTTGTTTTGCTTGCCTGGACAGGATTGCTTAAATACTTTTTCTTTTCTTTTTCTTTTCTTTTTTTTTTTTATTTTTTAAACTTCATGTTTCAGAGAAGTGGCTGCAATTTAAAGAAAGGCATCAGCTGCTGTCTGAAATAAAGCTGCACAGCAGCACCGTGCCTGCTGCTAATGTTTAATCTCACTGCAAACTCAAAGCAGGCTCTAACTTCACCATTCAGGCGAGATTCCCTCCCAGGACTCTTCTTTCTCCCCGCAATCCTTGGCTAACATTTTTTTGCTGTCCATCAGGTTTTTGGTAAATACAACCTCGATGGAGGGCTTCAGAACCCATCAGGAGCTCAGGCTGGTCCCCATAATGAGCTCTTGGAGGACAGGGTGTAAGGCTGAAGGCACAGGATGTGGGCTCTGGGGTGGGAGCACAGCCCAACACCAGGGCAGCACTGGGAGATTAACGTCTCCCGACCCTCAGGCCTTGCCCTGCTGCACTCTGACTTTTTCTGCAATAATGCTCACCGTGTTTGATAACAGAGTAAAGCACAGGTACACACCTCAACTGAAAACAGTGAGTGAGGGGGAGGAAATCATATCTTCAAACTAGTTTCGGTTTCATTTCACAGATTTGCTCCAGGCCAAAGCAAGAGACAAGAACCCCAGGGGATAATTAGCTAGTGAGGATGGAAAACAAACACCCTGTTCAGAAACTGCTCTCAGGTAAATAGTTTTGTTTATTTGCATTTTGAACTCTTCGTATTTTGATTGTTCATCTAGCAGGTGTCAGCTGGTCACATTCACTCAAAAGGAAAAGGAATCCCTGTTTCTTGAACTGTTTGCCTTCTCCACTAAAACATATTAAAAAGAACATGCTTTTCTAAGATGAAACCAGGTGCCCATCCTCTCCCGAATGTTTGCTGTACAGGATGATGAGGTGGCTGGATCTTCCAAGTCACCCCCCAGCAACCCACTGTGCAGGGATGGGACATGAACCCCTGAAATTCCTAATAGAAGCCTTCCTCCACACAGGGAAAAACCATGAGAGAGACAGTAGCTTTCCACATAAAAGCCCATCAGCGTTTCCAAGTAACTGGATATTGCAGAGTTATTTTTGAAACACACTGATAAAACTGCAGGGTGAGATTTTGCAAAGCTGGTTACTTTAATTGGACGCCCAGATACCACTGCGAAGGTACCTTTGAACAGTCTTTCTTTACTGCTTTAACGACGAGCAAGCTCCAGTCTGTGCTCTCTGTGATCTCCCTGAACTTTCAGACTTGACCCACTTGAGCCACCGACACACAAACACCGCCACACACCTTGTACAGGAGGAAAAAAGGCTTKTAGTTTTGGTCTGTAGTCTGGTGCTTTTTGCAGTTAGTTCAACATGATAGAATTTGGGTTTCTTGCCTAGCCAACTTCCTACCACAGCTTAGCACAAATGTACAAAAACATTTCCAACCACAGCCTCAATGTGTTCTAGCTACAGTTGCAGGTACATCATGGGTCTTTTTCTTTTTTCAGAGCTAATGTAGAGGGATGGATCAAAATCTGCATTCACCTGGGGGTCATAACCTCTATAGAGAGCTGTAGCTTTGCCACTGGGCCAGAAAACATAAAGGAAAAAGGAGCAGGAGGAGAGGTCTGCAGTGCTGAAGAGGGCCAGGTGCGGGGGCTGACCACAGCCTGCCACAGGAAGCCATGCACCCAAGGGAAGAAGCAGTGTCGAGGGAAACAGTTTAGGCTTTATTCTTTCCAGAAAATGTAATCAGATGAAACTAGAAGACTCTTCTTTCACAAAATCGGAAGTCTGAGAGGTAAATTCTTGGGATATACTAATAATTTCTGGATTGTTTTTACCTCCCATTGATCTCATTAGCCATAACTCAGTGGATTAGCAAGTACTGGATTTGGTGGTGTAGGAGCAGGAAGTATTTGTTGCTGAAGAGCAACAGGCAGAACTGACAGGTAGAGGCAGCAACAAGTGCTAGCATCAAAGAAATAACACTTTATTAATCCGGTTTTAAACAAAAACAAAACTACCTGAAAATTTGGGGGATTTGTGAGGAATTGAGTGGCTGTCAGTCTATGCTGTTCTTTAGCCAGGCAAGGAAGCACACCCATTTTATGTAACTACAAATCTTCGAAAGCTGTAAAGCTGTCAGACTGTAAAAAAGGGTGATAAACCAAAGTCCACCTCATTAGAAAGTACAGCTGGTCCAAATGACTGTGAAGTCAGGACAAGGCTAAAGAATCCCAAAGGAAAACAAAAATACATTACGTAAGCAAGTACTCAGGATTTATATGAGTTGACTACCTTCTCCGCACAAAGTAATCAAATTATTCTGTATTTGCACGCTGATTTTGCCATCAGCACGATTTGACTGAAATTTGATTACAGAAGTCCTGCAGGTACTCAGAACCCCTGAGCTCCTTTACTTGCCATTTGGGCTTGGTGTCAGCAAGCTATTACCTTCTGCTGTTAAAAGCCAAAGCACTTTTCACCCCCACAGCTCAATATAGTCAGACTTCCCTGCTTCACTCCCTGGCAGGGCCAGGTTTGCCTCAAGGCACCCATAGCCATGGGCCTCTCCAGCACAATTTGGGCAGCTGAGGCTTCCCTTACACACACTTACATCTGGTTTCTCAGCCAGGGTATTTTCTGCAATAAGCACAGGACTGCAAAAGTGAAAGGTCCTTTTAACACAGATCTAAAAGCAAGTAGAGGTGTAGAGGAGGTTGTGACATTATCTCCTGTTTGTTCTTAAAGAAGCTGTTGAGCCTTTTGGATCCAAGAATTGATGGTCCTTTCATTTAAGTTATAAAGCATCAGGTGCTCCTGTTTGCAGAAGTCAAGGATGTAAACCAAATATAAATGCACCTAAGGCACAYGCAGCTTGCAATAAAGAGATTAGAAAGACCACTATGATGTGGGCTGTGCTGGGCCAGCCCTTGCCACTTGCCAGAGTGCAGCCACAACCTCTCAGCTGTCTTGGCTGCCTGCACACTGCAAAGCGCCAGCGTCATGGGGGCAGTGGTACTTGCAGCTGGTCCTTCTCTTTCATGATCTTTTCTAAGTTCAGCCATGGTGGCCTTACTTTATGTAGGTCCAAACAGCACCAAACTCGTCAGAGGTGCTGTAGGATGTGTTTCAGAGGAGTTCTGTGGGAGCTGGCACAGGACAGAGGGGCATGGAGGTCCATGAGCAGCTGGAAGCTCTCAACCTCTTGGTGCACAAGCACTTGCTCTGCACTGAAGGTCACACTGAATACTCCATGGGAGAGCCATTAGCCTGGGGAAATGACCACGGACAACTCCAAGTGTCAAATCCTCGTAGTGTTGTTTCTGCTGATACTCCAGCCAGCAAAACCTGCCTGGCTGCAGCGTGGGAAACATCTGCAGGCGCAGCGCCTGCCAACACACACACGGACACATGCTGCTCCAGTCAACACCAAAACTGCGTCCTTTTCCAGGGAGGCTGAGCCCCAGCAGTCTCATGACATGGCAACCAGTGTTTGAGAAGAGCCTGGGTTTGTCTGAGACAGCTTCTCTGCAGTGGGGCTGAGCTGTGGCAGTCAAGATTTAGTGCTGCTGGGACACCACAGCTGTGGGCTCACTGTAGCCCATGGTGGGAGCATGATGGAGGAGAAACCCGCTGAGGTACACACGGGCAGATGTGGGGAGCAGGCGTGGGTTTGCCCCTCCCCAGGCTTTTGGGCATGCCAAGGGCAGGGGAGGGCTGGCAGTGGGTCTGCTCCACCACCAGGCCCCCTCAGCAGCTACTCTACATCACAGGGAAAGGAAGCTCATGCTTCTCCTTCAGATAGGGAAGTGTCTCGTCTGAAGAGGCTTTCAGACCTGAACGTGACAGGCAGAGGGTGTGTTATGGCGCCGTGGATGCACCCTTGGCTGCCTGTCTCACAGGCCACTTCGCAGCACACTGAGTAAAACGTACACTGAGTTTAAAAGTGAAGAAATACAGTGCCCTGTGGTGAAACAGCAAGTGTCCCCAAAAACAGCTTTCTGCAACACAGCTGGCATGAAACATCAACATTTTTTCCAGAGAATCTGGAAAAACCCTGCAAACCCTGCAAACCCAGCCACCACCCCAGGCAGGGCAAGTACAGCTGGGATGATGTCCAGGGCTGACCTCAAATCAGCCCTCCCCAGACACCTAAGAACAACCTGCATGGACATCCAGCAGAGCTGCCACCATTAACTAAATCCCCTTTTTTGCAGAGTTATTTATTTAACCACATAGTCTCATAGTTATGCGTGACTCACATCACGTGTGAGTGAGCGCACGTATGCGAGTTCCTCTTCTTCTGCTCCGTTAAAGCCATAGTTAAAAGATTTTTCCCACAGAGATATAGTGGCATTTTACTTCATTCACAACAAATACAGTCAGTACCTGAGTGAAAATGTGCATGAATAGTAATGAGTTGCACCTGATCATGATACACTTTTTGTGTAGTTTCCATTAAAGGAGTAACAGGGAAGTTCTAATGCCCATGTCCAACTGTGGTGTGTGTGGGTTTACAGTGGGCTGGGTGAGGAACGGGCTGAAGGTCAGGGCTCAGTGGGTTGTAGTGAATGGGGCTGCATCTGGCTGGTGACCAGTCAGCAGTGATGCTCCTCAGGGCTCAATTCTAGGGCAGGGCCAGTTCTGTTCAATGTCTAGTTTGGAGAAAAGGAAGCTGAGAGGAAATCTCATTGGTCTCTACAGCTTCCTCAGGAGGGGAAGTGGAGAGAGAGGTGCTGATCTCTTCTCCCTGGGATCCAGTGATGAGATGTGTGGTAATGGTTCAAAGCTGCATCATCGGGGAAGGTTTAGACTGGACATTAGGAATCTCTTTGCCAAGAGGGTGGTCAAACACTGGAACTGGCTTCCTGGAGAGGTGGTTGATGGCCCAAGACTGTCAGTGTTTAAAAGGCATTTGGACAATGCCCTTAACAACATGCTTTAATTTTGGTCACTCTGAAGTGGTCAGGCTGTTGGACTAGATCTTCTTTGTAAGTCCTTTCCAATTGAAACAGTTCTATTCTGTTCTATATCACAAGGAAGTCTACAGAAAGTGTGTTGAAGACACTAAACACTGCATTTATGTATAAAGTCATTTATTCTAAGTGTTTTATTCTGGGTACACACAACTGTATGATGAGAGAATTAAATAAGAGACTGTTACAACCACCAATAAGAAGTGCATACTGTACCCTCTATTTTGGGAATTGCTGCCCATTGCAACCAAGTGCTGTGTTTTGTGTCCATTGTCCAGCCAAGAAAGACATGCTCCACCCAGAATCCCAGAGTGTCCCTGGCTGTGTCCCAGCAGAGTGAGGACGTGGTCCACACAGCAGGGACTGGCAGCCCTAGCTGGTACCTGCTGGCTGCCTCCCTGGAGGTGTTACAGGGGGTTTTGGCATGGGAGGAGAGCCCACATCCCGCTGAGTCCCGTGGTGGGGCTGACTGATGGCCGAGCCATGTCTCCAGTGCAATCGTGTTTGCTTACCGTGAGCCTGTCTCCCCTCTTCCTGGAGGGCAGTGGCTGGGTGCCATTTGGGCTCTTTTCCATGCCTTTTGTTTTGTAAAAAAGGCAGGAGGTCCTGTGGTAAGCCTCTGGGCTGCACGTGTGGCCTGATGTGCGGGTGTGGGGTCTCAGCATCACCTCAGAACCACCTTCCTTGGGCCACCGCTTCATGAGAAGGCTCAGTGCAGCCTGACCCCAGGAGCTCACACCAGCACTGCTGGCAACACCAGCTTCCTGCAAGTGAGCCCTGAAAATTCCAGTCGGGCATCTGAAGCGGCCAGTTTCTTTCTAGTCAGAGGCTCTGCAACACTCCGTGTTATCTGTTCTTCCCTGGCCTGTTACAACTCCTCATCCCRCTGACTCATCTGCAGGTAAATAGTGCCCGGGTAACCTGGTGCTCGGCACGAAACCCTCGCCTCTGCTGTGCCTGATCAAAGGCAACCTTCAAGAATGCCCCAGGAAAAATATTTGGCGCACTTTCCCGGCAAAGTGTTTAATAACATTTATCAATCCAAAACCACCACTGCACTGGGACTATCATATGACATATTGGTTGTGTCTACTTATGTTTTCAGAAAGATAACAATGGCTTGAGCTGGTTAATCTATAAAGAGAATTAAGGCACTGTAATGGCACAGGCACACTTGGAAAGGCCCTGATAGCTTCTTTGTTATAAACACAATTTTGCTTTTCTCTTTTCTTCCTTTTCTTAAGACAAACAAAATAGATCAGATGAATAAGTGCCTAACTCTCCATCCCAGAAGCAAGGAGCTCTTTTGATTGTCTTGCTACAAGTAAATTGTTCTCTATGAAAATTTTTTAAAATCTCAATTTAATTTCCTTTTCTTGAGGTCTAAATGTTTAAACAACAAAATGTTTAAATATATCACCTAGAGCAGTCAAAAGAAAACCCATTATGAAATATAATAACAAGATTTTGGGGCTACTGTAGCACCTTGAGTGAAATCAGGGCTGAGAGGGCTGCATTACTGGGTGCCTGCCCACCTCCAGCCTTGTGCATGCTGGAGAAACAGGTTTTCCTCTTACACAGCTGGAAGTCACCCACAAGAATATCCCTTAAGCTTTAACGAGGGGAGGAGTGTGTGCCCCGCTTCAACTGTGCTGCTGAGCTAGGAGTAGGAAAGGGGTAAAAGGAGAAAGGGATTGGTAAGAAACCAATCTTCATTATTGGGAAAGGAAATCAACAATGGAGAGCATGCATAAAAAAATCCACCATAGGCTTTCACTGTGCCCTTTTCAACCTACAATGCATGCATTTGCTCACTCTTGCTTTGATATTTCTTTTTTCTTTCTGTCCTCATCCCCACACTCACCGTGGAGGGAAAGTCAGGTTTGATAAGTTCCCCTAGCCAAGGGTGCCACCATGTCCCCCCAGTAAGGACAGCTGTCTCCTGCAGCTGCCTTCACGTGAGCAGGAAACTGAATGTTAGAAAAACAAACACAATGCCAACCTCTTCATAAATAAACACTCATAACCTTGAATAGGTCCCTGTTATGCAAGGCACACTCTAACACCCTTTCAGGGTGCAGGGCGCCAGAAGTGCTGCAAAGCTGCTGTTCCCAGTGTTTAAGGGACAGCCACCCGGATCTGCAGCCTCTCCCACAAGGAGGAGAGGGTGCCAGCGTGGGGAGACAATCTGCACACACCTGTGTCAGCACTGGCTGATGTCCTATGGCCCCACACACCATGTGGGAACGTAGGAATAAGGGCTCCAGGAGCACCAGGAGTGCTCCAGACATGCTGGTGAGAGCTGAGGTCCCCTGTACTGGGTCAGATGAGGCCACAGGGCCAGSACAGCCATCACCACTAAAAATTAACCTGGCTCAAAACTTTGATGTTTAAAATAAATTACATTTTAAATAAGAGTAAGCTTATTGTTTTCCAGCTCTCCAAATGGTAATTGACTAGGTTTTATGRAAATACTGCCACAAAATCAGTGATAAAAGCCACCAGTGGTAACCATATATGAGAAGGGGCTTGAGCAACCTGTATATGAGAAACCTTGAAAGCAGGGGGGATGAGATGCCAGAATTCCTCAAGAAAATTACCGAGGTGAGAGCAAAAATGTATGGAAGATTCCAGCAGGACCCTCGGGCCAGGGAGGTGCTCTGGGCAAAGCCAGAAAAATCCACCAGAGAGAGGGATCACAAACACATCAAGACAAAAAAGCTGAGAGAAAACAAGTTGGTGCAGAGAATTAAGTCAATAATCAAGTATGAGAACATTAAAGGATCTTCTGCCTAGGGACCCCAGTGCTGAGATCCTGCAGATGTGGGCAGAAAGACTCCCACTTTTCCAGTCAGGAAGGATGTTGTAGAACTCTCCTGTTCTCCAGGAGCATCCTTCTGGGGCTGGCAGGTGAACCAGATGGGTGACACGATGCTCTTCAGCCCTCTTGCAAGCAGAGCAGTCTCAGCTGCAGGCAGAGCGCAGAATCATCTGCAAATAAAACTGCTCCTCTTGTGCCTTTTACTCCACAAGGAAAATACAAACATATGGGAAATCCCACAGGACTACTAATGAAAATTACCACTTCACACCTCCTTAGTGGTTATGATTTTATTTATTGCAGTTTACTTACAAGTGATGGCTATGAGTGGCAGTAGCATTCCAGGGCAAAAATCAGGCTTTGAGCAGAGCACATCACATTCTTAGCTGAGAGACTTGTGGCCTGAGGTATGTAGAGTTCTACACATCTATGTTGCACTTAACCTCACCCACTGGGAGCCTAAAACCATTTGGGTTTTTTGCTCCCATAGTTCTGTTACTTTTGGGTGTGAGTCACACTGGGCTGGCGAGCCCAGGGCAGAGGGTGCTTTTATACCACTGCTCCTCTTAACATTCCTCAAACAAGAGTTTCCTCTTAGTCATCTGCAAATAGAACAGTACTGTAAAAACAATAATGCTAAAAAGCAACTGGTTAATATCTGGCTTTTTTAAGAGTTCAAGAAGGGTTGTGGTAGTAAAAGAGGATGCACTCACATTTATGTTATCTCTTTTTTCCACAAGCTAAGACTTCTTCCCCTTTACTGTTTTCTTCTTGGTCAAAACACAGTTGCTGATTTTAGCATCTGTGAATTTTGCTCTCTTGCACAAGCAGAGATCATACTGATCTTACTCCTTCGAGGCAGAAGTACAGCCAAAGGTTGTTTGACCCCAGGGACGTGTCCTTGTACAGTTGGATGCTGTGCAAAAGCTGCTAAATGGCAGAGGACTCCAATGTTATGTATGAATTGGCTCGCTCTCTCTCTTGGCAGGGATGGGGAGAGGCGAGTAGTGCACATTTCTTTCTTCCTTCAGCCGGTAACAGCTCATCCCTTTTATTGTTGGATGAACCCGGAGGCGAGCACAGGAGGGATAAACACAACAGACCGTGCCTCACTGACCTCCCACTGAACCACAGACAGGAGAGTGAGTCCTCTGGCCCTGGCAGAGCTGAGTTTTCTCCAGCACCTTCACTGAGTTTAGGCTGTGCTGAGACCCCAGCCTGCCCCGGCGGGCATGCTGCCTTTACCCCGTGCGGGGCACGGCCGGGGCCGAGCCTGAGTCACTGGCGGCTCCTGATGCCATTCCTCATCTCTGGCAGGATATGAAAAATGTGTCAAGCCTGGCACACGACAGTAAACATAATCCTTTGGCCTGGCTTTGGTGCTTTCACCAGCCCGTTTTAGTCTGGGCAGTTCGTAAATGATGCTTTCAAGACAGAAGATCAAAACCCCCCTGGCGAGGCTCCTCAGTAAATGCAAAGATGACTTCAGCCGCTGCGCTGAATTACAAAACCCTCTTTTTTTGTCCCACGCCGAAGTATCAGCGCAGTGCTTTGAACGGAGGTTACCTTTATGATTCACGGCATGAATGAGCACTTAGTGTGCGCATACAAGAGCCCTGTACGAATCAGGAAATGGCTCTTTCAGGTCTCCTGACAAAAGGAAGTGAGTCTAAAGCTTGCTAAATTTACAAAGAGGACGTTGGTGAACTTAATCTGGGGCAGGGGGTGGGGGGAAGGGAAGAATCCCTTTTCTTTTCACTGTGGATTGATACACAAACTCTGCATGTTTCTGTACACCATTTTTAACAACAATAACAAAAGAAAGAAATTAAAGGGGCTAAGACTGTGGTGGTGAGGGCTGTCTCCAGCCGCCTGCCTACGATCCTTAGCTGGTACGTGCACACAGCTACGAAGACACTTCTGACTTCGTGCTTCAGCGTCCCCCTCTTCGCTGGGGCAGCGAGAGCTTTCCTGCATCCCTGAGGCAAAGATGTGGGTTGGCACGGAGAGAGCATCACGGCACATTCCTGCTCGGGGCATCCTTCCCTCCTCCTCCGCCCGAGGAGCGGGGGCTCAGCAGGCTCCAGGGCGCCTCAGTGCTCCCTGCTCAGCGCTGGATGTGGCTCACTTTCAGTTCAAAGAAACCGATTGAACGTCTTCAAAGGCACRGGTGCTGCGCCCTGGAGTCGAGCGAAGGTACTCCAGATTAAGACATGGAAGATCCAGATGCAGTGGGACACAGAACAGAGGGTTTTGAAAGACTTTGGTACAGGAGGTGGTAGGTCCTGTGGCTTCACATCATGAGGGCCAAAGCAGGAAGTAAGTTCTCCTCAGAAGGTTATTCTTTTATCCAGGCATGCAGTGGCTGAACTCACTCCTACCCTAAAATGCACATTGCACAAGCCCCTAAGCAAGATGAGGTGCTCTCCCACAGCCCTCCAGAGCTTGTCTGCAGCCTCCAGGACCACAGGCTGCTTTCCTCGGGTAAGACTGGTCAGCCCCAGTGGGTAAAGGACTGCACCACCAACCCTCCTGTCACAGCATCTCTCCCCTCAGCCAAAAAGCCTGGAGTWAGTGACCCATCTTGTTACTTAATGGGCTGTCTTATGAATTTCAGGTTAGCATTGCTGAGCAAGATCCAGACTCTCAGACTACACAKGAAGTACATCCTTCAGCTTTAGTTTCTATCAAATTAAATTCCTGAATCTTGTGAAGGTTTATAATCACACTGTGAACAAAAAGAGAAGTTCCCTGACCAAGCTGTCCCATTGCCCCCACTGTTCCTTTCATAGTGGGCACAAAGACTCTGGGATCACAAGCACAGCTCAGGCTGTGCCATGGCTATTCCCAGGCGCACAGAAGCTAGTCAGCTGGGATCTTCCTGTCTCCAGAAGATCCAGCAAAGCTTAGCCATAACAAGATCATGCCTCAGTAACTGGGGCTAGTGATGGAGCATTGCATCCAGTTCACCTGCCAGAGCTGAACACAGCACACATGAGACTGACTTCGTGTGTTATTTAAACCTTTAAATGTACACACACACACACACACACACAAAAAAAAAAAAAAAAAGGGTAAGGAGTCGTCGAGAGGGCCTGACAGCGTAGTCTAGTGCAGGCACTGCAGGTCTATTTCCAATGCAGAAAGGTATTTTTAGAAGGAGCAGACTGGTAACCAGCTGTGAGATATCCTCAGCCCAAACCCCCTTTGGTTTCACCAGCTTTCAACATCAGTGCAATGGCTACCAGTAACACCAGCTTGAAAATGTGGCTGTGAGAGCAGCACTCTGGAGGAATCCATGAACTTCAAGACAAGGCGAAGTCAAGATCAGACTTTGGTCTTTAAGCAGAGATGGCCAGTGATGAATTTCACTGAAATAAAACAGGAGAAAACACCCCAATTGCATCAATATACCAACATTTTTTCCAGAAGGACCCTAAGAAAGCTGCCAGCTCCAGTCAATTTGAGAACCATTTGMAGTCAAAAAATACCAGATTCAGCTRATGGTACAAAGGACAGGGGGTTGTTGCACAATTAGAAACATTTTTTTTTTTCTGCTAAAACAATTTCTTATTTGTAGCTTAGATATTATCAAATGTTTTCCTTGTAAACAAGAAGCCTTTGTACCTGTCAAAACCCCTCCGGAAGGGGGTTAACCCAACCAGCTGCCAGGCCACCCAGGTGCAATAGCCAACACTGCTTTGAGATGCTGCATCCAGGAAGGTCCAGAGGGAAGTCATGCAGGCCTTCCCAGCACGCCTGAAGAGCCAAAATGCTCTTCATCAATAGCAGTTTATTATGATGAAACTGGCTTTAGAAGTAGCTCAGGATTTATAGGAAGGTACAGAAATAATCATAACAAAACATAAAAAAGGGAAAAAGCAGCACATGTAGCAGGAGTTTATATTTGTCCTGAAGCAAATGTGCTCACACAGAGGTTTTTCTGCCAATAAACAGAGCAGTAACAAGTCCCTTCAACTCCCAGGGCACTGTTTTCTCTAGGGGTAAAATGCAATTCCCTCCACATCAATCCTGCTCTTTATTGCTCTCCTTGAAGGTGACAGATGCAATGACAAATGCTCCAAAACATTTCAGTTACAACTTCTGCTAATAAGTCTGTCTGGGCCCTCCTGCAGTCAGAGTAGTGAGTCTAAACCAGAGTTTTGCAACAAACACTTGTGGCAAAATCTTGTGTGTTTATTCAAGGCTGCAAGATTGTGCACATTTACCCAGGCTAACTGGGTTCTTCCAGGTTGGTGATGCTCCTTCTAGCAAAAGGAGAGGCTATGCTGTCACTTTTGATACGTAACATGCTGCCTACAGGAATTGTCATCCCAATATAGGGCCAATCCAACAACCTCCAGTTCTACAACTTTCACATGCTGCAGATTAAAGATGGTGTTTTTGAGAGAACAGTGCAACCTGGTCCCAACCTCTGCTGGCAGCCCTTGTAGCTGAGGATGCTGAGATGAGAACACTATTTCAGCTGCAGAGAGTCCAGTTACCAAGCCAAAAAGCCTTCAAGTGGAAGGATGACCAAACTGCTGACATGAAGCTTGGGTGGGGAATATACCATTTTTAGCTTACATTGTAATACCCACAGGCAAAGTCTGGCAAAAGGTAACACATGCATGCACAACTTTGTTCCGTGTGTGTGTACACACACACATATATATTTATATTTTTATTTATACCTATTTCAACAGTGGTCAGCTGCTCTCCTGTTCCTCATTAGGGAAGTCTGTGCCAAGAGTGTTGAATGTTTACAAACTCTTGGGCTCTTACCAGCATGAAACTTTTTTTTTTATTTCCTGTAGTTACAAAAAACAGAAGACACAAGGAAAGGATTTCAGCTAAGGCTGTCTTGCTCACACTTTGGAACAATCTCCTTGTCATGTGTGCATGCAGGTGCTTGAAGGCAGTMATTTCCTGCTAGATAAAAGCATTCTGGTTTGATGTCAATCACTTGGGACATTTTTAAGCAGTAGTGTAAATATGCAGTATGAAGATGTGATCATGTGAAAAGCATTTAAGCAATATTTATGTAACCCAGGATTTTTTCGACACGTACATGTGTATATGTAAACAACTGAATTACCAAGTAATCACGTTCTAAAATGCCAACGTGGCATATGCCAAATATTACTGTAAAAAATACAGACATCTAAAGCTATATTCCTAATTCCACGGTAATTTTTCTCTATATGATTGAGAATGCGTAAGTGAAGAACTATCTTTAAGGGCAGAAACAAATCTATGCTTGTACTGCAGGAGTGGTGTAACAGAGCAGTTATAGCTTTATTTCCCAAGTTTCCACTACTGACAAAAACACTACTTTGATCCTCCCAAGCCTGCTCRAACTATGTTGGCAAATTTAAAGTAAAAACAAAACCACACACACACACACCTCCCAAACCCCATGCAAGAACTCTGCTCCCCCTGCTATATCAACATACATCTTTACCAGCCTAAAACAATCAGAAAAACATGCACTGAACATGTTGGGAGATACTGTTTTTCTGCCTGAGGCAACCACATGCCTTAYGCCTGTACTAAAAAAGAGTTGGCCCATTTTATAATGCCCACGCAGACTGGCATTCACATTGCCAAGGTCTGTTTGTTTTTCTCTAAAAGTCTGTGGAATATGCTCAGCTGGAGTACCTAACCATGCAATAACAGGAATACCTAACCGTGCAATAACAAAGATGTTTAAAAGCATTTTGGATTTACTTTGTATTTTCTTCCTTGCTCTTTTTAGAAAGTTAATGTATTATACAAGCACATATTTAATTTCATCCTTCCTCCATTCCTCATATTCGCTGATTAATTAAGGAACATTTAAGGCTCACTAACACAGCTTTAAATGCCCTAAGATACTTGGATTAAAGTAACTTGTAATGCATCATACCCCAAAAGAGAGACTCATGGAAATGACAACAAATGATGAAAGGATTTTATTGTGCCAAGATTTCAAAATGCTGGAAATCCTTTTGTATATCACTCCACATCAGTTTTTCCTCCCCTGCCCTGGCTGAGAATAACGGAACAGCTCAGTTATTCTATAGCTGGTTCCCACCACCATAACGTTCTGGTTCCCATTGTGCTGCGCATTCAAGCAAAAACAAGAACAAACATTATCAGCTCCATTCCCATCCATCCATCAGACAGGAACTCACAGATGCTTCATTACACACCTCCCGCTGGCACTGATGAGGCAGAAGACTTGTATATAAAGGAGGGCGGGGGACTCTGACAAAACACAAGGGTCATTGTAATTGTTCCCATTCCCAATTCCATACGCTCATGTTAGCCAAAACATCATAATACTTACAGCTTTTCCTCTCTGGTAAAAATACAGGCACTGTCAACACTACCCCAAGAACCTTTCTGATTGTGCAAACATCACATGCATGAGTTTAAAGAAGACAAGAGGAGGAAAAAAACTGGACCATTTTGTGTAACTGGAATTTTATTTTATATATAAATAATAAAGAGACTGAGGGATTTTGAGACTTCCTACTTGCAATGTTGATCCTGCAATGGGACAAGCATGGGCAGACTTGAGTCCCACTGCAGAACAGAGGACGAAGTCTCAAGACTGACCAAAACCACGTAGTGTCCTTTCACAGAAGCCATAACAGAAGCCTGAGCAGCAGATCATCCAACTGTCCTGAGGCAGAGGGCAGATTAGTCACATTCAGAATGGATTCAGATTCATATTCATTTTTCTTGGGAAATTGTTGCTCATATCTATATTTTTATTCACCTATAGCCAAAGAAAGGGGACAGAGGTTAAGGGGGAGAGGAAAGAGGAGAGAAAGCAGAATTAAATTTATCATAGGCCTTTTCTTTCCATTGTCAAAGTGCAATAAAATTTTTTTTATGTGGCAAGTTCAGCAAAATCTATTTGAGGAACATTATCAGTACCAATTTACTTGCAGTAGAGATATTTAACTCTTCATTTAACTGACATTAGAGCACTAATGATCATGTCTGTTCTGAAGAAATCAATTCCCATAGCTGAACTAAATGGAAATACAAAAGAGAAAGAACACAGCAACCAAACATCAACTAGAATCTTGTATAGCAAACTAACTTTCTCAAAAAGAATTCTTTTAAATTCCCATCAAATGCATGTTTTCCTAATCTTACTCTGGTGCAAGATTAGGGCAATTTAACTCAAAGAAATGGAATTACATAAATATAGATCTGGAACAGAGTGAAAATGAGATATGCTATCCTCATGGAAAAACACAAAACCCTGTCACTTCCGTGCAACTCCTAAACACAACAGCTGGATAAAATTAAAGCTTGCTTCTCCCACAATGGGATGTGGTTTGAGCTGAAGTTTGCATATAATTTTTGATGACAAACAAACTATAACAAAAGGAGGTGAAATGCTGCTGGTTTTTGGAATGGAGAAATATGTTGCTGTCTCCAACCCAAAGTGATTTTTTCCTTGGCTGACCATTCACACTTCAGAGACCCATGCTGCAGCAAGTAATTGAGGAAATGAGATTGCCTTTATTTTAATAACCACATTCAACTAGGAATATTATCAACAGTTGAAAATACAGTGAGACTTTCAGGACTGATCTCATTCAGTATAAAAAAAAATGTGTCTTTTCAAAGATCACAGCAGTGTTCTCCAACCTTTGGGATCACCCAAATCCAACAAAATATCTGGACTTGGGCATGGAGTTAAACGGGATTTGATTTCAAGCACAAGTAACAAATCGCCACCCCCGCAGAACAGCTGAAATTGATACTGAATTGAACTTTCACCATCTGGTTGCTCTAGGTCAAAAATCCAGCAGTTTCCATGTGTCTCCTCCAGAAACAACATGTGGTGAAGCACGTAGGTTTCAAAACCAGGAGCACCCAGGTACTCCAAGCTCCTGGGCAATTTATCCTCCCTCTCTTAAAACCTTTCCCAAACAAAGAAAATGTGCCTGAAGCAAAAAGCTGACATTTCAAAAAATGAATAAAGGCCTAACAGGAATTATATTAATAGTAAGAATAAAACCTATTTATGGACTTCTGTTTGGAATGAACTCTGATATTTGTGCAGTGTCACAAACAAAAGTCCAATTTTCTTGGCGTTTTATCATGTAGTAGATCTGTCCTAATTGACAATAAGCACAACAATATTTCAGTGCATTTTAGAGAGGCTTTTTTTCCTCTTGGTTCTCTTGGGATTTTTTACGCAAAAATAAATATTAAAAAATCCTGCTATTATTTTTTAATTTTTATTTTACATGACTATTTTACAAACTACTTGGAAAACATGTATTCTTAAAGACTTCATACGTCAAAAGGGAAAACTAAGGTACTCAGTACATCAGCCAGTCAAAAACCTCATATTGCTGTTGTGAGAATTAAGCTATAGCAGTTAAAAACACATCAAGGGAAACAACATTAGAAACCAGTTTTGCTTTTAAAGTTGCCCATGGAACAGTGGAATGCTGCTGCTCAGCAGATGTGTGCATTCCATCACAGCTGCAAACATATGTGACTGATGGTAATGCATGGAAGAAAAAATTGGTGCAGTTTGTCAGATCCGGACTCTATTTACACAGTTGGCAGTAAGGAAAAAAAAATAGAATTTTTCTGTTATATGGAATACTACACACAAAAATTATGAGGAGTCCCTACAATGCCAGGATACCTTTTTCTGACAAAAAATARATTTTTAACATGGTGCAAAAATAATACAGGGTAAAGGGAAGCAAGTACAAAACATGCTCAGAAAACACATTCTTTATCAACTGAAAACAGAGCAGAYATTATCTGACATTTTGTGCTACATGATGTCCAATTACATTGTGATTATTTGTAATAAGCCTCAAATACAGAGTAATTTTTATCCTGTGAAACCAAACCATATTAAAAAAGTCGAGAAAATGTTTTTGTTTTGCTTTCTAGAAACTGTAACCATAGGACTTGCTTGAGTTTAAAATTCAGCCCCRAGTCAGAAACAGAACTGGTGTCAACTCAAGTTTCTGCCTTGGACAACTTGGAAAAGCTGCCTCCATTTCCTCCATCTTCTGTTCCCAACATGTCTCATTTGGGAGCCGCATTAACATGAAAGGTCAGGCACATCGTGGACTCTTACAGGCTGTAAGACAATGCTGTACCCTGGCACTGACAAATCTTTAGAGAAAACAGCAGAGAAGAGGTTTCTTTGCCCTCCTTCATACTTGTACAAGCGTGACAAAGAAGGCAAAAAGGCTTTTGGTATGGGAGGCAGAAATGGGAAGAAGAAAAAAGAAAATAAAAGGCCAAACCCAACCAACAATACAATCACAAGACTTAGTTCAATTAACTCAGAATCCTTCAAGTAGGCATCTATTTACTTGTTATGCTCTGAAGATGAAGAATTTAGATTCCTTAACTTATATAGCGTTAAGGAGCACGCATATTCTTGACAAATGTTAAGACATAAAAAAAGACATTAAGAAATAAAATTATCTGTCCCCTCTTTCCTCATCAATATGAAGAAGATAACTACAAGTCAAACTTTCAAGTGTTCAGCTTTTCCAGGTTACTTTGCTGCTTAGCCATAAACTATTACCAGTCTTTATCCTTTACCTGTTTGATGTCAGGTGATGTAGAATTCTACTTCTGGGGTTGCTCTTTATTTGAAGCAGCATGGACTTCCAGGGGCTTGTCACTCACTGCATCACCCTTGAGGAAGGAAAAATGTGCACACAATTTCAACTGAGGCAATCCATAATTAATATTTTTGCCAGAACAGAAACCTTCTTCAAAAGCTGAAACAAAAATGTCTTGCAAAATCAAGTGGTTCATGAGACTAATTCAGTATAATACACTCAGATATGATCTTATACCAAACACTTTCCAGACTTTAGTCTTCCTGTAGTTAGCCAAGCAATTAAAGGATTTGAAAGAACAAGTAGTTCAACAGAAGTGCTTTAATTGACTCATTTTGCCTGTCCTAATAACAGAGGATGAATACCCATAGAGTAGTTGCTATTTTGCATTCTCTGAATTCTGTGTGGATTTATACAATAGGTCTCTTACACCTCATACCCTTTTAGAGAGTGTTCTCACACTTTCCCCAAAATAAATGATAGAAATCAAAGAATGAAGAGCAGCTTGTTACAGCGTCTGGTCTATTTGCCAAGATGCTGTAACAAACAGGCATTTGATTACAGCTTTAAGCAGATATCAATAAAAAAACTTAAAGGGCCACACACATGGCTTGGGGGCTGAAGCACAGGAAATACAGGGACTGGCTGAGATGAGGGTCTGTTCAGACTCATGAAGAACAGACAAAGGGGGAACCTAATTCCTATCCACAATTCCTTAATGGGCATTTATATATTTGGAAGAGTTAGGTTCTCAGAGGTTCACATCAAAAGGACAGGGGAAAAAGAACAGAGCAGCATGGCAAATTTCTCTCAGATCTAAGGGGCAAAAAACTATAAATGTATCACACCACTGATCACTGGAGCACTGGTTTTCCAGAGAACTTTCTAAATCTCCACTCTTGGAAATATTCAGCACAAGGCCTGAACCACCAAATCTAACTTTGAAACTGCCTCTGCTTTGAATGGGGGGGTTGGGTGAAATGATCAGAGGTGGCACCCAGCCTCAATTGTTCTTAAATTCTACACGTGGAAATTAAATGGCATTTCTTTTTCATTCTAGAAGGATATTTTTACCAACATGACTTCAATAAGGAGATGACTGGTGACAGGAACATGGCTTCACTAACGRCAAAGTGTGCCTGACAAATTTCGTGGCCTTCTACAACAGGTTACGAGAGTGCTGGATGAGACAAGCGTGACTGATGTCACCTATCTGGACTTGTGCAAAGTATTTGACACTGCCCTGTGGGACATCCTTGTCTCGAAACTGCAGAGGYGTGGATTTGATGGATGGACTACTCACTGGGTAACAAAATTGGCTGGATGGTCACACTCAAAGAGCTGCAAGTCAACAGTTTGATGTCTGAGTGGAGACCAGCAATGAGTGGTGTTTAGATTAGGTATTAGGAAGAAATTCTTCACTGTGAGGGTGGTGAGGCACAGGCACAGGTTGCCCAGAGAAGCTGCTCATGCCCCATCTCTGGAAGTGTTCAAGGCCAGGTTGGATGGGGGTCTGAGCAACCTGGTCTAGTGGAAGCTGTCCCTGCAGAGAGTTGGAACTAGATGATCTTTAAGGTCCCTTCCAACCCAAACTGTTCTATGATTCCATAATTCTAAACATGATGGAAAATGTAACAAAAGAAGCCAGAAGAGACTGGAAAACATTTCACGGAATGGGTCAAATTTCTACATTACCAATTAAACACAATAAGGCACTAAGTCTCTGAGATCCTGCATATGCTTCACTGGAGATAYGGACTCAGTATATCAAGATTCAATTATGAAGATAATTCTTAAATTTCTTACTCAAAAAATACCTAGCAAGAACTTTAAAAGGTAATTCTTTTAAAAACCCATTTTGTTTTGATTACTACCCTGGATATCTCATAGTAGAGGAAATCACATCCACAAACCACACCCATTTCAGAATAATGGTCTACTCTGTAATTTGCCTGTACAGGAACTTGTACATTATGACATTTTACTAAAATTTACAATGAATAATCTGACTAATGATGCCTCATCTCTGGGTTTACTCAATCCTGAACAAATGAACTAAAAATAAGTTGCTCACAGAGAGGTCTGTGTTTTTCCAGTTTCTTGTTTTAACTTGTAAAAAGCAATTATCATCTAGGTAAGCTTTTTTTTTTTTTTAAATGCCTGAAAGACGAAAAAAATCCAGTGCAACACACACACACACACTCACACACACACACACAAGGAAACAGGGGTCTTGCTAAGTTCCTTTGTTTCTGTGAGCTTAGGAGATCTCAACACAGGGCTTGCCTTCACTAGAACTATTAAGTCTGAGTTATCTAATTCAAACCAATCCACTGCTAAACTATCATTCCTCACACAAAGACATTTTCTGAATTAGCAATTAAGAAGTTCTTTTAACTCAATCCACTGTGTATGCTCACTATGTAAATAGTGAGCGTGAGATTGCTCAAGCAGTAATGTAAGTTAGCCAGAAAAGGACTTCCTGTGGCACAGGCACACATAGTCTCACAAAAAAGTGTCAGAGTTCTCTAGCACAAACAAAAGCAGGTCAGAAACAAAAAATGTGTTTAGATCAATGACTCAGAAGACAGATTTCCTCTGTGCCAGGGTGCTCTCTCATAATCAGAAGCAGGCACATATTCAAAACAGCCTTTCTACTTTCTGGCTCAACACAACCACTCCATAACAAATCCGGGTGGCCAGAGGAGTTCACACATCAGAGCTCTATCCCACAGCAGAAGGGGAAATATTTTGCATTCTTGTGTTTCTGACCGTTTCAAGCGAAAGGTGACTGATACCTCCATAACACATTCATTATAAAGTGCTCAATACATTGAGATCCATGGGATGAAAAAAAGATAAAAATCATTATTTGAATCTGAAAATGACACTGGAACTATGGGGACCATACACAATGCTTTTTGTAAAGTTTCAGTACATGAGTGATTAAAAAGCACCCCAACTTAGCTCACGGTATCTTACAGACATAAAATGAGACCTTAACTTTAAATAACAAACTTTACAAAAAACCCACAATGATTACTCTGAAAAATTCCCATCCATAGAGAGAAAATCGCCTCAAAGCAAACTAGCTAAATGTCAAAACCCCAAATGTGTGTTGCCTTTTCCCCTCACATTAGAGCCAAGCCAGGTGCAGAAGTTTCTGTTGCTACCTCACAAGTCTTCCATATGGTCAGGCCCCTTTACAATAATCTTAGAAATTATAACTTCAAAGGTAGCTAAGGTAGGTATACATCTCTTATACTTATGAAAACTCTTGAAAGGGAGAGTATGGCCGCCAGAAAAAAACCCAGCAGCTGCAAAAGAAAAACAAAGGCTCACCTGGGCTCACGGATTAATAATTTAYCTTTTATTCTGTCCTCTTTTGTTTGCAATGTATTGCTTAGAATGAAGAGAACATCACTGGCTTACCTTATTCACCCTCCTCCAGTCAATCAGTAACTTACTCTTCTTTTATTTAAGTTGAGCTTGAACTTAACTCTCACAAAAATATGAAGTACTTTCAAAAATGTTGCCCTAAGCTGCCCTTAAAAAGACCAACTTTTTGTAGAGTAGATTCTTTCTGTCCATTCCACCTCTAACACATCTGAATTCCCCACTGCCCATACTAAGGATCTATTCCAAAAGAAATAATAAAGTTTTATACTGTTGTTGTTCTTACTACCAAACAATAAAAGAAGGGCATGTGACAGAAAACAGCATTTTCTGCCAGAAGTAATGTTTATCTTTTAGTTCAGATGATCAAATTTTTGCTTGCCTGTTCAGAAGCTACCAAAGACAAGTCTTACAACCATTTTCTGTAGAAAGCAGCTCTTTCAGCTGTTTATGTTGTGTTTTAAAAGATGTCCAAAACACAAGTGACTTAAAAACTCTCTTAAAACACAATTTAAGGTTTGCTATGGTCACAATCTGTGATGCTGATGGTAAGGCTCCCCAGTCAAAACACTGATGCCACAATTTTCACCAGAGCTTTCAGGTGAGAAAGGTCCAGGTCCACAATTTCCTTGAAGCTTATTCTGAGCAAGTGCAGGAAATCAGCACCCAAAGCTGAGCCCTCTTTGCACCTGGAAGCACTCTGTAACCAGTTAGCACTTAATAAAATACCCAGAGACAGCCATAGAGACAGTTGTCACTGGTGGTGTCCAGCAACACACCAGACGGGAATGGAAGCCAAATGATATGCTGTAAGAGTTTCTCTCAATCTCTGAAGCTGAGAGGGAAATTAGTTTTTTGTGAAATGTTATTACTAGTTGGGGCAAACCGGGAAAGAGCAAACACAAGAAGAAAGGAACAAGGGCTGAAAAGGATGGCGTTTTTAGAGCTCTGGTGCTGTTCTGGTCTTACAAGATTTGCCACTTCAGTGAAAACAAGGGGTGCCCAATTCAGTGTTGCGGGAAGAGAGAAAATCCAGAATTGTTAAAAATACAGCAAAAGTTTGAATGGTATAGTGCTGCGGTGCTCCAGCCTTAGTTATCAAAAGGCAGTCTGCCACATAGCAACATTCCCTAGATATCACTCACTTTACGTTTCTCCTCGTCACAGAACCTTGAGCTTTGTAACAGGTTAGCTTGATTTGAAATTCCCTCTAACTATATTGTGATTAGCCAGTTTAAATTTGTTCCTCCTCTGAGATGTTTCATTGGTTTTCTCTCATGTATCTGTATACTCTGATTGGTTACACTCTGTTATCCCTACCCCTTAAAGCAGCAGAGACAGAGCGGGTAGGGGTCTCTCTGCTAACTCCCTTCAAGAAATGCACCCTGTCCTCCAGGGCAGAGAAAAATAAAACTTTGAATATGGTTGCAGAGGTCCGTCTCTCTCATTCCTTTTACCTTCACTGCTGCCTCTGTGAAACTACCTGCGGTGAAAAGCTGTCAGCTTCTGTGGACTGAGAAAAACCCAGCAGGTGGCTCCGGCCCCAGCTGGATACAAGCAAGGGCGTGAAAAAGCGACAGTATAGAGACAAGACGAAGTGAGAACTAAGTGAAGAAAATTGTTTTTCTATGTGCTTCAGTATATATTTGCTCATTGGCTGGAACAAAACCTGGGTTTAAGTGACCTGATGTCATAACACGTGCCCTTGTCACTTGAAGACAGAGTTATTACAGCATTGAGAGCTCATAACCCTACAGACAACACAACAGTACAAATTATGCAAGTGCTGAAACCAGAGGCAGAAGATGAAGGGTAAAAAGGCTGCATTTCATTAAAATAAACATCAAATGAGCTGACTAACAAGCAAGACCCAATTGTTAGAAACTCACAGGTGGTATGCATTCAACTGTGGCTCTGAAATTCCTATCTTTAAGCTTTCTTATCTTTCAGTTTTCTGTAAATAAATTAGAATCAGTTTGCRTAGCAAACCACAGTCCTTAAGGTTTATGCTATTACACAAAATCCTCAAGCTGCTGCTGTTCGTCTATCCCTCTGGCCTAAGGAGAGCTATCAAAGCTGACAAACTCGGCCAGTATTAAATACAGATTGCTGGGGGGAGAATAAAAAGGAAAAAAAAAGCTGCAATTCCAGTGGTGCTAGCCAGTCAACAGTTCAGCTAGTTCAACACTTTCGTAGGCATCGGAAGGCAATAAGTGTAGAAGAAAAACATAGAAAAAGATGATCTTGCATGAACTATGCTATTATTGGGCAGAACAGAGGGACCAGTTACTCACCAAGACTAGCTGCAGGCATGCGGGGTGTGAGCCTTCATAACTGCAAAACCCCAGGAACGAAAGTCTGATGCTGCCTAAGGCTACTCAAAAAGGTTTCAAACACATCATTCCAAAAAACTGCATAAAGGCATAAAGTAATATGATTCTCTAAAAATTTTGCACACTAAGACAAACAAGGTTGGAGGGGCAGATCTTCCATTTCACTGTCACTTCCCCTGAAGTGGTAATATAAACGCTGATACCAGTTCCACTGATTTTTGTCAAATTATTTCTTGTGAATAAAGATCACTCCAGTAAGCAGAATATTTTCAGAAGATAAACCCTTTAAAATACACCTGGACCTCCCAACTAATGGTTACTTTTCTTCTCCCATCTCTACCTTGAAGAAGAAGTASAAAACTGTCCACTTTATATAGAGATAATATAGAAGCTGAAAAGCTACTCCTGCTGTTTCTTATTAGGAAAATGTTTCATCCTTATGGAAATAAAAACCATCAACACTGATTTTTGCTTATGGCATTTGTGTAGTTATAGCAGAGGAGTTTTATCTTGACATCCCGAAGAGCTGCTTTCTTCAACAGCATATTAAAAACCTTCATCTGACTGACTTGCTCTACAGAGTGTCTGCAACCACAGTGTTTTGAAATGTAGGCACAGAAGGTCCCAGAATTCATCTTTCTTGGCAGCACTCAGAATTCAGTTGATATGACCTCAATTTGGCACAGGTTTTTGTTTCATAAAACCTTCAGAAAATTAACATACCAYATTTATTTTAATGACATATTGCTGCACAAACATGAAGTTATGCACAGCTGTGGTACCTATGACTATCAAACAAATTATGAGCAATGTAACAAATTAACAGAAGCCAAGAAGAGCCACCCATATATTGCTTGACTATTTGCAAGAATCCTTTTGTGTAGCAACAGGAAAATGCTGGAGTAAATGTCACAAAAACAAGAAATAACATTTGCTCTGGCATAGTTTCATGAAATGGGTTACATCTGCTGCAACAACAACTCAAGCGTAACAGTTAGACCTGTCTTCACTAGTTAAGTAATCTAGCTGCCTAGAATGACAATAAGAAATATGTATACAAAAGTAACAAAATTCTTTCACAGGGTTGTCAAACTAAGAAGTTGCAGAATCTATCCTAGAATGCTTTGCCAATTTTAGTATATGAGAGTTAAAAGTATTTTCTTCCATGACACTTCTGTATCAGTAAAAACTGCAATAAAAATGGAACTTAAACAGAAATTCTTTTGCTTGAAAAGTTGATACTGATTTGGCGGATCCCACAATCCATATGAACAAAAATTACTTTTTTGCACTGGTATAACCACACAGCACCAAAAACAGACTGAAAAGGTTTTTCTAGGGTAGACTTCACATCTCAGAGCTCATGGTAGGGAGAAACCAGTGCTTTTATGTATAGAAAAGGTACACATTTTTATTATTAAGTGTGACTGACCACATCCTGATAGAACATCACAATGCTATCTTAAAAAAAACCCCACCAAAACAATTAAACAAAAACAAAGCAAACCCACTGCTACCTGCCCAAATTCTCAACTATGTATTTCATATGGTTTCACCAACTCAGGCCAAAGGAAGCTTCAGAGCAGACTTCTTCCATTAAAAATACTTCTCAGTCCACATTCTAGCCAAAAGCATGTGACTTTTTACAACTGCTGTTCAGCTTCTCTGCACACCAGGGGAACAATACCCTCTCTTTAACAACTTCAGAGGACAAAGTACCAGTAAGGCCGTTTGTCTCAGTGGTAAGACATCCCTGAACATGGGAAATGCAGGCAGTTTCATCAAGTGGGTATTATTTCTTCATTTGAGTAACAGGATTTTTGGATCTTGCCTAATTCATCAAGTTACACAGCAACAGTTCACACTAACAGTATCTGAACAACAGATGAACTTTAGGAGGACACCAATCAACTGGCACTTTGCTCCTTTCTGCAAGTAACATGTTTCAGCAACTAAGGGGTGTGGTTTAAAGATCCTGCAAGGAGGAAGAGAAAGAACTGTGTTTACTTAGTGGTCTCTGCAATTTTGCATGTCGTTTCTCTGCTGAGGCAGTAAGTGCTTGAATAAGCCTTATAATAAGATGAAAGTGTCAAAAGTTTTTGCTTTCCAACAACAAGCACGTGTCTCCTTTTGAAAGCCAGGCACACAATAAAATAAAAAATTCGCTATTTTTTATTAATGTTGTCAGTTTGTCTTTCTGAAATATTTTAACACTGCCTTTTTTCTTGAGATTCTTTTTGACAGCCTAGGTTTTAGGAAAGGTACAGAACGATTACTTAACCTTTGTTTATTCAAAGTGCATTTACTGAAGTGCCTTGGGCCAATACATGATGAGTATCCACTGATCAAAGTCTCCACTCTCAGAAGACTCAGCAACTGCCAGGACAAGTGAGCATTTCTCCAACCCCACTTATTTGGAATTAGTCCTACACCCAGCCCTACCTAGGGAACTTGGTCCATCCCCAATTCAAGTCTATTCAAGTGCAATTGYGTCTCCAAAACATCTCTCCCAGCAGCTGTTCCCCTTATGTCTTAGGCCTCCAGGCTAAAAATACCGTGTTCTGGTCAGATAGGACTTGTGGTTTACAGCAAGCTGTACATCGCTGTTAACCTAGCACGAACTGCTTCTAGTTGTGAGCTACGGCTCAGTCAGGAGGCCCACAGCAAAAGACCAAGACTTTCCACTGGTTCAAAGTTGTTTTCAAATCACCTGTTGGTTTTGCCAGGCTACATTAAACAACTACAATAAGAGGTGGGAAGCGGTCTGCAGTAGAGCAGCAGTTTGCATCTACGGTACAAGTATACCTGCCTAGAAATCAGGAATTGAATTCACAGTGAGTTTAGAAGTGAATTTGAAACGACAGAAGCTTTACATTACACACCTGAACTTTTACTTCTTTAAGCAGCAGTTAAAAAAAAACCCTGAAAACCTTACAGGCTCTCCCTGGCACACATTTCCAAACGGAATTTCTTAAAGTTTAATTTGTAATAAGCCTAATGTTTTTCCACAGCTTAGAAAGACAGAATGAAATATTTCTCTTCAGAAATAAAGGCCAAGGCACAGTGGGAAAACACCCACTGTTGTTCATAAATTTTTTGTCTGAAAAGGCAGTGGTAAATTCAGAAATCAAGTTCCTCAGACTTCTTACCTTATCACTTTTTTCCCCTGATTTCTTCTTCTTAGGATTATCCTTCCAAAGAGATTCTACAGCAATATATCCTTGAAGACTCCAGTCATACAGCTGTGTGCCAGCAACCTTTGAAACAAAAGTTTTTAGAAAACATGAACTTAATAATCTGGGGAATATTACTTTGCTTCTTGTTTAAGAAGTCTCAAAACACAAGATGTTTAACTCTTCCTATTCAAGTTCAGCATGTGCAGCATTAATAAACATCTTAAAAAAATTATGCATGAGGAATAAGAAAAAACTTTCTAAAAAACTGTTTGCAGACTACTTGAAAACACATCTGTACAAACAGGAGTGGAATGATACTGCAKGAAAACAATTCTGGTTTTCTTAGTATTTGACATTCAACATAATTAACATATGCAAAGTATTTCTTAATTTGACCATACCCATTTCAAAGACCAAAAAAACCCCTCTACTTAGTCTATTGCTATTTTGCAATTTTAGATTTTCTTCTTATTTGTTGTTTAGAATTTGCTGATAGATGGCCGTAATGAATAACCAGCTGTCAACTCCCAAAACAGAACATAGCTAGGAAAGACTGTGTTTGCTGTATTACACCAACAGCTATTTTACAACAGGAAAAGTCCCTAAGTCTAATAAAGCAGTATCCCTCGTCCCTTATGTGACATGGAACTGTAATACTCATAGCACCCTTTAAAACTAAAGAGTGTTGGGTTTTTATAGCAAGGCTCAGGTCTATACTCACTTTCGTATCACTATCAGTTTCTATATAAAGAACAGCAAAATGGACAATTTGCCCAACTAAACAGCTATTAAACTAAAAAAACTTATGAAATCAAGAACTATGAAGGTATTTCCCTATCTTCCACAGCAGACAAAGCTGAAAAACCCAAACTCTGAGAACAGGTCAAGCATAAATATTTCTGAAAAAGTTTTTGAATTACATTTTTAAGTTTCTTCCAGTCTCCCATCAATTCACTGCTCAGACGTTTCCTGAGCGAGAGGTGATTTTTATGTGTGTAAAAAGGCCCACGGAATTTCCCTTCTATAAACTTTTTGCATGGGGTTCAAGAGGGAGTGCAACTTTTTAGCAACCTTGTGCCAAGCGGTTCTACTGCTGGGTACACATGGTGTGAAGAACCCCTTCCCCTTATTTGTCTGATTTGTAATTAGCAAGAATGATTCCACCAGTTACTACCRCAATTGTCCAAGGATGTGCTTCTAGGCAGAGACCACGTGCTACCTTACAAAAGAGGCTATGTAATAAACAGAATTAAAACAAAACAAATCCAAATCAGCAACTACACTCCCAAGTCACAACTAAATCCAAAATGTAGCCTGTCTTAAATACAAAGTAGCCTTTTTGTCACCATATTTGACCAATTGCTTTGGTTTTAAACAAATCCATCGGATGCACTGGGTTTTCTCTATAGCTGAAAGTGATAAGGGTCATCAGAAAAAAGCACACCAACTGAACCAGTTAAATCTCCCAAACTGTCCAATTTAAATATTACAGGTATACACAGTTATTTTGTTTTTCAGTATCAGAAGTGTTCATTCTCAAGCACTTCAACAAACCAGTTGGCTCCTCTGAAAAGATGGCATGACCCCTTCTGCAAGCACTTCAAACCTACCAGGACTGAAAAATAATCACAATAAACAAAGGGGGTATTTTGTCTGCAATGATACTGAGGACACAGCTATCAACATAAAATGAGAAAAAAACAGCTATCCATAAGCTATTTTTTGCTTCTGCTTAAAAATACTCCACTAAAATACTTAAAACCACACTAAATGCCTAACAGTACAAACTTTAAAAAATTCTTATTACAGAAGTCATATGACCAAGTGATTTATGAATTGCACTAAATGAGAAACTGGTCATTCATGCCGTTGGATTGAAGTAGCTACWTCACAAGGTACAGCAACCCAGACACTTTAGTCTGCCAAAACCAACCAATGTTTCAACAGTGCACACACCTCCCAAGAGCYAGGACCCACACACGCCTTCCCTTCACAGCTGAAAAATACAGTTCTAGACAGACTGTAAGTGCAAATGACAAGGTCAACATGCTAAAATACCATCACTGTTTAATCACCACTGTAAGTAGGTTTCTATGCTAAAGTTTGAACAAACAAGTTCAAAAGTCAGATCAAGTGGTTCTCAACAGGGACTCTGAAAGTTTGAAGTGACCATGGGCCACAAACACCCATACTGGGCATTACCGGGGTAGAATCGGTGGTCTCCAAGGCCTAAGGTACATGTAAATGAGCTTCCATATTTTAATTCCACATAGGACCATAAGTATAGGACCACAACCATAACTTTGATTATACTGGATGTTATACAGAATCACGTACATACAGAATTTTAATTAGCAATTCTTTGTTTACACTGCACGCTGAGAAACTAAACTGAGAATCCACTGGTTTTTCTACATTCACACTGTTTACAAAGCAGTCAAAGTGCCATTYCACATGCATTCGGCAGCAAACATGGATCAAGTGACCTCAACTCCTGCTTTTCTACTCACAGTTCCTGGAATCATGTCCTGCTCTCAGCTGTGCCGGTACAACTGTTTGTGCCTTATAGACTGAACCAAGTAAGGGATGAGGTATAGGTTCAGAAGACACAGAAATAATGTGGTTTGTTGTCAAAGAAACAAAACTTGCGCATTAGGAAGCTTTTCTTTCTTTCAAGAAGAATGAAAGYACTTTAGGAATACAGTACTTTAGGAAATTTGAAAGGTTCTAATAATAAGGAACAAATTTAATTCTAATGATAGAGTGATTTAAATAACTACATAATGGAAAGTTCTTTCCAGATGGAAGATAAGCCACAGTAAATACAAAATATTTTCAGTATATTATGATTAGCTACAAAGCAATACAGTTTCAAAACAGTAGTTAAGGTTTCACTAGAACAAAATAAACTTTAGTATTAAATCCAGTTCCCCTACCACATATACAGTCTGACTTTTTGTTCAAAGTTATAAAAAGTAAAGTAATACTGGTGAGGAAATAAATCCCTCACACATTTGTGATTCATTAGAATGATTACTAAAGCAGGGGAAAAAAGATAAAGAGTCTCTGCATTTCTTCCATCTCCAGTTAGATGATTAGTGTTTGAAACCTCTGTATTACCAAGAATGAGCTCTGTTGCTACAACTTCAGTTAAGAATTCATACATTGTAAATAAAGAAACATTTTTACTTCCAGATGAATTAAGTGTTGGACCTCAACTACAAATACATTTTGCTGTGTTTATTTCCAACTCTCCAATGGAAAGTCTTAAATAAGTGGAAAGGAAAAAAACACCCCATAAATAAAATAAAACAACATAAGACCCAATGAAGGGAATTATACAACTGTAAATGAAATAGTGATGACATACTTAGGTGTGGAAGATAAATAAAAAGAACATTAAAAAAGAAAATAATTAAAATATATATTCCAGAATATTTTCTCTACTGTTTTATTAACTTGGAAGTGAGCTTTGTAGTGCAGGCATCCCTTTCTAGGCCCACAGAAACTTTCTGAAAGGCTTATGAAACATTTAAAAATGATTAATAGAGAGGAAAGTCTTTCCAATTTCAGATTAAAGCCTAAAAATTATGGATGGTAAGATATTATATGCTTAAGACTTTGCTTTTTTAAGAAAAGAAAGGCACAAGAGAGATTAGAGGAACCAAAACAGTATCTAGGATATTAGTCTCCCCACAGAAGTTTCTAAATTCATATGTCTACTGTCCTGACCAAGTCAACAAAGCTAAACCTATTCCAATCTCCTATCAGATTTTTCATTACAGTCAAACTAAGAACTGTGAATTAATCAAAGAGCAATCATGCACTTCAAAGTCCTCATAAAGTAAACAAAGTATTGTGAAGCTGTTAGCAGCAAATCCATAGTTAAGACTGAACTGAGCTTCTTTGAAAACAGTAACATCAGTTTGAACAGCGTTCAATCGCTTCCCACTTCACTCTTCAGAAGGCAACTAGAATTTTAATACACAGTTTCCAACAGAAATGCCTAAGCTTCTTAAATTTTGACGGGTTTTTTTTCCTGCCACTTGTGTAATTTTCACTCTCTGAGAATAAGTCAACAGAATTATCTGTATTTAGAGCATCTGAATCCTGGAAGCATTAAAAAAAGATTCCATCAAAGATCAGAGTATCACCACACTGGCAGAGTTCGAACTCAGCAGTTTTGACTCTCCCTAAGTCAATGACCTTTCAGTTTTCAAAGAACATCATATGTTCTTGAGAATACCATATTACCATTCTGACATCTCAGAGTTAGTCACAAGTGGCCAATAACTAGATAGCAAATTTACCACAGGCCGAAATACAAAGAATTTCTGACAGACAAAAGTATGTGCACTGTGAGTGCTTAAAAGCTGGATTTGAAACAGAATGTGGTGGAGAACTGAGGAATCTACCAATACAACTAAGTGTGGACAGCAAGGCACATGATCTCACATCAGCAGGGGCTGTAAGCAATTCTCTGGTCTCTTTCGTTCTTTCTTTCACAGGAAACCCACTTAAGCAACTGCAAGTTAACATGTTTCTTAAGTGCCTGAAACAACAAATCCATAAACAGGGAAGGCATCCAATAAGTTTGCAGCAGAATTCTTACCCCATTCCAGAATGTGCATGCTATCTTTCTTAAAACCCTAAGCAACAAAAAGCAGAAAATGTCAGTAACATGTATCTCAAAATGTTGTTCTGATGACTTCCCTACAGAAACTCCTTTTTTATTTTCTTTCTTTCAAACACTGTTTTCATTTGCTCTCAAGATATTTCAGGCTTCCTTAGCATCGTAAGTAAACACACAAACTGTACTCACAAAGCATATTTATGTTAATTTAGTGTTACATGAGGTTAGAGATTCAGAAAGGAAATTATGTTCCTCAAACTGAAGACACTACTGCAGATGTTAGAAAAAAAAAGGTCACTAAAAGGAACAGAATGTCTGATCATCTTTCAGCCCAGACTGCATGTGCCTTGACAAAATAACTATAATTTTGTTAAGTGCCACACTTTTAAAATGGATGACCATTTTAAAATGGATTTAAAATGGCTTTTAAAAATGGATGACCGGTTAATCTGAAGGTAGGAGGCAACAATCAAAGTAAAAGACACTTCTCCAAAGAAAGGTATCACTGACCTTTGCAACAGCAACCGCTTGCTGAGGGTAATACATGGAGGTACCAATACCCACAAGAGCTGCAGGATACACTAACTTCTTTATTTTTGAGCCTGTTTTATAACAAAAAAAAAAAAACAAACCACAAACCATTGTTAGAGTATATGTTACCCAAGACAGCTGAATGGCCCTAACATTTTATTTATAAACAATTTTCTTAAATACAGTTAAGTGTATTTTCTCTTCCATGCTACTGGTTCCTTAAGAAACAGAATTACTCTGATCAGTAGGGACCCCTCTCAAGGTTACACCTGCTGCAGAGATCCCTTACTCCTTGATATTAAGAGATTCCTTGCAACAAATCCTCAGTGACTAAYAGTTTGCTAAACTTTGTAAGCTTCATTAAGATCATAGCTTAGATTGATTGTGCACATATAATCCTTTGGACATAAACTGTTGACCAAGTCTGGGACTAGGACTGGACTCAGCTGCACCAAGGCTACCCAGAGCAGCAGTCTGGAAAGAAAGGAGGGTGTCTCTGAATCTTGTGACTCCAGAAGAGACAGGTCTGTCTGACCCTGTCCTCTATGCAGTAACTAATCAAGTGTACCTTGCCATCAAATCTTTTAAAATCATTGTTTTGTATCAATGAACACATTGCTGCTTCTCTCTTACAAGTGAAGTGCATCACTCCATCTGCAACACAAAGTTAAAATTAATTATCTTCAATGGCATTTTAAACCAAGCTGAATGACTGCACAGTATTCACATGATTAAACTTTGAATACCATATTCTCTACTTAGTGAGCAGCTGTATATTCAAGTGTTATGATTAGACCTGGAGGATTTTATCTGTACCTTCCAAGAGGGCAATTTTTCCACTGAGACCAAGGAGGGCAGGGATCAAAAAGAGGTTTAAATCTGGTTATTTTGGTTAAACMAAAATCTGGTTCTAACTTTCTGAAGCACCAAAATTAAGGGGCACTTCCTTCTAGAGTCTGAATACTTTCTAGAAATAAGAGTCGTATTGTAAACTGTAATCAGACAAAATGTTTTAAAATTATGGTTCCCATCCTAAAACATTCACAAATTGAACCTTTTTGTTGTGAGGTATTCTTATTTTCATTAAACTTAGGATCCTCTGATCCTTCAATTCCGGCCTCAAGACTGCATTTTTCCCCTCTCCTCTCATTTTGCTACAGTCACAAATGATGGAAGCTGATCTCACTCACGATTGTGCAACTCAAGAAGCAGGAATTTGAAGAGAAAGAACTTCAAATGGCTAAAGCTGGAGATCTTGACTTCATTAAAAAAAATACACTAACAAAAAAATAAAAGTACTGCTTTCATCATCTTCACTGTAAAATTAAGTATTTTGAGGAGCACATAAATTCACAGAATATTTCTAATTTCTACACAGCCAAGCACACACTTCCAGTTCATTCGACACATTCAGGCTCTACAAAGGTGTGGTTTTATTCAAAGCAAGTCCTTACCAGTATTTAAATTCTACAACTTTAAAGTTCTGTTATCTACATTTCACTGTATTAAGAATTCTCAAATACAAAATATTTTTTCACAATTAACATTTCTCAAACTAACACATGTTTCTATGAAAGCATGAACATTTCAACAAGTGTGATGAAATTAACTGTACCACTTTTCTGTAGGGCAAAATGTGCAGGTATCTATAGTATACCCAGAGTTCACAAGTCTATTTGCTGAATCACCATCTGCAGCAGCTCTGTGCCTGGATGCACAATACTTTGAAGGAACTCAAATATACAAGTAATTGGACAGAATTGTATCTGTATTTTACCATAATTCATTCCTCTGTTGTTTTTATACAGTAACATATGTGATCAAGAACGTAAAATACCAAACCAGTCCTTTCCCTTTTTCGTTATACTAAGCTACAACTGGGAAATATCGAAGACTAGATTCTAGTAACAAATACAGCACCGATGAAACAAAAATTATTGGTTATTGAACATCTTTTCCATTAAGTTTCTTTATAATTGGAGGAATATTGTAGAAACATGCTTGCAGTTAAGTCAGATCTCATCATCACAATTAAAAATTAGTACCCTAAAACCCACATATAAATTGATTATCTGAAATCATAACATAAACCATTCAAATGGTTCCCACTTACCTCTAGCAAGAAACAATCCAATAATTCCAGCAAAACCTATCACACCAAGTCTTGGGTAAAATCCAGCAGGGGGTTTTTGGAGAAATTCATAGCCCTCTGAAAAGAAGTCAGAACAAAGTGCTTTAATGTAATGTGAAAGTATTTTTGTGATAAGGAATCATCAATACATGCTGGCAATTGTTACAAAACACAAAGAGTGTGTTATCAAAACACATTTAACTATCATGCCCATTTTAGATTTGCTGGCAAAAAATTCAAAGCCTTTGAGATCTGCTCTAGTGACACATGAATGAAACTGAACATTGTATTGTATTCACCAATTTTCATAAAAGCTTTTGCCTTTGCTCCTGGGCCATCTGTTTTGTTTTGCTCTTTTGCATCTCAATCATATCTTTTTCAAATTAGTGATAAAAACCTTTGCAAAATGGAATTTTACAGTAACATGTTAACAAGAATTAATTTCAGTAAAATACCATACAAAAATCAAATCACAGAACAATGGACAGCATAAACAAAGTTCGCTCTAAGATGGGAGTCTGAGGGGGGAATGGAAAATTATGAAAAATCTTCCATGCAAACAAGTTCAAAAGACTGAGAGCGCTAAGTTTAAGGAAAAGAGGTGCAGTATCTGAAATGAGCTCAACATAGCATCCATGCCCAGTCCTGCTAAGCCCAAGTATGAAAGGATGTTTCCAAAAATAAAAACAAATACATATTATTTTTGCTTAATTTGAAATTCTTAGGAGATCCATGGAACCAAACCAAAATGAAAAGGCTAAACATTTCAAACAAAAGACCTAATGCTTGCAACAAGTAATAAACATTACAGGAGGTTTCAGCTACGAGGCTGGGTCAAGCAAATATTACTGGCTGGGAATAGATTGTAAGGCTTTTTTCCCTTCTTTTCCTGCATAACTAATTTTTAATGACATTGATAAATATAAATGCTCATCCTGGATTTTAATCSTTTAGAAAGGTAGTGTCATAAGTGACCCCCAAAGGAAATTCAAACAGATACACAGTGGCAATATAGTAGACTTACATTAGAAATTATATATACAATAATGCTTAATGGAATTCCCTTTTAACTGAAGGTATAGTATAGTCCTGCATTTTAAATTGCTAGTTAAGAAAACTAAGCTGATTTACCTCTACCATGCTCAACAGCTTTTTCTAATTTGGGCATAGCTTTGGCATAAAGATCCTAAAAAAAAAAAAGAGAACAAGGGTAAATAGATACCAAGTCAGTAAAATATTAACTGTAGACTGTAACTGATCTGACAAAGAAAGGAAAAAAACCCAACCAAAACAGGAAAGAAAAAAGTGTTGGGTCCCTAAAAGAACTTACTTTTATTCCCACTTCCACCCTTCACTTACAGGGCTATGCTTGCTCAACGTTACATTTAGCGTAACTTACAGACTTTACTCAAAGGAGTCTTTGGACAAGACAAAATATAATAGTTCAAAACACAGAAGTCAATCTCAATACTTTATTGCGATCAGGTAGCTGAAACTCAGAATTATCTCAGGTTTTTCAGTGTACATAGGTATTGCATAAATACTTGAGCTGATRCAAAGAAAAGAAGTACAACACCGCAATAAAGTCCTTCCTCACACTTCACAGGGGGTTGTGACTCATTCTGCAAGGTGATAAATTCCACTTTCCAGAAGACTGTCTTAGGCTAACAAACTGCATTTTTGAAGTAACTTGGAGAATGAGATGTACATATGATGTCCTAAGTAAATCACAGAACACTGCATCAACCCACAGGCCAGTTCTAGATTTTTTTCAGACTGAGAATATTCAGGAAGAATTCACATTGCCTTTTAGCAAAATAGAAAACAAAAACTCAATAAAAAGAATCCTGCTAATTGTTATTTATGTTAATAATCCTTCAGAGAGACAGTGTAAGGCTGTCTACAAATCTGGGAACAAATTCATAAACATATATGCCCAAAGCTAAAGCAGAGAATGGTCTTGCAATTCTACCTGAGCTGCATCTACACAGAAGTGAAAGCATTTGTTTAGGATACTGTATGGGGATAATATCTTTAGAACTTTTATCTCCTCACTGGCAAGAGTGATGTAAAAAAACCCTATCTGTCATGAAAATAAAAAAGTGTTAGCATGTGACACACAACATAACTCTAAATGGATGTTGGTCTTATTAAAAGCCAATTTAAAAAGAACTTGCTCTAAAGACCCCAGAGACTGCCTGATCTTCTGTCACAGCTGAAACATACCTAGCTCATTTCTGCATCTGAGTTTTGAGCTGCATTCACACTACAGTTAAGTAATTTTGAAAAAGTAAAATGGATATAYAATCATAATTTGGTTCTCATTATCCTGGATTATCTTTTTGATTTTAAAGACAACTGAGACACACCTAAGTATTATTTTCTTCAACATAGCAGGCATGGGGGGGGGGGGGTGTAAAACCAACGTTACCTCTGACTACATTTAAGGAAGCAAGATTGCCCCAAACCCATAAAGTTTACGTGCCCACTTCATAAAATGAGTCAGTAAACCACTGCCAGGAAATGGCTTGTTGTGTGTGAGCAGAAGAGCACATCTTATGTCAATGACCACCACACAGACAAAAAAAATAAAACAAATAGGATGACAACAGGCCAGCAAGACATAAAGCAAGGTTAAAGGCTTATCTTTAGTCAGTCCTAGCCGGCAACTAACCTCCTCTCCAATTTCATTCCCCAGTTAGGGTTACCACAGGCAACCAACCAAAACCTGTGTGTTCAGGAGGCCAGAGCTCTATCCTGCGGAAAACCCCACTCCACTTTCCAAACTGCAGCCAGTGTTGCTGCTGGTGGCACTTTAGAAACACATCACTAGACCCAGTAACTCTGAGTATCTCTGAAAAAATGGTTCAGCCCTGTTAAAAGGTACCACCATACAGAACTTTCAGGCAGAAAGGACACCCTGATCTGAACAGTTTGGCTTTGAATGCAGAACTGGGCAAACAGCTTGCAGCTTAAGGGGATTCACAACAGCCAGCAGGCAAAGTAGAGAATCGAATGAAGTTGCCAAGAGGCAACCACAGGGCAAGGATGCCCTAGCTTCAAAAGCAAGCCTCAACATTTCCTGGGCAGGAAAGAGCCATCCTAGGGCTTTGCAATCTAATACCAACAATTTAGGCCTTGATTACAAAAATCTTGGTTTTCCTCTCTGCTCCAGGGACTATTTTTGTATTTAATGACTGTTTACTATAAACATACTACCTAATAAAACATATATGAGAAAGTTTTGGGATAAGGTCTGGGGATTAGGTTTACCACTGCTTAGTGGCCCGAGATTTTCTCTCTTCAAGAGAGCTGCACTCCTTCCCTCAACATTCCAGTTCAGCAAATACTGATTTATTTTTTGCAAACTTGTSTTTTGTCACAGTTGCAGTGAGAGCAACTCAGTACTGCTGCTCCAAAACACACTGCTTGATAATTTAAGGCCTTCTCCTCGAGCATGGAAACTGCAAATACCACTCTCCTGTCTTCCTCAGCCACAGAACAGTACCAAATCCAGACATCTCTAGCTATATTTAAGCTTAAAGTTCATTTCAGGAAACAATTGTATTCTCTAGTTAATTTTCTTTATTTCAGCAAATTAGTATAGAGAAACTATACTGGTTTTGTGTGAGCAGTGGGTAAACATTAGGACCTGCACTGTGGAAAATCTGAAGTAATGCAGAAAACTTTAAGTGATGCAGCATTTTTGAAAAATGCTTTTACAGCTATCAGTTTTTACTTTGCTGCTATCTGTTAATTCTGTCTCTGAAAAAACAAACCAAACTCCCAGCTTGAGCCGTATCACTGGACCACCACCAGCTGCCATACAAACCATTATACCTGACACCAGGCTGTATAGGGCTCCATAACGTGCCGTAAATGGGAAACCCCCTCTTCCAATTCGGTTTTGGGATTCTCCACATATTTAGTCTCACGAGCTGGGGAGGAGTACAGTGACAGCTGTGAATATTAGCAAACAAGATGTTAAAAACAAAGGTGTAATTGTGTAAGTAGGTCTTCAGGGTATGAACAGCCTAAGCAGAGAACACCTAACACTGTGCTTACTACATAAACAATGCATAATAAAAATTCACACAGCTGTGAGACAACCATTATGAGCAAAGTTTAATTATACAGTACATAATTATGATGAAGATGACTTCTAACTGCTATACAATTCATTCATAGTTGCTATATGATCCAAGTCACAAGTTATAAATTAATATTAAACTAGTTTAATAAGAACACAGAACATAATTGTGAAAAATGTTTCTTGCCTTAATCAGGTTCCCAGTTAACATACTGAATGTACTAGAAATCACAATCAATCATTTTCTATATTTGCACTGGCCATCATTAAAGAGCCTAAGCAGCTTCTGACAAAGGTAACATCCAGTACAAATGTGCCTGTTTGTTACCGAGCAGGAAAATGGTACAACATCCCAACCTTTGGTCATTAACCACATCAGCAACTGACAGCATTAATAGCACCCTGGCACTAAGCAAAGAGGAACCATAACAACCAATGGGCATCTTCACATAATAAATACTAAACCACCCTGTTCAGGGTTTAGCATCACAACATTTACTACAATTACCTAAGCATATTTAAAATTGTATTCCATTAAAAAATAAACAACAACAAAGTCTATACTTTCGAAGATGAACAGCAAAGTTCAGATCAAAACAAAACCTGTTAAAATTCTTAGCACTTTATATACTACACTGATGTTTAGTACAACAAGCTTATATTTTATACCACACTTCTACCTCATTCAGTAGTTATTATAAACTGATGATTACAAGTATTGCTGCATTAAAATGTAGTTAGCCCTCTTTTCATGATAAGCTGGAAAAGAACTGTATCGCTGTCATAATCAGAATAGCTATTAATCATAACAAAACATAAAATGACATAGAATTTGTCCAATAATCTGATAACTTGTGCAGCTGGATTTTCCATAATACTTTCAAAGGCAAGCATTTTCAACCTCATTTCCCTGGGAAACTTGGTCATCCCTGGCAATCAGTCACAAGCTGAAGTTTGATCCTGTTGGACAGCCTAATAGCAATGTCTGRCACAAGAACAGAAGCCTCGGAGATAAGGAAATTCCCATATATTTTATGAAACTAGACAGCTGACACAGTGGAGACCCAAACCAGCACCCTGTGAATGGCAAGAAAGGCAGCCAAAACTCCATGGCTTGCACATTCTACTGTGCTGGAGTTGATGGCAAGCCCATTACTCAGCACACATGAACTCCACGCTGCTGCCTCATGACTGACTCAGGCAGCAGAGGTTGGCCACGCGACGGCCCAGGCTGAGGCTACTGAGCTGGGGAGAGCCAGGAGACCACTTCAACTATTGCTCCTCTCACTCTGTTCAAGGGAACTGCACATCCAAAAGACCTAAGTGTACACAAACACAAGTTTAATTTAATTTCACTGCTTATTTAACAACACTTCAGCTTAGATTGAAGTACTTGAAACTTTTAAAAAACTACATATGGATATAAAGGTGTATTTGGTAATGAACTACTTCTTTTAATTTTGTTTTAATGTTGGAGACTTTTAAAAGCCTGTGCAACAATGCTAATGAGTCTACATTTGACAGGCTGTTTTAAAGCTCTACTTATGATATAACCACAACATTTGTGACATATTAGAAAAATTCAAAGGTAACAGGTATTTATTACCACTGTTTATCGTATTTGTTGTTGCTTAGGTCTGAATACTGTAAAGAAAGGAGAACTGATAAAATTCTGTGGGCTACTATAGTGAATTCAAAGTATTGCCAGAGAAAAATTTTGATCATAAAAAAGAGAATATTTTTAGAACTAAAACATTCTGATTTGCTGTTTTAGTGGAGAGCATAAACGAATTTTTATTAGAATTTGCCAACAGTACTTACAGTAAAAAATAAATGGTATTATCTGGATAAAAAGCAAAGAAAATACTCCTGTGGATTTGAAATATGACCACAAGTAAATCTACAAACATGAAAATATAATTTCTGAATGAAGAATAGATGACTTTAATGTAGGAAAAAGATCTTACACCCAAGCAAACCTAGGACTATCAAGTGAAGGATATCAAATGCAACCCCTAGATAAAAGCAACACTATATAGATGTCTCTACTGTGGAAAACTGAGAAGGAAATTTAAAGGCATGAATACAAAAGGTGACGAGATGTACCTAAATGCTTTCACACATCAAAATACAATGTTTTTCAGAGTTCTTCAGATAGAAGAGCACTAAGGCTCTAAGCACACTTACCTCCTCAATTTTCAGCAACTCCTTTTTGGAAGTCTTCTCTGAAGAAGCAGCATAAACCCGGACAGAGAGCAAGCTCAGGCTGACAGGGGTGGCCCCCAGCCGAATTACCTGGAAACATTATAGGAAGACAAGCACATCATTAAGAGCAAACAAAATAGCAACATGTTTGATGTTAAGCATTAAGATGCTTAGAAATTAGGAGAAAGGGGGGTCAGCAGTACACAATCTAATGCTCTCAGGCATTCAAATAGTAACATCTAAATTATTCAGATGGTAGTTGGAAAAGTCTAAGGCTAAAGGAGACAGTAGACGTAAGTGCTAATCTCACCAGCCTTCATCTCACAAAACAGATGTTTTCTCTCATTTGAAACAAAATTTGTATTCTCAGTTTAACCTGCAATATTATATTCATATATTGAACAACTTTGTGAATGCCTGTACTACCTCCATTTTTCCATAGTCAGTACCAAGAAGTTCAGTGTTTTACTTGTAGTTAAAATTTACATCTAGCTTTAGGGAAACAATGAGACCTACAGCTGAAAATATCAGAACAAAATCAGTGCTTTCTTTGAATTTTAGGAATGTCTCCTACTTTTCTGTGAGAAACACGAATTACTTGACTGTTTTCTGAATACTTCAATTTCAATCCAACTACACAACACAACCACCATGACTAAGGTGGACATAATTCTTCCAATATTCAGGACCTACACTAAATTGTATTTCTTAATGGGAAAGTGTGCTTAAACTTATAAAACAGAAGATAAAAACCTTAGCTGCATAGCAAATCAAGAATGCCCAGGGAGCATTTTCCAACAAACGCACATCTTTATTAACAGAAAAGTATAACTCTAGAAATGGCAGCTCAAATGGGAAAGCTTTCTCATATTCCTGTTCCTGCTCACGGAAATGTGCAGAGTTACAACAGCCTGTGTTTTGTTGTATTAGGTTACAGCACGAGTAGATCTAACACCAAACTGGAGGCATCTGGCTCCTCTCCAGCACTGGTTCCCAGAAGTCCTGCTGCTCACCTTGCCCTAGCTTTGGTGGCCGGATGCTTCCACCGTGAGGCAATTCACCTCGCCAATTTGGCAAAACATTAATCCTGAAAGAGAAGTGGAGAGCTTTGTGCGGGCTTAGTAAATTGAACCCATACATGACACAGCCTGACAAGCACCAGAGGAACTGTGTAGCCAGGGAAGAGAGGATGAAAAAGGAGAAGACAGCAAGGCCTCTTCCTTTTCGGGAATAGTAGGGTCCGTTGCACTGACCTAGCTGCTTGTGAGATTGAAGCCGTGGGCAAACCACTATGTACGTCATGCTGTGATTGATGRTGGTAACTGGCCCAGCCACAGGGCAATTGCTCTGGAACTTTGTCTGTTGCAGAATTGTTAGAAAACAGCTAAAGTTAAAGTTATCCAGACCCCATAATCTTATTGTACACAGGTAAGCATTTGCGACTTAAATTTCTTCCGCTGCTTTGCAGCTGGARTGTTTATTAAATGTAACCAAGAGACTCCAAAAAATTAGACTATATAGTTGACAAAACTTCGTGAAAAAGTTCATTTACGTGTAGAGAAACAGCACACAAGAACTAGGTCACGGGACTGCTTTTCAGGAAGACATAAGGGATCTGATGGGTCAAAAGGTATGGAAAAACTTACTTAAAATGGAAGTTTTTCCTTATCTGAATTTATGGACTCATTACTACAGCACTACAAATTAAACACCACAATGACTGGATCAGCTGTTTCACAGCCAAGGAAAGACACGGATAATCTTTAATGGTGTTTGTTTAAACACTTTTCACATACTTCCATCAGCCAGGACAAAAACAAATGCTACTAACCATTAATAGCTGCAGAGCTTATTTCCTCAATCTTTCCTTTTTTCACTGCTAAATTGTTCTGTCACTGAAAAGGCAAAAATCTACATGCATTTTTATTCTGAAATATGTTTTCAAACAGTGTAAATGGTGCTGTCACCAGCAAAACCAGTAAATCCAAATGTTTTAAATATTTGAGATTTTTATATGAAGACACAAACAGCAGAGCACAAGACTACAAGCACCTTGGTTTCACAAACAGTATCAGTGATCACAGAACTACTCAGACTGAAAATGTCAGCTGGTTATATTACCAAGATACTGAGGTACAGACATTTTCCAATGGTTTTACTTTTTAAAAAAAATGAAATTAACCACTAAAAGTGCAAGCTGAATCTCTCCTTAAATGAGCTGTTCAAGTCAGACTGCAATCGTCCCCTCTATCARCTACCTTATGGGACAGACAGAACTGGTGCTGAAATGCCACATATTTGCACATACAAAAATATTYATTTGAGAGTATGAAAGATCAACTGCTGTACTTTCTGTTTCCAAAATTCCCTTTAGGATCTCTTTTCTTAATCCCATACTAACCACGTATTACTAAACCAATTGGTTTAGTAAAACATTTTGACCGCTTGAGCTGTGCCTTCAACCTGCCTGTCTTACAGCTATTCAGTCAATATCAGAAAAGCAGAGCTGACATTCTTTTCTATTGGCAATGCTCTGCAGTTATTTTAAGTAAAAAAGATACGTTTACTCCTCTCTCTAGTTGAAGAATTCAACTTTATCTTCAGACACCAGATAAGGAAAAGCTGGAGCATACTTTTGAGAAGGCTGATATTGGTCCTAATGTATGAAGCCACTTCATTTTTGTCTTCTTTTTTTCTATTCTTCCTCCTATTTCTCAACCTCAACTATAAAAACATAAAACCAAAACCCGAACTCTCAAACACTTCTGTCCCTGAAGCACAAATACTCTGGACAAAAAGCCACCCTCCCCTTTGGCTCTCGAAGGCATAAAATCAGACTGGGCTGAAGCACCTAAATCCTCAGTGTAGAAAAGTAGTAACATTACGCACAGCACCTAAATGCACAGGTTCACACATAACCCCTTTAATGACAGTTCAGCATCAATTATGGAATTCTCAACGATTCCAAGCACAAAAGAATTCCAGCAACTGTCACAACATTAAAGCACAAAAAGAAAAATGAAATTGCAGCAAGAGCAGAGCAAGGGAGGGCTGCTCAGCACATCAGTGTCACAGAATCGTCAAGGTTGGAAGGAACCTCTGGAGATCAACCAGTTCAACGCCCCCACCCAAGCAGGGTCACCTAAAGCAAGTGACATAGGAATGTGTCCAGGTGGGTTTGGAATGTCTCCAGAGAGGGAGACTCCATGACCTCCCTGGGCATCTGTTCCAGTGCTTTGTCACCCTCAATGTAAAGAAGTTCTTCCTCAAGTGGAGATGGAMCTTCTTGTGTTTTAATTRATTAGCATATTTAGTAAATATTAGTATATTTAGCATATCGATATATAGATATATTTGACACAGAAAATGGTACCTATGAGAACGAATATCAAGAATCGAGCATTACCAGTTTTGGGCACTTTTTAACACTCGAGCAGCCGTAACAACGATCTGACAAACACTCAGAGCTTGTTTTCAGCCTGATGGGAGCTGGGGCTGCTCGTATCCGAGGCAAAGACCTTTGAGACAGCGAGACACGGGCCGTGCTTTTCGAAGGTTTCACCGACAACCTTCACACACTAAAAGAAGACTTTTCAAGATCGAGTCGTCACTTTCAAGCGACAACTGCGCGAACCCAAACTCTGCGGTCACACAGCTCCGAGCTGCTGGAAGCGATTTACCAAAATAAGGAGCAACCGTAAATAAGGAGCAACCGTAAATAAGGAACGTGGTCTGCATGCACGAATCCAAACTCTGCGGTAGCACAGCTCCGCGCGGCTGTATCCCAGAAGCAATTTTAAGTACGGAATGCGGTCTCCATGTGTCTCTTTTCATGCAGCACGGAGGACACGCGGTTTCGAAGCGCTAAAGGAGTGATTAGGCAGCTGCAAGGAGAGGAGAACTAAGAGCCTGCGAAGAGTTAAGAGGCAAAACACGGCGGGCGGAACGGGGGGAGCCCCCGGGCCTCGCTCACGGGGCCGCCCCGGCGCGGGCCGGGCGCTCTRGGTGCGGCCCCGCGGCCCCGGGCGCTGCGGGCGGAGCGGCCCCGGCCCGCGCGCGGGGACCCTTCCTCACCTTGAACATGGCGGCGCCGGGCGCGCGGCGGCGGCACGATGGCGTCACCGCGGYGTGACGTCACGCGCGGAGCCCCGCCCAGCGGCCGCCTGCCGCCGCCGCTCGGCAACGGGAGGCGTTCGGATTTAATCACCCGCGGTGCGGGAATGCCGCCTTAGGACTTGTGTGGGACGAAAGTGAAGTGCCGGAGTGCCGACAGGGCATACGCGCTAGTCCTCAGACCCGCGGGCATGGCTCGGCTTGTTGCCTTGCAGCCTTTATAAAGAAGATTCGGCTATTCAGAGATCACAGAATCAGTCACASAATCGCAGAATCAATTAGGTTGGAAAAGACCTTCGAGATCATCAAGTCCAACCTGTGATCGAACACCACCGTGTCAACCAGACCAYGTCACTGAGAGCCACGTCCAGTCTTGCCTTAAACACCTCCAGGATCGGTGACTCCACCACCACGCTGGGCAGCCCATTCCAATGTCTAAGCACCCTTTCTGTGAAGAAAGTCCTCCTAATGTCCCATCTAAACCTCCSCTGGCACAACTTAAGGCGATGTCCTCTCATCCCGTCACTTGTTACCTGGGAGAAAGGCCCGACCCCCACCTGGCTGCACCCCCCTTTCAGGGAGTCGAAGAGCCAAATGAGGTGCCCCCCTCACCCCGAGCCTCCTTTTTCTCCAGGCTAAACACCCCCAGCTCCCGCGGCTGTTCCTCACAAGACTTGTGCTCCAGACCCTTCACCAGCTCCACTGCMCTTCTGTCTCACTGCCAGTGATGGGTGGSTGTGCTGGTTTGTGCTGGGGTGGAGTTAATTTTGTTCACAGTGCTGGTATGGAGCTGTGCTTTGGATTTGTACTGAACACAGGCTTGATAATACAGAGATGTTTTTGCTATTGCTGAGCAGGGCTTACACAGAGCCAASGCCTTTTCTGCTTTTCATGCTGCCATGCTGGCGAGGAGGCTGGGGGTGCCTGGGAGGTTGGGAGGAGACACAGCCGGGGCAAGTGACCCAAACTGAGCAAGGGGATATTCCAGACCATGTGACATGCTCAGTATATAAACCACTCTTGTGGTTTAAGCTCAGCCAGCAACAAAGCCCCACACAGCCACTCCCTCACTGCCCCACCAGCTGAATCAGGGAAGGAATTGGAAGGGTAAAAGCTGGAGAATGGGTTGAAGACAGTTTAATAGGGAAAGCAGAAGCCAGGCACAAGCAAAGCAAAACAAGGAATTAATTCACTGCTTCCCTTGGGCAGGCAGGTGTTCAGCCATCTCCAGGARAGCAGGGCCCCATCACCCAAGTAATGGTGACTTGGACAAACACCGTCACTCCCAACATTCCCTCCTTGCTTCTTCTTTTCTGCACTTTATATACTGAGCATGGTGTCATATAATCTGGAATATCAATTTGGTCAGTTGGGGCCACCTGCCCCGGCTGTGTCTCCTCCCAGCCTCCCAGGCACCCCCAGCCCCCTCACCAGTGTGGCAGCATGAACAGCAGAAAAGGCCTTGGCTCTGTGCAAGCCCTGCTCAGCAATAACAAAAACATCTCTGTATTATCAACACTCTGTTCAGCACAAATCCAGTACACTGCCCCATACCAGCACTGTGAAGAAAATTAACTCTACCCCAGCCAAAACCAGCACAATGGGGCTAGTGTACAGATAGGGTTCTGTGCCTTTCTAATCTCATTAAATTAAAAAAAAAAAATCAAGGACCCTTTTCTCAGTATTTTTACACTCCTTGGTCTCTGCATCCCCTGTGGCATCTCCCAGCTCATCTGAGAGAGCTGGACAGGTGCAAGTTTTTCTCTGCTTACATCTGCAGAGAGCAAGGGTCTTGTAAACATCCCACAGTGTCTTGACTGTTACTCGGTGGGGGATGAGTATCCGAAATGAGGAGTGCTGCATAATGGACTCGAAACAGGCTGCCCAGGGAGGTGGTGGAGTCACTATTCCTARAGGTGTTCAAGAAGCACAGTTTCTTGCAAACAGTTAATATTGATTATAGAATATGAAGTTGTCACGGTTTGACGCTGGCCAGATGCCAGCCACCCACGACAAGCCGCTCACTCACCTTCCCCTGCTCCACAGCTGGACAGAGGACAGAAAATTTAACAAAGGGTTCATGAGTTGAGATAAGGACTGGGAGAAAACACTCCAARGGCAAAACAGGCTCAACTTAAAGATATAAAGTGAATTTATTACTAACAAGATCAGAGCAGGAGAATGAGAATTAAAACTGCGCCACCAACTTTGTTTTGATTTGTTATTAAATATGTTCTCACAGAGGCATTACCATCATCTCTGATTGGCCCAGCCTTGGCCACTGGCATGTCCATCCTCAGAGCCATCAGGGATWGGCTCTGCTGGACACGGTGGAAGCTTCCAGCARCTTCTCACAGAAGCCACCTCTGTGGCCCCACCACTACCACGAACCAGGCCATGCAMAACCAACACAGAAGTATTAGTCCTAAAAAACATTATTAAAAGAATTTTAATGCAAAAGGTGGAGCACCTGAAGAATATGGTAGCAAACAGTTCATCAGGAACAGTATTGCGGAAAGACAAAYGAAGTATGCACCCTCATACAATCTTATGTTTTATTTGTGATGATAATTCTTGTTGTTCCCTCTTAAGCAAAATTCCTACATTTCTTTATTGCAGACTCTTTATAGACCTGACATAAGCAGCTATAGCAGGAAGAAGTATTTTCCAGACTAATAGGGATGTGTAAACACTGCATTGCAGAACTGGGCAATGTTCCTCAACAGGCAAGTTAATGGGACAGCAGAAACACCATGAATAAATGGTAAGAGATGAGCCTCAGTACCCACAGACAATAATGATATTTTATTACGGATTTGGTTATAAAGATTCCCTCTCTAGCATGGAAGAGTTAAACCTAAAATATACCTACGTGACTAATGAGTGAAGAACACGAATGGGCCTCTTTCTCCATTGCACTATGCTTTGTACAATCAGTTATATGTGTGGAATATAAGCAGCCAGTGTGAGGCAAATGTTTATGGAAGACTGATTTTGCAGCATTTTATGGCAGTTTTGTCAGAGTGTGGAGAGTGATTGGGTAGTTTGCAAAGCAGTTGCATTTCTTTATGCATTTTTTTAATTCTCGAGGAGTTTGAGAAGGAAAATGTTCAAAGCTCAAAATTACAGGAGAGCCCACAAGAGAAGTGATGACATGGAAGTGAATAATGGTGCCTGCTCTGGTGAGTTCTCAACCAAAGCTAAGTCCCAGACCCTGGGTAGGATCAACTATAGCCCAATTTTGCAGAGGACAGAYATAAGAACATTTCAAATGCATTTTAAGTTTGGTACATGAACAGTAAAGAAAATTCCAATTCTTTCTGGACATAAAATGGTGTACATGTTACAAATACATGTTTTTGTCACYGATATATATGTAGTGCTATATGCCAATTATTAATACAATTATGTAACTCAGATATAAATATCTGAAGAACAGATGGTTGTTTCAGAAAATTTTTTAATCCAAATAATTTTATTAGATCAGGCATCTTCAGTGCATTTTTTTTTGTAAATGTGGAAGTTAATCTTTAAAACTATTGATATGACTGATTAAAATAAATGGGAAAACCTTTGTAGAGAAGAACAACACAAATGTATTAGCTTTCATGTAGGTATATTTGTTCTCTTATGCTGGAGGAGGTTGTGTCTGCAAAATTTCCCTGGACAAGGATAATATATGCCATAATGGATTATGCACAGTCCAAAACACTGTCAGACAGGCTTAAAAAGGAGATGAAGTTTCTGCTGCTGAGGCCACAGAATAAAGAGCTTTGGCATGATTAACTCCTGGCTGTTTCTAAAGTAAGAACCTCTACTAAATTTCAGTTTTATTTTGCATGCCAGTATTTTTCTCTCTCCTTGGTAATTGGCTTTTCTAAACATTTGTGAAAAACACATTTCCTTTAGAAAGCTGGAGCTCAGAGTCGCCTGAAAATGTTGCCACAGTTCATAAACTACATCAGCTCAGGCAGAAATACAATTTAAGAATCTCTAATCCTCTGCCTTAGCCATTATGGTCTGAGCTTTCATAATGTTGTATCAGATTGCTTGTTTACAGTTTATTTTTTGTTCAGGAAAATAAGATCAGTCCTTTACTAGCAATACAATTACAGTTCTTTGCCATAGATTCCTAAGAATGGTAGGGAAAAAATGGATTTGTTGCACATCACTGTTAAAACGTGAGTTTGTAACATCTGCCCATTAAATACCACTGATGTGGTGACCTATTTGCACTGATCATTGGAAAACATAATTCTGAAAGGCTGGCTTATTTTGATGTTCTCCTTCACCATAAATCTTGTTTTATATTAAACAAACAAACAAAAAACCCCAACACCCCTCCTGTTTTTCCATGCACCTTTTTTCATTAAAATGAATGATAATTTAAAATACCATGACTTGCCACTACAGTTTTGTCAGCCTGTTTAGAATTGATTTTTGATGTCTTTATAAAATAAACTGCTAATCTGCCTCTTACATATTTTTGTTTGTGTTGTGTTTTAAGTGGAAAGAATGCTGTTCGGCAGATCTCTCTTCAAATTCTTTTGAAAATATGTAGTTAATAGGAAATACACAACCACAAGGGCTCCAGGAAACTCAGCTCAGCTCCAAAAGCTGCACACAAAGCAGAGTCAGAGGAGACATGTGAGGCACACAGCTTTTCTAGGTTGGTCTCCAAAGCACATGATCCATTTCTCAAGTTCCTGTCACACGTATTTGTTAAGCAGCTAATTGAACTGGTTTTATAGGGGTGTGTGATGATGGACCTGTCACGGTGCCTTTGGGAAGGGGGAGTAGTTAGCATATCCATAAGAATACTCCTTCATCCTTTCTACTTTATTCACTTCCTAAACAAAAAAGGCAGATTGAACAGATTTTTATGTTTAATGATACTGTTTTATTTAGAGTGAAACTTACCTTGTGCTTTTTCTTTTCATGCTTAAGGTGGGTCGCTTTTCAACATTTGTCAGAGGCACTCTACTGGCAGCTACAAGGTCTGAAGTCACATTCAGAAAGTAAATTGAGTGTTAAGGACAGATGCCATTGCAGAGCTATTTGTGCTTTCCCACTGACCTACCTTTACTTGCAGCAAAGTCTTTACTGCATTCACATCTGGGGTAAACCAGGACTTGAATTTCAGCACCTGTTGTCTCACCAGCTTTGTCACATTTTGACAGCATCCAAAATACACTCAGTGCTTTCCAAATAAAGATCCTATAATCTAAGACAGGGGAGAGGTAGAAAAGAGACATATATCATGTAAAAACCCCAGTATAATCCAACTGCATATATTTTCGGTTTTGTTATTACCACGGYTAAAAACCAAAACATTCCTTCCCTAATTCAAATCCTTGGCTTCGCACTGCAGCCACCACTAGCTCTGGTTTCACATTTTTCAGTTACTCCTTTCAGCTACCATGAGTAATTTTTCTGTTAAAAAGTTGTTGATACCACCAACAGAGATGTGTGGATTGCCTGGGGAAGTACAGATACAGGCTACCAGCAGCAGTGAGAACACAAACACCCTTTTGATGCCCGTAAGCACCCATCACAACAAAGCCCGGTTCCTTTCAAAATTCACATGCACCTCAGATTTCAGTTGAACAGGATACATTTTGGAAATCAACTGAGGCTAAAAGCTGAAAGGTCGTGCATCTGTTGCCAGTCTTTACATATTTTGTGCATGAATATTTCTTACCTTAAAAAATTATTTTCACAGTAATCCTTAATTTCTTAGCAAGGTGATGTGAATAGCTTTACCTCATTTGCCTACAAATGTATTGATTTACAAATCTTCATAAATATACATGCATATTAAATGTAGTACATTATTTACCTAAATGACAGTTTCTAGGTCTACCAAATAATTTTCAATTAAACGTACATATTCCTTCTGGAAGCAAAATACCATTTTTGGGACATAACCCGGTTTCTGTGCAGAGCACTCATTAGCCAGGAAGTCCTTCTACAGTTCCTTGCTCTTTGGCACCATGGCATTTGTTCAGGCTGGTTTTGTACCTTTGCCTCACATTCATTAAAACCCATCACGTCTGGCACCTTCCACTACTACTTCCTTTCTGGTGGCATTTTCCACAAAGGAGCAACACCCAACCTTACACAAGCTTAATCCTGAAGGGAGTTTAGGAAACTCTAGGACACATTTCAGGGGTCTCTAAGAATCACTAATGAAAATTGTCATTTAGACGGTTTTCCCTAACARTTCCTTATATGTTTAACACATGTTATCACCTACTACTTCTCCTAATGTGAAGCCATTTACGTTTACCTGCCGCCCCCACCTCTGGAGAAGGGCTACGGCTGGCATGGTTGCAGCTCACGGTGTAGAACCAAAGAGGCAGAAGGTAGTGGGGCACAGCCTGTTTTAATTGCTTCCATTGAGCACAGCATTTGAAACTACCTCCTCAGGCTCCTAAATGAGCACACATGTTGCTGGCACAGGTGGAAAACAATGCCTTAGCTTGCTTTGGCTGTTGTACAGATAAGAAAAATGTCACATTTCTCAAGCGTGATCAAATAGGTTCTTACTCCTGTCTGCATGTAACAATGCAGGGTATTATACAGGCCCAGAAACTGGGTGTTACAAATAGGAGCAACTTACAAATAGGAGCAACTTCGCTGAACATCAAGAGTGGCAATTTCATGAATTGAAAAGCCTGAGGGATCAGTCCATTGTTAGAGAAAATGGGAATATGAAGCAGGCAAATTATATGTCTGGTTCCAGACATTATCTCTGGAGGATATTGGATCATTTCCATCCATAGCAGATGCATAAATCATCAAAAGTTAAGGTACTGGAAAATTGCTAACCTTTCCAGTCACTTTAATGTGTTCTGCCTTGCTTTGAACCAGGCTGCAGATCTGAGAGCAGAGATCTGTGGCTTCCTTCACTGGTTTAACAAGTTTAGCAAAATATACATTCTCATAATTAATTTTTACCATGGGAAAAATAAAAATCTCTGCATAGCAAAGCCAGGACAAAACTAAAATTGAGAAACTGTGATTACTTTGTAAGGATCATAACTTCTGCAGAGTACAGTTGGTTATTATTTGGGTGTTAACAATTTTGTACTGAGAGTTCCTTGGTTGAGGTATTTCATTTATTTAACTTATGTAGAGGTTGGTCTCACTCCCCTTGTTTTCAGAGAACAGCACTGAGCCAAATTCCATCTCTTTCAGAAAACAGCTAAAACTTCCAAGAAGGTTGTTTGGATCAGTTCCCAACTTTAAGACCTTGAAAAGTCATTCAASTAAAAGCTACAGTTCAGTTAATTATCACCACTTTTTTTCCTTTTTTTTTCCTAACTACATAGTGCTTTTCAGTGCTTCAGATAATCTGTCAGGAAAAAAAGCAAAGGAAAAGTTATTACTTGACAGTAACTTCCTGATTGCAATAAATGAACTCCGAATCAGAAGAAGAAATATACACATTTAAAAAAAAAGCTTTTGCTCTCTGAAATGTCTTCTTCTGAAACTTTGGTATTTTGGATTTCATTGCAGTAAGTTAAAATTAAGTTCTTGGTATCAAGTTGCCACCTATGTTASATGAAAAAATCCTTGCAGAGCTACCTGTAAGAGCCTGAGGAAGAAGTGAGAGCATGTGTGACACAAGGCAAATCCTGTGGAACATCCTCAGCTGACCAAGGACACCTAAGTAACCAGAACTCTTTCCTGGGCATAAATTTGCCAATAGGGCTTTCCGAGAGGTGGAAGATGATAGCAGAGCAATTCCCTGCTTTCCAGGAATGAAAATAAAGGCCATCACTATACCAACACAGGGGAAAGCACTTAAGCCATGCCTTACATGGACACCAGTGTCAGCACCAGAAGCACAATCCCATGCATTTTGCATGACTTTGGCAATCTGGGAAGGTAAACACAAGAGGAATACGCTAAGGACTAACTTAGAATTTTTACCCTGAGACTGTGGAACTTAAACGCAGAAGAAATATTTGGTTTCAGTTGGCATTATACAAATCCTTTGACAAAGAAAGGATGGCAAAGTCAGAAAGTCTCATCAACAGTACTCAAGTACATATAAACAGATCCACAGCATGCACAATTCATCACAGGAAATAAGATTCTCACATTGAAAAAATAATTACATGGTGTAACTCAGACCGACTTGACAAAAAAACTCCAACAAAYCAACGTTTAGAACATGCCTGAAGACATATTGAAATGGCTGTGGGAAAGGAGGCTGCCAGTCAAAGCCAAAGACAGACAGAGCTGTCTGGTAAAATTAAACACCGCAATAAAAGGGTTAATCCTTAAAGCCTTCTATCTCATTAGAAAACAAATATTTTATTCAGCACCACTTACTGAACAACATTTATTTGTAATACAGGAGAAGTGCTACCAAGAGTGACACCACCATGAGACACATTTGACAGACATCAGATACACRGCAAAAAGAATATTTTTTTAGTTCCTTAAGTACCACATACCATCCATCAAGAATGTTTGGTACTTAGCATGTAATGCTTAACGTTGGTGTTTATTCCAATGGATAGATGACTTTGCAATGGACAGATGACTGACCAATCACTTAAACAGATATCATGATAAGGTTTATTTTTACCTGGAAACATTGCCTAAAGCACCTGTCAGCACAACTATAGAACTGAATGCACAAATGGAAAGCACTAATGAAAACAAGACATTAAAGCTGCCTTTACACATATTCCCTACCCTGTCCCTTGAATGAAGATTTTGCACATGCCAAGAAAGTTGCCTTGGACAAGAAGGCACTTTCATTAAAGGACAACACTGAACCATCAGCAAGATTTGACAGGCTAAAGGCCAGATGGGGGATCCACAAGTATGTTATGAACTCAAAAGATAGAGAACTGATACAGAATCCGTGCAACACCCAAAACAACACTTTGCCTTTCCATATTATGAAGCCAATGGACTCAAAAAAGAAAACAAATAAACAAAAAAACCCCCAAACACAAAACTCAGAACCTCAAACCCCCAATCTATAACAAAGGGGGAACATCTGTTGAAATTAGGAATTTCACGTCAACAAGGGTGGATAATTTATACCAAAGAATCTAGAAGGAATTCACCAAATAAACCCTTTGCCAAAATAACATTAATTTCATGCAAAACACCCACACAAAACATGTGAACAGAGATTTCTAACTACTGCCAAAAAATAAGGCCACATATTCCAAGAAAAAAGTGAAGCATTTGGTATGAACCAGTTAAAATACGAGCGTTCTCCTTAGTGAAACAATGGAAACCTTGTTAGAGGCGCCTGATCTCCACACAGGTGCTAACGAGTGAGTCAAGTCAGCCAGTGTGACACCTTGGAAGAAAGGTTTTGCCAAAAATACAACCTGGCTCACTGAGAAGGGAAATGAAAAGACAAACAAAAAGAAATGTAAATAACATTTACAGTGTGAAAAGATTGTCATCGTCTTCTCTTCCACTGTATCAGTCTAATGCATTTAGTCTCCCTTTGAACCCAAAATGGGGACATATCACAATTAAAAGTGGCCCTTCCATTACAAATTCCCACTCAGACTAGCACAAATTCATCCACAACATTCTTCCATTAAACAGTACATAGGTAGGATGAAGAAAAGTTACCAAAAAAGGATGCGGGGACAGTGTAAGTTACTTTATGCAAATAAAGTTTAAAGTAATTTGAATTATTTAAATAAAATTAAAATGCCCTTTTAGAACTCAATACTAAAAAAAATAAAGACATCGCAGTTATTTTCAAACATTCTTGACAGCAGATTTTTAAACCAGGGGCTTTGATCTGAGAGAGACTTGACAAAAAACAGTGACAGAGAAAGGAAAAGTGTGGCAATGGACTGGCAAGGAAGGCTTTCATCAGACTGCTTGAGAAAATAAGATTACAACCTGTTTTACCTGCCCTCCCACCCCGCTCCCCCTGCCTGGTATTGGATGTTGATCTAATCTGGCACTTTAATCCTGAAATGAAGTTTCTCCTTCCTGTTACAGGAAATGTTAAGTATAACTTGGACTTCTGGCACTGTGAGGTGCAAGTGTGTGATGAACACATGTTGTCTGGGAGCCCTCAATTCCATGTACGCAGAATTCCCTGACAGCAGGGAACAGTCTCTCCTGGCTCCTGACCAACACCAAGGGCTGCCTTCGGTGTTCAGTCGTGTAGTTTTAATTCATGCCTTCACACTGGGGCACAAATGTAACAATGAGGTCAACTCCAAACATTAGTTCAAGCTTGAAATGCAGAGTAAACAGACAAATGCACTACAGCAATTAAAACTGRGAAGACTAAAATACAGCTAAAGAGCTTGATGTTGATAATATAAGCACATCCAACTTTCCTTGATGGGATACTTTAATACCATGTTACAGAAACATTGCAACAAGACATTTTTGAATAGCTGTTTAACTGAGTAATCTCTCAAGTCCTGGAGAAAGTAATCCAGGTCCACTACACTTTTGAGCATTACAGAGTTTACACAAGAGTGTTTAAAGATTAAAAATATTTTATTTACACTTTTCTTTATACACATTTTATACATTTTTGTCAGCTTGAAACCCAAACAGAGCACATATGCAAGTCTGAGCATACTGTATCCATAGCAAGGGAAAATTACTTTCTGCCAAAAAAAAAGGACAAGAAAAAAATTCTTTARAACAGTTAAAAAGAGGCAATTCTTAAATTATTTAGAGACGTTTATAGCAGCCCTAGGGTAATCATCAGACAGTTAATCCAAATGTATATATGAGATCATATACATATAATTTTAATTTTCTATAGGAAAAGTATTTCCAATAGCTAGACACAAACACAGTACAGTTTGAAAATAACTTTTCCTGTTAACTTATCAAATACATTCTTTTCAATACAAATAATCTGATATTGTACACTGGAATAGTGGGATATTATAGTGGAATTTTAATCTCCAGCATATAATACTTTATTTTAAAAAGATCTAAAAAAATAACAATATATAGGGAAAAATATTTAAATAAAAACATAGTTCACTCTTCCCTTCACCTGCTCCAGAACTGACATAAAAGTTAGGTGGGTCCCACTGAGGTAATAAAAGCCCCCTAAGTATAACTAACTTTACAGTCCTACAGAACACAGCATTTCCTAGACTTACAGTAAGGTTTTCTACCGGAGCCATAAATAAAAACTAGTATCTGCAAATAGAAATTATTTTCCCCTAGCTACCCACTTAATATTAACCCAAAGGTATTTGAAATTGATTTTTGGAAGTTATTTTTAAAAGACTACATAAACATTAATGGAACTTAGAGAAGTGAAAAAAAAAATTAGTAGAGGGACATACAGGAAAGCCGTGCTCAAAACAAATCAGTTTTTCTGCCACCTGCCATATACAACTAGGTTTTATGAAGTTTATCCACACAAATGGAAATTTTCAAGTTATTCACCAACTTTCAAAAATAGAATACAGATGCAAAAGTAGTCATTAGTATTTATTTTAAGCAGCTTCAAGTTGTTTATCAAACATGAAAATCTCAGAATGTTAGCTACAGGACACCAGCAAGCTCTGTTTAAACAGATGACACRTGTTTTCCAGTTATGTCCTTTCCCACTCTCCTTCAGTGAGCCCTGCCACATGTGACAGATGCTTATTCAAGTAACTTCACCACCTATACTGTTATTAACAGAAGGAAAGCAGGAGGGATGTTTTCTTTGATGGCCCCAACCCTACAAACTCTTAAGCACAGGCTTAATAACACTTGTGTTTATATGTTTTCCTTTAAGTACCGTACAGTTTTCTGTTTCTTTCTATTGGACTATTCACGTATGTGAAGTACACATTTGAAGTGTTAAAAGAATCTGGGGCCCTATTCACTTTTTTTTTTTAAGAAAAAGTATATTAAAAATGCAAAATACCTCTACAAATGCAACTACTTCTAAAATGACTTTGACATATGCAGGCTGACACAAACAAGTTTATTTTTAAAGAACTGCTAGCATCTCCCCATAATGCTTACCTTCCTTTTGCTAAAGAATGGACATAATGAGTTAAGCAATGAGGTTTTTTTACATCTATTTGAATTTGCACCTACTGAATTTTATCTTTGCTTCCTGAGTGTCAAGTAAAGCTCCATCCCCAACACAAGTAGTTACCATATTATCAGCATGAGGAAATGCAGCATTTGGGTTCCTAAGGCAGGAGAGCCTCAAGAAAGAAATAGCTGCAAATCTCAGAAACCAGGGAAATATTGAAGTCAAACCCTCAGAGCTAGTTCTAACAGGACTGCTATCACACTACAGAAAGTAGGGCATCCACACCTTTCAAAAGAAAGTAACATAAAAGCAGATTGCCAGGTAGCTCATATGCTGCCGCTTGCTAGCAGTGCTTTCCGAAACAGCAGGACCTTTGTAAAACCAACGACTGCCTTCTTCCAGCTGAATTCATGGGTAAAAAAATTTCTAAAGTTTCTTTTTGCCACCTAATACCTCCCACAATGAAACTACCAACACTCTGTGGTGGAAAATGAGCTATTTTTTTCCTTATGCAGTACTTATAAAAAAAAAATCCGTCCCCTAAAAACAGACATAGGAGAATGCAAAACGGGAACTGGCAGTGTCCGGTCCCTTTACAGGAGCACTGCGCTTTTTGTCCATTGTCTCATTTGAAAAGAAAATTTCCTTCTGCAGTTGGTTGTTAAATTAAGAAATGAAACTGATACATTTTTTCTATAGATGTGAAAAAAAAGCCCCTAGATTGTAACTCACTATGTCCACCTTTTTAAAAATAAGGCAAGTACATTTGCTTTTCAAAGCAGGTCATATGTTAAATTTTAAATATGTGGGTTACATTAGATTTGCTGGTATTCCATTATGGGGTGGGAATAGGAGAACCTCCCCAAACCTAACAACTAAAAATCATAACTTACCTTATTCTCAACAAACGAGAGGCATTTCACATGTTTTTTAAAACCCATCTTAATCTGACAATAATGCTCAAAATCTGATAGTAATAGGCAGTTCTCATTAGCCAGCTTAGTTTTGTTCTTATTTAAGTACTAAATTATCTGGAATTAAATACTAAGAGCAAAAATAAAAAAAATTTCAATTCAAAAAAATCCCTTCAATATATAAAGTAACAAAAGTAACTGCCTGAAAAGTTCCATTGCAATATAAAAGAGAACAGAAGCTAATTTTGGATTTCAGGTCTGAAACAATAAAAGCACAGTAGAAATGTAAATTGACAAAACATTCTCAGATATCTCCACCATTCTAATCCCAAACAAATTCCAATCATTCCTAATGCTGGAAGTTACAGCCAGCCTCTCAATGGAGAAACAACTACAGGGAAGCTGAAACCAACCGTTCAATTATAATTTCACAGAAAAATTACTATTACAATCCTGAACRAGATCTTTCAGAACTGGGCACCTGAAGATAAATATAAGCTTAAAAGCAGAGCACCAAAAGAGATCTGGTTCATTTTTCAAGTGTCAATCCTCACCAATGACTTTAGTGGCAGTTGCTTAGCACACAGAACCAGAAGGCGCTTAAATGCAGACTCAAAAACATAACTTGAGACACACCTATCCTTACCTTTACTTTTAATAAATTCTTGGCCATGTCTCTTTAAGACATCTGACTCCTGAACACCAGCTATCCAGAGCCATGTCCGTTCCCCACACTGGCACTGGCCCCACATAAAGTGAAGTACTCTAGGTAATGTGCCTACTCACACAGGATTAGTTTTTGCTGCCCCATTAACTTCTTGAGAGGTGAGCTGGTGACAAAGAGAATAATAATAATAAAAAAAATTAAAAAAAAAACCCAACCCTTGTTTATTTTCTCTTGTGCCCCAATATTCCATGAACTATGTACAGTCAGCATACAGCCAGCACCTACTGGAGTCAGTCTATCTCTACCCATGCAGGGTGATGTACACACAAGTCTCACAGTGAAACTGAGGTTTTATTGTAAGCCACATTTAAGTTAAGCTATCAAGAAAGTAAATTAGATTTCTGATTCAGTAAACTGAATTCTTATTAAAAAAGACAAATTCAGCTGCAAACTAGTCTGCATCAGAAGGCTGAATATCAACATTTGGTCCACTCTCTTCCGGTGTAAATAACTTATCACTACAGCTATGAGGGCAAACATAAACAAAAAAATTAAAAATCTGCTGACTTGCCATATAGCTCCAAATACTCMCATTTCAGCCCAGAACATAATTACTATGAAGATATCAGAACACAATATGAGGAGTTTTACACATTGTTTTAACTTCTATTATTTCAAACTTTATTTAGACAAGTAGGTGTTATTTTTAACATGGATAATTTAGGGTGATTTTGGTCCCTTTGTAAGTGCATTCTTTTGAACTCCCTGAGTACTGTACATTCCTTTTCTACAGTGATTTCTGACTGGAAGATGCTGAATAAAGTCRTTCTGCATTGCTGCATATAAAGTAAAGTCTATTGCTTAAAAGACAGCAGCATAAGATTTTACAAAATATGCAGCTGCATGTTTCAGTATCTGAACTAAGTGTGAGCCTTCAGCTTCCCCAGATCCCTCCTTTAGGTTCTAGAAGTGGCTCATTTCACATCCATAGTTAGTCAAAATGCAATTACTGTTGTTATTTATGTCTTGGCAGATAATTCTTACCAATCTACTGTCAGTTATATCTGCAAGTTAACACAATGGAGTATTCAAAGCCYTCTTGGAACACCCATCTCTATTCAGGCACTCCAAGGTCAGTAGCCATAGTTGTGTAGGTTTTTATAAAAGAAACAGAAATGATACTAACACACCAATCACCTAACCCCACATTTTAAAAACACAGTAGTTCTTAGCAGTTAATAATTAAATAATAAAAAAATTATACCACTTCAATAAGATTATTGAAGTGTGAGTATAAGCAAAGTACTGATAATAAACTGTAGTATATCCAGTATCCAGTTCTAAAAATAACTGTGGGTCGCAACAGTGCTGAGCATTTGCTTATTGACATTTTTCATTTTAGTGAAAAAAGAAAACTGGGCAGCACATTGAAACCAAGAAGAAACTCAGGTAAAATGAGTTTACTTTTTAAAAAATAATTTATAAAATAACAAAAAAAATCAACAGTTCATTATGTAGCAACAATATAAAGAGTTTAAGGTTACTGAATCAATCAGTATATACTAAAGATACTTTGATACCAAATGAGGCCTCTGGTTACTTAACAACTTTGAATTATTTAGCTCATTAAAGAATACCTTAAATTCAACAGATATGGCTGAATCTGTGCACTAGATAAAATATAATATTGTAACTGCACATAAAAAGATGCATTTATATACAGTTTTTACAGTGTATGCACATGGGTGTATACATTTTTTTACTCACCAACAAACACAACACAGACAATAGAAGGCAGCATAGAAATAGTGTTTTGAATATAAAAATGCTTTCTTTTCAATTTAGTAGAAAATGTGTAATTTGCATTTTGGCAGACTTACTTGTACAACTATACAAAACGAGGAAAAAGGTCATGCAAAGGGGTTAAAATTCTTCTCCAAAGTAAATAACGGAAAACCAAAACACCTAGTAGATTTGAGAGTACTTTGCAGTTAATGGGAAAAGCATCTAAAAGACAAAATAAAATACACAAACAGTTTGGTTTTGTTACTTTAAACCTGGTTGTACCCTAGTACAGATGACAAGGTTTACATTGATGCCCAATAAAAAACGAAAATAACATCTTTCTTCTCTTCCTTTCACAAATACTTTGTCAAACTCAACTAATTTCAAAAGCATAGTGGAATAATGGCCATTAAAAAAAAAAGAGAACACATTGTAGACATAAAATGTTACCAAATAAAAAAAAGCACACTCAAAAATATATTTTTTCCTCATACTTACAATTATGTTTGTTAAAAAAAAAAAAACAACAACAAAGCTTTTACAAGGTCAGACCAACTATCACCTTTTCTAACAAGCTTGGTAAGTACACTCCCTGTACATCCTGTTTCTCTTGAGCATTTAGCAGTTGTTTTTATACACAAAGAAATGTCTCTGAAGGAATTCAACTGGTTTGTATTTTTTTTAACAAATTAGTGTAGCTTTTCTGTATTTGATTGGGTTGTTCGTTCTGGTTTAGCTGCAACGTCTAACATGCTCCAAAACATACTCAGGAAAGTGCAGGCTGCAGACTTGTAAGCCATCCAGCTTGCACGGCATCCTTGGATATTCATCTTCTTTCCATTTGTTTTCCTCTGGATCAAAGGTGAGAATGGAATCACTGTAATGACCATTGTAACAAAGGCCTCCAAGAACCATTATCTGTTTGTCCAGAACAGCTACACCATGACCGCTCCTACCAATTGGCATTGAGGCCAATATAGTCCATTGATCAGTATCGGGGTCATAAACCTCTGTAGATGGACATCCTTGAGATTCAAAGGAGGCTCTCAGGATTACACAGACACCACCAAAGACATAAAGCTTCCCATTGTAAGAAATCATTTTGTGAAAGCATCTTGCATAATTCATTTTGCATTTGTTCTCCCAACAGTTAGTGACCACTTGAGTTCTCCTTGTTCGCTGCTCTACTGTCCCCTCTTTACTGGGATCAAACACACACACTTGCTTAGAAGTTGAAGATGATGTAATTCCACCAGTGATATACAACTTGTTACCAAGCACAGTCCCTTCATGTCCATACTTATTGACTGGATAGGGATCCACAAATTCCCATTTATCTTCAGTAATATCATAGCGTTCAGTTGAGTAGAATGTTTCATCCCTGGTTCTCCCAGCCACTGCATAAACATACCTGCCAATTACTCCAACAGCAAACTCAGAACGTGGAACAGACATGTCTGCCATTCGTAACCAGGTGTTCTGTCTTGGGTCATATCTAAACACTTTGGATGAAGCATGAAACTCACCATCTGGCCCCAGTTCTTCCCCACCTAATAAGAACACGAAGTTATTTACAATGGCAAGGCAGTCTGGTCGCAAAGGTACTTGAGGACCCTCTAGTTCCCACCAGACCCTCGGTTTGTGCAAGAGAAGAATTTTACTGTTTACCATACTGTGTCCTATCATTCCTCTAAATACTGCAGTCTGGGGTTTGGCAGAACGAATTTTGTTCGATTTCATTTCCATCAAAGGCTGTTGGTGAACACTATGAAAGTAATTCATGGCTTGGTCAACCTCATGTCGCAGCTGCCGGGAGTATCGATAAAACTCTGATGTTTTTACCTATGAATACATTTAAAAAATATTAAAATTCCCACCAAGAGAAACAACCCAGAAAACCTAAATCACTATGTGTCATTAGAAGATTTACTTTGTTTCATTCAGGCAATCTTGAGAGCAATGGCATTTATACATGAAGGTTTAAACTGATGTATTGTTATCCAAAATCTTAGTGATTAAGAGCAGTGACTAACATTTTCAGCAGAATAATCACATGTAGAATTTATGCTGGAATTAAGCACAAATGAAATGCCCAAGTCTAAAAATCATTATTTCTTCTCCCCAAAAAAGCTTCTGTTCATCTTCTGCTTAATCCATAAAGCACCCAAATTAAAAATTCACTCTTTTCCTGGGTTTCAAAGACACTCTACACACACATTCTGTGTTTACCAAGGTCTACTCTAGTCTATTTTTTCCTGAATTCTCATGACGACACTTAAGCTCCCAAATGCTAGGCTCTGCTCACAGGGCTATTTAATCGCCAAGGGCTGGGAAAGGAAGGTACCCAATCCCTTCCTTCAGAACATGTGCTTGCACCAACCACGGGTCATGATGATGATGACCTTATGGTTTCTCCTCTGTGAGTCTCCACATGTTAACACATGCCTTTAACACAAGAAGGAAACATCTCAACCTATAATCCTTTGGTTGTGCATTTCTTCGGCAAATTGCAGAGATATGTTAGAACTTCCACTTCCCAGGTGAGAATTACCACCTTTGAATTTAGCAAGTAGTGAAGTGACAACTCAAAAGAGCCATCCCTGCTCAGTTTTATTGGAGTTGTAGGCACAGGGGAAAATAAGAATTCCTTTCCAGGACCCTTCCTACTACCTATGCCAGTTTAAGTTCCTGAGGCCGGTCCTGAGACCATTCTAAAACACATCCCTGTCTTGAACATTTTAATTAATCTAGCTCAACGCAGTCCTCAGCTCACCATGGGAATCTCTTCAGAGGCTTCACTCTTCCTGTATAGTCTGGTGTAACACAGCATTCTGAATCACACTTCTAAAACAAATAAAAACCTGCTAGATGTTGCCAAATCCACAAATCCTCAATCAGATTTGATCCTAAGTCGCAGATGCTTTCACATAAAATCAGATTGCTTTCAAACAGTCTGAATGCCTTTAGTACCCACCAGCTCCAAAAATAAGAAGCAATGCTCTGAAAAAACATGAGGCCACTCTGAAATTTCAAGTGACCATAAGGTAACACCAGAAGCTACTATTTTTAAGTATCTTTTACCCCACCTCCTCCTATTCCCTGTCCCAAAAAACAAAAGCCTGTACCACCACTCACCTCAGGGGTGGTGATACGAATTTCGATGTATATGGAAAACAATTTGGAAATTAATGTTCTTTATATCTTGTGAATAAAGTAGTTGCTTGTTCCATTAACATGTACTACTAAAATTTTGTTAGCCTTCTGTTAATCATCTCTTCCTTGTATAGTAATTACGACATTCTGCTATCAAAGAATCACTTAAAAAAAAAAATCTTTTGAACTATTATTATTGAACATAATTTGCATGTTTTGAGGTAGTTTTACACACCAGATTTCAAAAAAACTTTGACTACTAACCTACTATTGTAAAGCAACGTATAGCTCAAGAGTTACAGTGATTTCATGTTTTTATTTACACCTTTTCTTTCCTCCACTTAATTTTGACAAGTCTAACTCATTTCTGTTTGAAAAAAAGAGGATGGTCACATGCAGATAATACACGTTACTCTTGCAGTAATATCCAGATTCTTTCTACTGTTTCTACCAGGCGTGACTTTGGAGCAAAAAGGTTTACTCAGGGTATGGTGCTCACAGAACACCCACAGTAAACCCAACTCTTCTGGGAACAACAGCTCTATTTTCTTGTTGCAAATAAAGGATGTATCATACAAAGACAGATCTGCTCATATGACATTTGTTAGAATAAACCATATACCTTGCCTGACTGAAAAGACTGAACATAAATTAGAGAAAATATGCTGGCAGGGAGAACTACAGCGCAGAAAAATGGTAACATGTAAAGGTTACAAAAAATGAAAAAAGAAGTCAAAATAACAAAGAATCATGGCTGGCTACTTTATCCTTAAAAGGAACTTTCAAATACTAAAACAGCAGGACTACTTCAGGTATTCCCAAACTGGAGCTATYATCTTTGGAATTAAATGAAAATATAAATTATCTTTGTTTCATCTATATGCAGTTCAGGTTTTCTTGGATGATTACGGAAGACAACAGGATCAACATGCTTACAATGTGAAGCACTCCAGTAAAGCCTGGCAGAAATGGAAAATGTTTTTCTTTCTCCCTCAACATTTACAACTCTGTCATTAGATCTAGAAATTGAAATGCCAGCCAGAACTGGAATTAAAATAAGCCTATATCCTCACCACTCTACTCCTTCACATAGCCAAACTTCACCCCGTGAGAGCATGCAAAAGGAAACAAGGAGTATCTCTAATTCCAGAAACATACTCTCAAGACCAGGGAATCAATTTATTAGTAGTTTACTGCTGCTTGACAAAGGCACTAACGTCAAAGCAAAGCCTCAATCTCCTACCTTAAATGAAAAAGACATCAAGAAGTAAATGTAACTCCCAGTTATTAACAACCCTCTGTGACTGAAGTTTGTGGGGAAGCTTCTACAAGCACGAGTTTGAAGAGCTGAACATGAAAATACACAAGCACTAACAATTCTTCCAATATGCAGGAAAAAAAATTCCACAAAATAAAAGTGACCGACTACCTCAATTATGGTAAGAAAAGGCAATTGGAGGCTTCCTAGGCTTGGCTGTTGAGGAAAAACATCCCTGTTTTTAGCCATCCACATTTCACCAGCACAACCTCTGCCATACAGGAGAGGTACCTCTCCTAAGGCTCAAAGCATGGTCTAAGATGAATGTTAGGAAACCTATAGGAAAGTACAGACTGCTTGATGCAAATGAAAAAGAAGCAAATGTAGGTCATTTTGCCCACTTTCAGTCACACACTGTGAAACATTCCAGAATTATTTGAAAGCACTGTTCAGCCCATAGCAAGAAACCCCCACCCACCCCATCAAGTAATTTTACAGTATTTTTCATTACTTATTTGTATAATCAAAAAAGAGAAGCTTTAAAAGAAGTAGGTAGTTTGGTATTTAAAATGACTGTAAGTTGTGTGTATGTCAGCAGATGAAAGAACACGGCCCTCAATAATCCTTTTGTGGGAATTTCTGTCTGATCCCCAAAACCTGCAGAAGGAAAGCCCTCAGCATTCAAAACTAGGCTCTGCCATTACCTGTAAGCAGCACCAAGTAGTTGATCAGCAAACATTAAAGTGCTTACTTAAGTTCAAACCGAGAAGCTCTAGAAGGAATGTGCCCCTAAATTGCCAACCCTCACGCAGAACACACAAGCTTCTGCAAAACAGATGGAAATCTACATTAATCGTCATGAACCCTGAAGTAAACCAAATGTGCATTCTTAAAGAGTACATCATCAACTCCGAATTGGTAAAAATTGAAAATGCTTTGAAGCATTTATATAAGTTTAAAGAAAAACTGTTCTGTTATCTTGCTGCAGGGTCTCAAAGGCAGTTTAAATTGGACTTCCTTACCAACCCCAGTCTTACTGTAAAAAAAGGAATTTAATTCAAGTGCTAAAGCTTTGCTCATGAGATTTTTTTACATTCTTCCCAATTCTTTCTCTTCAATTTTCTGAAGAAAACTTTCTTAAAGAGGCTATGCTGGGACACCGCCCTAATGTAAGAGTTTCCTCAAGATTTCCAGAGATGGAAAATGAGAAATATCTCAATGTATCATCTGCCAGTTACAGTGGTTCACAGTCAGACTTGTAGCTACACAGATARGGAACAGCATAAACAAAATCAAATGTGTCATTCCATAATAAAAGATGTAAAAATAATTAAAAACATCCACCCCTCTACTTGCCCTCTAGGCAGTCAATACCAAAATCACCACCATCCCTCCTGCCAGAGTAAATTTGAGCTTTAATGCATTTTCTCTTCTTCACTCTAAATCAGTGAAACACTCCATAAAAACTGCTGGTTTTCCAAATTAATGCAGCTATTAATCATTGCCTATTTTTCTGCTGTATTGCACTGCATGCTTATCTAGTTGCAGCAGCTATGGAAGTTTCATAATCTTCCATTTATATTAGATGAAGAAGTAAAACAAAAAATTAAGCCATTAATTTCTAATTGGAAAAGTGATCCCACAAAAGACCAGCTGTGTCCCATTTTATGTTCATCAACTTTCCCCCTCCCCCAAAACAATCACGCTAATTAATAAGCTGCAGGAAGAGCAATTAAATGCAAGGTAAATGTTCTGTAACATATTTGACTTCAGTATACAGCTTTTCTAAAAAAGTTTTCCTCATACAACCATTTACAGCTATTGCTCTTATTTGTATTCTTGTTACTTAGGTTTATAAGAAAGTTTTCAAAACCAGAAAGAAAGGCTTTTTTTGAATTGCCCAAACAAAACATCTGTTATTTGTGCACCTGGCAACCAAATTTGAATGTGTTATTATATGGGGTGGATATTAACTTGGTTCCTTCCATAGAACTGGTAAAAAACCCCTAAAGACAAACAAAATCAAAACCACAGAAAAAGCTGGATGGCTCATAATGTGACTTCATCATCTCTAGCCACGTAAACAGAGAACTATTTTAAAGGTTCTAACTTATTGTGCTTAAGTTTTAGAAAACTGCCAATTCTGAATGTGATACAGCTCAAACTCAGCTACCTGGAGTACAGAAGTAATGCTACACCTTTTCAATGAATAATGATGGCATCTGTATCAGACTTCTAGAGAGCCTTGCAAAAAAAATAAATTATTTTACTAGAGATTAACCTGAAACAAAACTAAAGATCCATCAACTCCACTAACTAGGATCCATATTATTTTCACATCTACTTATCTCTGGCCATATTCTAATCACAATTATAAACCAGTATGAGAATTGGTCAGTACCAGTGAAGGGCTTTGAAGGGCTATTCTGCAAGTGCTACAAATCACTTAAGTGTTCGCAGCCTAACCACAGAAAGGCAAGATGACAGTCTCTGTGCAGCAAGGACAATGCSCTCAAATTGATTACTTGGCTGTTCCTTTTTAGAAACTGGCAAAAGAAATTATCAAAGTCAAGCTGGAGTCTATCTTAAATCTAATCTCTCAAATTAGAGTGGAGTCAACAATCTATATGCCACAAGTAAGAAGCCCAGCACATAAAATACTGCTAGCAAATCTATCCAAGTCAGCAATAACCTTAACACACAAAAATATCAAGTGCGGCACCTATTTAAGAAAAGAGCGGCSCACTAACCTCATCCACTACACACTTCTTATTCTAAGCTTCAGCAAATGAAGTTGCTTCAGCAAACAAAGTTGTAGTAAGTAGATACATATGTATTATTAGACATGGAGGTAAATGAGGAAAAAGAAAAGAAATTCAACAGATTTATGAAAGGTAAAGTCACAATAACATAAAATTACAATGCCATCTCAAAAGTTACTATTTTCTAGGCACAGGACAGCAGATATTCAAAGATAATGTGCTAGTCATCCTACCTCTACAGAAGCTGATGAACCTAGTGATTAGTAAATTTTTTATTTATGCTGGCAATTCATAAATCAGCATGGGCTAGTCATAACAAACCTTACAGACTGGACATAAAAAAAACCCTTTGAATTTTAAGGACAGAGGCTTTGAAACAACATTTCAATCTGAGTAGTACACTGAAACTAAATGTAGCTTAGACAGTATATAAGGGCAATCATGACATGGTTGCCTCCAGTAGCACAGAGATTAACCCAATGATCCAGGTGAAAAGCCCTCCAGCTTCTATCTCCAAAATTCCTCAAGAATTAGAGAGCCATGGATATGTTTCAGAAACAAGGAAAGTGCAACGTGGATAGTGAAACTTGTGCTCTCCCCCATACACTTTGCCTTTACTTTCTAACTATTCCCTAAATCCTTACTTGATTTATCTTTCCATTTTCCCTCATACATCTGCATGTACTTTAAGGGTTATGGAACCAAAAGAGTATCTACTCATAAGTCAGAAGCCGTTCTTCCAGGACAGTCTGCAGTGAGCAAACAGGCTGTACCTTCACTTGTGCACTCTAAATGCACATCAGCCTCAAGGTATTAATCCAGAGTCACTGATTTCACTTTTAAATTGTACGTCTCTCCAAAGAAAATGATGTAAGGAACAGAATGGCTTAAGAGGCCARAAGTATCCTTACCGTGACTTGCAAAGTTAAGTTACCTAAGTTATTTATATACTACAGTGACAGGCATCTGAGAAATGTGTATTAGAAAGATTACATAAGAGTACATATGACAAGCCAGCCAGTGTATAGCAAACACATAGTTTGTTGAACTGGAAGAGTCAATCTCAGACTGTATTTGGTACATTCATACAGGTGCTCACTACGTGCTGGCTTCAGGAAAACGGGGATCTGTTTGTGGATCTCCAAAAAAGGCAAATTCACCAATATTTCCCCATTCTACATGAAGAAGAAAGAGGTTCTCCCCAGGTTACTGCCAGAACAGTGAACAGACATGCTCTTTTATAAAAAAATTAAGTGTTCTAATACTTTCTAGCCAGGGTACAACACAAATGCATATCTAGCTGCAGCAATAAACGACATAACGAGCTTTGCTTCCCTTTGCTGAGTTGTCCCACTCCGTAATCTGCACTGGCTTTTCTCTGCTCCCACATACAATTAACACAAAGCGTATTCACGCATAAAGCTTTTACATGTAGGTATATAATCTGAGATGCAGAAAACAACTTCCCTCCTGAAGCTGTACCTATTGGGCCATTTGGCTGTCAAGATAAAACATCAGAAGCACTGTATGCAGGATTTACACCACTGATATCAAAATCAGCTTCAGAAGTTATACCTAAATACAATGCTGAAGACCAACATCTACTTTCACTTGCACTTACAGAAATTTAACTGAAAACAGCTTGATGCTTGAGCTTGTACTCCCAAAACTCATAGAGCTGAACCAGACCCACACAAGTCCTGCCCTATTAGATCAACCTCAAAAAAATATGTTGTGAATTCTATCAGTTTTATTACTGAAGGGCTTAAATGCTGTAATAATCTGGTAAAAGTGTTATTAAAAAAAAGACACTACACAGTATCCTGTAGAGTTCAGCTCTTACTAGTTGAAAATGTTTTAACCCAATATAAACATTACATTAGTGTTCTAAAATATGTTCAGGTATTTATTTTACATCTATAGTCTAATATAGCATCATAAATATATTATGCATTAGTACTTCCTCTGCTCAATTCAAACACACAGGAAAAAAATCCAAAATATAAAAATTCACTAGTCTGAAGTAATTAACAGCTCTCATAACTTGAAATAAAAATAAGAATTACTGCTTAGATGATCCACTGGCCCTTAGAACCAACAAAACCAATACAACCATGTCTGTATATTCACTRTAGTAAAAACATATAGGAGATTAATTTGTAAGAAGCACAACAAAAACACGGGGTCTTAAGTCCTATTAACTCGCTGAGAGGTGAACAACCGAAGTGGTATCCTATCACACAAAATTAACATTGTTAAAAACAGTACAGTTCAAGTAATTCCTAACTTGAACATTACCGGCCTATAAGAGAACTCCTTACAAAATATTGTGATCCTCTACTGTTAACAAATATTCAGAGATTCTCAAGAACTAGAAAACAACATTGTCTATGCTTCAAACAAAGGGTAGAAAAAGCTTAAAGTTCTCTTTTAACTCTTTACTACATACAACGAACAGTTGAACTATAGATCACCTGTTACAAAGAGTCCTCTGATATTTCATGTAAATCACTACATTTGATACCGTCAATAATCTTTGATTGTATTATGTGTCTTGTGAAGAAACAAGTGTATGTGTAACTTTGCAGGATCAGGACTTCTAACTGCTGTGTAACAGCACGAGCACTGAAGATACAACAAAAACACTGCAGATTTAAGAGCAGATGCCAGTTTTCATTTGTAAATAACCACCCCCATTCTTAAGCCACGTAAGATCTACAGTCACTATTTTTGATTATATTGATAACAATTATCATGACATACACCCTGCATACTATGTGCAGCTCTAAAGTCTCAGGAAAGCAACTTGTGGAAAACAGTAAGAACATTTGAATCAAACTAGATACAAGTGACCTTATTTTAAAACATCTTTCCCATATAAAGTCACTTATAAACATGTATTGCAAACCTACCTGTTCTCCAGCCACTGTATGTACTATTGTCTAATAACCAAAAGAAAATACTTTTAGGTGATTGCCCTTTATGGGTTTATTAGAAAAATAAATGCTATCATTTTGTTCCCTCTCATAGCTTTGGGAATCTTACCTATTTAATGGCATGCTGCCCTAGCTACATGATGAATCCTGCCTATTGCTTTTCAAATGCACCAACCTTCTCAAAAACACTGGATGGTGTCATCAAACAAAACCTGATGTTCTGAATGATGGTGTCCGTATGCCTCCAGCGTCTTCTATCATGGCGCAGCCAGGCCTGAACAGCTTCATACAGCTCTATCTCTGGAAACCTGCTCAGATGATCATTATCCAAGTAAGACATGAGCTTCTCAAAGCTCAGATATGAAAGGAAGTCAGGTCTGGACATGAGTGGCACAAAATTCTCTAGCAGAAAGGAATCCAATTTTTCCCTGACTCCTTCGATGTTTACACCAAAATCATCCAGAAGTCTCATAATTTCTGCACAGTTTTCTAAGCAGATTTTAGCTAAGAGAAAAGAGCAGCAAAACTTTACCACCTCTATAAGCTGGACATACATGGCAGCCTGAAGGATTTCATGAACAGTGTTCATACTCAGTTCAATAGTTCCATAGTACATGAATTGGAGGACATGACTGAAGCCTGTAGCTGTCAGACCTTTCAAATGGATTTTGTCCTGATCTCGTTCTCGCATGTCAGCTGTGAACATAATCCTGAAGTAATCACTCTGGGTGGCAAGCAGTGCTTTATGGGCCTGAAATTGGTGGTCTTCAATGACAAGTGTGACATCAAGAAGCAATCCCTCCTCATACAGTGCTCTGAATCCTGCAGAGACACTGGTGTCATGGATGGAGGAGCTAAACCCTTCCACGTCCCCTGCCATGAATCACCTGGGGGGAAGAAAAAATAAATAAATAAAAATAAAAACAAATTGTAATTTCTAATAACATATTACAAGTCCTTCCTGACCAGATAAATCCTGAGATTGCTTTTGTTAGGACTTAAAAGTCTTCACCACGCTTTTTGCTTTCTCTCCAGCTGAAAAATCAACTTAAGAAACAACTTAAACCATAAACTTTAAATATTTCTTCCCAACAAAATATTTTCATTTTAAAGACAGGGTAATGAACAAAAATAACTATATAATACTGCCAAAATTATTCCTCACTCCAAGTTAATTCATGGTCATATAATGAACTAAAAACGTTGTCATGGTTTTTTTCCTCTCCCCCYGTCAATCTTTCTAAAGAATTTATCTCAGGGGAGCAATAAAACACCCACTCTTGAATATCAAAGGTTTCAGAAAGGAAGCCAAACTTCCTTAACTTCAGAAACAAGCTCTAGTAGATCTGTACATGGTATAATCTAAGAAAAAAAAAATTTATTATGTTTTAAAATCTATGTTAGTCAAAAGTTATTTCTAGCAAAATGAACATTTTCAGAGATAGTATTTGAGATTGCGTGTTTCACTTCTGTAAAAACAGAGCCCCATCATGTTCCCCCCCCCATTTCTTACTATAGGAATTAATATTAGGTTATGAGATTTATGAAGTGCAAAATACTAAAGTAATAAGAACCACTGAAAAGAACATGTCACAAAAAATAATATTCTGTATACTGGGTTTAGTGAAGCTTAATTGTTCATTAAGCATTTGCACATTTGCAGATACAGCGTTACTTACGTGCAAGCTATAATTAAACTGTAAATAAAACAAAAAGAAATCTAAGAGTAGCAGGATCCTACCCTGTTAAAGTTAAGGAAGATAAATATTCAATAATTAAAATAAAAACCTATTCAAAATCCAGAAATTTCTCAAAATGTTGCTCAGCTTCCTTGGGTTTAGGTAAGGAGAAGTTGCACAAGGCAGGTTGAACCAATTAACAATTTATCAAAGGACAACAGTACACTCCATTCTCCTTCTCTGTCCTCATTCTGGGATCTGAACTCCTGCTCCCTACTTTGAGCCATTTCTGGGGCTCATTGGACTTCTCCAGAAAGTCAATTCAACCGATAAACTTGACTTAAAAGTAAACCAAGAGCAGGGAGGGACAGACGTGAAAAAGACACATGACACAAACACYACCACCCCTCAGCACACACAAAACCTCAAAACTGGAAATCTTTCTACTTCCCAGTGAGCTGACTCCTGACTTGACACTGTGGGGGGGGGGGGGGGGGGGGTTTGGCACAAGAACGAACCTGACGCAGAGGGCAGGACACATAGCAGGAAGAGAGAAAAAGACCAACAACTTCCCCGTTTGGCATTAATTAAATATTAGAATTGGTTCAACTATTTTTGCTCCACTTCATCCCACCTTAAATTACACTGCAACATTCTCTCGGATATTTGTTGCATTTAATCTGAATTTCGTATAACAACTAAAGCTAATAATGCTTCGGTACTGGTAACCCACATGAAAAGCTAAATAATACCAACACATTAAAAAAAACCTGCAGATTTTCAAGGTCGTAAAACTTCACACAAGTGTATGGACCCAGAAGTGACTCTAGGGTGGCCCATGTTTCACAACCTCATAGAGCAGATACCATTTTCTCTCATTTCCTCAAGCACCACATGCTGACTGCTGCCATTGTAACTGGAATGTTTTTTATTAGGCTCCATCAATGGATAGTTATCTCCTCTCCTTCATTCATCGGCACRCGTCCCGGAAAACAAAACTGGAGATACCCTTTGTCTATGCAAAACTGAAATGGTGAGTGGGTGTTTGYAGCCACACCTCATGGAATTAGCACCACTCCCACACTGTTGAAGCCTGATGATGGGTTCTGTGCACAATAAAGTCAATGCTGGGAGTGTTCATTACAAGCAAGGCCTTCTCAAAAAATTCAAATTCCTGAAAGTAAGAGCAGGACCAAAAGAACAAAGATGACAATCCAATCACTTTTTCAGCGGTATCCATGATAGCACATTCCCCTCAATGTCACAGAAGACAGAAAGAACATGCAAACTGCTCTGGAACTTCATACTGTGAGTCTCTTATTCTTCAACATCAAATGCCTACCACAAAGTAAAATTACCATGAGATATTTTTCTTAGTTGTTGCCAATTCTTACACAAAAGCAGATGAGGAAAGAACTACTTCACTAACTCTTACTACCTCAAAAAGAAGCAACCAACTGAAGAGGAAGCATAAAGCCTGACTTTACAGGATTTTGCTTTCTAATTGGATTTCTGATATCAAACAAAAAGGTAAGCATTAATATGACCTTTTTTTCTTCTTTCATTGGAGCACTTGTACCTTCTTTCCTCCCATCCTCGGTTCTCTGATGTCTAATAGCTGAGCTCATACCTCAGTCTTTCCTGTTAAGGAGATTTAATGATCACTTGCCTTTAAATGGGCCACTCATTTTCATAAAACATAGAGCAACTTCAAACAACTCTCAATGCAGTTTGAGATCAGCCAAGAGGTTCACTGGTTACAAGGACTCTAAGACAGTACAACTGTGTAAGTTACAGTGCTTTAGGACACCAACTAAGACTTCGCTCAGCTTCAATTCCACAATCACTGTGTAAAATGGCAAAGGACAGCTAGAACTTGCAAGCATGAGAACGTGAACAGAATAACACAATGATATATCAGTGGGAGAAAAAGGCAAAAATGAAGCAACATTCCCCAGGTCACCGAAGCAACAATATCCATCTGGAAATAATGGGATCTCCCATGACACAGGCAAYCTCACTGAAAGGATTTCTTCAAAACAGCATTAGTGTGTACCTGAACAACATAGAAAAACCACGGCAGCAAGCTCCAAACACATCTTTGCCCTTACCTTGAGAAAGATAATTGCATTATAGGTACTCCACAAATAAAAGGAGAGAAATTAACTTCTACACAGGATGGTCCTAAAATAAAGGCCTCTTTCAGCACCCTCAAAGAAGCAAAAAGGAAAGGCAGGCAAGCAAAGTTAAGCAGAGAGAGACGGTATAYGCATCAAACCCAGAGGCACCTCCAGTGATGCTTTTAAGGATCAAAACAAGTAAATAATACTCAAAACAAGCAAATAGAAAACCAAAACCACAAACCAAACAAACCCTCAAACAAACCTCCAAACAAACAAAAAACCCCCCACAAACAAAAAACCCCAACCAAACCAGCACCAGAGGGTCCTGGGCAACCAGCTCTAGGTGGCCCAGCAGGTGGACCAGATGACCTCCAGAGGTCCCCTACAACCTCACCTAGTCTGTGATTCTGTGACCATGYTGCTTTTACACAGACACTGCGCTGATGTGGGGATTTTTTGCGACCTTCTTTTTAGTTCTGATTAAATAGAAATAAGATTAATATACATGCAAAAAAAATCATATATATGTTACTATCCTTCGAATTTTAGATCTACCAAGGCAGGAATCACTGAAATATTGAGAAATAAAAACCACCTGTGTTTAGGGAACACTTTTAGGGTTCCAATTTTTACATCTCCCTACAACTGGCTATTCCATAAACATATTTAAAACTCTAAGTTAGCCACAAATCTCTACAATGGTAACAAAGTAGTCAACATTTGGAAATCATTATTTCTGAGTGTTTTAAAAATGTGGGTGTCTAAGTCACTTAATCCTTCTTTTCACATTCATGATGTGAATTTACTTTTAGTAAATCTACAATTTTCAACATCAAAATATTTTTCCTCCCAAAAAGAAGAGAGGATTTAACGGATTATTTAAGTAGACACAAAACCAGTAAGACTTCTCCTTGCACCATCTAAAGAAGCTTCAGAATTCTATGAGTGAAAAGCAAAAGGACTCCTTGTCTTCCTGCATTAAATAAGAGGAGTAAATACCCTTTGTAGGCATAAAGTCATATACATTATCAGCAGATAAATTTTTCTTTAAAACAAAAAAATGTATTGCCAGTGCAAATACACAAAGGGGTTAAAATAGCACAAAAACTGCAAGACTAGATAATTAAATGCATATTATGCTTAACTGGTAAAAATCTTCATTTCTAAAGCTAACATCCTCCATTAAAAGCAAATAGCAATGTGGTAGTTCAAATATTAAAAAAAGCAATACAAAATACTCTCAAACCAAGTAATTTTTCTAAAGCATAGCTTTGCCATTCCTCCCACACACACACTTGCAGTTTTTGATGTAATTCTACGCACTATTCAAATGCTGCAGTTATTTCCCAGAGGACAATACATAACCATTTTTTTTCATATTTTCAATAAAAATGGAAAATTCAGCTAGATTTTCTTCATGCATGCAAATCACAGCAGCACACTTAATCCAAAGGAAGACACGGAGCCTGCAGTGGTCTAGAAGAAAACTGGAACAAAAAAATTCCAATGTATAAACAATGAAGGGGGGGGCAATCTACATTGGCGTTCGTTATTGTTCTGCACATATTCGAGCTGCTCGCTGTAATGCAGCATGGGAAGTAGGACTGCTGAAAAGCCAAAAGAGAAACACATTTAACCTTATTAGCTGTTCCTGACATTTCTTCCTCTCTTAGCACATAATGCATTAGAGTCTACAGTGCTGTGACTGTAAAACCACTTACTTGGAACACTGATTTCTCATCTTTATTCTGCAGCTGTAATAAAAGTCTGAAAACCCTATTCCAGACTGCTTTTTCTTGCTAAACAAGGAGAACCTTCTTTCCTCAGGGTGTCTGAGGCTCTTAGTCACAAGAAGAAGAAATGGAGTCTAAATGCACTGGCTACTGAGAAGCAAGTTACAGAATACCTGCTTTGACTCATGCCCTGCTGGATTTAAAATCTCTCCAAAAGCAGTACTTTCTGAAAAAGTGCCCTTTAAATAAGTGTCTTTATGTAATATGTAAGCTTATATGCACTTTCTAGGCACATAAATGTATTGTTCTAGGAAAATATTGACAATACCAAATCTAGAACATCAGCTCAAAGAAAAATCTCTGCCTTCCTTTACTGTTGTTCCTTAGTAACTCATTTGACATGCTGAGACAGAACCAGCAAGTTTCTTTTGTTTACTGATTATGGAGTACTTGTTCTACCCATCCCATAGATATTCTAAGAAATCACCTATGTGAACACAGCTGAACAACAAATTTTCACATAATAAAACGCTATTATCTATGAGTTACACCGGAAGATATTTCACCACATACAGAACCATGCTTTGGTTACAAAAAGTACTAAAATAGAGCTTAAAATGCAATAATCTCTTCCATCCATCAAATGTATGCATTTAAATGCAAATCTTAAAGCCATTATGCATGCTTTATTTAGTGAGGTCCATAGCAAAGGCTGCTTAGAGCAGAATTCTTTGACCCTAATTTTGTTAACACACTTTTCTGCACGAATAGGATGTTTCTCCACAGTGAAATGTTTTACACATGTATGAAAATACAATACAACAAGTATTTGCACACACTAGCAAACATTCACAACTGCACACATTGCTGAAGGCTGGGACTTTGAATGCAGTGTACTGTACTGAGTAAGAATGCAATTATTAACATATGCATGATAAATAATTTATCCCCCAAATTAAACCTTTGTTTACATGGTTTGACACTAAAACCATTAAACCTTGTCCACCATTTTTCATCATAATTCTCCATTAACAGGAACAGGAGTGATGTGATGTGGGATAGATCAATAACCAGTGGATACCAAAACTTTCATTGCTACAATTGCAAATGTAGGGAACAAAGAAACACATCCAGTTTCATCTAAAATACATCTGTGTTTTATCTAAAATCCTTTCTAATTAATACACTAAATTTGGGAAACGATTTATCCTAAACACATTGGTATGTTCATCCTAAAGACTTCACCCAATCCACGTTGAGAATTCCAAAAGCACAGGATTACTTTGTAAGTCAGAAGTTAGGATCTTACTAATCACTGCCAGTCAGAGGAACCACACTGCCAGAACTCCAGAAATTAAAACTTGGGTACTCCTGAAAACTGCCCACACTCCATTTCTTAGGGGCACACATTTGAGCAGCTTAAAATCTCTGCCCACGTTGCTATCTCCGAGCAAGCTGCATCAGTTCAACAGCAACAGTGTCGCTTTATATGACATATATATAACTCTGAGGTCATTATCGTTACGCCACAAACATCATCAGAAGTAATTACAACTAAACCTACTGAAACTCTGTACATACTGTGCCTCAGCTCAGCATGGTTATTCTTCACTCTAAGCGTGCCAGAACCCTGCTGAGTAGTCTTTGGTTGTCTCCACTAGAGCACAGTAAACTACTGGAGAGAGTGCTTTGTTCTATTCTCTTTTTGAGAAAATCTATCTTAAGCAGATGTGCTGGTGCTCTCATATGCACCTATGCTTAAKGCATAGGTTTCTCAGCTCATATTATTCTCTTTCCCTACAAATATGTAAGTTATATCTATCATATAGATATAACTCAATTTAGCCTTTCTGCAGAAATGACGAGTGTTACAAGCACACACAAAGACCTTCTGTCTCAGGAGTTAATATCAACGAGATGTACATAGGCTTCCCCTCATGTTAGTCCATTCTGTGGATGATGTATCTGCACTTCACAGGCACCAAGACAGCTTAAACCATCTGTCTAAAAGGTCATTGCATCACTACACCTGTACAGAAAAACCTGCTTCCAGGTTGAGCTCAGCTCAACGCTCTTCCAATTACATTTACTGATACCAGAACAGGTGCCCAGTATAAAATAGTTGAAACATCCATATTGTCTTTAACTGGAAAAACTTGTATTACTAATACCCAAAAGTTAAATGATGATAGTGTTGAAAACTACAGATTTGCCACTGCTCTCAAAGTGGACAGGACTGCACTATCCTGAGTAACAACAGTCCTTTTATATATATATATACTTGTGGCTTATAGAATGATTATTTTTTTCAAATGTGAGAAAAAGACATTAATAAAGTGTGATTTTCTTGTTGTGAAGATATCAAGAAAATTATAACRTATTCTATACAGAAAAGTAGCAAGTATCTCACAGTAACAAAAAAATCTAATCCTATCTTTTTGACTTATCACAAATTTTTAGAATAAAAAGGTAGTGAACTACAAATAGTATTTAAACTATATTATTAAAAATATTTTTAATCTAAATTAAGATTGCTGAACTACCCCCTCCACTTGTCTTTTTGTTATCTGTATCTTTATTGCTAACTTAGTTAATAATCCTAGCATCTTTTGAGAAAATGACATTAAATTGTGCCCTTTGTTCAAGACACACGTCTTGATCTCGCTGCAAAACGTCAGCCTCGCTTGTCAGAAAGACAGAAATCTCAAACATATTTGATTTCTACACACATGCCCCAAACTCGCAGCTGGATGAATGAAAAAGGTCTGATGTTTGCAGTGTGAGCCCACTGCCTATCTGTTCTGCTCTGCTTGCTGAAAGCCAAATCAACACATGTCTAGATCTGAACCAGCCACAGGGTATAATTAAGGAAAGTGAAAGGAGATGAGTGTCAGTGGGAAAGTTTATAGGACATGTGGTAGAAATTACACACGTTTGCTAGGTGTTTGAAGGGAAAAGACAGGAAGTATGTTGGTGCATGGTGGTAGGCTCAGGGGATCCGAATGTGAACTGGGGCAATGGTGCTGCAAGAGCTGTGTTATCCCAGGGGCGAGTATATATAACAAGTCCACAGGAGTTCAGACTTCAGTAGTTCTGTCCTTTTATCCAGTAATAGCTTTATGGTTCACCCATTCTTCTTCTAAAGAAGGGGGGAAAAAAACCCAAACCCCAGACAACAAAGGGGCGAGAACTTTAATTTTTTAAGCGACATTTCAGTATTTATCAAATAGATCAAAGCTCTGGTACCAATCCTGCTTGCTCAGATCACAGATACCTTTTTCGCCATCAGCTACGTTGGGGAAGAAATGGCCCTTTTCGGGGCAGGAACTCACATGACCTACTTCAGCCTGTCTGCCCGCACGCTCAGCCCCGCTCCGCTGGGAGCACAGCTCGCAGGCCGAGCTCCCCGGGGACCGGGGCCGGCAGGCCCGAGGCCCGCGACGTGAGGCCAGCACGAACCCCAGCGCTCTGCGGGGCTGCGGCCGCTCCGGACCCGCCAGGCTTTCGGTGCGCCCGCCAGGCTTTCGGTGCGCCCGCCAGGCTTTCGGTGCGCCCGCCCGGCGCGGCCGTGCCCGATCCCCGCTCCAGCCCGCCTGCCGCCCGCGGGCACCCGGCCGCCGCCCGCGAGCCCGGGTAGGAGGGTCCCTGAGGGCCGGGAGGGCGCCCGGGCCGCCCTCGATAGGGCGGGCGGCGGCGGGAGGGCCCGGGGGATCCTTCACCCACCTCTCGGCAGCGGCGGCGCTGAGGACGCGGCTCCTCCCGCTGGAGCGGCGAAGAGGGACCGTGGCTCCGTGTACCATACAGCCGGGGGCGGCGGAGGGAGGCGCCGGGGGGCTGCGGAGAGGGGCAATGGCTGAGGCGAAGCCGGGAGGAGGAGAAGGAGGCGGAGGAGGAAGGGGGGATCCTGGGCTCCCTCCTCCCCGCCGTCCGCGCTCGGGGGGGAGGTGGGAGCCGCCCCCGCCGCGCCGCCCGGGCACCGGCGCTCCCAGCCCGGCCCGGCCTCGCCCCCGGGGTCCCCGCCGCCCTCACGCTTGTTTACCTTCCGCGCTGCCCCGCGCGGCCGCGGGCGCCATGTTCCCCCGGCAGCACCGCGCCGGCCGTCACTTCCGCCGCACCTGCGGGCGGGAGGGCGCGGGGCCGCGAACGGGCACCGACACCAGCACCGGCCCGGCCCCACTCGCCAACCCCCGCCCCGTGCAGGCTCAGACAGACGCTGCAGCCCCGGCACGCCGAGAGCAGATGAGCCCCTCATGGGACCCTAGCGCGGGCCGCACACGGCTGGGGAAAGCGGCACCAAGAAGCATCATCTGCGACCGGCCCGAGAGGACGCGCATCCAACAAGCGTCCGCTTTCGGAGGATCGGGGTTGCGCTGTTCTCTCCCACCCCGCTGCCTCCAGGCCGCAGCCCCTTTCCCCAAGGCTGTCGCAGCTCCCGGTTTCCTCGGGCAGCTGCCCGGTGTAGCGCTGCACCCGCCCCGGGCTACAGCAACCCCTGCTCGGCGCCGGCTGAGCTCCTTCCCGGACACCGGCCAGCAGGTGCTGCTCCCTGCTCTCCTCAGGCCGATCTCAGCTCCCTGCTCCSCGCAGCCCCCCTTGCCAGCCAGCGTGGGAACCGGGTCAGCAGAGCCCCAGGGGTCAGGGCCGGCGGCGCTCAGCAGAGCAGCCCTCGAGCAGAGAACAAACTGCACACGCAGGGAGCGCAGCCCTGGGTGGGTTGAGCAGGGCTTTGCCTTAGTACAAATATCACCCCCTTGCTTTCGCTGTTTTRCCTTCGCCTGGCAAACTCTGACTTTATTCTATGAGGTAAACTAAACTTACGTGGACCTTTGGTTTCCCACTGCCACCCCCAAACCATTTGCTACCTTCTACGTACCTCTCCGTCACCTTCTATGTCACTCGCTGCTTGAAATAGCAGGCCACAGACTGCCATCCTCTCCCTGTTTACTGCTGTTCCCATCCCCTTCACAGCCTATTTTCAGTCTCTCGTTACCACCCCCTCCCCATTTTCGATTTATAAAACAAGTGTACCTCCTCTATAGCTGCCGCCCCCAAGCTGAATGTCTTTCCCACCTTTCACAGCTTYACACGATGAACCAGCTATTCCATGCAGTGCTTCACAAAAGACTTCCCAATGCTATTCCACTCTGTTCAACAGCCCTTCTACTGCTCCCTCGTGCTACCATCAACCTGCTCCCATTCACTCCATGCCAATTGTCAGACCTCTCCCGACTTGGCAAACTTACTATTCCATCTCACCCACTTATGCAGTAAATTTGACCCATCTCCCCAGCCATTGTTTTAAAACCTGTTACTTGTGCACTTACAGTGAAACAACTGCCCTTTACAGACTGACTCTGCCAAGACAGCCGCTGTTTCTGCCACCTTTGACTCAAACGAAGGACATTCTCTCCCTTTTCCATAGGGTACATCTCCGGCTGCACCAATCATGTACCCACCCATACTTAACGCTTCAACAAAGAAAAATTAGTAGAAACTAAGTTTCTCATACACAGAAGTGATACAACCAAAACTTCATGCATCCTTCTGCCCTACTCAGACTTTTGACCTTCACAGGTCAGCAAGGGTGGAAAAAGCTAAGCCAGACTGCTTATGTTTTACCTGACTGTCATTTTGCTGTCTGCAGTTTGTGTCAAGCTGAGGCGTAAGATGATCTTCAGGTCTCTCCTACACACTGTCACAGAAGACGACCTCAAACCTAGCCACAAAAGAAACCCACAACAGCTTTGATATTTAAAACAACTCTACATTTAAAAGCACAAAAAACACCCCATCCCCTTCTCCTTCACATTGAACTACTTGCTTCTACCAAAAAATCAAGATATGTGAATAATGTCCCAATTCTAGTCTCCTAAATAAAATTAAATTTAGGCCTCTTACAATGATCAGTGGTTTGAACATTACCTTAGTGAATTTTAATTTACACAGAGATTTGAGTTGACCCCTCTGATTTAGGCAACTGTACAAAGTAGTTACCATTGGCTTAAATGAGAATATYGCAATGAATAAAATTCTGGATATAAGGTTTTGAGTTATATTAATACACTAGTTACCATTTAATTTGAGTAATTTTAAACTTTATTTAATTCATACATATATGTACAGTAGGCATATATTGACATATGACATCATGTCAATTCCTAGAAATGTCTTTACCTACTTTAGTTGGGGTTGTTCAGCCTGGAGAAGAGAAGGCTCTGGAGAAACCTTATAGCAGCTTCCAGTGCCTAAAGGGAGCCCATATGGAGGCTAGAAAACGGAGTTTTCACAAGGACATGTAGTGACACCACAAGGGAGAACTGCTTTAAGCTCTAGGGGGGCAGGCTTAGATTAGATATTAGGAAGAAATTCTTTGCTTTGAGGGTGGTGAGGCACTGGAACAGGTTGCCAATAGAAGTTGTGGATGCCCCATTCCGGGAAGTGTTCAAGGCCAGGCTGGATGGCGCTTTGAGCAACCTGGTCTAGTGAAAGGTGTTCCTGCCCATGGCAGGGGGGTTTGAACTTGATSATCTTAAAGTTTTCCTTCCAATCCAAACCATTCTACAATCCTACAATAATTAGGCATTTGCAGTCTTGAGACTTTTCTGGGTTTTCTTTATACTACAAAATATTTCCAAATAAGTTAATCAAAGTAACAAGACTATCTCAGAATACGTAAAATGTACAATCTCATTGTTAAAACAGAGGCAACAGTTTGTGTATTTTTTTTCATGTTCCTGACAGGGTGTTTGGCAAGGACTAAATCCTTTTTAAAGGCTATTTCAAATGTGACAAAAACTGTTTCCATAATTTTACACTGCACTGCATAATTTTAGCAGCTAAGTAACTACAGAGTCCAGTATTTTCAGTTCATTTTCATAAAAGAGAAATTATACATGCCTGGACATCGAGGCAACTACAACCAAGAATTGCATCATGTTCCCACTGCCCTTCATGTATCTCAGTTGGTATTTATTACAAAATTGAAAATTGAAGCAAGATTACATATGAAAATTTATTTTCCAGACCAATGTGCAACATGATTGGGTTGCAACACAAAATACGTTTTGTCATTGGCAACACCATCATAGATACTGTAAGGTTTCTTACAATGTGTTCATGTTAATTTCTTCAGAACAACACCACTGGCCATGCGTTTGCTCTGGGTATATCCAGCAGAACTCACTCCTAACTCTTGTATCAGGAACACACAGAAATAGCAGTATTTGCGAAAGTGGAAGGTTACAACCATTGTTAAACCAGGCATACCAGTTTCACACAGATTTCCATCATCACATTTTGATCATGTGTTTGTGTGCCCCAAACGTGCTTTTTTTGACCGCAGCAGTTGGCCAGGCAAAGTCTGAGAACCGATGTGTTTTCCAGCAGACAAAGCCACTGTCACTGGCACAACACACACGTATTTGGCATAACTGGTTACCTGCATTGAACCCTGTTTCCCTGGTCACAGASGAAATACTATCAGCAACATCCTCTATACCTTTGAGAAGTTCCCATGAAGAAGAAATCAACTTGATTTCCCACAGGGAAGGGTTAGGAATTTGGCCTTTAATCTCTGTTGAACCTCTAAACTGCCTCTCATCACTGGATTAGGGATTCTATTCAATTTTTAAAGCATTTACGTCATATCCAACTCTGAAAACAGCAGGTGTTTGGTGGGACTTTTACCTGTTTTGTACAAACATTCAGGCTGTTCGTATCTTGAGGCAGGCTCCCATATCCATATGTTCTCCCTAGCAATAAGTGCCCAGTCTATAAAAGACAGTAACAAGGAAAAAGGTTGAAATTAAAAAGCTTTTATCATGCTGATGGCCAGCAGAGACTATAACACGTGTACGGTGACCTGTGACTGTTCAGGCAGACATCATGTGCTCATTTCAGCACATACACGGACATCGTGTTTCAGTCTTTCCCCGGGTGCCGTCCTGCATCGCACCCCCGGTACCCGAACAAGCCGCGCTGCCGCTGTCACACGCGCGGCAACAAACCCCGAGCACGGCACAAGCCCCCCGCCTTCCGGGCGTCTTTCACCGACCCGGTCCCCGGCCCGCAGCCACGGCCGCGGTGTTTCACACCCGCGCTGCACGGCACCACCACGGCGTCCCCGCGGGCCCGGGCGGCCTGTGCTGGGCTCCCGGCGCTCTGTCGCGGGGCTCCTGGGACGTCTGTCCCCGCGGGCTCCCGGCACCGCCGGCGGCTGAGCCCCGCGTGCCCGCTCCCGCGCGCTCGCGTAGGCGCCGTGCCCGCCCCGGGCCCGCCCTGGGCCCCCTCCGCGCTCCCGCGCCCCCACGCCCGTTACCTGCCGCGCGCGCGCACGCTCCCCCGCTCGCGCACGCTCCCCCGCTCGCGCACGCTCCCCCGCCCGCGCACGCTCCCCCGCCCGCGCACGCTGCGCGGCCCCGCCACAGGCCCCGATTGCATCACCCGGCGCGAGGGCGACGGGAGGGTCCTTTACAGGGCTGCCCCACGGCGTGCCTGAGGCAAGGCCTCCTCGCCGCGGCGCCGTTGGCGGCTCCTTGGCGCTGATAGCGGCTGTTCCCCGAGCTCTGTGTCTGCCCCCGGGCCGGCCGGTGTCGCGCTGCGGGCCGGAGCGTGCCGGAGGCTGCGGGCCGGCAGCGGCGGTGCGGAGGGGAGCCGGCGGTCAGGCGGCCGCGCGGGCCTACTCACTTCCTACTCGGGCCAAGATGGCGGGGGACGAGGCGGGAGTGACTCTGGGGCAGCCGCACCTCAGCCGGCAGGATCTCGGCACCTTGGTGAGCACCGCCCGCCAGGCGCCCGGGAGCGGGATCGGGCTCCCGGGGTTCGGCGGGAGCGCCCCGGGAGCGGCGGGGGCGGGCGGGCCGCTGCAGCAGGATGGGTGGGGGATGCGGCCCGAGGGGCTCCGAGCTTTCTGCCGGGGCCCACCGCGGCCTGTGCGCGCTGAGGGGGCGCGGGAGGCGGCAGCACCTCAGGGGGCCGAGTTCAGCACGCTCGGGCCGAGCCGGGGGCAGAGGGACCCGGGGTCGGGGCAGAGTGGCGGCGTAGGGAGCAGGTCCTGCCGGTCCTAGTGGGTGTGGGGCGCCCGGGCGAGGCACTTCCCCTCCCCGTGAGTGTGAGGCTTGGCGGGTCGGCGTCTCGCCTGTGCGAACGAGGCTTTTATGTCTCACTGGTGAGTGCAGTTTTCCCCATGTAAGGGCTCCCCTGTTCTGTAGTATTAGAGACTCTTCCTACTCCAAAATAGAACCATAAATTGGCGCTGTGTTTTCCCACCAAGCTTGAGGGATTGKCTACCAGCCTTGTCGTGGTCGGTTTGCCAAGAAAATTGTCTTGACTATTAACAACTACCGAGACATACTAGTTCTACCTACCACTGTAACTACCACTGCAACCAGTTGTGGTGGTCTCCGACTGCAATAGTCTGGCCTGTTAAATGTCTCGCCTGGGCTGCCTCACTTATTACTCTTCTATGTTACTATAAATCTGTATAAAATGTATATTATAAACTAGTCAAAACTCCTGTTGCTGTCTCCCCGGTGTTCAAATTGGAACAACTTGTTTGTCTTTACAGTAATAACGTTCGATGTTCTTCAGGTTTGAGCTCAGGAATTCCCTTTGTGTTATAGGGATGTTAGTTATTTCACATAGTTTCTTTACTTCCTCTGATTGTTGACCATGGCATTTCCTAGTCGGAAAAAGCATAGATAGGACTAGCTGGAAGGACAGCAGGAATTGCCTTTAAGGCCTATTCTGTACCTTTTCAGTTGGCCCTTGAGTGCTTACAGCTGACTCGAGCTTATTGCTGAGCATAGCCTTATACCAGTCTTGAGGAAAAAACTCCATGCATGCACAATTGTGTGCACCGGCAAGAATTCTYCTGGTGGCAGGAATTGCATCACGGTGAAGTGCTTGTCGCCCGGCCACATGGTGCCATCTGCAGGTCCTGTTCCTATCGCTGGGAACTCATTTTAAATTCGATATACAAGAAATATAAATTTAATTGTGTGCCTTAGGTGTTCAAAACTTGGTTTGTATTGAACATGGACATTTTATTCATTTAATACTTGAGAACAGAATGAGTGAGCTTATGTTTTTACACAGATGTGTTTATTTGATCACTGTGCACGGAACCTTCATGTAACAGTGTAAACAATATGTAAGTTAATGTGCGTGTTATCTGTGTCTTAGCAAAATATTTATGTCTTGTCCTGCACCGAGGCCTCTTCTGACATCGTGAATCTTTGCTTGAACTGAGCAGCTCTTCCATATGAATTCAGTGCCTGATGGAAATGAGCTGTACAGAGGAACATTTCAGTGGATTTCAACACTTGTCCATTATTTGGACAAACAATAAAAAACCCTAAACAGCTCTTTCAGAGTTGCTTCTTTACCTGTACAAAGTTTATTTGTGAGTTTTGTATTTTGCCGGTGGCCACCAGTAAGTTTACACAACAGACTATTGAGAACAGCAGAATTTTTGCCTGATACCAAAAGCAGCAATAACAGTATCTGAGGAAAAAATAAATAAAATAAAAGAGTAAAGAATAAATAGAATAATAGAATAAAAGAATAAAAATCTATGGTGTTAATGAAACCTCTGGGCCTACTGACTCGTAAGTGTTGGTTGTAATTATATATTGTATGTAATGGAACCTTATCCCAATTAAATAACTGGTTATTGACAAAGCTTTGCTTTTAAAACATTGATGCAGTTCATCATGTAGCTCATTGAAAATTAACTTGAATTTGCCTGTTATGTGTAATTTAAGTTTGGGGGCAGGTAAGGGCTTGAGGTTTCTTGTTAGAGCTTCTTTTGAGGTTTTTTGTTTTGTTTACTCCCATCTTTAATACCTTGCAGCCAACACTGATTTACAGTAAGGGGTTTGAATTGCAGCTGGTACTGATTCACAAGCAGGACTTGGTTCAMTTTTTGTCATATTTCACACACTTACAAGACTGGAATACATATAATAGAACTGAGTTTTGCTGAATAGAACTACTGKTTAATTTTCAAGTAAATACATTAAATACTTTCTAAACAAATCTCCCTTTTACAGGATGTTACCAAGTTGACGCCTCTTTCACCAGAAGTCATCAGCAGACAAGCAACAATTAATATAGGTAAAAACAAACCTATAAAAAAGAGGTGGCTCTTAAAAGTGGCTCTTTTTGGTGCTCATGCCGTAGCAGATGGTACCTATGTGGCAACACTTTTAAGAAATTCTTACTGAAGCAGCTACGTAGTAGTTTTAGGGAATTGTCAAGCCCTTTTGGCTTGAAAAGCATCGATTTTACTCAAGGAACACAGCTGAATGGTRTGGGGAATAGTTGCTAAAGCAAAGTTTATTTCACCTTGAAATAAAGCATTGAAATCAGTTTCATTAAATTGCGAAGATCTGTCTGTTGGGAGCTCAGTTTAGTTTTGTTTGTTTAAACAAAAATGATTACAAATTCCATATGTACTTCTCATGGGGGCTTTGGATTTACTGGCTGTGGAGAATTCGGGGTAGCTGTGTGTTGATTGTAATGGAACATTGCACAAAATTAAACAGTGGTTTATTGACAAACTTTTCCTTTTAAAACACAGGTACAATTGGTCATGTAGCCCATGGAAAGTCGACAGTAGTCAAAGCTATATCTGGAGTTCATACTGTCAGATTTAAAAATGAACTGGAAAGAAATATCACAATCAAACTGGGTTATGCTAATGCAAAGGTGAGTCATTACTGTAAATCTAGCAGCTATGTTGCTAATACATTTCATTACATGTAAGCTTGCAGGTAACTAACCCTTGGGGAATTTAACCTTTTTTCAATTTTAAAAAAAATCACAGATTTACAAGCTAGATGACCCAAGCTGCTCTCGACCAGAGTGTTACCGATCCTGTGGAAGTAGCACCCCAGATGAGTTCCCTACAGATATTCCTGGCACCAAAGGGAACTTCAAACTAGTCAGGTAATTGCTGTAAATGACTGAAATAAGTTGTGTTTACTTCCCTTTACATAACTGAGAACAGTCAGGATTGAGCTGTGAGCTGAATGAGTTGTTAGGGCAAACAGCACATTCTTAGATGGGGGCACCCCTGATTGAAGGTATTGTGGGTTCRTTAGTGGTTATATGCAGTCCATGGTACAGCACAGCTCTGTCTGCTGTCCTCAGCTWCTTGCAGGACTCTGAAGTGAAATATTCCTGCTATTATATAAGTACATTTTAAAGAGACCAAATTGTGACATCCAAATTAGTTCTCAAACACATCTTTAAAATTCCTTTTGGGGGGGGTGACCTTTGTTAAACTTCCTAAAGGCAGACTTTTCAAAGTTTTTTAAGTGATTATATGAAAGCCGGATGCTTGATTTGAGATCAGGCCTCTCACTGGAGGCCAAATGTTCCTTATTTACTTGGTTTCTAATAAAGTATAGCATGGTCATCGTGGAAGCTTAGTAACTACAACAGTTGTCACATGGGTCTGCACAATGATTGCTCAAATGAGAGTAGTCGTGAAAACTGTTGTACAAGATTCTTAGTTCACGTTTACAATAAAATACATGTAGTGCTGTAACCACATCTTTCATTTTCTCAGATTCCCGGTAGAGCACTTGTACTAAGATTAACTTCTGTTGGAGTGTGACAGGCAGGCAGCCATTGTGAAACAACTGGTTAAAAGATTTGCATTCTTTACCCTACTGTTTATTTGCTTGTAGTAGATTTCTAACATTGTCAGCAAAGCAGCAAATTAGTCCCTTGGTTTTTGGTGGCCTGCTACTAGAAACAAGGATTCTTCACTAGATAGATTCAGGAAAGAATATAATGAATCAACTATTATGGTCTGCACAATAAAATCATAAGGTTGGAAATGTAACATTGTCTCTGTAGATAAATCTTTAAAGTGCMGTTATAACCATGTAACTAAAGATTTCCTAAAATTGGAGAATGGAAGATGTCTCTTAAAAGARATGGGAGAGAAATCTCATGTAGTGTGTTGGTTTTTGGGTGGGTCGTGGTGGGTTGGTTTGGTTTTGTGTTTTTATTCTGCTGCATTTAACTCTAATTTACAAGTAATTTGGTGATATATTAAAGCAGTACTTAATATGGACATGTGGTATTAAATCTTAAATCTCAGAAAAAGTACTCAGTAGCCATTCAGTAGTCTTCATGTTCTTTTAGAACTTTTTTGAAAATACTTTTAAGGCATTGCTTTTCACCATCTGTCTAAAAATGTTTCTTTATCTATTTTAAGGATGCTTTTAATATCTGTGTCTGCCTAATCACTGACATAAATCAATCAGAGGAATTGTTGATAATGGGCTTTTGAATTTTTTTTTTCACCTTCTCCTACAACAGGCATGTTTCTTTCGTGGATTGTCCTGGCCATGATATTTTGATGGCTACTATGTTGAACGGTGCAGCAGTAATGGATGCAGCTTTACTGTTGATAGGTAATGATTGCTACCCAAAAGCAGAGCTCTGTTTTTTAGTATCATGAAGCAACTTTATATGGGCTTTAAAATCTTTTGGGGTGTGGTGAGCAGTTAAAACAAGTGAATGCTTTTGAGATATGTCAGTACTGAGATGTCTGAAGAGCTGAAGGATGGAGTAAATCAAGTAGACTCAAGTTAACTGTTGGTATCTTTGGGTGGATGCTCCTACTGGGAGCAGGCAAAATGGGAGAACCTCTCATCTGTCCTACATCATGCAGATGTTACAGCCAGCAGTTATGGGAGAGAATAGGTGCTTGTTGACTTTGTTGCTTCACATGTAACTTACTGAGAGACAACTGCCTTCTTTTTTATATGAAGATGGTAGATGAAAGTAGATGTCCTAACTGTGGGAGTTTTGTCTATAGTTTCTATATTCCAGTCACTTCTCTTCTTTCAGCTGGTAATGAGTCATGCCCTCAACCACAGACCTCAGAACATCTAGCTGCTATAGAAATCATGAAACTGAAGCACATTTTGATTCTACAGAATAAGATTGATTTGGTGAAGGAGAGCCAGGCTAAAGAACAGTATGAACAGATTCTTGCATTTGTGCAAGGTAAGTTTTCAAGAGCAGAAATCCAGTTGKTGGTGGAAATTCAGTGTTGAGGCATGGACATAGTGGTTTTCTATATGTTTATAGAAAACCTTCACTTAAACAATGCTGGTGTGCATAGTCTGTTAATGTGAAAACTAGACCATGGGATTTGTGCTTCTTGCCTGTTTCAGACTGCTTACATACAATAGTGTTATGGCTCTTGTTAAGAGCTCTAGATGTAAAACTAATAGCAATGGCTCTTATGTAGTAGCTTTCACTGGATTTGTGATTTCTTGGATTGCTGCTTTGGTAGAGATTTTACTGTGATTTTACTGCAGTGCAGGAGAGAAGAAAGCGATACTTGTTAGGGACACCTTGTGGGTATAAATGTGTTAATTTTTTTTATCTAATGACGAAAGATTGCTCTTTCATCTGTCTCTGTAAATCCAGTTTGGGCAGTGTTATCCTACTCTGTCTGTAAAGTTCTGCTCAACTTTAGAGCTTAGAGTTTTATCTTTCCCAGGAGCTTCCACTGTTTTTCTATCCGCAGTAGGTGGGGTATGTGACAAGCTGCAGAGCCAGATTGTCACCATCAGAAGTAGCCAATGGGTCTTTTTTTCTTTTTCCCCTTGTAATTCATAATTGTTGCCTTCTATAAGCTGCTCATAACTCTGTCAGAGCAGTTTGATGTGTAAATTTGGAGTTTGAGAACTGGAGTTTTCACAAGAGACATAGACGTAGTTAAAACTTATAATATCTAACAATCCTGGATACCTAAATGCATTCTTCTGTAAAATTAGAATTTTTCTTAAATATATATTTGTATTGCAAAGCTTGAAAAACATAGATCATTAAATTGACGGGAAATGTAGTTTGTTGGATTGAAATCTGACTGTAAAATTAATATTGATATATCYAATATTGAGATATCCAAACTCTCTTAGGAAATATTAAGAATATTTCTATCACAATGTAAGAAGTGGATTCTCCCTTAGAGTGGAACATTATTTTGCACAATGTTCAGAATGCCTGTGTGGCTGATTTGAGCTACAATGCTGAAGGGAAGGATAAATTTTGTGATACTGCTTTGGGAAATACACACGAAACATGCCATGAAATTCATTAGTATTTTTGACAAGGACAAAACAGCTGGTCATATTGCTGTAAATACTCTTATTAAGGCTTGATGTTGAACTTGGTTTTGTTTTAGGTACAGTTGCAGAAGGAGCTCCAATAATTCCAATCTCAGCACAGCTGAAATACAACATAGAGGTGGTTTGCGAGTACATAGTGAAGAAAATCCCAGTCCCTTTGCGAGACTTCACCTCTGAACCAAGGCTTATTGGTATGTACATGCTCAGGCCTGGACTTCTGTGGCCAAACATTTTCTGAATGCATCTACACTTAGAGTAGCACATGCTGAGTGCCCTAAACAGAGGTGGCTTTAAAAGMAGTATTTAGGGTGCTCTTATTTTAAAACTTCCATATTTTCTGAGAGCTATATTGTTTGTTCACGGTTAATTGCTGTTGGTTTTGTGTATATTCTGTGCATATCACAGCACTAAAATGGAATAAAAATGAGAAACTTGTTTGTATCTTGAAAACGTTCCTTTAGTTGCTATGAATTTAGTTTTGATGTAACAAAATACTGACAACCTGATAAATTTGATAATTACATTATTTCTGTGAATATATTTTGGGTAGGTTGGTTAGATCTTTTGTGTTAGTCTCCTGTTTCCTGGATATAATTATCAAAGTCTAAGTTCTTGTTCAGCATACTATGAAATGCAATTCCTACAATGAATTAATATTTTGGCCTTTTTTTTTTCCAAATAAACTATGGGAGTCGTATAAAACATATTCAGAATGCATAAAATTGACCRCATTACATGAAGGTTACAGTGCTCACTATGAGTACATTGAAACAAGGTTCTGGTATTCACAATTAACAGTGTGAATATTGAAGGGATTTTGAAATACAGTTGTTCATTGCTTTCTTTTTCAGATACAGACCTTTAAGTTACTTGCTGCTATGCAGAAATAGTCTTAAAAAACATTTTTGTATATGAGCAGCTTAAGTGGTTTTGAGAGTAAAATCAACTRTATGCCTAAGAATTTGGAATAAAATATTGTTACGTTTTTGTAATATTTATAAATATGTGTATATTTTCATAAGAACAGAGAAGCAGTCAAAGTTGCTAAAGAAAGACACTTCTAAAATCTGGTATTAAATATAAACCTGGCTATGGTCTATTTTTTTCAGTAATTAGATCTTTTGATGTCAACAAGCCTGGCTGTGAAGTTGATGACCTTAAGGGAGGTGTAGCTGGTGGCAGTATTCTAAAGGGTGTTTTAAAGGTAACCTTTTCTCTTCTTAACTGGAGATTTGTGATGACAATGAGTAGAGKTTTTCCATGCTTAGTACAAAATGAATCTACATAATTGATTTAAATAAAAAAAAACTTGAATACAGTCAGATGGCACTTACCCTTCCTGTCTGTACTTCATTTTTACTTTACAGTTTTAAAATACCAGAACAAGAAGCACTTGTTTAAATTTTTTAATATATTTTTGTTATTGTACTCTTAGCTTTTGCTAATAACGATAACTGATTTAATGGCTTACAAAAATTGAAGGAGTTATTTTTTTCCTGTCCTACCACTTTCACTTGCTGAATTATTGTGAGGAAGAGGAGAGCAAGAGAACTTTAAAAGTACCTTGGAAGTGTGTGTGGGTTCTCACAGGTCCCACTGTCCCATTTAAGTATTCTGTATATTTTGATTTTTTTATTTTGCTTGCTTTCCATCAATAGATGGAAACTTTAAAAGTTGCTGTGCTAGGCTGGAGAGCAAACTACATCTTTGAACATTTATGCAGCTTGTATTTTCTTTGTTTTGCAGTGTTGCAATGTCAATCAGTTACACTGATTGAATTAACTCAATTTTTCTCAGTGCTGAAATATTCCTRAATGAAATATAGTGTTTAAAAATTAAGCTAAACTTTAAGTGTTGGAATTATTGCTCATAAAGATGCTTTGCTAAAGCAGTTTTTCAAATTGTATTTAAAAGAAAATCAGTTGTTACAGTGGCTGTAAGTATTGTTCAATTTGCAGTAAATGGTGTAACAGAAATCCCAGAAGTTCTGCAGTACAGGATTGTATAAAAAGTAGATCTTGGGATATGTAAGTCTTATCTATGACTGGTCAGCTTTGTGTTCTGAGAAACACCCAGGTAATCACTTTGGCACTTTCGTAATTAGGTGGGCCAGGAAATTGAGGTGCGGCCTGGTATTGTGTCCAAGGACAGCGAAGGAAAACTCATGTGCAAGCCAATCTTTTCCAAAATTGTGTCACTCTTTGCTGAACACAACGATCTACAATATGCTGCTCCAGGAGGCCTTATAGGTAAGAATATTCTCTTATGAAAAGATTTATTTCTTCATGCTTATTGAAAACACTTGATTTCATTCAACAACGAATTTCAGTGTAATTAACAAAAATACTGTAAGCAATTTTAAATAATTCATAGATGTAGAGAGAGACTGGATTGGTGTGAAAATTGGATATTTAAGAAATAAATAATTTTCCTGAATGTCAKTGGCCAATGCAGATCAACTTGCACTGTTAATTGTACCAGCTTTAACAGTAGAACATTTCTTCATCTGTTTAGACAGAGCTCACAGTCTTGCTGACATTCTGAAAGTGCTATCCAGGTAATAGGGAATTCCCGGTACATTCTCTGTTTGTTTAGATCATCTTCAAATATTTTAGTACATGAGAGTGACAGCTTCCTTTCCATTACTCTTTGTGACTTCCCTTGTTGTGTTGTAGGTGTTGGCACTAAGATTGATCCAACTTTGTGCCGAGCTGACCGTATGGTGGGCCAAGTGCTTGGTGCAGTTGGGGCACTGCCAGAAATATTTACAGAACTAGAAATTTCCTACTTCTTGCTGAGACGACTCTTAGGTGTGCGCACTGAGGGAGACAAGAAAGCTGCGAAGGTCTGTGCCCTGTCTTTTGTTTTTTCAGATTTTGCTTCTTGTGCTAAGTTTCATTAATGAATACTTTTCTTTGATCATATGTAGAAATTTTGTCTCCCTGTTGATACAAGCTTGTCACTAAATTTATCTGCTTATTTAATACTGTAGAAGACTGCTCTTCAGAGGAGTAGAAATTCATATCAGAGTAGTTTAAAGTAGCATAAAGTATTTATGAAGTTAGGTATTCTTCTAAACGTACTGGTAGTTGTTTTCCTTTGTTATCACCCTGTTCATTTGTTTTACACCAGTACTGATCTACTTCCTACTTAAGTGCTTTTTGTAGATTTTTTTGCTGAAGAACTTTTTAAAGTGAAGTATTTGTGAAAGACTCTAGTTTAAAAGAAACTGAACTTGAGGCACAGCGGAGGCTTGTGTAGCACAATCTGTTTTACACAAATCAGCTAAAAGATCATAGTTTCCCCTGCTAGCATTTAAATCTAAAAACTGCTTCATGCAACAGTAAGTGCTTCAATGCTCTCAAAAAAAAGAATTTTTTTTTTGTATGTATGTAGGCATAAGGGAAATGAGAATATGCCATTTTATTAAATAATCTGTATAACATCATGGTTTGTAGGAATATCTGTAACTGTGCTTTTAATACAGTATGTGCAAACATCAGTATATTTTATAGAAAATGTAGAGAAATCCCAAGAAAGTACATCATACCAAGAACTTGCAGAACTACATGTACAGCATCTTTATGTATTTGTCCTTTTGCGTATAAAACTTTATCCACTGACATTGTTGCCCATAGTTCGTGTGTGTATAGTTATAGTATTTCTCAGCTGTATCTCTTTTTGTGGCAAGAAGGTAACAGAAGATACTTGGTACTGTCTGTGCTATTTTTTTTTTTAGTACTAAAGCTTATGTTTCAAAGTTTTGTGTGTCTGTCTTCAGGTGCAAAAATTATCAAAGAATGAAGTTCTAATGGTAAACATAGGATCCTTATCTACTGGAGGGAGAGTCAGTGCAGTAAAGGCTGATTTGGGGAAGATTGTGCTAACTAACCCTGTATGCACAGAAGTGGGAGAAAAAATTGCCCTGAGTCGAAGAGTAGAGAAACACTGGCGGTAAGTTGGTGCCAAGTTGGTAGAGTACCTTCTTGCTACACTGTTAATAAAAATTCATGGATCTGATTTTGTACTAGAATAGATAAGTGTATATCTATTTTAGAAATTCCTCTGGATTCTCTTAACACATTGGCACTGTAATTGTGGAATGCTTTGTTTCATTGCTAGCCTCTTCTTTTAAACAAACATTGTGATTGGGTGGGTCCCTATTAGTTAACAGACAGGAAAACACCTGAGGTTCATGGTGTGTGGCCAAAACTGCCAAGCTGTAAATTGAGCTCGCAGTAGGGATCTTGGCAGAGGGGTTGGGAAATTCCAATAATGTTAAGCCGAAACCTGTCTTTATGCACACCTCAGTGGTTTTCTACCTGTGGGGCTGCATGTGATTTCTAGTGCAAGCTGGAAGTAACAGCAGGGGAACAGAGGAGGGTTGTTGTCGTGTACTACAAGCAGAGAGGAAAGAGTAAAGCATCAACTGGATTGACCCATTCAAATTACAAATATAAAATGTCTGACTGCACAGAAGCATCTGGGGGCTGAAAACGAACAGAATTTGGTTGGCGATCCATTTATCGTAGTGCCATACTCTGTTTAGGTGRTTACACACACTGTACCTGTCACGTGTTCCATAAGACTCGATTCCTGAGAACATAAGGGTGTTTAGATTTGTTGGCTCTGCACAGCCCTTGTAGTATAAAAGACAGCATAGCCATTTTTACAAGAAGTCTGTACTGCATGGAAAGGAACCAAGCTTTAAATATCCATGGATGTGTGTTTCTTTTTCAGATGACAAGAAAGTGTAGACAGGAATTTAGTGCTTGCTGTCTCACAGCAAGATGACAAATTAGGAAAGAGATTATTCCCTGAACAAAAACCAAAAAAAACAAGGCAAAAGATATCTTGAACAGGAGGGAAAAAAAAGGCAGGACCCAAATAAAGTCAGGTAAAGCAGAAGGAAGAGGAGAAAGTGTGTTAGAAATTATGCTTTTTTTTTTTTAAGCTGTAGTCTGATAGCCTGTGCAAATTGTAATGTGTCTTTTGTTGCTTCTGTAGATTACTTCTTAGTTGAAAAACTTGACCAAATTTTGCCCAGCCTGTTGTAAAGATAGTTATTGAAAAGTTGACTCCTATGCTGTATTCAAGAGACAATATAACAAAACTGAAAGTTGAGAAAAGGGAAAGCAGGCAAACTGGGAAGAGCAGCATAATAAAATCAAGTTGGACTAAAGATATGACACAGCTGGTTCTGTGAGAAGGACCTTGCAGCCTGAGGCCATCTAGCACTGAAAATACAGAAGAAAGTGAGAAAGCAAGACAAAAAGGAAATATACAGAGGCCTAGAGAGAGGTTAAATAGCAAATGGGATACACTAGTGATTCCAAGGATCAGTGAATTCAAAGATGAACAAGTTATGACTTACGGATATGGTACTAAAAAGTGGGAAGTGCTGAGCTAATAAACTTCAATTCCTTTTCTGATGTCCCAAGACAGGCTCTACTGCTTAGCAAGGTAAATTGAGATGCACGTGTGGTTTCTGTGTATCTCCTCACCAGAAAGAGGGAAGGTTTTGAACACAGTTTTATTAATAGGAAATGTCTGCTGACTGTGGAAATGGACATATTCTGAATTTCTTTTTACAAGCATATTTTTCTGAGGCAATAGTGGCCTATAAAAAAGGCTTTAGTTTTTGCGAGTATAAATAGTAGAACTTCCCTGAGGGCTGAGTTACTATCACAGGTTAGGTGTTCGTTGACAGTTACAGCTGTTTGTAATCTTACTGAATTTACATTTCTATTAAAAAGTAATGCAGCACTTCAGGCATTGGTGAAAGAGATCAAGGTGTGAATGGATTTACCRTCCACCAGTACAACATAAGTTACAATATTTTCAGGTTTTCAGCTTACTGCTCAAGGTTACACCCTTAGCTGGTTACAAATGTCCACTGTCCCTCACCCTTTTCTATTCTGTGTTTCCACTAAGCAGTCTTAGTTCTTGTAGGATGTTTTGGGTGGGAGACAAGTGTAGAAGATTCAAAATGTAAGAATTGAAGGCATAAAAATGACAGAAGGATGTTGACTTATCCAGGATATTTCTGATTGCTATTAAAAGTAATATAAACCTTTTCTTTTTGCAGTTTAATTGGCTGGGGTCAGATCAGAAGAGGAGTGACAATCAAGCCAACTGTCGATGATGACTGAAGAACAAAAGAGTGCTTCATTTTTAAAGATGAAGTGCCTATTTCTATCTTGGAGGGGGTGTATTTTCACAGTGGAATTGGAAGCTGTGCAAACAGTAACTTTTGAGTTGTATGGCTGTCCTCATATGTTTTATTGAATTTTACCCTCTTACTAAAATACTAGTCACTATCACCATTAAAAGTGTAAAAGAATTGGCGTAGAAGTGGGTTTAATTATCCACATTCTAGTAGAAATTAATCGTACATGTCTCATGGCATGTCTAATTTATGTTTTTTGTGTTTCAGACATATCTGTTTAATATCAGTCAAACCAGCCCCAGTGTAACACACAAATCATAAATCTGGTATTGAAATAAAATATTGCTTATTTTCACTAATTCATACAGTTTTTCTGAGTAACAAAAGGCTGCAGTGATTGTTCAACCAGTACAAGAGTTAAAAGCAAACCACCACGTACTTCTTGGAAGATTAGTACCTTTTCTGCACAACAACTTGTTTTGTTTAGACAGCTCTTCACAACAAAAACTTCATTCCTTTTTTTCTATGGTTCTGACTTTAGGATTCTGCAGTATTAGACTTTGTAATTAGGGTGGCAATGTTAACTGACTTCAATTTGTCACTTCTTGTATTACATATTTTCTTAAACCCCCAAAGAAGAACTACAAGTAAACTGGATCTGGACTGGCGGTACTGGTTTTCGCCTATTTTAGTATGGATTTATGAAAAGAATGTGATTAATTTGAAACGTAATTGTTTGTCATCTTGGAACTCTGTGTGGGTGACCTGGGAGTTCTTGACACAGTAGGAGTAAACTACTTCAAAATTATGTTGAGCAAATAAAAATATCTGGAAGAGGCTGTAGAAGGGAATGATTTGGGGTGAGGGCAAAGGTAGTGGTGGTGGAATTCTGAATAAGATGAGGAAAAAAGGTGTAAAACCACTTTTGTGTAGCTACCCTGAATCAGACTCAGGAGAGAACATAATGTAATAAGATTACTGTAGGGTGCTAATACTTTAATCCATTTAGATTTCACTTCTTCATTTGTACTAATGTACATAATTCTAGCTGTTATACATACTAGACTATTTAGCAAGTCATGCTACTTAACATATTTTGGTACAAAATACTGTGTTTGTTTTCAAAGCTTGGTTTCAGCTTTATTCAGTATCTTCAAGGGCTTTCTAAAGGTAAAAAAACCAATTTCACTCATCAGATTGGACTTYGATGAAACAGTTTGCATTTTGTTCCTGATTTTGCACTGTATTTTGTGTTCCCTTACTCTGTCTACATTCTTGTACTCAGTTTTTCCATTTGTAAAGTACTACCTCACATGGTGTTGASAGTAAATACATTAATTTTTGTATAGTTCTTCTCCATTTTAAAAGAAAGAGTCAGCTGTGGTTCTGACTCTCCAGGTACTTGACCAATCTACAATCTTAAATATGTCTGTTTCAASGACTGCGTGTTCCATGCTTTGGCAGCTCATTTTTGTAACTGAGTTCTAGGAACTTGGATAAAATTAAACCTTGCCCAGTCTGGGAACATCAGGGTGAGCACAAGAGAGAATGCAAGCTACAGCAGAGTGCTTGGATGGCACCAGCACCACGGTGAAATCCAGTCCAGAGTTCTTCCTCAGTGCACTGTGCCTGTGAGTCTAATGAAACGCATTCTGAAATGTGTTTCTGAGAAACCGGTTAAGCACCCACAGGCATTTCTAGGCCTCTCTTGATCTGCAGCTTTAAGAATACGAGTGCCATGGTCTTTCCAAAGCATTTCATGTACCTCCTTCACTTGGATAGGTAATCAATGCATGGTCTTGGTGCTAGGATGAGTAGCCAGCCTTGCATCCTTCCAGCTAAGCAGCCATAGGTCATTACTTAGTTTAGGTCTAAAACATGACTTGATACTGCTGTAGTTGATAACACATACCTGCCAGATACAGCTGATACCAGTAACACTAAGAAATGCTTTAGCAAAGTGTCTATTAAGTAATATTTTGTCTTTCTGATGGGGTGCACAGGAACTGGTGGGAACTAGAGAGAGAACTACAGMAGAGCAGTGAATTCTGCTTGTGACCCACTTGTGCTTCAACTTGCTTTCACCGTGGCTCTTCAGGCAGGGCGAGGTCCTTGTAGCTGCTGCAGCCCTCTCACAAGGCTCACCTCTCCCTGCAGTGTGCTGTATAGCCTCTCACAGCAGGATSAGGGCCTGGGGGGCAGATCACATACAGAGTTCTTTTTTTGCCACCAAAATATATTTCCTGTAATGGGAAGCTGTGACTTCTGACATGAGTAAAGAGTGGGATTTTGAGACTGTAGAAGCATGTCTGCAGCACTGGAGAGCCCAGTGTGAACAGTGTAAGTGCAAATACATTGCTGATGTGKCTGTACCACCCACTCCTCAGTCACTGAACTGTGATGCAGAGATGTAGCTGGGTGACGAGAGAGATACCATGTACAACTAAGAAAGCTGAAARTTATTTAGATTTTCTTGGCAAGGATGAAAATAGATGCATTGTGAGCTCTCTCACTTTACCAAGAATTTGCTTCAGAGGGATGATTTTATTTTTTTTACCCTTTGTAGGTGTGATTTAGCTACCTGAACATAGGTGTGCATTTGCATTTCACGTGGGTTGGGTAGCCGGGGCGCACGTGTGTCACACTTGCCATGTTCTGGAGCAGAGCTGGAGAGAGCAGGGCACCCTGGATGGCACCAGCACTTACTTGTAGGTCACTGCACCTCTTCTGTCATTTGTCAGAGCTCGGTTTTAGGAGAGTACCAGTATAGTGGTAACCTCCTCGCTACGGAGAGGAAGGAATATCCCCTTGATAAATATTTCACAGAAGAGTGCTGGTATCTAAGAAACCTACCAGACCAGTGCAAGTTAACAGCTACTGCTGAGTTTGGTTTTATTCTTTCCTTTTATGAATATTGGCTTTCAAAGCCCTGGTTGCATGAAAATGTGACAAGTGTCATCATAATTTCATATGAAGTTTCCTCTAAGGTATTAATACAGACGTGCTTACATTATTTACACTGTTGCATATAAATAACATGACCTCACTAGAAAATGATCAGTGAATCAGCAGAAACTAGAGTAGTTCTGTGATGAAGAGATAAGAACTTAACACTTCTGCATGATGCTTATTGAGGTTCATTCTTTCAAGAAACAGCTATAGAACAGCAAGATAGTCTCAAAAGGATGAGTAGGCTTAGACTCAACAAAAAATGGTTGCATTGTTTACATTGCATTTGTAATTGTACCTATACAGGCAAAAAGATACTGCTCCTTTAACCACCTTGGCTCTACTAGGCATGACTTCAATATTTAAGAAGGCAGCATGATGAATACATTGTGCTGCTTTAACACAAATATGTAGGTGTCTTGTGCAGTGGTACAAAGTTGAAGTGCTGTGTCAATAATTATTTCTGAGACTTCAGTGTGTATGTGGGAAATGCCATTTCCAGCCAAGTATCAGATTTTGTTCCAAAGGGGTGAAGAACGAACTTTCAGTTAACATCTTTGCTGATTTTGTGCTAGTATATACAAACTCCAAAAACATTTTAAAATTGTGGTTTTATTGCATTCATTTTGTAGCACTTTGAAAAGTGCTTCCTTCTAGCGCTCTGCTGCAGAAGGAGTTCCTACTGTTTTTCCATGCTGAGTCATGTGGATGAACCTCCAGACTGCCTGCAGGAAAGGTTTAAACTTCTGCCCCGGCCCTGTTTTCCATCAATGCTTCTGCCAATGTAAGGTCTCAGCTACGCCGCCCCTGCCGTTCTGGGTCACTTCTTGCTGCCAGGCTGGGGCTAAACATTTATAAAGTTTCAAACACCTGCCCTCCCTTAACGCCACCACCACCACCACCAAGCACCAACTGCAGGTTCCCAGCCCCCACCACCTCCATGCACCACGGCCCTTGTGCATCCACAACACATCCAGTTGCCTTTTCCTGACATCACCAGACCCTGGGGATGCCGCTCCTCATCCATCAGTTCTTCCATTGCCACAATTCTTTCAGCACAGTTGGCTTAATGACTGATGTTCACTTGCCATAATGCTAAAATCACTGATGTGTTCTGGCTTCATGTTGCTGCTTTTGTTTCTGTAAAGCTACATCTGTATGTGCTCATCTAACCTTCCATACATCTCCAGTCCATCCCAGCAGTGTAGTAAAGCCCATGTTTCATACCTTCCCAGACTAAACCCAGGTAGAATAAACGTTTTTACAGAGATTTTGGTATATGATGAAATATCAGCTGTGACAGTCAAAAACTGTATATGTGATACAAGTATGTAAATAATTTCTTCTCCTTTCTTACCTTGAAAGGATTAAAAACCAACCAAACAAGTCTCCTAACATGGGCAGTATATATGCAAAGAAAAACAAGTAAGGGAATTTCGTTGCCAAGGAACAGACATCTTGTTCAAGGAATTACCTCAAATATTTAAATAAATACATATTCTTCAATGTCTTTTATAAAATGAGGAACTAGAACACCRTGCTGAAACACAGATGAAAACTTGAAATATTTTAGTCGAAATAATGTTCATATATATGATATTTACATGTGCTGAGGAAGTCTTCATTAAGAACTTGCACGATATGCATTTATAAAACATTAACTTTCCAGTTCAAACAGTTTCTTTCTAAAGCCTAGTATACTTTTTTTGAATATTTCAGTACAGTTGGGAAAAAAAATCAAGATTCACCTAATTAAGTCTCATGTTACACAATCCTAAAGATTCAAATGAATCAGGGCACCAGCTCTCCTTTTTTGCCTCTGTGTGGGCATTGTAAAGAAATCCAACATATTAGACTGGATTCATATGTTAGTTAGAAAGCCCCTTCCCTTGCCAAACATTACACCCTTCTATGTTCAGTTATTTTGGTTTTTTGGTGTTCAATGAAGACCCAAAATGTGTTTTCGCCTGCAAATGTGCCTTAAGGTTCTCTTAACTCACTTTTCTTCCTGGTTTTGCTTAATCATCTATTTGATTATGTAATCTATTATGTATCTCAAAATATTTCATTTGCAACATCACCCTAACTACCACACAACAGAATTAAGTCGCAACTTTTGCCAGTTTTCATTAAAGCAGCTTTTTTTTTTACCTTGGTGACTAGCACTGGGCACACAGAAATAGAATTTTTGGTACTTCTTGGCTACAGCCAAAATGCTGTTGACAAACTAGCAACGGGTATTTTTATTTCTTAAAATTGTCTCCCAGTTATTGCTTKGGCAGTAGTTGTATATAACTTAATCCTTGTTCACCTTCAAAAAGAGGTATGGGGGTGTAATTAGTCCTTCCACAGCAATCACAAGCATTCACGTATTCTCCATATGGTTTTGGCTTCTTGCCTCGTGTCCGTTAGCACGTGTTAAACACACTGAGCCAGCGAGTGCAGGTACAGCCCTGCAAACCATGTACCTGAGTGCTTCAGTCACACAAATTGTCCTGTTAACACTACTGTGACCATGATGCACTTAAAGGTGAGCTTGTGCTCTAAGTGTTTTGGAAACTGGGATCTTAAATTACTTCCATTTTTTTGAAAGCTTAATTCCTCCTTTACATTACTTGCTACTTCATGCTGTTGCTATTCTACCAATCTGTGTATAAATCCAATGCTGGGATTTTATTTTTGCAGTTAAAGCCTGACATTTGTCTTTGAAAGCATTTTGAGCTTTATGGGAAGGTGTCTGTTCTGACATATAATGTCACAGGAAAGTGGACTCTTGGTACATTCCAGAGCAACCTGGCAGCTTTATGGACTGGTGAAAAGCTGCTCCAGGTAGAAGCAGATCACAGCTCCCATCCATTTCAGAGGAGTACAGTTAATGTAGCTACAAAAGAGTTTTGCTGGAAAGGGACCAAGTAACAGAGCTCTGAATTGACAAATACAACCCTAAAAATCAGAGTTGTCCCATTAACGCCTCCCCAAAAAGAAGGTTAGTCCCTCAATGTAATGGTTTGGTTTGTAATATCCTGCTCTCCTGTTAAACGATTTACTAGAGAAACAAGGAGGGGCTGGCACAGTCCTATTTCAAAACACAATGCTTGTATAGTCACCGGAGCACATAACCCTCAGGGCCATCTACAACTCTATCAGCCAAGAAGAGAAAAGGAAAAATATCTTTTAACACTTTGAATCTTCTCTACTTTTTCAAGATCTATCAGTGCTGACTTCCAACAATGGATCAGGTTGAACATTTACCAGTCCTTTCACCTTTACTACAGGTACCACCCAACAACTCTGGAGGCTGTATCTTTGATTCACGGACAAATAAGGCAAATGAAATGTGAGCTTACAGAATTATAGAGTAAATAATGGATTTTTTTTTTACAAMCCCCCCCCCAAACGATGAGAGTTCAAACTAAGAGGTGTTATTTGAAATTGTAGAATAAATAATTAACCTTCCTACCCAATTAAAAATTCCTTAAAGCTTGCACAGCACTTAATCAGGAAGCACTAGAAATAGAATTGCCTGTGAAGCCCTTCCTGTAACAACTAAGTATTAAGAAGTCTACTGATATTTCAGAGATTTTAATGCAAATAACTTATCGGTTCTCCACAGGATGCAAGGAACTCCTGCTCAACACAAGGACTACCCTGCTGTTTAAATGTAAGATCTGTTTTCAACTCTTTATTTATTTAGCCTTTCAATTAAAAAATACCTCTTATCTTTATTTTTTCCTCTGTTTTCTTATTTTCTCTTTTCTTTCTTTTCTTTTTCCTTCTTTCCTTTTTCCTTTTCTCTTTCCTTTCTTTTTCTCTCTTCTTTTTATTTTCTCTACAAGGGCAAATAATCTGCATTTTGATCTGAGGCAGCTGAAAAAACTGTGTCTGGAATCTTCCAAAAAAAATTCAGTTTGAGGCCAATACCCCTTAGGGAAAATTTCAGACTTGTGAAAGCTGGCAAAGTTTTACGAGCAACTGAAAACCTGTACAATGCAAAATGTCAGACAGCTTCAAAGTAAGTGACACTACGCTGCACATTGCTGGTATTTTTAAGTAGAGAGGTTATCTGAGAGATACACAGCTGTAGAAATTTCATATTGGCCTTACGACATTTTCACTGATTTAAACCTATTAGGTCAGTTCAAACCTGTTGACTTGGTATAACTGAAAGAGAAAAGACAAACACTGAATATCTGGACCCTCTTCTGATCTCTCTCTACAACTATCCTGTGTAGCATAGCACAGGCAGACCAGACACAAGAGCCTTGCATTCCTGTTCTGGGTCCCAACAACCACAGGATTCTTTATGTTGGACACAGCTCTCCAAGACACATGATAGTATTTTAATAAAAAGCATGTCAGCCAGTCATCAGCCTGGTATATCTGAACACACTTTTTATATACTCTTTCTATAAGTAGGAACCATTAGAAGGTTTAAATTCAAATACGTTTTCAGACCCCAAGCGACAAATAAGATTCTCAGATCATGTTTCACTGTTCAGTTTGTGTATTTCCCACTCCTTTGCTATTCAATATCCCAACCTTATCATGATGAAATTTCTCAAAAATGAACATGTTGCCATACTTCTCTCACAAATTTTCCTCCAATACCTTATTTTTCAGTGTTACACAGATCTCAGCAATGTCTATGTTGAGGCTTGGGAAAATCAGGTTTTACAATGCCATGAAAACCTTCTTTGAAAGATTTTGCTTTATTAAATGAGCATGTTTAATGGTAATTTCTTCAAAAGAATTTTATGTACTAACACAATTCTTAAGGTCAATCTTCGTTCCATTATTTCATTTGCTGCAACTAGTTTTCTCATCAAAAGGAGGTATTTCTCATGGCTTCATTCATCTTTCTTTGCCCTCAAGCCTTTGGCTGCCAAGCATTGTGGCTGCCTRCATGCATGGGCAGTTCAGTAAGCATCCCAACTTTGGTTGTCTAAGTTTGTCTTAATTTGGAGACAAGTGTGTATGGCACTTTTGTCCCCAAGCATCCTGGGCTGAGGAGAGTTGGTGGCTTTGTGCTGCATGTGTTAATGTTGGCTGTAACATGCCTGTCTCAGTGGCCAGCCATTTGTTCTGACAGACGTCAGGCCAGATGCTACCCAAAACCCAGGCACTGTGGCAGCCTGGGCCCCTTWCAAAGCCTTGCTTCCCAGAAACTATATGAAGCTTCCTGCCAAAACCAAGCCAGTTCTTTCTTGAGCTCTCTCAGGGAGCATCCTGAAGACCAGCAGTGACTGGGAAAGTGCAGATGGATGGGTCAAAGCCCTTTGACAGGCTCCCAGGGGACAGTGATGGGCAGCACTCTCATGCTCAAGCTCCATAGTGAGGATACTGCCTGGCGGGAGCAGGTCTTGCAGCAAACCCAGGACTAGCAGCTGCTGAAGCCAGAGGACATGGCAGGTGACTGTTCTGGAGTTGTGTGTCTTCAATGAGGCAGGTAACTACTAAGAAGGCTAGAGAACAGAGAAGCCTCTACTTGTGAGCAGCCCGCCACCAATAATGACAAACAACTTGGTCTAGTGGAAGGTTCCCTGCCTGTGGCAGGGGGTTGCAACTAGATAAGCTTAAGGTCTCTTCCAAACCAAAGCATTCTCTGATTCTATGAACTGTGCCTTTGGAGAGGAATGCAAGGTTATAAAACACTTGCCCCTTGGTGCCTATGGATCACATATGCTGGCTGAGACCTGGGCAGTTTCATAGGCTTGGAATCTCCTACCGACGAAAAAGATTAATCATATAGGCCTCTCATTCCCCTCTCCAGCATGAATGCCAAGCCCTGACTCCTCATAACTTCACAGCTTGGAGCACCTTGTGTCCGTTATGTCTGACTACACCTCTTCTATGCTGTGATTTCGCTTAATTTCATGATGTTGGTTCCTTGGCCATAATATAATGTAATGCTTCATACCATGGATAAAACAGCCTGTCAATTCCAGATGACGAGCTGTCCTCACTTTTCTGTAGGGAGTTTCCAGGTTCTGCTTCATCCACGAAGTTTTTGCGCATGCCTCTGTTGCAGCACACAGCGATAACCAGCGCTGCTTTGAGAGGTTCCAGCAACAGTTTTCCCACTGTGATTTTTGCCTCAAGTGAGAGGAGTTAAAAAAACCTTCTTTTCAAACCCATTTTAGGCATCGAGGCTGTGATTCAATAATTCCTGACACATTTCCTTGTGGGTCACAGCCCATTCTTCACTGGTCTTGCATGGAAACCCCTGAGACCATCTAGCCTGGGACATTTTTCATGAAGGACCAAGTGGTTGCCAGGAGATAACAAAGGACTATTGATGGCAATATTCTCTTGTGGTGGCCATTGAAACAACCCATCCTAAACCAGTCAGCAACAACAAACAGGAATATGGTGTCAGTCTGCCAGTAAAAGGCTTGGCAATACTTGGAAATACCAATTCTGTAATATCTGAGAATGAAAAGAGAGGGGAGAAACAGGCACTGACGGCTGAGACCAAGCACCCCAGCATGGACACTAGAGGACTCTACAGAATTCACTTTCTCCATGGGTTTGTACTGTATAATTACATTAATTTAACTTACAAACACAAATTAATGCCTGGACAATTCTTGAGAAATTATGAACAGTGCTATGGAGATTACAAAAGGGACAAGAAAATCTACTSTCTATTACACAGCAACTAGGCCTGGGCACGTCTTGACAGAGCAAAAGAAATCATTTGAAACTATTCTTAGATAGACATCAGAATACTAAGAAAAGGACTTCTAAGAAATTATATTCTTCTAGATACCTCTGCCTCCTTCCACTTGGGAAAGGGCTGAGGAGGATTGCCAGAGATGGCCTAATATCAATCTCTCTATGGCATAAGCCATTCAATTTCACTCACTCCTTTGTGAACCAAAGGACTTGGGCAAAAATGCCAGAAAGCCATCCAGAGGTGAACACATCGACAGAAGAACCTGTCCCATCCCTTATGTTAAGCTTGTGGTTGATCACCATTTATTATTTAGGAAGTCAAGTCCACATTTTTTAATAGAATTCATCTTGTTTAAAATCCAGCTATCCATGACTTTCTCTAGACTGAAGCGAATTCCCATTACCAGGAAAGTACTATATGATTCATGTCTATTTTTTTGTTCTTGTTGGTATTAAACAGCTAAAGACGTTTTAAGCATCCAAATTCTTTTATAATTCTTTGTGGCCTCTCCAGTTTTTGGTCTATTTAAAAGACAGGACCCAGCAGATACAAACTCACCTTGTTTCTACTACCTACTCCACTGTGAGCATCCCCAAACATCACCAGCCCTTTTTGTCCCATGTGTATACTAGGCTCTTTTTGAGGTGTCTTGTGATTGCATTCCTTCAGTCTTTTCTGAAGTTTCTGCTTTCCAGGAGCCAGGAATATCTTCTAGGTACATGATTTGCATTCATTAATCCTAGACACATGATTTTGCATTTGGAAACATTAAGACATAACTTATGGAAGTGGTTCAATTACTTTACAAAGTAATCCAGTCTGTGTGATGGTTCTGCACTATTGTCTTTTCCTCATCATCTGTATGTACTTACTCCAGCAACTTTGTCATAGCCACAAATAAAAACAGTGGTGACCCTGTGATGACTTCTAGACCATGATGGAAGTGTTGGGCCATAACTAAGGTTCCACCCCTACGAACAATCCAACTGTTTGGTTATTTCTGCAATGGTATGTATTTCTTCAGAACTGCCAGTCCCTCAGCTTTTAAGCCATTTAACATATGATACTGAAAGTAAGGGAGACTTGGTGTGTGTAGTACGAAGCACCTTACCCAAGTCTGCTCYATCTACACAATTAATGTTGCGCTGAAGCTTCTCACTTACTCAAGCAATGAAGTTTGGTGTGCCTGCCAAGATAATTTTTCCCTAAGCCAGTAGTTATATTTCTACCCTTTTATTCCTTATCAAAGAAACCCCATGTTTTCTTTTCCATTATTTTGATAGGACTGACTTTAGCTTGACAACCAGTTTATTAGTCCCTGACTCATCTTGCTCAAACGGGCATTGGCCAATATCACCCTTTCTGAAGTGGCTCAAGCCCTGTGAGATTTACATTTATTGTTGTAAATGAACCAGCCACCTCCTCTGCTGACAAAGGCCAGCAGGAGTGCATTTTGAGGCATCTAACACTCTACATTTTCCCTCTACTTTTACTTCTCACTAGGCATTTCCTACTGATTAGTGTCCAGAAACAGCTTATGAGGACTAACAGACTTTTGGTCTTTCAGCTTTTCCTTTGTGACACTCAATTTTAAGACTCTGGGGTTATCTGGACCTGCAGATTAAACTGYCAATAGAACGACTGCTTATCCCTCATACTTCCTTCATTCTGGGATATATTTTTACCAGGATTCCTTTTTAGTGTAACTGTCCTRAATACACTGCATGAAAGTCAGCAGCTACTACAGTCATGAAACAAATCTTTCTACCACTGGTAGGAGCAATCTTGTTAATCCTCCTTACTCTTTCCTTTTCAGTCCAATGACCGCAGGTAAATATTGGTGCACTTGCAATATTATTAACAACCGGAAGACAACATTATGGAACATTAGATCCTTGGATTAGATGGCAGTATTTCCTTTTTATAGACAAGTTTCAAATAGAAGCTGGAAGACAGAAAAATTATTTGAGAATTTCCATGAGAATATATTAACAGAGGACTATTCTGGGAGAAATCAGAACAATCCCCCGTCACTTTCTTTCCTACTCAGCCTCCATCTGTGGCTGCATAGGAAAAACATTAAAAGATCACTACAGTAGGCTCATGTTTACTGTACAGTGACATAGCCTTGATTCAACTCAATGACCCCTCMTCACCAGCTGATGGGTTTGTCAAGGTCAAAAAATAGTTACTGAGACATGATCAGGTAACTGGATGGTAAAATAATTCTATTTCATTGTCGATCAAGAAGCAAACACATCTGCCTAAAGACCTTCAAACCAGTCATCAGAAAGCAGACAAACCTCAACTTACCCTCCTATAAACTGCGGCTTAGCAATAGAGGAGCTACAGTTTGAGAAACTGGGAGTGTTACTCGGCACAATTGTGTTTGCTACACATGTTGCCAATACGTGGAAATGGAYCTAATTAAGACAAAAGATAAAAAGGAGGGAACTGTGACTGAAAATGGCGCTTTACAAATTTTTACGATTTATTCACAAGTAAAGTATCAGTCAGATGGATGCAAACATGTCAGCCATACTGACTTGGAGCTGTATCAATTTTTTGTGACTAGACAGACACAGTAACTCCTTTTAAGATTACCTAGATGGAACCTGATTGCAACATTGTAATAGCCATTATGATAATTAAGTGTCCAAGTGTGAAATTAGCACAGGTATGTCCAGAACTAACTCGATGACTGCTAAGTTTCAGTATAATTTTGAGGACACTCAGCAAAAGCCACCAACTTCRTTTGCTTTTGTGAGGAAAAAGATACAGCACAGAACCTACTGCCAAGTGACMCCAAAACAAACTCTAGGGAAAAACACAAAGGAACAGTGGATCACAAGTAAAATTAGAGTTGGAACGCAGGGGCTCTGTTCACAGGACTGTGAACAACTGAGCTATAAACTTTTATATACAAGCTGTATTCTGTCTGTGGCATATCAAATCTGACACAACCTAACCACCAATCAAGGTCAGAAATCCTACTGCTTAGAATGTAGTTTTACCCCTTGCCTACTAAACTCCAGAAAGTGCAAGCTACAAAAATATTTCTGCAGGTAAGTTRACCTATGTTGTTCCAAAGTTGTGCAAGTACACCTATAGTACCTGCAGTTTCCAAGTGTGTTCTGTCRTTGGACACCTCTGTTGGCTGTGGGAGCAGAAAGGGCTGTGAATATCAGCTGCAAACACAGCTTCCTTCCTGGCAGCTGCACCCAGGGAGTTACCCTGTTTCTGATCACACCAGGGTGTCTGTGCCCTACTGGAAACYAGAGTGGCTGGGGACGACATTGAGGTAACAGCTTCACCAAGATGAAAACTACACAAATGACTCAAAATCTGCTGGTACTCACTCCCGAGTGGTAAAGAACAACGGAGTAAAGGTGCAACAGTTACACACAGACAGGGTGAAAGGCCAGCCAGTCAAGAAGATTCAGGTCTTGCAAAACATTCAGCCAACAGTTTTCTGGAGGTCTTCCCCTACAATGGCATGACAATTGGCTATGCTGAATCTTTGGGGGCAATGTGCCCTGTATTCTGGATTTCCATTGCCTATGCAAATGAAAAATTCAATAAAATGTCGTCAGAACCAAAGACCTTACAGGTTTTCGTGCTGATCACTATAATATTCTATGCACTTTATGTTTGTTGAAAAACTGGCTCAGAAATGTAGAATCGTTCAAGCTGGAAGGTACTTCTACAGATTATCTTGCCCAACCCTCTTGCTCAGAGCAGGGTCAGCTATAGCAGGTTGCTCAAGGCTGTGTCCAGTTGAGTTTTGAGCATCTCCAAAGACAAAGGCTTCACAATCTCTCTGGGAAACATGGTCCACTGTTTTGAAGAAATTTACAGTCTTAACTTTAAATGTAAGGAAAAAAAAAATTTCAAAGTTTTTACTTACCTATACTAGAGCTACCTGTTGATTATGAATTTACCATTATCTTTCTCTGCTCATTCCCTTAGCCTCTTCCATCCTTGCAAGAATATTTACTTAAGACTATTTTACATTAATATCACATGTATGGTCAAGCTCAGAAATCCTTTTAAAGGTTTTTAAGGACCCGTTCCTGAAACACATCTGGGCTGATTGTACAAAAGTTTAACTACAACTTTTAGGGAACTAAATAAATACAACAATKTATGGAATTAAATAAATTATTTTTTGAAGTATTACAGTCCCTATTCCATTCTCAGTATCATGGTGTGTTGGGTTTGTGTGGCCAGGTCTTAATAGCAGGAGGGCTACAAGGGTGGCTTCTGTGAGAAGCTGCTGGAAGCTTCCTCCATGTCCAGCAGAGATAATGTCAGCCAGCTCCAGGATGGAGCCACTGCTGGCCAAGGCTGAGCCCATCAGGAATGGTGGGAATGCCTCTGTGGTAACATATTTGAGAAGGGGGGAAAAAAGGTTTAGTGCAGGTGTAATCGCGGGCAGAGAAGAGTGTGGTGAGAACACGTGAGAGGAACAATTCTGCAGACTCCAAGGTCAGTGCAGAAGGAGGGGCAGGAGGTGCTCCAGGCAGCCCATGGTGAAGACCAGGATGAAGCAGCTGTGGCCCTGCAGCCCATGGAGGGCACAGGGATGCAGAGATCCACCTGCAGCCTGTGGAGAAGACCCACACTGGAGCAGGTGGACGCCTGAGAGGAGGCTGTGAAGCAGTGGGAGACCTGTGCTGGAGCAGACTTCTGGCAGGGACCTGCAGACCCATGGAAAGAGGAACACACCCTGGAGCAGGTTTCCTGGTAGGACTTGTGACCCTGTGGGGGACTCATGCTGGAGCAGCCTGTGCCTGAGGGACTGAACCCCGTGGAAGAGTGACCCATGTTGCAGCAGTTTGTGGAGCACTGTAGCCTGAGGGAAGGACTCATGGTGAAGTTCGTGGAGAAGTTCATGGAGAACTGTCTCCTGTGGGAACGACCCCACACTGGAGTACGGGAAGGACTCCTCTCCCCGAGCAGTGGCCGAAACAATCTGTGATGAACTGACCATAACCCCCATTCCTGTCTCCCTGTGCCACTGGGGAAAAGGAAGTAGAGCCTGGAAACAAGGGAGGGGTAGGGGGAAGGTGTTTCTAAGATTTTATTTCTCATTATCCTGCTCTGGTTCTGTTGGTAATAAATTAAATCAATATCCCCAATTCGAGTCTGTTTTGCCCTTAGGTATTTGGTGAGTCATCTCTCCTGGTCCTTAACTCAGGAACCTTTGTTATATTTTCTCTTCCCTGTCCAGCTGAGAAGGGAAATGACAGATCAGCTTTGGTGGGTGCCTGGCATCCAGCCAGGGTCAACCCACCACACATGGTTAAAGTTTGCAGGGTGCGTGTTTATCAAACACTACTGAAATAAACTCCAAGCATTGCCCAACTTATATTTTATGCCTGTGTGTTAAGATAGAAAACACTAGCGCATAAAATTAAAGCGGAGCCAAAGCTGAACTAGAGGCTCATCAGCAACATAAACACTACACATTTGCTGTTCTCAGCCAGATAAGTCACATTTGCATCATTTGATAAGCACAACAGCCAACTTCCTTCCAGTTTCCTAAAACGTTAAAAACGTCCCTTGAAGAAAGCTCCTTGAGCCCTCGCTCCACAATTATGCAACCAGTCTGAAGGTACCTCCTCATCTCCATGAGGCTACCCAGGGTATGTAATTTCTAATGCCTCGAAAGCTTTAGAATGCATCTTTCATGGATCAACACCAACTCTCTCCTTAAAAAAAAAAATTTAATTAATTCTGATTAACTTTTATGACAAGGATGAGAACACACCTCTAGCTAGAGCTTGGGTTTCAACCCACATTATTTCCAATCTTCTACAGTCCACCAAATGCGACCCCCTCCCCACCCCGGTACTGCTGTTACATGAGTGCCAGCGGCCCCCGGGGAATGCCGTCCGCGTTCTGCGTGGGGACCCGAGGTCCTGCACCGCACCCCGCCGCTTTCCGTTGTCCTTGTTCCCAGTAATTCCCGCCGCCAGCCGCGCCCCGCGCCGGGATGACCCGAGGCCGCGCAAGCCGCGGCCCTCAGTCCGCATCTGCCCCAGAGCGGAGTCCCAGCACCCTGAAAACCTGCACCCTAAAAACCGCTCGCCACCGCGCCGACCCGAGTCCAAGCCCGCGGCGGGGGTGCGGAGACCCCGGCCCGCACGCCGGGGCCGGGCTGGGCCGGGCCAGGCCGGGCCGCGGGCCTGGCGGAGCGCGGGGTGCGGGGGAGGGGATCCCCCGGCATGGAGGGGGTCCCGGGGCACCGCTGCGCTCCGGGGGTGCACGCCGAGTCCCGGGCGGCGCAGCGCGGCCGAGCCGCGGCGGAGGCGGCGGCAGGAGGAGGCGCGGGACCGAGCGCCGCCGCGCCGCCCCCGCCCCGCCGCCCCGACCGCCGCCTCGCCCGCCCCGCACAGGCCCCCGGCCCACCCGGCCGCCCCGGCCCCCGCGGGCGGGCGGGCGGCCCGAGGCGGCGGCGGCGGCGCGCTCCCTTCCGCCTGCTCCTGGGCTCTCTCGGGCAGTGACGTGACGTGCTGACGGCGGGCCCGGCCCGGGGAGCTTGGCCGCTTCCACTCAGCTCCGAGCTCGGCCCCTCCCTCCCCTCCCGCCCGCCCGCCCCGCCGCAGCCGCCGCCGCCGCCGCCGTGGGCTCTCTCGGGCAGTGACGTGACGTGCTGACGGCGGGCCCGGCCCGGGGAGCTTGGCCGCTTCCACTCAGCTCCGAGCTCGGCCCCTCCCTCCCCTCCCGCCCGCCCGCCCCGCCGCAGCCGCCGCCGCCGCCGCCGCCGCGCTCGGCCCAGTCGCGCTGAGAGAGGCCGCGCCAAGCGAGCGCCGCCGCCCGCCACCCGCACGGTAAGAGCCGCGGGCCGGGCCCCGCCGGCCGTCCGGCCCGGGCCTCCCCCTGCCCGCACAGGCCGCGGCGCAGGCCGCGAGGAGGCCGCAGCTAGGCCGCGCCAGGGCTCCGCCGCAGGAACGGGCCGCGGGCTCTGCGCCGGCGGGTCCTGCGCGCCCGGCGCGGCCTGGGGCGATGGGGGAGGCGGCGTGAGGAACGCGGAGCGGAGGTGGGTGGCTGCGGGCCCGGGGGGAGGCGAGTGGGGCCGGTGCGGGGCCACGGGCCCGGCCGGGGGGGGCTCGGAGGTGTCTGGAGGAGGAGACAAAATGGCGGCGGGCGGGGGGGGCGGAGGGCGCCGGCGCCATCTTGAATTAATCGCTTGCACAGCCGGGGCCCCGCGCGGGCCGGGCCGGGCTGGGCCGGGCGGGGCGGGGGAGCCTCGGGGCTCCGGCAGGGACCGCCCGCAGCCTCCACACCCTCCCCGCCTCCCGCTGCCACACTGCGAGGCGCAGCGGAGCGAGGCGCGTTCCGGCCCGCGACGGCTCCCTGCGCGGCCGCGCCGGGGCTGCTGGCCGGGTCCCCTCCTGCCCCGCCATCTCCTTCCTCTCCTCCGGCCAGGGATTCGGGCGGCGCGGGCTCGCCATCGCCGGGAGCTCGCCCGCGGCCGCCTTCCCCCACTCGCCCCGTGAGAAGCCCCCTAATACCCTTGGGGGCCCCTTGGTACTGGTTTAAAGGTGCGCCTGGGATCGGTCATTTCACTAACTTAGGTTTCGTTAAGAATTAGCTTATTTCCTTTAGAATTACCGTCTGGCGCACAACGTCCCTCTGAAAACTAGAGAAAACCCATTTCTTTAACCGGTGTCTGCAAATATCCCACCACTGAACTGCAACAAAGAGGGAAGAGACTTGAGGGGCTTTTTTTATGGAATTGCAAAGAAAACTGCAGCACTGATTCTCCTGCCAAAACTGAGGGAGATGCATCAAGAAATAAGCAGCTGAAGGATCACATTGTTACATTTATAACATCGTTTTTATTCTTCCATTTATCCACCTGATAATACTGGGGATTATTTTCAAGGCAGGAATTAAATCTAATAGGAATGTAATTTTTTTTGCATTTCGTGTGTGTGCGACCGAGAGCAGTGTGTGTGTGTGTGTGTGTGTGTGTACCTCGCGCTCACCACAAGTGGGTCACGTCAGGAGAGTTGTGACACTGCAGCAGTGGCACGGACAGGCCAGAGCTGCCTCAGGAGCACCGCGGAGCCTCGGGTGGCTTGGGGCTCTGACCCAATTGGGACATGCCAGGCGTGCCGCAATTTTTAATGGGATGTAGCAAGGCACGACGGGAACATGGTTGTGGCTGTACACTAAGTCATCCCAGCGTGGGTAGGGGCCAGCACTTGCATGTGGGGAGTTTTGCTGGTTTATGCCTTGATTTGTCGGAGTTTTGCTGTCTGCGTATTTAGTTTATGGCCTTAGCACAAATTAGGAGTAGGCAAAGGACTATGTTATGCATTTCTTCTTAACAAGGATAGCTTTTTTGAAGTTTCCCGTTTCTCCTTTTCCCTTTTTTCCTTTTTTTTTTTTTTTTTTTGGCAAGAGCAGAGAAATGGAGAGTTTCTGTGGAATATTATTAAACCTCTTTTAAGGAACTCTTTTTAAAGTTACTCCTTCTTTAAAACATGACAGTTTGTCTATTTCTTTTTATTTCACCTTGATTACCTTGCTAGGTCTATTGAGTCAAGGATCTGTAAAGTGGCAGGACTAGTGCAGTGTCTGCATTGCTGCACTTCACTCATGGTTCTCACGATCGTTTTTATTTTTACTCTGGAATTGCTAATATATTAAAACCTTTACTTCCATTAATATGTAATTTTCCATCTGTCCTTCCACTCGAAAGTGTTACCTTGACTTCCATAAAGCAAAACCAGCCAAGTCTCTCAGTAAATAGGTAAAAATCAATTTGTAAAAACTAACTTTATGGACAGAATTAAGTGTATTTCAGAGTTATATTAATTCTTGATGCATGTGAAGCTGGCATGGACCCAAGACAAGTAAAAGATGTACGTGTTTAGTTCTTTTCAGAGGTATAAAACCTCATTCTGGGTGCCTTGGCTCTTCTTGTCATAGTGGTAAAAGAGTGTTTCCAGAATGACAGAGATTTGAACAAAGAGCCACACAGTTGGAAAGGATGAAGTGTAGGGGCATGCTGGGTACCTGCTTTTCTTTGAGAGTTTGGATTCCCAGGCCAGAACAGAAAAATTTATTCTGACGGCTTTGATGCCAGAACCTGGTCCTGAGGTAAGTGCCAGCTAGAATGTTTTGGAAGGACTGAGAGGAGTTTCTGTCCTTCTTGACATCTTGCAGGAAAGCGAACTGCTGGAATTGCTTCTTAGCCTTTATGGTACCACAGAGCTTGGGGTGCCTGCCAAGGCATTGAAGATGTTCACTGTGGTACTTGCAAGAAGCAGCTCTGGTATTTCTTGTGTCACGGAGCTGCTGTTGGTACGGAGCCCTGTGGTGTTCCTTCCTTTGTGTGGCTGCATGTTGTGCCCCTGTGCTCACTCTCTGCTCAGAAGAGTAAGCAGGAAGAAAAAGTATTTTCTCATCTCCTGGTTAGAATGCTCAAACCCTGAAGTGAGTTCAGGAATTTTGCTGTATTATTTTACCTCAACCATATGCCTTTTTGGACTGCAGATTCTGATTTTGACACCTTTATTGTTTTATGTAGTTCAGTTAGTTCCTGTTTTAATTGCCTGCATCCTGTTTTGGTCCTCTTCCTGCAGCAATTTCTGTGGATGTGGCTCCTATGCCCTTGTGGAGCACTTTTAAACTCTCTGTGATCCTGCACAGGGGTAAGAATTGGTGTACGTTAATGTGTTGGCTGAGTCTGGGTGCAAAAGCACATTATGAGAAACCTTGTTTAGTAAGAGACTCACTGAGTGAAGGCATTGAAGTTTCTTTCTACTTCTTTGGAGCAAGCACCAAAGCAAACATTGGTGGCCTTTTTAAGGCTCAAACTTGAAAGCCCCTGTGGTCAGGAAGTGTCTCCAGTTTGTGTGGAGCCTGAGCCTGTGTTTCGAGCATGTTGCGCCTCTGTAGGTGAGAAGACCTGGCCAGTACAGGAGGGGCCAGAGTTACTCATTATGCAGGTGGAGGGTCTGCTGGGCTGTCACTGCTGTGAGACTGCACCATCCTGAACACCACAGAGACCTTTTGGGTTTAGCATCTGTTGCCTGGAATCCAGTCAGCAGGGAGAGTAACAGGGAGAAGGTGGTGTCAGCAGGCACTTCCAGGAAGCTGGGAAATAGTGATGGAAACCTCTTCATCTCATGGGTGAAGAGGATAGACAGAAGGACAGTGAAGGAGTGCCTCACTTACAGAGACAGTAAGGAATTTAGGGAGGGGATAGGATAGAGAAAGTACAGGCGTGAATCATAAGAAGTAGGAATTTGTGGTGGAGTGATGGTCAGGTGGGTGGTGAAAGCAGGAAGCAGAGAAAATGAATGCCAGTTCTTCCAGTAGCTGGTGGTGAACTGACACTTCAAGCTGGTCGGATCACAGCAAATTGGAGGCTGGTATGTCTGATAACACAGACCTCAAAAACACAGGCACAAAGGGCATCTGAACTTTTTCCAGAGAGCCGGACAGAGAGTTCCATCTTGTTATGTTTGTATTGTCTAAGGGGAGAGGCAGGTTTATTTCTGCCAACCCTTAGTCCCTTCTTGCCTCCTACCAAAAAAAGTCTCCTAATTGCTGATACAATCTTTGCTACAAACTGATGAGTACCAGAGGTTYGTGGGAATGATGGGGGTGAGCTGTAGTTAGAAGCTGGAGGGATGAAGCAGCAGGTGAGGTAATGAACATAGTATTGGTGCAGGCACATGAGAATTTCAAGAAGCAGCAACAGAAGAGAAGAAACTAAACACTGAAGACAACACAGAAAATATGACAAGATGAATAGGAAGGACATTCTTAGTAGACTGGCTGGGTGTATACTGAATAGATGGAAGGAAAGCACTTTGGGTATGAATAATTCTTGCTTAAATTACTGTATGAGACCTTGTTATTCTGTTCTTGCTTCTGTGGCACGGCAGAAGTTGATTGCCATCAGTCAAGCTGTTTCTCACATCTGAGGCTGAGAAGTACTTTTTGTCTGCTCTTGGTTCTGAAAAAAAGCATCTGTGTGAAGAGCTGTTCCTGTTAATAGCGGGCACTTCTGATAGAAATGCTTGACAGAATAATTGCGATGTGATTTATGTCCGGTTGGATACCACAATGACTTGTTAGCACAGCTGCCTTTAAAATACAGAGGCCTTCCAGCTGAGCGCCACACAAATACTGGACACCTTGGAAAGTTATTAGTGTGCCACTGGTTTTCTTCCAGTTCAGTGTCTGGCTGTATTTCTCCCTCAGCTTGTATAAAGGGACAAGGCCCAAGCGACTGCACTGAAGTCTGGACAGCACCCCAAGGGAGAGTTCTAGAGGTGAAGAGTTCAGAAAATTTGAGCTAAAAATGGGCAAGTTTGGAAGACACTTGCTCTAGATTATGGGCTTAGATTTGTGGTTTGGACTAGTTAAATTTTTCTTTTTGTGTAGCAGTTTCCCTGATAAAGACTTAATGAATATAAATGTTAGTTGATGTAATTTGGAAAGATAATGATTCTTATGGAAACCTTGGGTAGAATCTTAATGTTTTGTCTGTCTTTTGTGAAGGTATCACAGAAATGGGGAGATTTCTGCCTGTCACTGTGAGAAATGTTTGGAGGAAGGAAAATAACATCTTCCAGTTCTACAGAAAAACAAGCAGAAACGTGAAGCAACATTCTGTTGGCTCTTGCTGGTTCTGCACTTAGGAAAGTAGTTGGATTTAAGTGCAAGGGAGTAGTACAAGTTTGTTAGACCACGTTTTACCTAACTAGGCTTGCCTGGTGCTAATTATAATGCACATATGTAAGCAGCAAAATTTAGATTGCATTCCCACTTTTTTGTAAGTATTTTAACTTTGTGATCTTGTTTGATTCTTTTGTTAAGAAGATTGAAATCATAAGTCATTATGCATTGAAGAAATGTTGACGTTCTGTTGAAAATTTTGGTTGAACATGACATTTGGTAATTTTTGAGAACTAATTTGTGGTACTTTTGTACTTTGTCTTGGGGCAAGAGTTTTGAAAATATTCACAGATCTGGGTTTGAAAACATGTGATGTTATGCTCTGAAAGCAGTTTACATTGCTGATTTCAGTTCCTGAAGTGACATAAGAGTGAACTCCTCTTGACTGCCCAAGTATTAACATGAAGGCATCAAAACTGGCATGCATTTCAGATTATGAGCTCTCTCTGTTTAGCTTACCTTATTTGAGCCTTAATGATCTGACAGTTCTGTATTCCCCACCACCCAATAGGGACTTGAGTGTAAACTTGTCTAGGTTTTGTCTTAATTTCTTTTTTCTTTAAAAGATGATAAAGAAATCATAGTTTTACATTCCATTATGAGCTGCTTCTGTGTTTGTGAAGCCATGGGGTTTTGAGAAACGGACCCAGAGTGTTGGATCTCACACTCGTCTTGTTCAGACCCTGGGTGTTTGGTCATCCAGAGTAGTATTGCTGGAATCTCAAACTGAGGGACCCTGAGTGAGATCTGGTTCATCTTAGAGTCATGAGGTGCTYTATGTTAGCTTCCATGCACCCGAAATTTCAGCTTTTCAGCGCGTAGACAGAGATAACCTTCTTCACCTACTACAAGTGAAATAACCTTTGTTCTTTACCTTCTACAGACACTGTGACTGATGAGAGTTAAAGGCCATGGATGAAGATGGGCTTGAATTGCAGCCACATGAGCCAAATGCATTTTTTGATCCAACAGGTCTGTCAGGAGATAATATGTAGATAAGAGTGTTCGCATTAGATGCAATTGACTGTTGTTTATTTTGCCTTTGCTTAGAAGTGCTCTACTGCATCAATGCTTTTGTATAGAGTAGTCGGTTTTGAGTTTGGGTTGTTTTTATTACTCAGAGCAATATGAATGAGCTACTGTTCTTTCAGTCAAGTAATAGTTCTTTAGGTATTGGGGGAGAGTCTAAAAATGGCAAATCATTTCTGGGAGAGAAAATCTTATTATTAATTATGTTAGCATCTACTGAGGACTTGCTTTATCTACCTATTTTAATAGCTCATATGCTGTTATGCCTGTTTTGCTAAATTGCAGCGTAGTATAAAAGTTGAGGTGAAACAGAAGTAATTTCAATTATTAACCACCTCATGTGAGACAGTTTTACAATTTAAGTGCTGTTTTAATTATGTTTTTCAGGAGCTGATGCAGCACATATGGATGGAGATCAGATTGTTGTGGAAGTACAGGAAACAGTATTTGTTTCAGATGTAGTCGACTCAGATATAACTGTGCATAATTTTGTTCCTGATGATCCAGACTCCGTAGTAATCCAGGATGTCATTGAGGATGTTGTTATCGAGGATGTTCAGTGCCCAGATATTATGGAGGAGCCAGATGTATCTGAAACAGTCATTATTCCTGAACAAGTGCTGGACACAGACGTAGCCGAAGAGGTTTCTTTGGCTCATTGCACTGTCCCAGATGATGTTTTAGCTTCTGACATCACAGCAGAAACAATGTCTATACCAGAACATGTACTGACAAGTGAGTCAATGCATGTACCTGAAGTTGGACATGTAGAACATGTAGTTCACGATAATGTTGAAGAAGCAGATATTGTCACTGATACTCTGGGAACAGATGTTGTTTCTGAGGAAGTCTTGGTGGCAGACTGTGCATCAGAGGCAGTGATCGATGCCAATGGAATCCCTGTGGAACATCAAGATGAGAAGGGCAACTGTGATGATTATCTTATGATTTCCTGTAAGTATTTGGGTAAAGCCATCAAAATTCTTACGATATGGGTTTGAAATATCTGAGGGAGGGCTTAACACAGTATCCAGAAGAGATTTTCTGTACTTTTTATTGAAATGCAGATCTCACAAATGTACTCAGATGGCGGGATTTTTAGGAACATGTACCAGCTAAAAGTTCTGGTGAAGCTAATGGAGAGAAATCATGGCAAAAGCACGTCTGATTATAAATTATTTCTGTAGCAATTTATAGCATATGAACAAAAGAGTTAAGAATTCCAGTAAACCAAATGCCATATACTTAGTAAGCACTGAAGGAAAATGAATGTGACAGTGTTTAAAAATGCATACATGTGCAGGTTACTAAGATGACTGCCAAGACATTAAGGAAACAAAAATATTTCATGGAAAAGAAAGAGTAAAAAACCGTGGTTTCTGAAAATCCARTCCTGTTGGGTTTTTTTGCTATGCCCCCACCTCTTACACTCCATTTATTGTTGGATACAGACAACAATATGGTTTTCTTTGCTGTTAGGATGTTTTCTTCTCTTGATTAAGCGAAGGATAGAGGTATGCAGCTAACAAAAAGAGTAGCTATTGCTGCTCATAGCTGGAAAGCAACTGTGAATATCTTAATCTCCGTTAGGAACAGTGACAATCCATTTGAATTGCATTTCAAAAGACTTAAATAGAGGGTGGAGAAAAATAGAGCATATTATGAATCCTTTTTCTGCTGAGGATATCCATTTGTGTGAACTAGAGCTTACTCTGTTACTTATAGTGATTGCTCGGGACAGCACCTAGGAACATCAGAGTGTCACTGCTGAACATTTATTTGTTGTAGAAATACAAGAGCCTTGTTAGGCTGGTTTGTTTAATTGCCATTTCAGGCACTTCAATTTTGTCTCATGTTAAATGATTCCATTGATGAGGTGTACTTCATGCTCTGCTTCAGTTACCTTTTTTCTTTTTTTTTTCCTTTTTTTCTGCTTTTTTTTCCTTCTTTACTTTTGGACACGTTTTTGAAATGTATAATAACTTGTTTTAATTTTATATTCTGTACTTATGGATTTTAATGTTGCTTCTCCTTACCTAGGATCACTGCATTTCTTAATTTATCATCTCTTGAGTTCCTTGAGTAACCTTGTTGCAGCCATGTTTTGAGTTTATATGAGGTACAGTTAATTCTCTATTATCTGGGAAAACAATGAAATGGGATAATGCAAAATATGGATACCACAAAATGTTGTAAATTAAACTGCCGGATTGTACTGAGGTGAAATAGGTCAGGTGTTCTGCTCTGCGATTGTATTAACCCAGACTGATGAATGCGCTCTGTCTAGTGTGGTGCAGATAAAACTCTGATTCTGGACCCAAGTTAAGTCAGATGAAAGCAGCTCAAATGCTTCTGCACGTGCTGCGTAGTTAGACAACAAACTGGATAATCCACCCATGGGTAATTGAGGCCCGATTCTGGCGGTGATCCTTACCTCGTTTGTATCCCTGACTGTGGCTCTTCAAGGCACTGTTGCTCCTGTCTTTGGTCACCCCTCCTGTGGCAGGTTTTCCTCCTGCAGCAGAGCGGGGCCTCTGGGGCTACTGCCATGGAGCACTTTGCAAACCATGCCTGGGTAAATGCACGTGAGAGGGGTGGGTGGGTGTGTGTCCTGTTCATCCTTAGCAGTGGCTGAACAAGGACAGAATGACTTGGTAGAGGCCGTATTGGATGTTCCCCACCTAGCTGGGAAGTCTCTTAGATGTACCAGTTGTCAACAGGTGGTGACTGGCAGGAAACATAGGAATTTAGTTGTTCAGTTGTGCTGGGGTGCTCTCCAGTCACGTATGTCTGCAGTTTCATACTTTATTTATTGTTAAATGTCTCTTGCAATGCGCTTTGTTTAGATTCAGAACCTTAAATAAGCCAGCATTTAAAACAATCGTTGTGCTACAGAATATGCGTTCTTTCTATTTATGTTTAATGTTCTACAGTTCATTTTAAAGGGAAGTTCCCTACTACCACCTACTGCGTTTAAAGCCTGCGTAACAAGTTCTTCTGGTTGTGAAGGCAGAGTCTGGTGCTTTTCCATCAAGTAAAGGCTGTCTTGCCAAACAGTCTCTTTGTTGTATGAAAAATATTACTTGAATTAATTTTGTTTTCTGTTTGCATCAGCAGTGGATGTGTTCATTGATCTGATGCCTGTCAGTTCTTCAGTTTAACTTCGTTAGTTTTTAAAAGGTAGTAACATCAGCCTGGTTTTGAGTTTTTCATCCTAACTTGTAAATTTGTATTTGATTCTGGCAAACCTCCCTGAACTGCAGGGGCAGATGTTGGAATGAAATCTTGTCTGCCATTGCAGTAGCCAAATGTTGATGCTTCCCAGATCTAGGAGCTAGACTGTGTTCTTCAGAATTCCTTTGCCTGACTTCTTTTAGATAGGCACTTGAAAAGCAGGGGATGACACTTTGTGTTCTTTSTGTTGTAGGTTTCTCTGTCTGTTTTCTTCAATGGAAGCCACTGGAAAAAATTTTTTGCTTTTCCTGACTTGTGGCTCTCTTAAAGCATTTCCATTTTTGTTTCTAATGAACTGAGTATACATAGATTTTCTTAAGATAATTTTCTTAGCTTTATCCTGAAAATACCTGATTTGAAATTACTAATCTGTGTGTACTTTTTTTGATGTTGTGTTTCTACCTTCTTTCTTCATTTTGGACTGATTTGTCTTTTCAAAGAGTACAGTTCCTGTGGGTTTCACATTCTGTGACTTTGCTTCAATGAGCTCAGTATTTTAATACTTCTTTTCCCATTTAAATTTAATTTAGCTTTGGCATTAATATGCCTTTGCTTTCTTCATTTTCAAGATAATGTTTCTTGGCACAGCTTTATATCATCAGTTACCTTTTGATGTACTTAATTTTTTTCTTGGAGACCTTGTCTTTGCCCTCAAGATTCATTTTTGTTCTATGGTAGGTTTGGGGCACTTACAGCACAGCAGAATCAGATACTCATTCAACAAAGAATGCAAACCTACTAGTCAGTAGCTTGAAAAAAGATGCAAGGAGATTTGATAAATCTTTTTTTTTTTTTCTTTTACCTGTTCCATAACAAGCCAGTTCATGAGTTGGGTCAGGAAAGTATAAATTGTGCTGTGGCTCATACTGGTACTAATTATTTGGTAGCTTGGAAAATCGTTTCTCCGTAAGTGAAACAGYAATGGTGAGGTTAACTGGTGTTTGTCAAAACAAACATCCTGCATTTACTAACCAAGGAAAGTAGTGCCTTGCACCTGGCCATAAGATGGAAATTGAGATTTTTTTTTTTTTTTTGGTCTGATTTCATTCTGTTTTGCAAAGATAGACACATCCTCCAGCATTAACTGATTCTGTAGGATGAAAAGTTGTATCCTGATATATAGCAGTAAAAATAGTGAGGCCAAAGGTTTGACAAGGGGAATCTGGAAAGAGTGAAGGGCAGCCTCACAAGGTTTAAACTGCAGCTTTAAGAAGTTAAATATTTGTAAATACAGGAGCTATGTTATGTCCATCTTTCCATATCCTTGCTTTTCTCTGAGTTAGACATGTGTCTTGTTTGTTGTATCTGAATTAACACTTTTCATTACAGGAGTCAGAACCCAGGGTAACTCACAGAGACAGAAAGGTTTCGCCTAGACGCATGAAAATCAATCTTTTGTCATCCTTGTTGGATGTTTAAGTTGAAAGCAGTGGATCTGATGAACAAAGCCATAAGTTCATGCTTTTCATTAGGCCCTTCTAGTAGACTTGAAGTCAAGAAAGCAAAATGCTTTTAATTGCTTTTTTAGCATAAATATCTCCCTCTTTGTCCTTGGAGGTTGTTAAAGATGCCGGAAATTACATTTTTCTTTCTCAGAGGTAGAACTTGCTGCTATGCCTCTGTCTGACCACTGGAATGGCACCAACAGTTGTTGCTGCTCAGGAGGTCACCRTGAGAGGTGATGGAAGTGAGTTACCTGGGGCTGAGTGATGCCTCAGAGCTTGGTCTGATTTGTGTACTAGGGGCAGAGGACAAGAAGGACAAGTGTTAGATTGCAGTTTGGTGCTCAGGAATTACACCTTTAGTGGATTACTACCCTGGAGGGACCTTTAGRTGCATAGTATGTACTCATGTGTAATGGCAATGGATTAAAATCAAAATAGAGGAGATTTCTCTTTTCTCACAGGTTAGGAAACCTGTTTTGCTGTTCRAGAAATAAGTGGACAGTAAAAATGACTTCTTCAGTGGACAAGTGTGCTGTCAAGTGAAGTAGAAGTAAAATGTTTCTATCACGAATAACTGAACAAAGTCAGGGGAGTACAGAATGCTTTTAATCTGTTTTAGAGAGAATAGTTAGTAATGGCCTTTTTCATTAAGAATGCTTAAATAGGGTTGTTTATTTTGTAAGCAGGCAAGTATCCCATGATATACATTTTTTTAGCAGCCAAGGGAATATTTGGGAACATACAGGCTGACAAAATAGATGTTTCTTGTCTAATTGCTCCATTGACACATTTTTAAGATATGTTAAACTGGTATAGAGAGACTTCTCCTTAGGTTGTTTGTAAGAATTGTTTTGGTGTGTTTTTTAGCAATGAGCAGTGTGTTCTTGAAAAAGATGGAGGGTGTCTGTGCTTAAGTGAATTTTGTGTTTTACAGTGCTTTTATTTTCCTCATCAATCCCATGTAGAGGAGAAATGGTAGGAAAGAATAAGTGTTAGAGAATCCACTAAAAATAAAGGCAGTTATATTTGCATTTTTTAGTTAGGAGTAAAACACTGTAAGGRTACAAAGCCTTTATCTGCCAATCCATCAAATATTTGATATAAAAAACTAAAACCAAATTTGTGGGGAAAGTGTATTTGTCATGGTTAAACAAAAGATATACCATTTAAGCAAATCAGGGTCTTGGCCTAGTATTTATGCTTCTGTGTAGGGAAACTGGCCTCAGTGGGGTTTTAGATATGGGGTTTACTAGCAATGCATGGGAGCTTGTTTCTGTCGCAGAAATGCCATTGGACATATTTTAATAGCAGGGTAAAGATGTAGGAGATAATTGTTCCTTGGATGTTACAGTTCATTATGATTTTTAAATTAAGTTTAATATTTTCTAGGAAACAAATGCTGTCATTGTGATAGAACACATCTTAAAGAATCTGTTGTTAATGTTGCTTGTATCTTTCATTTCTTTGCTTTATTCTTTAGTCCTTTTTTATTTGTTGGTCTCTTTTTGTTGATTTCCTTGTAAATGCTAACTAGACAGGTTTTAAATATGCCACATTTTTCATGTTGTGTGACACCTTTCTCATCTGTTTGTGATTTTAATACCAATTCTAGCATTATCTTTATATGGAAGCTGTTGTTGCAACATTGGAGAARCACATACTTATTTAATTGTTTCTTGCAGCTCATAGTATGCAAAGAGCAGGCTGCTCTAATCAGTGAAGTCTGTGAAGAATGTTGGCAAACCAACCATAGACTGCATTCTTGCAATTCATGTAAAATAATACTGTGTCTAGTAATTTTTTTTAGCGCTGAGATTAGTCTGTATCCACTTGTTTACTGAATTGAAGCTACCAGCTAGCATAGGGGGAAAAAATAAGACATTTAAAGTTTTTAGTGTTCAATTTGTGTCTAATAAAATGGAGGCACAAGGTATGACAGCATTGGAATAATGCTAGCCTGAACTTTTTTCTGGCATGTGACTTGTGATTAGTTTAGTAATGCTCAGTGGCTCTGCTTAAAAGGAAGTGGTCTCTTAGAAGCTTAACTAATGCTTTTAAGTACCTTTTTTTTGGTTGTTAATGTCAGGGAGGAGCGATATGAGCAATATGAGAGAATTATCAGCCATGCATGGTATTTGTGGGACCCCTTAATGGACTGTGAATTCGAATGAAAAATTCAAATAGCAGAGTTCCACATTCAAACATTGATCAGTCAAGTATTTATGAATATCATTTTCTCTGATTGTGAGACGTGCAGAATGCAGAAACATTGGCAAGTGTTAAATAGAAAGCAAATTTTATAAAATGCTGCTAGAGCATCAGTGAATCAGTGTAGATAAATGCTGATAGTGTAGCCAAAGGACAAAATACCTTGGGAATGGTACTTTCTGTAACAGATACACATTCTCTTTCACCTTGTTTTTCTCTTCCTTTGATTTTTATCTTTTTTTCCTATCTTTTTCTTTCCAATCTATTTTTCATCCTGTTACTGTTTTGTTACTGTACTGCAAATATTACTGCTTTTCAAGCCCATTGGGGTCTTTAGTTTTTTAAGTATTACCACTTGTCAAGAGTGAATTTTTTTCCTTTTGGATGAGAAAAGTTGGCCTCATACCTCCCACACATCAATTTCCTTAGAGTGTAATGGCTCTGTTAAAAAATACTTAAAGCAGTTGTTACRTTTTTAAAACTATGTTGAAYATAAAGGGAATTCAGGGATAAACAAACTCTAAATTGTGTAGCGATTTTTTTTATCATGTTGGATAAAAGAATACTTTGAAGCTTGGAGAACTCATTTCAAAACATAAATAGAGCATATTTTTAAGATCTAGAATTCTTCTGTTGTGTGAAAGTTATCAAGGGATACTTCCATATATGAATGAAAGTAAAAAATTCAGATTTGCCTGTTTCACATGGTGCACATAGTTTTGTTTTCTCTCTGATTGCTTCAGCCATAATTTTCCTTCCTTGTGAGTATGTTCCAGCATCAGTTGATCTTGGCGGCAGACTTTCCTTTTGGCTTCAGAGGTGTAAAGTCAGTCTACACTGATTTGAAAGCCTTCCAAGTACTACATGTGCCTGACATTGGAAACAGCCAAGTTAAAGGAGAACAACTGCATAAATGTAGTGTAGAACAAAATCAAGTTTTCCTTTTTGTTAGTCTCAATGGCATTTGGTATTTCATGGATATGATAAAGAAGTCATGAAAGTCTGTTAATAGCTGAATATAGACACTGTGGAGCTACATTGTTAATGTGATTCAAAAGAACATCTTGAGGTTTTTACTTTTTAAATGCTTTAGGGTTTCAGCTACAGATGTTATGTTGTCTTGTGACACAAAGTAATTTTTTAAACATCTTACTGCTTGAAACAATCTGTCTGGTGGCCATTGATCATTAACTTGGCATTTGAGTATTTGATGTTTTTTCTGCTGCTCTTTTGCTGAGGAGAGACACAGACTAATTTATGTTAGTGCTTCATAATTTAATGTTATTCATATTTTTTGTGAGTAATGATGCCTGATTGAGAAATTGTACTTAAATATAATTGTGTTTGATACATGAGACAGAACATGTGCTAGTTTATCTAATTTAAAGGCTAATTTATTGACTTAATGGCAGGAAAATAATAGTAATAACCTTTTGAGGGTTTTTTTTAGGTATGTATTAAAGTAAATTTAAGAGCTGCAGTTACTGAGTAGTAAAGCTATGATTATTTATAGGGGTAGTTCAATGAGTGCTAGTAAACAAGCATACTTTATGAAGGATTTGATATGTGCTAGGCATGGTAGTTAAAAATTCTACACCATTTATAGGACAGTTCTTAGACTTCCTTTAGTATAAATTTCTTGTCTTTTTGTGATGAACTGAAGTTAGGCATGACTCCCAGGGAGTAACAGTAAAGTCACAAATTACAAAAGTATGCTGTCACATTAAGAATTCTTAAATAATCTCAACACTGGAGAAACTCCTGGGGCTTCTGAAAATTGGAAGATTCTCCAAAGGTCTTGAGATGCTGGATTTGATTTTTGTGAATGCATACATGGTATTTTTTTCTTGAAAATCCATTCTTGGTAAAGTAAGATTGGGGGCCAGGGGGTGTGCCAATGTACAGTATGTCTCAAAAACCAAAGTGTGTTCCTTGTGAAGCTGGCTGGCAGCCATGGTTGTGTGGGAGCCTGGGCAAGTTGTGGTGGGTGAGGCTGGAGCGTGGTGTGGGTGCCGTTCCGAAGGCGGGAGAGCAAAGGCTGGGAGTACACGGGGCTGCAGTGGAGAGTCCAGGGCAGGGCCCTGTCAGTCAGGGCACATGGGCAGCTTCCCCAGTGCTGGAGTGTCAGGGCAGCTCTGACCCTGTGCTCTGTCTCCCAGCTGTGGAGGGGATGAGAAAAGTGGAGAGATTTCTTCCTGTAGTTTCCATTCAGATTTCCTCTGCAGGCAGCTGAAAAAGCATCAGTAACAGAGCTTTGCAGGGAACCAGGTCTGACAGCAGCAGTAGTGTCACTTGCATCAGAGACAGGGTTGAGCAACAGATTATGCTTTTGAAAAGAACAATTACTGGCTTATTAGTTGTGAATGAGAAAGCAATTAAAACTAAGAATAAGTGAAATTATGGCACAGAGTAAGTAATGATGTGCACTTTCTTCCTACCATCATCTTGCTGCAGATCAGTTTCCTTCTTAGCATTGCCTGGTGTGATGCTTCTAGTTCTGTCTCTGCAGCATTCTTGCACTTCCCCTTAACTAGAAGATAACGGCTTGAATTTATTTTTGTGTTTATTGTCATTGCTTTCAAGGATATGAAAAAWTATTAATGGGTAGGTTCTTCATCACAAGTTTTTTCATTTTAAACTGCTTCCAAATTTGAGTAATAAATTAATAAAGTCTTTGATATATATCTGTCTTCATATGACTGGGTAATCGTAATAACTTGTTTTTGTAGTGGATGATGCTGGTAAGATAGAACACGAAGGTTCTGCCGAAATTACCATGGAAGCAGAGTCAGAAAGTGGCTCTTGTAAAGTGGATGGCATTTGTCCAGAAGTCATCAAGGTCTATATATTCAAAGCAGATCCTGGAGAAGACGATTTAGGTAAAATACACTTGTTTGGGAATACTCCAACCTGACACTTGAAATTTTGCATGAGACTGTGTTTTCTCTCAAGTGGTCTGTAAAGACCTGTGAATCTGATACTAAAGAATGGCAAACTTTCAGGTTTTTGCAGTTTAGCATAGATTTTGATCAAATATATTTAAAGTATTTTGCTCTGGTCTTCCTAATTAGGGGGCACAGTAGACATTGTGGAGAGTGAGCCAGAGAACGACCACACAGTCGGATTGCTCGATCAGAACAGCAGCATTCGTATTCCGAGGGAGAAAATGGTTTACATGACTGTCAATGATTCTCAGCATGAAGACGAAGACTTAAGTAAGTAGGTGGCTTTCCTTTGGGAACAGGGATTTTGACTTCCAAGCAGTGCAGTGTTCCTATTAATTTTTTTTGACTTCTTTTTCTCTTAGATGTTGCAGAAATAGCTGATGAGGTTTATATGGAAGTGATTGTAGGAGAGGAGGATGCCGCAGCAGCTCATGAACAGCAAATTGATGACACCGAAATTAAAACTTTCATGCCCATAGCTTGGGCAGCAGCTTATGGTAAGTAATATCAAAGAATTCTTCCTGGTGACACTGTAGGAAAATTTCAGGGATTGGTTTTTGGAGGGTAGTGTAGAGTATTTGTGCTTTTGTGTTTGGTTTTAAAGTTTTAGTTTAAGAATGGTTTCTTAGCATAATGAGCCTTAAAAAGGAAGGAAGAGGGAAGCTGTAAGGGAGGCGACTTCTTGCTCCTATTTTAACAGGTATTTTCCTTCATATTTGCATGATGTGAAAGGTAAAATACATGAGCTTCCAGCTGAAAAATTGCATCTCAAGGAAGATGTGGGAATATTTAAGATTCAGTGTAGCAGTGAAAGGCAACACTGAGCTCTAGCTTGATTTAAGTGCTTTCTGGAAGGATCATATAAATATGTGATTTCACTAATGGCAGTAATTAATTGATTAACAAAAAGAAGTTGGATGGACACATATTAAAATTGTAGCAGAACCTTGAGAGTATTTCCAGCATGCAGAACTATTTCTCTTGGTTGTTGGTCTCTAAGCACCAACTGGTGCACAAAATTATTTCCAAAACTTATGTAGGTTTGAGACCAAAATTTCATCTTAAAAATGTTTCTGTATTGCCCCTTTTTGCTTCTAAACAAAACAAAAGAAATAGTGGAGTAGAGGCCAAAACTTACATGTCTGCATGATGTGGATTGTGGTGATGGTACCAGCAGACAAATGGCAAGGAAGTGCTGAGAATACAGATGGGGCTGGAATCTTGGACATAAGTCAGGAAAGGCAAGATTTCAGGGAGCAGTGTGTGTGTTTRAAAGTTATTTAGGGGATGGATGATAGTGCAGCCAAAGCCTTATCTTAGGCTGTATACTGGTGAGCCCAGTTTGAGTGAAAAGGAAATGACAGAAACCAGCCTCAGTGGGAATTAAAAATGAAATTGAGTGAACTTGAAACAAGTTGTATACTGAACATTCAATGATTTTGGGGAAGGAGGAGAAAATTGAGCAGAGCATATTAAAAACAGTGAGATGGAATTGAAAGGACARTTTAAGAATGTGGGAAAAATGGAGTGGTTATATTGTCAGCTGTAAGCAACCTGGCATGCAAGGTGAGAGATGGTGGAGACAAGGAGTTGCTGTTCAACACTTGAGCTAGCGTATAGATGAGAATCTTCAGGCTCTGCACATGCCTGTGCCTGACTCTGAGTCTCCTTACATTAATCATGAATGTTAATTCTCTACAAAAGGAACAGCTATTGAGCATCTTGTACTTTCTTCCACTGGAGTCTTCCTGTCTTATTTGTGTGCTTTGCTTTCACTAGGAAATGTTGGCTTTTATTGATTCAGGTAAATACTTAAGCACAAAATTTATTATTAAAATTTACTTATGCCCTTAAATCATCAATGTTAAACTGATTGCAAATAAATACCTTCTCGAATATATAGATATATTTATCTGCAATTTTCATGTTTGTTTTACATGCAGTGATACCATTTGTGTGTTAAACACAAAGCTCTGTGAGGCAAAGACTGTTTCCTTCTTTCTGTTACGCAACACTGAGCATGCTCTTTTTTCCCAGTAGAAAGAATTTGTAAGTGTTAAAGCATCAGGTGTTTAAATAGTAAGTAGTGTACTTTGTGTGCCACTTTATGGGCTCTTCAGAAGGATTCTTTGATTGCAGTTCCAGTTCAGAAACTTGGTGTGTGCCAGACTTTAGCCAGGTGAATTCAGACACACAGAAGTGAATGAGAGCTCTCACACAAATGTATTTCAGGACTGAGAAGAAAATCGGGCACAGTAAATATTGTGATATGCTATTATTTATTAATGTTAAACATCTAGGGTGTAATTAACAACCAGAGATGCAAAAGATGCTGCATTTAAAGGAGAATTCTCTGTGTAATGGAAAGCCAGTAATTGCTGTRCATTGTGTACGCCTGTAAAATTACGTTAACAAAGCCAACGCTCATAATACCAAACATAATTCCTGAGTTACATAGGGAGATGTTTTACAGCTTGTGCTGTACATGATTACAGTTTGATTAAATGTCCAGAGAATAGTTTATCATTTCTGTTGCTACCATTGTAGAGTCTGTGCTCCAATTATCTGTAGAGATRGTAGGTAACTCTAACTTATGTTGGTAGGTAATAATAACGATGGCATCGAAAGTCGGAATGGCACTGCAAGTGCTCTTTTGCACATAGATGAGTCATCTGGACTTGGGAGACTGGCCAAGCAAAAACCAAAGAAAAAGAGGAGACCTGAGTCCAGGCAGTATCAGACAGGTGAGTATCTGGTGGCTGCCTGTACTTTCGTTCTCCAGGCACTCGACCATAAAYGGATACATGTGCAGTGTCTTGTAAAAAGAGGAATTTGGCGAATTACTTGGTTGACAATACTTCTGCTTTATAAATGAGACCATATTTTATTTTACAAACTTTAAATACATGGATGATTTAGATTGTGGCAGGTGTTTTAAAGGAAACCATGTCTGACACAGGAAAAAATCAGTATCATAGCAAAAAACCTATAAAAACCTATACACTTAACTTGCCACACCAGTTTTAATGTTTCATGTAACTTTTTTTAAAGGTGATGTTAGATAAATGGTGTTCTGTAATAGTGCCTTTTAAAACCCATTTTTGTCTTTATTGAAATATGTAGAACAATGCATTTCATTGTATCAGCTCAGTAGGTAACTGGAAAGTCTGAACATTGTATATTAACGTTCAATAGTGTAACTTCTATACCTTTTTCTGTCTTAAGTGTGAAATAAATTTCTTAGATTTTTCCTTTCATCTGTAAGAACAGAAGCGCTCTGGCATTATTTGGTTTCTGCTGTTACTGTGTTACGATCAGAATATTTATTTGGTTTGATAAGGTTGAAAAAGCACACAACCGTTTTCTTTAGCAGCCTTGCCTTAAATGATACTTACAGTTTCTTTTGAAATTGTGACTTAACTGTAGGAGTTCTGTTTTGTTTAGCACTGAGTTAGTAAACTGGGCAAATTAAACTTGGCTTTTTCTGTTTCCAGCTACCTAGTCAGTTCTCCTTATAAAATGTTTTTGGGAAAGACAGCTTTTTTAACATGCCTAGACAAATTCAGGGTATATAAATCAGGCTGATAGATGAGTGCAAATAATTTCTGAAGCATTGAGGTGTCTGTATGTGAAACGTGTTCTTATTGATTCCTGCTTGGTACCTCTTCAGATTGTAGCTGTGACAGATGGCACAAGAAGGAGGTGTTAGTTTGGGGGCATGTGAATTGTAGTCAGTGGTAGGTGATTAAACTGCGAGATTAAACTTTATCTACAGATTTGGGGRGAGTCAAAAGAAGATCATGTGCTTTGCTTACTAGATGATACCCAGTTTAACAAGTTGGCTGCTGTTCTTTGCACCAGTATTGGTTTCTTCATGTATTTAATGTATGAACACAGAATTCTTAAAAATAGAATTATTTGAGCTGAAGAACAGCTGGGTGATRCTTTGGTTGTCTCCACCAAAAAACATTATTTCCTTTCTCTTCGTAATAAAAATGAGTGAGAGTAGTAATTCCCTCAGTTTCTTTTACCTAACTCAGTAACGAGCTTGTTTATTGTATATTAATGTGTATGTATCCAGTCCTACTCAACAATTCATCTTATTGTTAATGTCTGACATTTATTGAAATGTAATATTGTTGTATAATATTGCTGAAGGGKTTTTTTGTTGTTTTTCAGCAATAATCATTGGCCCCGATGGTCATCCATTGACAGTCTACCCCTGCATGATTTGTGGAAAGAAATTTAAATCTAGAGGTTTCTTGAAAAGGCACATGAAAAACCACCCAGAGCACCTTCTTACTAAGAAGAAATACAGATGCACAGACTGTGATTACACTACGAATAAAAAAATAAGTTTACATAACCACTTGGAGAGTCATAAGCTGACCAACAAAACAGAAAAGCTTATTGAGTGCGATGAGTGTGGGAAAACCTTCTCTCATGCAGGAACTTTATTTACTCACAAGATGGTGCACAGGGACAAAGGAGTTAATAAAATGCACAAGTGCAAATTCTGCGATTATGAGACAGCAGAACAAGGGTTACTGAGTCACCACCTTTTAGCTGTCCACAGCAAGAACTTTCCTCACATTTGCGTGGAGTGTGGCAAAGGGTTTCGCCATCCGTCGGAGCTCAAGAAGCACATGCGGATCCACACTGGTGAGAAGCCCTACCAGTGCCAATATTGTGAGTACCGCTCTGCCGACTCTTCCAACTTGAAAACTCACGTAAAGACTAAACACAGCAAGGAAACGCCGCTGAAGTGCGATATTTGTTTCCAGACTTTTTCAGATACCAAAGAGCTGCAGCAACATACGCTTATGCATCAAGAAAGTAAAACACACCAGTGTTTGCATTGTGACCATAAGAGCTCAAACTCGAGTGATCTGAAACGACACATAATTTCAGTCCACACAAAAGACTATCCTCATAAGTGTGATATGTGTGATAAAGGCTTTCACAGGCCTTCAGAACTGAAAAAACATGTGGCGGCTCACAAGGGTAAAAAATTGCACCAATGCAGACATTGTGACTTCAAAATTGCAGATCCGTTCATCCTGAGTCGCCACATACTCTCAGTTCACACAAAGGATCTTCCATTCAGGTGCAAGAGATGTAGAAAGGGCTTTAGGCAGCAAAACGAGCTGAAAAAACACATGAAAACACACTCTGGCAGGAAAGTTTATCAGTGTGAGTACTGTGAGTATAGCACTACAGATGCCTCAGGCTTCAAACGGCATGTGATTTCCATTCACACAAAAGACTACCCTCACCGGTGTGAGTACTGCAAGAAAGGTTTCCGAAGGCCTTCAGAGAAGAACCAGCACATTATGCGACATCATAAAGATGTTGGGCTGCCTTAAAGTCTCTTTCACAGACTTACGGCTGGAATTATAAAGGAAATTTGCCTTTCAGGCAGTTAGCTTATTTTAAAGCCAATCACCTGCGATCACACACACACACAAAAAGAAAACCAACAAAAAAAATACTGTGCATTTGATTTGTTGCTGTATAAAAATAGGATTATTGCTTCTAGTTGACTTTTATACCTTTTGTTCAATAGCGTGTTCTGAATTCTATTCAGTTTGTTTAATAAATGAAGAAAAGATGGCAACAATAAAGTTGCATTTAATAAAGTAAACCCTGTCTCTTACTGAATTTTTCAACCATAATAGTTTATTTAAATATATTTATCTTACTGACCTCGTTGATACTCACAGTGTCCATGTTAATACAGTTTTGTCATGAATTTTAAAAATACGAGATTTCTCTTGATAAAATTGTCAGAGGTGTGTATAAAATGGGGAATTGTCATGTTGACAATAAAGTCACTAGGGCCCACCTGATTGTCTTGTTTTAATTATACAGACTTTGTGGCAGGTTGACTATTTTCTGGTTGAGGAGTTAAGTCTCACTTCGTTGCAGAAAATGTATTTGTATTTTAATTCTGGTTTCAGAGAGAAAAATATTCTAAAAATGGTTTGGGGCAGTTTTTATCTTTCCTGGGCAAATTTAAAAGTATGCACAAATATTACATTTATTGTTCTGTGCTTCTTTGAAAGGTTTTGTGTGTTACAAAAGAGTTGGGTTTTTTTCGCTTTACTCCTGTCTTAATGTTGGAAACGTAAAAATGCTCTGGTTCCATTTGCAGGAATAGTAATAGATCACAACTATCTGTATGTGCTGGTAAATGTACCTCAAACTTTATGCTTTTATGTATGTTGGTATTTCTTTGAAAGAGCAGTTTGTGGTTCAAGTCACATTTTTATTGTGAGTTGGTTTAGAATAAAATTTAAGACCGAGAGGTGCCTCGATTTTGGAAACCAGATATTTACAGTGAGAGCTTAAGAGGGGAATGGAGCGGAGCAGATGCGTTCACAAGGAGTAGAGATGTTGTAACATAGATATCCTTAATAAGAGAAATAACTTATGATAGATGCAGTTCTGTTACTAAATTGAATGTTTTTCCTGAGCCATTAGTAGCTGTGTTCAGCTGCTGTTTATTAATTAGTACAGTATCCAGAATTAACCCAGTTCTTTTAATCTGTTTATGAACAGCTGGGAGAATATTACAATTATTAGATGCAATTTTGCCACCTGAAGACTATTACAAAGTAGCGCCATATCATTGCTAATTGCTGCATAAATGTACCAAGCACACAGTCAYGTATCTTAACAACTGGAGCAAAAAACCCAAACCATTTTAATTAAAGGCCAAATTTTAGGGCCTGGCTCTGCTCCCCTTGCTCAAATTCCCACCCCAGCCACTGTTTGATGATGAATTGCAGAATTTGGTCCTGGCTGTCTGCCATATTAGGATAGATTTGTAACCAGCAATTCACTAATGGAAAGGCTTCAGAGCCTGGGCCAATGTTAATTCCTGTTTCTAGGCAGGTGAATTTCCAATTGAAATCAAACAGGAATTTTAGTGGTGGTTTCAAGTTTGGGCTGATAGAGGGACAAAGGTTTCCTTTTGGATGTGCATCTTCTAGGCTTTTTGTATTTGTCATGTTACTAAGCCCTGCCCCAACTGCTCATCCCTCCTGTCCTGTAAGCTGAAATCCTTGTCTGTAGTGTGCAGTTAGGAGAGTCCAATGCCATGTCACTACCTATGTCATATGATGTTTTTTTCTTTTTTTACCTGCTTGCAGTGCCCTCAGATTTGCCCAGTGTGCTCTTGTATAATATTGCTACTAGTGGGCCGTGACCCTTTAGCGTGTAATACCTGGCTGTGCTGCATTGTGCCTTCCTTGAAATCCCCGCTGAACCAGTGGATTTCCCACGTGGCCGTAGTGTCCGTTGCCTACTGATGCCAAACCAGATGCAGTAAAACCCAGCAGATTTCCTACTCGCTTCTTGCAAAGTACCTGCCTGTGACTACTTTTTTTTCCTCTCTTATGTTCGAGCGTTTTCTAACTGGAAACCTGGAAAGTGTACAAAATCTGCATAAATTCCCATAGTATTGCTGAGGATTTTAGCCATTTTGAACTTTATTTTTTTAAATAAGCTGAAAGACAAAGAACACAGTTTTACGCATTTTCTTTCTCTTACGTAGCCTGGAATCATACACACTTTTTTTTTTTAAAGCACAATGTTGAAACTTTTTTTTTAATAATTAAGGGTTTGGTCAAGTGGATTTTGTAAAATGTATTTGTCTGTATAAAGAGAAAATGAAATTATAGTTATTGTTAATGTACTGACATTAGTTACAGGTTAGTTTTAATTCTTAAATAATTTGCTTAGCAAATGCTATAAAATGGATGTTTCAGTTTAATGTTTAAAAAAGGTACAGATTTTTACAAGGACATAATATAAATTATTGTTCTGTAGAAAATACCCTGTTAAATATTGTATACGTCCTTCCCTCTGTACACTTTGTAAAAAAGACAAAAGAAAAAAACAAAATACATAGAACCATATAGGGATGTGTGACATTATTGTAATTGTGTACTTGATAATAACGTGAAAAAATAAAATTCAAAGTATTTTCCTTTTAATGAACGTTCAGTCTATTTGATGCCAGTTCTGAGATGGAGCCTTGTTCTGAGATGGAGCCTTGTTCTGAGGGACACGGTCACCTGCAGCTCTACTGCACTTTAACTTCCCTTCTGCTCCCTGCTCTTCAGCTCATTGGTGTAGTTCTGGGGTGGGGGCGATTCAGTCCCTGCTGCGGCTAAAACGTACCTTGACCTGGAAGTCTACAAAAGTGAAAGGGATGGCAGGTCTTCGAAATCCATTTTAATGCCTGGTTTTATATTAAAGAATTCATGTCTGTTAAACTTCTGATAATGCCTTCGTGTTTTTCAGCAASGTGGTCACCTACTAAGTGCTGTTACACTGTCCCAAAACGCCCCACCAGACCTCAAAACACATGAGGGGCACCACTGTACTTGGAACTGAATAAATATTTCCTGGAAGCCTCTCCTTTTGATGTGTGAGCCCCAGCAGGAGCCCTGCTCCCTTCCCTTGCTGCTGGGATGGGTGAGCACGATGCAGCTCCAGCAGGGACCAGGTCTGAGCTGGGCCTCTGCCCGTCCTCACTGCCCTGCCCAGCTTCTCCACCCGCTGCTCCCTGGCAGGGCAGGCACTGGCCAGCCGTGGGGATGGAGAGGGCTCATGGCTGCTTTCCCACTGCTCGCTGAACGCTTCAGCCCGGTTATATTCAGCTGGGCAGGTGGGGGCTCCTTTGGCGATGSTCTGTCCAGCACAGGCCATCCTGCACTAAGGGTGTGCGTCACCCAAGGCCAACCTGCTGGTGCCACAGACCTGATGACAGAGGTGCTGTTGGCYGTTGCCCTTTCTCTAGATCTGCCTAGGAAGGGAGGAGGTGGTGTCTGCTGGCCTAGATGCCTTCAGGACATCTATACCAAATTAGTTCACTCTCACTGGATTCCTTTAGGAAGTGCTGACTCATTCCTCATCGTCGTTCATCGCACAGCCCCACTGGCATTGGGCAACTCTTCACAGTGAGAAGCTGTCGCGCTGCGTAGCCAGCAATCTGCTTTGGATTTGACTTGGTTTTTTGTTTTCTGCATCTACCTGATGTTCCTCAGCCACTCATCATGAAACTGTACGTTGAGTACCAGAGGCACTGGAGAATAAATTTACCCGATTCTGGGGCTGTGAGGAAGGGCCAGGAGCAGTTACCAGCTCATGCAGACTAGCAAATCCCTCCCCTAGGATCTCCCTCTCTTCCTCTTGGGTTTCCTTAGCTCTGAAAGCCTCACTGCTTTGCTGTCAGGCTGCTGAAGGTTCCTCCACTTGCCCGGGTGCCTGCAGCCTGCACTGGTGATTTTCACTTCACTGGGACACGGTAGCAAAGGCACCCACAGCGGGGATGCCAGCCTGAGAGTCCTTTGACAGCCTTATTTGCAAGACAAAAGGCTGTGTCACTGATTAGGAAAACAGGTAGCTGGCTAACAACTCACTGCAGTTCTCTGGCTTGTTAAAAGTAGTAATTAAAATTAAATAATATATCATTAATAGGAAATACAGCTAGTTCATTAACAATTATGACAAGTAGAAAACTGACCAAGAAAGGGCTGACTGGAAGCAGTAAGCAGATGAGCAGAGGGGTCAGGAGGAAAGCAAGAGTTGTCAATACACACAAGCAAAAACCTTTCATTTGGTTTTTGAGAAGTTTGAAGGGAGGGTTGGTTGATTTGGTTTCCTTAAAGTGCTGATGCAGAAAAGCCAAGCATTTTAATATTTTTTTAATAGTTTTTTTCTTTTCTAAAAGTAGCATAAGTATCAAAAAAGGCTGGGGATGGTTTTTTCCCAGACCGGTGGCAATCAAGAATGATACTAATTTCTATAGGCAATGAGCATTTAAAAACTACAAGCACAGGTGGTTCAGAGGCCACGTAGCACACAGACTTCCGTAATATTTACGGAAATCCCCCAGAAATCCACAAATCTAGAAAAAATCTTACTGTTCTGTTGAAGACAAAACTTTGAGGATCATCTCAGCACAAGCCCAGGCAAAATTGGATAAAGAATTACTGCTGTTAGGACCAAGTAAAGAACCTGAAGGAAACGTAAAAAGAGTTAAACACAACACACCCTCTATCATAGTTGGAGCACACAGATGCATGCCCTGGCTTTGAACAAACTCCTCCAAGACCATGTTAGCACAGGGCTGTGTGCTGGGCTGTTCCTGGTATGACAGCACCACCCTCCACAGCCGAGCCCCATGTACCACCACGCTGCTCACCCCTGCTCTGCCTCTCACCTGTTGTGGTTTAACCACTGTTTGAGATTCACTTTAGCCAGCTCCACCGCGGAGCCAAGGGTGGGGTGTCAATAGCTTCAGACAGGTGGTTCTCAATGTGGTGCTTGTCTCTCCTTGTCTCTTGGCTGTGGAATGTCTGTCCAGCCCACTGCCCTGAGAGGCCAATGCCCCCATGCTGGTCAGAGATTGAGAAGCCTGAGTGAGCCTAGTTTGAGGAGCCAAGTGCTTGAAATCAGGTTTTTGATGGAAAAACTTWTGCTCCATAATTAAAGCCCAAAACAGGTTACCAGAAAGCTCCGGCCCTGACGAGAGCGTTTCCAACAGGGACCACAGAGATGTTCCTGCCCTAGGAAACAGAAAGCCACACAAAGTGCTCATTTTGAGATTTTTAAACTAAAGTCTAGCAGGTTGGCTAGAAGCTCAAAGGGCAACCTGAGAGTACAGTATCAGAYAGGGTCCGGAATCCTGCCTTGTCCTTTCTAGATTTCTTGGTCTTAGTTCAGTAGCTCACATCCAGGCACAAAAGCCACCTGGGATTGCCAGGTGCTACACAGGTCTTGAGGGGAATCTACGCATGATGGTGTGCCCAGAGTCCTTTGAAGCAAGTACAGATGGAAAGACACAACATGACATACAAAAAAAGGAGATGACACGGACTTGATTTTTCTCTTCCACTGGCATGAGAAAAAATTTTTGTGAAGACTGATACTGTAAAGTTAGCTCTAAGAAAACTGGGACATATTTTGTTCAACACAGCCCAGGAAAACAAGGAATGCCAGGATTGTATCCATTTGAAAGGATGAATCATAGTTAACAAGCACTCACAGGTACAAAAGCTGGGATATGAAAGCCAGTCAAATGACTAGCAGAGGCAGAGAATGTTAAGAATAAAGAAGTGGTTGAAACAGGGAAAATTAAAATATACTTTATGTATTTACTGTATTTTTAAATGTAATTATGGTATTATTAATACCATTTTGCCTATCTATCATGGCCCTACTAAGAGAGCACTTTAGTTTCCCTACTTCTTAGGCTTTTAATGCAGCAGTTTTGCTTAAAAGTCTCTGGCATGTCTGGCATGGAGCAATGTGAATTCTCTGTGGGTAGTCAGAGCAATGCCAGCTTGTCTAGACCCACTGAGTTCCTTTGCAGCAGTACCCAAAGCTGCCACTGCACTGGACAGTTGACCAGTATCACAATAAACCTAACACRGATGCAGGAGAAAACACCCCACAGCCCAGCCATGCAACAGATTTTCTATAGTACAACAAACACCTTGCAAAAAGACCCCAGCAAGATGGGGCGGTGATACCATCTCATGGCCACTGCAGAGCAAGGGAAGCCCTGTCCATCCTCTTTTTAGAGCAGTCTCGGGGCTCAGGGCTGTCACCACAAATTCAGGTGCCACACATGTGCAGACACAGAGCCTGGGAAACATCAGAGTTGACTGCTGCAGAAAGACAAGCAGCCTGCACTGCAAGTGCCCTATGCCAGGATTTCCATGCAAACCCGAAGAGAACCACGGCAGGAGTGCAGGATCAGCTCCTGCATGAGGCCGGGGGGATGATGGAGCCGTAACACTGAGGCCAGGTATCTCTTACCTGCAAATGCAGACCAAAACCTTCTCCACAACATGGGTATTAAGTGCCTGCTCTGGCAAGGCTGGCAAGCAGGATCCCAGTTTGGCTGCCTTCCCGCGAGTCCCAGCTTGGCCTGGGTCATGGGGCCTCCTGACAACCGCACACAGGGATGGAACCAACCCTCTCTCCTCCTCTGGCTCTGGCTGGAGGGAGGGACAGCTGCTGGGCTGGCAAGAGTGGCTGAGCAGCAACTCCTTTTCTTAGTAGATATTCCTTTTCTTCATTGGGAGCTTTTGCAATGAKCTGAAGACAATGAAATGCAACCCAAGTACCATCTTGGCCCCTTTCAGGAGGTCAATTACAGAAAGTACTGGATAAACAGAGATTTCCCTCTTGCACCGGAGAGACAAGGAGGCTGGGAAGGGTGCACCAGCAGTCAACACCAGCTGGATTCCTTTTCCCGATACAGAAGACCCATTCCAGCAAAGAGAAATCCCTGTACTTGAAGGACCATTCCTGGCTTCTCAAGGAGGGGAAGGACTTGATTTACCATCTGTGTTCAAATAAATACAAGTGTGAGAAGTGATGTCCGCCAGAACACACACCCATCTGTGAAATACATCAGTGTTTGAAAGGCAAAAATGTTTGGCAAGTGATGTCTCTTCAGTATGTCACAGTTCTTACTTAAAATAAAACTAAACTAATGTGATCTTGACTATGAAACTTGAAAGTGATTCCAGATTACAGAGCAACCTCTCAGAGTTGAGCTTCAGGTGCCTAAAAATAACATTTYCCCTCCTTTCTATTTATTTATTTATAATTTTTGAAAGAGCATACAACAAGCTGTAATGCAAATGGCAGATGACACGCAACTAGTCCTGATGGCTATGCCTACATTAACCATCAGGCGGGGTCACTAGAAGAGAACCTGTAGAGTACAGGATCAATGCTGAGAGCACCATGTCTATCCTTTAGTCATCCTGGTGGCTTTTGTATGGTTTGAATGCCCAGRGTCCCTCCCGGGGTGTAAAGATCACTCCAGCAGTGCTGGGGGACATCATCTCAATCACTGAGCCCTGTGCCAGCACTTCATGCTACTTCCCTGCAGGTGGGCTTTTCTTCCTCATCACATGAGGGAGCCAGGAAATTCATGTATCCAAAGCCTCATCAGACATGCTGGTGCTTAGCTCATTAGCACTAAGAGGCTTGTGAGTCTTAAATCAGTGATCCTGTTAGTGGGACCAGCATTAGAAACCTGTAGGAGTCCTGCTCCCTCTTGGGGCTAYCCAGTTCAAGGGGCAGAAATCACAGGGTTTCCTTCTGGTTTTTGGTTGGCCTGGCCAAGATCTGGTTAAGTTCTGCTGACCGACCAAACGATGGCCAGTGCAGGTGTGCACAGCTTTCCCTCTTTCACCACCAGAGAGGAGGCTCCACAAGCGCGTGATGCTCTCGCAGTGTAGAGTGTGGGTTCGAACACCAAACCGACACTTCGAGAGCTTTGGGGAGAGGTGGTGGGGGATGTCTCCACACGAGAGGAAGGCTGAGCAGCTTTCCCAGCTGATGTGTGCTCAGAAAGCTTGTGGTGCTCCTGATCTGCCAGGCTCCCGCTCCTGGGAGCCTTTCTTCGGAGCTATGAGCAGCAAGAGGCAGAAGGGGCGAGAGGCGGGAACTGCTGCAGTGGAGCTGGAAAGCGCGCCTGCGGCAACTCTCCCCGACTCACCGCCYCCAGCCCTCCGCGGTACCACCGACCTGTTCCATGGCAAAAGCCACCTCTCCCACAGCAGCCGGAGCGCGTCGCCCCGTGCCCCTGGCCCTCCGGCGCTGCTGTGCCCCGGGCGGCGGGGCCGGGCGGCGGTCGGCAGGTGGCGGTGCCGGATAAGGCCGGGGGCCGCCGCCCCGCCGGGCCCGCGGGCAGGGAGCGCCCTCAGGGCGGGAGGGATGGCGCCGCAAGGCTCCCCGTAAACCCGCTCTCCTCCGTAGCCTGGGGGACCCTGTCAGCAGGGCTGTTTCCCAGGAGTGCCAGACTGTCGGGCATCTCTGAGGGCGGGAGAGACTCCCCCACAGAGGGATCGCCCCGCGGYCCCGCCCGGCAGCAGCTGCCTTAGYCCCGGGACGAAGTTAAACTGGAGTTACACTCCCTGGCGTCCAGGGCAAGGGGACCTAACCCCAAACCTCTCGCTCAGACTGTGTAACTGGTGTCCTGCTGAACCCCCGGAGCGGGACAAAACAAAGATGGCCATCCGCTGGGCCATGGCAGTGGGCGAGGAGACCACAACACCATCCCATGGGAAAGCAAGCTCAAACCCGAGCCGCCGATTCCTTCGTGAAGGATGTTGATTGAGGCAAAGTGAGGATGGGATTATACATTGTCTCCATCACGCAGGCAAACTGGTTCACCACAGCGACTGTTGTTACAGCGAATACCAAAGGAATTAATGATTCATCACTTAATTTCCTCTTTCCCTCCTCCCTCCACCTTTCTTTTGCTTTAATAAACTGGTCTGGAGCCAACTGCAGCATCAGGTTAATAATGACTTTAAGCACCATTTATGCTGCTATCACGGCAATTTAAATTGTCACTTTCTATTAAAAGGTCTAACTCCAAATGGGTTTAGCTGAAAGCATTGGCACTGACAGTGCAATTAAATAACGAAACTCTTTGCTCGGGATGTCAGTGCAAACACGTTTTAAATAAGGGATCAAAAGCACCTAGCTAATTTAAACTACAGTATAGCTTTCTAGTGAAGAATAATACCTGATGCAGGGATATTTTTTTTCCATGCTGTGTGACAGTTTTCAGTGTGATTGTAAGAGACTTAAAGGAGTCATGTGCCAAAGGAGTCCAGCAGCCTTTGAAAACCCCTTCACGGTAAACTCGGACAGTGCTGCATAAGCAAAAGCCATCATTTCTCAGCAGATACATGTGAAAAGATATTCATCCTAAAGGATTCTGATTTACAGTCTTGATKTCCTCCAGACAGTTTTTAAGAACAAATCACTTTACTGGGCATCCATCTGATCCTTTGTCTCTAGCTTTATTGCTTATCTTTCAGAAACATACTATGGATGGTGCACCTGGCATGTCTCACATTCTTTTTATCTATGGCTTTGGACTCATTTATAAACCAAATTGTTGTGTGGGAAAAGACACTCCTGTGTATAGGATTTTTACAGCTCACCTGTAAAAATCACATCCAGTTCCTTAACTAGCTGCAACAAAAAGCACTTTATTTCCAAACTCTCTGTAGCAGCTGCAGTGCCCATACCAGGCTGTCCAGCCCGCTCCTCCTTTCCCACCTGCTTTGCCTCAGCACCACCTGCTCTCTAGGTGTGGCCCTTTCCTTCTGCACAGGGCACAGGCTGGTCCTCCTTTCCAAACACCTCTGGGCTCCTGATCTTCAACTCTACCCCACACATTAAGCCGTTCATTTTTTTTAATATCAAATAGAAATCCTCGTGCTGCACAGGGAGACTGTGCTGCTATTTCACATGTAAAAGGTGCTTAACATCCTAATCAAATTATTTAGCATGAACATTATAAATCCCAGCATCACAAAAATGTGTTTGCTCACCTTGTGTTGATTTTCCTTATCCATACAGAAGAAGCAGCCTGAAAGCATGGCCTTTTACTAGACAGAACAATACAACTGCAATCTTCAGTGTCTGTGCCTTACACAGGAAGTTAAAAAATACCTGAACAGCTTTAGTGGTTTGTATTTTACTTTAACCGCTTTAAAGGTTCTCCACTACATGACAGTGTCCCTTATGTTATGACCACTACGGTTTTTCTGAAGTGCATTACATGTGCTGGGAATAAATGAGTCATGACATTTAAGCTCCCCCTGTCCCATACTCGATTGGTGCAGTTACTGCTCTGAAGGACATAGAAACACATCTTGAGATGAGTATAGGTAGGATGGCTAAGGATATGATATTTATGTCTACACAATTACATTTCCAGCTACAGAGAACTCCACTTTTTACCACTTCACTGCAAAGAAAAAATGCAGTGGCAGATTGATTTATGGCTGGCCCTTACAAAAATAATGTGCAAGGGCATAGGATCAAAAGTCAATTTCTTTACAGAATTACAGAAGATATTCTGCTTTATTTAAGAAAAGGAGAACAAGAAGAAAAATGTACTGGTATTCTGAGGAATAAAAGAAAGGTACTGCATAGCTGTAGAAGTGAATCAAGAGTACGTGCTGTTAGAACTTGTTACTTAGTAATTTTGTCATCACAAACGTCACATATCTGTTAAAAGGAAAACTTTTTATGACAACAACCCTGTTTTCCAGTTTCAGTGGAGCCCATGTTTTGTGCAATGCCTGAGCCCTGCCTCTCTCTAACATTTGCCTTCTGGTTTTTSTGTCTTCAACCTTGCTGGACACGCCTGTAGCAATCTGCCCTGAGCAAGGGAGCAGAACAGATGCTCTCTGAGGGTGCTGTTTGTCCTCAGAAGTCCTCAGCTGGTCTGTAATTCTGTGTAATCCAGCATGAAAATGAGGCGTTTCTCCAAGAAAACATTCCTTGCTGTTTCCTGGGTGTCGCCCTCCTGGGTGATAGGGATGGGTAGAGAACTGGCACTAGCACATGACAGCAGTRAGATGCTTGGGCACAGACTTGGTTTCAGTCTCCTGAAATGCTTACTGATTTTGTTTTCTCAGGGAAACACTCAGCTCCACATAGTTTTATGCAGGGCAATGGCTTTCCAGGGGGATAGAAACAGCTTCCACAAAGGCCACCAGCAGCAGTGGGAACTGCTGGAAAAAAGCAAGTAAAGGCAAAGCAGACACCCCTTCTTCCAGAACTSCAAGAACCAGGAGTACATGTGTGCATTTGTGAACCATGCTGAGTATGTAACAGTGCTGTGCTTTATGTCCATTTTTAAACATGAGGCATTATATCTGACTTTTAAAAAGGGAACAGGTTTGTCAAGTGTTGCAAAAATAGCCCAAGAATCATTACAAACATGCTTTTGGTTTGAATACATTTTCTTCAGTATTCTAGTTTATTGGACATCTTCATATTCCAGTTTATTGGACAAAGCTGATAAAAGCCTGGTTCAGACAAATATGAGATTTAAATAAATAAATAAATAAATAAATAAATAWATAYACACACACACCTTTTACTGTATTCTGTGAATTTTTCTGTTGGTGTGGAGGTTTTTTATCTTTAAGATATAGACCAAATTTTCAATTTTTTAAAATAAAAACATCTTTAAAAATTGGAGTTTTATGTAGAGAGAAAGCTGAGATTCTTGCAGAAAATAAGACTTCAAGAAAAATTTGAATTATTAAATTATTTAATATTAAAATACGAAGTATTATGAAGCTTCTGGTTTTTTCTAGAGAGATAACAGTGGGACTTTTTGCAAGCATTTCACTGAATTAGTTTCACTATTGTGAATGTTTTCAGTCATAGTAAATTCCAGGCAACTGTTGTCAAATGTTTATACRAATTACTTTCTGGACATGCAAATGTTTACACTGCAGGAATTGGCTCCTAAGTATTACCTGTCAGTCAGACAAGATAMTAATTTTCTGTCATGAGACTTGAACACCTCCCCCGCCTCCAAAATACACAGCTGAACAAGGGTGGAACTTGTCCAAATTCTTGCTTCCACTTACAAAGTCAGAATGAATTGGTGGGGAGTAAATACTGGAGAAACTGTAAACTGACTAGATAGGATTGTGAGAGAGAGGAGAAAGAAACAAAGGGCATCAGAGAAATTTTCCTCTGAAAATTATTATGTGGGAATGACAGATCTGAAACAGGACAGATATCATATTATTCAGCTGTCAGCAAGGGCTGAGAGATACTGGGGGAACTGTGATAGTTGCTATATGAAGGTGCTAGTCAACTTGTCAGATGCTAGAAAAGAGGAAATTGGTGGCAAGAAGAGATAATAGAAGAGGCAAGTGGAGATAAATCAGAGAGATGTTAGACTAAGGGAGAGATAACAGATGCTGCCATGGGAACTGCCAAGCAAGAGTAGAAAAACTGGCTTGGATCTCAGATAGACCACACACTTCACAACTTACACATTAACGTGGACARTTTATCTTGTAAACCAAAAATATATTCTAAGAAAATACAAAATCATGAGGGGAAGGGAGAAATAGGCTATCAGGAATGCAAGAAGTATCTGGAAATATTTAATGAATTTGTCAAGATGAGAGAAAGATGTGTTGAAAAGGTCACTTTCTGGTCTAGCTTAGAGTGTGTTAAAATTGCTTCTGCCTTTGATCTTAGTTGTAGTTAAAAATCTGCCTAAGGTTGCAGTGTGTGAGCCATGTCACTGACACACCGCTGTCTCTGTCTCTGAACTCTCATGGTTCTTACATATGAAAGCTTTCCTGTTTTTTTCCCTGTTTTCTCAAGTCAGGCTAATAAAATTCTCTCTTCCTATAAAATTCCCTCACTAGCATGCAAAACCTCTGTTTTTCTTYCTCTTTCCTACTTTTTTTAACAATCTCTTTATAATGATCTTTGTCCTCTCGGGGACTCTGGGATRCATCTATTGCACGTCCTGAGATGAGACGATGAAATGTAAGAGAAATATGTAACAGCTGTTTTGAAAATGGTTCMAGAAATAAGAAGGAAGTGCCCAGCAGTGCAGTTCCTAGTGGCTCTAAATCGTCTCCTTCCTTCCTGAAACAGATGCTGATGAAATTCACCTTGATACAGGATTTGCATTTACACTGTCAGGTTTGTCTGGGAGAGCAGTGTCCTGAGACAGTCATGGAAAAAGGCTTTGCTGATACTCAAACAAGGKGGACATCTGGAATACTCTGCTGCAGCTATCCTCACCCCTGCAGAAATGCCACAGAAATCAGTTTGCTGTAGAGATGTGGCTGGTCTTCTGCTAAATCTCAGCTGCTGGCTGTGGTGAGAGTCCAAAGCAAGTTCTGCATATTCGAGGTCCCAGTCCTCACAAGAACCATCACATGGATCTCTCCTTCTCTTCAGTCCCAGCCTCCCTTACATAAGGAGCAGAAGTGGGATGTGCAAGGTGCATCCAAGCCAGAGGTGAGTCGCCTCAATGTATCTTTTTTGCCCCAGTCTTCCACCTCATAAGTATGGACCTTMTGGAAATGCAGGAGTGCCAAACATCTGACATCTGGAGCAGGAATTTTTGTTTTAGCTTGAAAGACACTATTAGGACCTTCCAAGCTGCCTACTGGAAGATACTGCTTTTGCTTCCTTATGGAAAGACAGGCTCTGAGTTTCACCTAATGAAATGGGTACTGAGCCTTTGCCAAAGAAACCTCTCCTGAGTTATGCCGGGTATGATGTCCTGAAAGTCCTGCTYTGCAGACTTCTGCAGACTGGAGCCCAAATCCACAACCACTCAGGAGCCTGTGTCTCCATTCAGGATGACTGTGGTGTGTGCCTACGTGTTTACTCCAGATGGGAGAGGATGACAAATTAACACTTTGAAGTAAGTAGGAGGAATGTGTGCCAGGAGAAGAAGAGAACTGCACTCAGATAAAATCAAGATATGTACCTAGTAGATGACAATACTCATTAGACCTATTCCACTTCAAATTGCTTTTCATCTCTGGCAGGTCTTTGCAAATTTGCTTAATTTGTAATCTTCCATATCAATGGATCACGAGAATTAATGCTGTCAGGAGTATGTCAGTGCTGCTTAGGCAGAGCCACATTAGGAAAAGGTGGCATTTTTGCAGTGTATTTGCTTGAAGCATAAGAAATTAAGCATGGCTATAAGGTTCCATTCAAAGGGTTGAGGGGGCAGAAGTGCACAGAAAATGAAACTTCTAGATATAAATAAACGCTCACTACATGATGCTCTTTGGTTTTTTCTCAAGGCTGGTGTGAACTTATTCTTGCAACTGTTCGGTGCTGACTTTTTATATCACTCCAGGCTTCATTCTGCTCTTTGGACAGTCACAGATTTCTAGCTGTACCCCCTGACAGCTGCTAAGATGATGTGACAGCTGCTGACAGGATGTGATTATTTATAGTAATTTATGGCTCATTATGCTCAAGGAGTAAGCTGATCTGAACCAGTCTTTTGGCTAATACAAATGTCAGCTAATACCCAGCCTCTCTCTGCAAAAAAGGTCTCTAATCCTATACTTTGGAATAAATCATAGCAGTTCTGCCTAGAAAAGCCAAACATTTTAATTTGGTGGCTACTTTTTAAAGTATTATTGAAAGATTGTACAATTCCAAATAGGATAAGTACCAGAAGAATTCACTTATCTACTTGTGTGGTGATCAAGAAACAAGTCAATGTTTCTTCTCCTCTTGCATCCATCTCTGGTGGGACTTCCAYTGCTCTGCCCTGCAGACAAGTGCAGTTCTGCCATTGCACTGATGAAAAATCTCAAACTCAGATAGGTTGCTTGACTTCTAAAATAGGACGAAAGAAATTCTTGCCAAAACTAAAAAGATACCACAGCTATCGTGAATCTCCTTCATTGTATTCACAAGACCCCTATTTCTGTCCAAATGAAGACAAAATGGAAAGAAAACATTTTGCAAGAACAGTATCATAACCCTCAGAGTGGTACAGGCAATTCATTATCAAGGCAATATCAGCACAATGTGAGTATTTAGCTGTTATATACTGGAAAACCCAAAAAATGGCCATTCCCTTGGGAAGGACCTTATTGCCTTCTTCAACGCCTGGCTTCCCTCTGGCAGCTGAGCTGCCCATGCGTGTCTGAGCTGGGGGAGAGTCAGTGGAASCCCGGGGAGCGACAGTGCAGGTACACCAGACACACCAACTCCAGAAGGGAAAACCCCTCACGGGTTGCAGCAGGTTGACAGATGTTGCAAAAGCATCCAGTGGTGCACAGACGAAAGCTACAGGCTCTTTCACAAGTTAGTGTCTCAGGTTTTTTTTTCTGTTCTGCAGAGCCACAAACAATTTAGCAAGGTTTGCAAGTCCTGGAGTGTGGGCCAGCCCCAGTCTCATGACAGGGCTGCCCCTGGATTTGCAGTTTTATGTCAGGGGCACATTTCCCCAACACACAAGGATCGGAGGCCCAGGCACCATTTGCACAAAGACAGGGAGATGCACTAGAGACAGCCATGCAGCCTCTCACTCTTGCTCACAAGTCTCAGTTTTTGGGTTTACTGTGACCTGTGTATTATTTCACAACATCTCAGCCTGTGTAGTTATTCCTGCTCAGTTTAGGTGTTTGAAGCCCAACTTCCAATTCTCATCTGCAGACAGTGTATCTTTGAGCGATTACAAATGCATGCTTAATGTTTGTTTGAAGGGTTGTGTGTTTCCTTTCCAGCCAAATTGTGCTCCAGATGCTCTTACTTCTGTACCAAACCTATTCACCTCTCCATTTAGCTCTGTCTGTGTATGAACTACAGGACAAAATTCAAAATTGAATGCCATTTGCAGGATATTTGTACTCTTCTTTCACCTTCACAGTTCACTACAAACTCAGACATTGCCTGTGGCTTTTCAATGTTTTCTAAACCATGAATTTCCCATGCAAGAGCAACAGCACTGAAGTAGCTTTCAAACAGCACCAAACTGAAAACATCTCTTTTACTGACTGTAACATTTTAAATATAATTTCTATTAATTACTTACAGGTGAAAAAAATAGAAGCTTCAGTTTTTCACAAGCTGTGTTTACAAGGTGAAAAGTTCAGTTTTGTGCTGTAGCACTGATTTTGTAGGTAGGCAGTGCAGGGTTTCACCCATGCCCAGGCTGGTGGCACAGGCAGCCACTGCCATGGTGACTGAACCTCACGCTGGCAAGGTTTTGCATTCGTACCTGTGTGCTCTTTTCTCCTTGCTTGCTGGTGGTGCTCTGCTTGCTACACAAAACAACATATCTGAGCGTTGGAGCATGCTCTGTTTTGGATTTTAAATTATATTACCATATTTTAATAATATTATTATTATATTACAGTTTTGCTGTTGTATGTGCATGTTCTGATTTTGCTTTTTTTTTTTTCTCCTTCCCACTAATAGCAATACAGAAGGAGCAGAAAATGTTTCTGTCGTGTTATGACCTGTTGGAGGCAATGCATGATCAGTCCTGCCCAGCACCTGACTGATGTGAAAAAAGCAGGCTGAGTCATTCAGGGCAAAGTGCCTGAGATGCCCCACTCAGATTAACATCAGTAACTTCTGAAGAGAATCCTGCTCTCCCCTCCAGGAAACCATGTAAAACATGATCTTAAGCATGGTCTTGGCTCKGCAAACCCTACTCCATAAAGAGGTCTTTAGCTTTTCTTAAGGTCTGGCGTCCTGAATTAAGCTGAAAAGCAGAAGCTTCCATAACAAACAACAACAACATCAACAAAAATCAATTAATTTGTGTGCAATTTTCTCATTTTGAAGCATTGCATTTTTATTTACATTACTTTTTTATTTTAATGATTTTCAAAATGTGCTTTGAACAGCAGATGTAGAACAATTCCTGTAGGAAACATCAAGATGAAATATTTTTACATAAACAAAAGTTACAATAAATCTTTTWAAAATCACCCCTCTTATCAGAAGATAAGTTCTTCTTATCTATCATCACTATCCTCATCAGTTCTCCCTTCAGATGAACTGGCATTTTTGACACAAAACCTCAAAATTCTTGACAGCCCTCCTCTAGAAGTTGTGGGTTATAAATCAGGACTAGAAAGGAAAAATCTACAGAAATTCACCCTAGGGACAGAACTTCTTAATCCTTATCTATTCCTTTTGATGCTCAAGATCTGTGAGGTTTGTCTTTGCCCATCAGTGCCCTTGGACACATACGAGATTCTCTCAAAGTGGCATTTACTTGGTCCTTAAGGCATATTTGTCTTACTGCTCATCAACACTCCTTTGGGGAAAAACTTCGTCCTTTGCTGAAAAGCTCTGCAATCAAATATGTGTACTTTATCAGAGCAATGGCAGGGAAAATGCACTCCCTGCCTCTGTTCTCCCTCAGGATGCTGATTGTTGGCTACCCCCCTTATCACCAATTTGGGGTCCTAATTTTATAAGGTTCTTTCAGCTCTTTGTTCTACTATGAAGTACAGTGAATTTCCTTTCTGTTGTTCTACTGCCACATGGAATTGCTCCTAAGTTACTTAAATAGGGTAGGACATGGCAAATAATTACTTGTATCTGGAGGAAAGTGTAACAATAGATTACAAAATTAATAGCTTGATTCTGCCTCTTTATATTTCTCCCCTATATTGACTGCCAGAAACTGATTTGCTACTTCGGAAGTAAGATAAAATCAAACCTGTTAGGTTCAGGTTTAATGAAAGCCTTTCTCTTTTCTCTTTTATTGCTTCTCTACTGATAAGAGTTCTTTGTCTAAGCTTTCCTCTTACAAGCACAGACATAAAGCTTCTGGCACACCTGATAGTCCTTTTAACACAGAAATYTGTTCACCTGAATAACCACTAAAATGACCATTCAGTTTTGTTATCTTAATTTATTTCATTGTAGTGACTGTACTTCTTTATTTTTACAGTTGCTGCCAGGATCCAAATAACAAGCAAATCCCATTATTAATTTATTTTACAGTGATTTAGATGTTCCTTCTCTTACGTTAATGAGCCACCTTTCCTGAAATGGGCAGTTTGTTACTGGCAGTAGGTGAAAAGTCATCAGATTTATAGCGGAAAAGGCTGAGCTGCATCTAAGTCCAACTGCATATTATGCTATAGCTGAAAAACAGGATTTAATGCCATTATAAAACATGTACATTCCTCGGAAAGCTGAACAATTTTAGCTGATTTTTCTTACCTGGTTGGGTATCCAAACTTTTGAGAAATGTGATATACAGTCCCCTATGCCACTGAAAATTGATGATTTATTTTCCTAATACAAATTTTTCCTGTTAGCTTGAACTCTGATGAATGTAATTACCCCCTGGAAAAAAAAACTCAAAAAGTTGATTTTCCTTCCCTGTAATTTCACCCAGTTCCTCTGGGTTTTAATCTACAGCTTCATGCTTGAATAAAGCACAGCTTCATTTTGGCAGAGCACAACAGAAGGAATCTAGATTTCTTCTAAAGGGAACTGGAGATACCTCTCTTCCTGACAGGGAATGAATTAAGTCAAGGTTTTGGCACTATTTTAAATCATCAGTTGGTATTATTTTTCCACTCATTTTTTATTTTTTCTTTCCTCTCCTTGAATGTTCCTTTACCTTCTTTTTTTTCCCTTCTGTCAATCACAGGGAAAAATGAATGAAAAAAGAGTGGCTTTCATTTGCATTGAAATATTAACCCAAGTTTAAAGACTCCTTTACACAAGTTTTTGCCTACATTATGAGTTTCTTGTATCAGTACAGATCACACCCTTTCATATGAGCATAGTTGCAAGCACTTTTATAGAGCTCCCTGTGTCCACACTCTAGCAGAGATACTGCTGAAGCTGTACCTCCTTTTCCATGAAGGTGGAGTATAAATGCAGCATTTCAAATCCAGCAGCAGCACTCGAAAGGATAATTCCCTCATTAATGCCCATTAATGAGTGTTAAGCTCTTTCTGGGATGATTCAGTTCACCACTCTGTATCAGTTAGTCTCCAAATTGTCTTAAGCAAATGCAGTGGGATGAGGTTAAACAGTTCAAACCATTTGTCTCTGTCAAACTGGCTGATTTATCCATATGATTAGAGGTCCCTGACCAGAATTGGCTGTCAGCAGATGTGTGAAGAGAATCAGGTAGGCGTAGTAACCTTTCCTTCTGGTACCTCTGGAGTATGCTGGTCTACAACTCGAATCCTTTACTTCCTACAACTGAACTTGAAATGCCTACCTTGGTTTTTAACTGGCATTAACCTTACACACCAAATGCAGCTGCTCCACATATTGGTTTATGCCCCTGGAGTTCAAAGTTGCTGGGCCCCTTGCAGAATCAGCTGGAACCTACTCCAGTTAATGCACTTTTTCACTGACTAAAGGAATGTAAGTGTCTCGAAGTTTTTTGTACCCTGCCAGGAGGTAAGTTAACCACCGTTTGCAGTGTTGCAGTGTTAGGTTTGTGGTTGGACTCGATCATCTTAAAGGTCTTTTCCAAGTTAAATGATTCTGTGAAAGGGGCTGTATTTCTTGTCTGTCTTTCCCATCTGCTGTGGAGGGCTGTGAGCCCTCAAGGCTGGAGCCTCCTGCACGCCCTTGGAGAAGCCAGAGATGAACAACTTTCCTTAGGGTCAAGGCGAGTTCCCAACACTCCTTGTTTCTTCATGGTAATAGCCTGTACCCCGTTGGCTAATTGGTTTCCGCCCCACCCCCTGTTTCCCCATATAAACCCATGCCTCGACCCCTGACAGTAGGGAGTTTTCATCCYTGGCCTCTGCTTTGCAAGGTGGTTTGGACAATAAAGGCTACCTCTGTGGAACTGCCACACGAGGCTCCTGTCTCTCTTTCCCCGAGTCTGCCTGGGGTGATTTTACAAGAGCTGAATAATCACAAGAGCTGAAATCACTTGTAGCTGAGATTTTGCTACACTCGCTGAAATCATCCCTAACCTAGGAAGGCTTGCCAGTGCCCCTGGAAGAGTTGTTCTCTATGGAATGCTCTCTAGGAAGGTTGCAGGCATACCGGAGCTGGATATCAGCAGCTGGAMCCCCCCTCTTGCGACAATCTGCACTGATGATGCTGATGTCTTCCAGACTTCCTACAACCAAAATACAATGGTCTAGTCTATGTATCCTGTGCAATGGAGCTTTGAGCTCACATTTGTCCCGTGAGATAGCCTGCAGGATCTCCTGCTGTTCAGTTCCTGAGCCAGGGTTGACATCAGGATTTCTGTCTACAGGCTTGGCCCACCAACACGGGATGGAGGGGCTGCGCCACATTCTGAAGGCCAGTACTCCTCCTTCAGGGAGGCACCACAGATGGCATCAGCTCCTTTGCACCACACACCATGGGGAAATGATCCTGTTCCACAGAGCTAAGAGGACCCAGCGATCCCCGCAGTGAGGCAGGTGAAAATGAAAGTCATCATAAAAATGGAAGAAAGATAAGCATCCACAGTGCTCTTAAGAAGACGAGCACAAGTAGAAGCAAAGGGGCGTGTTTCTTGGGAAGAAACAAATCTGAGCTGTGCAGTGTGTGGAAGGGGGCTGAACCACAAAGTACTCGAAAGCCCCTGGTCAACAGAGGCAGGGAACTGTGTTCACAGGTGGGTTTTATTCTGAGGAACTGTGAAAATGTCTTGATGCATCTAAACGGATAGATGGTCCATTTATAAATACTCTACTGCTGAAGGTGGTTTTTGGCTTTTTTTTGTGGTTTGGGTTGGTGTTTGGTGGGGTTTTCTTCATCTGTGTTTTTGTTTGTTAGTTTGTTTTGGGGTTTTCTGTTGGTTGGTTTTTGTTTGTTGGTTTGAGGGTTTTTGTTTGCTTTTTGTTTTCTTTTTTTTTKTGTGTGTGGGAAATACAATATATTGAACGGAAAGGTTAAACCAAAAACTGGAATAGTGAAGCTGAGAGGAAAATGTACTTTACTTAGGCTCATGGGGATTTGAAGGATTCACTGTTGGTGTAGAGACCCAGCACTGGACTTAGAGGCCAGTGCAGAGAGGGCGCTGCTGAAGACTCTGGCCTAAGAAAGTGTGCACAGAGCAGCAGATCTCCAGCTCTGCCAACTGAGGCATCATGCTACGTTCTTCAGTTCGAATTATTTCACTTAAGCACTGTCAAGCAAATATCGTTGCCAAGACATAGTCTAGAATGTAAGGAAGAGGTGATGCACACTCTCCCCAAGGCATATGACAGTTTTTAAGGAAGTGGATCCAATGCTTGACCCAAAAATGGCAAATGGTGTTTCTGACAAAAGGAATCACAGTAGGTCTGTGATTCTCTTTCTAGACTCTATTCTGCATAAGAGACACCAGTAGAAGAAGAGAGTTGGATGGATCTCTACAACAGCAGGTGAGAATTAGTCCTTAACCTCTAAACTTCGACCTGGTAATTTTCTATAGGTTTGAGACAGGGAACTCTCTAATGCCATGTTCAGTGTATGCTGCAGTATTTGTTCCAAACTGGTATTGCTGAATGGCTTAGATATGACTGTCAAATCCCAAACTGTTATTGTGTGGATTCAAGGAATTCTTAAGCCTCTTATACTTAGTGTGTGAATGTCTTTAACAAAAGCATTGCCAAATTGGCCTCATTCAAAAAAAAGGGATTCACAYATAAGGGATTTTTATTTTTAGAGAATACAAGGAGCTAGCAACCAAAATAGCAACAGATGGGAATCCTGTTGTGTCTGCTCAGGAAGAACATTCAAAGGCCTTGGGCCATCTTTTAGTCTCGGAAATCCTAATGAGCTTTTGGTCACATTTCAGAACATGTGATCATCTGCAAATAGTTGGATAAAAAAATCAAGCAAACTGTGTAGAAAATGCATGGTATATTATTTCCTTCTCTACCAGCAACTGTTTCTTCAGGATGAGAAAACAGGCTTTCAAATAGAAAATAAGCTGGAACGGTGTGTCATGGGTTTTGCCTGTATCTTTCTGCAGCTAGGCAGCAGCAGATGTGCTGGATGGAGGATTCTCTGGGCAGACTGTGAAAATTGGGCAGATACCACATTCCAACAGCCAGTTGCTGCTGCATCCCTTCTGGTGAAACTGGAAGGCTCTCTTCTTCACCTCTCAATGCAGTGAAAACAATGACAGAAATGCCAAGGAGGACTCGAAAAAAATGACTTTTGATCTGTAACCAAGCACTCCTGACAGAAACAGAACAGGCTGTCGGTAGCTTTGTCTGTCTTGCTCCCAAATCCTGCCACTCTGGAAGGGATCTGCCTTCTCTCAATAGTAGCTTCTGGTGTTAGTAAGCAGTTCAGCTCTCCCCTGCGTCCCTGTGCTCTTGCTGGCAGCATTTCACTGTCCGGCCCATAAAGCCTTTGGAAATCCTGTGAAAACGTCAGGATTGGCCGCCTTTACCACAAGGGCCCTTGGTGCCTAAAAATAYCCCTAAATTCCTCACCTCCCCATTTCAATTTGTTCGACTTTCTAGAACACCACCGTGGTGAAGGGAGGCCTCTGTATGCACTTCAGCCAGTTTGTGTCTTCCCTTCTTTATCCACAAATTCCTCACAGTCCTTTGCATTTTGTCCCATGCTGATTCCTCGGCTGTCATTTCTATGCACTATCCGTGCCCCCAAGATTTTTTTCCTGAGTGGCAATCGCTTATCACTGCATGGATAATTAGGACTGTCCTCCTCCCCCCGGAGGAGGGGGGGGAGTAAACCACTTTGTGTTTACTGTTACAGTGTGTCCCTGCCGCTTTGTCACCCAGCACTGTAACCATCCATCCTCGACTCCTTCTTGCGGCCAGCTTTCAGCGTGACTACCCTGAACAACTTGGTGGGTCACCAAATTCCACCATTTCATTAGTCATTCCCTTTTCTCGGAAACAGCCTGAAAAGACTGAGGCTGCGGAAAGGATCCTTCCAGCAGGGGAAACGTGGGAAAGCGGAGAATCTCTCGGTGTATTCCTACCCTCACAGCGGTCTGCTTCGCATCTCACCTCGTTGCAGCCAAGATCATCGAGAAGCCTTTGGTGAAGGGCTCCACGGAAAGTCCTTTAAACACCCGCCCCATTGACCGAGCAGCTTTCCGCCCGTGCCCCGGGGCTGGAGCAAAGGCGGACACGGCCCTGGGGATCCAGCCCGCTCCACGGCAGATTACCGTCCCGCCTCGGCTGCCGGGACCTGACGCCAGGTGCCCCGACACCCTGGGGCTGTGAAGACGGGCCCGGGGGGGCCGGCTGGGTTCCGCAAGCGGCTCCAGCGAGGCCGGGCAGAGCCGCGGGGAACAGCCGGGAGCAGCCGTGGCCCCTGGCAGGCGGAGCGGGAGCGGGGTGGGCGCACTGCCCCGGGCTCGGCACTGCCCGTCCCGCCGTGCCGGGGCCGTCGGGCGCCAGGAGGCAGCGCGGAGTCGGTCCCGTCGCCGCCCGCCCGCCCCGGCCCCGGGATAATCATTAACCGGCCCCGGCCGCCCGACCCCGGCCGCGCATCGCCGCCCCGCACTCGCCAGGCACCGGCGGCCGGGCAGGCACCGACCCCCGCCAGGGCACGGCGGCGGGGGCCGGCGGCCGAGCAGCCATGGAGGGCGAGGCGAATGGGACCCTCCACCCGTCCTGCGGCGCCAGCGAGCCGCCCTACTCGGAGGAGCTTCTCCGGAGTAAGTGTGGGGGCGTGAGGAGAGGAGGCTGCCCGCTGCCGGCGGCCCCTCCGCCCGCCGGACACCCCTGAGCGGCCCCTGCCTGGCGGTGCCCTCGGCACCCACCCGCGGCGGGGTGGCGGGGGCTGCCCCTGCCCTCCCCGTGCCCCTGCCCCTGCCCGTCCCACTGTCCCTCTCCCTGCCCGTACCCCTATCCTTGCCCGTGTCCCTGCGCTGCCCGTCCCCCTGTCCCTGCCCGTGTCCCTGCCCGTCCCACTGTCCCTCTCCCTGCCCGTACCCCTATCCTTGCCCGTGCCCGTGTCCCTGTCCCTTGTCCCTGCCTGCCCCTTCGCCGTTCTTCCCCGGCGAGGAAATCCCCGAACGGAGGTTGGCATCCGCCTGACCCGACCGATCGTCCGCCTGTCTGAGGGCCGAGCTGCCTCTGGCTTCGGGGAAGGGCGAGAGCCCAGCACGGTCCCCCAGCCAGAGCTGCGAGTGGCTGTGTCACAGAAGAGGGTGGTCGGGCGGGAGCGCCGGCGCCGCCCGGTACGTGCGGAACCGAGCTCTGAACCAGCCCCCAGAGCTGCGCCGGCTCCCTCCGGTGAGATCTAAGGCGTGGGGATATCCACTGAGACGTGCGCTGCTCCGCCTGCAGTCAAGTGTGAACGTGCCGGGATTTTTTGAAGCAGGTTAGGTTATAGAGGCTGGGGCAGAGGCTCTTCTTTGCCTTCAAATAGGCTGCAGCCCTGGCAGGAGTTAGTACCAGTGATGAACATGAACTTCTCTTAACTTAAGCATGACTCCACTGCAGTGCTTTCTCCTGTCTCCGGAAACTCATTCAACCGTCAGTTGTGGGTAAAAGTTGATATCCATACCCAGTGTCAATGGAGACATAAAACCCATCACCTGTGGGTAAATATTGATATCCATATCCAGCTTTGAGGGAGAAGTAAAAAAAGATTTTGGTGAAGACATCAAATTTTATCTTGAGCCGGGTATATCAGCAGCTTTTCCTTACGTTGTTCGTGTGCCCTACAAACTTCCACCGAGCTTCTAGCAAGTTTGTCTGCCTAAGGAAGTTACATGTTACATGCCTATGGACATAGGATGGAAGCAGAGAACTAAAACTGAGTGAATACATGTTTGCTTGTAGCCTGCCTGGAAAAGTTCCTGTATTTATTTATATCATGTATTACGTATTTATTTCTGCTACATATTTACATTCACCTAAGGATATTTGCCCTGACACRCCACCTTTCTGAAAGGGGCTCTTGCATAATGCTTTGAGAAGGTGAAGGTATATTCTTCTCATATACTGTCTGTGGATCCTGGAAAGATTTAGCCATGAACAGTTCTGTGGAGTAACTGGTCTGCCTATGCAACTAAGGATGAGTGAAAGCATTTGCAGGAATAGGGCAAAGAAGCCCCTCAGAAATGGCGTTGTTACGTTAATGTTTGAAATGCTTCTGAAATAAATCAGAACTGTCTGTTTTCTTTTCTCTCTTCGCAGGCCTCGACCTGCCAGGGAGATTTCTCTTTGCAGCCTTGACTCTGATGACGCTAATTGCCATTCTGGTGTTTATAGAGGAAGCAGTCTACATCTACAGGAAAATCCCTTCCTCCAAAAGATCAATCATAATTTGGATTAATGCTGCAGCTCCAGTAAGTTAGCATGGAAATGAGATAAAATTGCATGTTAAAAATAGGGCTTCCCTGAAAATCCACAGGAGCCACATGAGCTTTATCTCTGCCCTTCACACAACCCTCCTCCTTTCTCTGTAGGTGATCTCTACTACTTCATGCATTGGCATGTGGGTTCCTCGCTCAACAATGTTTACAGATTTCACAGCAGGAATGTGAGTATTCTCTTGTTTCTAGATGTTGCTCCAAACCCTGAATTYCTTCCCTTTAAACATCAGCTGCTCTTGGTAACACAGTCATTTTGTAAATTTAACAATTCAGTAATTTTTTGTTTGAATTGAAATCTCTTGGCAGCTCTTCTCTGGGAGGCGGAAAATGCTGAAACAGTTCCCAGTGCTACAGTCCCSTAGTGTGGGAACGTCAGTATGCAGGATCTGTGACTTGCATGTAATTGATTCCTTGGATTGACAGTCTCTTTGGAGTAGTACCCTGTCTTTCCTCTCTCTGCGTGTCGTGTGGAATGAAAGTCTGGCCTGTGACTTCTTCCCTGCACTTTCACTAATGATGAGCCATGGAGGTCTATTATTAATGGTGCCAAGTGAACCTCCGATGAGTATATCAGTGTAAAAATGTTCCACAGTTGTCCTGATAACAGCACTTTATGTACAAGCATGACAGCTCCAGCATGCACACAGAAGGGAGAAATGTGGTCCCTGCTTTCTGGATGGCACAGCCTTGGTGGGCAGAACCAGGTGGGGGGACACTGTTCTCCACATTTAAAAGCACTCCACATTTAAAAGTTTGGAGTGCACTGCAAGACAGTATCACAAACTCTCAGGAGTTGCCTCACCCCGTGTCACACTGCATTTACTAAAAGTGTAGAGTAAAAAAAGGAGGGACCACACAGTAGCAGGGAACAGTGTKGGAATGCAGCAGTTTGTGCAGGTAGTGCAGATTGCCAGAAACTTCCAAGGATCCAGTCCTGTGGCACTAAAAGTGTGTTTGAATTCCCCCTCCTCCCTTGCCCAAGCTGCAAGCAATGCAGAGGAGGACCTCTTTTATTGATTGAACTTCCATGAATCAGTTTGGTGGCACGATCTGTAGTTCCTTGGTAGGGTTGAGAATGTGCTGCTGGGGAAGGAGGAAGAGGTGGGGTTGCAGCAGTCCTTGTTTGGTTCAGCTTTGTCTGCAGAGGAACCACACCCTGCCTGGGCCAGCACATTTGATGATACCTATTTACATGAACCTAGCCATGTTTGTTGGTTGAAAGCCATGTTTGAAGAGGAAGAAGACTTGTTCTTAAAAGTTCGGACTAGTCAGAACTAGATAACTTATGGAAAAATACAGCTATAATGACTGGAGCCAGAAAAGCCTGTGCTTTAATACCGACACTACTCGCTGCCACCAGCCACCGGAGAGGCTTTGGGAAATTCCACACCTGCTCTGTGCCTTGGTTTATTCCTCTTTCAGTGAGGTTAGGGCCATTCTGGTCCTCCAAGGTGATGGAAAGCAAAAGGTTTCTCACAGATAGTGCTAGAATTTTTGTTGATTGCAAAGCATAAGCTGCAAAAACCCTGTACAGAAGGTGGCACTGGCTGGCGCAGGCATACAAGAGACACCCAGGCAAGTTTTAAGCTGGAATTTTCTTCCTCTCCTAGATTTTTTGCCATAGTTATCCACAAGTTCCTGATGATGATGATTAAGGAGTGCGGAGGTCAAAAGCTGCTTCTCAGGCGGTTTGAAAATGGTCACTTCACCATCAGCACCGGTCCCTGCTGCTGCTGTTGCCTCTGTCTCCCTCGTGTGCCCATCACTAGGTGAGTTGCCCCTTTAAGATTTCCCAGCTTGAAAGCGGCTGCTGGAATTCAGCCAAGTTGGCAGGGCCAGGCTTTCTGAAAGTCAGTCTCAAGCCATCTCAAGCCGTCTCTTCTAAACAGCATCACCACCTTGGGACTGTACACCACCACTAATTTATTTCATTTTTATAATGCAGAGTTGTGTGGGAGGAGAAATTTCTACTCTAGAAAACCTAGTAATTGAGATTTCGGTTTCTTTTCAATCCAGCAGGGAACAAATGTCTTTAAATTGGGTATTTTTCACAAGCAGAATTGTCAAATGAAGGCTCTCTTGATGGAAATTTTCTCCCACTTTGATAAAATTGAAATGTTTCATTCTGATTTTGACTTTTAAACTACTTCATATTAAAATAATTTTTAGAACAAAAAGTAGATGTAATTCTTGTAAATCTTTGATCTCAATGAAATGGCATTGTCTGGTGAGGCAAAGGCAGATGTTTGCTTCTTCTAAACTTAGTATTAAAGCATCTCTGAGAAGTGGGATAAGGATGGAGATCTACGGGAGCCAATATGCTGTAACATAAACCTGGCCTCCTTTGAGCACCGTCTGGTGGAGCTCCTCCTCTGATTACGGTCACCCCTGTCATTTACACACCACTCCACAGCCTGGAAGCCTCATGTATTTCCTGGGGCTTTCCTACTGGCACAGAACATTAGACTCTTTCTCTCATTATAAGCAAAATCTGAAGGACTGAATGTACAAGACAGAGAGTGTGGACTTTAGTGTCAGTGAGACCTTGGGGACTTCATGATTTGTTTAAAGGAAAGCATCAAATAGAACACAGCATAGTGGCTTCTGATGCATTTTCAAAAATTCTGTGTTTTTAATGTAATAATTCTTCCTTAAACTGCTTCATTTGGTATTAGAATATAAACTTTCATTTTCATCCTTTTATTTTAATGGAGTAACTATTTAAATGGAAGTGGTACCAAGAAGGAGAGGTAGTAAACCAACCAAAAAATGTACCTTTGTTTTTCTTCCCATGTCTGTCACCTTCTGTGTAGGTTGTCGTAACTGGGAGCTGGGGAGAGGATCCCCTACTCTGCTGTTGTTCGGTCCAGGGGCAGCTTGCACAGGACAATGTCAGCTAATATGGGCTCATTTCAGGAGCTAGGTAGTGCCTACTACTGCTGGCAGGAAGGACAGCTGTCTGTCTAAAAAAAAAGGTTTTTTCTCTCCAGAGGGCTTAGGCCTCCTTCTCCGATGTCTGTACCGCTGGGAAACCCATCTGCTCTCTGCTTCTAACTTCTAGCCTTTTCCCATTGCAGGGTACCTTTTTTAAAAAAAATATTAGCAAGCTCTATGAAATAAAAGTGAGACTGATGTTCCTTCCATAGGTATCTTATGGGGAAACGGAGCTACTGCAAGGGAGAGATTCATTCTTTTAAAAAACCATATACTATCTGGCAGTCCTGGGAAAAATAACAAGGCACAGATGAGTGTCAATGTAACAAGCCATGCAAGAGGGAGAGATGTGGCAAAAGAAATCTGGTGATCAATAAAGATGGACCCATGTTAACATGGGAAACAACCTGTGGCATTGCAGTCTGTTTTCACTGCACTGTTTTTCATATCTATTATTCTTTAAAGCCGTCTGGGAATAGTAAATCTTTGAAAAGGTACACACTAAATGGCTGACCCATTGCAGGTCTTTCCACATGTGTTTGTGCTGTTCATAATCCTGTGGTTATTAGCTATATTCATTGAGCAATTCCTATGATTCCTGGTTCACGGCTATATCCTTTAGCATACTAAATGGCAGCCTGTTGTCTGCTGAGACATCTCTGGTGGCAGTCTGAAGGGCCCAAGGAACTACAGTGAAAACAACACTGAAAGTATGGGAAATGATACACAGTAACAGACTAAGACATGAGGCAGCTGTAGCAGCTGCAGCTTGTCCTGTGAAGTCTGAAGGAGAGTTCAGGTCAGTCAGCTTTCATGTCATCTTAGGAAGTTCATCTGCTCCTTTCCTGGCTTTTAGGGCTGGCTGGCCAGGTTACTGTGGATGGGCTGTGTTCTGGACCCAGTTTATGCTGACAGAAGCGAAGGACTCCTGAGCTGTCCTGCTGGCCTTGTGCAGTTTGCCAAGTGAAAGACAGCTCCTTTCTTCTGTTAGACTACAGAGGAGCAAACCCAGATGCTTACGTGGTACTCCTCATGATGCATTGAAAAAGTACCAGTCCTTTCACCTAGGTCTGTATGATTCCCTTTCTTGACCCACCACAGGACTAGGAAGTGACTGAACAGGCTGCTTTGCCCAGTTTCATGAGAGAATTGAAATAATAAGGCAACAAGGCAAGAGCAAATGGCATAATTGTTCAGAAACCGGTTATGCAGCTAYTGGCTCCCTGGTTGGCTTCAGGGCAGAGAAAGACATCATGATTTGCCCAGCTTTGGTTAGTACATACTTGCTGCAGAGCAGGAAGAGTGCTATTTTTGTAGAGATTTTATTAAATAAACATTGGGAAATTCTTGGAAAGATTTTCTAATCTTGAAACTGTTCCTCCCTGGATTTTAACCACATGCTAGAGGAGTGGAAAAGTTTTGCAGTTGACAGTATCCAGAAAAMGTTATTAAGGCTGCTAATAAGATCTTGGCCTATCTAATTTTTTTTGTTGTTATTTTTTGGCCAGGCAAACCCTCTTTTGGCTGAAGCTGGGCACCTTTCAGTTTGCTGTCTTTCGGCCCGTGCTCGTATTTTTATCAATAGTGCTTTGGACTAATGGCAATTACGTCCTTTACAATGTAAGTACATATTTTAATCAGAGATGGCCCACAAAATCCATAGGTTTTAGGGCTGATGTTACTACCTTAGCCTACAACTAAACTGTGAAATCTGGGAGCACTCCGAGTGAGTCCTCACTGTATTCTCCTGAAGCATATAATTTCTGTCTTCCCCCAGACTTTCCATTTCCTGGCTTCTCTTGGAAAGAAATTTGGCATCAGGGGGTGTTGAGCATCAGATTATGCTTCAATACTTTTTTCAGCCTGTACAGTTATAATAGCAGGACTGTGAGTTGCCCTGTGGGGTGTATCTGCCCTGTGTTTTGTAAGGTACAGCCTTAGAAAACAAGTGTATGTACTGGCATGTAACCAGGAAGCCTAGTTCCACATTTTTCATCAAATCATGGTGATTTTTATGTCTGTGAAAAATGAAAAGATAGTACTGTATGTCTGCTTTGTGCCATGTAACCTGAAAGATGATGGAGAAATCTGTATCTGATAACAAATTYGCACCTCTTGAATAACTCAGACTAAAAGTAATACTTTTCGTTGTTGTTTCATGGTATAAGATGAATGGCCCATCTGAGATGTAAGGCTGAATATGCTCTCATGAGCTGTTGAGCATTGCCAGGTGCTCTGGGGTCTTTGAAAAGGCTCGCACTCAATAGCTGGCAATGGCAACATTGAGGGGTTGTGTCACTTGGTATCCTCCCGGGCTGAACAGATCCCCATGTTGGTGGCTGTGGGTGGGAGCCTGTGCCAACACTCCAGCTGGTACTGGGCGGTTTCCCCATGCAAAACCCAACAACCACTGCTGCCACCAGCTTTCATGGGGATAGGAACAAGCATTTAAACATCTGCGTCATCCGGTTCAGAACTTCTTCCTGGAAACAGTAAAATGCAAAGTAAAGTTCTATAAGGTTGTGTCATTTGCTTCTCAGTTGTCTCCCAAAGAACCTGCGCTATGGATTAGCTGCTTCATTGGTGTCCTCACCCTTTTTGCTCTGTGGGCAGTTGGAATCATGTTTCGAAAAGTTAAGATTCTCCTTGCCTGTAAGAACATTATCCCAAAGTTTGCTCTTTATCAGGTGAGAAGTTCAATATTTCTGGTAAGAATTTCTCTTAACTGCTGATACAACACTGTCTCTCTAGTTCTTGGTCCTTTGTTGAAAATTTATAGTATTTTTCCCATTAAATACACTGCGCAAAGGCATATTTTTACCTGATTAAAGCTGCACCCCTTTGAAGCACTCTCCTTGGCTGCTGTTCAGTTTTGTCTTGAGCCAATTTATTTCTAGCCTCTCAGCAGTGCTGGAGATGTGAAAGCTGCTGAAAATCTGTTTATCTTTAGACCACTGAAATCACACAGCACCTTCTGCAGGGCTTGAAGGAAGCTTTGTAGATGTGGTGTCCCAAAATGCAGTGTTAAAGTGCTGGTGTGTACCTCTAAAGATTAGGAGAGGATATGTTGCATTGTGTGGGTGCCTATTGTTTGAACTGTTTTAACAGTATTTTTCTTGGCCATTCTGCACTTCAGAGTTAGATAATAGTGAGAATACTGACTGAGAATCATTAAATAGTAAGGAACAGAACCAGATAGGTTAGACTGAAAAAGCACAGGGACAAGGCCACCCTCTTCCACATCACCCTGAAAAGAGTCCAGCAGAATCCTTGGATATACATCCTTCTTGAACAGGACACACAGCAAGACTGGTGCACTCAGGTCCCTGTTAAGTAAATTTTTGAGCACTTATAAAGGCTCAATAAACAGGATGGTCAGACCTGCAAAGCTGTGCTAGGGTGAATCCAGCTTTAGGATGGCAAACTCCGTTAATGAGGCATTAGACTCGGGCAGTTACACCAGCAGCTGCAGAGACACTTTGGTAACTCCACGGCGGCGAAGGCCTGGCTTAGTGTGATGTGATGCACAACTGATGGTTGCTGAGCTCAAGCTGTGAAGAGTCGTTCATATCTGCTGGCAAAGGAGCCAGAGTCATATAATTTGGGGACCACAATGTTACCCTGCTTTGGCAAAAAAAGAGGAGACAACAGGCAAAATGTTCTTTGAGCCCTTCCTCCACTAAGGGAGAACATAAGCTCATGGGTCGAATTAATAGGCAGTTTTTAAACATTGTTACCTGTTATTCAGGACTCAGTATTATTTGAAGTCGCACTGGGAGGTCTCCGTATATTGTACCTGTCGAAGGAAGGACTGAGAAGAAACACTTTCCAAGTCCCTGTTTAATTAAATTGTCCTATTCAGCGCAATATCATCCTGACCTTAAGATGAATTCTGCAGAATGGCAAGCACCCTGCTGGTAGATGGGAGGAGAGGGAGGGCAAGAAAGGAAGAGTGAGGCAAAAGAGGTTCTATTATCAGAGCAGAATTGTTGTGTGAGCTATAAACCCTTTTCTGGTAGCTAAGGCRTTTGTTTTCCCTTTCTGGTACAGTTTATTGTCATTCTCAACCACCTGCAGACCACTATTATCAACACGTTGGCTACACAAAAAATCATTTCCTGTGCTCCACCACTCTCTTCTAGAGCAAGAGGATCATGTAAGTTTTTTGGGGGAAGAATGTTCTCAATTTACTTATAAAGGTGCCAGTTCAGTGTTGCTAACTGCAAAATCTGATGTTTTCCCAAAACACTAATTTCCTGGGATCATTAGCTTTTGGAGAATCTTAGTTTTTACTTTAAAAATGAGACAAAAAGTCTTATAGCTGTCATAGTCGCAGAGAAGAACTCGATAATGAGAAGAGCTGAAGTCAGAAATGAGAGGAAAAGAAATCAACATGCATAATTACTGTTAAGTCTCTTGTGTTTTTGATGCATAATTTATTGCATGCTTATTGATGGGCAATACTGGAATTCTGAAACTGATGTTATTGCTGAGTGTGAGAGACACTCTGTTGTTATGGAGCAGGATGGCAGAGTTTGTTCCTTTTCTACAGGTGAAAATTAGTAAGCCAAGTATTCATTTTGTGTCTGATAGTAATTTCCTCCTTTTGGGGGCTTTTCTTTGCCTCCCTTTTTCCTTTTTTGGCAGATATAGGCCAGCAGCTGCTCATCATGGAAATGTTTCTGATAACAGTTATCTCAAGAGCAGTCTATCGGAGAAAATACCATGACCTAGAACCTCCGGAGTGCACGGCTGAAGAACCCGGGGATGAGAAGCAGACTCCTAAGATTATCCTGAACGGTGCAGTTGTTGAGGATGGATTGCCAAAGRTTTAGGAGTCCTCTGTGCTCCTGTTCTGCAGGATCTGGAAGCTCAGCTTCAGGAGCTTGTATATTCGTGCACCAAAAATAGCCACTGTCCATGTCAGAACAACTTCTGACATAAATGCCTGTGAGCTGCAGTACTGAAAGGACCRGTAGTGGAAAGATAACCCTGTTGATTCTCCAGAGATGTATACACGGTGTGAGTGTTTTCATACCATGTAATTTACTAAGATTTTATACCATTTTATGCTGTTACTGAGCACTTGATGGTGCCAAACTGTCTCAGAATGTGATTTTATTTTATTTTTATTTCTTAGCTATTAGAATGGCTATGGTTTAGAGTTAATTCAGGGTAATTCTTGTTCATCTTTTTCGACTTTTTAAAATCTTATTTCATCCTGGATTGCTGTCATTCCTATCATTCTTCCATCGCAATAGATCATCTCTCACTCTATGCCACAAGCTCATCATAGCTTATTCTGATCAGTAAATACAGTTGCCTATGTTTGCTCTGAAATGCCCAAACCAATGTGGTCTCTCCACCTACAGAAATGATGATCTCTTTAGGGCAAGACTTTTACATTCCTTGGCAATTAACCTCCTAAACTGGTAAACACACAGCTACTGTTTGTAGATATGTCAGATGTTCTTCCTAGGGACAGCAGGTTCTCTGTCACTGGCCTGGGAAAAGAAAGTGGGCGTTAGAGTCTGGGGTGTTTTCTGCTGCTGGTCTGCACAGTTATGTGGTGCTTTGGTTCTCTGCTTGGAAAATGGGGATAATGATACTCAGGATCCTTGCACTAATAGYGTCTGTGAGGACGAGAGCCATTGGAAGGAATATGGGGGGTGCTGGTCAACAGCAGCTGAACATGAGCCATGGTGTGCCCAGGTGGCTAAGAAGGCCAATGGCATTGTGGCCTGTATCAGCAATAGTGTGGCCAGCAGGACCAGGGCAGTGATTGCCCCCTGGTGAGGCCACACCTCGAATTTTTTTTTCAGTTTTGGGCCCCTCATGACAAAAAGGACATTGAGGTGCTGGAGAGTGTCCAGAGAAGGGCAGCAGAGCTGGGGAAGGGTCTGGAGCACAAGTCTGCTGAGGAGCAGCTGAGGAAGCTAAGGATGTTCAGCCTGGAGAAAAGGAGGCTCGGGGGAGACCTTATCATTCTCTACAACTCCCTGCAAGGAGGTTGTAGTGAGGACGGGTCAATCTCTTATCACAAATAACAAGGGATAGGATGAGAAGAAATGACCTCAAGTTGTGCTGGAGAGTTTTAGATTGGATATTAGGAAAAATTTCTTCACTGAAATGGTTGTCAAGCATTGGACCAGGCTGCCCAGGGAAGCAGTGGAGTCACCATCCCAGGAGGTATTTAGATGATGTGATACTTGGGAACATGGTTTGGTGGTGGACTTGGCAATGCTGGGTTAACTGCTGGACTTGGTGATCTTAAAGGCCTTTTCCAGCCTAAATGATTTCACGATTCTATGGAGTCTCCTTCAAAAAATTCTTACCTCTTCAGCTGCTTAACCCCAAATCTGACCTGCCCAGGCATCTGGTAGAAGTGTTACAGGATCTTTCCACTTTACACCCACTGCTGTGTTTGGCATAAACCTTTTCCTACTTTTTGCAAATGATCCTGATGATACTTGGATGAATCTAATTGCATTGGTTTAGCTCACTATAATTTATAAAATGATACTGTGTTTAGTATGCATTTGGATATTCTGTTTGTTGGGAAGAAAGTGCAGCACCACATAGGAGCACTTGTCCATCCTCATRTGGTCTGACCCCTAGAAGGAAATGCCGAAATCTATGCAGCAAGAATGCTGATTCCGTATGTAGGCTGGGAAAATGTCTCATGTTGGAAAAGATTTTAATAACATCTTTTTACATATATTGTATGGAATATAACTTATCATCAGAGCAAAACTAGGCTGATAGAGTCACAGTATACTTTGGGTTGGAAGGGACCATTAAAGGTCATCTAGCCCAACCCCCCCTGCAGAGAACAGGGACATTTTCAACTAGATCAGGTTGCTCAGAGCCCCATCCAACCTGACCTTGAATGTTTCCAGGGATGGAGCATCTGCCACCTCTCTAGGCCACCACTCTTGTTGTAAAAAAATTTTTCTTCATATCTAGTCTAAATCTACCCTTTTGTAGTTTAAAACTATTGTCCCTTACCCTGTTGCAACAGGCCCTGCTGAAAAGTGTGTCCCCATCTTTCTTGTAGTTCCCTTTAGGTTTCGGAAGGCCACAAGAAGGTGGTCTCTTCCCAGAGCCTTCTCTTTTCCAGACTGAACAGTCCCATCTCCTTCAGCCTGTCTTCATAGGGTGAAGTGCTCCAGCCTTCTCATCATTTCTGTGGCCCTCCTCTGGACCCACTCCAGCACACATCGGGGCTTTGTTTTTGGCTTACATTGACTTAAAAAATTGCATTCAGTTTGGGAATTGGTGGGGAATGAAATATTCTGAAAACAACTAGTGAACCACCTGGAAGTAGAAATTGGGGCTGAATTAAACAGAACATTTTCTTTCTGATTGAGGTCAGAAACAATGTTTTCTTTAACAATTGAAGGATTCCATTATAGTAGAAAACTTGAATTATTTTTGTTTTGAAATGGTTGAAGCAATTTTTATATTTAATTTTTTTTTCTAAGTAGGCAGTCTGGGAAATAATACAGACTCTTGAACTGCATTAATTTGAGAGAATCTGCACTTTTCCCTTGAAAAATAGTTTACGTGAAAATTTTTACTCTGCATTAGAGTGTGTGCATTAGAATTAACTGGGATCAGCTGATGTATTCTTAACATGAGAAATCTTCTTAACGTATTTTAACATTATGGCTATTAGCATATTCCTGATGTTGCTTTATATTGGTGTAATCTAGGCCATAGGTACATACACAGGCTTGCAGAGCAATCCTGAATTTCATAACAGCATTGGGGATGGTTGGCTGTGAGTTCAATCAGCTTCAAAACTGGAAAATAAAATATTTTGAGTTCGTAAGGCATCTTTGTGTTTTCTCTAGTGGTTCTGCCAGGGAATGCCTTGATGGGTGAGATCTGTGGCATGGAAAAGCAGATCCATGTGCTGTAGCATGGAGAGTGCGTTTGAAAACAGATGGAATGTGTGGAGAAGTGGTGTCTGTGTAGGTCCAGAGAAGGCAGCTCTGGGGCACAGCAAGAGCCTTCRCCCATCGCTGTAGGGCTGGTATCTGTTGTGTCTCTGCAGCGCCTGTTAAATACATCTTGTAAACATCAGTGTGGGCCTGATTTAGCCACAGGTATTGCCAGCTGTTATGTTTTTGGATACTTGTTGTTACTTAATACTTGTTGTGACCTTCATCTGACATATTTCAGCAGTAAAATATACTGTGGTGATTGTCAAGCAGACTCAATATTTGGCAGCAAATCTGTTTACTATGTCCAGTCATGGAGATCTCATTCCAAACATCACTTACTTACACAGAAGCCTTTTCAAAGCAAAATTAGACATACATTTTCTTAGATACATGACTAAGASCTTCCTGAATTACAGCTTATGTGAACATAGCAGAATGTGTGGGCCTTATTGTTAAAATTTTTTAAGAATTTCTTGAGTTCCTCTGGCTCAGACTAATAGCTGTGTCCTGCCTAACTGATGTGCAGCACTTAAGTAGTTGCCTGGGAGCAGGTGACCTCCATTGCAGGGCCTTCGTTTAGGCACTCTTGAAATGAAAACATTGCAAATCACCACCTCCAAGCTTGACCTTAGTCAACCTGGGAACGGAAAAACAAAACAGAAAGCCGGAAATTCCCCAGGTCTCAGTTCTGATAACTGTCCCTTTCAGRTCGGTGAAAAAAAATCACTTTCAATTATGTGTTTGTGATTGGAGTATTTGAAAACAGTTAACAAGAGCTAGAAGATAAATTTCACACCTCGTTTTATACAACTGTAGTAAAGTAATGAGTGTTCAGGTGAGATCATAACCTTTATGCCATGTTTGCTTGGGATTATCGTGTGAGGAAGGGTAAAGGTAATTTTATCGGTGTTTTCTGTGATTAACAATGTTAAACAGAGATAAGCATACCCAGAGGTGTGTGGTTGAGGGTTAAGAGGCTTCAGGCACATGGAAGTAATTCATGAGAACACGGCAAAAGATGAGTCACATGTTTTGGGTGCGCATGTGCTAAAGATGCAGGTGGGAGGGTGAACACTGTCCATGAAGTCTCCTGGAGTGTCCTGTAGGGGAACGCAGTACCAACAGCCCACACATGATGAGGGAGAACCAACTCTAGCACCTTGTAATGTTGCAGGAGTGGGTTGGTAAACAGAAGCTGTTCAATGCTCTTCTTTTCCACTTGTCCTTCAAGATATTAATTTTAAAGCAACACTAACTGAATCTCTCCTGTTCCAAAAGACCATGGTGTGGGCTCCTGTTGCCTGCAGCATGGGTAGTGCTGGAACCTTGAAGAGGTTCCCTCAGCAGACCTCCTTTCAGTGGCAGGCTTGTCTTGCCTTTGTGTTTCTCATGTCTCTGGCCTCTCACCAAAGGCCTTCTGACTTAATATCCAAAGGATGTGTTTCAGATGTTAAGAGGTTGCTCTGCTGGCTATAGAAATTTCTATCCCTACATCCCACCCTCCAATTGTCCTGTCTGCTCCTGCAACCTCACACTTGGCTCTGCCCTGTTGTCCCAGCTCAAGAGAAAAAAATCATGTGGGTACCCCTCAGGGAGGAGGTGGAAGGGTGTAGGCCCATGCTTGCAGACCCAGGACAGCTGGAGCCTGCTTACTATGCACTGTCTACTTCCAAAGACCAAGAAAAAACACCCACAGCAATAGTTGTGATCCCATGGTTCCCAGAGCTGGAGTAGGGGGAAGAACTTGGGTAACACTATTAAGCTCTTAGAGAGCATTCAAAGGAGGCCATGAGGATGGTGAAGGGCCTTGAGGGGAAGCTGTAGGAGGAGCGGCTGAGGTCACTTGTTGTGTTCAGCCTGAAGTAGGGGAAGGGGAGGTTTAGGTTGGATATCAGGAAGAGGTTCTTCACCCAGAGGGCAGTTGTGCACTGGAACAGGCTTCCCAGGGCAGTGGTCACAGCACCAGCCTGACAGAGTTCAAGAAGTSTTTGGACAATGCTGTCAGGCAAATGCTGTGACTCTTGGGGTGTCCTGCATAGGGTGAGGTGTTGGACTTGATGATCCTGATGGATCCCTGTCATGGGTTAGCCTGGAGAAGATCCCAGATCCTCAAATGATATTCCTAAGAGGGTTTAAGAAYGGCAGAAACAGGTTCCAAAGCTTAAAATAGTAAAATATATTTTAATCACTAACACTAACAAAGCTAAAAATAAAAGAATAATAAACAGATATTAAGGCAATATATAAAGATACGTTTCCCTTCACCCAAAACCCACCAATCTCRCCTTGTACCAAACACASAAAGATAAAAGAAAATACATGGCATTTTTAAGAGTCTTTCAGCGGCAAAGTCTCTCTTCTGCTACAGCTCCGTCACAAGCAGTAGTCCCGCCCGAGATTTACTACTGCAGTGAGAAAACCAATTCCTCCTCCCTCCAAGAAAACAGTTCATGGGGTATGTTTTTTAAGGATGAGATGAGTTATTCCAGTCTGGAAAAGGTAAAAGGTCCTTCTCTTCAAATCTCCGCAAATATCTCAGCATCTATGCACTTCTAATGGGCCACTTCTCCCRCAGTGTGGGAAATAGACTCTTCATCCCCCAAATATGTTCCATTTGCTTATAGGAGAACAGTTAAGTTGCATTTAAAGCTCACCAAGGCTTACAGAAGAAAAAGTCCCAGCTGTATATTTGATGTATCTTCTCCCCTCTGACTCTGGTGCCACCATGGTAGGTCCCCGGCCATGCGGTCCAGCCATGTTATCTTCTCTCCGAGCCATGCAACCAGATTTTCTCTCTCTCTCTAGCTTCGAAGAAAGGCTAGCATCTTATCGTATATACCTGAAGGATCTTGATCTTAGAAAGTCCTCATTATATCTCTCCCTCAGCGTGCRGTCTCYGATGCGGTGCTTACCACCACATAGTAGGTCTCAATTTGAAGCGGCGAAGGTCCTGCCATGGTCTCAGGGCCGCCGGCACGGCGCTGCCACCGCCCAATGCRTATAGCTGCTCCTGCCACCCCTCAGAGAGGCGGCAGAGCTGGGCAGCTCAGMCCCAGATGGGCTGGAGCCCCCCTGGGAGCTGCAGCCCTCTCTCACTCGAGTTCGGAGTGGAGAACTAAGATGGATGAACTTCTGGCATCACTTCTGCCTTCTTCCTCCTCAATTTGCAAATTTCGCTAGGCAAGCACAACCGTCCATTGGTCCAAAATCAAACCCATGACAATCCCTTCCAACTCAGCATATTCTATGATTCTATTAGAATACAAACAACAGTAAATTGCACAAGTGAGGGCATAAGTAGATAACCATGAGAGAGAACTTTCTCTTCTCAATTCTAGAGAAGATGATGGTAGCCATTTGCTATGCAGCTAATGCAAAAGGTGTTGTCTGTTGCAACAACTCTTCCTGTTCAATGATTTGAAGTATTTAGCTTCCTTACTCTTCAAAAAAAACCTCTGATTGTTGATTTTGCTGCCAGCCATTCACATGTTTTTTCAGAACAGCTCATGAATCTGGCTTGCGGCTCAGCTCCTAGGTAAAATGGATGATTATTTTTAAGACATCATCTATAGGAGTAAGAGGGCTAGATAACATACTGACCCCTTAACTGCTTTACATACATTTAAAAGTGGTAAGTGATTCTAAGAGTTGTCTGAATCAGTACGATCATCCTTGTTTTAGCAAAAGGAAACCAAGGCAGGGAAATCTAGAGGACTGCATCTCTCCATAGTGCWGAGTGACAACACGAAGACAATCACAGCAGCACACTGACAGAGCTCAGGATGTATTTTTGCATTGCAGAATATTCTTTTTCCCAATTTCTCAATTTGTTGCCATTTCTTTACATGCAAAAGAAGTTTGTGACACCTATACTGATGCCACTTACTGACAAATAATAGAGCAGTTGGCATGCTGCTGAGGCAGCTTGCAATCTCAGAATAGTCTTGATTGTTCTTCGAACAAGGAAAAGAAATCCCTACTGCGGAAAGTGCACTGAAAAACAGGAAGATGATTTTATTGAATAACATTTACATTTTTGTGGGAGAAATCAGAAAAATTTTGACAATACTTTGGTCACTTCCAAGGAGAGAGAATTGTCCGAAGGCAACTTCCCTTTCACTTGCAGATRTCTTCCCTTCACAACTACACATAGACCCCATTCTGTAAGACCTACTGCCCAGCATCCATTATGCAGGTGCGGTCACAGCATATATAGAGAACTAATAGTAGGATAAAATTACTTCTTTTTTCCTTTAATTTAGCAGCTGAAAAGTGTCAGTTTCCCCTCTAGAGATTCAGTCATCAGATAACAGATRCCATCTGGGAATTAAGGATAGGTTTTGAAAGAAGCTGAAATTGGTTGAGACATCTTGGAGAACTGCTAAGCTGTGAGGAAGCACTGCAAGACATTCTTCAGAGAGGAGCTGTAAGGAGGAAGGTAAGATTGCTGACAAAGGGCAGAGTATTGACGCAGAGAAAATAAGCAGCACAAGTGCTCTCACCAAGAAAAAAAACAACACAAAAAGCATACCAAATACTACAGAAACTAAACAAGGAGCCCAAGAATAGCAGTTGTGCAATGCCAAGGATCAGCCCTGTCTAAGCAGCCACAGAAGCCAATCCCTCCCTTCTCAGCTGAAGCAACYAGGGCTACCTGGYTGCTCTGAGTGCCTTATCAAGGGTGGCGAGTACATTAGCTTGTTAGCTCTACCCACRTGTCGTGCATATTGACCAATAAATTATAAGTTTAACTCTTTTTAGCTGTGAAATCCATTTTGCAGAGGTTTGGTACCACTAGCAAAAGGGACAGCTATTCACTGTAGGCAGCACCTCCTCATCAATCACCCTTGGAATATTACTGCCTTAAGATCCAAAGCAGGAACTGGAAGTAGCATATAAACAACATCTGAATTTATATGAATCCTTTATTATCAATTTCTGAAAAACAGGAGTTTTGAGTTTCTGTGTCTTCTTGTAGCCTCGTCATACTCAGCCAGCAAAGGGTGTGAGTTAATTGTTAAATTCAGCTCAACAAGTTCCTCATTAGGGCGAAATTACCTGAGTTTGAAATCTGCTAATTTTCCAATCAGGGTGAGTGTTTGCACTTGTGATTTGGAAATAATTAACACATGGTATAACATCAAAACCTATGTAAAGGCTAATGGTAGAAGGACTAATTTCCTTGGCATGAAAGTGGTGYGCTTGGTTTCCCCAGAGCTCTATTACTATCCTTTCAGTCTTGGTATCTACTGTGCAGGGTGTTCTTGTATTTATTTAATTGTTTCTTTGCATAGTTATACTTTTTAATGCTAATTTTGAAAAACGAAACTATTAGCTTCTGGGGTTAGGAGTAATTTTTTTATTTTGAAAAGTACTGTATTTCTTTCTTCTTCCTTCTGTTAATGCAGACTTTCCTAGAATTACTTGCTTCTATTTTATCCCTAAAAGGAGGTAATAAGCTGATTAGGGCTTTAACCTGAGTTCTGCAAACTTTAAAGTGCATGTTCTCAGGAGACYCATGCCCTGATCCCTTGGGATTTTCCTAGGAAGGTGAATGGCCTGTAATACTTAGAAAGCAAGAATGTCCAGGTAGGACAATTAGTTAGGAAAACAGATTTGTACTYGGCAGAAATAAATGTAGTTGGAAAACACAAACTAATTTACTATCTTAGTTTCAACTCTTGGTAAAACCCTGATGATCACCAATTCTAACAGAGTGATGCAGCTCAGTTGATTAGAGCATGGTGCTAAAAATGCCAAAATTGCGGGTTTGATCCCTGCAGAGGCCATTCATGTAAGAGTTGGACTTGATGATCCTYGTGGGTCCCTTCCAACTCAGAATATTCTGTGATTCTGTATTATTGGGTAAGTGTAGCTAGTATGAACCAGATATTTTTTCTAGTAAATGATGCTACCCTTGTAGCTTAGAGCGTGGCACTAGTACAACTCGGTGCATTAGTGACCTGCCACCATTGGGCTTGAAAAGGAGAGGAGTGACATTAATCTCCGGTAGCCAACTCCACCCAAGGGTTAGTCCGGTGTGAATGTGCTGTGGCTATTGACAAGAAGGGTGTGACTTGACAGGTACAGATACGAAGAGTCCTCTCCAGGTGAGCAGGCAGCCCACAAGCAGTCCGGTTTCAGCCTCGGGAGCGGTGCCACAGAGTGTGGTATGTAAGCTCTGCTTGCCCACAGCTGGCACGAGGGGCTTTTCTTTGCCTTTTCTCACAGCATTACCCTTAAACCCCTAAGACCTCCAAGCAGAGCCTCCCACAGAAAAGAAAGTCATCAAAGTTGAGGAAGCTTTAAATGGCATCTGATTTACCAAAGTTTTGTCAAGCAGCGTTCTTTAGGCAGAAAGGCTGCCCTGAGAAGCCCTGGGACGGAAATGTGATTCTTTCTGGGCGGCTGTGTCTTCTCACCCGTCCAGAGATATCTATGGCAACTGTTTGCACTGAGATAGGAATTGTGTTTCAGGTAGTTATGAGTCAGCACTCAGGAATTTCCTTACTGGAGTAGTAACTCTGATTTAGGTAATCTGTTTTGAACACTTCCAGTACCAAAATTGTTTGGAGCTTTCGCCTCTCAACGCACTTTTGGATGAATGTAAATAGAGCTCACTTTTCTTCTTTCACAGAGTAAGCATTTGTGATTTGTGTCCATGCCCATTCATGCTGCCAGAAATGCTACACAGAGGTGGTAGAGATTTGCATTTTCATGCAAGCTGATGATTACTCCCCTTCTTGGTCAGTTTTCCTTTTTTAACTCATTGCTTATGGACTACTGTTGCTTGTGGAATTCTGGGCTGCAAGTCTCATATCCCTTTTTTCTGTTGCTCTCTTTCTGTTCACCTGCCTACTTTTGTTCATGACATCAGCTGCTCTGGCTTCTGTGCTTCAAAAGAATTTATTCACATCTGAGCTGGTTGTTTTGGTTACGGGCAACATCTCCTAAATTAAATCTCCATATCTGTGAGACCATCTTCTTTCCCCCCTATTGTATGGAGCATCCCCCGTTGCTGCTTGTATTTAATGTGGAAAAGAGAGAATGGTCAAATAAGTGAGAGGGACTAATACATTGAAATTCGTTATTTAGATTGGAGACAATTGTTTGTTTTTCTGAAGCTATTTATTTTCCCTATGTACCTTATCTTTTACTTTTAAAAAAGATCAAATTTCAAGTTCTGGTCAAGTAACCCTTTTTTCACCAGGAACACATTGGCCATTTCACTTTGGTTCTTACTGAGCAGCTATTGTGTTACAAAAGACATACCAGGCAACTTGGGGATAATTTTTTCTGCAGTGCTAGCTGCCTTGGGAGTTGCTGAAGAACCCACACTGTATAAGCAAGGAAGATCAAAGCCTTTAGGTCATGTGGGAGACCAAGTCCTGCCTGTTGCCTGCCTGGGGATGATGTTAAGGAGATAAAGCTTAACCTATAGTATTCTTCTTCTCTTATTCTTTTGGTTACATGCTGCTTTCTACTAGGCAACATCTTCTTTCATTCTCCTTCCTCCCTTTGAAATTCTCTTATTGGAGGTCCAAAGATTGCAGTTTCCTGCCTGCAGACCACCAGGGGAGAATGGCCCTTACCACTGACATGGGGTATGTCTGCCAAAGTCCCCTTGTGAGACGCTAGCAACTCTGAGCCCTCAGGTAAGTAGCTGTGATGTTATGTTAGTCTGCTCTCAGGACAATTATGTGTCAGAAAATCAGATGGCTTCTGGAAGCTCAAAGTAGTCTCCTAAGTCATTCTTTGCTTTTAATATAAATTGCCCTGTTGTTAAGTGCTGGCCCAGCAGACAGTGTCCCTTGGAAGGCAACAGGCAGATGTGTATTTTATTCGGATCCTAAACAGCCAAAGTAGCTCTTCATGTTGCAAGGCAGCAACCAGCAGCAGCCAGGTGGCACAAGAAACCAGCTCTCAGGTGAGCCTTGCTTCTGCCCTGTGCTACAGCTTCTTCAGCAAAGCTGCATTCATGAGTCCCTTGCAAATGAATTAATTAAATTTTTTCTTGTAATGATTTTAGTGGGATTTTGAATTGGTTTTGTAACATTAAAGAAGAGAAAATGTTAGTCTTTTGCCAGCAACCCATCATCATTTTTAGCCTGTCTCTCTCTGGAGGAAAAGAATACTGATAAATGGAGAGAGATTAAAAGGATTTCATCTGGATTTATCATTCTTAATTTTCTAGACTTAAACCCTCKCTTTGAATGGCTCTTTTTGAGGAAGTGATCTGAATCCTTTATCTGTTTAATAGGATTTGGCTAATATTACTGACCTTATCCCATCCTCAAGCAGGATTTCCACCAACAGACTAAACAGATTTCCCTKACACTATGGCAAATCCTCTCTGTAAACAGTTGTAGCTGAGATGAGACTTGCTATCAGTGCTTTCCCTCCACATGAGTAAGCAATCCTGTTGAAACTCTCTCCTAAGGAGAGGTGAAACAAGTGCGACTAAGTGTCACYGGGCTGTTTGGTTTTTCTTTAAAATCATGTGATTAATTACTTTCAAGTTTTCTTATCTTCTTTCTGTACTCTTCTGCCACCTGAAGCTGGGTGAAAAACCCCTGCAATCATGTCGCACTAAAAAAATTGCAGTGAGAGCTGATTAGTAAAATTTGACCTACCATCTTTTCCCTGTCTGAATTCCTGCGTTCCTAGGAAGCTACAGGCTGACTTCCTGGCAATGTGCAACAGCTATCCCCATGCCTGAGCTGCTTGCAGGGTTTTCTCTCTTTTAGAGCTGTTGGTAATGGCAAGAATGTGCAATGTGGTGTTCCTCCTGCCTCTTGCATCTCTTTCTGTTTGTCCTTTATTGCAGGTACAAGAATACCTGGSTTTGTACTCTATGCTGTCCTGTCTTTCAGTTAATTTTTATCAGAGAACTGATACCCATCTTGCTTTTCTAGGACACATTAAAGGACATATTCTAACAGATGAGAATTTTTTAAACTGTGAAAATAATTATCAGAAAAATAACATATTTCTCATGGAAAAGATKCTCCACAGTGTTCTCAATGAGCAAAATGCCTTTTTTTTTTTCCCCCCTAATGTGTAACATCTGCATTGTGCACGTTCCCAAGAAAAGCCTGTTTGGTGTCATCTTTGGTGGTTCTATTCATCAGTAAGAGCTAAATCAACTTGATTTTTTKTTTTTGCAGGTAACATGTTTAGCTTTTCAATTTGCTTGTGTAGAAGTGGTTAACAGAACAAGGGAAGGGGAGATACTGCAAAAGTGCCAGTGAAGGAGTGCCAGTCACCAAAGATTGCAGCTGGAGTTTCYCAACAGCCTCAGCCTCTGAGGTTCCAGCACAGAGTCACTGGGATAGCAAAAGAGGCTGAAGTTTGTTTGTGCCATGATGGGAAATACAGTTCATCCTTATTTAATTTATTTTTGTTCCACAGTCTCTCCAGGRAATTTGGTACTATACCTTGAGAAGGAACTTCATTCTGCTGATAAAGTCAAAATCACTGTATTTGAGGTAATTCCCCACTCTTGTTAGAACAGAAGAAAAAAAAAGGAATATGATAAAATAATTGTGTGTCACACCTCCACACCCCCTCCCTCCTGTTTCCACATTTCTTTCCAGATGAGAAATTTACTGTAGCACCCACAGGGTAAGTTATGTGACAGATTACAGAGAGAATCTCCCTGTTGAATGCTCGGGGACTTCACCTACGGATAAGTAGTCCCTAAAGGCTGAATCTACTCCCTATAACCTTCTCCAATAACCGGATTACCAGCAACTGAAGGTTGAAGTATTTGGCCTAACATCTGGGAGATACAGATGTTCTGAAAAGCAGGCACACGAGGAATTCCTGCCTGCGGGCTCTGCAAGCCGTGTCCTGCCCACGGGCGGCCCGCAGTCACTAGATGGCACACTTAGACAGCTCCACACGGCCTCCGTGCACCAGAGCTTTCCCCACGGGACACAAGGAATTCTTCGATGCACAGGTTTGTTCTGTGGTGTATTGTATTTTTATTGCAGTTTTCTGCCTTCATTGGTAGGCTAACAATTTATTATTAGCACACAAAGCTCAATCTCTCTGCCTTTAGTTATAGTTAAATTAATGCTGCTGTCTTTAATTCTGGAGGATGTCTTGTTTCAGCTGCTTTGAGAAATTTTTGCAGTGATTTCTGTAGTGATACGATCCTGGCTGCCACTCCAGCACCAGTCACACATCTGGAAGGTTGGGGGATCTGTGATTTATTTCAGGGGAAATAATGTGTGGYGCAATGGCAGCTGGGTACTGATTTGAAAGAACCATTTTTATGGAATATTTGTATCACTTCCATYGTTTTACTTACAGTCTCCAAAATATTTAGTAGGACTTAGTGTTGCTATTACCAATACCAATAGCATAAACAGTAAGAATCAAAACTTGTTTGCTTCTTAACCATCCCTGTAGAGGAAAAATGTAAATCAAACCAGGTGATGGGCATCAGTCTCAGTTCTTGCTCAGATCCTACTGTATTAGTCCTACCAGGTGGACATTCCATCTCCTTTACTCTACAGTACACCTGTGTGTTGCAATAATCACAAAAGCAGTGAAATTACTCCAATTGCACCTTTTGCTTTGACTTTCATCCTTGCCAACACAAGAAAGTTCGTGGCACGTAAGGCTAGATGTGTACGCAGCTCTTGAACCCTGCCCTCCATGTGGAGACACGGTGCCAGGACCTTGGGCTGGGTCTCCASTTTGTGCTGAAGTCCATTCCCTGCCTGGCACAAAGCAAACAACTCCTCAGGGATGCATTTTTACAGCCTGTCAGTCTGATTGTGTCTACAGTAACGTTTTAAATTGGATTAGTGCCAGTGAAGCAAATCTCCTAATCGTGTTTCTAATGATGCCTTGGGCTGCCCCGGCTGGCTGACCTCTGAGCACTCCAGCAGAATGTCTACTGTGGGAAGCTACAGGGGGAAATGTGCTTCAGGAGTGCAGCTAGAGCTCCCCAGCTGCAGCAGGCAGTCCCAGCCCACAGGACCAGCCTAGAGCGAGTCCAAAATGTGAACAATTAGAAATACCAAGTCCTCGAAGCAAATCCCTGCACTGCACAGRCATAACTCTGTGGTGCAACTCTAGATGCCAAATGTATGTGGAGATACTGTTCCTGACACTCACTGTGAAATTTCTCCCAGTCCTCATGTACGAGCAGTTCTCAGATTTGTCTGTCAGCGATCTCTGTACCGTGTGTKGTTTCCTTTAAATCAAAGCTTGTAGAGAATTTTGCTATCTATTAGTGAGAACATGCCAGCTGTGTGATATTTTTCTTCCCTCTTTGTTCCTGTATGGAGTAGCGATCATGACTGCTCCAGGGATTTGTTCTTCTGCAGTGTTGATGACCAGACACAGGAAAAATTCTCTTTCGTGCAGAGGACTAACATAATCCCCTGCCCTACCCCATGGTCTATGATGCCAAGGGGTTGAAGCATTTTAAAGGGATGCTGCAATTTGCCTTTAGGAGAATTCAGTCATACAGGGTAGCTGTTTTCAACCTTGCTGGTTTTCACCTTATCATTCTGATTTGGAACAGGATATATAAAATCCAAGCTTAATGTGCCCTCTAGTGAGAGCCTGTTCCTTCCTTCTTCTGGTTAAAGAAGCAGTCAGAATTTAATGCCCTAGTTTAATGTCTCTTAAAATATGGATAGAGAGGGCCTGCTGATACTACTTAGCCATGGAGAAAAGTCCTTCACTTCACAGCAACCCCTTCTGTTAGACAGCAATACTATTTAGTGATGCATATTATCCCTCTCCAGTTTAGTTGGTGGCATCTGGTAACTTCGGACTGTGAAGTGCAACTATGTGGCAAGAAGTGAAGAACGGGCAGAGGGAGAGGCGGGAGAGAGCCAGGACTAGTGCTCACGCCTGCAACCTATTCTTGGTGGGTCATTTCTCCTTGGGCACCTTCTCATATGCCAAAGAGTGCAAGGTTTAGAAACACACAGCAACTCTTTGTATCAACTAACACATACATTACACAGGTACAACTAAGAAGCTACTCAGCTGAGTGTTACTCAAGTATTAACTAAGACTGAAGTACTCAAATACAGACTACTTTGGCTAATTATTACAAGTATTACCGGGCAGGTAGGCAGCTGTTGGTCAGGAGGAGAGTTTTCATTTCCGTGGATGGTCCTTTGGAGAGGACCATGATCCCTTGTCTGGCCAAATTGCTGTTTGCTAAGTCTCTGCCTTCCTTCTGAGGGTGTGGCAACTTTTGCCGCTCCTCAGTATTTTCCAGCTGTTACTGCCTCTACAATTTCACTTCTTCCTTTGAACTTATTTTCATGTGGCTTTAGCTTACACTCTTTCTTGCAGCCGGACCACAAGTTTCAAAGCAAAATTCAGCCAAGGCATCACAGCTGTGCCATCGCAAAAGCAAACCTTGCGTCACAGGCAGCTGAACATCTGAGATGCTGTTCGGCATTTGAAAGTTAGAGGCACAGTCCCACCAGAACAAAGGTAAAGGTGTAATATTGCTCTTTTTCTTGACACCTGGACTGGTGTCATACTGATCATTATCATTGCGGGCTTTTGAATTACAATTAGGGCAGGTTAAACTACTGGCTCTGGATATTTTGGTACCAACATGAAGTTCAGGCTGGACAGCTCATGATAACACCAGCAGCAGAGTCCTTGAAGTAACCACTGATTGTATCACAGGTAAACACACAGATAAACACATCAGATAAACACACTGGGTTTGATTTCTGAAAAAATCTTCTAGTGATAGAAAATGTCCCACAGACCCAGACAGATTGTCCTGGGGGTTGTGTTAACRCCTTAAGAAGGACCAAGTGCAGCAGAATTCTTTCAGCAAGACTACTGGTTTTGAAATAGGCTGTAAAAGCTCTGAACAACAAATTTTGTGGTGGAATCTTTTGAGGAGAACAAAGGGAATATTTGAATCCACCTTTTGAAAGTTCAAACAGGCAGGAAGAAGACCAAGCTTTTTGGATAGCAGAGGAGAAAAGCCCTCAGGTATCTGATAACTAAAGAAGCACTTACAAACCAGAAGCCACACATGCAGAGAATGAAGAATGTGATCTTTGTGGAGCAGCTGGAAAAAAAAAATCTTTGATTTGCTGGCTAATCAGAATGTACTGCAGAGAAACCAATTTAAGGATAATCTCATTTGCTATTTATTTCTGGCTCATATTTCCACAGGCTTGGATATATGCATTTCATCAGTCAGCTACTCTGGAGAGGAATGGCATAAATTTCAACACATCTGCTATTTTTGCCTGCAAAATATTCAAAATTGTTTCTGCAGAAGCTATGGGCAGCAGTGGGGGACATTTATTTAAAGAAACTTGGAACAATGGATCACTAGCGATTAAAATAAAAATGGAAATTACATTCTGGATGCAGGAGGCAAATGAGTRTTGCATTTACAATACTCTGGCATTTAGCATGTATGAACCATCGCTGAGTAGTTGCATTTTGGAAATTTTGAAACCTGGTTGTCCTTTGAAAAATGCAGATTCAATCTTCTCATTTTATGCTAAYGTGAAGAGGTGAAGGAGAATACCAGTTTGTTGAAACAAGTGAATTAGCATGTGAATGGGGCGTGTTGGACTTCTCCCTCTTGAAACTGCGGCTTTCAAAGTACAAAGCAGGATTTAAATCTCACACTGTGATTTTTCTCTTTTCAGATCCCAAAATCATGTTACTTGTAGTGCATTAATAGGCTTTGAGCCTGTACCCCATCGACTAGAGGTGCTGTCATTTTTACTAATAGCCATAATCTACAAATCTAGCATTCAATGAAACAACCTGTTTTCTCTCTCTCCCTTCCTGATTCTTCTTTTGGACTTCACTTTCAGTTTCGAGTTATGAAAACACTTGCAAAGGAAAAATGTGAATTGGAGACCAGCCTGGACTCTCTCCTTCCTTGTCAAATCCTCTTTTTTGGAGGACTGCACTATCAGCCTTGCCAGAGAGGTTTGCCTTCGCTGCTGATGTACTGCTTGCAAATAAGACAGGCTTGCAGCAGTATATTGCTGAGGAAGATAGACTGCAGTGACACAGGAGAATCAGTGCCTGCTAAAGGGAAGGGACTTGAGGAGGTAGTTTCAGGAATGTTTCCAGCGCTAGTGTGTCTAAAACCTCACAGCTCAAACAACCTGGTCCCATACTGTAACAAGTCAAGCCATCTTCAGCAGAGCCTACGATATTTTTTGCTCATGTGGAGTAAAAACTCAGGAATCTCTGCTGTGAATGCAATTCCCCAATGAAAGCAAATTTTTGCCTTCTAAGCTTYTCTCCTCCTGCTCTCCCACCTCCATTCCCCTGAATTAGCCATGGTAACCTGGCCTGCTTTTCAAATACCTGCTTGTATTTGTGCAATGGAGTGAGCATTTACTTTCCTCCATTGCATTTTACTTGCCTTTGATTAATGATTAAAGCAAAACAAAACCATTGTAATAGGTTTAAAGTGCCTCCTTTAGCAAAGAATGGAGCTTGCAGTAAGTCTGCTCTGGTGGTATGGCACCAGAGCTGGACCACTCTAGGCTGCTCTCCAGCCAAGTCCTGCAAATATGACTTGGTAAGATGTTCCCTGCCTCAGCCAGCCTGCTTTTATCTGCAATTACACTCACATTATTTTTAGAAAAACATTGTATTTGACATGGAGATGTTTCAGTTTTAGTTCTCTTATTTGCCTGGGGTAATCACTGTACCCTTCTTATGAAGTAACACTAGTTTGAGCTCTGTAGCAACTGGATGTTCCCACTGCAGTACCAGAGAGTGGTGGCTAAAATCAACTTCTGCTACACTGCCAGCTGGAAAGGTAGCAGGAGGTGCAGTTATATTATGCTGCTTTAAAGGGTATAAAACTCTTCTTTCTCCTGGCAATGCCAATGTTTGCCTTTCTGACTAAATGACTGACTCTTCGATGCAATAGCTGCTTTGCTGAGTAGGGAGAATGTAAGTCACTCAATAAAACAAGTGTTTACAGTCATAAGATGACAAAGGTTGCTTGGTTTTATTTGTTTTTAAAATGGATGTGTACTTGTCTTGATTGCTCTACTGGGCAATAAAGGTTTTCTAATCAGTTCAATGAAAATCTTGATTGGYACAGGACTGGTGTTGGTGCTGCCTTGTAATGAGATGTACTGTCTCCTGAAAGGATTTATCATAAGACATTTGTAATCTTTTCAAGAGAAGGCAATTTAGGTGGTAGCTGGTGGAAAAGAGCACACCATTTTCAGTTGAAGTCACCCTGACTGTCCTTCGAAAGTAGCAACTGGTGTCATATTCCTAAATCTGCTTTACAGTTCGCTGATTTCAATGAACTGAATGTCTGCAACAGAGAATCAGAGAGCTGCTACTATACTTACAGTAGATGAGATCCTATAACATGGCTGAACAAATCTTATGCTGAAGGGAATGCCTCCATTATCCCTCTGGTTCCTTTGCAGCTCTGGAGAGGATCTGTAACTTTCTGGAGAGGATCTGTAACTTCTCTTCATCATTTTGATAAGGAGCGGGGAAGTAGGACCACTTCTCTGTTCTGCAGATTATCTCCCTAAGATGGCACAGCCTGAGGCTGGGTTTGTGCCCTCAGCAGGACAAGGAGACATACCTGGGAAGGGGGTGGGGGGAGTTTGGGCAGCCCCTCACTGCAGTTGAAGTGCTTGTGGCAAGGTGTGAGTCTGATACAGACACCGGCTGTATTTTCTGCTTGTTGGACCTGAGGTCCAGAACTGGGTGGTATTGCAAAGTCCAGCCATTTCAGACAGCACACCATGACTACTCAGGACTGTCTTATCCAAAGCCATTAACTGGTGGGTGCCCTTTGATTCTTGATCATGCCTAAACCTCAGCAAGACAGCTGAGTGACTTTTGGCTGGGGCCAGGATGTAGACTCTTCCTCAGAGCTGTCTCAGCTTCTTCGCTTCCTTGAAATTGTTCCCAAGAGATGTGTTAAACTGTTTTTATATATCATGAGTGCTATTCTTAGGAGCTACCTTTGATTTGTTCAGTGTGGTGAGGCAGAATACTGTGCTGTATTGAGCTGAATGTTTTAAGTGCATTATTCTCCCACATCCTGCAAGAGCACATCCTTATACAGATGTGCCTCACATTTGTCTTTGTGTGCATCTACATCAAGTCATAAAGATTGAGTGGAATGTCTATTTTTTACTAAAAGAAAAAGAAGCCTCTGTTATATCATGTGCATGGCCAGTCTGTTGGGTTTGCGTGGCAAAGTTTTGGGTTTTGGTAGTGGGGCARGCTACAGTGGTGGCTTCTGTGGGCTACGAGCTTTGCCCATGTCTGACAGAGCCAATGCCAGCCAGCTCCAGGATGGACCTGCTGCTGGCCAAGGCGGAGCCCATCAGGAATGGTGGTAGTGTTCCTGTGGTAACATATTTAAGAACAGGGGAAAAAACTGCTCTGGAAACAGCAGCAGTTGCAGATGGAAGAAGGAGTGAGTATATGTGAGAGAAACAGCCCTGCAGACTCCAAGGTCAGTGAAGAAGAAGGGAAAGAACGCTGGTGCTCCAGGCGTTGGTGCAGAGATTCCCCTGCAGACCGCTRTGAAGACCATGGTGGGGCAGCTGTGTCCCTGCAGCCCATGGAAGTCCACGGTGGAGCAGAAATCTACCTGCAGGGCCCCTTGCCAGAGCAGGTGGATGTCTGAAGCAGGCTGTGACCCTGTGGGAAGTTGGCCCTGGAGCAGGATCCTGGCAGGACCTCTGGACCCGTGGAGAGCAAAATCCAAAAACTGGAGCAGGTTTGCTGGCAGGATTGGTCACCCCATGGGAGACCCACAACGGAGCAGCCTGTTCCTGACAGACTGCACTGCATGGAAGTGACCAGTGCTGGAGCAGTTGGTGAGGAACTGCAGCCCATGGGAAAGATTCTCAATGGAGAAATAAATGGAGGACTGTCTCCTGTTGGAGCGACCACAAACTGGAGCAGGGGAAGAGTGTGAGGAGGAAGGAGTGACAGAGACAAGGTGTGACAGAGACTGCAGCCTCCATTCCCTATCTCCCTGCACCCTGGGGAGGAGGAGGTAGAGGATTTGGGAGTAAAGATAACATCAGGAAGAGGGGASTGTGTGTGTGTGTGTGTGGGAAGGTATTTCTGTAGAGAAGTCCAGCTGAAATTTGACACTTTATCTTATCTGGAAATGTGAGATTCAATAGTTATGCTCCACCAAGAGTAACAGCTGTAAGCACAGACAAGACATAGTCCCCTTGAGGTATAGGGTGTGGATATCTAGGCTTGATTATGATGTAGGTTCAGCCATGAGTGCACCTATGAACCCTTTTTTCCTTTCCTCTCACTTAGAAAAGTCGTCTTGTATTTAATTCCCATTCATTGTGCATGTGTAGCATCAAACTACCAGAAGTCAATACTCGTCAAGTTGTTAAGAGCTGGCGAAAATTGCTGAACACAACTGGAAATGGCTTCTAAAGGCAAGCATTCAGCAACCTTAATAATAAAGATGGTCTGTGCTCTTCATTCTGCTTTTCAGTGTGTCCATCACACGCCACTCCCAGCTTCAGCTGAGAAGAAAGGCATTAAACTACATGAATGTGGAAATGTTGCTCATTCAAGTGTGACAACCTCTTGTTTAGCATTCAGTTGCTTAATGAAGTGTAAAGATGACTTTGGATCATCAGTAATTCCATTCTTATCCATGTCCACATCCATATCCTTATCTAATCTTTCAAAGCTAATCCGTCCTACAACAAACGTGTAGGCCTGAGTAATGTTGCAATGTGAAGAAAGTAAAACTTCCAGGTTGTCAGGAATCTGCACAGAATCCGTTTTTCACATAAGAAGGGCATTTTATTACTCCTGTTATCTCAAAGTGCTCATCTGCAAGCAAACACCAGAGTAAAAGTTTTCTTTCCACCAATGAAGCTCTTGTGCTATGCTTTCCCACAGATCATCAAAATAATTTGCATAATAATTTGAATAATAAGCTGCTTGTTATGTTTTGTAGGTAGAACAGTTAAAAAACTATTTGTTCGTTTATCTTGCTAAATTACAGTATTTTCCAGTCATCATCTTTGAGGAGGCTCTATATAGAGACACAGGATATTTTGCCAAATGGTGCTCCTGGAGAAGTCACCAGCTGTTGGCAGAAGGTCTTCAAGTCTGAGTTGAGGCTACTACATTTACCAGGATCCGGTGCATGGGTATGCCAAATGAACAGGATGCATTTATTTCTCTCTTGGACTGTGTCTGCAAAGATGAATTGAAATAGGTTCTTGTTTGGCATTGGTCTTGAGCCCCACTACAGGCACGGATTTGAGCAACCACAGTTGCATCCTGATGTGACTCCACCCTGTTAAGAGGAGCTGGAAATTAGGGTCATGATGCAACAACTCCTCTACAATACCTAGCAGAAAAGCTTGCCACTAACTAAAAACTAGTGCTATTATAACCCTGACAAAGGTTTCCTGTTTAGAGAGGAGACATGATCTTCCCTTAATGGTTCTTTTCTCTCTCCTTGCAGAAGTTCATCTGCTAGAAGTTATGCTTAGGGCTAAATTGTTATGTCAGTGTATATAGACACAACACTGTGTTTGCCTATTTTCTCATCTAGACCAGTTTAGAAGCTACGGTGTGCAAACTATTAGAGAAAATCAAGCAAAATACATATTGCTGTTCAGAGGGAAGAGCAACTCCAGAATCTAGCAAAAAGCAGTATCAGCAAGAGGTATATATTTGAAGTCCAAAATGTCACAAAAAGGTTAAATATGATGTTTAACTTGTGCTGTGTAAATCAGTTTGGTTTCTTCACTTTCAAATCAGTACTAAATAAAAGGAATATATGAAAATGGGAGTAATAAAAGCCTATTGGTTGAATAAATGCAGGAAAATGTTTTTAACAGAAAAAATTGGAGAAACTACAATAATTTGCTTAAACTTTGCAAGGGCTCAAATTAAGACTAAAATACTCATGAATTCATGTGTAAATCTATAGAGTGAAAAAGCCCAATGAACAGTAAGAACTGGAGGTTAACAAAACACATCAGGGCAGACAAACCTGATACCCAAACCCACTGTAATTGCATGTGTGTTATATAAAAGCATTCTAGTGCATGTAATGCTTACTGATTTCAGAAAAGCATTTGATATGATACTGAATTATAAAACTTCTAGCATTTGGTGCATGAGATACAAGGAAGTACCATAACAGGTGAAAAGGAGATTGATCAATGCAGAGGAACAAAGTGATGTATCGCTGTTCTCTAAGGGCAGAGTTGGAACAGGTGCACTTCTCAACTCATTTTCTACTGCCAAGATCTGGAAGAGGAGGCAACCAGAAAATGCACTTGTGCTTCCCTAGTATCATTTGTTTGGGCTTTTGAGAGGAAAATGGTTGATAATTCATTACAAAGTGTGTATTTGGACTCAGATTTTTTTTAATAACTTGTTTGTCTCTTGGCACACAGGTACCTCTGGAAAGTGCAGTTCTGGGACAGGAATTACTCTCTGGAAGATTTTTAACATTTGGAAAACTCCACAATGACAAGCATGACAGCTCTTCTTTCCTGTTGTTTCTGAAGCTGAACTTCTATGCTATTTTATTTAAGGAACCCCAAGAAATGGGTGGATTCTCAAAGAAGAATGTTTTGATATTTCTATAAAAATTATGGTGTCTTCTGGAATCTTCAGTTCTCACGTCATGGGTTGCAGTGAAGCAAAAAATAACGCAGTTTCAGGACAGTCTACATGGCAGAGCTGTGAAAGTCCTGGGAAACATGCGTATCCCATCTTCCAGACTGCTAGATAAGGTGTCAAGTACCAGCAGAGATGCGAATGATTTCCTGTGAGATTATGGTCTTTTTCAGACAAAACTGGCAGTTTCTTCTCAAAGATTTGTGTCCATGGAAAACAAATCTTCTATGCAAAATGAACAAAAAGTACATTTCTCTCCAGCTGAGAATTTTCAGAGCCAAGATGACTCAAGCCTGCTCCCCTAGATGGCAGATTTTACTCCATTTATCTGAAGATACAAGAACTTCTGCTGCATGGTAAACTTCATGTAGCAAGATCTAACTCCTTTTCAGCTTTTTCCTCGCAAGACCCCTGCAGGTTTCAATTTTGCAAACAAAAAGCTGTTGAGATKATATTCTCCAAAGATAAAGGTATGTCAGGGTGTGGTTATGGCAACTCGATCTGAAATAAAGTTTTGCTTTTTCTCCTGGGAGACTCCCCTAGCAAGGGAAGAAAAGAAAAAAAAAAGAGACAAATAGCTTCCTTCAGGGGCACTCCCCTCCTACTAATGCCAAACTACTTCTGTCCTCCTCCTCAAAGTAGGTTGTCAATCCCATTTTAAAGGACCTAGTAAAAAACCCAAAGTTGTATTTCTTATGTAGGAGGGACTCTTCCTCAGCTGRTGTTTTTCAAGCTGTTTCTGGAAAAGAAGATTCAATGTAAATCYTCGGCATAAGTGTACTGACTGCTGGTTAGATTCAGTTTTGCACATTTTGGATGCAAGTTAGGACCTTGCTGTGGGGTTGGTTTTTTTTTGTACATTTGGATGGTAAAAGGAGCACCAAGACACAGTCTTAAGGGGAAGGGGTTGTTCTGGTGTGTTTCTGTGCCACTCAATCATAGCTCTGCCTCACTGGTTCCAGTGGTCCAATGGCCAAAGCAGGACATAATACCATGGTAATAAGGATACTACTAAATTGTTTTTCTCTGCGTTTACTCTCAGTTATCCAGCAGCAAGAATTTTGTCTCCTGTGTGCCTTAACAATTTCAAAAGAAAATCACGTATTTGTTTCTCTTTAGACATGAAATGTTTTTTGTCTATTAAAGAATAATGTAGGTCTGTCCATTAATGTTGGACACACAGATGGTGTCACGTGATAGAGAGCCAACATCATCTCCATGCTCTACTTTAAAGCAATTTACTGAGTTTAGCTCCGTAATTGTAGAAATTGTGGTGTGCATACTCTAAAAAAACCTAACACATCTGAACAAGCGAGTTATAAACAATTTGACAAGCCATGGTATTTTTGGTTGCAAAGAGAGTCAAGACTTTCTTCAACTTCCCAGCTCTTAGATTTTCTGAGCACAGCCTTTGATAGTCCTAGATGGTTCCTTTAGAAAGATTGGTGAACTTTGCTGGTCAATTAACTAGGATGAGGAACACTAAATGCAGTGACTACCAGCTTTTGCTGGCAAAAAACTTGGAAAAAAACCTTGATTTTCTTGGGTAGTAGAGAAGGATGGCTGAAAATGTAGACTACAGCAGTGACAGAATGTAATACTACATTCCCAAATGCAATAACTATGAATCTTCTGAGCATTGTGGGTAACAGTCCTTCCAAAGTTACCCATCTGAGTGCATAAATACTAGGAAGTGTTAGATCATAAAAAATAAAACCAGATCCTTTTCAAAGTTTGGGAAAGCTTCAGTAAGGAAGCTTACCCCTTTCTTACTCCACATGTTCCCAATGTGGCTTTGATCCACTACTTGAATCCACCCTCAAAAGCATATATTGGCAGGTAGGAAAATACAGAGGGGTTATTGAGAAAAATTAGTACTATGAAGAGGAGAAATTTGTATGAAACCTCCCTCTCCCTATACTAGTTTTTCCTGTTCTGTGCTGATTTTTCTGTAGTTTTGTAAGAGGTACTTTGGGACTATAATTTTCTGTGTAAATTTTGTCCAAATAACTGTTATCAGTTATTGCTATTGTTCGTGTTTCAATTGCATTATATCCATTCTCAATGAATGCTTCTGAACTTTAAGAAATAGAGGTTACATTAACTTCAATATAGGATTTTTTTTTTTTGGTTAAAAAGAAAATAAAATTACTATGAATTCCACAAAGTCAATGTGTCTAGAAAACACTAATAACCATGTTTTCTTAGTTTACAGTTTAGCATTCCTTTTCCCTCCTCTGTCATCCATACAAAGAAGTTCATTATGCTGAATCCACATTCAGCTAGTTTATAGACCTACCGTGTATTCTGCAGTGAAATAAAACAAGCTTTGTTAAGGAGATTATGGCTCTGGTGTTTTAATTGTCTGAAATTTTCACTGTGAATAAATGGTAATTGGATGAAACACTACATGCAAAAGCTTTGATCTCTGAACACAGAAGTGCATGTAAGATAAAGGTGCAGATAGAACAAGATCTGGAAATGTAACAAAAATGAATTAACATGTAAAGACCAGTCCCATACATGGAGCAGCAAAAGCTCTTCCATGTACACTCTGTCATTAGGGTACACAGCCCCCCCTCCATCATAGCTAAAACACAAAACCAGGGGAGGCAAATTTTTAAGTACTGGCACCTAATTCAGCAGTCAACAGTCAGGGCTTGAAATTTCTGAGGGTAGGAAACACCGAAAATCTTTTGCTTTTGCACATATTCTCTACATCCRATCTCCTGTTTCAGGGAATCACTGCAGCAAAACCTGATATTATCACTTTTCCCTCTCAAAGTTTCTGTGGTTTGTAACTCAAAAAGCATTGATTTTATACCAAGTCGAACAGAGAAAACCAAGAAAAATAATTAAGGCGAGACTGGCTACTCAGATTTAATTTTCCATCTCCTTTATCACTGTGATGGCCCAACAAAAACTGATTCTATGATGCAACTGGGGCCCTGGCAACAAGCCAGGGGCAGGGGGGCCGGGTGGTGCTCTCTGGTCCAGGACATCACATGCATGTTGTCCTCAGTGCGGGGTGCTGGCAAGTGTTCATACCAAGACCCTAATTCCCTTACAAGTGCTGAGGTTTCCAGTTGCCTGTATGCTCAACAGCTTTTAACTGAACAGGGACTAAATTGTTCTGGCAACTAAATGGCCATGTAAAAGTGGGTCATCTTTGAGCCCTTGGTTAATCCTAGTTATTCCAGATTTGAATCTAACTAGAAAATCTGAAAATAATACCCCTGATAAAAGGGAGATGCTAAACACCTGAGAAATTCAGCAGTGTTAGGTGCTACCAATGTTAAAATTAACTTTTCCTGAGGGGCAGATAATTTCTTTCCTATACACCTGTAGAGATTTTTTATCATATAAACAAAGATTCAGGGAGGCTTTTGTAGAATGAGCTCAGGAAGCTTTTCTGTGCCAGATAGTGCTGAAATACGTAAAGAAGGCAGGTATAAGTAATCCAGCTGGTCCAAAAAGCAAAATTCATCTTATAATTTAAATCTATTGATCTCAGTGACATTTTCTATTTTGCAGGGTTTATGGCACTAATGTCACTTTATTTAGGGACACTGTTTAAGAACTAGGTTTACATGTATGCTTGTTGCTGTCTTGCATTGGTAAAACCACAGACTTTCCAATGTGCATTTTATGTTCTCTCAAGCAAATCTTGCAGTCTTCTTATGCACAAGGCCATGAAGAGCTGTTGGGTGAGTCTGGGATTTGAATATGCCTAAAGTGTGATTGAACTGTTTTCAGAGAATTCAATCTATTGCTTATGTCATCAATTTCTCCAATATTGAGAGAAGCTATTGGGAGTCCATTTGATGAGAAGAGCACAAAGAGTCTGTTTTGCAGTGTCTTTGTGTGTGTCTTCATTGTGATTTTTGTCTGCATCACCATAGACAAAATCAATTCCAATTTTCACATGGGTTGGCTAATATGGGTTTAAGAAATTTCCAGAAAAAATAGTTCTGTAAGACTTTATATTGCAAAAAAGGTTTTGTGTTTAGAAAGACAACTCAATAGTTAACTGTTGTCTTGCTACTTTTTGAAACTGAAATCACATGAAGATTACTTAAAAATGTGAAGTTACATAAAATAAAGTGCCTTAAATTTCGACAATGAATCATGCTTTGAAGTTGCTAATTTCATCTTAATTTGGGAAATGTTGGTCTGTCTTTAACAAAAAAAGATATTGTTTTCTGCCAGATAATTCCACAACTCATTTCAGAGTTATGCTATAAATAAATCACAATCAAATCCTGATGAGTATATAACAAAAGTTTTAAAATACTTTTCATCATCTGCCAAAAAAGCTTCAGAATTACAGTAGATGTTTCATTTTGTCAGTCTTGATTACATGATATGCCTCTTCAAACCAGTCATTCCTATAACCTGCAATTGAAGTGATTTTAAAACGCTTTCCAGTTATTTTGTACATTAGGTCAGGATTTCTCAAATTCTCTAAGACAATCACGATAGAAAGAATGGAGAGAGACTTTCAGTAATCAAAGCATACTAGTTTCTTGTTTGAGTCAGTTATAAAATTAGAGTAATATTGTCTTATACCTGCTGAAGTTTACATTGAATTCACTGGAGAAAACATAAGAAATTTGTGACCAGTTATTTCTCTTAAATGTATCTAAACCATATCATAGCAGAAAACAGTCAATGACTGCATTCAGTGGTACATTCTGGCTCTTAAACACCTGGCTTCACTTTTGATTCTAGTCATCAAAATTAATTTCAATAGTATTCAGATCCTCCCTCAGACAAAAACGGGACTTTTTCAGGAAATTTCAAGTATTATCAAGAGTTGAGAATTTACTGATGCCAGATATGGACTGTCCTCACAGGGGTATGGTGTGGTAATTACGGAGGGTTTACCAGCCCTCACTGGGATTACGGTGTGGTGGAGCTTCCTCTCCTTGTTAGCACTTGCATTGTCACATAACACGCAGCCAACCTTTGTCCTGCTGATGTACAACCTGCTGAAATTCAACCGAGGGCTGAATTTCAGGTGCCAGCCGTGCAGGCACCACCTCATGGACCAGCTGAGACATATTAACTGGTACCACCTCATGGACCAGCTGAGACATATTAACTGGTCCATATGAAACCTGAAGGGTGGGTGTAGGGCTCTTCTCCCAGGCAACCGGTGGCAGGATATGAGGACGTAGTCTTAAACTGTGCCAGCGGAGGATTAGGTTGGACATAAGGAGGAATTTTTTCATAGAAAGGGTGATTAGATAATGGAATGGGCTGCCCAGGTGTTGAAAAATTTGGAATATGTAAAATTTGCTCAAGAAAGGATGTTCTTTGATGTTTGATCCTCATATACTCTTGAGCTTCATCAACAAGAAGGGAGATTTAATCTGTGAAACAGATAGCAGTTGGTGAGCAAGCTCTAAGTGATGTCCAGGTGTTAGAAAAACAGATTACTTGTTGGTAAAATTGCCTTGTGAGGGTTTAGGGCTTGACATGCTACAATGATCTCAGAGCTTGGACAGAAGGATGCCCACTGACACTAAGAATGCAGAATTTATGGGTCACAAGGACGTCTGGGAGAACCCCCAAGATAAAGCAGAAACTAGTAAAGACAACTCAGCAATTGTGCTGAAATAGGCTCTACAACTGGGTAAGAGGTGATTCCAGCAGGGGGAGATCGGGACCACCGACCCTAGAAACCCACAGACATAGAAGACAAAGACTGAGTGTGCTGGTTTGAACGTGAACCAGCAGGAAAAATTAACCCCACACAAATGCCTCGAGAGAGATTTTAGGTCAGAACTACAATTTTAATTGATGCCCGAAAAGATAGGCCAAAGACAAAACCCGATAGACTGGTGTCTATTGAGCAGGTATTTGTTTATTCAGTGCCGGTGGTGAGGAGGATATTTCCACCTAACTCACCCACCTTTGTCATGTGTCGTGGCTTATTTATACAGTAGGTACTGCTGAGTATTCCTATGTCATTACAACATCATCACATACGTGCCAGAAATAATTTACATATTTTTATGKCATGGCTATAAATAGTTCTTTTGCACTGTGCTTGCACCTCCCCAGTTTAGGTGGTCTTGGGGGTCTTCACTGAGGAAGGCTCAAGGTCTTCCTCCCTTTGAACTTTCCAACTTTGTCTTCAGAGCATGCGCAGTTATGGTGAAATAGTCCTTTCTGGATCCAACTGGTCTGAATTCTTTCACTTTGTGGGTAATTAGCTTTATCTCTGCCAGTTTTTCATCAGTATGCCTTCTAGCTCTCTAATGTAGCTATACTTGACTAATTTATAGCTTTACGTGTCTATTTTGAAACTATCCATCTGGTGAGTTTCTGCTTATTTAAGCATTAAGCAACTAATTAATTACATACTGACTACTACATTGTATAAAAGTTATAATATAGGTATAAAGAGCTAATTCAGGTTATATAGGTATATTCAGGTTATATAGGTATAAAAAAGCTACATTTCAGATAGAAAGTTATAATTCAGGTTACATAAGCATCTTGTAACTTTGACACAGGCTATACAGACATCACAATAGAAAGATTGTAAGAAATGCAGTAATACAGAAAACACGGGCTTAAACTGGCAGAGCCATGGTACAACCTGGCAGTGGTTGCAGTCTCGTTGAAAGTCTGGAACTCTGGTTGTTCAGTGGCTACAGTGCTGTTGAAAGCAGTAGTCCYGTAGAAAGGCCTGGTCCGCTGAGTATCCGGTGGTGGTGGTTCCATCCTCTGGTCATCCAGTGGTGGTGAAGGATCTAGTCCTCTGGATATTCCCTCCTCTCTCAATCCCCAAGCCTGTTTTTATGTTGTGTTTCTTAGCTGGTGCCTCCCCCAGGGGTGGGGATTTCCACAATGGAAGGGGATGTTTCCAGTATTCTATTGGTTGTGCTTATCCGGTTCCGTAATGGGCCTTTAACAGAGATAATACACTCAGGATGGGTGGTGCTTTCTACTGGCCGGGATAGTCATCACAGTTGAGATAAGGAGTACCGCCCCACCTCACATGATCTGCATAGTCTCAGAGACCAGGCGTGTAACTACCTAACTGTAACGACACATCTTATCAAGGAATTATGTGGGTGGTGACAGAATACATCCTTTTTTGGTTAACCCAGGGCACTGAGCATGAGGACTAATTAGCATGACAAAGGAGAGAGTAATTAATCAATAGAATACTGATTAATAAGAGAACTATGTAACTTGYAGCCGATGACCACTAATTCCTTTGTTTGCTAAATGTATAATTAGTAAAAAGTTTTGATAGCTGCTGTGCTTGATTCACGGAATATCACCGAGCACCCAGGCTTGTGCAACTCTGAAATAAAATAATTAATGACTCTCTTAAGAGTGTAATTATTGGCTTGTTACAGAGCAGGTAATGAAGCCAATTTTCGTGGACAGCACAGAGAGGTGGTGCAGTCACCGTCCCTGGAGGTGCTTAAGGCAAGACTGGACGCGACTCTCAGTGCCACGGTGTAGCTGACACGGTGGTGTTGTGTCACAGGTTGGAGTGGATGATCCCAGAGGTCTCTTCCAACCTGAGTCAGTGACTGTGACTTTATGGACTGGCTGGGACACCCCTACCGATCCTTTCCGCTCCCGCTCTCCTCAGCCGCCCGCCCCGCCCCCCGCGGCGCCGACGTGCGCCTGCGCGGGGCGGCTGCAGCGCTCGCCCCTCCCGCCGGGCCGGGCCGCGGAGCGCGACGGGCGGCGCGGAGCGGCCGCGCCCCGGGCAGGAGCCGCCGCCGGCGGGAGCGGAGCGGAGCCGGGCGGGCCGCGCCATGCGGCTGTGCGGGGCGCTGCTTAAGAGCCCCATCCCCAAGCAGATCGAGTACTACTCGCGCTTCTCCCCCTCGCCCCTCTCCATCAAGCAGTTCCTCGACTTCGGTGAGTGCCGAGGCCGCGGGGCGAGGGGGCTTTGGGGGTTACCGCGGCTCTCCTGGGGAGCGGCGGTGGCCGCTGGTGCGCAGGCCCCGGCTCCTTGGCCGCGGCTCCTCGGGCCGCATGGGGAGCACGGTCGGGCCTGGCCCGGCGGCCCCGCAGGCCCAGGGGCCCCGCGCTGACACCCGGCCGTGCGCGGCGTCGGCAGCCGGTGGCCAACAAACAGCCCCTGCTCGCCTCGCCGAGGTGCCGGGAGAGCCAGGCTTGCCGCTTTTCCTTTGCGTTATCCCCTGGCACAGGTACCGTGGGAATGGGGATCAAAATAAGGGTTTCTCACCTGACGCTCTGTGAGCTTAGCGAGTGAAGGAGACAGTAAGTTACTGGTCTAGAGCGTGAAAATGTAAATCTTCCGTGCAGAGGTCGGCTTACTTAAACCTTGGGCATGAACTCCKAACAGTACTTGTGTAGGAGACCTGTTTGTGCAAAATTTAGAAACACCTCAGGAAACATTGCTGATGATAAATAGCATTTTTCTGTTCAGAACAGATGATAATAATAATACTATTATTTCAGAATAAATAGCATTTTTCTTTTCAGAAGCACTAGAATGAAACCCAAGAGTGGCTTTTGTTGCTGTTAGAAAATATGCTTCCATCTAGATAACGATAAACCCATATCTGTGTGGGAGGTTATTTGACTCCTGTTCTCTTACATAAGAGTTGTTGAGATTTTATTATCGCATAAATATTGCTGATAGAGTAAATGTAAAGGCCGTGTGTAACACCATAAAGCTTAACAGACTGTTCTTTCATTCCGCTCTTACACTAAAGGTACAAAAGGACAAAAATGAGCCAGTGTTCAGCCAGAAAGTGATTAAAAGTGGATACAATTGCACAATTATGGCAATGGTATTAGTGAAAGAATGCTGTAAGTACAGAAAGCCGGTGCTGGGCTTGATACAGTATCAGGGTTTTGTACCATTAGAAAAACCCACACCCAAACTCTCATCACACTGTCTCTATATAAAGAAGAACCCGACTAGAAGCTGTGCTTTCTTTCTCTGGTCTCCACTCACTTGAGCTTGTTCTCTCTTCCCCACCCCTTCCTGTCCTGCTGGGCTTCTGCTCTGGCATTTGTGCTTCTTATGCTGTATCTTTCTGTAGTGGCAAGAGCACTGGCCTAAAACTTAGAATATCTTTATTTTAGCCCTGGCACAAAACAAATTGAGTCACCATTGCCTGTTTGAAAGTTGGGTTTGTAAATTGTTGCTGGGGAAGTATTGATGTTTGTGAGCCTTTTCAGTTGACTAGAGAAGTATAAAGGTTTCAGAATTTGCTTTAATGCCTTGGATGTTCTGACAAAACTTTGCTTTTTGGTAAGGATTTCTACAGTTCTGTGTTGCCCTGCATTACTGTTTGCCTTTGGATGTCTGTGGCAGCCTTTTCATAATGCTATGTTTGTTTTAACATTGTAGTGTCTGTATTACTTCATGGTTTGAAAAATGTCTTGTGATTCTCCAGGAAGAAGTAGTTTTATTTTACAATTTTAAGCCTGGTTTATGTTACTGGAAATGAAGAGAGTGAGAGCAGGGTATTACAGCCTGGCCAGCCTTATTCTTTAGATCTGCTCCAGTTATCACTGGATGTGTCATTGGAATCTCGTGTGCGTGCAGGTTGTGTATTTAAGGGTCTTCATGTCTTGAGACTGGGAAGCTATCTAGACATTGATATTTAAAACCTCTAAAGAAAAAAATGGCTATGGTTTAGTCTTGGAAGGTCACCAGGAGTTTCTAAAATTAGTAGTTTTATGTTGTATCAACCTTGCTGAACTTATCAGCTTGATCTTAATAAGCCTTGTGGGCCACTTAACATCTCCACTTAGTCTTTAGTGCCTGTATTTACTTGGGAAAACTCAAGTAGGAAAATTACAGCAGTTTAAGCGAATACATTAAAACCAGTGTAGTTACGTTACTTACGTGATCCTAGATGTTTACAGCTTTGGGTAATTTCAAGTTTAATTGGGGACTTCAGAGGCCTAGAGGAAAAACTGACATCAAAATGCAAGATGATGGTGCAAGAGTTTTGCYGCTTGAGGTGTGGAAGGCCTGGACAATATGCATGGTGTTATGCAGCTATGTTACTTATATCTGAATTAGCCAAAAAAGCATTTGCTGGTGGCACAGGACACAAGTATTCAAGAGGAAAAATATGCCAAGCATAAGGAGCATGATCCTCAAGGTGCAGTTCAGTTATGTTTGTTCATTTGTAAGAATGTTTGATGGAAAGAAGACACTGCTTTGTGATCAGCTTATAGAGGCTACTTAGTGTCTCACTTAAAAAGAAATGCTATTTTTAGTTGAGCTACACGAATATAGTGCTTGTTTTAGAAAACATTACTGGATTTTCACCAAAGGTTGAAGAAGAGTAAGCCCAAAGGAAATGTGTGAATAAGCTTCTCATGGTAGTCTGACTTCGTTGTCTGATGCACATTCCTCATATGGAATTTGTACTTATTGTGTTTTGGATTTAGGTGAAGAAAGTTTTTTGACTTAATTTCTAACAATAATGAAACGACAGTGTGTTCCTTATGTATTTTTTTTGTAATGGTTATATTGGTTTAGACTTAAGTTGACTTACAAATTTGTCTCTGTAAAATTCTGGTGAGCAGGGGAAGAGAAATTTGTAGTTCTTGTGAGCTGAAGAGTCTCTTCAAAGATAGTTGGTGGCAATGTTTATTAAGGTACAGCTTGGGCTCTTTTTATTACTACTTAGCAGTGTGGGCTGTATGGGACACAGTTGTGTGCATAGTGGGGCTATAGGGTTTCTGTTCCTTTCCAGGGATACAAATTAATGATGTTTATTTTTAAACTTTCTCAATTCAGCTAATTAAACCACTATAAAAGCCAGTTTGTCTGTTTAAAGTAGCTTACTAGTGCTAAAAACCTGTGAAACAAACCAGAAAACAGTAGTTAAAGCAGTGATACTCCCTTCGTTTTCGTAGCTGTGTCCTGTTTGTGTCCGTGCCGTGTTCTGCCCTGTGGGATGTGCTTTCTGTCGAGCTTGCAGCTGCCTTTGTAGCTGCCGCGACTGTGTCAGAGGTTACTGTGCTGTGGGCTTGGGACTTCTGTGTCAGAAAGTCTGAGCACTCAGACTGTGCAGCTTTTTCCTTTTTTTGCTGTGCATACCCTTTCTGTTTGCGCACTCTTGAATACTATTCAGGCAGCTTCCTTTGTTACAAAGTGCATTTCCCAAGAGTCTTGTGCCATCTTGTTCCTTTGCAAAAGAATGACCTTCTGTAAGTGTGTTTCAATATAAACAAATTTTGACCTTGTTTAATGTCACTTAGCATGTCACTCTGGGTTTATCCATGCCTCCAAAAATATTCTGCTCTGGAAAAAAACCCAAAACCAACCAACTGGATTCAGCTGTGTGCTTCCAAACTTGGGTGGTTCCTCTGGAAGTTGTTTTGATAGATTTCCAAGTGCAGGCATTCCTTAATGACCCAGACTGATTTAATTACTAAGGTATCTTTTCTGAAATGAACTTGTAAATAGAGATGTCATCTAACATTCAGGTCCTTGGATCTTTGTACATTTTGGGGGCTGGACTGTTTGAGAAAAAAATGCCCATACTGGAGATTCATATTAACAGAGCATCTCAATTGAGATTTTCTTCACCATATAAGGTGGGCCTTAGAGAGTGACAGTTTAATCCAAAATACCCAGTACCTGGTAATCAGTTGGTCAGTCCCATGCCTGGGGAAGGTAAGAACCTATCAGACAGGTTTGTTTAAGGAAAGTAGAATTTCTTTTCTACGAGTGTCGTAGCACTTTAAAAAGACACACAGAGAGACGTGAGCTCCTGGTGCCTGCGTTGCAGCTTGTCCTTGGTGTGAGCCAAGCCTGGAGAGCTGCACTAGTGCTGAACCCTGCCCCAACTGGCAGGCTCTGCACAGCTGCTTGGTCACGTCGGGTACCTCAGTTGTCAGTAAAGTTACTGACAAATGTTTTGTCAAATGAATGGCTCTACTGCAAAGGTTGCATATAATTAAGCACAAATAAAGACATGAGTGAAATATGAATTGTGTAATCCTTTGATCATGCATGAAAGAGTCATTCGAAGCTGTGGTAGTGCTGTGTTGTGAACATGTGCCAGGATGCTGTACTCATGTAATCCTCTCATTGCTGCTGCTCAGCTGACCAAGTGCCTGAGACCTGGAAGTCTGAGGTGTGTTTTGTCAGAAACACAAACCATCTGCTTTTGGAGCTTTTTTACTCCTGGAGCTGTCTTGGCCGGTTGTACCTAGCTGCATTCCAGCCYTTCTTGTTTCACATTTCAAGTGAAATGCTTTGGATGAATTTTTTACCTATGGGGTTAAACTTGGTCTTTTGTTAGCTCTTTGAACATATCATATATTAGTGTTCATGTACCACAGAGTTACTAATGAGTTTGGACAAAAAGATTGTGCGTGTGCCTAAGACGGAAGATAGTGAATCATAGTGAATTTTCGTTGTGGAATGTGACTTAGGAGATCCTGATTTTGTAGGTTATAATCAAAATATTTGTGGTGACTGCTGCAGTTGGTGGCATTGAAAAATATCACAAAGGTTGTAATTTAGTAATTTTACTGTACTGAGAACAGCTGAGCATGCAGCAGATAATCACAATGAGTGCATGGAACTGTTGTACCCTGAGGCATATCTGGAGGAAAACATGATCAGTGGATCCTCCCTGTTTCTAAATACAATTTTTGGTATGAAATTCTTTAGTTTATGTGGTACCTACTAAACTTACCTGTCTTGGGGAAACATGTGGGCCTCTTCCAATATAAAGAGCAAACCAGGTATCAGCATTGCTGTCAGTTACTGCCAGTTGTATGACCAGTATTAGATTGGGGTTTTGCAAGAGTGTTTATGCTTCTTGTTGGCAGAGGCGTGGATCTGAGCTGAAAGCCTGCCACTGGAAAGGTAGCTGGCAGATACAATTTGAACAACAAGATGCGGGAGGTAGGAAAGTAGAGGTCAAAACCAGCCTTATGTCTCCAAATGCAATTAATCTTCATATGGAAGATGGCTCTTGGAAGATTTTTCCATGCAAAAAGATAATGGAATTTTTTTTTTTTAAATCGAACATTAGTGAGGAGGCTGTGCATCTATGGCACTTGCAAAGTTTAGAGCTAAAAGATATTAAATAATTACTGCTACATATTGCCTGCAGCTGTGTATTTTCTACTGCATTGTCCTTAAAACTTTACACTTGATTTAAATGTATCTTCAAAAAAAAAAAGTCCTCTTAGCACGAATGTTAACCACTGGTATGCTAACCACTGAGTCAGATCAGGAAGATGAATGCTAGTCAGACATTACTGTCTTTTATTTTCGTCTCACTGGCTTCAGTTTCCATCCAKCAGTTTGGTTACAGCTTTTGTTGGTAGGTTGGGATCCTTTAATGGCTGGAATATTTTCACTATGAGGTATTTGTACATTGTGGTGGAGTATCTTTCYTGATTTTGTAAAGCTAAATACATTAAATCAGTTATTTCAAGCCTTATGAAAATACCATGGAATTATCTTTTGTGGCTTTTCCAGAATTTTCAGTATTGTTCTTCAAATATGTCTGTTAGAGCTTTAAATAAAGTCCCTTTGGGAGTTTTGCGGAACATTGGAATAAAATTGTTTTACTGATGTTTAGTTTTTACCTTGAAAGGCTGCCCTTTGGTCACAGTGGCAGCTGGACGTGCAAGCTGGATTGTGTGTCTGCTTTTGCTCTTGAATTATTTTGTAGTTATCACTTTTTGGTATTCAGTCTTTCATTCTCTAGATCTGGGCATGGATAAAGTTTGCATTTCATAACATTAAAGAGGGTTTTCTCTGAATGGGCTGTAGTACAGCAAGTAAGCTGGAAGCCTTTTTGATTCAACTGTTATTTATAACCTGTTCCTATTTACAAGTGCCAGTTGCTGGCAGGCAGTGATRTTCCAATACTATATATAATATTGAAGGGTTTTATAAGGCCTAATATTGATTGTTTTGAAGGTCTGGAAGAGTCATTGTGGTTAGGTAACTTTGTTCAGCAGTCACTATTGAACTGTGATATGATAGACATATTTGTGTGGAGGAGTACTGTGTAAGATTAGATTGTGGTACATTTCATTTACAGAATTATCTATATCAGTCACTTTTGCAGGCTGTTTATTCAATAAAGAAATACTTAATTTCTGTGAGTAATTGAGACTTTATATATTCTGAATTCAGTATTTTAGTATAGTTATAGTACAAATTCCATAAATTGCTGTAGGTGATCAAACTGGATTACCAAGGTAATAATTTTTTTTCYTTCCTCATAAAGCTTAAGCATTGAAAATTCTGCCTTCAGTAGGTGGCTTCGCTGGCCACTCTTACCTGTAGGCATAGGCTAGTAGTCTGCAAGTGAGCATCCTTCAGCTGATAGAATTGCTTGAGCTTTGTTTCTCAAAAGAGCAGAAAAATTCTCAGTCTCTGTTCTTTTTGTCTTTGTGCACTCCTCTGCATTGGGTTTCTGGGAAGGGGAGGTGATGTTTCCCTGTACATATTTGCATGGTCATGGGGTTTTTTTGTTCCCTCAAGCCGGTATGGTGTGTAACCACACAGTTGAATGTCTTCTGTGAAAGAGAGGGGACAAGAACTCATCTGCATAGAGTAGTAAACAATGCCAATGGGTTTGTTTGTTTCTTTTTAGCAGGGGAATACACCTTGACAGAAATTGAGGGCTTGGGAAGCTTCTTTCTGGAAGGACAAAAAGATAGGATTTGTAGTTCTTGAAGATCTAAGAATGTTCGGGACATCTTTTTCTTCTAGGAACTGGGAGAATTTATGCGTGCTTTAGAGTAGGTTTAAAGTAATAGGGAGGTGCTTGACAATCTGAAATTAAATTTTGATTAAAATGAACATGAATTTGATAGCATTCCTTCTCCTCCAGAATGGAAGAAATGACAGCTAGTGATTTTAAAATAGCAGAACTTCTACAAGCCAAGAAAATAGGTCAATAGCATCTCTCCTGAGACATAAGGAGAATAAGGTGATCTGTCAGTTTGAGAAAGAGCAATTCTGATGCAGACAAAAGGTAAGAGAGCAGTAGAGCAATGTTACAAATTCCAGAAATACTGTTGATTTAAAAAAAATCATATGAAAGCTGGAAACAAGGACATCTCTCTTGGGTTGCTGTACAAATAACAGCCAAGGTGAAAAGTCATGGGATAGAAAAGCAGATAAGATGTTGACATAATTTATAGTAATGTGGGAGAATGCTGAAGTGAAGCATTTACTTGATAAAAGTAAGTATATTATGATAAAGACTGAATTCACCTTTGCTTTGGTCTTCAGAAAAAGATGAATTGTATCCAGAAATGTAAAGGAAATCACAACTCTCCCCTGACTCAAATTTTAGATAAGCTGAAATATATCTAGATCCTCTTGGCTTAGTGGGTTCCAGTAGAAGTAAATCAGTTCTGTATTTTGTGAGTAGCTGAACACTTTCTTCTGCAAATGTGTGTAACCTGGTGCAGCACAGCTGCTGCTTATGCGCTTCATGGAAATGACGGATAGAGATGGCCCCAGGGTTGTGGAAGTGGGAAAATACACTGCTTGTCTTCCAGAGAAGAGGAGGATATTAGAGTTAAGTCAGGTCGACTGAAGTAGCTGAAAAAATGATGGAGCTAATAATGAAGTAATACATGATAAGCACCAAGAGATAATAAGGTAGTGAAGAGACAATAGATTGTGTTGTCCTGGCCTAATTTCCAAGTTAATTTGATGTTTGCTAAGGCAGTAGCAATAGGTGCTGTACTTGACTTTTTCTGAAGCTTTGGCACAGCCCCATGTGAAATTCTTAATTAAAAGAAAAGCCAAAAAACCTGAAAACCCCAACACACAAAACCATGGAATAACTTCAAGGTGAGGTTGCTATATAACYGATGTTCCGTGTTATGGTAGGTTGACCCCATCCAGCAGCTGAGCACCCACCCAGGTGCTTGCTTTGCTCCCCCACCGTCATTGGCATGGGGAGAGGACAGGGAGGGCAAAAATGAGAAAACTTRTGGGTTGAGAACAAGACAATTTGAGTAAAGCAAAGAGGAAGAGAAACAAGTGATGCGCAGGCAGTCGCCACCCCCTAGAAGCGGAGCAGTGCCCAGGTAGTCACACTGTGATGGATGCCTTGGGTGGCAAGGCCAACCAGTTTGTTATTGCTGGCCATGGCATTCTGTCATACAGAACATCCCTTTGTCCAGCTTAGGCCAGCTCTCCTGGCTCTGTCCCCACCCAGCCTTTTAGCCACCCCCAAACCTGCTTGCTGCGATAGGGACTGAGTGCAGGAGAAAGAGAGAAAGCCCTCATGCTGTGCAGGTGCTGTTCAGCCATAGCTGAAACACGGCTGTGTTACCAATGCTTTGAGTTACAACTCCAAAGCACAGCTCCCTCCGGGGCACTGTGAGGAAAGCTGCCTGCACTAACCAGGCTCAGTGCAAATGTTTATGGAGAACAATTCGTATTTGTTCTATCTTTCACTAGCAGTCATTGATCTTCCCAGGACTGTGTTGTGAGGAGTGAATGGCATGTCCCCAGTCCCCCATAGCTCAAATCGGTATAATCCATCATAAAATTAGGCATAGATATAGGAATTGTTTACTTAATTGCACAGTTACTATATTAGAACAACTTTTCTTGTTGCCAGTTAGCCTGAATATAATGGTGTTTTTTAAAAACCACCTTTTTCTGAAAACTCTGAAGTATTTTACAGTCTGCTACTTATCCTTTTAAAAATATGTTTGGGTTTTTGTGTTTTTCTGGAGTCAGTTAAATGTAATTTTTCTTCTTGGAAATGGTAGGTTGAAAGGATGAATTAGAGCATTGGACTGTGACTCTTGAGATCTAGTTCTCCTTTTTCTGATGCTTTGTGTGTTATAAGAGGCTATTTTATTGGTTCTTGTTCCTTTAAACCTTTCTATGTAAATGTGATATTCTCTCATATTTCTTTGTTGTATTGAAATATTTTCTATTAGTTTGTAGTCAATGTAAAATAAGTGACTATTATAAATACTGTAATTAATTCATTGATATAGTGACTTGCGCAAATTATAATTGGTGCTTTTCAGACATAGGTTTAGGACTGTGAATGGAGAGAGAGGCAAAGTTAAAAAGGTACAAAATTACTTCTTGCTAGAAATAATTTACATTTTAACTACTACTTGTTTATTTTAGTCCTTGTTTATGCTTTTCTGAAAGATTTTTATGGACTGCAAAAATACCTTCAAACTCTGGTAACTAGTAATGACATAGAGGAATCCTCTAATCTTTTTTTGTAATGTGGTTTGTTAATCATCAAAAGCATTTTGAAACAAGATGTTTAACAGTCTAATACATTTCACCTCAGTGAGACTGAAGGGAAACTGGAGCATGTGGTATTGGCAGTATTTTTATGTAATTGGTTTTGACTGTGTGAGTCTTTGCTCATAAACTTTAGTTTTATTTATGCTGGAGATTTGGAATAGCTTTTCCTCTGGCAGATTGTCAGGAGCTAAAGGATAAAGCAGGGATTTGTATTTTTCTGGAATGGTTAGAGAGAATTAAGGAAGTTTTTCATGAAGGTTAGGAAGTAAGTTGTCAGAGTTGTGAGAGGTTAGGGAGAGTGTTAAAAATTTGGAACATCTAGTTATAATCTTCAACATGAGATAAATTTTTACCTCTTACAGGAGGAAAAGGTGATTATAAGGTCCAAGAAGCAAAATTCAGTCTTTTCTAGTCAGTTTATTGTAACAGAAGCTGATCAGAGCAACAAAAGGGGGATAAGGTTTCTTTGGCTTGATGTTTTAAGCCTCATCTACATCTAAAGAAAAAGGTTTTAAATTTGTTTTAAAATTTTGAATCTCACCAGAGCAGAACACTCTGTTTATTTTGTCCAGGGTCTGCTGTTTGAAAGCCACAGAGCCCCTTGGTGATGGAGGCCAGGGCTGATGTGCTGCTCTATCCTGCTCTGACTGCTTCCTGCTTAAGTCTCAGGTCTGCTGGTGAAGAGGAGCTGATACAGTCTGAAGAGCCACGTTGTTTTGGGTTGGTTGGTTGGTTTGTTTCAGAAGCTTGTTGTGCCTGGTTAGGGAAGGAGTCTAGGTTGCACAGGTAGTTCTAAGATCAAGAACCTGATCTGGGCTATGGTTTCTCCTAGGAACATTTTGGCTAGTTGCCTGTCATTCTGTGGGGAGTGCCCGTGGTACGGTGAGACAAAGCTTTGCTGTTAAAATGATTCATCTGACTTTCAGCCTACTCTGAAATTGCTCAAAGGAAAGACAGTGTTGGGTCTGTATGTCTAAAAATAATACAGCCTGTGGGTAATTGGTTGAGTGCCTCTGCATTAAACTTTATGGATGCTTTTGATTACTGTGTTCTCTTGGCAAATGCGTTAAAATACTTGAAAAGTTATTTCATTAGAACCAAGTGATAAGCAGCTAAACATTAGTTTTAGATCAAGGAAGTCTRTTTTAAAAAATCATGCTTTTATTTTAATTTGGGTTCTGTTTAACAGTACATGGTGCTGGTTTACAGCTTTGACAAGCAGTTATCTGATAATCCATTTCTCTTGAGAGGGACAGACATAGGTCTTCTCTTGAGTGTTTTCTCTGACAGGAAGGCTGTGGCTCTTAAGAGTTAAAATTAATGATTGCAGTGTACTGTGCATCTGTTAATTTCTTCTGTTGATCTGTTCCAGTTCAGCAGTAAGTTAAGCTGCTTTCCAGCACAGTAAGATTCAGTCAGAGCACTGTTTACTTGAAACAGGCTTACTGGAGTTCACAAGTTATATATTGTTACTGATTGCATTATTTATTATTAAATTAGTGTATAGCTAATGGAATAATACGTGTGATGATTCAGTCCCTGTTGAGCTGTCCAGCTGTGCTAAGGACAGCTAGCTGACATTTTTTTCTTAACCTGCATTTATATGAAAACAGGAACTGACTTTTTCTCGATGCCAGTGGTATTCCTTAATATGGGCATTGTAATTAAAAGATGTAAGACATAAGCCAGCTCACTCTTAGAGGTTTTGGAAGTAAGTGGGGATAAGTTTTTTTTTTTCTGTATACTGATTCAAGTGTATTTATATTTATTTTTGAACTTCTTGTCTAGACCTTGGCTATGAATGGGATTTGGTCTGGTCATTCAGACAGCAGGATATAGGCTAATGTATTCTGAGTGAATGCTGTAGTGAAATTTTCATTTGGAGTAGAAAGTAAGTATTGCAGTTGCCCTGGCAGTCAAAAAGTGCTTGAATCTGTTGTTATTTGAATTGTATAAATTGGAAATGGTTTATTAAGCTCAACTGTTTCAGTACTTCAGCTATGGATTTATCCATATGCTGTGTCACTTGACTGGAAAGCTTAGCTGGAAAGCTAACTACCATGTAAGCTTCCTAGTTTGGATTGCACTCAGCAGTGAAATGGCACAGAGTGGCAATCAATGGTCCTACAGTGGTAACAGCTAAGTTAACACAAACTATGTAGATTGAGAAGACTCAAGCACCGCTATCAGTGTGCTCTCCTTAGGCTGGAAAGGCCCAACTGACAAAGAGAAACAAATACTTGGGAAAGCTTACTTGCAGACTTCAGTTCCTCTGGCTTTAGCTGGTTTTGTGGCAGTAGTTGTTTAACAGAACTTAATTGTCAGACTTCATAAAAATTTATATGTTTATTATAGTTCAGTAAGATCTAAAAATATATTTTGTTCTTAATTCTTCAAGTTTCACTTTTTAAAACTTCAGAGTTTCTCCAGTTTCCTTACTGACACAGAATCAGTCTCTTAATATGCCAAACGTGCCAAGTGAAAGCATGCCCTTAAAACAGGACACTTGCATGAAACAATTGCAGGGGTTGGTGGAAATAGCCTTAGGAGAGAGAGAGCAGTAATGGAACTTGAGCTGAAGCTTAATTCTGAGATGTCTAAAAAGAGGCTGAATACCTGAGGTAATGTGATTCAGATCCTTAAATTTGTCCATCTGCTGTACCTATGTTGGAATAGCTGTGCAGGCTGTAGCTGCTATTCTGTAGCCCAGTGTGGTAGGTCCAGTTTCAAAATACAGATTTCTTAGATGCAGCCTGTGGTAGAGAGTGAGGGTCAGCAAGAGTCAACATCTATTATATTCTGTGTGTTTTTTCCACTTGCTTCATCGTCTTCTTTGGGTTTTACAAAGCCCTGTGTGGTACCAAGCAAACAAACCCTGTATACTTTTTGTGGGGTTGGTATTTTTAGTGCTTGGTGAGATAAATATCTAGAGAGTATGCTGAGAATGTCATAATTTCCATTGAGGAATAGGAGTGATTTTGGAGTTGGACTTGTTTTGGTGGGTTTTGTTTTGTAGCCACATTTACTGGGACTGTGCAAGCATAGCTTGTTTGTCTTTTAATAAATAGTCCATGCTCCTGAGATGGTATGTTATCATGGAAATTCAACTGTTCTTCTAAAGTTCTGTTTTCCTACCTTTAGCAGGAAGTTATTGGTTTTAGCTTTCACTCAGTCTGTTCTGATGCATTGATCTTTGCATATTCTTTTGAAGATTTCTGCATCCTTCTKCTTCGCTTTTTGTTTGCCTATACAGGTGTCCTGGGTTAGTTATATRTTCTATTACCACCCACAAAAGCTGGATAAATTCATAGTTACCCACCTAGTCCCTGAGGGATTCCTTATCTCAACTGAGATAAACACTCCGGCTGACAGCAAGCACCACCCATCCTCATTATCTGATCTCAGCTAATGGCCCATTAGCACCACCCATCCTGGTTAATAGCCCGACCCTGGGCATCGTCTCTGAGACCCCTGGAGACCATCTCGGAGGACCCTAGGGCTCATCCAAGCTCATTACCGAAGCAACCAATAGAACATCGGGAAGATCCTCTTCCATTGTGAAAGTCCCTGCCCCTGGGAGAGGTGCCAGCCAAGAAACACAGCATAAAACAAGGGTTTTGGATGGGAGAAGAGACCTCGACTTGACTGGACTCCASTCCTCGGAATTGGATTCAGCTGCTCCACTCCACTACCGGGACTGGACTACCAGGCCTTTCTGCAGGACCAGTGCCTAACTGGACTGCACAGCTACCACCCTGGTCAACAGGGTATCAGGCTGTACTGTGACTGTCGGTTTGTTTAAGCGGGTGTTTCTGTATTACTGCAATTATTTTAACCTTTTTTATTAAAATAGTAATTTTGACCTAAAATCTCTCGAGGTATTTTGTGTGGGGTTAATTTCCCCTGCTGGTTTACAGCCAAACCAGCACAACAGGAGTTATAAAATACTCTAGAAGCTCAAGAGAGGAGAGTATAAGATATGGTTGATCATTCCTGCTTTCCTGTCTTTCTTTCTTTATTTTGCCATATYTAAAAGCAACAGTAGTAGTTTCCAATCATGTTTTTACAGATTCTGAATGAAGTCCCTTGTCTCTGACATACAACAGGTGGGCCTTTGCTTTTGAGTCGTAGAGTAGTACAGAATCTGTCTCTGGTGTTTGATACATAGTTAATGGCGAGAACTAGACCTCTGCCTGCACTGAAAAGACTGAAAAGAGCACTTTGTTTCTTCTTTTCCTGTCCTCTGACAGATAAGTGTTAATATTAAGAGACTACTGATGCTTTTATGATGTGACCTTGGCAGTCCAGTAACTGCAGGGGGTGTGACAGCCGTATTAGGTTTTCGAACTAGGTGCCTTTGATCAGCATTGTGAAGGACTGTTGCTGCAGTCTGTTCTCAAACAGGTATTCATGAATGTGGGAATCTGGCAGCTGAACTGAGACCACTGGAACCAGAGTTCATGGTCTCATGCTGCATTTCTGCTCTCTTCTGCAGCGAAATGGAAGTTTGTGTAGAGCCTTCTGTATGGAACTAATCCTTTTGTAATGTCAATCTTGGACAGCACAGTATTACTCTGGCAGTTYGCAGTATTTGCCAGAATTGGATCAGGGTCTGCTGCATGTGTGTGATAAGCCTCTACATTGTTTGTGCCTCTTGTTGCAGGACCCAGAACAAAAGTTTTCTCTAAGTGCAGCTTTGCGAGAGTTGTCTAGTTTGTTTTCTATTTCTTAGCACTGTGGGGTAAAAGGTGAAAGTGAAAAACAGAAGAGATGAGTAAATGTTAGAGAAGAGATGAATCCAGAGAGGAGAAAACAGTAGTAAAGAAACCTGTCTGAAAGTAGAACTCTCTTTCCTGAGTGTCCTTTGAATGGAAGGTCCACCAGTGAAAATACTGACGTACAACCCCAAAACATTCCACTTTTAATCTTTTCCCTTCTGATGGCATTACATTTAGAAGTACTGATGCATTCAAGTCTGCTTTTGTGACCTGTGTTACTTCAAAGGTTCTGGACCATGTTTTATTAATATATTTTTCTTAATTTTTTTCCCCCTCTGATACCTGTCTGATTGAATATTTGGTATGATTTATTTTTGGTGGAAACATGTAAAACTTTTTCACATCTAAGAAAATTGATTTAATACTAAATGTCATCTTCTGGGTGAACTTCTTCTGAAATTTTAATGTGTTACTCTTATTTAAATAAGTTTACCTATATTTGCAACTTAAACTTGGGCAAGGGCAGTCACATCATTCTTCAGGTATATCGTATTTCACTGCATAAGCAAATCCACCATCATATAGAGACATTCACTCCTGAACAGGGACCATTTCAAAGGCAGCAGTGTTTGTACAGGTACCATTTCCACGGCATTTTTACAAACGCTGGCTTGTCTGTCATGTGTAAGGCTGTTATATCGAAGGTTATCCATGGAATATTTTTCACTGACCTTAGTTTGATGTAAAGTCCAGGAGATTGCTGCTTAGATCCTTGTTTGACTAATTTATCTTCTCATTTTCACTATGTTGAAGGCTGTGTCTGTTGTCAGTCTGTTAAATTGACTTGTTCTTAAACAAAAGAGTCTCAAGTTTGGCATCACAGTCTCTCTTTGGTGCTAGTTTTGAACTGAAGATTTGAAAGTGGCGGAGRGGAGGCCATGAATATACTTTTCTATGTGACTGATGAGCCCAGACAGGTAAGATTGTTCAGAAGATTGAAGATGGTAGAACATTTATTAAACAGTTTCTTTTTTTAAACCTGTGGTGACACTTGACATTTCTTTCAGTTTTTGTGCTAGGTATGCATGTGATAGTAATAACTTGAAGATACAAATATCTTGCTTTTTATTGTCATTTTTTTGTCAAAGTAGCTATTATTGTATAACTCAATTTATGCAGTCTATGACTGTGATTTTGCTAACTCTGACTTGCTTTGGAGTTCCCACTTTTTGCTTCCTTCCCTGTGCAAAATTGCTCTGCTTTCTCTTTGCRGGTGATTGACAATATGAGGTGATCACTTTCTTCCTCTTGGGTCATGGGAGAATATGGGCTACAAAAAATGTTAGGCAGTGTTCAGTCTAATTTCATTTCAGAGACTGAATCAATTAGCTTAATGTAATTTTGGTCAGACATCTACCTTCACTAGTAAAAGAGGTGGCTAAAAATCAGAGCAGGTTGCTGTCTTTTACAGTGTTTACCATCAGGAAGTTTCTGCAAATTAAGACTTGAATCTTCTGTAGTTTGAGTCTAATGCTTGTTTGGTTTTTGATGGACAAGGTTACTGCTGCCTCCTCTAGAGTGAACTGGGAGGTCTTGGAGAGTGTTACTGTGTTCTTTATCTATTTCTTCTTGGGTAAATCCAGTCAGCTTCACTCATTCCTGTGTCACAGACTGTTTTATTGTTATTGTTATCTGGATTTCTGCTTGGTCCATCTAAACTTTTAGAAGATGCCCAGAAATTGATGTAATTTACCAATAGAGTGGGATATTTTATGTGTGCTTTTCCTTTATGCTCTTGGGTCAAATTCTGGGTTAAGTTGCAGGCACTGAAGGTATGATCTTGGAGTTTTTTAATCAGCTTGAAAGTGTAACTTCATTAAGAGTAAAAATCTGAAGATAATCTAGCCTCTTGACCCTGAATTAACACCTAATCCCTTAGAAAACATAATTACTTGATAGGGTTATTTCCTACTAGGAAGAATAGCATGGGATTGCTGTGTTCCCTGCAGTAGAGCAGACCTATAACAGAGGTTGTATCCTGTCTTTGTTCTTTTCGTTGCCTTAGTGTGATACTCCTCATGGAAAGAAACTTGTTTCAATGCCTAACTTAAGAATTTGATCTGCACAATTTTTCCACTTAAAGCCACAAAACTGAATTATTGTTCAGTGGAAATCAAGTATGCTGTTTTGTAGACACTGGGAAACACATGTTGGTGGTGTGTGCAAAATTGTGAACCCCATATATCATGTGATGCCTTGCTTTCCTTTCTTCATGGCTTCGTGGACAAAAAGTGTTTCACTTCGAGTCTTCTAGTATTTCCATTTTCAGTTTTTTAAAAGCATGCTTTTAAAGAGTTTAAGTTTTTGGAAATAAAGGTAAATACATCTCTTTATGCCTAGTGCGGTGTAGTTTGGACTAGGGCATAAGACGACTGTACTCTTTCTTCCATTTGAATTCAGACAAAGGTAGCAGGTCACTGTTTTATATATTTGTATTGTTGAGTAACTTATTGAGGGCTGCAGTGTAAATCCAGGAGGGATTATTCCCAAATTTCACTTTCACTGTAACTCTGAGAGAGTGACTTCAAATTCCCTTGAGCTGAAACTGATAGATTTAGACTGGCTTTAGCCTGTGGTGTTTAAGACAAAAGCCTGATTCTGGCAATGTATATTGACCCAGCTGGAGTCAGAACAAAATTAAGAAAGATTGCTGTATATTTTGAAAAATAGATGGAATGAATAGATCAAAATTAAAGTCAATCTATGAAAAAAAACCCAACACACGGTAGGCTAAACCTGCTGAAGTCTCATTGCAGCCTATTAGAATGCTGTTTCTCGAAATATCTTTAGAATTTAGACTTACTTTATTCTATGATAACATACAACTATCATATAATTTATATCAGGCTTGTGTATGATAAATTATATTAAGAAAATACCTAACATAGACTTAGGGATTGTTTTACTTAGGTCGCGATGTCCCTTCTTTTGATGGTTGTGGTTGTCCAGGTGTTGCTGTGAGGAGTAGCAGCCAAGGAGCAGTGTTAGGACACAGTTTGCTTTTGCTTTGAAAGCTGGAGGATATCTAATTACTGCTGATCCTAGGGGGTATCCGTTCTCTCTTCCCATGCATGTGCTGTCTGGCAGGCAGGTAACTGACCTGATGCTAAATGCTGAAGCAACTCTGTGGAGGCTCTCAGATAAAATGACTGCAGCCAAGCAGGTGCTACAAGGACCACGTGCCCCAAACCAAAAAGATGAACTGAACTTATGCTGAAGCAAGCTTGCAAGTTGGGAAGGCTTAAACCAGAGCTTCCTTTCCTTTTCCTGCACTGAGCATGCAAAGGGACCCCAGAGGGCTCTGTACCTAAAATGTAGCTGTACAACAGGGCAAGGCAGCTCCTTGAAAACACAGTTCAGAGCTGCTGGGGTGAGACAGGTTGAATAGAGATGTGCCTTTGCATGTGGGAGGAGATGAAGTGAGTCTCTTGAGCCAGTCCTGCTTTCCTGTAGCAGCTTTTGTTGTCTGCCTTGCACAAACCCATGGGCTGTGGATTCTTTTTCATTGTTTTCTCATTTTCTGTCTAGGCTGTCTCGTGTTCCTTTTGCTTTTTATTGCCTAGAAAATACCTGAACTTGCTCTCAGTCACTCTGGGGAAGAAGCGGTTGTTGTCTTTGTTCTGAGGGGTTTTCCAGCTCAGAAAAGTGTAGGCTGAGCTAAGTCAGAGAGTCTTTCCTGCTGTCAACCCACAGTCTTTAAAGCCTTGCTGTATACAGTGACTTGTGAACAAACACGTGTCTCTCCTCTGTTGTAGGTGAATTGGTATCTGACTTACTTGAAGGATTGAACTCTGAAATCATTACTGTGCTTCACAGAAAACAATGTAATGTCTTGTTTCCTTTGTCTAATATTGACAGGATGTGTGTATTTGTAATTGAGATGTGAAAATGCAAGTAAGTAAAATAGGTCCAAATATTTGCTGGAAGAGCTGTAATGGAATTGCTGGCACTAACAGAATTTAATGGTCCACACATTGATGATACTTAAATGAGCAAGAAAAAAGGGAAATCCTAATCCTTTGTGCATATTCCCCAAGCTAATGTTAGGGTTTGGGAACTAATCCATCAATGCACATTACCTATGCAAAGAAAGTGAAAACTCTGTGATTATAATGGGACTATCTTAAAAAGTATCTCCTTGATTGTGCTGGTTGCATTGTATGTGAGTCTTTCAAATTGCAAATCTCAGTGATTATGTTCCTAGCAGTGCTTTTAACACTTTCTGGTTTGCTTGAACATAATTTATAGCTCTTATATTATGCCTTCACTCAGAAATTTTGCAGATGGTTGGGCTGGTTATCATCACACAAGACATTTGCTATCTTTCTAGATGAAAGTAGAATACGAACTCTTCATTACAAGTAGAACATGGACTTTTTTTTTATTTAATTTACTTGGGCTCTTTAGAAATTAGTTATGATGTGGACTTTCCCCACTTGTGAAATGCTGCAAAATACAAAAACCTATGTTAAGTAAAGTCTGATCTTCCATCTGAACTACTTGGACAAGTGTCTTAACATCTTGTGCTTTTAAATATTTGTAGTTAAAATTTTATAGGTATCTTTAGTAACTACTTTAGCTTAAGATTGCTCTTAGTCATGTCAGTCTTTCGGTTTGTGTAGGGTGGCTTCAGAGAATTAACACTTACCCCAAGGTCTGCAGGAAGGTATTGTTGCTTTGCTGGATCCATTTATTTGCTTTCTGACTGTAGGGTTGGTTTGGGTTTTTTAAATGTTTTATTTTCAAAATACTAGTCTGGATAAAAATGTGTTTTAAAAGTGAAAGTTAAACTCAGCTGGGGCCTTTCCAAATGGGAATGTGGTAATGAGCACTGGACATTCCTCCCAGGTCTCTAGTGAGAATCTTGTAGGCCAGTCCTAGGAGGGATGATGGCCTGTGCTGGTCTCACCAAGTGCTGCTCAAATATTAAAGTACTTAATAAGTTTGAAGAACTTGTGACATGAAACATCAGCAAACTGTTGTCAAGCTTCTTTGTCCTTTTGTTTTCACTTCTTACTCTCTGTTATGTGTGCAGCATTTTTTAAAAGCTCACTTTAATATAAAAGTTACACTGATAAAAGTATAGTGTTTTGAGCTCTTATTTCCGGGTAATATTAAATATTTGATATTTGATGAATTTTATTTCTATGATGAGAGATTTTGTTTATGGAAGAGAGACTGAGATGATCTGAAATGAGGGAGAATGTCAGACAAGAAAGGGTTAAGCTCTAGGAAGGTAAGAGTTTAAAGTGCTTCTTATGAGTAAAAGGAACACGAAGGTGGGTACTGAAATTGCTTTAAAACTGTTTTTATTTTCACAAGTGTTTTTTTAAAATCTTCAAGCACTGAAAAGTCTAGAATTTGATCTGCTGCAATGGGCATCTGTTTTTCCCTCCTTCTAACAGGTCGTGACAATGCCTGCGAGAAGACTTCGTACATGTTCCTGCGGAAGGAGCTTCCTGTGCGACTGGCGAACACCATGAGGGAAGTCAATTTGTTGCCTGATAATTTACTGAACAGGCCCTCAGTTGGGCTGGTACAGAGCTGGTAAGTTTAAACAAGAAGTGGATAGAAAAGTTATTGTAAAACTAACATTGTGTATGTTGTTTTGCTTGCAACACAGAATTGTTGATTTTTTCTGAATTGGTCAGTTTCTGCCTTGAATTGTTATAGTGTGTCTTGTCAAATGAAGTTTCATTTTCTTCTGTCTTCTGTTGAGTAAATACTCTAATATGAATCTCAGCTAAGAATTTTTAAGTTATTCTTACAAGTTAGTAAAAACATACTGTTGCCTCCTAGGTAATTAGAATGAGTCTCTAACTTGCCAAGAGCAAGCTTTTTAAACATTCCTCACTGTATTGCACTCATGGCTTCTTGAAATAGATGTTCTTTCTCCTTATTCTTCCTTTGTCAAAAATACTGAGAGAAAATTAAAACCTTGTCTGTTCTTCTCATTGCTAAATCTTTAAAAACATAACGTGGTATTCAGTGGAAGTTATGGAATGGATCAAAAAATCTGCTGTTATCCAGTAAACAGCATTCTGCATTGTAATAACTAATGTGGATCCAAAGTGATTCAAAGTCCTGCCATCTTTTCCACAGTAATTAATTTCTACCGTGCTTGGATGTTGGGCGAGATTTAGAAATTGCTCCCTTGTATGTATTATGCACTAAAAAATTGTTGTTCATGGAGTATTTATTGTCTGTTTACCTGCAAATACTTGTTCCAAAGACTTTTTGTAAGAATATCTTTGCAGTATACAACAAACTTCCCTTTGTGAATAATAGCACCTTATCTATCTGCAACAGCAGGTGATGTTGTGGGCTTGTGTTAAATTCAGCCATAGCCCTGGAGCCAAGAGCTTCTGTGCTGACTGTACATTGACTGCTGGGTTTGGTTTCATATTTATCAAGCTTCAGAGTTAGAAAATATAAATTAGGATGTGTGGTATTGTGTTTGTGTTTGAAAGGTAATGCTGGATGTCTTGGCCACTTCAAGTACAGCGATGAAGTGCTTCAAGTGAGTGTAAGTGCTGTGGAGCCACACAATCACTTTGTGGTTAAGTGGCAGCTTGCAAGGTTTGAAGGCTTGTCTGTCGAATGTCATGGGAAGTTGTTATCCCAAATAGAAAAGAGTGGATGATATACGGGCCTTTTAGGCTTTTCTAATCTGGTTGACTTGCGAAGCTGTMTTTAAGGAAATGTGGACAAACAGGAGTGAAGAAAAAGAAATGTTTCTGTAGCGACTCTGCAGCATAATTCTTCTAGTCCAAATGTCTGTGCTGTGGCTTGTGCTTCTGCCCTGCCAATACAGAGCCAAGCAACATTTGGATCCCTTCTAGCAAACGAACTGAATGTCTGTTTAGAGTGGAGAACCCCTTCAGAAGTTTTGCTTAAGAGGTTTGAGGGCTCATGTGATGACTTTTATGGCCACAATAGACACTACTGATTAAAAAAGAATCAAGTGTTATATGATAATGTGATAGTGCAAATCACAATCACAACTGTAGACCAGTAGTTATCTGTTGAATGGGCTAACGTATCAGACTGTAATGTGGTGAAGAAGTTGAAATGGACATCCAGCCCAGAGACGGAAGTTTGAAATTAAAATGATTTCTGTAATATTCTTCCGATTTTGATCCACAGTTAACAGTTTTTGTGGAAAGGAGTATCTCCACTGAGATTATGTAAGAATATTTCTGTGATCTTATGTCAGAAAGAACAGAAGTAAATGTAGCATTTTTTGCTGATTATAGGTGTGAACTTTAAAGAGCTTAGTTCTTATTTCTCTGTTCAGAGGTTTTTAATTGCTTTACTAAACATTTACCTGTAGTTTGTAAGTCCTGATGATGTACCTTGGGCAAAATTTACTTCTAACTTTATCTTCTAAAAAAACCAAAAGTTTTATTAACTTCAGTGTGAATGACGTTGAGTATTATGCAGCTGTGCTGATAGCAGGTTTTGAAACATATTTATAGTTTCTTAACCTAAGGTTTAGACATACCTAGAGAGAGATTCCTGAATTTTATGCAGTAGAATAAATATAGATTTAGCTGTTCAGCTGTTTTGTGAACTTGTAAAATGAAAAAAACTCTTCTTCATGCACTTCAAAAATACTTGAAGAAAGTTGTGGTTTTTTTAGATCAGATTTCATGATTCTTTGTTTCTGCTATGCCATAGCTTGAGGAAGCTTGGCAGTTCATTAGTATGCAAACAAAACTCTGTTGTACATTCACCACAAATGAGCAAGATGTCAAATGCCATGTTCTCTTTGATATGTTTGTTTGCTAGTTTTCAATAATTTGTATAGTCACAAGTATGTTTATGTTTCATTTTTGCTACCACTTTACACTAGAAAAATTACATTTTTATATGCTTTTGGTGAGACTCCAAATTAGCTGGAGTTTTAACATTTGAGTTCCCAATGTATTCCTGAATGTCAGCATGCCAAAAAAATTAAACAAAAAAGGCCTCATCTTTAAGATGGATTTTACTGGACTTTTAAATTTAAGTGGCTCCATAAATAGAGGAATAAGAAAGCAAGTTAACTGCCTGCATGGATCCTTTCCCATCAATCCTCTGTGCTTCCAGTCATCAAACATTCTGGATTGCATCAATTTCCTAGCCCCTTACGGTTCCCTTGGGAAGCAACCTGGTTTTGTCGCTTCTGAGAATACACCCTGCTGCAGGCCAGTGCTGTTCTTTCCTTCTCCAATCCATCTCCCTGGCCATGCTGGGGGCATTTTGCTTCCTGTGCAGCTCCTTGGCTGCACTCTGCTGCCTGTCAGATTTTACAACTGGTTGCTTGATTGCTCTCAGGAAAAGTGCTCTGTTGGTTTTTTTCTCCTCCCTTTCTGTGTTCCTCAGCCTGATGTGTGCAGCACTGAGGGAGAGGCAAGACCCCCTGTCCTTCCTTGGTAGTGCTCAGCTACAGTTTCCTGAATAAAGCTGGCATTACCCAGAGAGTGAACTCTGAACAAACCAAAAGTAATAGTTCTGCATTTCAGTAAAGGTAAAACATCAGCTCTGTCTCGGATCAAGTTTATAACTTAATTCATGTGTATATTTTGCATGGAGTAGCAAGGGAGGGAATAAAGTGAATCAAGACAGTAACACAGTTAGTATATCCTGTATGTGAACTGCAATCATTCCAAAGAGCAGACAGATCAACAATCAGCACCTTGTTTCTAGCTTTTCAAAATTAATGGGCAACTTCCTTGTTCCAAAGAAGTGGGCTTTTTTAGGCCAGCTTTGAGAGGGCACTCTAGCTAAAGTGCAGGTAGGATATTGAACATGTGGCAGAATATGAGAGAAAATAGTTACTACAAAACCTTGTAATGCATAAGATTAGAGCTTGTAAAATATCTAAAGTAACTGTGAGGTTTGCACAGAATGTTATTCAGTTCTATGTAAAATTCACATTTTATTTAGCCCGGGACAAACTTCTCTATTTTTCCTTAGTGCTTTGCCTTAGAAAATGCTATAAATTTCCATTTATTTCTTGGAAAAGACCCGTTAGAGAACTACGTACAGTTTGGGGATTAATAATTGTTTTTTTCTCAATTTTCTACATTGAGACTATGCTAACAAGATTGTGTTACCATGGAGATTTGTTTTATCTTTTTAGTGCTTTGGGGTTAGAATGATTGTAAAGGAAAATCTTAGTGAAATACACATCAGGGAAAAAGCAGAAGTATCTTGCATGAATTAAAAAATAAAAGAAAGCCCAGAGTTGACATTATGGTCTTTTGCAGTGCTTTCATGTATGAAATGTGCTATTCTAAAATTACTGCGGTTGGCAGACTACCAAGAATTCACTCTATGTGGCAGTAATTAACAGAATAACAGGGCAAAAGGGTGCTTGAAACCAAAGAGCTTGCCCAATGAATTGTAGTGTATTGTGATAAAAAATTAAACACCAGAAAGTCAATATGTTTGAAGGGCATAGGCTTTGATTTTTGCTTTTGATGACTCACCAAGTGTGGCAAATATAACTGTCATTCTCTGTTTCTCATATATGCTTGAATTTTTTTTGGTGTAGATTTGTATTCTGTATAGTTGCATTGATTTATTAGTGCTACAGCAAGTTGTGCATTATTCTCGTACTTTTTTCCTTTTTTCTTTCTGGCTGGTAATGTGTGTGAATTATGTTTAAACATCACAAGGTCTTGGTTTTCATTGCTGGATAAATCCTATAGTTACCACCTCCATTTATCCCTATCTGCACCTACAATTCAGATCAAAAGAAAATGCAAGGGAATAGATGAATTGTATGAAAAGGGAACGACTTTTTCACACACACTCTTACAGGAAGAACTGTATTGCTGACTGCTCACCTTTCAGCAGAGTGTAATGGTGGTGGTCATTGAGACCATGTTGTGAATTACTTTTTACAGCTAAACAGAGTTATGAATTTTCTTTTATACATGTTTTTTCTTAATTTCTTTAATTTTGAGCTGTGCGGGAGGGAGTGTGGGTGGGGCTGAATTTGGTTAACAAACTGGAAATCACACCTGCATAAAAAAAAGATGTACAGCATTTGCAGCTCTGAGTTTCTATTCAGAGACTGAGATAATACACACAACATCCCTGGGTGATGTACAGTGATAGGCATTGGGCAGTGGGTTGGGGCTGTTTAACATAAGGTGACTTTTTTCTAGCTTGGTTTGGTTAAGGACTTGGAAGAAATTTGACTAACTTAGATTTGAAATTAAACTTTTCTCTGAGCTGGTCCCTCTAACTTGCTGGATATGGTGCCTTTGCTTATGAACTTGTCTTCTGAAGTAGTGTTCCTTTACTTTAGAATCAGAAAGAGACATCTAAAAACTGTGGATAACTCTGAAGGAAAAGCATTGCCTGTTTCCATAGTTCTCCAGTAATGGTAGGCAACCAGTCAAATCCACACAGCACAAAAGTCAAATATCGGCTACCTTCAGTACCAGCAGCATTAATTGCTGTTTTGTCCTTGTGTCTGCACAGGTTTGCTGATGTTTGAAATTTATGGTAGGAGGTTGGTATTAAAAACAACCTGTTGTGTTGCTTCTCAAGTGTGGTGGTGTCCTTCAGAAACAGGACATTCATAATATTGTATGGTGACAGATGGGGCTTGAAGAACATGTACCTCTTTGGAGTGAGTATAATCATAATTTGTTAACTCTTACATGTGAATCAGCCAAGTTCAGTGTGGTTGTTGTGAAATCGTGCCATCTCTTAGCAGCATAAAATAACATCTTTTAAAATAAGCAGTACTAGAGGTATCAGCTGCTTGCCCTACTTGTAAGTGAAAAATATTTGGAGGATTTCTGTAATCATTTGTGATGTTTGCAGGAGGGCACAAATGCACTGAGGGACGGGAGCTGGTGTTCCTGTGCTGACCATGTTGAAAATGTCAGTCTCCCTGAGGAATGTCACTGTGACCTGTGGCTGCAACTTGAAATGGGCATGGAGTAAGTGGCATGTGGTTCTGGAGGGAGTCACACAGACAACAGTGCTGTCTTAAGGTTTGCTGGAGCTTGAAGATACAGGGTGAAGTTTCATAGCCTGATTAAGCTGGTCTTAACACAGAACTGCTACCAAAAAAGCTTATGCATAAATCGTTCTGTTGAGCTGATCTAACCTACTGGGTTGCTGCTACTGAAAAGGGAAAGACTTGGTCACTTGTTTTGCTTGGTCGCTCATTTTACTTTTTCCTTATGTAGGCTCTGTGATTGTCTTTTCTCTCATGTGCTGGCTTTAGCTGTTTTGACCTTTCAATGAGTTGTTTTCGTGAGAGGTTTGTTTGTTTTTTTTATCAATGGTTTCACCATTGCAGGGAGTTGAAACTGTTGGCACGCACATCTGATAAGTGTTGATACTGTAGTGTAAGTGGCAGTGCTTAACCAGGACTGAAGGGAGGGTAATGCTGAAACCCTACCTTTTATGTGTGTGATGGATACCTGGTGTGACTTACTTCGAGAAATAGATCCCAGTTCTGTAGTCTTTAAAGCCGCATCTATACTGCAAAATGCACCTACTGCAGGGGTGATACCTGGTCCTGACGCCCAGTGCTGTGAGGTGGCAGGATTGGCCCACTGGTGTTGGGCCAATGTCCTACAGAACAGTCTGGCCACGTTCATGTTGAGTGGTTCTGATTTGGGTCCTCTGTGGCACCTCTAGGGCTCTGAGCCTCAGTGAACCTCATGTGAGCCAAATGTCTGAAGTGGAGAGAACTGTGTTGTGTAAGGGGTTTTTACGAAACTGAGGGTTGTGTCACATGGCCCAAGGTGCCATGGGAGTGTGTGGATGGGTGTGCTCTCCTGAAGTACTGTGGTTGACCAGCTTGGTGCAGTCCTGTTAGTGTGGCTGTTGGGGAATGTTCCCCTTTATTTTGGAAGGAAAGTTGGATTGCTCTCTGAGGAATATGGGAACAAACATCTGTACAGAATGGATGAGAGGAAAAATCAAGATCCAGAGACAAACTACCTGAAATTACAGATCTAGCTGTGGAGAGGTTTTGTTCTGTTAACTTCACTTTGATTTATATAGCAATTTTCCTGAATTGGAGATGGTGAGGTCATAAGTAATACTTTTTAACTCAATATAATACATTGTAGTTGCTTTCTTTCCCTTTGTTGTAGCATCCCACTTTTAGCCTTTGCAGAGAACTGTGTACTATGCATCTGTTGTTTTAGGTGACATCGTAGTCTTAAAATTAAAGAAATTCGAAAGTATTTTAGGTTTAAGTATTTTAACCTGCTTTGTAATTTTTTGCTTTTTTCAGGTACATGCAGAGTTTCCTTGAGCTTTTAGAGTATGAAAATAAAAGTCCTGAGGATCCTCATGTTCTGGACGAGTGAGTAATTTATTTTCTTATTACAGTCCATTTTAAAATAATCTGTCTCAAATACYAAGTGGTTTTGTACTATACTACCTTATTGATAAGGTAGAATTTGTGTGCCAAAAGCCAAAATTGTAATCTGGAGTAGAATGTAGGAATCCAAGTGCTTTTGAACAATGTATTTTGCATTTATGCAGACTAGTAGTTTAAGAAATAGCATGAAATGCTTCCTCCGAGGCTATATTGAGAAGACAGCATGGATGTGAGACTATACAGTATATCAGATACTTAAGACTAAAAAATGTCATTTTAGTATACCTTGAGCTTAGTGCTCTGTTGTGTATAAAGTATGTTAACACATTGTTTGATTTTTTTCAGTTTGAAAGCATTCAGTGTGTCAGTCATTGTTTTTGTCTAAAAGCTTGTTTAATGAACTTCAGTTAGGGGTGTTCACCTACCTCACTGAATAACATTACTTGAGAAGAAAAGAAAACTTAGGCAATTTTCTTTATCAACAAAATCATATTGAAATTGCCATTAGAATGTTTCCTTGAAATGTGTATGCATAAAACAGAATAACTCCACATGTGAGAACAGCAGGTGCAACATATGCATCGAGACTTAAACAAAACAACCTAAACACACACACACCTGCCCAATGCTAAGGTCTGTGGTTACCCCGTACCTATAGCACTCAACTTTGTTTCAGGATATTATTTCTTGCAGGTTTTTTGTTCCATTAATTAGCTTTCTTAGGGTAGCTTGTCTTTTAAACTTGAATTTCTTTTTAAGCTCTGAAATCTTGCACGATCAAGCAGTGCTTTATAGAGAGTTTCATAAAACATCTTGCTCTGTTTGTGCACAATGTGGCCTGTAGTGTGCAAAAATGGTGTTTTGCCTTCAGTTAACTTCAGATCTATTAACTGCAACATTACATTAGATTAAATAAGGGCTTTAGTAGGTGGTGCGTTTCAGATGTTATGCTCTTGTGGTTGTTGGCATATTATCTGAGACTTTTACACTTTAATTTTTGTGTATCAAGCAATACAGGTAGGAGAAGCTCAAGTGCAGGAGTACCAAGTTACCTGCATGGCAGAGCTGTAGGAGGAGCCATAAGGACCATAGACTGACTGAGTGAATTGTAGTGCTCTTGAACAAGGGGAAAGTAACCACTTACTCAGTGTAAGTCCTAAGCTGGAATGCTGTCTGCAGTTGTGGGTACTACCCTTTAAGAAATTAAAACACTCATGGACAGTATTGATGTGAAAGGAACAAGAATTAGAGACTTGGATAGTTCCACCTCTGAATAATGCTGAAAGCATTTGTTTAGACTGGCAAAAAAGATGCTGAAGTGGAGACACTGGAAGTCTGTGTGTGCCAAAAAAAAAAGTCACTATAATAAAGGATGAGTGGTTGCTCTAACTGAAGAACTGGAGAATTAAAACATGGCTGATTTGTATTAAAGTTGAGATTGTGTGCAGGGCAAAAAGTAAATATTGTAACATTAAGGAGAACAGACTGAAGGCTATGGAGCATCCCATTTTAAAAGCTTTTATAAATACATAAGATAGTTTTTAGTGGCATTTAAGACCTGCTTATTCTCTAGTGGATAAATTGGATCAATGTTTTGACCACCTCCAGCTGTTACATTTTGTTATTCTGTATTTACAACCTGTTTGCTGATGACACAAGAATTTCTGTTTGTGACTAGTTTGTCAGCAAGCTTTCCTTTGTGGGATGAAGTTACCAAAATTTGGGTGTGTCTTGCCCTTTGAGATGGCATAAGCTGTCCTAGACATCTCAGCAAGCCTGGCAACTGTAACACAGGTCCTGTTAAGCCTGTAGTGTCCTGGATGTGTGGATTGAGGCAAGGTGGTTATGAGCTTCTGGAACCATCTTTGGTGTTCTGTGTTTAGGTAAATGAATTTCAGCTTTTTATGGACTTCAGAGGTTCAGGGGTAGATCGCTATATATGTATGTGTGTATATATATATATATGTRTATTTATAAAGGCTAATGAGTAGTTCTCTTGGAGAACTATTTTTAGAATCTTCATAATTAACACATGAATTATCTCATCCTGCCATATGGATATGGCATTCTTGATATTGTTTCATGGCAACTGGAAATACTGTTTGTCGTGCTCTATATGAGTGTGGTAGAACAAATATTTCATAATGAAGCAATTATCAATATCATTCAGTAGAACTGTTTGTTAAAAGCTTTGAAATCTTGCAATTATTGTATTCTATGTAATTAAGTACATATAATAAGGATGCTCGAAATTTATTGCTACCTATTGAGATGAAGTCCAGCTAGGGACTTTGACAGTAAGAGTCATCTTTTATACTGCATTTGGCCTGTGAAAACAGATTAAAGATGTATTATCTGATTAAAGAGCAGATTGATTCTTTTTGACAGTAGTGGATAGGCTACCTAAGATTAGAAAGTCAGATTTACTTTCCTGCTCTGGCATGTCATCTGTTTCTAACTTTCTGAAGGCTATGCCATTTAACTGGATATTGAGCCGTAATTAGATTTTAAAAAAAGACTATTTGCAAACTGTCTTTCAAAAATACTCTTAACAATGTCCATATTTATTTTGTAGTAACCCACAGACGAATCTAACAAATTTCTCAACTCCTGTGTCAGTATTCCATGTTGCTGCTATTTAGCCCTATCCTACTTTTATGTCTTACAGTCAGAAGAGTATCAATATGGTCAGAAAGTATCAGGAATGCTGATAGTTAATGAGCTTCTTTTCAGTGGGGAAAAAACCATGTCTCTGAGTTCATTTAAGTTTGCATAAAAGTTTTCTGTTCTTTTGTAATTGCATGTATCATTTCATATGGAATTTGAGCCGTTATCTGGGACTTGGTAGTGTCTTTAGGGATGCATAAATAGGAATAGTTATTTTCTTCAACCGGATTGGTTTGCTTAAAGGAAAATCTAGAAGTTTATAAGGTTTGTCTGGTCCTTTGAACCAAAGCCTTTTTTGTCCAGGCGTTAACTGTGGCATATCTCTGAGTGCCTTGCCAAGAGCAGCCTATAAAGTGGGGTTTGGAGCAGTCTTCATCTCTTCGTTCCTCCCAGCTGTTCTGCCCCTGTGTGGAGCACCCTGTAGAAGAACACATTTGACATATGAATGTTATGTATTATGTAGCCCGTAGTACAGAACACCCAGCCTTGCAGCCTTTGGTCATTGAATGCCCATCCTTGTTAGAGTCCTGTGTGGTATCACGTGATTTAGGCTTTCATGATGGCCCCCATCTCTTCCTCCTTCAGCTTAATTAGTGTCACAAGATGCGAGTCTTGCCTGGACTGAAGTTGCTCTGTTACAGTACCATCCCAGCAGCTTCTGTTTGGAGCTGAACATGGTGTCCACCTCAAGCACTCAGAAACTGTGAAGACTGACAGAGCAGTTGATTTTTGGAAATTAAAGAGTGCCTTGGTGGTCCTTGTTTCATCTGATGTGGACTTCAGCGTCTGTTCTGGCTAATGAGGGTAACAGTAGCACAGGAGAGAAGGGGAGCTAAAATTATCTTTTAAAGAGGTTGGATATCCACAGATGTGCTGTATCAATGTTGGCAGTAGTTCTTCAATTACTGCTTTCTAAAATGGTACCATGCCTTTATCAGTTGAACATAAAACTGTCCCTTGACTATTTTTGTTATATCTGTGCTTGTCTGTGGAGCCTGCTCTGGTATTCTCAGAATTTGGGCTCTCTTTCTGAGGAAACCATTTTCTGTATTAGTGGTACAGCATTATAGATGTTATCCATGTACTGGCACAGCTGAGGCCACGCAGTGAAGCGAATTGGGAAATTGATGTCCTGAAAAAATAGCCCCCTTTTAGCCCTGTGGTCCCTAAAATGTTAGAGTGTGTGGCCAACAAAGTCAGGCAGCAGTGCCCACGCAGTGGAGAGGGTGAGCAGTTACAGGAGTGAGTGCAGAGACTAAACTAAAGCTGGTGTTTTTCAGAGTGGCCCAACTTATCTCTGCTCTTAGTGTATGAATTGGAGGGCAGATGTACATTCATGAGTGTTACCTTTTTGCGAACGTTGGACAAAAGGGACTTCTTGTCTCAGCATTTTTCTGATGAAGAGGTTCAGAGGTGTTTCAGTGTCTCTGTTACCTTCTGTTGGTTAGCAGACCTTATGAAGCCTTACTGCGACATTGCCACATTGCTGTCACTGTCAGTAGTATGGGCATTTGCCAAATGGTGGGTTACTTCTGCATTTTTTGGTAACACAGATATCTTTTCTCGAGCTGTAGAGGGGTCAGGTGGAAGTTTTTCCGCAGTTCTGCCAAACAGTGTGATAACAGGAGCCCTAAGATAAGGTGTCCACGCTTGGTGAAGGGTGTAAGCGGGCAGAAGTGTTGGAGATTTCCCAAGATGTCAGTATGCATCCAGTAAACACACAGAGGTGGAAATTGTTTTTCAAGAACTGAAGGGTTTGTAAAACATGCTGTTCACATGTGCTCTGAAGGGACACTTAGTGCAGCCTCTACATCCCCGAGTTTCTTTGCTGATGTTTCTCTTTGTGGCCCTCTCAAGGGAGGGTGTGCGGGAGAGTGTCCTGGAGCTGGGAGCCAGTGAGGCCATAAGCTGCCAACATGTCTGAGATAACACACACAAGGAACTTAGTAAACAAGGAACTTTCTTTCTTCAGCAGTGCAATTAAAATAGTGGTTCTGTAAGCAATTTGAACTAAGTAAATATTGGAGTATTTTTGATTAAGAAGGTGCCAATTTGTTACTTTTCCATAATGTGAAATGCTACTTTAGCTAGTTTTGCCCTTTGGAAGTAGATATACTTTCTAGTAGACAAATCTTTCAGAATGTGAACTTTTACCTCTCTTTCTGGTGATACTCAGCTGCCAGCTAGCACTGCTTTAAAAAAGAGCAGCCAATCAAAAAACCCCAAACTCATTGCATTTCTGTTGCATTTAAGAGAGTTTTTACTCTACGCATCGCTTTCTTGTTTTTCGTCTTTCGGATAATACAATCCGTAAGAGACACAGAAAAAATTCCCTTTGTCTTTATATTGACTTTCTTATGCTTGTTTTCTTGCACTGTAATGATAGATCAAACCAGAATAATATATATAGGTTATTAGCAAGTTAAAAAAATAGCTTGTGTTGTGACATTCATTAATTGTCTTTGCAGAATTTTTTAGGCTTCATTTATTTAACACCTGTGGTAATGCCTTAAATATTCTTCTATTAGTACTGAAGCTCACTTAACTAAAATAGCTCCATACTAATAATTTCTCATTTGTCAAACCAACTGCGTTATTTATGCATCATGGTTTTGAAAATACATGGAATTGTGGAAAAAGAAGTAATTGGTAAATAAAACTTTCAGAGCTGTTCTGGAGTATTCTCAGCTAATCCCAAAAGCAGTTTAAAAATTCCTTCATATGGTCTCCCACGGTTTGAGTACAGTAAAAGCTTTGTGTTTTTCAGGGGTGTGGTGGGTAGAGGGATTGTATGGGATGAGTGTTAAGATTAAGGATGTGTGTTCTGATTCTGCCCTGCTACTTTGAAATGTGCCTATATGCTGCTTATGTTTGGTGCTTTAAAAACATCTGCTTGATGGAAACACGTAAGTGAACTCAGTTATCTTTGGCGATGGAAAAAGGAGGTTTGTCATATCAGTACAATAATGAGGAATTCCTTTATTATTTATTTAGTTTTATGCTGACTGAGCTTCAGCTATGATTTTGCTGGTCTGCAGCAGATAAACCTCTAAGCACTTTGCCCTTTGGCATGCTCTGTGTGTTTAAGCACTTTGGTAGTGGGATATCAGTGAACAATTTGCTCTCTTGGCATCATGTATATATTGTGGATAGTGGAAGTATTTAAAAACAAATAGCAGAGCAAATATCAGTTAGGAGAGAGTGTTGTCAGTTCTCTTTCAGATGTGACTGGGTGCTGCTTTCAGCTCTGCTCTTCACTAGGGTCTTGTTGCTCAGAAACAGAGAAGCAGCACGAGTTCATACGGGCACCAGTCTCTAAAACTGACATCAGCTCTCAGTGGGAACAGATCACACAGAGTCAAGATTTATTAAACATAAAAAGTCTATAAATCTTTTAAGAACTAAAATTTTTTAAACTGCCCAGTCAGCAAGATTGGTAAGTAAGAGAGCAGTCATTCTGTACTGTGGTAGTATTTAGAATGGGGAATTAGGCAGTTAAAACTTCCCCTTTTCTATGCAACAAAGTAGTGTTGAAAGACTACTGAACTGTTTGTTAACACACGGGCAAAAACTGGTGGTTAGGCTGAGGATTATGAAAAAACTAGTAAAAATTAATCCTTCATTCCTTTGCAGCTGGCAGTGTATTATGGGAGAAATGATTTTAAAAGTTTATCACTTGTTAAGACTGGTATGATGTGTCAAATGATTGTCTTGACTAAGTGGTGCTGAAAAGAAAGTATCTGGTTTAAATGTGGTGACTAATGGCTGGTCTTCTCTACTTTCTGTAGTCTTTGTTCTTTCTCTTGCTCATTTGCAGAGGGATTGGACTAGATGGCCTTTCAATGATTTCTATGATTCTTTCCTTAGCTGGTATATATTCTGCTTTTGATAAAAATAATACATTTCTTTTCACTGTTCAATATAAAYCTACCAAGAATGTTTTGCTGTTGATGTTTTTTGAAGAAGAATTCAAAGAGTTGCAGATATAGGCGTAGCTGAATAAGTCTTCAAGCTGTGCTTTCTTTGGAAAGCTGGATTTCACGGTGTGTACTTTTTCAAACAATATCACTAAATCATTGTGGTATTAATATTAGATAATGTAGCAGAGTTGAGTAGTAATGATGTTCCATGTGTCAGCTTTAGAAAGCTATTAATAACTGATATTTCAAGTACTTTATGATTTTGCATGTGGGGAAAAAAAGGATGAGCACATTGAAGATCATGTGTGTTGAGCTCACATTGAAAGTCATAGCTGTTGAGCTGTCTTGGCAGGAGAAACAAAAATCCTCCGAGCGGTTTCAAAGGAAGTACTTGCTAAAAGCACTGGCAGTTATCCTGAAAGTTGCTGGGCTCCGGAGGAGAGCCCATCCGAGCTGTGTTGTATTCGCTCTGCCATCCAGTGGTGTGAGAGGAAACTGAACAGGAGTCACACAATAACCTGTCCTGAGATTCCAACTTAGCACAAGAGATGCCAGGTGAAGGAAATGCATTCAAAGTTCACTGCATGGGTTGAGGTAAAACCGAATTTTTCTCAGGAAATTATGACGGGCAGTGAGGTTGTTTTTCCTGAGTTTCCTTTCCAGTCTCCCATCTCCTGTTAGAAGATGCAGGGAATGACAGTTCCCACAATTGATTGCATACAATTGCAGTAAAAGAGAATCTTTTGTTATCTGTTAATGGTGAAGAGAGATTTGATTTAATTTAAAGTAATGTTTGGGGCAAGAATAACTTAATTTGAGGTCTTAAATGCTTTACAGATCTTGTGAGAGGCTGACCAAATACTTCTCTTTAAATAGGCTTGTTTAGGTACTTTATTTTTGTATTCTCCCTCTGATACGTTTTTATTGACTGGGAGGGATAGTAAACAGATAATATAGTTATGCTGTTCTTGAGTTTAATTATACTTTTAACAATCTTTTTCTAATTTTGTTTCCTCTAGCTTTTTAGATGTTTTAATTAAAGTCAGGAACAGACACAATGATGTGGTTCCAACCATGGCGCAAGGGGTGATTGAATACAAGGAAAAATATGGCTTTGATCCATTTGTTAGCAGTAACATCCAGTATTTTCTAGATAGATTCTACACCAACCGCATCTCTTTCCGTATGCTTATTAACCAACACAGTAAGTAATTGCCTTTCTCCTCTTTGAACACTCATTAGTTATTGCTTGTAAACCTGAAGCTGTAGCTTTGTTTTGGGGCGGTTTTTTTCTTACTCCTGACTATTCTGTGCTAATTATGGTAAAAGATATACTGGCAACTGATTAATTTGGTACTTCACAATGATCAGAAATGAATCCAAAACACCAATGTGCTTTCTTTTAGAATTGTCAGTGTGGCTGTCACTTTTTAGTCTTGTTGGCTGAGATGGCTTGTGTAGTGATACATGAAGTATTTTTAGATAGTAGAGTAGCTGTATCTTTGTGCTCACAAAGCTTTCAACATAGTTTGTAGAGCTCATATTTATTTCATAATGAAATGCAAAGATGCCATGAATGTTGAATAGGTTATGCACTATATGTATTTTTATTGTTTTTTTCAGCAAGTTATCTAGACTTTCTTGTCTCCCCTTACTTCCTATTTTCTATTTATGGATAAATGCTGGAATTAGTCATCCTTTGTCATTAGGTTCTGTTTCATTTGTTGTTACTAATAAACTTACTTTTTTATATTCATATTACAGAGTGAAAGGAGTTACTTGCACAGCTCCTATTAACCAGTATGTGCAACCATGCAGAAAGTGATCTGTATGAAGTTAAGGACAGTCTTCTGATCTGTTCTAGTGTGTCTTGTGCCTTTTAGCTCTAGAGCTTTATTTTCTGCTCAGTATTCTGCTTTTCTGAGCTCTTAGAAATTGTTGTATGCTACAGATAATGTGGATGCTGGAGTAGAGTAGTGAGGTGTTTTGCTACAGGTTGTGTGTCTTCCAGTAACCTTTTGTGTGACTAACAAGTGCCTTGCTGTGTGTGTACAGATAACTTGAATGTGGCAAAGCATACAAAATGAGATAAATGTACAGCTTTTTCCTTACTTGTGCCTGGGCAGACAAATGACAGACATAAAACCAAGTTAAAAGGCTCTCATACAAGAGGTTTAGCAGTAGAGTATAAACATTGTCCTAATAGAATTCTTGGGCTGAGTGCTAGCATAATTTGCACTAATTCTAAAATATTATACTTAATTCATTGAACTGAACTAGCTTTTCCTATGGACCCTCTTATTTAACTGGTTGGAGCTTAAAACTGCTTGTAGATGCTTAAAGTTTAGTTAACCTTGTATAATGTCCCTGTGTTATTAGCAGTGTTAGTGGTCTGTCTGTGATGGCACATATTAATCTTGAAGCACTGAAGAAAAAGGTAATTGGAATGCAGATTGCAGAAACAAGTTTTTATGTAGGTTGCATTTCTGTTCCTACATTACTGGCAGAATGTTCCTCCAGGGCTGTTCTGCAGGACACAGTGCCCGGTGTAGGAGCTTGCCATGCCTGGGTTAGGAAAAGCTTTCAGATCTAGTTCTTTGCTCACCTTATACTGCTCTTGCTTCGTGTCAGAGCTCACTAACTTGCTAAAATAGCAGAAAATCACTCCTGAAATACAGTATAAAACCTTTCTACTTCTTTGAGAGTCTTCTTTAAACTCTTGGTGAGGGGTCTGGTGAGTACCAGACCCTTGTGCAAAGAGGGAGTGGGGATCATACTGCTGAGATCCAGGGAGAAAGTCGAGTGAGTGAGTGAGACCTCTGTGCCAGCTGTGAAATGGCAGCTTAGGTGAGTGTAAAAGGCTTTTAATGATGCCTTACAGTTCTACAGTCCTTTATACTGTAATGTTTTCATTGTTGTGAGTGCTTCTGTTCTGACATAATGGTATGAATGAAGTGTTTTACATTTTAATTTTATCTAATTTTTGATAGTCCACTTTGAAATGTAGGTTTTCACTTTAAGCCTCCCACATCACAAATTCTGTTTTAACTAGTCTTAACTATAAAAACTGAAAAAAAAAAAAAGTGGGGGGGAGATGAGGATTTAGACAAGTAGTCTTCTTAAACAAGGATTCTGGCCGTTTGCTGGAGTATCATTTACAAAATGATGCAATATCCAGTAAGTCTCAGATACCATCAGATGTAAATTTGCTGGGCTGCCTCAAGTGTAATAAATAATTTACTACCATGTCTTTTTTTTTAGCACTTCTGTTTGGTGGRGATATTAATCCTGCTCATCCCAAACATATTGGAAGTATTGATCCTAATTGTGATGTGGCAGAGGTGGTTAAAGGTAAGATGAAGTAATATTTTTGTTGACTGAAATCCCCACAACTTAGAAAATTCAGAAATAAGTTATGGAGATACAAGAAACTGAAGGTGATTTAAATCCATTTCTTCCTTTTCTTATTTTAATAAATGAAACTTCTGTAGTTGCTCACAGTAAAGCCATGGTCTTATTGAGGCTTTCTAATGTCTTCCTTATTGAGAAGAGAGAAACTTTTGGTATGTTAACAGAACTAGGAAAACAATTTGATTTTAAATAGCTTTAATCTGTACTTTTAAATAACGGATGAAGTGTCTAAATGTTTTCTTAAACCTTAGGTGTTTTCTTCCTGAAATACTTAAAAGCAGGTTCTCGTTGTACTGCTTTTGTATCTCATGTTGGTACTACAGAAAACTGAGAGTAAGTGAAATTTCTGTTTTGTTTAGTTAAGCTTTTCAGTAAAATGCCCTAGGGGGTACAAATATCCCAGTGAAACTCCACATTCCTCTGTCATCTGATCATAGCACAGCCTGTTCTCTCTCCTACAGAAGGCATGGATGTGATGGTTGTACCCGAATGATCTGACACAGTCGCATTGGAAGTCCTGGTTGCTTTATGTTGTGAATGTTTACATGCTTTCAGAATGTTAGTAAGTAGGCATGAGGCAATGCTGGCTGCCTCAAGAACTCCTTCATGGGAGGTCGACACTGGGTGTATCCATTTGCAAATACAGGTCTTGCTGTAGGAGAGAACTCCAGGCTCTATCCGTCTCTGTTGTCTGTACAGCTGCAAAGGGGAAAAGAATGTGTTTCTCACGTTCACTTTCAGCCTTTGGTGAAGTGAGAGGGAAACCTTTCTTATCTCAGTTTGACCTGCATGGTAGCTCACTTTGTAATGCTTTTTACAGCTCTCTTACAGCTTTATCTAGCTCTTTTTGACTCCTAAGGTGGCCTTTTTCAGCAGCTTTTTTTTCTTTTGATTGATTTTATTCCACTTTGGCCTCAACATTGTATGTGTTACAGCCATGTTTATTTAGATTTTTCTTGTCGTAGCAATATTTGAATCAATTTTGATCATCAGATTCATAGTTGCTGCCTTGGACAGGGGAGTGCATAGTGTCAGAAGGTGCTAAGTCCAGTTTTCAATCAAGTAGCTACAATAGATCTTACACAACACTGACAAAACAAGGGTGTCGCAGCAAAGAGTGTCCAGTGTTGCCTTTCAAAGAAACAAAATGTCCTTAAAGATGGGGCTCTCTAGAATCAAGGTGATTGAGGCCATTCCTTGTAGAATTGGTGGAGGGGTTAATTTATGTTCTGTGTGCTGTGCTAGCTCCAAAATGTTCTGGTTCACAGGCAGCATTCTGAGCAATTTGTCAGTTAAGACATTGATTTTGGTACTGCATATGGCAGCTACAAGCCCTGTATGCCCTTCAAACATTGAAGAAATTATTTAAACAGCCACTTCCTGCTTCAAGCAGCTACACCAAGTGTTGTATCTGCTGCCTGATGTGGCTCTCTCTGTCTCACTGACTGTCCTGCAAGTAAGACTTTTGAGCTGACAGCAAATTCGTGCTTGTTCCTGGAGCCAGGGTTTTAGGTGTACCAATAGATCCCTCACTCTTGTTGCTACTTAATCTCCATCCACACCATGAAGCATGCCTTGAACTTCATTGTCTCTTTCACAGTCTTAGGACTCTGCCAAAGAGTTGGCTTTTAGAGAAAGATGAAATGTAAGACTGCACTCTGACTGTTTGACCCAGGTTTTCTAAGAAACGACGAAGAAATCTTCCAAATATAGAATCACCAAATGGGTCAGGTTGGAAGGGAGCACAGTGGATCATGTGGTACAACCTCCCTGCTGATCCCAGAGCACATGGCACAGGATTGTGTCCAGATGTTTCTTRAATATCTTCAGTGAGTGAGACTCCACATCCTCTCTGGGCAATCTGTTCCTGTGATCAGTCACTGCACAGGAAAGAAGTTCTTCCTGATGTTCAGGTGGAACTTTCTGTGCATGAGTTTCTGCCTCTTGTCTTATTGCTTGGCATCACCAAGAAGAGCCTCCAAAAGGCTCCATCCTCTTGGCACCTCTTCCTCAGATATTCATAGGCACTGATGAGGCTCCCTCTCAGTTGTCTCTTCYTGAGACTGAACAGGCTCTACTCCCTCAGTCTCTCCTCATAAGAGAGGTGCTCCAGTCCCTTAATAATATATATTGCCCTCCACTGGGCCTGCTCTAGGAGCTCCATGTCTGTCTTGTCCTGAGGAGCCCAGAATTAGACACAGCACTCCAGATACACCTCACTGGGGCTGAGTAGAGGGATAGGATCACCTCCCTCAACCTACTGGCAATGCTCTCCCTAATGCACCCCAGGATCCCATTGCCCTTCTTGGCCCCCAGGGCACAGCTGGCTCATGCATGGCTTGTTGTCCACCAGGACCCCCAGGTCCTTCTCCTCAGAGCTGCTTTCCAGCAGGTTGGACCCCAGCCTGTGCTGGTGCCTGGGGTTGTCCTTCCCCAGGTGCAGGACCCTGCGTTTGCCTTTGCTGAATTCCAGGCAGTTCCTCTCTGCCCGTCTCTCCAGCCTGTCGAGGTCCCTCTGAAGGGCTGCACAGCTCTCGGGGGTATTGGCCACTCCTCCCAGCTTTGTGTTGTCAGTGAACTCCCTGAGGAGGCACCTGCCCCTTCATCCAAGTTGGTGATGAATAAGTTAAACAATACTGGGCCCAGTATTGAACCTTGAGGGATATCACTAGTGACAAAGGGTGACTTAAACTTTCTTGCTGTATTTCAACAATACATAAAGCCTGATTTGGTTTATGGAGAGGTATTTGCAGAGAGGGGTCTTTTTGGTTCGATAAAAAAGAATGAAGAATCTCAAAGATTTCAGCTTTTCCTCCCAAAGATGTTGAAAATTAGGTATTATAAACAGTATTGTGTTTGGACAACCTGAATTTATGGCTGCAATGTCATCCTTTTTTTATTTGAGATTGAAAGAACAAGTATTAAATTGTGATCAGGAAATAAAAAATAAGTAGATTTTATGGTCAGCCTAAGATATATCCTTCTGGTTTTCAAGCCCTGAACAAAGGTGAAAAATAGCTTAGCTTATCTCCAGTACTGTGCTTTTGTTAGGAGAGCTTTAAATAGAATTTGCCCTTTCCTGACAAATAGGCTACCAAGTGTTCAGAGAAAAAAGGATCAGATTGGATACCAGCTTCATGCTTGTAAACTAGTTCCCAAAATGAGTGTTCTGTTTGTAATCTTGCACAGAGGGGATGAGCACTGCTGTTTGTATCTAGAAGATTTTGATAAATCGGTGTTCTCTTGTTTTATAGATGCTTATGAAACAGCTAAGATGCTATGTGAACAGTACTATACAGTGGCACCTGATCTGGAAGTGGAAGAATTTAATGGTAATTATGAAATTAATATAATTGATGTATAGAAGAAAATGCATTTCTGATAACTGTCACTTCTAGTTTTGTTAATTAATTGTAAGCTATAATTTGAACTCTGCAGTTCTGTATGTAGTTACTTTTCTTCTAATTTGTCTACATGGGCACCTGAACTATAGTTTATCATCACAGTATGTACTTCTTTGTGCTGAATGCAGAGTTCTATCTGCTGAATTCATTGTCACTTCAAAGAAAATAAACCAAGAATCCTCATAACTGGGAAGGAAACATGCCTGCCTTCTGATCTTCTAATAGAACTGAAACTTGTTTCATTCTGAAGTATGTTTATAAACTGAAGAATTCCACTGGCATTCTCTACACAGTGGAGTGACACAGCTCTTCTGTGTCAGATGGCAAAATTGGAATTTTGTTTAGATAGTCTATGCTTTAAATCCTGTCGTAAACTTCTCACGTGAAAATCTGTTTCAAGTTGATCACAAAGCTGAAAATTGGATGATGCAAAACTGATGAGACAGGCCTGGTTAGTGTATTGGCTGCTTTTTGTTCATCATTTTATTGACAGAAGGGAGCTTATTTTTTTAAGGTAAAAAAAAATAAATTTCTTGAATGATCCTCTCCCAAATTTTGGACAGCTGCCAGACATAAGACTAAGATGTTTCCAAACTTCAGCAGAAGAATTGCAAGAGTCTCAGAAATAGGTAACACTTAATGGAGAGTGTGATACATGGAACATGTGTTGCTCAAAGTATTGTTGAGTAGTGTAGAAATATTTCTCTACACAAAGTGATACTGTCAAATATGATGCATTACTGCCCCTCTCTCCCAAAACCAAAGGACCCAACCTTCCCCTTTCAAACTGAGTGATTCTAGAGATAAAAGTATGGAGTGTTGCAGCAGAGGAATCAATGCAAAATTCATCTGAAGGGCTAAGTTAAAAGATCCAACAATAGAGAAAACAAGTTTCTGGATCTCGAGGAAAAAAAAGTGAATAAAGAATTACTTGTTTCCTATAAACCAACTTATTATCAACATGAGGAAAGCAAATTTGCAAATTATCTCACTAAGATTGTCACTCTAAGGGTGCAAATTGTCACTCTAAGAGTAACAATAACTCATTTTCTGTCTGTACCTGTGCCTCAAACAAGTGTGAGTCAGTTTGCCTTGATTTTGGTGAAGCGTAAGGGAATTGGAGTATGGACTGGCAAAATTAACAGAATAAAACATCAAGTTGCCTTCCAGAGCATTGTTTTGGTCTTCTCCCTTTCCTAGGAGTTTTCACTGCTGTGTGACTGATATTATTACCAGCCCCCAGTGAGAAGGGGATGAATGTGACTACAGTCATGTTCTTTGTGCATATTTATATCTTCCTGCAATTTATGAAGCAGACATTTAGAGATTTCCCTTCAGTCTGACTAGTTGTGACTGCATAATTTAATGCCAGTAGATACTTGAATTTTCAGGGATGACTTCATCTTCAGCACCAAAACTATCCTGGAATGTATTAAATGCTGCTGTATTATTTCCTGCCAAATCAAGGAGCACTCTGGCATTAGAGCTGTGCCAAGCCATACACCTCTGCTGAAACACTTACAGTGGGACAACAGTGGACAAGCAATTCAGTCATGGTTTGAAATATGGAAGCTGTGATATCGTTTGAAGAATATTTGAAAATTTTACAAATACTTACGTTTTGTATGTTTTAATGAAGGGAAAATACATAAGTTTTGTAATACTTAAACAGTGGGGTTTTCTTTAAGAATCTTTTTGTGCAGCAAATATGCTTGAATAGTATGTGAGCATGTGAAAGTTTCTCACTTAAGCAGGAAAGTTCTGCTGACTGGATGTATTTGAAAATCATCATTAGAATGTGTTATTTCAAGTGACAGCAGTAACTAAAATTTATGTTTTTACTCTTTGGAACTAATTTTGCACTGGGAAAATTAGAACATGCTTACTTACTTGTCTTTGCCTACGTGTTCCTGTTATTCCTGTAAAGAGCAATGCTACAAAATATTGTTTTGAAGAAAAATTATTTACATTTTTATTTCTTTTTGGTTTTTTAGCTAAAGCTCCAAACAAGCCTATTCAAGTAGTCTATGTACCTTCTCATTTGTTTCATATGTTATTTGAATTATTCAAGGTAGGTTGCACTTGTTAATATTTGGAAGGGTTTTATGAACCTATTACTGTTGAAATTGAAATTCCTTTSAGCTACAGCTCTTAAATGTAACTTCAGTTTTCCTTTCTTTAGCTTATTCTTAARTTTCAGACACTCTTCACTTGTTTACAAGCCAGACTTAAAATCCTCTCTTGTGACCTTGTGTACTTAAAAAAAAGTCTGGTTTCCCAATTCTCATGTTGTGCTTTTGCAGCTTTTTTGATTAACTTAAAACACTCGTGATAGTCTGTTTTTGCAGTGATGGAATGTTCATAACGTTGTAGTTTTCATGAGCTTGCTTCTTTATTGTATATTTGAGGACTGGTTAGGATCAGTGTCTTTAATGTGGAAACAGCCCCTGTGTCTTTGAATAGTGTAAATTACATGCTTTGTTATGGTTTTACTCATGTTTTCTGAATAACTGGAACAACAGTGAAAATGGAACATGTGGGAGCTGTTTTATGGTTTGAAAGAAGAGAGGAGGTCTCTAAATGGTGAATTTGAACACTAGAGATTGGGGGGCGAAAAAAGAAGTCTTGCTTTCCGTTCTCTGATTATATCAAATAAATAAAAGTTATCTATAACGAGTTGTAATGTAAAAATTTAACTGGGCAATTCATTGACTTGACACACTTGAATTTGTGTTAAATACAGCCTTTCCTATCTTGTACACAACTGTAAGACAAAGTATCTTGATGCAAGAAAATAAATGCAAGTTCTAACTTGTCACAAAAAGTATATATGGCGAAGTTAGAATCAAAGAGAATGTATTTTCTTTTATCTTCAGAATTCAATGAGAGCTACAGTGGAATTGCATGAAGGTAAGAAAGAAGCCTATCCATCAATCAAAACCTTAGTCACTCTGGGGAAAGAAGATCTATCTATTAAGGTAAATGTCTAAAAATAATATGTAGCTTACAAACCTGCTAGGTTTAGAGTAGTATGACTTGTAATTTGGAAAGCAAATGAATTACTGTATCACCTGCTTCATATTCATTAGAATAGAATATTTTCAGTTGGGAAGGACCTACAAGGAGTATCTTGTTAAACAGCCTGACCACTTCAGGGCTGACCAAATGTCAAAGCGAGTTGTTAAGGGCATTGTCCAAATGCCTCTTGGTCACTGACAGACTTGAGGCATCTGCCACTTCTCTAGGAAGCCTGTTTAACTCTTTGACCACCCTTTCCATAAAGAAATGCTTCCTAATGTCTAGTCTAAACCTCCCCTGATGATGCAGCTTTGACCTGTTCCCACATATCCCATCATTGGATCCCAGGGTGATGAGATCAGCACCTCCCTCTCCACTTCCCCTCCTCAGGAAGCTATAGGAAGCAGCGAGGTCACTCTCAGCCTCCTTTACTCCAAACCAGACAGCCCCAAAGTCCCCAGCTGCTTCTTTAATATCTCTAAAGTAATTTAGATAATGCTGCTTGAGTTTTTGTGGAGTTTTTTCAGAACCTAATGTTTAAAACTCTTAAATTTTCATTCCTTAGATAAGTGACCAAGGTGGAGGTGTACCTCTAAGAAAAATAGACAGATTGTTTAACTACATGTACTCAACAGCACCCAGGCCCAGTCTGGAGCCCTCGAGGGCTGTGCCTTTGGTAAGCAATTGTGATATGTATTTAAATGCCCCTTTGCACTACTCTGGTTTTACATTTCCTTCACTGCAGTCTACTGGGTCAGGTTTTCCATTGAAGAAATGGTTTATTATTAGCAAGTCTGTCCAGGTAGAACAGGAGAAAATAGGTTCTGTTATCATCACTCAGTGTGTGGAGTAGAAAATTACTTTTCTTTGTCTTGACATTACGTTCTTGGAAAGAAGCCTAAAAAAACTGCATATGCACAGTATTTTCACAGGTTAATGGGCAAGATCCTTAGTGCTGTATTACTGAGAAGGTGGATAACCTAATGAGCTGCTCCTCAGTGTGTGACTTACTGTTTATCTAAGTTGCCTGTCATGAATGTATTGAAAAGGTGAGCCACACTGTCAGAATTACAGCACTTGAGAAAYACCTCCTGGCAATGTAGAAGCCTATATTGAAGCTTGAAAATAATTTTTGTGTAGGTTATGGACTGTAAAAGCACATTTAAAAAATATTCCCAAACCTGCATGTGGTATGAACACTTTTGATACATTCCTGTTTAATTGGAAATGTCTCATGTGATATTCTCTTCTGAGATGCATCAGGGCCAGATTTCAAACATAAAAAAATTCCTCATAGTTTTTTCTAGACAGGGGAATTACTTCAGTGTTGAATGTGTAGATTCTTTTAGCAAGCATGATTTTTAAAAATTATTATTAAATGTTATTTCTAAATTGTTTTATTAAATTACATATTGGCTCGTGGTAAAACTTATATAACTACTGTTCTGCTTTACTGGCTTTCAGTAAGTGGATTAATTAATACAGATTCTATATTTTGCCTCTTCTCATCTCTGTCCTCTGTTGTTTCTGATGCAATCCTTTAAGTGTGTGGAGAAGTTGATTCTCTGAGAAATTTCCTTTCCCTGCTTAGGAGCATTCTCATCTAGCATGTTCCTAAGTGATATTTTTTCTCCCCTTCTGATACTTCTGTGCTTCAAGTGCCTTCAGACAGATAATAGAATGTGGAACAGAGTATGGAATCATCAAATCATTAAGTATGATCCCAAGATCGTTGAGTCCAGCCTTTGACCAGACACCACCATGTGAATTAAACCATAGCTCTGAGTGCCATGTCCAGTCATTTCCTGAACGCCTCCAGGGATGGTGACTCCAGTAGGTCCCTGGCCAGTTTCAATTCTTGACAATCCTTTCAGTGAAAAAATTCTTCCTGATGTCCAACCTGAACCACTCTGGCACAGCTTGAGGCTCTTCCCTCTTGTCCATGTGACTATTTTGGATATAAAATAATTAAYGGGAAACTGAGGGTAAAATGAGTTCAGAGTGACTTAGAGGTAATAAATTTCCTTTTAGATCATGTGCAGAAAGTCTTTATGGTGCTGTCTTGGTCCACAGTTGGTACCATTGTGTCACTGTTTTACCTGTTTGCCACCGCAGGAGGTGTGAAACCCAGTTCTGTGTCTGCATTGACTTGATACTGATCCTTCACACCTCCTACCTCTGTAACACATCTCAGTAATACGTTTCAAACTTCTGCTTTTTCATATAAAATCTTGAATGTGATGAATGATAGAGAACAGGCCTTAATTCAAATATAAGCTTTTTTCTTTGTCACAAATGGTAGAATCTCTCTTGATGCATAATCTGCCTTTGTTCTGTCTCACTTTTGATCAGCAATTTACTGTATCARTCTACAAGGATTTCCTGAAACTTGTTCTCAGGATAAACTTAGACCTTGATTACTGGTTGTATTCACTATTAAACTGTCTCTGCCTTTGTAGCTCTGATTGTAAAATGTGTTCATCTTAGGATTGACACTATTCTTTTTTTCTTTTTTCAATGCATCTTTAGCAATGCATTGCTATGTTTACTTCCTCATCTTCAAAACTGCTTACTTTGCTTCTGTGGCGTTTTTACTTGGTATTCTTCTACTGTATCCCATTTTCAGGCCTTATTTTCCTTTCCCAGTCTATGTTACTGTAGTCAGACCTACAAAGGATTCCTCTCTCTTGTGAATCTGGCAGCTTTTGAGTGAGTCTGACCAACACCTGTGCATGACTGAATGTTGAGAAAAGATGTTCAGCTCTGTTACTTATATGTGTATGCAGAAAGACAAAGGTCACAAACTGTGAGTCTGTGGCATATCTTGCCACTAAGAGGAACAAGGACTAGCAGTGGAGTTTGACATGTTATGTATTATGGCCCAGATCCAGTAATAAAAACAATTATGCTATACTTTGTATGTCAGTTTGGAAATAAAAATCCCTCAGTGGAAAGGTTCCACATAAATCCTTCTTGAAGTCTATACAGAAGGAGTTTCTTTATTGCTTAGTGCCAAAGACCAAACCACTTAAGAATTACAGTGCTCCAGGAGGTAGGTAGGTCTGTGCTTTTGTCATTCTTGACTTAGGTAATATTCCAGACTAAACTGTGGTGCAGTGTAAATAGACATATTTTTCCGTTCTAACACTCTTTCCCTTTGTATGATCCCGTCAAGTTTATGAAACATTCATGGAATTGGGCAGTGGAAGAGAGGTATCTTTCTGTTGATTGGGGAAAATTTTCGCTCCCTGTCATTGCAAATGCTGTTTAAAAACTGCTGAAAAACCTTGTTACCTTGGCAGCATTCAGATTCTGGCAGGTTCTTAGGTTCATCTCCACTGCTGTACACATAGAATACACGTTAAAAACACATGGTCATGTTTAATGATAGTAGGTTTTCTTAGAGAATTTAATGGTTCTCTCTGACAGCATTTGTTTATAGTGGGAGAAACTATAGTGGCTTAAATTAGTTTTAATTTAAACCTGTAGATGCCAGTAACACAGAAATGTAATAACTTCATATTTGTTTAATGCATACCATAATATTTAATGATAAATTTGCTCTAAGAAGCTTTCCTTTCTCAAGGCAGATGTACCACCATGGACTATTCTGTCCTCTAGGTCAAGCACAGACCTGTGTAGTAATCACCTCTTGTTAATTGTCTTTTGCAAAATAGACCTTTGCAAGGCCTTGATTTAACAAGGTGCTCATCTGAGATCTCTTGTTTTCATATTTCTTGTAAGTTATCTGGTGTGGAAAATACCCTAAAGGCAGTGCACGCAAGAGACTGACAGGAAATTTTTGAAAGAGGGCTCTATGAAATAATTACGTTGGCTAGCACAGAGCATAAAGGAACAGGAGGCAAACAGAAGTTGGGTTTTAAGGAAGGGTAATTCTGGTGTGAGGAAAGTATAATGTGTTTTTCAGTATTGTTTGGTACTGCTCTTTACTTGAGCAGGTCCTTGGGGTATGTACTGTCCACAAGTTGCCTTTTGGTTGCTGTGCTTTGTAATTTCTGTAATGTATTTATTGTTCAGTCTCCAGAAAAGTCAGCTTTTGGCATTTACTTTTTTTTTGTTCTTTCTAGGACAGTCAAAGCAATTTTTTAGAGGTTAAGAAAGAAATTTATCTAGTTTCAAGACCAGATGTCTGAGAGTGATGCATATATCTTTAATGGGAGATTAAATTTCTCTTTGATAAATTTAAAACATAATGTCGGGGAAAGTGCAGCTAAGCAACCATTTTAACTCTGGAAATGGACACTAATAACTATGACAAGCAATGTGAAAAGGGCATCTTTGGCATTTCTGTTTCTCATTTTGCTCAGAACTGAGTGAGCAACTCTAAACAAATCTAATACTAAATTTAGACTTCTGTAAAAACAAGGCAAAGAGTTGAAAAGATATTGTAGAGGTAGTAGACAACAGCAAGAGAATTTGTGATGGATACTGTAGTACATATTCTTTAATGTTCGCCTTTTCCTGCATTTAGCTGTGTATAATGCTTGCAAGTCCTTCTTCTTAGCCTTCTCTTTTTTGTACCATTTTAGGGCTTTGTTTTTAAGATTCAGGGTATGTTTATCACTTATCTGTCAGGTTGCTTTTGTAGAAATACTATTGTGGAATGAATTGGTTGGTTTTCTGAAAGGTTCAGGTGTCTAGTTCTTGTAGTCCACTCTTACTACAGTGCCTGGTGTATCTTCTTTTTCCAAATGCTTGTGTGTTTGGAATAATTCCTTTATTGCACTGGATAGTGCTGAAAAATGCAGGGGGGCTTTGGGTGCATAACCAACCACCGTGATTCTCGGCACATACCCAGTCATCTGAAAGAGTCCTTGTGTAGAGCAAAATCTTACTCCCTTGATGCAGTGAGAGAGACTTTGAGGGTTTTTTAATTATTTTTCTGAAAGAAAACGRTTGGAAAAGGTGCCAAGTGATTGATCTTGTTGCAGCTATGGTTTTGAATATTCGTTTTGTAAATTTAAAATCTAAACKTTGTACCCATCAAGTCTATTATGCTTTGAAAATTGTGTGGACCGTACTGCGTCTCAGTCCTCAGGAATTCATTCAGTGGTGTGAAATCYTGATCTTCTGTTGAACAGTGAGAGTTATTTGCCTTGTATTCCTCTGTGTATTCCTCTGCAGCACTCTGCTGATCTCTGGCACTGTGGCATCAGCACTCACTTAATAGTGTGACCTAGATGAAGTAGACAGAGTTCTCCCCGGCTTTCTTGTGTAGTCCCCTAAGTGTGGAGACATTTGAGAATATGTAATAGGTTAACCTGAGGGAAGACCCCAGGTTCCCAATAAGAATTCTTTAGAGGAATAAGGATGGCAGAAAACAGGCTGCAAGCTTGAAATATGGTAAAATAGTTTTATTCACTACTCAGAAAGAATAATAATATTAAGACAATACATAAAGATACATTTCCCTTCTCCCAAAACCCAACAATCTCACCTTGTACTGAACGCACGAACTTAAAACAAAACATGGGATTTTTAAGGGTTCTTCTTAATACAAAAACAAAGCCTCTCTCTCTTCTGCTGCAGCCTGTTCCTCTCTCAAGAAACTGTCATGGGGGGTATTATTTAAGGATAAGATGAGTTATTTCCAATCTAAAGGTAAAAGGTCCTTCTCTTCAATGTCCACAATTATCCTGGCATCTTCGCATTTCCAATGGGCCACTGCTCCCGCGGTGTGGGAATAAAACTCTCCATCCCCCCGAATATGTTTCATGGCTTATAGAAGAATAGTTCAATTGCATTTAAAGCTCATTAAGGCTTGCAGAAGAAAAGTTTCAGCTATAGTCTTTTCCCCTCTGATTCCAGGGTGCCGCCATAGTAAATTCCCGACCGCGTGGTCCCGCCATGTTGTCTTCTCTGTGCACCCAGGTCCTCTCTCTCTCTTTCTCTCTCTCTTCTGCTTGGAAGAAAGGCTAGGATCTCATAGTATATACCTGAAGAATCTTGACCTTAGAAAGTCCTCATTATCTCTCTTTCTCTCTCAGTGTGCAGTCTCYGATGCGGTGTTTTCCGCAGCATAGTAGGTCTCAGTTCGAAATGAACCCGCACCTCCAAAAGTGGCGCGTGGTCCCGCCGGGGTCTAGGGACCACCGGCACGATGCTGCCACCGCCCAATGCGCATTTCCTGCCACCCCTCAGGGAGGTGGCAGGGCCAGGCAGGTGAGCTGCAGAGGGGCCGGARCCCCCCGGGGGAGCTGCAACCCTCTCCCTCTAGTTCAGAGCTGACAGCTAAGATGGAGAACACTCGGCGTCACTTCCTTCTTCTTGCCCCCCAATACGCAAATTTCACTTTGCAAATACAACTGTTCATTGGTCCAAAACTTCATCCAAGGACAACCCATAACAGAAGAGAAAACATGCTGATTTTTACCAAAGAAAGAATGCAATACTGTTGCAATGGTCATCACAGCGAGGAAGCTGTGTAGGGTATTGGTTTGCTTTGGTGGTTAGAGGCAGCGTGTATGATATGCTGCACCTACCTGCCTCTGAGAAAATGCAAAATGGACGAGGGAGTTCTAACAAAGGACTTGGATATTTTTCCCTTATTTGTACTTTAACTAAAAGGTAATGCATAGCAAAAACGGGGATTGCTCCAAGGCTGAATACAGATTTATGGTGTAAGCTGAGTAATAAAGGAAAGCTTGAAAAAGAATTTTATACAAATCTAGTATTTAGGTATTCCCTGTTTTATAAATTAATGCAGTGAAGTGTTGCATTTTTTTTTTAACTTTTCATCATGTTTCTCCTTTTGTTCTCTTGTTTTTGCAGGCTGGGTTTGGCTATGGATTGCCAATTTCTCGTCTGTACGCGAGGTACTTTCAAGGTGACCTTAAACTCTACTCAATGGAAGGCGTGGGTTCAGATGCTGTTATTTATTTGAAGGTATGAATTTGACCCTTTTATAAACTGGTAATGCAGTGCAGGTTGTTTGTAGCAGGTTCTTTTCATTCTTCAGCTTGTTTTCAAATTTGTTTTTCCTGTCTTTAACACTTTTATCTAAATCAGTTGCACAGAATCCTAAAACCCAGGATTATATATATTAACCTGGCACTGATACTGGTTAGTTTGCTTTGATTTTTTTTAAGTCCCTGCGTTGCATTGTTGCATCTTGTTAATCCATCATAAGTTGTGAATTTTCCAAGAACTGTGTGATGAGAGATAATTTTGGTTAATGCTTTTTGATTCTAAGTTTTGGCCACAATAGAAATGAGAAGACAGTTGATTAACTTCTGACTMGTAAATATGTTCTATTCTATGCAGACTGTATTGATCCTGTTGTCATTTTTTGGGAGAGCCTAGGCTGYGCAGGGGCTAAAGGTTGAAACTGCTTGAATTCCATCAGGGAATTAAAAAGACTATAGTTTATAGCTTGTGTAGGTCATTGAACTTAGCATTGCCACTGTACCTTGCTGCATGTAGCAAGTGAGTTGTGGAATCGTGTGCTAGCCTCTGCTGCTGATGGGTTTAATCCTCTGCATGTGTGTGTGGATGAAAAAGGTCTGGTGTTTCTCAGAGGAAGAAGGTCTGCCAAGGGACTGAACTGGGTCAGCCCTCACAGATCTGTGCTGACAGAGTCTGTGTGTTGGGGAAGTGAAATGTTGGAGGAGCTGTCTGCTCTGTGTCGGTGACAAATCTCCCTAAAATGTTTTTGACCAAAAATGGTTTTTTTGCTATCTCTATAGACACCACTCCCTGGAAAGAAGGGAAATATTTTTCAATGGTATTATTTTCTTTTAACTTTTACTAGGACTTTGAGTATAACTAGAGCTATTAGTCACAGATAAAGTGTTTTCAAAATAGTGCCGTGACATGTAGCACTGGGATAATTGTGACACTTGTTGGGTACAGAAGTTGTAACTGTAGCACCCCCCAGAGTATCACCTTGCTTTTGTATCTCCAATGATGCCTAACTCTTGCTTTTGTTTTTCCATAGGCTCTTTCAAGTGAATCATTTGAAAGACTTCCTGTTTTTAATAAGTCAGCATGGCGACACTACAAGACCACACCTGAAGCAGATGACTGGAGCAATCCTAGCAGTGAACCAAGGGATGCTTCTAAATATAAAGCTAATCGATAATTTGCCACCTTTTGTCTCTGCTGGAGATGACCTCTGCATTCAGTATAAAGTCTCTGCTTTGTTCCAAAATCCTTCAAACCACAGTAGCTAATTACTTCCAAACAAAGACCTAATCAGGGCGTTGAAAAATACTAAGAACAAAGTGATGATTGGGACTTTAAGGAAGGCACTAAGCACGTTTGGTCTGTGAATCCTGTGTACTTCACCAGAATATGCTTGGTTGCTTCAGTCATGCATTGACAAAAGGGATCGCACTGTGATTGCACTTAGGAATACAATGTTGTAACAAAAAGATACTATTTGAAGTGGCCAATTCTTACTCCAATGTAAGGATTGGTAAAATGTGCAGAATCCCTTAAAGTGGTGAATAGTATCTTGCACAGCAATATGGTATAAGAGAAAAATTCTAACATAGTTAAACATGTGCTTTGAAAATCCACTGTTTGCAGCATTTTGTATTGCACAGTATCACCTGTAAGAGAAAATCCCTTTGAGCTCTTCAGATCTTACATCTAATGAGTTTATAAATGCATAGTTCTAAAAAGGGTTGTGCAGCTTTAAACTGATGCTTTCCCCAAATTCCCAAACCCATTTGTCATGTGCATACAAAAGTTATGTTGTTATAAGACATTAGGACTTCCACTTCTTGGTATGCACCTTAATGACTTTCTTGACACACAGACACAGAAATGCATTTCTGTGCATTTTTCCTTGTTTTGAGGAAAGCTCCTAAGCAGTTAGATCATCTCTCTGTACAAGAAATTCTGTCAATACAGGGGCAGGGGGTAATTAATTTCTTATTTGCCTATCATTTTAGGGGAACTGGGTAGGGGAGAGAAATGCCGACAGGCCAGACAGCCAGTCATACAAATGAATTTGCCTTAAGAGTGTTGGTTGCTTGAAACCTGATTAGTTTAAAACCTGTAAATAGTTTGCAAAGTTATTTATACATTCAATGTCTGACTATAGTCTGGTAATCTGAATTTGTAGTGTATATAAAGATGTTGTACACCAGCTTTTGGAACGTGTCATTGGTCTGAATACATGAAACTGGAAATGCAGTAGAAATGGGAGGCACAAAATGTGGTCGGTACCTGATTTAAGGAAAAAAAATCAAAGAGAAAAAGAAAAATCCAAGTATTTTCCCCTTAAATTTATCATAAGGGTCGTTGCTGGCTATTAGAAAACTGGTCTTCACAAAGTCTTTGCCAAATGCTGTTTCTGATACTATGGCCTTCCAGAAAAACCTGTGAAATATAGAAGTTCTGGTGATACACCAGCTGTGGCAATAAAGTAGAGGAGTTGTAAGCAGCTCTGATGCACCCTCAATTTCTCTTAGGTGTTTTGATATTTTTTGGAAAGATAATAGAGATTTTAGCATGGAAAAATGAAACTTGTTTACTAAAATTGTGGGAGAACTGTCCCTTTTGTCCTCCCAATATTTATTTTTATAAAGAAGTGGTTTATTAGGTAAACAGGGAAATGCTGAGAAATTCCTAGGTGTTTTAAAAAACGAAAAAAATCTTAGTTTGACTTAACAATAGTACTTTGCACTTCATAGCACATTTGCTTTGAGCAATAAACTCCATAGAGCCCCATTTCTGAGGAGCTGGAAGTTCTTGCCTTGCAAATTTCAAGCGTTTCCTGTTGCAGTGAGTTCCAGAACTTGTGAGCAGTGAATGAGCTCTCAGGGCTCGAGGTCCTGTGGGTGTTCCTGCACTGTGGATCAGGTGCCTCTGGGAGCACGAGGCCCATGTCTCCGTGGGCTGCTGCCCTTCCCTCTGGATCAGGTGGCACCAAGGCAGCTGCTGAAGGCTCCCTCCCGGTCAGCTGGGCAGTGCTGCCCTGGGAGCCCCCTTTGCCAGCAGGCAGGAAGAAGGGAGTGTGCTGATCGGGCCGTCCTGTTCCCAAACCGGACTTGTTTTGCCCTGGCCAGGGAATCTGGGCAGGGCACGGTGAGGGTGTGACACGTGTGGCCTCCAGGGCCGTAACTTCCCAGCGCTGCAGGCACTGCTGCAGAGAAGGCAAGTTGCTATTCAAGCAATACAGCTGTGCTGCTGGGGTGAAACCAGGGGAATGGTTTGACTGAAACACTGGTTGGAAGTCACATCTACTAAAATTTAGTCACTTCTGCCCTCCCCTGTAACTTCTTACTGTTTTTAAAATTATTTCAAGTTGTCTATGTTTTCTAGTAATCACAGCAGAGAGTTTGCTGAAAGATAGAAATTTGTGATGAAACTAATATTTTCTCAGTTGCATGTGGCCAGTTTTTCCTAATACGTTACCCAAAACATTCCAAGGAATAAGATCGTTTATATAAGAAACTTGAGTTTCTGCTGCGTTAGAAATTGTATTTTGAAGTAGTAAATCCTGACCTTGTACTTCTTTTTGGCTGTCTCCTTACACATGGAGAGGGAACGACAGAAAAGGAAGAATGCAGGCATATTGAATTTGCATTCATGAAGTGAATGGAAAGCATGGAAGCCATGGGATGTAAACCATGGAAACTGAATGAAAGCTGAAGATACCATGGAGGGATGTTATGGTGTTATTAGTAATGTCACTTCTTGATCCACAAAAACAACTGGCTGACTTTCAGGACTGGAGTGCTCCAGTATTTGAAAATTGAACTCCCCTGAAATGGCACCCATTTCCAAGAACCCTGAGCTTGTACAAGCACCTCAAAGCAGGAAGGTGAAGCACAAGGAATGCATTTTCTTTCCATTCCCCAAGGTTTGTATGTGGGTGTTATGGTGAATTTGAGTGAGGAGCAACTTTTCTTCTCTCCAACCTTGTCTAGGCAGCCTGTGCTTTAGTGGTGATCCCGGGTGTGCCATCAATTGTTCTTCACTCACTGTCCTCATGCYGTGTTTCTACGTAGGGGTACTAGTCTGAAAACAGTCTTAGGAAGCAGCCGCAGACCTTCAATTGAGAGAGGGTTTTTCCATGGCTATGCCTGAAAAAGGAGCATGGGTGGGTTGTTAATATGGCTGGTTTAACTACAGATACTGATCTTTTCAGTTACTTCTCCCTTTCATTGGAGTCTCTTTATGTTTTAATATCTTGGGGCTGTTAATTGCAAACTTCCTGATGATACAAAAATACATTTCCTTTTTACGGTTTTCAGAGTTATGGCCTGCTGATATTGCAATCTGCTTGAGTTACAGGACACATAAATAGAAAAAAAATGTTTTCAGTGAAAATATTCCTTATCTATTGTGTTTAGTGATGAACAGAAACAAACTGAACAAGAGAAGTTTGCTACTCGATTCTTCCTGAGAATTTACAAACAACTTCTGTACATCATAGTGTAACAAATACTTTAATTTTTTGTCCATTGTGCATTTTTCTGGTGTATGTGTCTTGAATGTAATTTTATTAACTCCTTGCCTAGTTTAATATTAATAGATACAGAAGTCTCTCCAAATCACATAYGTATTTGTGCTCTCTGCTTTTCTAGGCTTTGTTTCAAGGCAACAAGGGGTCTTTCAGACTTCCACACTTGATGAGGAATATTCAGAAGATACTGAAATTTCTGATATTCTGAAGTATTCAGAATATACTGAACCTCTTAAAACTCAAGTGCACAGTCTTTTCCTATGTAATTGACTGTGATGACCTTGGAGAGCACAGAGAAAAGTCTTTGTCCTGCTGCAGTTTGTGCTACCTCTTGGGCGGTGTTTAAAGCCGGTCCATTGGCACATGCTTAAAGAATATGGATATTAATTGTAGTGTTCTTGGAAAACTCAGGCTACTTTTTGGCTCTGTAAGGCTACATTTGTTGCTGCRACTGGGTAGCATTCTTTTCTTTGTCCTCAGTAGCATTTGCTTTGAAACAGCTGTTTACTTTGTCCAAGAAGTGAGCAAGAGTGATCTTGTAGTGCAATCTCCTGTTCACCTCCACCCAGACATAGTATTTGGGGTGAAATCTTGACCTCATTGCCGTGGAAGAGGTTTCCTCCCTCACCTTTAATAGGCACTTCTAGATCTGTACGTGTGAGGTGCTGCAAAAGTGGTCTTGATTCATGAAAGTAATTTTGTAGAAAACAGCCTAAATGTTTATTGTTAGTATTTATGTTGAGGATAACCATGTCCCATTGTGCAATGTTCCCTTTCCTTGCTGGTTTCCTCAGCTGCCTTGGTTTCTGGTAGGTCTTCCTTTTTTCTTCCTGACACACGCGCAGCTGTCTATGAATTAACATATGTAAACGTGTTTCTTCCGAAGTTAAGAGAATATGATGGCACATGACAGAATGATATATTACTGAATTCAGAGGTGAGTTTGTTCACAAATGAGGAACATAGCTATAAATTGTGTAGTGACTTCAGGGCCGAGTCTTGCAAATACTTGCATAAGTAAACAGTGTATGAGAGGAATCCCACTTAAATGAATCTATTCTCAGGATCAGGACTTAGGCTGTTGACATTAATTTGAAACAATGAAGATTTGTGTAACTGAAATGGCTTTCAAATCAAAAATAAATAAGAAAATTTAAAGTTCACATGCTTTACTTGCAGTATTGTGTTGCCTTAAAAGTCTCAGAAATTAGCATAGAAAACTTGTTTGCTTCTTAAATCTGGAGGGGTTTTCATGTAGTACTAGAAGGATTGATTAGTCTATGATAATTCCAACATTGTCCTTCTGGTATTAATTGCTGTATTAATTTTTTTCCTTTGAATGGGATTCTGCCAAGAGGTGTTGGACACAGTCCTTTGAACCCCGTGCCCTCTGTAGCTCACACCAGACAGGCAGTTTCCAAGCAGTGCTCTGGATGCTCTCAGCTGTGCAGCAGGGATTGTCCCAGGGCCCAGCAGGCTGGCTACACCTGCCATCCCTGGTGGACTGTTCAAGCATGCTGACCCTGCACTGAGGGCGTGATTTTGTGATGTGGGTGGAAATGAAGTCACTTTGTTCCCAAGGTCAGCTATGGGACAGCTCTTCCTGGTGACCTGCTCTGTGTTGCACTTGGCATCCAGAGAGCAGCGGTCTCGTGGTGCCTCTCCTCTGAGGTGGCATCCTTTGAATCTACCAAACCTATAATGGAGGAGTGAGAAGGTAATTCTTCATTAGGTTATGGAGAACTTTTAAATTTATTTTTGAATCTTCTATCACTTGTGTTGGAAATGTTTCTAGTCCARTGCCTGTGTATTTGACTTGTGTATACCCTTTTTTTCCTTTTTTCTTTCCATGGCTGACAAATAAAATGATGTAAAAACTACATGCTGACATTTTTACGGGACTGATTTGGTTTCACACAGTATGGAGCTTAGTTTGTGATTTGGTAGCCCACGTTGACTTCTCACATGGCTACAGAGGGGCACCCTCAGAGCTCTACACTTGGGAACTCAAGAATAATTTTAGCATATGAACAGCTTTTGGGGTTGGGGTTTTTTCTGCTGTATAAATCTCCCTAAAGCTAATTCTCAGATTATTCTTGACAGCCAAAATATCTGTTATAAACTAACACCCAGGGCTTCTACCTTGAAATTTCTTCAGCTTTCCATAAAGTTTTGTATGCATTCATACGTTATTCAAGAAAATGAAAAAAACCCCCAAAGTTTCTTACCAAGCAATTGCAGAGCAAGAAACTGCTTGGGGACCCAGCTCACTTAGCTTTCTTATTAAGTAATAAATGAGGTTTGAGATGGCCAGAATTTTGCTAGAACGGAAATAATTTTCTTTCAGATGAAGAACTTATTTTAAAGCTTCAGCTGAGAAGAGATCTGTGTGTTGTGCTTTCTTACTGCTTATCATTTGCCATGGTGGGGTATTCACAGGAGCTGAGTAGTTAATTAAGTAGCTCAAAATTGCAAAATCTGTCAGCATGTACCACATATTTGGCAGTAGCTGCTTGTAGAAGATCAAGCAAACAGTGGCAGCAGCAGTATAATGAAGATTTATGGCTTTAGGACACAGGCTTATGTGGGAGAACAATTTGTAATAAGGGATCAGTTTCTTGTTATACAATTCCTGCCTTTTTTAGAGAGCTGTGGATTTATTCAGTTTTCAGCACAATATGAAGCTCTTGTGGCATGRAAGGGMCCTTAAAGCTCATTGTGGTCCACTCCCTGCCGTAGGCAGGGACACCTTCCACTAGACCAGGTTGCTCCAAGCCCCATTCAACCTGGCCTTTGACACTTCAGGGATGGGGCAGCCACAGCTTCTCTGGGGAACCTGTGCCAGGGCATTACCAATTCTCACAGGGAAGAATTTCTTCTTAATATCACATCTAAACYTACTCTCAGTTCAAGACCATTCCCTCTTGTCCTATCACTACATGCCCTGCATTCCTATCTATGGAATCAAAGCAGCACATTAAAAAAGGCTGATTAGAATGGGAAGGTGTCCCTGCCCATGGCAGGGGTTGGAATGGGATGAGCTTTAAGGGTGCTCCCAACCCAAACCACTCTGGGACTCTGTGACTTTATAAAAACATGCCCTGCTACAATAGAGAAATGCTCTACTCCTTGGCTCTGATGGAGCTCTTTGGTGCATAACTAATCCTGGCTGTGTTTTGTCTCTCCATTACTTACACTGTTGGATCAGTACAAGAGAACAGTGAGAAGGTGTGGAAGTTCCAGCATTACTTCCTGGTACAGGAATACTGCAGTTGCTTGACTATCCCCTTCCCTTTTGTCATCTTTGCCTAGATATTCATGGTGATGAGGAAATGCTTCAMGTGCTGCTGTAATAAAGCAAGCAAAGAGCCATCGATTTGTTGTGAGTTGGATTTTTCCTTCATGCCCAAAAGTCATCTCTGCAGCAGGTGGCCTAGAACACTTCCAGGGATGGGGCAGCCACAGGTCCTCTGGGCAGCCTGTGCCAGTGCCTCACCCCCATCACAGGGAAGATGGACCCTTAGAGGTGCTTTGCATGCAGGTGTTTCTTTTGCTTCCACTTGTAGCAGTTAGTATCTCTGCTACTCCAGCAAGATGCCATGTGCTGGATTGGCTGCTACAAAGAGCTTCTGGAGCCCAAGAGTTGCAACAGGGCATCCAGTTACCTGAGCTGATGTCATGAGGATTAAAGTGAAGTATTGAGGTGGGCTGGGAGCKCTACTCTAAAATTCTCTAGTTGCTCGCACAAGTAACAATTCAGAAGAATAATTTCTCGGAGCTGGCAGTAACTACCAAGCAGACGGTAACTGTGGCACCAGAGTGTCAATGTGTCAGCAGGAGTCAGTAGGATTTTCTTGCTATTTTTATTTTCTGTTTGTTGCAAGGTGGTGGTGAAACATGAGATGACTGCTTATCTCCTGGCAGGATTACCCAACTCTTCTTCTCATCTCCCCTAGTCCAATGGCAGCAATTAATCCTTGTAAGGTGCTGTTAAAAAGCATTCCTATTTCCAAGAGTTCTACTGCTGTTGCCAAAATCCCTTTGCTTTTCCATTTCACTCCAAGGGGCCTGTTCATGGCTTTCCTTTAGGCACTAATTGCCTGTCTGAATGAATCAATCTCCCTTCCCATTCCATCATGGAGTGGCCAGATCTAGCTTGTTCGTTGCACAGTCTGTCTGTCAACCTGCTAAAGTCAGTAATGCTGGTGTGCCAGAATACAGTGGATTTCAGCATCATCGCCCCGAGGAAAGCCTTTGGTCCAACCCTGCATCCCTATTTCAGACTGTACATGAACACTTCTTCCTGCTCCCCCTGAAACTGTGCAGCAGTGTAGAAGCACAGCTACTAGCGCCCTGCATGAGAGCGACTTTAATTCATCTAGGAAGTGTTTCCAAAGGCCTTGTGCGCAATCCTTGCTGGTTTCTTTAGTGATAATTTGTATCCTGGGAGCGTTGCAATTCATTTGACGTTTTCCAGCATGTGTTTGCTGACGTTTACATTTGGAAATGGAGAAGAGCTTCTCGGAAGGTTTAGATATTACGATGCTTGAGCTTCTCTGTTTGTGGCCATCCATTCCCATTCCCAGCAGATACCCAGTTGTGTTTGGATATGACCTGCATAGCAAGACACACAGCAACTGAAGCGCTGAATATCAGAGGCAGGGCTAAATCTTTTTTTTTCSAGAATGCAAGAAAGATAGTCAGAAAAGCAGAAGTACACTTGACAATGTCTCTGTAGAATCTCTTTGTCCTATGAAACTTGGCAGCTGACAATGTTTTTGTGCTACTGCTAATCACTTCCATGAAAAAAAATGATTCTAGGAAGGAGCAACATCACCTGGCAGATACCAAGTGTTGCCACCAGTTGCTCCAGGCGCTCCTGCCAACAGCCACCTGCAGACACTGATGCACATTGGCTTTGGCTGCCYTCTGCCAGAGAAGTCGCCCGGGGGCACAGGTCTCTGGGGCAGGAGATGGGCACCAGCATTGCCAGGACTTGGGGAGGTGGCAGGTCTCCTTCGGCAGGGACTCTGCCACACCTGCTGATTTCAGTGCTCTGCGGGCCCCAGGGGTCAGACCAGCATTCGTGCCCTGGCCCACACGTTCCTTGTCTGTGTCACATCCCCATGTTTACGATGGCCACCAGCTGGGACTTGTCCCAAGGAGGCTGTGCCAGCTTCTGTGGAAGGTCCTGTGCCCTTCCTGCTGTGGCTGCGTCGGCAGCCATGGGGGCTCCTTCTGCTGCCCTGAGCAGGCAGAGCAGGGGAGTGTTTACTTATTGCTTGAGCCGTTCCTAAACTTCCTGTCTTAGACAATTGGGGGAACAGATTCCTTCCAGCCTGGGGCAGTTTGGGCGGGGTGGGGGTGACCTCAGGGCACATGGCAGCGTCTCCAAGGGCCCTTTGTGATGCATCGTGACAGAGGTGCTGGCGGCAACGCAGCAATGCCAGTGTTCTCGGAGCACGCAACAGGAGAGGACGGGAGAGAGCGGTGCTGTGAGGAGCCCCCGCACAGCCAACTCGTTCCTTGCTCGACCCGGAGCTTTTCCAAAGCGTTTCTTCCACCAGTGACCTCGAAGCCACACCACGGGACCTGCTGACCCGTGGCCTTCCCGAGGCATCTCRCTTGAAGGTGCCCTCGAGGCAAGACTGTGGCATGGCGGGCAGATTCTTCCGCCTGTTCAAAGTGTTCAGGGGCAGAAAAAGGAGAGGCCCTGCAGCTGCCCCAGCACAGCAGCCTGAAGAGCTGGAGGAGTTCCAGCCGCTGCAAGACGGTGAGTGGCAGAGCCGGGCCACAGGGCTGGTGACGGCAGCCAGGCTGGCCCCATCCCACCCCACCCCCCATGTGGACGTGCCCATGGATAGGACGGAAGAGGGGCTGGGGCTGACCCCCCCCCCGGCGACCGTGCTCCGTCCCCTGGGCATCCCGGGGCTGTCGCTGCCTGGGGAGCGCACGGCTGGGCTGTGTTCTCCAGCCTCTCCCGCAGCCCCTCAGCTCTGGCTGCGCTCACTCTTTGACAGATGCAGGGAGGGACCGGACACAAGASCAGSACCCYGCCCGTGGCCGCTTCCGCAGAGSGGCGCAGGTACCTGCAGCCATCCCCACCTGGGCCGGGCCTGCTGTCRCYGCTCAGCCRAGCASCGCGCTTGGRGCACTSCACGGAACGTCCCTCCCTTCCTGCCCTTGTCCTGCAGACGTTGCTGAAGTDCATGYGCRTTYGGCGTAGAAACACCACCACGACAGAAACTGAGGGCACAGCCGAGCCTSACTCCAGGCCSRCTGAGCTCCAGGCAAAGCCTGAGGTCAGCACAGCATCGACTGGGTGCACACAAAACTCTGACACCACAGTGACGGATCACGGGGCGAAGGCTGACGTGGCAATGACTGAGGGCACGGCCATCCCAAACACCGACACCGGAGCGACTCGGGGCCCCGCAAACGCTGACACCACGCACGCTCCGGCTGTGATTGATGCTGCCACTCCGGATATTTTAGAGGAGAATGGTGTTTCTTCTCAGCAGCATGTAAGCAGCCTGGGGCCAGGGCTGGAGGCCTCCCAGGATCGTGTGGCCCCTCAAGCCACGTCCGCTGGGCCCCCTCAGACTCTGAGGCCAGCACAGGGTGGTGGGAAAAGAAGCATTTCTTGGGGGAGGCTGGGGAAGTTGCTCCCTTGGGCAGCACTCCAAGTCTTGCTCCTCCAGGTGCCAGCCACGGTGAGGAACATGCACCAGAGACTCCTGTCCCACGTCACTGTGGATGCCACGCTGCAAACTGACATTCTGAGGCTGGCTGACCAACACCCTGCTGATGTGGTGATGACCCTCCTGCGCTGTGCCCCATCGTGTGACAGGTATGGGGCCCACCTGCCTGGAGGGCTCAGGGCTCACCAGCCTTTAGGGCCCATCACTCTGTAGAGCCTSTCCAATGGGGTCTGCCAGACAGGTGGAGAACTCCAGGACCCTCTGGCCCCTCTGTTTCCTGAGTCTTCTGCCATGCTACCTCCCTGCCACTCAGAGCACTGGGGCTCTGTCAGCCGGGCCCATGCAGCTGCACAGAGCATGGTACTGTGGCTGAGATCCCCCTGACACAGAGCTCTGGTCCCGCAGAGCTGCTACAATGATGTGGAAGACCCTAGGATCATCAGGACCAGCACTGGAGAAGGTGCTGCCAACACTGCTCTGGGTGATGGAGGACTGGCCAGTGCACAGAACCTTCACCTCCGATGGGGATAACCTGGATGTCTTTGCCCTTGCTGTGAGTTTCTGGCACTGGCCTTTGCTCGCTCCCAGGTCACCTCTCCAGCAGCTCTCCATCCTCCTCAGCGCTGCATCTCCCTGCCTCAGGCACTGGGCTGAAACCTGGGCTGGGGCAGAGTCAGGGGCACCAGGCTGGGTGCTCCCTCTGTGTCTTCCCTGGCCTCTCGCTGCCATGCTCAGGCCCTGCCACGTGGACATGGCACTGAGCACTGTCTCGGGATGGTTCTTTTGCAGGCAACTGTGGTGCTGTGGGTGATTATCCAGGTGCCCAAGCGCCACAAGGCGATGATCCTTTATTCCGCGCGCCTGTTTGTGGCTCTGCTCTTCCAAGTTTTCACCACCACGGAGCAGATGCCAGAGGAAGTTGATAACTTCTGGAGGGCATGCCGGGAGGAACATCGTCTTCCCACTGACCCCAACAGGTCCCAGTCCTCCTGTCCTTCCCATACACTTGTAGCTGGGGCCAGGGCTCCCAGCATGACCTGGGCTTTGCTCTGCACACAGGTTTGCAGTGCAGACCATGAAGGCTCTGCTCTCCCAACTGCAGCGTGACAATGAGGTGGTGGCTATCGAGCGCAAGCGTGGCTGGGACACGCTGCTGTGCGCTGAAACCCAGCACTATGCAGTGGGTCTGCTGGCCAGGTGAGACGCCCTTCTGCCCGCTGCCCCCAGCATTTGTGCCCTGTGCCCAGGGTGCCCCACATGGTCCCAGTGGTCGTGGGCGAGAGGGCCTTGTCTCCCTTGCAAAAGGCTGGGGGAGGAGGGTGCCCAGGAGCAGCCACCTCCCAAAGGGCCCACGTCCCCCACACAGGGTGATGGGGAAAGACCAGACCTCTGTGAGCCAGTCCTGGGAGAGGTTTGCCCCTGCCCCCGGCTCAAGTGCCTTTTTCCCCCTGCCAGGGAGATGCTCCGTGAATCCAGACGCTTGTGTTCCCGAATTGGATCATACCTGCTGTGGCTGCTCAGCACAGAGGAGCTGTGCTGGGATCTGCCTGCCCTGGCGTTCCTCGTGGAGGTGAGCCTGATGGCCAGCACTGCCTCGCTGAGCTGCCTCCCACCTTTCTGCCCTCTCGTAGCCGCAGCCGCCTGGGACGGTGCCCGCGCCCTGTGCTGCTGCCTGGGCCCAACGTTGTGCGGTTCCGGGCTCCTGCCGGCCGGGTCCCTGCTCACTGCTCTGTGCCTTTCAGGTCCTGCACTGCCTGAACTTGAGTGAGTGTGGTGACAGCGTCCTGGACATCATGTCATGGCACCTGCACAGCGAGTGCAGGGAGAGGCGTCGCCTAGTGCTCAGGGCCCTCATTGCCCTCCTTGACAAACCCTCGCTGGTGAGAAGGGGCCAGCGGCTGAAGCCGTGCTGGCAGCGTGGGGCTGGAGAACGCAGTCGCTTGGGCTTGGCTGGGCTTCAGGAGCTGAGGCAGCTGCTCCCAGCTCTCCGGCCTCCCGGTTCAGCTGCCCGAGTGCTTCGGGACAGGCCTTTGGCCTCTGGGCCATCTGGCAGCAGGGTGGGGTTTCACAGCCTTGTGTTCCACATAGGTTAAGAAAATGTGGAGCCTGACTGAAAGGCTCGTGGAGCTACTGTGGGACACAGATGGAGAGCTGGTTTCGATGACAGTCATTGTACTCGATGGCATATTCTCAGACAAAGACATCCTGATATCCAGCCCCCTGGCCCTGCAGCTGGCTGRGGCACTCCTGCCACTCTTTGACAACGTAAGGCTCTCTGCCCCCAACCACGGGCACTGGGTGCTGCCCAGAAACTTTGTGCCCTGCAGATTTTCAGGCCTATGTCCAGGTGAGCCTGTCACAGCCGATGCTGAGGTCTTTCTTYCTTCCTTTCATACAGGGCAATAGCCAGGTGCAGCTGCTCTCCATGATCCTCTTCGAAGAAACAATGGAATTTTTGGTAGAAGAGGGAAAAAAGCATTTTATGATGCCTGTGTGCCAGAGCCTGCTCCCACTCTTCTTCCACTGCCACGATGAGAACCGGCGTGTGGCAAAGGTGAGGGTTTGTGGGCTGCTGCTGCCCCTCTGGGAGGGGGCTCGGCTGCCTCCTGCCCTGGCACCTCGTGGGCTCCAGCCTCCTCCTGGCCCTGGCACAGGGACGTGAGTCCTGTGCCCCGGGCTGCCGTGCCATCTCCAGRTCTCTGCTGCTCTCCAGGTCTCTCGGGATACGCTGCATTGTGCAGCTAGGTTCCTAAAGAGGACGGATCTCGAGCAGATGGTGAAGAAGCGGATGCTGTGGAAGTTTGTCGAGTGCCTGGTAAGGACAGCCTGGAAGCCTCAGCCCCAGCCTGGAGAAGCCCCTAGCCCCGGTGCCCAGTGTGTGGGGCGGGCAGCAGTGCCCCTGCCCAGTGCTGCACCCAGGGGC